>JAHKQU010000025.1:13931250-15241666 GCA_020383195.1 Neomicropteryx cornuta
AATGTATCGAAATTTACTTATAGCATTCATAACATCGGTAGATTTGAGATTCAGACCTACCTACTGTGTTATCCGTTACCTGACTTACTGTTCCGGACAATTTCAAAGATTGTCCTTAAATAAAATATATCCCCCCCCCTTTCTTGTCTACTTACGATCAAATAAATATCTTGTGCTCTAAGATTTCAATCATGATCAAATTTGATTTAGGTATAGCTGTACGGAAAAAACTCAATTTAAGCTTATGAATATACTAACAAATCTTTAAGTTAAAGTTAGTTTTGATTTATTTGAAGTTTATAATTTTAAAGTTTTTGAATCAATCAAAAATATTATTGCCAATACCAATTATGTATCTCTTATAACCCCGCCGTGTCCTCCGTCTCCTTCCCTCCTTAACCATCCACATTAAATTTCATACATTCGTTTCCGGGCGTCCTCCCACCCTCACTTTGCAGGCCTGCCTGAGCAATCTCCTCGCTTCCGGACAATCTCCTGTCATGAATAACAGCCCCGACTGAATATTCAAACATTTCTTGTTATGTGCGTATTTTTGATCCAACAACACGGTCGTGAATCATTCATCTAACATAAAAACACAAATTATTAAACAAAAATAAAAATCCCAACACACAAAGGCTGAACAGATTTTCTTGAATCATAACTAAAAACACTCGATCAAGTCACCTTTCAAACAAAACAAACAATAATTGAAATCGGTTCATCCGTTACGATGCTACGATGCCGCGGACAGACGCACATATGCACACGTTAAACTATAACACACCTCTGTTTTTGTCGGGGGTAAGGAAGTATGCTTAGCACCGTATCTTCTGTTATGTTATTATAACTTATATTTCTATTTTTTTTTCACATATCGAAGCCGGATTGGGTTATTATAATTATAACAACAAAAACATTTTCCTTTGTGGACACAACATTACTATCTTCATCGTCAAAACCTTTATAAGAAAAATACTAAAATATCGAGGTGTAGCACAAAAGAGAACACAGGCAATTTAGGGAAAGACGCTTCCAATAGTTATGCCAGCATATAGCGTTGTGCCAAAAAGTTAGACACCAAAGAACAAAAAGGTTTTCCGTGAAAATTAAGCTGAAATATGTCATTAAAAATGCAGATTTGTTGACCATAACTTACGAGACTTACGTATATGAAAATAATAGCAATCAATAAAACTACGACGTAGGATGTACAAAGCCAAGCTTCCCATAAAAAAAATACAATTACAGACAAAAAATTATAACAACATTTTTTGGTTATCTGGGGACATTCAGGGCTAGAGATCGACGGAGAAGAAATACAAACTTCAAATAAATAATTCTTTTTCAAAAATTCTAACAAAAAGCGCACGGAAAAATTTAACATGGGATTTCTTCGATAGCTTTTTTATTTTCCGAATTTTAAAATTCTCTGTCACAACTATGTATTTTTCATGTAGATTCGATTAAAACTTTAAAATTGTAAAATCGGCTGTGAAATCATTGAGATCTGACATCACTAACATTTCACTATGGGAGTCGATTTTGGGAGCTATACTCCGAAAAATTGAATTAAAAGTCTAAGCAATGAATAAACCGACGCATATTAAAGTCTCGAATTTTCCAACATACTCCAGCTATTTCTTTTTTTCAATTCGCATAAAAAATCTACAAGCGAGCATTGTATATCTGAATTCAAATACCATATATCTTTTTAGCCACCGCGACGGGATCAATATTGCGAGTATGTCGGAGTAAAATTAGTCGCAGCCAAACCTACCCGCTATTGAATAAGTAAGAAAAATCCCCCTTCCAGGATTCGTTCGCTACTGACAATGCGAAGACCCTCATCGCCTTTATTATATATACTCTGTCCACACTGGAGATACGGTCGGAAATGAAAACATATGTGAAATTGGTAAATACGACTACGAACGAGCGTAATAGACCGAGAGCTGGTAAAAATACAACTAAGCTGAAGTATTAAAAGTTTTGAATAAATCAACTTGAATACAAGGGTCAACATTTAAGATATACGAGATTCTAGATGTATTTAAATGTACTTGGAAATTACATATCTAAACTCAGCATAAAAGAAAAACGACACACTTACATCAAATTAATGTTCATGTAATCAAAAATTGTTGTAATAGGCGACACGTTGTAGATTGCTGTATCTTCATTAATAGTTTAAGATAGAGCTACATAAAACTAATATTAAATATAAATATAAAAAAATCATGACGATAATCTCCTAAAGAATACGCGACATTAGCACACAAATGATAAATGATTTTGTAAAATAAATTTATACAAACAAATATTAAATAATTTAATATATTATATTAATTTGACATGATTAGAGCATAACAACATATAAATAGGGTTATAATTTAACAAAATACTGATTCTATCTGGGCAGTAGTAACAATTTTATAAACTATACACATTAAACTTAAGAAGCCGTCGAAAGATGTTTTAAAAGATTGAACAACTTTGAAGGAAGTGAAGGATATTACTACTCCTAGCTATTTTCACGAACGTTTCAGGTAACAACTTAGCAGAAATACGGATCTGCTAGACTTTAATCTAAATATATAAAATTATAAATTCGTCTAGATAATAAAACGTGTATTTATTGGTTTATTTTTTACTATTCGCATAATATAACAGTATAAGGTTAAAGCAGATTTAACATTCTGAAATTTACTTCAATAGAAAACAACATATTACATTAAATGCCAAACGTGCACATTTATAAAAGGCAAGAATCTACTTTCTACTCATTAGAAATATTCAGTTGTCTCTTCTTACTTTGTGGTATTGTATTATATCGTCACTGGCTCTCGGTCTAAAGGGATCTGAATGTTATTCTTATGAATTGCGTTAGGCCAACTCCGGTAAAGAAAGACTGTTTTTTTCTGGTGTAGGAAAATAAGAATTGGGATAAATATTTTCTTATCTTGTTCATACATCGCCAAATGATTATTTCGAAGTATTGTGTGGAAATCTACAAAATTTTTTAATTTTTTTAGTGCACCCATTTCTACTTTTAATCACATAACCTAACATATTTAGGATGTCTTAATATTTAGTTTCTATAGTCTTGTATGTTTTTTTATCTTAATTGTAATTCTGCACTCAGTTCTCTATTGTTATTACTCATCTTAATTCTGTCGAAGGCGCCTGTAAAATATTTCCTGTTAAACCAAACCAACCCCAAACCAAGATAACATGCATAGTTTTCTAACTACAATAAGCATTTTAGTTAGCGCCATTTTTGAAAATCCTGCGGGGCAATTGGAACTCATTTTATTCATAGTGCTCGGACGCATGACAGGTTATTAGTATTAAAAAAAAATACTTTTTTTCCTAATAATATGTTAGGATTTTTTTTTTACATTTTTCAGGTTGACGCATCTAAAGATCTTCAAACATATGGAACATGAATTGTTGCAATAAAGACTAATTTTTGTCTCGTCGACATTACGTCAAACTGCGTCAACCTAACCTAACCTAACTTAACCTAACCAAGTGATATCGCAAGCACAAGCTATTCATCATGATTTTGATTCCACAAAATGGAATTAATAATAACAACGGTGACGAAAATATTACTTTCAAAGGTGCTGATACGGACAGCAATAGCGCCACGGCAAAATCGATGTGCTCATTTGTGAAAAATAACCTTTTACTCGATAAAAATACGTTAAAAGGAGGAAAATATTCAAAATTATTTTGTGACCAAAATAATGTAGAGTCCGATCATTCTAGTGTACACTTGTGTATATGCGATGACTTACTCAAAGAAGAAAGATTGCTAAAATCATTGACTCCAAAATTTAAAAAAAATGAAGCAATCGATAGGATACAATATAGCCCAAAGGCAAATAATATTTCCGAAGAATCCTCGCAAACTGGTTCATTTATATCTATAGATCGAAGAAAATTAGAAGAAGAAATGAGAATGGTCGAAGTTAGACATAAGCAAATTATAAAAGAACTAAGTCTTAGTTTTGAAGAAATGCTTATAGGCGAATCAGAAGACGCACACGAGATTGAAGGAATTGAAGCTGCGGCTTTGGACGAAAGACCTCTAACTGGTGATAGCGATTTTAATAATGATACTATCAGTCAATGTAATTTAGCTAAGATATTTGAACGAACATTTAATTTGTTTCTTTTTTCGAAAGCTAATGAAAGGCTTGGCTCAGATTCGGGACGAATCTCGACTGTGGAATTCTCTTCTGGCGTTGTCAATATATTAGAGGAGGGCTCTCCAATAAACGTTGAACGGTATTCCACGAACAAACCTCAGAGGATCAATATTCAACCTTCACCCAGATGTACAAACAACGGGATAACACATAAGAATGATGCTGGTCGTTCAAATGAATCTAATAATAACAAGCAATGTATCACAGGTATGAAAACATATTTCCATTATTCTTAATTAATAAAAAATGTTTATTTAATTATTTGGCTTGACATAGATCCTATGCACTGTTAAGCTTTCCACCCCCCCCCCCCCCGCCCACCCCCTTCCTCCTATTCCAACCTTTGCACCCCTATGCAACAACAATATTCCCTTTTTCTAAACGCATTCTTCTAATTCCGAGCGTCATTTGGATATTGTTTCTGATTTCGTTTAAATTAAAGGGACAGCATTTTTTTTTTCATCTCTTTAAAATGAATTTACCTTCAGGTAAATTATTATTTTTTTATGTTTGATGTGTTAATAGACTATATTATTTAATTTTCAGACGTTATTCTGAACTATGCATCCAAGTGGAAATTTTTGCAGCGGCGGGACGCGCTATCTAGTAGCAAAACGCCTCAAACTGATACGTGCGAAGCTTGCATTATTCAACGTTGCTAACCATAGAACACCAGGTATTGATAGCGACCAATCGAGGGCGCTAAATCGCACTCTAAAGTTTTATTTGATAATTTTTAATTATTTAAAGTTATACTAAATTTATTTTATAAAAACTTATAAAACCAAGCTATGTATTTTGTAATAAAAGTATGTATAAATAAGTCACCTTAAAAATGTTTTATGAATGAAGTCAAAAAAATATATAATAAAATTTGTTATGTGAGTACCTAATTGGATTTCGAATTATTTCATGAAGGTATTTAATTATAAATTCACAAAGGAACATTTTGATATGAATAATAAAACATATTGAATAATTTCTTTCGCGTTTCGGTGTATTCGACAATATCCGATTCGTGAAGTTGATAATATCTTCAAAAAATGTTACGCCCAAAATTAAATTTGTTAGAGGTGCTTTTAGTAATACTTATATGACTTATCGTGATCAAAAGTATCCATTTGTTTAGCACTAATTGCTTTCTTTGGCTCTAACTACACTATTCATTTAAATTGCGTAATTAGTGAGCCGGAATTATATTAAAACGAATTTAAACTGTCATGACGATCCCATGAATAGGTAGAATCAGTTTCAAAAATTTGTTTTTATTTTTTCTTTAATTTATTTAAGATTATTTAAAACATAATATTTTTAAATACCCATAATTATTTATTTTTGTCGCATGTATAAACCTAGACAGTGACGTCAAAGATATTCAAACAGGATATAATAATTTACCGGGATTTAAAAAATAAAAAGGCGTTTCTAATGATAACGATATCGATTTATTTGGATGGTTTATGAAGCCAAGTATACAATTATTTCACACATACAATGATAATTTACGTATAGGTAATTGATAAAAACATATATTCTCTGCTGTAGGTGTGACGGAATTTGCAAAGGGGGACATGAGACGTAAGTGGATCATATCCATCTTCAGCTCAAGATCGTAGGGTAGGGCTTGATATAGGGTGTGTCTCTCGTGTGCTGCCTTAATCTTATCTGTAGACAGATGCTGATGCACCAGGTCCTCCATTCCCCATTTGGCCGCGTTTGATCATAAATAATCTTTCACTAAAAACCATAATTCCAGTGGCAAAGGTTCATGGCATATAAGCAAAATGTGTATGCCTGCATGTCCTTCCACAAATCGTTTCATCGTATTCGATTTAACCACATTGCGATTTAATAGTTTTTTTTTATAATAAATAATAATTTAAATAGTTAAATTAAAATTATAAATTATTTAAATGAACAAAACAAAAATAATTATATAATAATGATTCTTTTCAGCCTTTTTGGGCCGGCCGATATGCACGATGATTAGTTAGCGATGGGACTCGTGCGAGTGCAGCAGATTCTTTAGGTTTTCGCTGCTGCAGTGGTCTAGAACTAGAATTAGGTCTAGTAGTCGTTGTCCGGCGCGAGGTCAAACCTCGGGGGGAAGGCGAAGCCATCAAACTGTGGCCTGGCCGATGGGCGGGAAGGCTGTCAAATTTGAAAAAAAAAAACAAATTAACAACTAAAAAAGTTTTGCAAAAGAATGGTTTATTTATTCTTATCAAATTTAATGAAACAGTAACATTACAAATACATCAAGTGTTTCTATATGAAAACGCATCTAGTGATATTTCATACTATGTTTCATAATCCGTTCAAAAATTAATAATCATGAAAACTAGCCAAATACCATACCTACAGGTAAATATTAACTAGCATTATTAAAACGCTCAATTAAAATATAATATGAATGTTCGTCATGACTAGATGTGTTTCTCATGCTCATGATAAAATCATGCTAATACATTCCTTTGTATTTTCATTAACTTATTATTTTCGTTGCAAAACATTGGATAAAAGTGATTAATTGTAATGAAGGGTGTAAATATTATATTTTTGGCACTAATAAATGAGGTTTCTGTCTGTGCTAGGAAAAATGGATTAAAATATATAGGTGAAATTTTATTAATTTAGGTTTAGCAACGGTGAGAATTTTCTAAATAAAGTTACTAATTTTGAAAGTATGTTTGTTGTAAATCAAAACGATATTTTTTGGGACATCGTAATTAATTCGTCCGAGGTTAAGTAAATCGGATATTATCATTTTTTTAAGGGGTAACTAAAAGCAATAACTTGGGTGGATAGCACAGACATATATTTTTCTATTTTGAAACAAACTTACGAGTAGGTAGTAATGCATTTATCCGAGGCGGCCCTTTGATGGCTATGAGAACAAATAGATATATTACGTTAGTTAAATGTAGATATAAAAAGTATTAAACAGTATAAGGAGGATGTGGTCAACTTACCGCTGGGCTAACTCCCCTTGCTGCTGACCCTGATCGACCCTTTGCACGGAATTTGCTAATGGACTGTTCTGCAAGGTCGGCGCGTTCCTCAGCTTCTTCGAGCTCCTGCTGCGCTTTGCGGAATTTGGCCAGATTGAGGGCGGCGATTTCTTCGGCCTCTTCGATTTGCCTCTTGTATGTCTTGATCTTCTGCTGCAGTTTGTCAACGAGGTCTTGCATACGCTCGTGGTTCTTGCGGTCCTCTTCTGCCTGGAAGCTGAGCTCCTTGATGCGGCGTTCCGATTTGCGCAGGTTCTTCTGGGCGTCAGCATGTCGCCTCTGTTCACCGTCAAGTTCGTTCTCAAGTTCGCGTACCCTCTGTTCAAGTTTCTGGATAGCCTTCTTGCCACCCTTGAGGGCGTTAGCCTCGGCTTCGTCGAGTCTGACTTGCAGTTCCTTGATCTGCTGTTCGAGGGCTTTTCGCAATTTCTCCTGGGTCTGTGCGTGGTCCTGTTCTGCGCGGAGTTCGTCGGCGAGGCGAGCCGCGTCGACCATTGCTTTCTTTGCCTTTTCTTCGGAGTTCTTGGCTTCGTTAAGAAGTTCGTCGAGGTCGGAATGCAACGTCTGGAGTTCAGACTCAAGTTTCCTCTTGGCCGCTGAAATTGAAGCATTTTGGGCCGATAGTTCATTAAGCTGTTCGTGAGCATCACCCAATTCCTGTTCTGCTTGACGGCGACCACGATCTGCTTGCTCAAGAAGCGTACGTGATTCTTCAAGTTCGTTCTGAAGTGCATTCGCACGACGTTCTGAGATGCCCAGCTGTTCTCGAGCATCGTCACGCGCTCTCTGTTCTTCTTCGAGTGCAGTTTGTACTTCCTTAAGCTGTTGTTGGTAGCGTTTGATGTTCTTTTGGGCCTCGGCGTTAGCCTATGAAAATAAAAAAAAATGTTAATATACCTACTATTTGCTTACCTATTAGATTTTAAGAAGAAAATTATTAAAACGCTTATTTATTTTCACCTTGTTGGCATGGTCCAATGCAATTTCAAGTTCATTGATGTCAGCCTCAAGTTTCTTCTTCATGCGGAGCGCCTCAGCTTTGCCCTTTGCTTCAGCTTCGAGTGATGCTTGCATAGAGTCGAGTGCGCGTTGGTGATTCTTTCTTGTATTTTCAAACTCTTCCTCCTTCTCTTGGATTCTTCTGTCGATCTCTTGACGAACTTGAGAGAGCTCAAGTTGGGCTCTGAGAACCTTGTTTTCTTCCTGTTCGAGTGCTGATTCTGCTTCTTCCAAAGCGGCCTGAAGTTCATCTTTCTCGGCTTCAAGACGTTTCCTCGCCTTCTCGATTTCATGAATGTTGCGACCACCTTCCCCGATTTGGTCGAGCAAGTCCTTAACTTCATCAGCGAGATTCTTATTCTCACGGCGTACAGCTTCAAGTTGTTCCTGTCCTTCTTCGTATGCTCCCTTAAGACGGAAGAGTTCCGTGGAGTAGTTGCGGCACTCTTTCTGGCTTGCGTCGAGTTCAGCCGCCAAATCATCAACTTTGAGTTTCCATTCTCCGATAATTTTGTCGAATGCCTTCTGTTTCTTTTCGGCAGCATTGGCAATAGCGGTGGCTCTGTCAACTTCAAGTTGAAGATCTTCAACCTCGGTTGCGAGACGTTGTTTGGTCTTTTCGAGCGCCACAACCTTTTGGTTGAGAGACTCAATTGTCTCTTCGGCTTCAGCCAGGCGGGCCTGTAACTTACGCTTGGCTTCCTCAAGTTCTTCTGATCGTGCGACTCCATCGTTCTCGTATTTGGATCGCCACAATTGAGCTTCTGCATTGGCTTTGCTGAGCTGGCGTTGAATATCAGCCTTTCCTTCAGCTTCCTCTTCCACTTGTTCACGGATGTTGTCCAAATCGTGCTCCAAATTACGGAACTTACCAAGGAGCGTTGCACGTTCCTGTATAAAAGATAAAAAAGTATTTGTTATAAAAATACCGTAATAACCCACAAAACCTAGTATTGGTTTATCAGGTTAGTATTATGGTAACTAAATTTAAAAAAAGTCTATTCTATTCTATTTTGATCATTTTTTTTTTTTACGACATATTCACCTCTATTATTTAATTGGTTATAGTTTAAATGAATAATATAATAAATAATTCGATGTACTTTATTTTTACCAAAATTTTAACAGTGGAATTGTTAACGAGGTTTATTTAATATATAAAATAATGCAATATCTTACCCTGCCTTCTTCGTCGGCAAGCCTCTTGGTATCCTCAAGCTGAGTGGTGAGGGATATTTTAATCTTGGACAGTTGGGAGACCTGAGATTCTGCTTCCTCGAGTTGGCGGAGGAGGTCTGAGTTTTCGATGGATAACTTCTTCTTAGCGGCATCAAAGTCATTGAGTGAGCGGTTAGTCTCATCCAGTTTGCCCTGTACCTCGTTGAGTTGATGTTGTAATTGCTTAGCGATTTTTTCTTGGGCAGCCTATTAAAAAAAAAATAATATTTATTATGAGTATGCTGTTTCATAGCATGTGATTACAAATGAAAGTTCGGCTGTGTAAAATAACTACTCAAGTTAGTCAAAATGCCTTGGCAGTTATCGTCCTTAAAACCCGAGGTCGATGCAAGCGCGACGAATATTAACTAATTAATATTGACTAACAAATTGAGTGATTATTTTGCACTCAACTATATATTTTTCCAATTTTTTACAGTAAAATGGATTATTCTCATATATGCAATGATTATTTTAAGCAACTTATATGTGAAATTTAAAAACACTTTTGTTAGTTTTAGTAAATATAAAGTACTAGGTTAACAAAAAATATCATTGAATTGATAATTTCTAATATAAACTTTAGATATTATGGTTTCTTAATATCCACATTAGTTGTTATTATTTATAAATAAAAACAAAAAACAAGGAGTAGTTTAATGGTACTTCAATATTGTATGGTTATTGGGATATTATTACAGAAAGCATGAAATGAGTAGTGTTTATTTGAAATTATATTTATTATAACTCAGTATTTAAATGTTATAAATGCATGTTTTTTGCAAGGTTCGGGCAGGTAAAGTAGCTTTAAATATTGAAAGTGATGTAATGCTGGTGCTTAGAATATGTTTACATAATTTGTCCAAAAACGAAACGAGTAGCAAAGCATCGCTTAGAGGCTGCAAATATGTAATTTAAATCTATGCGCTGTTTTGTTATATAGGTTTGCATCAGCAAATCAGCATCAGCCGCCAAGACTGCATAATAGCGTCGCAATCTTCCAAACCTTTTCATTGCCCAAGTGGTCGATTCCAGCGCGAAGGTCGTTCAACTCTCCGAAGTATTGGGCACGTTCTTTCTCAGCCCTGAGAAAACGCAGGTCAAAATTTGTTAACAACAATTAGGGCGCTGTTGTTATTTTTCTACAATGCTAAGACAGGTTATCTTCGACAAGAAACTAAAAGGTGGTGTCTCCCGATTCGTGAGACGCGAAACTCGAACAATTAGCAACCTCCTAGATTATACTCGTAATGTGTGCTGTGAACGTTGTATAGGATCAAAATGTCACGGAACTTTCTCGATGTTAGTTTGTTTTGGTGTTGTTCAGTATGTCCAACATGATGTTGCATCATCACGTGGTTACTGAGTTGGTGCTCACATCTAACGTCATGCTGGTGTTAAAGGGGTATACCATTAATAATACATATTGGGGGTTTTAACTGGAGAACATGAAGTGGTTCTTCCGGCAGTTTACCTTTTCACGGGCCAACTGATCAACAGCGCCACGCGTGTTGTTCAGCTCATTGTGGCAGGAAGCACGATCATGTTCAGCCCTAGTACATTATGCAAATAAAAGTGTTAATCGTACCCACATAGTATATATATCTGATTATATATGTTTCCTAATGCGACAATATAAAAATGTATTCATTTTATTAAACACTAAAAAAAGTAAGGAGAGCTATACAATCACCTAAAATAGATGTAATACCTCCTCCTTTGATTGTACTACATCTGTTATGTAGATGTAAAGTTTACATTTTATACTCTCAAAGTTACACTAGTACAAGTATTATTCTATGTTTAAATTTTCTATCAATAACAGATGTAACTATTTCTACAATTTCATTCTTCGAAAATGATGTTTGATTTTTCTAGTAAAGCTTTTTCCCTATTTTAAAGCGATTTGCAACTATAGAGCTGTTTCGTCGAGAATGTTCATTCTAGAATCATATAACAAGAAATAGGTAATGATTACTTACTTGGCCTTAAGTTTGTTAAGTTGGTCAAGCTGTTCGCCCATCTCGGCAACAGCATCGTTGTGCTTCTTGCGGAGGTTAGCGAGCGTGCTCTCGTGCTGAATGTTAGCTTCCTCCAGGTCACGGCGGAGTTTGCTAAGTTCGGCCTCGCGCTTCTTGTTCAGCTCAATTTGAGCTGATGTAGCGCCTCCGGCCTCCTCTAACCTCTCACCGAGCTCCTCCAGCTCTCTAGCCAGATCGGCGCGCTGTTTCTCTGCTTTAGCACGAGCTTGGCGCTCCGACTCAACCTAAGAATAAGTGCAAGATATAATTAAGAAGATGCTTATTTAAGCTGTCGTATCAATCACAGTAATAAAAATCTCTTAGATTTTCTTATATTATTAAGCTTACTTTGTTAAATAAAAAAGATAATATTTACCTCCTCTTCGAGCTCTTCGATTCGCGACTGCAGTTCCTTGATCTGTTTTTGAGACTTGGATACAAGAGACTGTTCATCCTCGAGCTTGGCGGTGAGGGATGAGATCTCCTTATCCTTACGCTGGATGGTCTGCTCTAACTCTTTCTTGTTGCGTTCGAGGTCAGCAACGGCTTCCTGTGTTAGTTTGAGGTCGCCCTCAACCTTCCTCTTCTGCTTCTCAACATCACCGCGAAGTTTCTTCTCGCGTTCAAGCGAATCTTCTAATTCGTCCAACGTCTGTTCCAGCTTTGTCTTGATCTTACTAAGGTGGTTGACCTTGTCTTCGGCGGCCTGGAGCTCCTCTGATGTCTTCTGAGTGCTCTCACCTTGGAGTTTCTTTTCCTTGTTGAGCTTGTTGATGAGCTCATCCTGGTGTGCGATCTCATCGTTCAGGTTTCTGATTTGATGGTCTTTTGTGGCTTTGTCTTGTTCGCTCTTCTGGACGGATAGTTCAAGATCCTCAACGTCCTTTTTCAGGCCGCTGATTTCTTGTTCGAGCTTCTTCTTGGACTGGAACAACTGGTTACGAGCATCTTCCTCCTGAGTGAGCCTTTCTTGGGTATCCTGAAAGAGATTTCGAATAATAATTAATTCAAATATTTTTTACTGTGTTTCCCATATTGGTGTCACGTTTGAAAATATTATATTCAATATGGCTATATTTTATGGCAATATGGCCATATTATACACCTTATTTTTTTTCGTATTGCTTTTAGAAAAATAATATGTTCAAGCTTAATTGGTTTGAGTTTTGCTACATATGTCAAATTAAGAAACGTCAAATGCATATGCAATTGCAATTTACAAAATACATTTAGTAACTAAAACACAAAATACTATCGATATATGTAAATTCTTGTTGTTGCAATATTAATTTATTTCTATTCCGATATTTTGAGTTTTTATCTCAACTAAAAAATAACATTTGTGATATGGTTCCATTTTTTTTATGTCAAGTTGCGTTAACTAAAACTTTACATCTGTCTCTCAAAGCGATGGTAAAATTTACACGTTAATTGAAAGTTTGCGAATTATTATTCCAATAAACGAGTTTTATGTAATTAAATATAAACTAGTAATATACAAATACTTAAGTAAAACATGTACCTGAAAAATATAAAGAAAACAACAGCTACCTAACTTAAACAAATTCGGTTTTCACTCAAAAAAAAAAAAAGACATTTTTTTAGATTTTTTTTAAGTTTCTAATTGTTTTTAATAATATTTTTTTTACTCGATGAAAAACTAATCTACCATTGGATTTTTTTTTTTTGACAGATTTAAAATAAATTTTAATTTGACATTGGGACGAGTTGAACGGTAACGGTGCCTAGAGTAATTTCGAACTGTGGACTTGTGAACTGTGTTTTTAAACTCTTACAGCGAGGATTGAAGATAAAAAAATGCAGGTCACTTTGGCAGCGAACTAACGCAACTGAGAATATAAATAATTTAGAATCAGTCATAAAAATAATATAGGTGATGTTTTTTTTTGAGGCGTGGTTTTCAAGAAGTGATAAAACGCATATAATTTGATGTTATGGCTAAGAATTTAATTTTATTATAAAGATAAGGGTTTGCCATTATGTTTTAGAAATGATTTCGGGTAAGTGGCCGCCGCGGCTGACTCGAACAAATTCCAGCCGAGAGGCCCAATTTTCAACCACTTTTTGCAGCAAGTTTTTGCAGCACTTTTTGCGTATGTCAGCAATAACGCGCCGAATATTCTCTTCCAAGGCGTTAATCGTGTCCGGCTTATCTGCGTAGACAAGCGACTTCACATAATCCCACAAAAAATAGTCCAGCGGTGTTAAATCGCACGATCTTGGAGGCCACGCCACAGGCCCACGACGCGATTTTTACTTTATTTTAGAGTGATTTTAAAAAAATTTAGAGTGTTTTTTTCTAAATTTGCACTATTTGCAAACGTTGTTCAGGAGTAAGTCTATTCATTATGAAATGGCAAACCAAACTGAGCATAAATCAAGTGACAGCTGTCAAAAACACTAACTACGAAAAAAGTAGTGCCAGATTAAAAACCACGCCTCTAAAAAAAACACCCTATACAATGTTAGCACACAGTGGAAACAGTTTCGAATTGCAATAGAATTCAACGAATCCCACGCCGTGCGCTGTAAACGCGATTGATTTATTCGCGGTAGGTCAAGAGATGAAACATTTTAAAATACAACGTTTTTCGTGAAACTGGCGAACTCTTCGATTCCCATATTATGCGTTTACTTTAACGCATTTTATGATCAATTCTCTAGCGGGCTAAATAAGAATGATGCTGCCTTGTGAAAAGATCAAGGCTGTTTGTTTCGTATCTCTCGACGCGGACATTCGAATTGGCGCTCGTAAGATCGGAGGTAAATTTGTTTAAATAGCACCTAAAAGTTCTGAGTATTTATCTAGTTAGACCGGCGATTGGCGCGTGAGCGAAATAACGATCTTTGCTGTATATCCGTCCTGTTTACTCTAACGCGATTAACGTGCCGCCGCTGTAAGTTCCTTCGCGATAATTGAATTCATTTGTAGTTTTGTTTTTTTAGTGCACAACTATGTTTATTTATTTAATTAGTACATTGCATTAAAGAAAACCTTTGCGTTACGAGCGCACAAAATGAAACCTTTACACATAAAATATTACAAAATTACAGAAATAAATACACGAATTTAAAGCAAACTCTTTGCGACCATATCTCTGCTCGAATTTATTATATCAATTATTGAAGAAGGTGGGTTAAACAGAAATATTGCCCTGATAATAGTTGCGAATTTCAAGACTGCGATGGCGACATCCGGGACACAATCAGGATTATATGTTGGGAAGGAGGTTGTAAAAACTCCATTGCGCTAACTTATATTTGGCACGATTGCTAATCTAATAGAGATATATCAAAACAGCTAACATAACATATAGATAAAAACTGATAAAACAATTTATTGCAAACAAAAACAAAAAATAAGCACGAAATAGAAACATCCACACTTTAAATGTATTCAATTCGCAAAACAGTAACTATATTATTAGTAACATTTGAGTAAGGTATATGTATTCGAAAAAACAAAGTTCGGAAAGTCTTGTGGATGTCAATTTGATTTTGTTATCATTAAACTAAACTAAATGAAATAATGAAAATCATACGTTTTTGTTCACATTCGTCACGCTCAAGCGCAAATGTGCCAATGAATTCACCGCGGTGCGGAAACCTGCTGAAGCAGATCGCGGCATGCTAAGCGAGCACCTTGATGGAATGCACTGATTTTTTGGGGTGAAACTCTATTTATACTTTTAGTAGGTTGGAACGCTTCCAAGATGCAAAATGACTAATATTGTCGCGATGTGGGAATATTAATGTGACAGCCTTAAATTAATGGTCACACCGGCGTGAAAATATTTTTTGTTGCATTTTTCGCGTGACGTCAACTCGGTCTCGCTAACGACTCGTAGGGTGTAGCGATTTGAATGACTCATTTTTTTTTTAATATGTGGTGACACACTCTATCCAGAATGATCTAATATAATCTAAAAAGCTACATAACTCAACACAAATTAAATATCTGTCACACAAATTAACTCCAACACACACCGAATTACAAAAATATATTTCTGCTCTAATTTAAAATCTTACGTTTATAATGTCTTAAAATTGTTTTATTTCAAATAAATATGAGTTATTTCTTTTCATAAGATACATTTTACTTCTACACATTAAGGGTCTTGAGTGGTTATTTTACAGTTTTTCAGTTTAAATATTTTGAATTTCGTAGAGTTAAAAATCTTAGCATTTAGTAGGGTGACATTTGCATTAATAGGCAACCACCTATGATAAAACTGTGATACAAATTAACAAAGTCGACGTATTAAATATAATACATAGTTCCTACCACTTTATCTAAGTTTTCACCGATTAACACAATATGTGTTTAAATAATGTAGTTACAAATAAAATAAATTTAATATATGTAGTTCTGAACTTTTTTATATCTTTCGTATTTATTTATTTTATTTTAATAATCTATAATGAATGTAATTATACTGTTTAGAATGTAGAAACAGAAAATAAAGCAAAGTTTTAAATTAAATTCAACTCACACGCAGTTGCGAGTCCAGATCGTTCTTCTGCGCCTGTAACTTGGCGGATTTCTCCTGATACTCCTGTAGGGAGCCCTTCTCTCCGGCAAGACTGGACAAGAGGCTGGTCTTCTCCTCGAGGAGTTTGCTGTTGAGGCCCTCCAGCTCCTTCCGCAGCTTCTCCTCCTTGTCGAATGCCTCCTGCAGCTTCGCCGCCTTCTCCTCGAGTTTCTGCAACACAGAGTCGCCGTTTTTCAACAGGCTCAACTTGGCCAGAATCGAATCCGCCTCCATGACGGAGGGGTTGGCTGGAGTGCGCGCGCGGGGGCGGTTTGGGCGGTTCGTTCGTTTCGTGCGCGAGCGCCGCCGTTCGAGTCGGCGCTGGAACTGGGCGGCCGGCGCTCCAGCGACCGCGCCGCCCGCCCGCCGTCGGCCGCGTGGGCGGCTGAGAGGGGCGCGCAGGTATGTCGCGCGCGATCTACCAAGTGCGGTGAAATTAGATCGGCGCGAGCGGCTCGCCCGAAATGGCTGGCGGCCGACAGGTGCTGAAATATAATATTTTATCGCCTCCAGGTGGGCCGCGCGCCTCGGAGCATTTTTCAGCCAACCCGGAATAATATTCCCGGCCACTTCATGATTAATAGCGACCAAAACCGACAATTTTAAAAATAATCCGCGTCTCTACATGACGACACGATTCCTCAAGGATGCAGGAAGATTTCCGATTAGGTTTATTTATTATTTTAATAATTAACTATTTACCTTTATTTGGGAAATAAAACAGTTACATAAAAGAAATCATATAAAGGCGGTATACAATAATAAAGTAATAAAAACAACGGTACCAACTTACAAGTATAAAATAAAACCAATTAAATATTTCCACCGAGTGAGTATAAAATTAGTGTTTAACGTAGAAATGCAAGAGGTATGAAGAAAGGGGGAGGGAGAGGAAAGGAAAATTTCATCTTAAAATTTGGTTTTTGAACCCCACCAGGTTAACATTAAATATATCTATTTCTGGATATTTTAAATTTAAGGTCGAACTCATTCAATAAATGGAATATATTTTAAGGAGTATATATAGGATACTTTTATATCTATTACACTTTTGAGTTGCGTCAAACCAGCTTTTAGTTAAAATATATATATATATATATATATATATATAAACAATACATTTTACTATTTTACTATATCTTAACGATTTGCACGTAATGTGCATATATTTTACACTTTTCTTTTTATTTTTAACCATAACGATTCATTTTCAGATAAACTACGTTGAACGTAAGTTATTCTTGTAAATATCCATTAAACCATTCACTTCTCATTCATTATACGTCATATTCGTTACATTTCCACACTTTTTTTCATAATTATTGTTTAATTTTTAAATCATTTATTCACTACTTTAATGAAAGTTTGACCGTATTGCATATCGCACAGATAGGTAGGTGAGAGTGAAAGACTTTCATAAAATACAGGCCTGTATTTAAACCAGCGTGCATTACCTCAAGCGATGCAACTATCTGTGCTTTCGGTATTAATTTTTCTTTGAACATTCTGGCTATATATTTTATTTGCAAAAAATTTCAATCCTTAAAATATTAAAAAGCATTCGTATTTTCCAAATGTCAGTACTGTCAAACTTTTATATGTGTTAAACTAAAGGTGTTTACCTATTTTAACATAGAAATCATCTAATTAACGGTATTTAAACAATACATTTTACTATTTTACTATATATATATATATATATATATAGTGATGATTTCTATGTTAAAATAGGTAAACACCTTTAGTTTAGCTACATTAGCTGTAAACTTGTTAAATTTCACTGTTTGTAATTCTTTTAATAAATAAATAAAATTATCCTGAGTAACTACTCAAACGTTATAGTATAAAACGTTAAATTGAAGCTAAACTTAGCTTCAATTTAACGTTTTATACTATAAGTGTACTAGAAATAATTGCCTACTTACATAGAACCAACAATATTAGTGATGGTTGGTGAACATTGAAATATTTACACAAAGACAATTTAATCGACTGCATATTTTTGTTTAGGTGTTTTCATTTTCATTAAAAAAAAGAATACCTAATTTTTGATATTTCAAAAAAAAAAGATTTGTTATCTATGTCGAATATGTGAAAACAGTTAAAGTAAAAATATCTTTCATGAATTCCATATCTAAAAATAGATTATTTTACGAAATCGTTTCAGCAGATAAATTTAAGATAAGCTTATAATGAAAAGGCCAAGACTACAGGCGATCAATATCTTACGCGTTTGTAACTAAAAAATAGGGCGACAAGTTTCACACGAGGTGGAGATCAACGTTAAACGTAAAAAAAGACATCTTTTTAGTGATTTTTATGTTACCGAAATTGAAAGATGGATAAAATAGATTTACAGCAATTTTGTGTCATTAGTTTTTTTTTAAATGTATGTATATTTTTGTTTAAAGTGTATTTTTACAGGATTGGCACAAATTAATTAATATTTGAAATTTAATAATATTTTTCCTATTTTACAAAAAAATAACTAGTTAGCAACGATATTCGAACAGGTTGCAGATATGATAGATTTTATACATTCTAGCTTTAGTTGGTAGACATTGCTTTACGACAAAAAGCTCACTTCTTTTTCCGCCGCCTATAGCTAATATAATATAGTCGCCTTAATACCTGGACTACTATACTAGTGCCTGCAGCACTAAGCCCCAGACAGATATTTACCGTAATACGATTTATTGAAGCTTCTTAAAATATTTCAGTTGTAAAGTCATGTCTTTTATGCTCGAAAGATAAGTTGTAACCTGTTTTCCATAGTTTATCAAAATACGTTCGGCACGATAGATTATCAAAAAATTATTAAAATATTCAATACATAAAAATATTCTCCTATTCCGCAAAGTTTTGATGCGCAGACCAATTTTACGAATTTTAATATGTTAAAAGCAATATTTGAAATATAATAGTTTTTAGATAAGAAAATAAAAAATATATTTCACGATAGTAAACATTTCAGAGCGGTACGTAATCCAATAATATATGTTTAGTATTTTCTTTAGCAAATGATAATGTTTGATAAAAATAAAAAATATGTTTTATATTTGAAGTTATAATACATAGGTACCTATGTAAAGTTATTCCATATTCTGGACCAAAATACTAATGATTGGAACGGGAATGTGTCCAATGGACATGATAAAGAGTGTATATTTTTATATATATATATATATAAATATGGAAATGTAAGTACTGGTTACTTTGTTAGGATGAGCAAGGGTTGATGGGCTGCTTGGTATCTGAGTTTCTATAACCATCCTAGGCAAATGCTACCTCTATGAGAAGTAGAATCAGATCCTAGGGATTTCTTAGAAGAACACAATGAAAGTGATTTTATAACATTACAAACGCTCCCCCGTACTCAAAAATTATTATAATATACAAGTAGGTTACAAATATTTTGAGAAGAAAATGGACTTATAACTCACAGCGATTTCATCCTCGACGCGCGTGACGTTGAGGAGTGGCTTGACCTTCTGCCAAAGCTTCCACCATGGCCACGTGCGCAACTGGAGGTACTTGCGCAAGTTGCGTTGCACGACCTGCAAGGCGAGCCTTTGGTTCTGCAACTTCTTGAACTCCTTCCTCGATATGTAACCTCTGATCCAGGACTGGAGCCAGGACATGATCTTGGATAGACGCTCGTCACGCAGTTCTTCCATCTGACCCAGGACACCGGCGCGGAAGAATACCTAGTTTTTTTCAAATCAGAAAAGTTAGACCAAGAAACATCGAAGTAATAATTGTAATAAGTACGTAGGTTAAATATTTTGAATTTAAAAATGTAAACTATTAGTTATCAAGAAAAATAGTTCGTTACACAAGTAGATAACATTAAAAATGTTTATGCTTCCACATATCTAAAGCATTATACAATTTAATAAGTAAAACCTATATAAGAAAAAAACAATTTAGAGATAAATCGTTTTGTATTAATGACACCTATCAAAATGTATAAATAAAATTCAGTCAACGCCTTACATTGGCTTGTGCTTATTAGCATTAAATGAGCTTTGGCAATGGTTCAAAAGTCATAGCAGTGACATAAATCGCTAATGAGTCTAATTTCTACTTGCTCGTAATGCAATAAACTGTAATGACAGGTATTTAAATATAAATAAAATTTTAGAATAAATCAAAACTCAAAGCATGCAATAAATCTCAAACAAATTACATAATGCAATATTAGATATTATAATAGAAAGGAATATTAGTGAAATATTGTAAGTTGAGAAAAGAAGTTAAGAAGATGAGGATGTAGAAAAAGAAGGAATGATAAATTATTTAACTTTTTAGATACGACTGAAAGAGATTGTAGAATAAGTCGAAGAAAAAGATAGCTCGAAGATAGAAGAGGCAGAAAACTGCAACTGCCTTCACTACCTTAGTTTTACCCATACGGAAGGATTCGGTATCCAGGCCGGTGTGCTCCAGGATTTTTGCTGATGCCTTGTCATCTGCACTGATGTCTTTCACAAGGTTCATGCACAGAATTTTGTATCTGCGTAGTTCCGTGAAGTCGGGGAATGAAAACATTTATAGAGAAATTAAAGGTGCATCTGAGAGAGATGGCGATGAGGAAGGCAGTATTTGTTTTATCCACATTGTTAGACGCCATTTTTAGAAAGTTATAAGAGAAGACCATTATCGTTACGTCAAAATTAAAGAAAGAGCGTAAATTTTGTAGGCTAAACGCCATATACTCCAACCCAATAGAGATGGAAATTGGCAATGATAATGATACATTCTTTCCATAATTATTTTTTGATGTAACGATGTTAGAAAATATCATCTCAATGTCATAATGTAGTGATATTAATTTCATAGATCGAAAATAAATAATATGTTAATATTTATGTACAATTATTAGAAATACATTCCTAATTCAAAATTGTTCATCCCTAGATTTGTCAATAAATCTGGTACAAAAGAAAAAACATTATGTCACATTTTGTGGACATGCCTTGGTAAGACCTAGACGATAGGATTCGACGTCCAGGCCCGTGGCATCCAGAATAACTTGGGCTGTCTTCTGGGGATCTGTTTCCTTGGCGACAGCCTGCGGGGCCAGGATCTTGTAGCTAAACAGGGTTGGCGAATAACGGAGCAAAAGGATAAACAAAACATTCAGTGATTTAAAAACAGTGGTATATAAAAACTTAGGATCTACAAATATATTCAGAAAGGGATGAAAACTTAAAATCGTTGGAGAAAAAACAACTTTATAATACTAAATACTACATGCCATGACACAAATATTTTCAACCAGTAACATCTGTTGGATTTCCGTTTCTCCAGCAATACCATTTTATTAACTTGTTCCGTAATGAACAGCCTTGAAAAAACTCATTTTAACCTGGAAAAACGGTAAATCTACAGTGAAATAATGGGTAAATCATACTTATCAAACAAAGGTATAAAGTAAAGAAATCGCTGACTGTTGAGATGTATTGTGTATTTTTAAGGACAAAATTTTATGTTACGGTAGTATTTTTTTTATATTTACAATATTTATGTGATAAAATTAAACAGAAACCAACAGAATTATCAATGTTTGCCCTCCCGTAGAAAATCACTTTGTTTAACGAAGTTTGGCGTAAGAACTTATGTTTTGTATAAATTTTCCGCCCAATTTATCTGCTCATTGGTGTATGTGTATACTCATATATGTAATTATAAATTGTTAAAAGTTAGTAACATTTCAATGTAGTAAGAGATAGGTGAATACTATTACTAATACTGCATTTTTTGTAAAGGTTGTTTTCGGATTATTTTACTTTATTTTGATAAATAAAATATAAATTGTTTGTTAGATTTTTGATAAGTGAATTTTTAAAAAATATAAATATACCTCAACAGTAAACGATTGAATACAAAGGGTCAAAAATCTAGGTGGGAGGTTTTGATACGTGACATAAAACAATGCTGGGTTCAAGAACAAGTTCAGATCTGTTTGCCGCCTTGCCTTGGTGTGACCGATTCTGTAGCTCTCGGGGTCCAGCTCGACCGACTCGAGACACTTGCGCGCAGCCTCTTTGGGGTCCGTTTCTGCGTACATGATTGCCGGCGCCAGAATCATGTAGCTGTACCATCATATATTAATATTTTATCATTCGATCGATGATAATTTGAAAAAGAAATGTAATAAAGATAATAATTAATATTACCTCATAATAATTGAACTTTCATACAACAATTAGAATAAAATATCTTATATACATATTTCCGAAAATTTGACCCAACCACACACAAGTATTTTAGAAGCCCCAAAACAAAAAAATCTATCGAAATTATCCTTTTCCATTTAAAATGATAATTTAAAAAAAATACAAGAAATAAGAAATTGATTTTTTGCGCATTCATTATTTATATTTTTATTTCTGTACTAGTGTAATTTTACAGTAAACTTCGTATTTTAAGTGGGCATTAAATCACCAGATTTAGTCACAATTGTTCGACCTAATTATATTTCTCAGTTATACATAAAATCTTTAACTTACTCTGAGTTTTCTTAACTTTTTATTTTGATTGAAAACGATGAAATGATATCTTTTACATTATATTGATTTGCCACATGTGATAGGAATACTATTAAATATTAATCAGTACATAACTTAGGGTAATCGTTATAGATAAACTACTACCATGAATTATTTCTCGTAGATCAACTCCAATGACTCGCTTAACGCGATCAACTCCAATGACTCGCTCAACGCAATCAAATCCAACGACTTGCTTTAAATTAGTTTGGTCGATATATTTTTTTTATGTCAACCATGTAGTTATTAAATTTATAACATATAAATTTATACATAAAATGCAGATAATAACAGAAATTTATGATTCAAAAAAAAGTATTAAAGGCATTATAACAGTTGATGTAAAAAAAACATTTTAAATTACTTTATATTGGGTTAATTTTACGTATAGGTAGTAATATTTTCCTTACCGGAGCTTGAAGTCGGGGTAGACCATTCTGTTGGGGAAACCTTTACGGCAGATACGGATACCTTCCAGCACACCGTTGCAGGTGAGCTGATGCATCACGAGATGCGAGTCGATGAGGCCTGGGAAATTAGGTTCATTTTCATATACACTATCAATTTAAACCACAACAAATAAAAACTCATCAAGAAAAGCGCCGCCATCGTTCAAAAACATTGTGACGAGCGCCGGAAATAAGTAAAGTACGTTATGCATACTTTTTTATGAATATAAAGGACGAACATTATGAACGTCAATTCGAATTGAATTAAATAGTAAATTTTTTTTTTTTAAGCCATTCGTTTAAAAAATATTTCAAATATATCAATGTATAAAAAAGAAACAAGAAATTTTACCTCCTATATATTATGTATGTTTTATAAAATATTTTAATGGGTTTTAAAGAAAATAATTTAATTTTAAAAATATCGAATAAGAATTGTTTTTAGTTTCATAGTTTATAAAATTTAATCGATGATAGAAATGATGATAAAACGCAATAACACTCACCAGGCTGTTTCAATTCATTGGGAATAATACAACGTACGAAGTGAGGCTGTGTTGATCTTAAAGTCGTCATCAGGTTGTTAAGTTGTTCCTAAAGCATTGGAAAAATCAATTAACACTGTGAACTTTCAAGCGTCGCTTATTAGTTTAGTAGGAATGAAAATTTACAATTATCATAAAAGTAAAATTGCTTGTAAGAGCCAAAAACTACAAATAAATAATAACATAGTGGGTTAATGATAACTTATTTAAATTGTATACTTAAAGTTCAATATTCTTTTTAAATACATTTGCTTGCTTTAAAAAAATCTTTCGGGTAAAGTAGTGTTTCTGATCACATTAACACTGATAAAGTAATTATTGCGAAATAATTTTAGGTTGTTAATATACAAAAATTATAATAGTTTTTTTATGAATGAAACACGAAATCATGCAATGTTAGCGCTGCATAGAAAACATATTATTTTACGTATACAAATTTGAACATTTGAAGTGAGCTGTTCGGCTAAAATTATACTTACTTACGCATGCGAATGCTTTTGGCGGTTTTTCATTCACTGTCAATTATGATTTGACATTTTATAAAAATGGCGATGTATCGTGTCTTGCTCATCCGTTTCGATGGAAACAAAACAATAAATCAGCATAAAAGATGAAGGCAAATTTTGAATGGGGTTGACGAATTAACCTGAAACTTCCTTATACGATATTCATTAGCTATTTCGGGAAGAGCGAATATAAAAGAAGTATAACGATTAAAAATGAACTTTATGTGACTACAAAATCCTGCAGGATCTTTGTATGTGGCACGTTAAGAAAATGGTGTATTTTAATTACGACAAAATAAGGCGTTTTTTGCACCCTTTGAACATGTACAATATATGTATTTGACATATAAATAACCCTGATATACACAGGTCATTGGTTCTCGTGGTGAGAGGGATCAACTTCGAACGTTGATAATAACATTACAAACCTTGTAACTGGATGACACCGTCGAAAAACCGCCTCCTTTTTTACCGCGTCCACCTGATTCGAGGCAACAATAACAGAACAAATCGTCAATATAAAAGAGTAAGCAAAAAGCATATATTTCGGCAGCCTAACATGAAGGACAATACATCAGCGCCATTAGGAAATAAACATCGCTTACAAAGAACTGTGGACACCGGACTATTTATCCGTTGAACGACACGGTAACGGCACGTAACGATAAGGCAACGACACGGCCACATCGTGACTACAAGGAAGACGACACGGCGACGTCGTCTACGATAGTCAAAAAAAAAAATATCCATATTCCAGGAATCGATGTAATTCATTATTGTAAACTGTAAAATAATATCGTATCTACTAAAATAATTTAAAAAAGACATGTTAACGCTTAATTTAATGACTGAAATTAAGCAGTTACGGTAAATTTTTTTTAAAAAACAGGGTTTTAAAAATGTTAGGAACTGAAGTCATTATATTCTGATCTTATTTTGTTTAACATACACCGTGTAAATAAATATTTCGACGACAACAATACATACTCGAACTATCCCTAAACTTTAGGAAGTCCACAACATATATGCTACCAGTTGATGCCTATTTAATTAACTTCCTTAGAAAAGTTCTAACATTCTAACCTTCTAACGCTCGTGGTGTAACAACGTTTACACTGTTTTTTTTTTTATTATTTTAATTTTAAACTTTTCTTGTGAATAAATATTTATTTTAAAGGTATATTAAAAATTGAAAACGTGTCACAGTTCAATGGTCACGAAAATACAGCGCCAAGTATCCACAAATCAATGTAAGCTCTGAACGTCTTAGTTGAAAGACAGATTTGAAGAATATAAGATGAAAATCGAGTTCGAAGCAAGAGAAAATTATTATGTTTATTATAGTGGTAAATTAAATAGCGTCTCCAAAGCTGAATTATGTCGAAGCGGAAGCCTGAAAGCGGTTGCTTTCCTCAAAGAAAAAGATCCATTACCCTGTACAGGGATGAGACTGTCTGGAAAGCCGAGCCCTTGGCACGTTTGCCAGCACCAGCACCTGGGGGCATTATTGGCGCTTCAATTAGTTCCAATCAAAATTATAATAACACATTGGTCCGTAGTTAGATTAAATAAAACATTTTTATATGGCCTACTAATAATTACCAAAATAGAACCTATAAATAAAGAAGGAATTTAAAACAAAATACAAACAAACCAAGAATATGTCTCTAAATACTATGCAATATAATTCCATTTGAGGATGTGTCTTAAATTTATGCTAGTGAAGGTGTATGTGGTTTTGTTTTGTGTAATTAAATCAAATATATGCATGTATATTAACTCTCAAACATCGGGTATAGTGATGTGAATAAGGTATAATCAAATATTATGTAGTTTTTGCCTTACTTTTTGTTATTTGGAAGTTTGGAATTTGGAATTACCGCTTGGTTGGAATTTGTACCTAAAATTAAATAAAAATTATATTAAATATGATATCAAAATAAATGCCAATTCTAATTTCATCGGAGCTGTTGTGTAAACAAACAAATACAAATTAAAAGATCTTATCGTACCTTAATCGTCGGTAGTTCATTCAGTATGTAAATCTATTAAATTGACATAAAGATCAAATCTCACCCTTAGCGGCAGCATCACCACCAGACTGGCCTGGATGGTCAGCGAAGATCTCAACAAGAAGTTTGTTGGATCCCTTCTTGAACTGGTCGACAACGGTGTCGTTGAGGGGATCCTTGTTCTTCTCTAGCCATCCAGTGATATTGTAGCCGACCTGGGAATAAATATTTCCTTGTTTATTTACCATCATTATTTCAGCAATCTGTCGACTGACCATCTACTGCTATTAAGTTATTTTATATATATTCTTAGATTTTATTATTGGAATACAATCGGGACACAATACAAGTGGGCAACTTTTATTCGATGTCGGTCATACTCTAATTACAAATTTATGAAAACAACTATTTCTCAAGCTTAAAAGGAATGTGAAGAGAATTTTATGACTAAATATCCATCTCCTGCCAACAAAAAAAAAAAAATCCGCAACAGCTCATCTGCTACCAGGTTCCATCAAAACAAAGTTCGAAGGAAAGGTTTCTTCCATTCCATAGAATTATCATATGTCATGTTATCATTATATCTAGCATGAAGTCAGTCCCCATAATATATATTTAACTTTTGTAGGTGCATATCTAATTTGTAGTGGCTGTTCATATAGCAGTGTAAGAGTTATTTAAAAAATGTATAAACTAATAAATAAATTTACTTACATTTCCGGCGTAATGTCCAATAGCGAAGTGAGCTGCTTGGCAACCTGGTTTTGGCGGTTTTGGCTTCAAGAACGGCGCTGACTTGCCCAGATGGTTATTGTTTAGCTTCTCAACGAAGGTCTGATCGGTGGCTTTGGGGAACATAGACTCTTCCTCAAGGATGGAAAGGATACCCATAGGCTGAAATATTACAACACTGATATAGTAGTTGAACTTAGTATTCTTGATAAATACTGATTACTACTTTTACTAAAAGAATAAGTTAAATAAAATATTCAACCCAATAACGACGGGCAACAATCGTGTTTTGAAAGAGGCTATTAAAAATATTTCCAGAAATTAAACGAAACTTTAATAAGAAAAATATTTACTAGAACAGAATTAGAAATATTCCAATTTTAATGCAGTATAACATGGGGAAATTATGGTATAGCTCTATATGAAGACAAATTACTAATCTGGCATTATCATTATTATTTTCTTGATGACAATATTTATAAATGTATTCCAGATTAATAATTTGCCTTCAAATCGGAAAATGATGGTATGGCTCTATTTGAAGGCAAATTATTAATCCGGAATACATTTATAAATATTGTCTTCAAGAATTGGTATTCTTGTAGAAAATGAATTATTTTAGTATCAAATCTGATGGCATTATTTTAAACAAGAATATTTTGATAGGGCATTGTGTAAATAACCAACATTTGTTTTTCAATCAATTAAATTAGACATGCTTCTGGATTTAAAACAATGTTTGTATGTGTGAATGTATATAAAATAAATGTATTCAAAGTACGTCGTTAGACATGCTTCAATGTAAATTGTTTAAACTAGTGTAAGTATGAACGGATTAATTTAGTACCATGTGTGCAACACACGAACAAATTAATGAAAGCGAAGCGTTAGGCGTGATTCTTACCTTTTTCACCTTTTTTTCCTGCTGTGCATTTTGCTACAACCACGTAAAGATGCTGAAAACATGCATATAAACACGGTAGTTAAAGAAATGGCTATGCTAAATGGTTAAGCTAATTGGCTCCGTCGATTGGTTTACTTATTTTTTTTTAATTTATTTCACGAGTAGTATTACAAATATTACGCAAGAAAGCTTTGTGTTTAATAGTGCTACTCAGCGATGTGCAAAATAAGATAATAGAATAATAATGTCTACAAGATTTTTATGCTTACAGCTTAAATTATTGTTTCACAAGAAAACTACCAACATTTCTACCACTTCATAAGATGCGCGTTCACTTTTAATACAGCTTTATCCGTTGTCTTTACAGTGGCTTTCTACAAAGGCAGTTTTACGAATATTTGTATATACCTTCTCGATTAAGTTTATGGTAGGTTGGAGATCCAGTCCAAAATCAATGAAAGTCCACTGAATTCCTTCTCTTTCATATTCCTCCTGCTCTAGCACGAACATGAAATGATTGAAATACTGTTGGAGTTTTTCATTTGTGAAATTCACACAAAGTTGATTGAAACCGTTCAACTGGCCGTTGTAGCGTTGAGATGTCGAGAGTGTATAAAAGAACAAACACGAATACAATCAAACAAAAGACAATTTTAGTTTACAAAAACGAATAGGAGATACAAGCAAAATATAGAGGTGGTCATGGAAGATTACTAGAGATACACATTAAGATGAAAAAAACACAACCACACATCCCCACTCGATGCCTCGAGTGAGAAGTGTCAAATCAGGCACGCCATGTCAACACTCGGCAGCTGATCTACCTTTTCGATAAGGTCAATGCAAGTTTGGAGATCCATGCCAAAATCAATGAAGGTCCATTCAATTCCCTCCCGTTGGTACTCTTCTTGCTCGAGGACAAACATGTGATGGTTGAAGAACTGTTGAAGTTTCTCATTGGTGAAGTTAATGCAGAGCTGCTCAAAGCCGTTGAACTGTTGGGGTCACACATAAGGAGCATATACTGTTAGTAACGGGATTTTACGATAATGATGGGGAGTTATAGGATACATAGCCTTTTCTTCCAGAGAAACGTGGCTTCAAAAAACGGGATATGTTTTATTCACAATATCTAAACAGTACATAAATTAATAGATTCATTCTATCATTCCTTGTACCTATTATAACTAAATGGTATTTTTTTAGTGCAAGGGTTTGAACAATTTTAACAACATTGATACATTCAATTGCGTCAGTTTCTTTGGGCGCTTCTGATAAAGCAATTATATCCACAGGCGCGAAATCTCTGCCGACTCCAATCCATCAGCTCACTACAGAATTACCTTCTCGATCAAGTCAATGCAAGCAATCAAATCCATTCCGAAATCGATGAACGACCAATTGATGCCTTCTCTTTTGTACTCCTCCTGCTCCAGTACGAACATGTGGTGATTGAAGAACTGTTGGAGCTTCTCATTGGTGAAATTAATGCAGATCTGCTCAAAACCGTTGTACTGTTGGGGTCACACATAAGGAGCATATACTGTTAGTAACGGGATATAACGCTGGTGATCGATCGTGAGTTATGGAGTAGACAAACGGACTTTTCTTTCCGAGAAAAGTGGCTATAAAAACGGGGTAACAACAATCTCTAAACAGTACATTATTACATATGTTCATTCTGTCATTCCATATACCTAACATAATAACTAAATAACATATTTTAGTACAGGGTTCCAACAAATCAACATTGATACATTCCAATTGCGTCAGTTTCTGTGGGCACCTTCTTGGTGCGAAACTTCTGCCGATATCAATCCAACCGTTCATTACAGATTTACCTTCTCGATCAAGTCAATGCAAGCTAGCAAATCCATTCCAAAATCGATGAAAGCCCAATTGATTCCCTCTTTTTTATACTCCTCCTGCTCGAGTACGAACATGTGGTGATTGAAGAACTGCTGAAGTTTCTCATTGGTAAAGTTGATGCAGAGTTGCTCGAAGCCGTTGTACTTTTTAAAGATAAATCAAAATATACATTGAACACCTATATGACTATGGAGACGGTTGAGTTATCAGTGCTACTGCTATACATGTACTGTGTATATCTACATTAGTCTCCCTGAAGATTATTGTAATTCTTTATTACAGTCTTGGAAAGTATTAATTTTTTGCTTAGTAGCCACAATCCATAATGTTGGATGTAGTTACCTGTTGACAATGACTTATTAAAACGTGTATATATATATAAAACTATAAGTAACCGCGCGAAGACCATTGTCAATTAATATAACATATTAATATACAAACCAGTTAATCCATATCAAAATCAAAACCCAGGTAAAATATTCCCTCTCTTCTCGCTATATGTGATAGTTAAAGAACTCCTAAAATTTCCAGGAAAAAATATTAATGCTTATACGTTTTACTAAATGTTTAGGCAAAGCAATCAACGTAAATTATTTAAAGGCAATATTGTGGCAATAATTAAATTCAGAATAATTTGTTTAATAGATATTTAACTCTTGTTAACATTTTATAAATTTTAAAACGTATTCTGATTACTAGTTCTGAATTTTCTTTATGCTTACAACTTTTTTACAATGTGTGATTAATTTTTTTACGTACTAAATTTACGTTTATAAAATATTTTGAAAAAATTCTGATTATTATTCTAAATAAAAGCGTAAGTAATATCGTTATTATATCGATTGAAAAATCATATATAATGTCAATACATTTTATTATTTAAAGGGAATGTATATTTTAATAAATGTAATTTATGAAAGAACTTTTTATTTATTATCTGTAAAAATTTAAACAGTACTTACCTACTTACCTAGTGTGTCTATTTGTCAAATCTCAATATCTTTGACAAAAAGTACTTAAATAAGCGGCATAAACATAAATAAATAACTTATTAATAAATCAACTTATTGAAGTAAATTCCTATAAAACAACAAAAATCAACAAGTTATTAATAACTTATTTATTTATTTAATAAAGAATGAAGAGAAGAAAGAATTTATAACTTTTAAAAATATTTTTTATAATTCAAAAACCTGGATATTATAAACAATATTTAACCATATACACACACACTCTAATTTAAACTGCAAAAATAAATTATTTTAAAAAATATTATAAACAAGTAAACTAATAATTATGCATTTTCAAAAAAAAAAAAAAATTTAAGGTAAAGAAAATGTATGTAAGCGTGAAATATTTGTAATATATAAAAATTAAGTATTGACGTAATATATACCTATTGATTATACAATCACTATTAGAGTTATTAGACAGATGGTGAAAAAGATAGATAGACTTAGCTCCGAAACTTTCAGCAGACTCGCCTAGTCTCTATCTATTTTTCATTGATAAAGGCAGCATCTTCGCCCCGAAACGTATGGTAATTTACTGTAAGCCTCTATACTCTGTAATAATCTAAACTAATAATAAAAATAAGTTATAAAATACAATACTAAACTAAAACACCTAGATTTTAGTTAATATTTAAACCTTTATTATTTGAACGATAAAGTTATTTTTGACTTTATATTTTTATCTAAAAAGTAGTAACCTACCTATCTGTTGTTTTTATATTTGATATATTTTGGAATGTATAATGTAATTTAAGTAATGGGGTAAATATTTTCCATAGATAAGGAATATACCAATAATATCATTAATATTACATGCCAGTTCGAAAACCGTACCTAAAAATATATTATAAATAAATTATTATAAATAATGTAAAGTATGTAGGTACGTATCATAAACAATTTATCAAACATTCTTGCTAACAATCTGCCTTGCAGTTTATGTTCTGTAATTCATTATAGGTATTTTATTTGAATAAAAAAAAATAACAGTCAGTTCCTGTAAATGTCAAATGTATATAAAATTTCAACAAAACCCTATCCTAATACTTACATCAAAGATCTCAAAACCAGCAATATCCAACACACCGATAAAGTGCTGCCTCTTTTGTTTGGTGTCCAGGGTCTCGTTACACTTCTTAACGAGCCACTTGAATAACCTGTCGAAGATACCCTTGCAGAGGGCGCCGACGGAGTTGGTCACCTGGTCCTTGTTACGACCCTGCGTCACGAACTCGTTACCGACCTTGATGCGCGGCTTCAGCAGGTTCTTGTATAAATCGGTGCAGTCGACTCCGAGAAGCTTGGCTACGCGATCACCTTCCTGGAAACGAAACGTTATCATGACGGCAACATTTTTCCACAATATTATCCATTGTTATTACTAATATCATCCAAACTACAACTTCTCATGCAGACTCATATGTACCTAATTCTGTTTCAGTTTAGTAAGAACTTAGATTATCTAGAATCAACAGTTCTATCACCATCGCTCGATGTTAAAAATCCATAAATAATATTAATAAATTGAAGGAACCGCTTCGGTAAAATTAGTCACAAAACTGTTATCAAATATTTCTCGAATTGATTAAAAGAACCACAAAAAGCATAAATCTGGTGTAATCACAACGTAAATGTTGTAACCAATACAACTAAGTTTATTAACGTCAATGTTTTGAGCAAATCCCCATGTATCATTTTCAGCAAATGAAATACCCATGTAGCATTTCTCTATCACATGTATGTCTATTTTAACTTTCTTCGATATGTTTCCTGAAATTCTCCATGCATCAAATAGTTTCATACATGATCAATAATCGCATATGAGGATATTGGTTTTGGTAAAGTAGGTAACCAACTTGCCTCTGTGCCATCAGCCTCAGCCTGTTCTTCGCGACCCCTCTGCTTGAACTTCATGCCGCCCATGTGCATGACGCAAGCTGTAATCTTGTAGATATTATCCTTCTCCTCTTGGGTGAAACCGAGTACATCGAAAGCTTGCTGTTGGCACATTACAAATCAAATTAGTTCGGAAAATTCAATATTTCATTTAAAAACAGTCAGCAAAATTTTAGAATAATATAACAAAAAAAAATTTTCAAAATATCGTTGTGGAGAAGTGAAAGAATTACAGACTTTATGTAAATGTTTATAGGTGAAAGATTTAAAAATAAAACAAAGTCTTACAAAAATACCAAAAAATAAACACGAAATATGTATGCCTTAAAGTAAATTATTAGATGTGTTAGTTTTCGCTATCAGCATGACATGTTAGCTGCATTGTTATTTGGTTCCAACGATTCCAGGGTTGACATTATTGTATATTCCTCACATAAGGATTTACATATACGAGTCGGAGGTTTTTGTGATCACATTTATATAATACCACATAAGTGTTTATTTATATTTTTGACATTCTAAAAATGATTCTCATGCCATAATATTGGAAAAGTATATTTCAAATAGCAAAACCATAACTTCAGTGTACAAGCTTTTACCGTAATGGCGTATTCGTCCAAGGAAAAAATGAGGCATACGCCACTGCTAAAGGAGTCAACGGCACCGTAGTTTCATACTGATGCCTCGTGTGAGATTTCGGGCTTCACATGGGTAAAATCTAACACAAATACTCACAAAAATCAAAATTCACATGTTTTTATGTGAGAATATCTTACATCTGTTAACCCACTTTCTTCATTATCGTCCATACTGGGAATGGTGATCTTACCCTGAGAGACGTTGTAGTAATCGTAAATGTTGTCCGACAAAAAGCAAATTTCTGCGTGATGGAAGAAAATTCAAAAAGCAGTTAGTGAAGAGACTTAAATACCATCAAACTTACAATACATATTATGATCCGAGTAATCCGCAAAGAAAGACAATAAAACGTGTGGGGGTTTTTTTTTTTTTTTGAGTTTTTATCTGGAACCAATTGGGCTGTAAGGAAGCGATACAGTGCAGCGTGGTTAAATAAAGTGTGAATGTGCTATCAAAGATTCAAGAAACCATTGTGCAGAGAGGTTGGTGCTTCATTGGGACTTTGTGACGGGGAATGCGGGTCGCGGGCCGCGAGGGTTGCCTGCCGAATTTCAGCGGTATGTCAGAAATCCTCGGTTAATACGGTATTTTTTTTATTATTTAACAATTGTTTATAAATTTTAATTCAAATAATTGTAATAAAATAACAACAATAATTCCCCATGAGGGTAATATTTCATCAAATGTTGATGAAATAACCGAATATGTCAGAACGCTTCGAGAGATCAGTCATTCTGAGGAAATTTTATGAAACTTAACCTTACCTAACTCAAGAGATTCTTTAGTATTCAAGCTCCTATGTATAAACGTTGAAATTCTTAACTAAAGGAATTTCCGATATATTTACAAATCGTTTTATAAAAAATATATGTTTGTTGTGTTTTAATTATTTTGTAAAACTTTATCAAGTCCTCTACAGCCTTAGAACTGAGTAAATAAAAGTATAACAAAACTCATTAGACTCTAAATCAGTAGTTTGAGGTTTCATCTCCTTAGTGCATAAGGTTTGTTTTTCTCGTATGTAGGGAACGTCTGTTAAGTAACCAAAGTCATCTTTTATATTCAATAACCTATTGCATTAGGTAAGCTTTACATGTTTTACAGTCATTTATTAAACTTTTAACTAACTCATAACCATATAATCTTCTATAGTTTCATAACGTGTATCTTTGGGCTACGCATTGAATTATAACAATTCTCCTTATTTAACTCGAAGATTTTTCGAAATTTTAGTGCGCTGTGTTGAGTCACTGTACGGAAGCGATACGAATTTTGTGCTCGTGACCCGCGGTCCCGCCACTTACGTCGGTCACTTCAAACTCAGCTTCATCATTGAGGCCGGGAACCCTCGTTTTCCCCTGGCATATATACGGATAGTCACCGATGCGATTGCTTAGCATTAGAGTCCCTGCGAAAACATTTACATGGTTCAGCATTTTCACATGATTTACGCCGACATCGTCTGACATACCAATGACAATTTCGGCAGTCCCTCTTTCATGTGCTCAGAAGCTCGTTAGATCGAAAACCGACATGTTCACTTCCAACAACGAACCAAACAGTAAAACCGAATATTGAGTGATAGGTTAACGATTATCGGTAATGCTTCGTTCGTGTTTGGATGTAAACATTTCCTAACAAAAAGCCAGCTCACACCGACATTCAACATCAACATATAAGAGGCAAGAAGGATTTATAAAGAATTTGGTTTAGATTGATAATGTTAACGTGTGAGAAAGTGAGGTGTAATCAAATTGTTTGTTTAAATATGTTGATAAGAAATAAAATATTTAATGTGAAATTGTGTTAGAGAGAAAATTACTTGATGCATTACAAACACAGTATGGTTACAAAGATCCAGTATGTAATATAGTCGAGCTATTTTGTTGTGCGGTTAAAGAGAATTCTGTAAGTAAAGACTGTCTACGGTCGGAGGGTAGTCTTACGTCTGTATTAAGCATTTCTTCTCCGTCGTCGACGCCCGGGATCGAGGTCTTCCCTTGGGCCACGATGTGGTAGTCGTTGATGTTGTTGGACAATAGGGTAATTGCTATGGAGAACAGGAACACATATATGGTTTGTGATGAGCAAATGTCCAAATTGCTTTAATCATCATGATTCTAATGGTAATTGATCAATGCACTTATTGGTAACAACAAATTATAAATATCGATATAGATTTTTCATTTAAAACATCGTAGGAAAAAAAACAAAAATTGTCGTTAAAAAAAAATGCATTACACCAATTGAAATAGCCCAATGCTGACGAAGTTTTCTTTATTGATATCAATTATTATTATATCAACAACATATTGCATGTGCAAAGATTTTTAATTAACATCAGCATTCGACTATTTTTATAAAATATGAGGGGATGCTAAGGAACGATTATCACAAAACACAAATAAGTCCAATGGTTTTATTATGAACTATTTGCAGGGATTAAGTCAGTCACAGTTTGGTGATATGATCATGTTGTGGCTTTAGAACCAAAGCCATAATACACTACAATTCTAAATCTAAGAGGATGATCATTCAAGGCAACACAACGAACATTTTGTACGGAAACACTTAAGCGGTGTAGCCAATCTGTGGGAATGTCCTGCTATCCCCTTACTTGGCTCTTATTTCTAAAGCCTTTTCTTCAAAACGCGCCACTCCACGTTCTTATGCAGGAGTCAAACTTACATCAGTAAGAGAACATTCTTCACCGTCATCCATGCTAGGAATTGTGGTTTTTCCCTGAGATACGATGTGATAATCATATATGTCATCTGACAGCATACATATAGCTAGTTGGAAAACAAGACAGTTAATAAAATATGTAGGTAAACAATAGGACATTTTTAAACGGGCCATTAAAACGGACAATACTTCTAGGGGTGTATGGAGTAATGAAAGGAAAAATTGAACGAAAAAGGGTGTTACCTACATAATATAAGAGTATTTACTATTCACTAATTCTCAATTAAATATGTAGGTCAAACTACACTTTTTTATCATATACGCTTAAACAAAACTTAGTTTATCATAAATTTATACGATTACTTATAATAGTAGTAAGCAAAAAAAAGGCTAATAATCACAAAATTTCTGCACGATGTTTTATCTAAATCAAATATAAATTGTCGAAACAATCTTAACCTCAATATCTAAAATCAAATAAACAAAACATTTTTAAACGCCTAATTAAACTAAATATTTTTTTGTCCAGATTTGTCTCAGATTGTGTATGCATAAAAAGTATAGGTATTAATATCCTAATCTACTTCTAAGAAGTAAATAGACCTTAACAAAACTGTTGAACGTATACAATAATATTTATTTTTACGACACTGCTATAAAAATAAAATATACGAAAAAAATAAATTCTCTAAGATATTATCACTAAATAAATTTCTCCGAATGATCTAACATTTTTTTAGTCAGACCACTTATTTCTAATATAATGATAAAACTGTAAAACCTATGTATGTCCTTGGCATATTGTAAACAAGAATCATACTTACTTTTAAGGTTTTCAACGGCGTTTGACATCATCTGGTAGAAAATGTGATAGGAACGTTCCAAAGCCTGCTGTGAGATTACACGAGCTTTCTCCAATAGATCTAAAGAATATTAAACAGAAGATTAATCGACATTAAAAAATAGAATAAATCATTTGATAATAAGGTTTTTTATGTGTAATTGAAATAAATCTATATTATAATTAATGAAATTTTAAACAAAGGAAATGTTTAAAGTAACTTCCATCAGTTATGATCGTTATTTTTTTAACCCTAAATATTGTCATCCGTATAATCAAAAATGTTCCATTATTTTGATGCAATTAACACGTTGTCCGTAATACAAATGAGGTTAAAAATTCTTTCGGGATGCGTAAGCATTTCCTTCATTAATTCGATTCTACAGTTTTCAATAAATAAAGAAACGAAGGCCTCGTTTTATGCGCGAGAAAAACTAATATTACTATATTTATTATTATTTTTAGACGAAAATTAAATGTTAATTTTCTGCTTATATAGACTTAATTAGTAATATTATAGATTTAATAAAAAAAATGTTTAGAGGGTTATGCATTTTAAGTAAGCAGCGAAGAATAACTTAGAGTCATTTAAATATCCTAATTCTTTTATTGCATAACCATCAATAACGAATTCTTTAGATACAACATAAAATAGGAGATAGCAATGTAACAACATCGAATCGTAAAAATTTGTAAAACCTTCCTCTTCTGTTATGATTTGAAACAACGGGTTATGTGTTCTACACGGAAGTCTAAGTTATTCTTCGCTGCTTACTTGAAATGCATAACCCTCTAAACATTTTTTTATTAATTTTCATTAAATCTATAATATTACTAATTAAGTCTATATAAGTCGAAAATTAACATTTACTTTTCGTAAATCAAGTAAATGTGACTTTCGCATAGTATTTGAAGTAGACTTTGATAACGGAAGGGTTTGAACAGAAATAACAAAGTTTTATTATAAATTATACGTACATGTTTCAATATCAGCACCAGCCAATTTTCCTGCCGGCCCGAAGTGAATACGGATGAATTTACCCTGGAATTTCAGACTTATTTTAAAATAAGTTATAACAAAAAATATTTATAACAAAAAAAAATATTAATAATGATTTACTCGTATGAAGTATAAAAGAAATATTGACAATGTATGCATTGAAAATGTGAATTTATTTTTCTTATATTCATAATGTACCGAATAAGCAACTGCATAATCGGTATGATTTTATTAGAACTCAAGATTTGCAAATGTATACAAAATCTATTCAACTTTTGCAAACACTTTACACGAGCGACAAATTCAGTAAAATACGCGTATAAATTAAATGCAACAAATAGATTCCAGTTATAGATGTCAGATAGGAATATTTATTAAGAGTTTTCTTTGAAACTAAAACAAATTGGAATGAACTACGAATAGATACCGGAGACGAATGTCATACTCACGAAACGCGAGGAGTTGTCGTTACGAACGGTCTTGGCGTTACCGAAGGCTTCAAGCACGGGATTGGTCTGCACGACCTGGTCTTCCAGGGTTCCCTTCTTGGCAGACGCTTCGTCCTTCTTGCCCGACGCACCGACGGTGGCGAAGTACGCGATTACCTTCTTCGTGTTCTCAGTCTTACCAGCACCAGACTCTCCGCTGGGGATTTGGAACAAATTGAATTATTGTTTGATGTTTCTAGATTTGAGTAAAGCGTTTGAATGTCCTTTTGCCGTGTAAAAAATTAGTATTGCGTGTGCTTAACTAGAAACGAACCATAAGTTCATCTACGTTAAGCGTATATAAAATAAATAAATTCGGTACAATCTGATACCTAGGGGTTAATGCAGCTGGTAGAAATCAGGCTAAATATAAATTTGAAGGATAGGAACAGTACTAAAGTATCAGGACTTGTGCACTGTCTAATCGGATAACCATCTAAAGGATAAATATACAACCTAACATACGGATTTAAGACATTTCAAATGTATTTCTTAATCAAATTCATTAATCATTAGTACACCTGACCGTTACAATGACAACTAAACCATTTTAAAAATTGCGTCCGAGTTTTAATTGTGTTTTACTCGGTTATGTATACGACTTTATATATTAAATAAATCGAAATGATTTATACTCTAATAATATTTAACCTCAAAACCAAATTTTATTAATAACTATAGCTGTTATAGTTACTTGATTAGGAAAGAAACAAAGTAAAAACAATACTAACGTAATCAACATAGATTGGTTCTCGTGGTTGGTTAACATGTTGACGTAGGCACCATCAGAAATGGCGAAGATATGTGGTGGTACTTCCGATCGCCTCTTGCCTCTGTACAGCTTGGCGCATCGGTTCGTGTATACGGGGAAACGTTTGTAAGGATTAATAGCCACGCAGAAAAGGCCAGAGTAGGTCTGTTGAATTTTCAGAACTTATTAGATGCATGAATACATTTACCACAAACATGTTTTAATGCAAATGAACATGGTTTATTTCTAACATAGGATTTAAAAAAAAATGTTACTTTCAGTTATGCACTCCGAGAAATTAGCTATTAATATTAGCTTTAAGATAGCGCCGTAATGCGCCGCACATACTTGATGACGAATATGATAAATATCAATAAAGCTTATAAAATTATTCATTTGCATTATTTCAACATGTATATATGTTTTGTACTTTGACCAATGTCAAACAAATCATTAAACAACAAAGTGGTTTAAAAAATACAAAAAATAACAAACTTGCACCGCAGCCAACTCTATGTATTATTTTTCGAGAGGGCCACGGGTCTACGATACACGATGCCTTAGCTCATAAATTCCTTCATTCAAGGCGATAAAGGATACATTGAAGAATACAAGTGAAAATAATATATCACTGGAAAGAAATCATCAATCAGAACCGTCCATCCGAAGTCACTTCTGACCGACGCCCATGTGGATAAACATCGACACAATTTTCGCGAATTTAGGAAAACTTCTCGGTCGCGCCGATAATTTTACACCGAGGTGAGCATTAGTCATAGTGGAATTCGGACGGGCGTCGCAATGCGCCATCTATTTTCATCTAATAAGCATATGATGGCGAACATGAGTTACGAGAAGAGAATAATAAGAACATATATATGTAAACATGTTGGGGGGTACGGTTGCGTATACTTTACCCAACAAATGTGATAAAATCTGAAAACCAAATAACATTTTTCCAGTTTTTGAGCCATATTTGCAATTACAAAATAATGGGTGATTTATGCATTTAAAAAATAACACAAAATAATGTGTGTGTCTTTAAGGTACAAAAATCTATTATAATCACAAATTTAGCTCATAAACATATAAACAAACAAATAAGACTATTCTATGATCATAACAATCAAATTTAAATGTAACTGAAGTTGCATCTTCGTTTGTGATCTCCGCCTTTAGTCGGTTCAAAGACGTTGGCTTATGTAAAGTCAATAGGAAATGGAATACATAGGGAAAGGTTCATGATTCTGGATATTATGCAGCTGCTTTTGAATATCGGGACGCTCTAACAACGTGGATCTATTTGGCTCAGCGGATGGATTGATTTGTTGTAACCAAACCAAGAAGTTGCGTATCAGATTCTCGAGTGCGGATTGATTTGTAATTATACCAACTTGAGCTATTACCATTGAAGGCTACAAATTGAATAGTATTTATAAATTAAGACATTTTGTTCCACATTAACATGCCGACTAACTTAACATAAACGGAGGCAAAATGCATTTTTACATTATGAATAGTGATGAATTTTGAAAAGATAACAAAAGAGATACGGGCTTAGTTTCAAATGTCAGCAGAGTCTCAGGATTTCAGTGGCTAACTACGGTGGCGCATCTCACATATGTAAGCTGTGGCCATTTGCAAAACGGGAGCGTATTTGGATTGTCGCATAGAAATTATGCACCTTCATGTTACTCTATCTGGGAAAAGAGTGACGTAAGTTCGAGAGTTACTTGTTAAAAATAAAATGAAATAACGCTGAGGGTTGATGGTATCAACCATATGAAAGTGGTATCAACCAGAATGCATAATATTTGTAGGTATAAAGATTGGTGATTGGGGATACGAAACGTTGGATATGGCTCCGTACTGTTAAAATCTGGTAGTCACGGTAAAAATGGTTGCAAACTGGGTTTCCTCTGGCACAATGATCATGCCAGAGACTTACGTAAATAAGCTGATGGTAGTATCTCTGCTTCAAGTTATACAATACAGAGGCATCATTGAGGTATGTCAAGTTGGACATATCCTCGGCTTTCTCGTACTTGGGAGGGTTGACTTGCGCAACCAGGTCCTTCTTGAAATCTTTTGTCTGTGGGGAAGATTGGAAAATTTAGATTATTCTATGTAAAAGTGAAAAAGGGACTTACGTAGATGAGTTTGTAGTAGTAGCGTTGTTTTAAGTTGTACAAAACGGCCGCTTCGTTCAAATAGGTTAGGTCGGCCATGTCCTCGACTTTCTCGAACTTCGGTGGATTCACTTGGCCCAACAGTTCCTTCTTGAATGGCTTATCCTACTCATACATACAATTTGTGTGAATGGTGAGAGAATATACATAATATAATATAACAGGTATATGCTAAGATACTAAAATTCTAAAATGCTAAAATTTGCAGTTATAGACTGAAAAAAATGATTTCGGAGGTTTATAAAAACGCTTTCTAAAATGGAAAATAATATCATCATATTAAACAGTTTTCATTATTCACTATTCTATTCTATTATTATTATTCACCTCAAAACATTGTTAATCGTTAGAGAAAACTATTTTTTTAACACGCTATTTTTAATAAAATTTTAAATATAATATTGCAATAATTTGAGTGAATGCCTTTAGAGCGATCTTCTTTATTAGCAGTGGTTTCAACATCAAAGCATTATTTTTTTTATTTATGAAATAAATATTTTATAAATTGAAAAGTTGACACAAAACAGATTATATTATTTTAGCTTATTTTAGGTAATATTTATTTGCATTGTAAGTTGTTTTTGAATCATTTTAGAAATTTGTAATTAATTAAAAAGAATCAATGCATCCGAATGGACAAAAGTAAAATATGCATAAACGCGTTTAATTTTACTGATTACTTTTAGGTAACTATGATAAGAGTCAACTAAGAGTCATTATAGATCTTGCTGCAATGGCATCCTTATAGCTAACGCCAAGCACCTTATTCAGTGGATACGCGTCTTTGACCTCTACGCTTCCTACATTAACCGAGTGCTCTTCGATTATTTTTGGGATTGCTCTGATATTTGTCAAAACTTGTTTGGGTTTATATTAATTTTTGTACTCTTTGGTTTGGAAAATTATAACGTCAATCTCTCCATTACAAGTTTAGATTTTGTTTTCTACATTTTTAAAGATTCGTCTGCTAAAGGATAGAAAATTGTCGTTTTACTTGTTTGGTGATGAAAAAGGTCGATCTCTTTATACGGATTGCATAGATACCCACCGAATTTTCTCAGAGTGTACTCGTGCTGTGTCTAAATAGGTATGTTTTAAATGACTGACCTCTCCACCCGGCAGAGATACGGTGACGAGATCGCCCTTGGTGGCCTTGATCTCCCCCTGCAGGTAGCCCTCCTTCTCGTCGGGCACCCAGCACGCCTTCTTGCCATCGTAGGGCTTGCTCTGGTCGATGCGCTTCTGCTCCAAGGACACGAACAGGTACGGGGTCGGATCTGGATCGTCTCCTTCCTGTTTAACGACCTTCGGCATGGCGGAGGAGTGGCTTTCGACGTTTGCGGGCTAAATCGAGACACAAGACAGAGCCCTGGTAACTTCCTGTCAACAAAAGAAATTACATTGAGAAATTTACAACGTTTGACGCGCGGACCGCATTTTAATCTTATTACAGATAAATAATAAAAATGGTAAAACGGCATCTCAATAAAACATTAGTTAAAAAATTTATTGCTTTTAAAAATGTATCTAAACAAAAATGCTTTTGCTTTTATTGCAATTATTTTGTTTTTTAGTATTACATTTAAAATATTTGAAGGCTAATGTTATTATTTGTTAGTGTTAATTAATAAATATAAGCCAGTTGCCGTGGTTGAAACTATACAACACAAAAAAAAACAGTGGTTAGTATTTATCAAGGTTATCTGATATACGTTATTGGTTCAAATATAAAATACATACAGTATGTTTTATTAAAATATAGGTATGCCGATTTAAATGAATCTTTCACTAGTCACAAAATCGAATCTAGATGTAATTTCTTATTCTTAGTAACATAGTACTTGTTAGCATTAATTTATTTATTATACTTTATTCATTGACGAAAAATCAAAAACGTTTGCTTTCTTTAAATAAAGTTATGATCAAATCTCTTATTTACTAGACTAAAATGATTTATTTTTCGCTAAAGGAAATCTTTGGAAAAGCAAAATCGACTTTGGCAAAAACAAACTTTCCGTAAAAAAGGATCAATTAAATAGTTCGTTTCTGTTTGAAGTGGCAGATGCACGGATGGTTCGAGGGATCCTAGAGATGAGGAGCAACACGGCGTTTGGGAGCCATCAGCGCCGATCCCAGGGCCTAGCTAATAACTAACGACGTAGTCCCAATTGAACTGCTTATGGCTTTTCATTTTTAAAGTGATATAATGAAAATTTGAATCGAGCCTAATCGATAATTGCTCGTGCAATTTGAAAGTTACCAATTCGTATAAACTTTGGTATATCCAAGAAAATAGGGGCCAGTTTTCAATATACTGAAATATTACTAAAACAATCCCGTGTGAAAAGTGGTAGTTTAGACAGACTAAGCTACGCATATAGAATACATATCACTGATTTTGCACGACATACACCTGAACACAATTTAACAACAAACACAATTAAATTAAGTGAATGTTCGATGCTTGCTAGAAATTAATAATATTTATAGTAGGTATTTACTATTCAAAGAATCCATCTCTGGTGGATATGCAAAGGACAGCGCGGCGAACAACTTAGCGAAACAAAAAGATAAGAAAGAACTCAATATTGCGACAATTTGAAAGGAAATTTTAAAGGGAGTAATCGCAAAGAAAGCACCTGAACACACAGAGAGGGACACTAAACGCAATAACTATCAAAATCTTTTATCATTGTAAGCACTTTAAGTGAATGAAAATGGCTGGAAATCAATAGCTTTTATGGCTCGAAGAATCCATCTCTGATGGAACAAAATGGCGATCGACTCGAATAACAGCACAACGAGCAAAGGGGAAAAGTGGGATTGGCGACGATTCAAAAAGAAATTTCGGTTGAAAGTGGTATGTTAGGAATAGTCTCATGAAACAAAAGGTGGGTAAAACTGTAAAAAAATCACACCGGCGCGTGGTAGCTACCCAAATACGCAAAGCGACGGAGGAACAAACTCAACTCACCGTTCGCACTGAGGAAAGTCGAGGAGATGCGCGGCGCTCTGCTCGAAGTCGGCGCACTCGGCGGAAACTGGCCGACGCGAGGTTCCAATCGAAAAGGCAACGCGTGCGCGGCTATTTGCGGCGCCCAGTAATCCGACGCGGACTTTTCGGAGATGAACGCGCGCAGGCGCGTGGCTATTTGCCAACACCCACCAATCGAGTCGCGTGTGTTGTGTAACCCGTTTCGATGGAGATGTACGAAGATGTCTATATGGATATGACCGCACGCGCTTGACGTTCGATATAATTCTAGTAACGACCAAAAAACCCCCAGATACTTCGAGATAATATAAAAAACTTTAATTTCATTTCAAAGAACAATGATGATTAATTTAACCATACCTAACTGGGCGTGGCCCATACCTACTACGGGTAAAAACAAACTATGAATAAAAATAAATGTGATACTAACACAGACACAGTTACTAACATATAATAGACGATCAATGAAAGATATTGATATAAATGTATGATTTCTGCATTGGTGCAGTGAGGATTGTTTTAACATAGATTTGCTGAATGTCAACTACAGTAAATTCCCGTTATAATTCCTCGCTAAGGTACCTAAAATGTTTTTTATTTTATTCAACTGATATTAATTTCTGTGCTTTTATCTAAGGGTATAATATAGAGAGTCTCCCCATCCCATGATGCCATATGACATTAAACTGTTAGCTAATGCGTAATAGACCGTTTGATAAAAGTTTTACACAAAATATTCCTTAGGGATTTGAACGAAAATCTGCCTGACTTTGGTAGAAGAACAATAGGATGGCATATTACCAAATACTCTATAGTAATGCATTTCGATTTCGTTAAATATTGGTCTTAAATGTTTATTTTTGTTGATTGTAAATGTTTCGTTGTTTTTATTTTGACTTAACTGAACTTTAAGAGATGATTTGGTTGGATTTCGACAAACTGAGGTCACTAAAGACAACTACAATAGAGGTACAAAACCTTGAGTGGACTAAGAGAGGTTTTTTACGTACAAGAAAGGAAAACATGTACAAACCGTGGGACCTCGGACGACGAAGTTAACAATAACGGTTTATATGTAGGCTTACTTATTCTTTATTAATTTTTCTCCGTTTTCTAAATGTTTTAACATTACTTCCTAAATTTTTTTTCTATTCTTCAATACATTTTTTTAATTCTATATGTGTAAAGTGTGAATGAATAATAATTAGGTATTTATAAACCATTACCACATCTAGGTCTAATACTTTCTACATAAAAAATTAGGATCGTGACAAATATAATCATTGAGATTACAAAAAAAACAAAAAGTAAAAGATTGCAATGAAAATAGGCAGCCCGTCCATAAGTAAAATTATTTTTAAAGCATTATTTATCAAAATGAATACTAAATTTTTACTTTCTAGATTACTATTAGATATATTTAACATATATACAATTTAATTTACAAAATAAATAAATAATAAAAATAAATTTACACTCTTTTTAATACCTAATTTTCTTTTTTGTGAACAATTAATGAAATACTTTCACCTTACTAGGAGAAAAATGTACAGACCACTATTATTACGTCAGGCTAATTTTCAGCTGTGAGTGACAATGACACCGAAAAGATAACAAAACCTTCAATAAATGATTGATCAACAGTTATTAGTACTCTAATATTCCACAGCGTGCCTCTAGTTAAATCTTCAGTTGCACATTTTATTACTTTATTTTTTCTTATGAAAATTTGTTGAATTGAAATGTTATTAAATTGTTACCTGAAAATCCATATTTAATAACTGATTACATCACCTTAGTGCACACTATAAAGGTGATGTAATCATTCAAAATTATTTTTGTAAAAATTAATAAATAAATAAATATTCATATACGTATAGTAAACTATTCTATATATGGAAATATACAATATTTATTTTATTTGCCCTAATGGATATACATACATTATACTGCTTATATTTTGTGAAATATCAACCTTTATTTCCCATTGGCACTGAGTCGATCTTTGATTTATAATATACAAAAATACTAGTTGGCTTATGATAAATATATTTATTTATTTTTTTCTGTTAAACGGTCCTTTAACAAAATATTAAAATACGAGTAGGTAACATATTAACAATAACCTTAGGTAAAAAATAAAGCAATATATTCGTTTAAATGGCACATTGGTTAATATTTACGGGATTAAACTACATTGGATAACTTTTAAAAGATTCGGTTTAAAGTTTACTGTTCGGTTATTTTTAAACTGTGCGTTGTGTAAAAAAACTTTTTAAAATAAGCCAAAGTTGTGCTTAAATTTTAACTTTGTTACTGTATTGCGTATAGTTTAAATTTAAGTCTTTTTTTAATAATTTGTGTATTTATAGTGGTAGTATTATTTGAAGTGCATCATACCCTCTAAAATGACTGTAAAAAGACATTTAAACTGATGAGATAAACGGAAGATTAGGTCTGACTTTTTTAAAACAATCTTGCGAACTTCCACACGCACAAAGTTTTTAGTCAATATTCCAGTGCAGTATTTACGCGTGGAAAAGAAACTATGGCCCTATAGTAGCTAAAAACAAACACGTGGCTTTGTGGTGAAATGATATGAAGCTGGACAGGTCCCGTTGTTAAGTTGGCAAACGAGAGATGGAAAAATACTGCTGCGGTGGCACTCAAGAGCCAAGTGATGACCTGAAGCAAATAATAGGTTCACCAGAATAGATGTGGTTGCGCAGGAGTCGTGAAAGGTTGTAGAAACCGCCCACACTCCGCTTTGAGTGATGATGACTCCTGAAGCTGCCTGTACAGAGCGGGAGATTGGGAAGCATACTAAACCGCAATGCGGTAATACAAATCCTTGACATCATGTGCTAGTGAAATCGGGCTTCGATATGACTACAAAAAGCTAAGAGAGTCTGCGTCCTCTTACTAGTGAAGGGTTTCGTTGATTTATCCTAAGTGTCGGTAAGGGGAAGGAAGATAGCAGGTATTTTATATTATTCTAAGCTTTTACAACATCTAAACTTTAAATTATTATAAAGGCAGATATTTAGTGCCCGCACGATTCGGTTCTGCGGCACATATAATAGGTCCCCATCTCAAGCTCATGCCAGTGGCACTAGGCCTAGCTAAAAAACTGATAATATTCTTTTTAACGTTGTTATCTTTGACAACAAAAATAGTTTCACCTAACTATTTTTAAAACCTAGTTAAATATTTACCAATTGGAAAAAGTAATTTTAAATATTATTTACTGTATCACGTTTAACGAAATGCTATGGTTTTTTTTTACTTTTAAGTTAGTATAATTATTTTTCTACCTGTTTAATAAACTAAATTTATTTATTTCTCAAAGATAAATATTTAGTTAAAAGTTCAATAACAATAATTTGCGATTTAATCTTTAACCCAGCATTTCTAAAACATTTTTGCGCGCACCACTCATGTGTTTTACGAATCAATCGTGTACAACTTATTTAATAAAAGAACATTTGTATAGAGCTTTTCAGTTTTCGTAAGTATCTTTAGTCTTATCGTGTCTTCTTACCACAAACTGAGATCAACTGTTCTAAGCCATTAAAAGGCAACATACACTTTTTAATTAGTAACTTAGAGCTTGTGCTGAACAACGCGGCGCACATCTGCCAAGGAAAATTGACCAAAACATTGAGGGGTTATTTTGCACTTGGCTATACAACGGCTGAAAAGTGAAGCTACTTAGTGCGGGTGTTCTTGAACTGAATCGGATTTGACAGTTTAAAAAATAGACATAAAATTTTCTGTAAAGGTGTGTTTCTCGAAACACTCCTTATAGTTATTTTATAGTAATTTTTTTTTATTGCTATGAAAATTCTAATTCGGGCTAAAGTAACTAGCAACTGCCATTCTAATTTCAAATGGACCTAAATTATCATCATTAATTATTATGCCTATTTCGAACAACTAATCACCAATGAGAAATGGTAATCTATTGATTGAAAATCTGAATACACACTAGCGCTGTAACGCCATGTGACGTTACAATTAAACGTGACGTAAAACGTAAGGCATGAAAAAGTCTTCCATTACTGAGATTTGGGGGTGGGGGAAGGGATGTGGTTAGCTTACCCTTCCAGTGACAAAACTTTGACAAGCATGATGTTAGTCACGAGTGCGCTCACGTTGAAAGAGCGAGACAGCGCGACAGCCAAATGACGCGACGTGTGAGCGAAAGAGAACGAGCGTCTAAGAAGGCTGTCATTGCCTAGACAGAGACAGCCAATCATCATTGGTAGATATTAATTTACATGGACTGCTTCTCTTTCAGTTTTATAAAGACAATGACGCACAACATAAAAAAAAACATAATACATATATAAGTAGGTTGCGCTTAACACGCCAATCTCGCGTTTTACAGAAAAAAAAATAACATTACTAAATGCCTCTGGGGAGAAAAATTACAGGCCTGAATTAGGTACGTACGCTGTCTACGCGAATCCTTATAAAAAAAAGTAGATTGGTGTAGCACATCTTGTAGTATTATTCATTTTGGCGTCATGGTCGTATGTAGACTTATATATTAAAAAAATAATAATCAGCTTATAGCAGATTTTTTCTTAGATATCACGCAGAATAATAAAATAAGAATTATAAAATAAATAAATAAAAATAAGATTGTATTTTATTTAAAATACTATCGATATTCTTTAATTTTAAAACTGTTAGTGATTGTGATTTTAGTAAAAAGTTAAAAACTAAATCTATTTTACAAAGATACATATGTAGTGGTTTAAAATACTTCATAGATATTTTGCAAGAAAGGTTAAATCTAGTGACACGAGAGTTATTTTGACCTTTTTTTTCAGATTTTTTTAATTTAGTTAATAAATATGTTCTTTTAAAGTCTTTTTAAAATATGTTCTTTTAAAATCTTTGATATACCATATCAGACAGCTAAGCAAGAGCTTACTAAACTACTAAGTATTTTATTTCAGGATGACAATTGATACAGCGCATAATTTCAGTGATCGTAACTGTAATGTTACACTAGAATGGCGTATTTAAAGACCAAAAGACCGCATGAATGAAATACTTTTGGGAATTTAGTAAGTCATTGCGAGCTATTTAGGAAATTTGCCAAGACGTTTTCGTTTTACGAGCTTTGACATATGATACTGCGCAACGCGGAGACGCGCCTTAAATCTTACCGAATGTCTACGAAGACAAATTAGGCAATCCCCGCTAATCGCGTGCCAGTGTCCGTGTACACGGACCGAGTAACTAAATCATATACCGCTTCTGCTAGCATATGAACAGAAAAATAGTAAAACCCAAAAAAAAATAGAGAAAAATAAGCAGACCAAAAACAAATAACGTCGAATATCCAGGTAAAAAAAAAAAATAGATTTTCGGTAAAAATTAATCGTTAATCTGCATTTCACGCGTTTATTCGATTAAACTGTTTACTTTAGGATGATAAATATCATATAAATAAAAATAAATATATTCTTTTAACTTTCAAACGATATTATCTGTAAGGCGGAACTTATTTTACGTTCACCTTGATTTTCAACGTTTGAGTAATCAAAAAAGCAACATGAAGAAAAAAATCACTGCGTGCAATGTTACAGGGGTGTTAATGATTTCAAGACAAGTATTTTAAATACTTTCAAATAAAATAAATTATATTATTTCTACACAAATTTGACAGGTAACCAATCATGAAGTGTATTTCGGTTGAGTGTCGTCAACTGAAATGACCGTTTTATTACGGCTTTCACTTCGAATCCGTTGCACTTTTGTTGTATATTCACGTATATATTTGAAGATAGGCTGTGTTCGGTTAGGAAATTTCACTTCAGAGAACGTATTTAAAGAAAACGTAAGATTTGATACATTGATGGGGAATTAAAATTCGTATGTAATTTTTTTTATTGTGATTTCATTTTTGACAGTTTAAATATGAAGTCACGTATTTTTATGTACAGGATCTTAAATGCAAAACATGAAGTGTATGGGAAATTAGATTTCGGGCTACTGTTTTCATTACGGTTATCTAAATGCTACTTCAAAATAATACAGTTGATCTGAAAGTACCGTATTACTTATTACACTCTATTGAAAAAGTGCTGAACCGTGAGAAGGTAAGGGGTGAAGGGAAAGATCGTTGAAAAGCGGTGGTATTTTTTATATATTTTTCATTCTTTCACATTTTAATAGGGGTCGTTCTCGTGCTACGTCCATTGTAACCAAACACAGCCTAACCACATAGAATCCGCAGCACTTATTGAAACACAAGCACATAATACAGACGCAATCCATGCACATGTCACCGTCACGCGGTGCAACACTGTCCGTCACACGTCCGCAGAGATAAACATGACAGCGGATGCAGCACTCGTCTCGCGCGTTGCTGATAGTATATTAGTGATAGGGCAAGATAACAAAACAGAAAAAACGCTGCGATGCTGAGCACTTACGTTCGAAAGCCGTTCTGACCGCGCGCCGCGCCGGCGACCGCTTTTATACCGGCAACGTGATCCGGCCTGCGCGCGCGTCCCCTTTTTAGGCGGACCGCGCGACGTCGCGACGCCCGATTCGCTGGGCGGCGAGCGGACGCCGACGGATGACAGCTCGACCCGCCGACACCGACACCTGCATTTTTCTACAATTATACATTTTAAATATGCAAAACTCAATAAAAACATTTAAAAATATCCTTTTTTTTCGGTTCAGTCCAGGTTAGTTTATTTTTTTACAAACATCATATATTTCTAATATCAATACACAAAAAGATAACAAGAGCCCGTTAGACAAACTGTTGACAGGTCTTTTCCAATGCATCTTATGATACTCCTTGGAACAGCACATTGTGCTATTAAGGTGATACACAAAACTAATCCATTGCACGTGATTACAAACTAAAATATTATATATGTACAAGTACAATCTAATGGATGTATGTCTGTCTGAATGTGTTATCGGGGAGGCGCCATTGGGCGCAGTTCCGATTACCTAATTGATGCGAGGCCGTTCATTAGAGGCAAACAACATCTCGCAAGTCTGTACCTGAATGAGTGTTTTTTTTGTGTATGGCTTGTTATTCAACTCATTCGACCGTGTTGAGAAAAGCGCCGTTCAATATTCTCAACTGCGAAAAATGACCTGGCTGGTATTAACCCACTAGGGATTCGAACCCGGGACCTCTGGATATAGAAGCATGCGCTTATACTACTGCGCCATCAAGCCGGTTGCAGTTGCAGAAACTATAATTAACTAACTACTATTTATTGGCGGCAAATGGCTACAAGTATTTTATATAATATTATTTTCCCACCATTATTACATTTGCATTTTATACAAACTAATTTTAATTGTGTAAGCAGGTTTTAATATAAATAAATGCTACATAATATAAAATAATAATAGTAGTAATATTAGCATGATAATCAACATTTTATTTAACCTATTTTTAAAAATAATTTATGTTTTAGTATTATGTTACCAAATTATAAATCGAATTGTAGGAATTAACACTGCTTATTATAAATAAGTGCATTTTAATAAACTAAAGATTTACAGAGTTTTTAGGGTTATCTTCTAGTTTTTTTTTATTATTCAAGTTCTACGTACGGACCTGTGAATTTTTCCCCTCTTCATAATAAAGAAATGCTAAATAGAAATCAAGGTGAGATCCTTTTGTACAAAAACAGTAGATTGTGTTTAGAATCGTTCAGATTATGTTATTGCCAATGCTAAGAAGTAATAATTGATATTATTGAAATAGAAAGTCAGGATTTAAAATACCCAGAAATTGATATATTTAATAAAACCTAGTATCGTTCAAAAATCTTATCAAAATCCAAACTTTAAGATGAAATTTTCCTTTCCTTTACCTCCCCTCTCCTCATCTCTCTTGCATTTTTTAGGTTAACTATACACTGATTTTATACTCACTCGGTGGAAATATTTAATTGGTTTTATTTCCTAAATAAAAATAAATAGATAAATATAAATATAATTTTTGCAGCACGATCCCATTAAGCATGTCAAATACCAAATACAATATCTACTTGTATATTACTCCTCTGCTTTTTGGTATATTATGAACCGAGAAAATACTAAAATATTAAAAATTACAGCTAGGTAATTTGATTATTTAACAAACCATTTTCATTATTTGGTTCTAGGACAAAACAGTATGGTATCCTAATGTGTTTTACTTGGCACTTTTTTTGAATAGTTTTATTGCCAATTTCTAGTCAACCACATTATTACACCTTAGCGCGATTTACAATTATATCCAATAGAGTTAGTGTAGCTCAACGAGTTATCGCGTTATACAAACATTGAACAGAGCCAGTGATTCGTCGTCAGATATCTGCTGTACAAGTGAATGCAAATATGACACCTTTGGCAATTTGGCCTCTTTTTCTATTCTCGAAAACTGTGTATGGCTAAAGCTTTAATCTTTACCTTCATGAAGAGTTTCTGCTGAACGTTGGATATAGTTTTACCTGGTCAAAATTTGATATTATTATCTCGAAAATTGCCTGATAATGTAGAAGAAATAAGTCTATATAAAGACACATGCGGTGACCCCTCCCCCTCCCCCTCCCCCTCCCGATAGAACCGCAACCAATATCTTGCAACATTATTGTATTCGTCATTACACATCTCTATATTGGAAAAGAAAAATATCTGCAGTCTGGCCACACCCATTTGAAAGCGGACTCAACGCGTATCAGTATCAAATTTTCAGTTAGCGCGAACTCAAAAAACTGCCAAAATAGACAATCAGACAACGTCAAATAATTTATCGATTGCCTAAACTTGCAGTGATGAATGCCTGATCTATTTACGGTTATATAATTGAATTTATTTTGTGTCACTATCAACAAGAAAAAACTTTATTTACAAAGATATTTGAATTAAAACTGTATGCAAAAGATTTCGATTTACGAAAATTATATTCAGGCCAAACAAGTTACGAGCAGTGGCGTTACTTTCTATAGAAGCCGAAAAGCCCGACTTGCCTAGATTTTTTGACAAGATCGACTTACCGGACTCTCCATGATAGTTATAAGATTTTTATTTTTATTGTTTTTATTTAATGTTTACACAAAAACTACTAGGTACCTCAAAAAATGCGGTTAGGGGGACTCCCACTCCCCTCCCCTCCCCCCACCCCAATTGGGTTTGCCTACTGCACAACTTCTGAGTACGCTACTGGTTACGAGCATGTTCTCTTCCATCTAGGTTTAATATTTTTTTTTTGTAAATAGAATGAAAAATACGATTAAAAAACAAAATGCACTATTTCGAAATTCTGAAGTTCACAATTCATTCATGAATGAATGAATGAATCAGTTCATGAAGTCATTTACTCAATCTTATCAAATATTCATTTTACTCGTTCTTAAAATATGCCCTCGATTTATACATTTTTTGTCGTTTAAATCTATATTATTATTATGTAATATTATATTATTGCATTCACTTCCATTAGAATTTAATATAAAATATGTATTTGTTTCTAACGCAGCCGGCATAGTAAGAACGGTAAGTCCGGGCGTGGCACAGTTATGTTAAATTTTGTTTTTTTTATAATAATAAGTTTTGCAAATGTGCTTAAATACATCAATAAATAAAATATATTTATCAGCTTTATATGCAGCATTATAATTAAATATAGGACCAGTAATTCGGATGCCTGAGCACTTCCAAGACAGAAACAGTGCTGGTTGTTTGGGGTTTTCTGATGTTTTTCAGTAGTAGAGGAGTAGTAGGAGGTTTGGTTATTTCTAATAATTTTATTTAAGCCACGAAGAGCATTTAGCAGCCAAGCCAATGGTTTACCATTAGTTGGTGAATTTAAACACCAAAATAATTTTAAAAATACCAAAAAAATTTTTATAAAAAATCCAGGTTATTAAACCCGCGATTTTAACATGATTTATTTTGACCTAATACAAAAAATTCCTAGAAAAAATTGTTAATAGAAAAAATTAATAATATTAAATCTATGTTGTCATAAGTTCGTCCGCTCCCACACCGGGACATTGGTCAGCCTGGGCCAAGCGCAAGTGAGCGAACGAAGCCCTCTCTATTTTTCTACCATCTATATAAATATATGTGTATGTATTATTGAATTGTATTTAAGCATTGTTGTTGATTTATATATTAATATATTTAAAAAGTAAAAAAACCCTCCGGAGGATATAGGTAAATTCAATATATTTTAATTTAGGATTAGATAAGAGGCTAGAGGTTTTCTTTGTGTCGAAAATATTCAAAGCTATTACAGATAAACCTAGCCGGTCTCAAATTAGCTCTTACTAGCCAGGCCATAATACCCTAGTCGGTGAGGTATTTATAAATTAATAAATTTAATTTTAAAATTAAGAAAAAGAATACTAATTCTACTCTATTTTTTCTAAGCTAAGAGGGGTGTTTAAGTAGGGCTTCAGCATCTGAGTATCAGGTAGATGATACAAACATCTTAAAAAAAATAACCTAATAAAACTTATTTTAGCAAGTTTAAAAAAAAAAAACCATCGGTCCACGGTCGTTCGGACCGAAAAACAAACAAACTTTTTACCTCGAGGGTTCAACGCGGCCGAGACATGTGCGTGGGTGCGCATATATAAATGGATTGACGAAAGATGCATCTTGCTCGTATAATCGATGTTTTAGATTTTAATGCGTTGGGCGTTTAACACGGCAATTTTAGCCATTAAGATTCAAATTAAATACATCAGCAATATACCGCTGTATGTTTCTCTACGAACACCTAAACGATAGATATGCAATTTTATCTTTAAGGCGCCCCGGGACGCATTTGTCCTTGAGATTAGAAAGAGTAGGCTTTATTCGAACATTGACGTGTAGAAAAGAGACGGATATACTCGCCGACCGCGAAATCGTTACATTTGGAATCGATGAAACGTGTTTTTTGTATTTAAATAATGATTATCATTTGAAAAAAATGTTTTTTTTTAAGTAATTTCCTAGATTATTATATTGTCTATCTTTAGAAAGAAAAATTAGGTTCGCGTCACTTACACAACTTAAAAGAAAATCGTTGCAAGAAAAAAACAACACTTTCTTATTTATTTATTTTCATTACTATAATAAGGTGTATTTCGTTTTTTTTTTAAGCAAAGTACTAAATTAATATATGTAGAATATTGTGGTATTTTTAGTTTTAGCCATTTCTTGGGAATAACTTCAACAAAATGCACCAAAATACGTTACAAAACACGTTTTAGGGTGTAGGTTATTAAACGGTTCAGTTTTTTTATAAAAACTGAACCGCAATCTGTATTACAGTAAATCAAACTCTAATTATCTGTCAAAATATCGTAAATGCGCCAAAAGGATTTAAACCAGTTAATTAAATATTCAGAAAGATTTTAAAGTCTATTTTGTGCAATGTCCAACGTGCAACGAGTGTGTGTGTGTGTGCATAACGTCTAGAATGATTGGTTACGCCGTTTTACCTAATAATAAAATGGTTAAATATAATGCAATAATAACGGTGACATTATGAAGCGGACAATGATAAATATTTGATTGCTAAAATATCGAAATCAATTTTCTTCCCTACTTATATATATGTATATTATATTAAACCAAAATTATATAATAAATTACAAAACATAATTCTTGCGAAACTGCCAGACAGTTTGTTGGCACGAAAGAGCTCTGGTATAGGCACATATTCTGCTGAAAATTTGTAAATTAATAAATTTAGAATTGTGTTTGGTAACAGAATTTCTTTGCTTATTAGGAAAGATTTTTTTTTTGTTTTTCAATTTGCCCTGACCGTTGTTTGTGGATTTTTGTAAGATTTCTTGAAGGTTTTTGTGAGCTTATTTTTCCTAAATCTATATATTTCTTTTAGTATGCAGCATTGACGACCACTTTAAATCACAGGCAAGTGGTTGCAACCAGCGGCCCTCGGGATGGAGCTCAGTAAAAAAAGTTACAAGTAAAAAAAATAATATACTTAAACAATTTTTATACGCACTAATCTATTTTATTTTATTAAGAAAAAATAAAGCTAACGTTTCTTTTCTACTGTTCAGTACTTACTTCAGTAAGTACAATGGCCTGCGTAAATGTACAAAATACAAATTGACAGTTAATGCGATGGAATTCACGAAATAATTATTTTCGGCAAATTAAAATATATTTTATCAAATGTCACACGCTTAGCTGGTTCTCTATGGCCATGATAGATTATGGCCAGTGTCAAGAACAATCATTATGACTAATATAAAAAGTAAAGACAGATCGTTTTCGACAATAAACAAAATATTGAAGTGAAAATATAGAATTATTTAAAATCAGAAAAAAAAACTTTCAGTAGTATAGCCAATTACATAAATCCACCGAGTAAACTATAAAATTTAATATAAGGTTCTAAAAAAAAAACTTCTGTCAAAAATACGAAAAAAATAAATAAAATGATAATAAGAGTGCTAAATCTCATTAGTACGCTGTTTCTGGCAAGATTTTCCGGTTTTTCTGTATAGTTAATCTGTCGCCTGTTCGATTTCAGTCTGTCATGGTTTCCATAATAATATAAAACAAATTAAGCATAAAGCTATTGAACAGGTTAAATATATTAAAAATAATGTTTTATTGTAATAACAAAATAAATTATTACTTTTTTTATACAGATTCCATTATTACCCAAAATTATATAAACGAAACAAAAAACTCTCCGCCAACAAACACATTTTGTGTGCATAATAAAATTCAGTTGTTCGCTTTGCGGAAAAGAGCGGTCAGATTAAAATATCAATACAGAAATAGCAGCTTTGTGAGCTTTGTGTGCAGAGCAGTCTTTAGCTGGCAGCACTGCTCTAATGGCGTGCGTGCGTATGCAAAACAGCTTTCTGAATACGCTAGAAAATTAAATGCTAATTCTGAAGCGAAGCTACGTCCAACGAAAACAACGTCATACCGTTTGATATTATTTTCAATGAAACTGTTGTGTTTTAAATAACATGCGTTTTAAAACATAATAATTGCTTCTTAAAAATTAAAAAACGCAGTTTATTACAATTTCCCAATTGATGGATTATTACGTGGTATTTTTAATAACTAACAAATATTATGTGTCTTCGAATACGAGATATACTAATAATAAAAAATAATTTAAATAATTTATTTTATATATATATATATATATATATATTATATATAATTGTATAATTGAGTTGTAAAGTTATTTGACTTATATTTGATTATTGTTTTTTAATAGCGGCAAATCGCCTGAAAAGATAAATGACACAATCTTTGACAATATTGAAAAATTTGTTTTTTTTTTATTTCTTGATAAAGTGCTGGATAGCATAATATTTATAAAGGATCTAAAGAGGTCCTGTACTTGAGAGCGCAGGATGTCTGTTTAAACCCAGCGCTGAGTTAAAAATGCATTTTTAACTCTCACCTGTCCTCTTTAGTGTAAAATATTGTCAAATATTATGTAACCATCTAGTTAGATGAAATAAGGAAGGATGATATGTGATTACGATGAAGGATAATGGTGAAATGAGATGATTTTATGTATGAAGTTGATGAAAAAATAAAAAAAATGGATATTTGACAATATTTATAATAGGCGTTCGCCGTTAGTTTATATTACTTATATAAAATTACTTACGATTTGCACGTAATGTGCATTTATTTTACACTTTTCTTTTTATTTTTAGCCATTCTTTTCATTTTCATATAAACTACGTTGAACGTAAGTGATTCTTGTAAATATTCATTAAACCATTCCCTTCTCATTCATTATACGTCATATCGTTACATTTTCACTGTTTTTCATAATTATTATTTCTTTTTTAAATAATTTTTTTACCACTTTAATGAAAGTTTGACAGTATTGCATATCGCACAGATCGATAGGTGAGAGTGAAAAACTTTCATAAAATACAGGCCTGTATTTAAACAAGCGTGCATTACCTTAAGCGATGCAACTATCTGTGCTTTCAGTATCAATTTTTCTTTGAACATTCTGGCTATATAATTTGTTTGAAAACTTTCAATCTGTAAAAATATTAAAAGCATTCGAATTTTCCAAATGTCAATACTGTCAGACTTTTATATAAGTAATGTAAAACTAACGGCGAACGTCTATCATAACGTAAGGAATCATCTAAATACAGTATTTAAGCAATACATTACACAATTTTACTATCTTTTTTAAACTGTAAATATCATACTGAAGTCCATATATATTTAATATAAATAAATACGTATTTAATAAGTGTGCAATTATTATACATAGATCATGATAAAAATCAAGAAGCACTTTAAGATTAAAAGATCAATCTGTATCTCTGTATAATTTTTCTGGACCAAAGTCTGTAGAAGTATATGAAGCGGCCAAAAAGAAATGTCTATAGTGAATAATCATTAAATGTTAATTTATTAAAAATATGCTTCTCATTGCCGACGACTTTAGTAGTAAACCCTGTATGTATTATCTATGCATAACTTTGAATAAGATGTCCGTGGCCCATTGGCAAAGGAGGCCTTAGTACATAGTTGATGTGGCACTGTTAACATTTCCCGGAACTGCATGGCGAGCTAACCGGATTGCTCCGTTTGTTGGGTGTAAGTCGGCAGCTTCCAGAATGCGCTGGACCATTGCAGCAATGCTCTCCTTTTTCATCTCCGGACATCCGCTCACACATTCGCGCCTGTTGATTCCTTACTTGTGATTCCACTCGCATAGAGAATTTAATTAAGGCTATTTTTTCATCGTATTTTTCTACAGTCTGTTACTTTTTCGATTTTTTCGTTATTAAAGTTCACTTGTTTTCTGAAATCCTCAATTATATCAAGGGCTTTCTAACGTTTGATATCCCTGGTTAAAGCTTCAGCTTGATTACGAATATATTCGTGAAAATATAATGAGTTTTTCTACGATATCGACTAAATATAAATTTTCAACTCTGTAATGCTTTTTGTTTGTGAGATTTAAGTATCCCTTTGACAAATATCATTCCCTTTTTTTTACACTTCCATTACCTGGGGTTTCGGAAAATGGTGAAATACATGTTTATTCATTTTTTAAGAAGTATCTAAATATTCAGTTTTAACTCTGTAACATCGGTTCCCGAGACATTGATTTCAACATAAAAATGTTCACACCCTCAATTTTTAAAAATCCTTTCTTAGTGGGCGCCTACCTCATAAGAAGAATGACCCTTTAAAATTTCAGATTACTAGGTTAAGCTGTTTGAGCTGGGCGATGATCAATCAGTCAGTTAGGATTGGTTAGTTTATATATACAGAATGTATTTATATTCACTGATGTCCTTTTAGGTATAGATCAATAATCAAACATTAATCAGATAAAATATCAGAATTTTTTTCCCAATTACGAGAAAAATGAATTCGAAACTTCAAAGAAATTGTTTTAATGTTTGAGAAGGCGGTTAAACGCATGGCGCGAGATCGGGAATGACCTCGCATCCGCGCGGTGCAAGCACTTCGAAGAAAAACAATGTTTTTTAATAGTATAATTATTTTGGTATGATTTTTTTTTCGAAACCACTTTTTTTTTTCGTGAACCAGATTAGTTGTCGATATAGATCAATCCCCTAAAAGGACATCAGTGAATTTAAATACACCCTGTATAGATAATTTAGTGGCGTATAGAAACAATCACGGCAATCCCCAGAATAGGTCGAAAATAGAATCTAAATGCCATTTTATAGTATTTTTTTTTTACACTTTAAGTGATTCTAAAATGACAGAACAAAGGCGTCATTCTCCGATGATTTTTTACCTCGGAAAAACTGGTTTTGAAATTAAACCCGGTAATCTCCATAAAAACGTTCAGAACAAACATGGCAATCTCCCGACGGACAATCACCTAGCTGGAATTTGACACATCGTCACAGCAGATTGCTTTGTTTTAAGTGATGGGAATATGGAAATCTCCATCAGTGGTAGTAATTAATTTAAATGAATTAAGGTGAACGAAAAATATTTCAAAAATACCTATACGGAACAATATTTATTTGCATAAGTAATAATAAATAACAAAAGTACTGAACGATAAGAAAAGAACAAGTCCACTAACGGACCAACGGTAACGGTAACGGTAGATCCAACGGTAGTTATATGGTTGTTGATAATTCAACAAGTTTTTTGGTTGAGCAATCGACCACTCTAGATCAGTATGACCGTACAATCGACAACACCTTTTATTCGATTATGACGTCATCAGAACTCACTTATATGGCGACTGAAACGGGCGGTCAACAGTGATTGTACTTCTCAAAACTGACAATAACCACTGAATTCTCACCTAATCCGTCCCTGACGATAACAAAAACACTTCAGTAATGGATCTAAGGAGATCGAAAACGAGATGGCCTAACCTAACTTAACAAATTTATTCCATATTTACTCCAAGTGATATTGAACTCATAATATCATCTTTAAACGATAAGAGTCTATGATCTAAAACTGATAAAAAAAGAAATAAGGCCGACCCTATGCAAAATCTTAAACTTATGCATTAAAAATGGTACTTATCCGCAACAGCTAAAAACAGCCATTGTGCGACCAATTTATAAAAGTGGTTCACATGTGGATTACAACAACTATAGACCAATTTCAATACTGTCTACTATTAATAAAATTTTCGAAAAATACCTATCAGGAAAAATTAATATTTACTTAGAAAGAAATAATATTCTCAGTCCGGAAGCAAAAAAATACGATTGAGCTACTTTCGAAATTTTCAAACAATATTAATGAGGCTTTAAATAATAGAAAACATGTCATTGTAATACTAGTGGACTTCAGTAAAGCATTTGATTTGCTAGACCACTCCAAGCTCACCAGGGCGCTGGAGGATTCGGGTATCCGAGGGAGATACAAAGCACTACTTTCAAGTTACATAACCAATAGGTACATGAAAGTTAAAATTAGAAATGTTAACCTCCACTGGATACTGCATACTGGAACCTCCCAAGGTTCTGTGCTTGGTCCGGTTTTTTATCTCTTATACACAAATGAAATGAAAGGTCTGTTTAAAACCACTGAAGTTCTCCAGTTTGCGGATGATACTGCCATTATAGCGATTCACGAGAATTTAAATACCGCAGTCCAAAACGCCAACGAAGACTTTCTTCAGCTGCAGCGTTGGGCCCATGACAATGGTTTAGTAATAAATGCATTTTACACATCACTTCCCCTCAAAATAAACATGGAAAGGTCAATATTAAGGTGCACTCAAACAGCTGCTTGCATTCACCAGGGAGTAGTTGCGACTATAGTAGCCTTCAAGTAGTCGATAGCCATAAGTACCTAGGTCTAACTGTACCATATTCGAAATATTTTAAATTATAATTCAAAAAGAATAATTTACGTATCACTAATCGAGTCTATTATGTCATACGGAGTCCGAGTTTGGGGTACTACCTTCGACAGCTATATGGACAGAATACACGATTTACAGCGACGATTTTTGAAACTAGTGGTACCCGCTAATATTAGGGCTAAAAGTAGAAAAAATCCGTCGTCGCTATTTGCGCACTGTAAGGTGTTACCTGCTAAATATCTAGCTAATTATAAAATATTACTCGATCACTTACATAGCGAATCTTTCAAGGTACCCATAGGGCACCAGTTGACCACCCGACAAAAAGTAGAGGCTTGTTAGTGGTACCTAGGTATATAAATTATTACGGCAAACGCGCTCTTGGTTTTCTTATACCTGCGGATCCTGTATAGAATTTGGATCAATTCTGCAACAAATAAAACTAAATTCAGTTATTTTTTTGTCAGATTGTGGGTTGAATCATTTCTGCATAACGAACGTGTATGCTATAGCAGCGTTTCGACATCCGAGGAAATTATGAAAACAAGCGAAATTCGCCAAAAATAGCTTAGAGCAGACGGACGAACGCAGTTCGCGCCGAGATGACTTTGCGGTTTGGTATGCGCTGCTTTTAACGCGAGCGTCGAGACGCCTCGGGCGGGGCGGGGCGGGGCGGGGCGCCGGTGGGAGAGCGGGGGCGTCATGACGTCACGGACATTCTACGACGAATGTATGTCAGTCAGACTACAATTATTACGTCTTTCGCCTGCGTGTGAGCGTAGCACACACTAAGTTAACGACATCGCTGTATATGGCAGGTATTTGTATGGAGGTAAATAAGTAATCCATACTAATATTATAAATGCGAAAGGCTGTTTGTCTGTTACGATTTGTCAGCTCAGCCGCTGAACTGATAATGATGAAATTTGATGTAGAAATGTCTTGAACCCTGCCAACACATATATATACTATGCCTGTAGGCGAAAAACGTTTCATCTAACACAAATAAATACGTTGCAAAAAGGCGAATTTCTAAAACCCATATGTGAAAATATTGTTTTTTTATCGACGAATAAAAAGTCCTAAATCAAGGTTAATTCGAAACTATTGAACAAAAAATTAACATCTATTCACGGAAAAATATTTATATACATTACTTTACTTACTAATAATAGTGTGCCCAAGAAGGAAAAAGGGTATAGAATTAGGAGAAGCAAGGTTTTTTTTAAAATGACAACGTTTTTCAATGAATCGACAGGTCGTAACACGAGTGAAGAAAAAAAATTAACCCAATTTTTTAAAATATTTAAAAATGATTCTTTTGATTCTACCAAGATGTCTATTTTAAAGTATAACTAATCGCTTCTACTACCCAGATTTAAGGCTGCAAATAAAATAATAGTTACCGATCTAGATAGATTCTAAGACGTTTATATTTTATGAGACGCCGATTGCATCTCTCTAGCCTTAACTGTGATATCCTAGAAGTCGGTGGAGCCTGCTAGAGTACTACATATTTATTTATAATACTTTACAGGATGTATTTAAAATCACTGCTGTTTTTTCAGGATGTTGGCTCAGTCTTGTTTCAGTCGCTTGTGAACTACGCTGAGCCCCGTACGTGTCTCGGCATGCCGCCAGTACTATCTAAAAGGCTAAAATTGCTCTCATCGTTGCAATAATTATATTATCTGAGAAAAGAAGTAGAAACATGTCGAAAAAATGAGCACAATTAAATTTGCTAATTTAAAAAAGATTTTAAACCCCTTCCCCCCCCCCCCTTGATCCCTTTAGGCTCAAACTAACCTGTTTGAATATACATACATTTGCTGATACACGCCTTACGGTGACAATTGAGTGTAGAATAATTGGTGCTACCTCAGGCCAATTTTAACTCCCACAACAAAAAAATAACAGCTAATTAGTCGTGACGAACAAACTCTTCCTACTCTGAGGGATGAATTGAAAATAAGGCATTTTAATTGCCAGTCGAAAAATATAGCTCCGAGTTACCAAGTTTTAGCCTAAGCCAAAGATCTATTATTAGCTGTGCGTGACATTTTAACATACGGAAGGTGACGTTAACTTTTCCTCTTATGTTCGGTCATCAAATCTTGCAGCGTCAATAGAAATTACACATATAAACGCTGGGATCTGTGCAATATAGCTATAGTAATAAAGTTTAATTTTTATTAATAATAAAAAAATATTTCATTGGATCCCGACCGCAAGCGTGAGAGTTTATGCAGCTGTCCTTAGAATTAGAATTCTGGCAGTATGAGGTCGCGTACAAGCGAAGAAACTAAGACGGTGACGTCTTAGCCTTAAAAAAAGTATATTTTTGACATCTTGTGATAGATTCCTTAGTTATAGAGGTCGGGTGTGATCCATTCTGGACCGATTTGCGATTTCCGGCATTCTGCTAGCAGGACGACGCGGACGCCTACAAGATTGACTGTTTAATCCCGTGCCCACATTCATTAGCATCCACCCCAGCTTCTCCAAGCTTTCATCGCACCTTATTGCCCAAACAATTTAAGAACAATGAACAAAGCCTTACCTTTATTCTTAATTATTGTTGTGCGAGGATATTTGTCGGTCGACCGCGATATTACCAACTCCAACACTACACTTTTTGAAAGCATCTATTCGTTGCCCTGCTTTAGTTATCTGATGGTCCAGGTTTCCAATCCCCACAAGCATTATTAGTCTTGTCATTGTTGGTGTGATCCATTAGAAATAATTATATATTAATCATAAAAGCTTATAATTAATTATAAGGTAGAAATAACGTGTTTAGGAAAAATATCATTTAATACGACGTCGCATAATTTAAGAGCCCTGATCTGTTTAGAACCACTATATCACATAACAACTCCCCTTTCCTTCAACAACTGCCTTTAACAACATAACACCTCGCATCTATCGTCTTTATAATACCTTATATAGAAATAGTTGCATTGATATTTTCCATTATAGCCTGAGTCAATTCAAAAGGCAAATTCTTGAATTGCTTCCGAAATAATAAATTCATAAATTACACACTCTACATGCGTCTACTTTTGAAATTACAAACAAGTGTGAGTGGTAGGTACTAACAAACACTGATTTAAATGCTTTTGCTATCATTCTAACCAATCTATATTATAAACCCGTTCCCTTAAAACATATCTGATCTCCGGCGCACGAGCGCAGTACACGATGGGACAGGGGTCAGTGCACAGTGGCTATTTTGGGCGTCCGCAAAATATTCCAATCAGTACACCTCGATAGTTCGAGCAGCTATGACGCTAATTAGAAGATTTTATTTAATAGCTCGCAATGTTTGTTGGTTTATCAAATCTTGCAAACTGAATTTGAACCACTTTCTCATATCCTATGCAGTTGAAATTTGAGATGCTGGTTCAGTTCCGATGACAAAGCATTTTTATGGTAAGCATGACCTGATGCTACACCCAGGGTCGGTTCCAGACGAGGAACTCCTCAACGGTCAACAGCGCAGACGCGAAATTTTGTATAAACATTTAAAAGCTTTTTGTTTTCACGTGTTCACGACAATTCTCTCGACTTTGCATCTCCCACACGGTCAAATCAACTTTTCTACGATAAACTATCTATTATTTATTTAATTATTAAAAATAATATATAACATTACAGAATATCCAATCCGTACACTCATGAGAACACGCATTACAATGTTGGCCCTAACACTTCCATAACTACCAGAGTAAAATAATGAAAATATCAACGTTGCCCGGAAGCAAATCTGCCTAGAAGTCTTAATCGTTCAATCAATCGTGTAGCTCTGAAGTTTCTATACGCAACCGTATAGTCAAATTCATTCTGGAGTTTCTGTTGAATGTGTAAGTGAGTACAGTCGGTACAGTCAATCATAAAAAAAAACATTTTTTAAAATAACTTTAATACATTTTAGTTTTTTTTTTCAAACTTATCCGAAAGGTCACAAAGTCAGAGATGGCACCGCAGTTTTATCAAGTAGTTACATATTCTTAAACGCCCACGTAATATAATTGCTACCGTGAATGTTCGTAAAACAGTTAATGCGCGGATTATCTAGTTACTCTGCATATTAACTACGCGAGTACGTTAAAGTACGAAAAATGATTTGGCTTCGCAGATTACCTAGTTATTCTGCAGATACCCTAGATAATCTACAGATTAACGACCAAGCATTAGTTAGTGTGATGATAATAGGTTCCTATCTTTAATAAAACATGACTTTATTGATAAAATTAACTTTAATTTGATAGTTGCAATTTTCGCTCGTTAATTTTCACAATATTAAGATAAATAGTTTTAAGACTTTACCCTAATTAAATTAACTTAATTTAAAATAGTAACAATATTTTAAAAATTACGACTTTAAATTGATTACTTATTGGTGCAATCTAAAGATTGGTGACATTTAGAGTTATATAGAATTTGTTTTTACGATAAGCACACCTATTTGTGGAACATTTAAAACTTCAAAACTATAATAACCTTAAAATAACAGAAATCCGTTTATGCGACGATAGCGGAGAGAAAGGGGGAGGGGCGAGAAAGAAAAACAAATTAGAATAACGTTTTGTCTCGCTCTCTTAAATAATTTTTCGCACGGTTTCGAATATGTAGATGTGCAGATTAACTGATAAAGAGCAGATGAAAGGAAATTTCATACTTTAACGGAGCATATCAGGTAATATGCAGATTAACCAGTTAATGGGTACATTATCGTCTATCTCACATTAAGGGTAACATTTCTTATTTACCGCTAATCATATTCAATTACGATACCGATGGTTGTAATTCGCTTTCGCCCTAACTGCGGTCGTTAAAATTTATAATATGATTATGTACAGCGTTTAGTGTTAATTGTGCGGATTGACTGTACTTATCCGCTTGAATTTCTTTGAATTTGAAGTTCTTTCTAGAATGTTATGATACTCGGATGATCATTTGAACCGTTACATTAAAATGAGACTTCAGACATCCAAGTTATGCTTTACGAAGAAGACAAAGACCTGCGCTGCAGAAGCGCACAGGTTGCCGCGATCGCCGTAAGAATAACCCGCGGTTGTTGGCACGGTGCCAGCCACTCGGCCGCGGCGGATCGCCATTTTATGATGTCTCCGAGGTGTTGCTTTGATGGTGCGAACGGCCATTATTGTGAAGCGACTGCACGCACAGGCGACTCCCGATTGGGACCGGTCCCGAGTGCCATATCTCCTCGGGGAGCAAGCATGCAGATGTAGATATCCATCTTCGATTTTATGAACGACTTTGAAAAAACCGATTCGCCGATTCTCCGATTCGCCGATTCGGCGAAGCCAAAGGATAAAAATTAATTTCGACTCATTTAGACCCTTTTTTTTGACTGGCAATTGGTAACCATTGGATATTTGATAATAAAAAATATATATTTAGATACCCTATTCTTATGTCTTCGACATACTAAAGGCAGATTTTTAAAATTTATTTCCATTCCTGAGAAATTTAATAATTGATAAACTCTTAATAGTTATTTTTTAGTTGAATCGTTCTCTTATAAAAGATATTAGAGTCTTAGGAAAAAAAAGTAATTGAAAGGAAAATAAAGGTTCTAAATCATAATAAAGTTTGTTTTTTTAATTTCTATATAATGAAGCTGTAATTAAATAAAAACCAACAATTGCTTTCTGACCGCGCAAAGAACAAAACCGTATCTATAGAGCAGTGAATCTCAAACTGCGGTACGCATACCACATGTGCAGGGTTGCCAGATGATACTTTGAAAATGGAGGACTGTTAAGGAGGACTTTCTAAAAAAAAGGCGGTCTCACAAATAAACAAATTTTTTTATAATATTTACTTTATTTCAATCATATTTAGCTATATTGCCAATTTTCGAAAGAAGTTCTTGATTTTTTAAATAAGCATGTAAATCTTCACGTGACATGTTTTTAAAATGATATTTATGTAATAATTAACGATTTTAATGACTCCACACTGAGTCTCCTCTCTTTGCTCCATTGCGTATTAATTAGCGAGAAAACTCTGCTAACGTGCAAAAGTAAAACTCGCAGATCTTGAGCAGATTTCAATAAAAGCTTTAGTAGATCATCAGCATACTAGCATTAATTATATAGTGGAAGTTAGAAGCACTAATCTTGTGTTGCTATATCGGCTTTAATTCAAAGTTCAACATAGCATTAACTAATAATATAATAGTAATAATATAATATAATTAAATATAATATAATATAATTATAATTATAGTTATAATGTAATATAATTTTGATAATAGAATGAAATGTGTATTGTATGAACAGATTTAAATAGCAAAGGCATATTTTTTAATAATAAAAATAAATATGTATCTCCAATAGATAAATATTAATGGTTTTGAGCCTAACTGAATAACTAAAAATTGAAATGTATTTATTATTAATTTCCTAGTTGATAAAAGGTTGTTTTAGCCTCGAAACTTTAATGACAATATTAGGGGACTCTTTAAAATTAGGTTAGGTACGGTCGATGACAAATGACCTTGAATGGTGATTCGACAGAGTTATAGTACACACACACGCGCGCGTTTCAATTCAACTTAAGGCGCCACCAGTCCCTAAAACGTGTTTTGTAACGTATTTTGGTGCATTTTGTTGAAGTTATTCCCAACAAATGGCTAAAACTAAAAATACCACAATATTCTACATATATTAATTTAGTACTTTGCTTAAAAAAAACGAAATACACCTTATTATAGTAATGAAAATAAATAAATAAGAAAGTGTTGTTTTTTTCTTGCAACGATTTTCTTTTAAGTTGTGTAAGTGACGCGAACCTAATTTTTCTTTCTAAAGATAGAAAATATAATAATCTAGGACATTACTTAAAAAAAAACATGGTTCATCGATTCCAAATGTAACGAATTCGCGGTCGGCGAGTATATCCGTCTCTTTTCTACACGTCAATGTTCGAATAAAGCCTACTCTTTCAAATCTCAAGGACAAATGCGTCCCGGGGCGCCTTAAAATGCTCGTGCCTTAGACTGTACCCGAAAAATAGCTGCATAGAGCGTCTAGTATATATTAGAGAAAAAGTTGCGCGAAATATATATAGTCAAAGTGTGTATATGTGTAAATTTTCTAAACATAAACGTAAATGGATTATGTCCAACAATTAGAAAAAAATGCATTCATTTTTGGGTAAAATTATCATGGTTATACAGGTAATATTATTTCTCCCTTTAATTAAATAGAGCCTCACAGAAGAGTACGGATCCGATACTTGTATATATATTCACAAAAAGCGCTGCGTCTGAACCGCTGTCACGATCCTTTGCCTTTCTCCCTCACAACAACCACCCATCGCCCCAATAATCATAAGCAAATTCGTCAAAAACTACAAAAAAAACAGAGCAATATTTCCGAAAATATTTCAAAATAAATGGTTCAGCAGATATAGATATATTTCTATTTAAAAAAGAAATTTGCAGCCACATTCCTCTGGCAAATGTGGCTGCATGCATCGATCGTCTTCTCGAATATTATATTAGACTAGCCGTTGCTGCGGATACTTCGAAATATTAAACTCTTTTTGCCCGAACAATGGTACAGTCATTATGTATTCATTCATCAATATAAATTTTCTTATAATTTAATTTACACTTTAAATAAAGCTCAGTTGTAATATATTAAAAAAAAACATAGGAAAAATAAAATAAAATGCCACTTCCCTCTAAAACATTATGGAAAAACAAACAAAACCATTATTTTCGTGCGAAAAAAGAGAAAACCCGTATATCTAACCACATAAGCTACAGATTAAGAAAGCTGAGTCTAGATAAACCTCATTAAACCCCATTTATCTACCCAACCCCTGATGAAGGGTCTAAAAGCCGTGAAATTTCCCTTGGAGCACGCCAGATCACATAGAACTAGATTGGCCCCAGGCCACGCTACTAAGGCTGTTGAACAACTCGCTCCGTTCAGCGTCCAAAGAGGAGCAATACAAAATGATGGACACTGCAGTTTGTCCACACCTCCCACGAGCACAGCAGGGGTCGTCGACAAGCCCAAATTCGGAAACCTTTTTGCTTTGGTTTTGAGGTCTTATATATTTTATCCGCCAAATTGCCATTTTGAGATTTACGGTTTCTTTCGATATTATTGTATGCAGATGATTTTCTCGAATCAAATGGTTTGGGGCGGTTTAAAATTGGCGCATGAATCAATGTGGACCGGCAGGCTATTTGCGATCTCATCTCTCTTATCTCCGCGGCTATTTGCAGACAGCGCTTTGTGACGCAGTGACACATCTTCACCTTCGGGTGCGGCTAGGTAGTTACTATGTAATTTATTGCTAGTTAGATATTTATTAATATTACAAAAATAGAGTACATAAATATAACATTAGCCGTATTTAAATGTCGCCTTCGCTAAACAACGTTTAAATGCAATTAAAATACAATAGTGATAAACTACACTCACCCACACACTTCATATTTGGTACATTTTTCAGGCCATGTAAACATAGTATTAGAGAATTATCTTCTTGTATCGCTACTCGGTAAAATACTGAGGGCTCCTTGGAGAGATAGGCATAGATCGTTCTCTATTGCTTTATAAATCTTCGTGAGTGCAAGGTGAACTTAGAATGACGTGTGTTTAGAGCCTAGTTACCTTTTACCATTTTATTTTTATCGTTGTATATTTTTTTTTTCTGAAAAAATGTTCAGTAAAAATAATTCTGTATATTACACATTGTTCTTATAACGTGTGTAAAGATAATCACGATATTTTACACCATCTAAAATGTTTAGATGAATTTTTGGTTGAGTCTCATATTTGCCGGGCGATTCCCGACATATTTTCCAGATATTTTCACATTTGCATTATTTTCCGAATGTCCGTACATATTCCCTTGTCGCATTTCTTGACAATAATTGTTATGTATAAATTGTACTTGACTGTAGAAACGATTGAATCATAGCCGCTACCTACGTCTTAATAGCGTCAAATATTTCATTTTAAAATTTGCAAAAGGCTTTTATAAGTGCTGTTTTCGTGGTATATTCGCTTGCAGACCTACAAAGTTGTCCTGTACAAATATAACGCCTTAGGAAAAACGAGTCTCGACCAACACCTGACATTGGGCTATGTCCTATTTAGATATTTTTTAAATATACCTACCAAATACCCTAATACCTTATACCTTCCGTTAATGATTTTTTTTTCCAATACAATAGACCAATTTAGGACATACAATATTAATTAAATAAGATATATCTATAAAAAACTACTTGTTCTTTTACTTTATAAATATTTGTTATTAGGTATCATATTTTTAATCAAAATTATATATTAAAAAAGTATTTATTTACATATATGCATATAAAATATAACCAAGTATAATAAAGTTGTCTATTGGTAGATAAAAAGGTAACATTTTTATTGTAAGTACATAGTACCAGTACATAGTACATAGTATTTAATACTTTTTATTAGTAGAATCCTATTTTTAGTTTTACATAGTTTTTTATCGTTCCATCATATGTATTTTTTATTTTATATGTACTGTGTAAAATTGTTGGTTTCTCCAATAAAGATAAATAAATAAATAAATAAATAATAGTTAATACATTAAGCACATACGTTATTACATTTAGCAAACAAACCCAAACTGCTTTCCTTAGTACAGATTCGTCTAGTTAGGGAGGCAGGAAACATCTATACAATGTAACAGTCGCTTGTCGCCTTAATTATGCTATTTAATTATACTTTTGTTACATAGTTGTATTGTACTAGTTAAGAGTTACAATATTATATTTTTAATGAGTAAATAAATAGTATAATATTTTTATAATTAAAGAATATCTTACATAATATAATTTAAACGTTTAAATATTTAGGTATTTTAATTATTTAATTTGTTAATTGTTTAAAAAAAACAATAGTACTATAATTCGTTAAATTAACTTTAATTAAAACTTTAAAAGTAACTTGTCTCGAAACATTCATACTACAAATTATTTTTTAATCTATTAGAAAAACGACAAAACAATACTGCACACGTGGTTTGAGAAGTCGTACTCTGTAAATCAGGGGGGTTTCCTGGGAGGGTCTTGGAGCCCCCCCCCCCCCTATAGTTACACCAGCGGTGATAGTTTAGAATATTATGCAGTTGCCGTCAAATAAAATCAACTTCCTCACTTGTTTTTACTCCCAACGTAACCACACACTCGCTGATTCCTGACATTTATCAGTTTATCAGTTCACCATCTTAGTTTCGGACACTTGAGACGGGCTGCGGGCACGGGAGCCCGTTAACCCGCCGGGCGCCGGGAATAGAACGGCGACCGCCCCGAAATAGCGGCCAAGCGAAACCCGTCCGGGGCCGATCGGCGACGCATGCGTCTTAAGGCGAATTTTCCATTTAGTATAATTCGCCTTGCGTTTCAGTCCGAAGGACCATTTCTAAGAACACACCCTTAGCTGCTGTAAAATCTTCGTAGATAATTCCTAGTGTTCTCACAGGATACTGTAGCTATCTTCCGCGGTTAGCCACAACTGGAAAACAATATGAAATCTTCTCAAAGTTTGTTTTCTTAGAAGAAGATATTTTGCAAAATTAGTAATAGTGTCTGCCATCTAGTGTCAAACTAGAAGAACGGTTAACGGTTATAATTTCAATATCTGTAATTATTTATTATGCCATTCATGTTATCAGTTGATTTGGTACTATTAATACAAATATTTTGTAAAATACATGACTTAATATAAAAGAGGAAGGTTAAACATTTGACATTTATGCTAAACCTTTTCCTTAGTACTGACATACTTGGATCGGTTTCTCTATTATTAGTAGAAATGTTTATTTTATTTATTTATTATCCTACTTATTATAGATTAATGTGAAATTAGGAAGTTAGAATACCTATTTTAATTTTAAATATAAATAAATAAAATAATGTAAAAAAAATACAATAATGAAATAAATGCAACAAAAAAAAAATACACGGTAATTAAAATGAACTACCATTGAAATAGACTTTAATAAATTTAAATAAATTTTCGCAGGTAAACATACTTTAACAGAAAGGTTAAACGGTTTTAGGTATACGGCTATTATAAACATTACCAAATGCGAAATATGGTTCAATATATGTACATGTATTTCTGAAACAATTTGGTACTGACTATATCTGAATCTTTGGGAACCATATAGTGAATTGGCATGGGGCCATATGCATAGGTATTCGTTTATAAATTAGTCATATCATAAATACCTGGCGTCAAACCAAACCACTCGCATTATTCTATGGTGTATTGTACGGACGACCAAATATAGGTGCGTTGTTATGTTGTATATTATGGTGATAGGTCTTATCAGTCAATATTACATACAACTGTATATACCATTCTTTTTTCGTATATAGTACTGTTGGTTTCCGAATAAACGATAAATAAATAAATAATATGAATCGTGTTAGAATCGCACTATTATAAAAAAATAATATAAAACCATGCAAAACCACAAACTGAAACTATGTAATTATTATTTATTGATTTGCTTGATATTACATTACATTTATATTTTTTATGTATTTATTTATTTATTTATCTTTATTGGAGAAACCAACAATTTTACACAGTACATATAAAATAAAAAATACATATGATGGAACGATAAAAAACTATGTAAAACTAAAAATAGGATTCTACTAATAAAAAGTATTAAAGTTAATAACAAAAATAACAAAACCATTTTATATCAATATATATACATATCTATTACACGAATTTAGAACAGTTAATTTTTACACAAAAGATCATTGCTGAACACTTTAAATTGCGATTTATTCAGAGTCAATTTATCGGAGCAGTTATTATTATAACAGATGCACAATTAAATGTTTCCCTCAAAATAATTCAACATTTTGTAATACTATTAAATTTGCATTTGTCGTTTTATCGTTTCGACTTTCACTCGAATATATATTCCTCCTGCTTTGTGTCTCGCGTCGGTTCTATGTGAAGGCAGTTTTATTTCTTTATCATGTGTCGCGTATGAGTTCGTTCACAGCATGGCTGCGTACAGCAGTCGCGGCGTAACGTATTGATAGTGTTTAAAGAAGTGTATATTTTATGAATATATTATTTATTTTGTAAAAATTGATCATATCAATAATACAATAATAACATTGGCTGGTCCTTCTGAACTAAATGCAATACTAATTATAAGCACAGTTTATTGAAGTTCCTATATTGAGAGTTTTCCATAAATTATAAGCAGTCGATTACAGCACCAGACTCATCGACCCGCGCCGCCCCTTTATCGATAAACAGATATCGTTAACTGTACATCCTTATTAACGTAATAATTTATACTCCACTCTTCAGTTGATAACGGCTCTGAAATTTGTAGATATTTATATTATATTTCATCGATATTATTTATTACTTGATATAATAGATACCTATATAAATATACTTTTACCAGTTTCAAGGTCAAAGACTTTTACGCCAATATGCAGAATCGTTTAGTGAACATAGTCCTAACCTTAAGGCGAATCATATTGACAATTGACCTTGAAATTCGGTACTTTATTTTTATAGGGTGTCAGGTTTGCGCGGTAGTAAGCAATTGTTGGTTTTTATTTAATTATAGCTTCATAAAATAGAAAAATTAAAAAACAAACTTTTCTTTGTTTTGACCCTTCATTTGTTATCAATTACTATTTTTTTAAAAAAATAATTCAACAAAAAAAGAACTTTTAGCGGTTTATCATTTAATAAATTTCTCAGAAAAAGAATTTAATTTTTAAAATCTCCCTTTACTATGTTGAAGACATGAGATCAAGATATCTACACATATTTTGTTATCCAATGATTACCAAATACCAACTATAGAAAAAAGGGTCTAAATTAATATTTATCCTTTGGCTTCGCCTTAACTTAGGGAGCTTTTAAGGTAAACTAACCTTTTCAGAATTCCTAACCTTTTGTTTTGTTTTCAAAGTAACCAACATATTAAAATTTAAACAGACGAGGACGATTTTCCCTAATAATATCCGCCCCTTCTAAGATTTGACTCTGCAATCCAAAACTTTGTTTTGAATTGGCTTCTTATGTGAAGAAAATGAACACCTTAGTTTTGATATTTGTGAGGTAAGAAATTACAACTTTTCAATGAAATCCTCGACTTAGGGCTGGTCCTTCCTCGAGGAAAAGTTAAATAACGAATCAGCATATTCGGGATGCCTTTGGGATACACATAATACCTACCTATATTTATTTATATTTATAATTTCTTAGACCTAGGTTACAACTAAGTTATTTTTGTACTAAATTCAGGTAAGATGCTGAGGAAGAACCCGTAAAAAAAACATATTAATGCATATATGTGAAAACTTAAGTATAAAACACCAATAAGCACAAAATCACCTATAGAAAACCATATAATTTTCATTTTTCATTTTCTTTTTCCATAATCAATCATTATATATTTTAATTTTTTATAAGAAAATATATTATTCTCACTCATTATAACAAAATATAATATTCTAAAAATAAACTGTGACATTTTTGTTTGTTTTCAATTTAAAAAATATTCTCCTCTTTTATTTTATGAATGTCGTACGTCCTTCAGCTGTTCTCCAGTCTCCCTTATATCACATTACGTTTATTATATAATTCATATTATTATATCATAAATTTAAAGCTCAAATAATTTCACATTTGTTAAATTCATCTAACCTGAATCCTGGACCTATTCCTATATTACATCCCGTCTTTTATACGCTTTCACGATGCTCTTAACCTAGATCAGTGATTCCCACGCGTTAGTGATTTAAGCGCTTATCTTGTTTTATTTACATTTCTTATGCATTCAGATTTATTTAAACAAATAAATATATAACTAACAATAACCGTTAAGTTGACAACGAGCTGACGGCGGTTATCTATCAGTGGCTTGATCAATATTGATAGGTATTATGCTATCAATTAATATACACAGAAATGTATAATTTTATTTAATTTGTATTATCTACTTATTTTTATTTAAATGGGGTGAACAAAAGTTTCCTTTGTTACAGTATACCGTGGTAAATGAAATATTGGCGGTAGTCCTTTTTTACGCTGGTGACAACATAAAAGATATTTACAGCATCTTGCAGCCTTTATTTATAAAAGCGTTTTTGCTAGTGATTTTAATATAAAATCATTTAAAATACATTGATTGCTACGGAACATTTTTCGCATTCGAAAATTAACACGAAACAAACAAAAAAAGACATAAGTAATTCTATTTTTATCAAAAAATATTTTATATACTTCGATTGGTATATCATTATTTTCAGTTAATATTTTTGTAACCTTTTCTCGTTGTATTGAGCAATGGATATTTATATCTAAACAAAGCCCTATCCCCAAAAAAATACGAAAATAATAACTAAGTTAAAATTATAAACTTAAATATTACATAATTATGCTACTACAAAAAATATATTCCTAAAACTATGTGCAAATGTTCATTTAACAATTAAATTAAAGCATGAATGTTTTTATTTAGGCAAAAAAGTCACATAAGCTATACTGTTGTTAATACCGTACCTAACTGGACTAATGCGCCCACTAAGGCAGGCTCATTCATTGGTAGTTATTTTTAGTATAGCGCCATTAGGTACTATTTTACTATTGTTACGTGTTAGAAATTAAAAAACATTTTAGATACATGTTTTTAAAAATACACCGCGTTTCAGGACGATTCCCAATAAAAAAAGCGAACGTGCGAACGAAAGAGCAAAGGGAATTTACACCGGCGCTTTAATAAATTCGTATTATTTTCGTCTTTTTTTTTATATATTTTCTTAGGCATAATAGCAAACATAAACACATTCTTTTAAGTCTTCGGAAATGTCTCAGGATAGCCGTTATACGTCAGTTATATGTATAACGAAGTTATAATATAAACTGTAAAAGCTCAGAATTTTTGTTCTGAAAAATTGCAATATTTGGCCGTTGGGCGAAGTATTTGCGATCCTGAATGGATTAAGGGTGATCTAAGCTGGATTACGCCCGACTGTTCACACCATAGAAATAGTTAGTTATCGAAGCGAGCTGCAGCGGATATGACAAAATCATGACATTGCCGTCAGTCGAAAACTAAGCTCCGCCCAGTGTAAGGCAGTGATTGTGTTGGTGTTTTGTGTCGGTATATTATCACCAATGTCGTTCCGATGTCTGGAAATGAATACAATGCGCAGTACGAAGATTTTGCTTATGCCGCGTCTACTTAATTCAATGTTCTGTGGTTCACCATGAGAGCGCAGTGGTTGAGTTAATACGTACTGCCGCGTTCTGGTTGTTTGTAAAAACTCATTGCATACTAATCACTATGAATAAATCGCAGGAATATGTCTCGACTCGCCAAATTCTTCTTTATAAAACATATCTTTATCGATATTTTTTATTTTCTCTCTTGGAATATATTCTGTTTGAGATTTTTTCGATATGAAGGGGTGGACTATAACATCCCAAATCCGTTCCAATAGTCCTATTACACCTAATACCGATAATCCGAGCAGAAAACCCTGAAATGGAGAATAACATTATGCATAAGTAAAATATTTAAATATGACCTGAAGCTAAGTGTCACTTTTCCTCCCTACGCAACTTACGAATTAGTTAATGTGTAGGTAGCAGGCGCTAAGGGTAAAACGCGGTACTAAATATTCGCGACATTTATTTATAATCTATTTCGTTAAAAAATAGAATTGATCGTATTTTAATTGATTTAAGGTCAAATATTTTTTAATCCTTATCTAGATTTTAGAAAAAAATCTATTATATTGTTAGTATTATAAGGATATGTATGAAAAAAATATGAAAATAAAAAGTCACTCACGCACAGTTTGAACTACAAAGATTTTATCTTTTAAATTTGATTACAAATATTTTATGATACAAAAGCGGCTCAGACAATTAAAAGTATTTCAGTAATTAATCCTTTATATTCTTGTTTTTTTTTTTACTTTTCAGTCAAAATATATTTACATTGCGATCGCTTTTACACTTCTTGAGAATTTGAGAAATAATAAAAATTTTACTCACAAGGCTGCCCCCGCAATCAGCCAGAAACATCGACCAATCATAACTATGTGTTTCTTCGTAGACTGATACCATCATAGATGCAAGATAGATATATATCTGAAAAAAAAAACCAAAAATATGACTGAGCTTCAGCTCCTAAAAGGTATGTAAAATAAAATAGATGTTTACCCCACATAAGAAACAACAACCTATATAAAAATCTAATCGACGGAATCAGCATTGCTGGACACATCCTCCGGAGCCTTTTGTTTGTTGTCTAAGGAAATCGCCTTAGATGCCTTCCTAGACCAATGTCTAGGAAGGCATCCTAGGAGGAGGAGGAGGGAACCTTTGATTACACCTTAACTGCCACCATCAGATGGTACAAATACATGCTCGCTAATGGATACGTCAGAACATCTATCCTGAATGTAGCTTCTGTAGTTAAAGCCACAAGATGATGTTAACAGTTACCAGGAAGGCCTACTATCGCCACTCACACTTTCTCTTGGCTATGACAAAAATCACTCAATATTGTCTATAGCTAGGTGATGTACCGATTATAAACTATCCGTTAATTCCTATAAAACTATAATGTACCTTACTAATGTGACAAATACAGGCAAACTGAAAATTATCAATACGCTTCTTCAACACGCTGGACATATATGGTATAATCCTGAAGCAAAAAAAAACATGAAAATAATTTTAAATGAACGGTAGGAGCCTGACCGCCCCTTCCCTATACTCACCTTTTTCTTAAGATAAAACTCTCTAAACGCCTTACACATTTTCACGCAAGTATTACCCTTTACGTTTAAGCATTTCTCTGGATACTGTGGATTGTGGAGAATAAAAAAAACACGCTATATGTACAGGACATACCTGAGTCTGTAGTTGCTCTAGTCCAGGCCCAGATCTTAGTATCCAGGTTAATGTCTCAGAATCCCATCTTGCCCTGGAAGTTCTCTTGACCACATGCGTGCTGTACATCGTTTGTGAACAGCGGGGAGGACAATCCGTTAAGTGGGCAGCATTGGCGACAATGCTAAAACGTTTCAAAAAGTTATGAAAGATTTTTTGATAGTAATATGATAGATAACAGATAGTCATTTTGTGCGTAATAATTTATTATATGTTATTTAAAATATGATCAATACTTTCGTATTCAAATTAGGAACTAGAGCATTTTTTTTTGTTATCTAAAATGTTTAGATTGACAGATTCGGTTTTTGTTTTACACCATTCCGTGGTTATTTTGCCGTTTAATAATTACGACCCATTTTTTAAATGTTTGCCTTGTAAGAACCTAATTTTTATATTACTGTTTAATAATTACAAAAAAAAACAAAAATTGCGTCATCGCATGGGGCGTACCTCCGATATAAACAACAGCTTGTTAATTATGACAGTAATATGAACAGAATAGTTTAACAATAAGCTCCTATAGCATGTTGGTGTCTGCAGGATTGAAAAGACTAGATGTGTAAACAGATGGACAAAATAATTTACGTATCTAGCAAACCTGGTGTAGTTTGATATGAGATTTCTTATTCCTTCGAATGTATTGCAGTATTGAAGATCAGACTGCATCCAAGGACCACTACATCCCACTATTTCTGATACTTGCTTCATTACTGATGCTTCGGTGCACTGAAACATTATAACAAACAATACTGTCATGTAAATATTTTCTTTTTTTTTTTTACTTACTACATAATCATTATCCTAATTTTAATCTTAAATAAGCAAATCAAATTAAATAGGTGTGTTTGAAATTGGCTTGCGACAATAATCCCGCGCTCTTTTGCCGTAATTACGTTTGTATAGAGAATATATTCGAAGCTATCGACTGCTATATAAGAGTATATATTATTACGTATACACATAAAAAATAAAACCAAAATCATGCCTTTCGACATATCATTATTTTCATCGAATAACGTCACTAATATCGCACCAAGTATAGTCATTATTTAAAACCTTTGACGCGCTGTAGTGAATATCATCCTGACAGCGACTTTCGGGGTTATCCAATTTGAAAAACTGGTTCACTGAAAGTTTAATATCCACATCCTCTCCGAAATTGACGTAAATATATTCAACCAAGCTCTTGGATTGCTGAATAACCTCTGGAAAAAAAAACAAACAATTTTCGAGCATCGCCGTATGACTTCAACATTTCAAACAAATATAAATCCTCTAAGCACAGTTCTATTTTTGAATTTCAATCTTCAATGGCCGTCAGAAACAAAAAATTAGCAACGAGCCATTAGTCAAAGACTGATGGACCGCCGCTGCTCTAAAAGAAAGAAGAAAATAAAGGCTTTACTGGCTAAAAGAGATGAAAGGAATAAGTTCAGCATAAAGCTGAATGTCTAAAAGGGAAACCTTAGTGGACAGATTCGATTCTATAAAAGTCCTGACTCCGAAAAAAAACACTTAAACAAAAGGAAATGATAAATCATGCCTTACGGATAAAGGTAGAGGTAGAAAAATCAAGTAAGAAAACATATATTAAGAGAAATAAACATAAACATAAAATGCATGTTAAATAACGCCATAAAGATTACAAACGCGCAGATGCATTTTGCTTATTTAAGAAGAAGTGGCATGTCTAACTCAATGTACAATCTGTATATTGTCAATTAGCCTAATCTTTTAAAATATGGCTCTATTTATAGTATATATATATAAGTACTCACCGGTAAATGGCTCATCAGTGGCATGCACGAATACATGATAACCAGGTGGTATAATACTGGTGGTAGTGACGATGTCTGCAAAAGAATGATTCAAAGCGATGGTGTAACCGGTAGCCTTTAATGCTGAATCCAGGGTTATCTTCGGTACAAAAGTTTGACACTGTCCTAATTCGAAAACAAAAGTGGTGTTGACGGAAAGATCTAAAATTAAAAAAAAAAAAGTTTATTTGTGCTTTTTCTACTAGTCTAGAATACTCTGTACTAGTCTAGAATAAATAATAGAATAACCAAGATATTAAAGCATTTTCACACACACACCTAATTTAAACCTAATTATTTACTTCGATTTTAACACTTACTTTCATACTTACTCAACAAATTAAAAAATGATTAAATATTTAGTAAATACACAATAAAACAAGTCTACAGTAAATTATAGCACAGTTAATATTTATTAGTTTACTATAAATAATTCCCTTTTTATAACCCGTATACAAAATATTCCGCGACTATTTTTGCGTTCCCGGCATAACTGTACTCGCCTAATATAGCCCGACATTATATTGACAGTTGCTAATTTTTAACTTCAACTCTATACAACTTCATAGCTACTCATTGTATATTTCCAAATAAGAGATGGGTCGTTTGGGCATGAAAAGAGCTATCAATGCCGCTGGTAATTTAACTGTATGTCAAATAAATAAGATATATTATAAATAATTATATAAACTTACTTTCGGCCCATTCATTTAGTCCATACGGTAGAAAGTTATCGTTAGTCGTATATGTGGTGTCTCTCCATAAAACATCCAAGGAATTGTTCCTAAAATTGAAACGTCTCCATTCGGACGTATGCTTTGGATGTCCATACAATCCATACTCCTAAATAAAAAAAAATGTATTTAGTACTGCGTGTTACTCATTCTGCCGGACTAAGAATTGCAGATAATTAACTATAGTTATCATAATTAAGGGATATAATTAAACATTAAGTAGTATTGGACGGTCATTTGTAATTTGTCATCTCGTATTATTTACATCCATTGTCCAAAACAATATACATAGATATTGGTTGTGTTTTCCGTTGTGGGTTCGTCATTTTAAATGTTAAATATAAAGTAAATGCGAAATAATAAAAATGAATCGGCGCAGAGGTCTCGCCGAAAGAAGAAAAACAAAAACATCAAAAACACGCCTGGCGCTGGGGGTACATTTCGTCTTCGTCAACTAGGCGGCGCTAGGGCGGAACAGTACTTTGTTCCTGGGCTGGCGGTTAAAAGGTTAAACATTACCTGAACGCTTCAAAAATGCGAATTTTACAGGTTTTCAAAGGCGTTAGGAGAGATATTCACAAGAGATATAAGCAATCAAGTTTATTTACATTGAAGATAATTTATTATTCTAGATAATTACCAAAGGAAATTTCTTTAAAAATTATGCAAAAAATATTTAAAAACAAAACCGAATTTACTATGTTTTTGAAATAGCATTTTTTGAAGTCAACCGCTTATGAAACCAGAAACATCACATATAAAATAAATATAGTTTTGTGATGAGAATAAAGTGGAGGAGGGATTTACCTATGCGATTTGAGATATATGGTATAACAACTTTGGCCTAAAATTTGAGATTTTTGTTTTATTTTTTAAATTTAAAATTGATAATTTAGGCAAAAAGTTTTTAAATTTTCAGATAATATATGTTTTTTTTTTATTAAAAAAAATGGTTTAAAAAAATATCCCTTATATTTTTTTACACTTTCCGTTCATGGTGCAAGGCTTCTCGCAGCACCAATTTGTAAGTCAGAATCGTTCGAATGGTGTTTTTCGTCACGTGTGTAGTTCCCTTAAACCCTCCCGAATCCGAATCAACATAGGTACCTAATATTATAAAAAAAGTGTGTAAGATGTAAGTTCCATTAATTTTATTGTTACATAAATACAACAGCTAAAATTTGTTTTCTAATTTCAGGGAAATACGCCATCTGCTGATTTCGTTCGATACCTCTTGCGACAGTACGGTTGCTGAGCGCTTCGACAAACTTTTGATGGATGGCACGGCTACATATTATTAGAGGTAGTTTTATTTAATTATATTCTAATTACTTTCATCGGATAATTTTGTTCTTTTTAAAAATTGTATTGGTTTAAAAACACTACAATTAAATTTTAATGAAAACATTTTAATCAAGAAGCCATAAAAAACTTTATATAAAATCAATGTTAATGTTATTCGCTTTCCGAAGTTGAAAAGGTACAATTTTAATATTAGAATATGTGGACAATATTATGCTCTTTTCATTTTTGTCCTCCGATATTTAGCGCTGCATTTTTCACTGAATAATGTATTATTGATAATTACACAATAAAATGACGATCTATTAACCGTATCGAATTATTATTTACCTACCCTTAAAACTGTGTACTTGTACGGGGGATCCCTGCACACTGTTACAGCTGGATATGCTACGGTGTCATTGAAGTCAAAATGCGAATATGTCGTAATTGGTGGCGTTCGGATTTTTTTCAGACACGCACAAATCTAAAAATTTGAAAACGATTTTATAACGTATGAAACAGCTTACACAGAGTGTTCACTAAATGGCGGATAAAACTTAAGGGGGTGGTAGAAGGGGTCATTTCGAATAAAAAGTTTTTAAAATATGGTCGATTCTCTACCATTATGGAGATATATTTTTTTTTATTTCTTTAAGATGACTTCGTAGAGCTACACCGCAATATATTTTTTTATTGTTACCATTACACTATTTACTGGACAACCTGTAAAGATAGAACAAGAGTGTTTATTTATCGATGCTCAAAGAAAGATAAATGTCATCATGGTCCCAACTGGAAGGGAGTCCTTTTTACATAATAGTTAATTACATGAAATCATTATAAAAGAAGTTGCTAAAATATTCACATAAAAAAAATCTGGATATGTAATTATATTCTGGTAAAATACCACCGTAAGTACATAAACATATTTATTTATTAAGTATAATAATGGCTCAAGAATGATATAGCCAAAATGAATACATTTAGTATAATAGAGAAAAATAATTACATTAATTTGTAGTTACATGTTACTCCAAGTAACATGGCTGTAATTATTCATGTTCTTGGTTATAATCACAGCATACATATATAAATATAGTTTGAGCTATAGTTGGCAACCAGGAAAAATAATTATGTGAAGATAGGTGTCCAGTAAATAGTGTATGAAACTTATGAAGGTAGTAGAAAAAAAACAAAAAAGTTTCATTCAATGTTTTTTCGATTTTCAACCAATTGTGAGTTTGGTTTTTTTTTTTATTATATTTTATTTTGCAAACCTAGTTTTTTTTTTAAATTTTAAATATTTTATATATGAATAATAACGATGATCTTTGATAAATCAAACTGTTTTTTTTTGTGTAATTATCTAATATTTACTTTAAATACGTAATTTAAGTAAAAAGATTTTTTTTTTAAATAAAAATATTGTAAAATAGGTAATAATGACGTTTGCTACAAAAAAAACACATTTTTTTTTTTATAAAGGTTTGAAATTTTATTTAGTGAACCATGGTAAAAAAATATCCGCGATAAATTTTCATGATAGAAGCTTTTTTCCTAAAAGAAAAAATCCTTAAATACAGCGGATGAACCGATTTTATTTTTTTTTTTTTTGTTTGAAATTCAAAAACAAATTCAATGGCGCTCGCAACCTTCCTGAAAGAGCCTGCCGACTCGTCTACCAGATACTCACTAGTATAGACATTATCTAGCAACATGTTACTTAATTATTATTATTTTTTTTTATTACACACCTTAACCTATTGTTAAAAACATTACATTAACAAGAATAAATTGAAGAATATAAGTATAATTTTAGATCTTTTTTTACATCACTATTTTTTTTTTTAATTTGTTAATTCAAAAGGTACCGTTTTAAATAATCGTGCCAGCACAACTTTAATTTGTCTTTCTCCATATATATTTTTAAATTTCGGTATAATAAGTATTTGTGATACTAATTGCCTTGTCGAGGTACTTATGTGAAAAAGACTCCTTGAATTCTGACTAGTATGAAAGGTGACTAGTTTGAGAGTGTTCTTAGCTGTGATTTAATAAAAGCTGTTAGTCGTTTGTTAGTCGCCGGTTTTTCAAATTTTAGTCATTTGTATATATTTTTTATTATCCTTTTCAAAAATCTGAAAAAAAATTGCCTCTGTTTTAAGCTAGTTATAAATATAATTATCTTTAAGGTATAATGTAGTATTAAAAAATGCATCAGCAAGAATAGAAATAAATACAAAAAATGAGTAAAATTTAAAGCGGCGTTGCTAGTTTACGCAATCTACGTAATGTCCAAAAAGTATAATTACTCCAAAATTGAACAAATATTGACACTATTTTGTCGTTTGTTTGTTGTTCTGTTTTGTTTTTTTGTTGTACCACCTCCTTAAGTTTTATCCACTATTTACTGGACATCCTGTATTAAAAAAAGATCAACCTAAACAAAACGCACAATTAGGGCAATTATTTAGCATAATAGTTAATATTATTGTTTAATGTGATAATCGATAATAATAATTTTACAATGAAAGTAAAGTAGCCCTCATCATCATATTTTATAACGTAACCTAACCTCACCTGTATTACAACAATTACAATGCAGAAGAGGAAGACGCATGTTCTCAGTAATTGCTTGGGACCATTCAGACAGCTGATGCACTTCTCTTTCAGGGTCAGGGATGCTGGGTCTTGCTCGTTTTCTTTTTCACTTTTGGCCGCCATTCCAAGGGTTTCTAGGGAGTGTTAAGTGTCAATAGATATTATCATTAAAATAGTCTACTCTATATTTGGACACGTGGCATATTGTACATGCAATAAAAAAAAATGACTTAGCAACAAACTGAGCTGATACTCAAACCCAGAAGCGCATTTCCAATGTCGCCCTTACCACTTCTCCTAAAAGATGACAAAACGTAAACGAGTATACTAATAATAAATAATAATTAAAACATATATTTTTTTAAAACTAATACGTAATTTACGCATGCATGCACATACATAATTTGTAATAAAATTGTAATATATATAGTCTCAAAAGCACTATATGTATCGCTCGTTAAACTCTTGATACAAACCATATTATGGGTTTTTGTTCAAATACAGGCGAATCACTTCCAAATAGGTTGAATATTTATTTACTTTTTGAAAGAAAATATTAATAAAAATATTTCCACGGATATTTCCCTAAGAACTCATTTTTTAAGCTTCAATTATCGTTTACAAATTTTGGCGATCTAAATTGATAATATTCACAAGTTCAGGGTCACCGTACCAAGTGTAATAAAAATAATAAATAGTCTAGTTGTTCAGGCGTTTGACAATTGAACCAGTGGTCGCGGGTTCGAATCCGCACATATAGTCACATCAAATAGTCACATGAATTTTGCAGCTTTATCTCCCCAGACATGCAAATTTAGTTTAGTTGAGTAGGGCCCAAAAACTTTTCAGAAAAACACTCTCAGTTGTAGCAATTTTTTTTAAAACGATACCTTTAGAAATGCCTATTTAGCAAACATATGCATACATACATAGAAATAGCCTTGCTTTTAATGAATGCTATAGCACGCGGTAGGATTTTCATGGTCAGCATTTCTTTTCCTAATCCACCCCGACAAAATCGGACAATGATTATTAATAATTAATTAAGCCATTTAATTGACGAATTAAATAATTTCAGCAACTTACCCCGCGATGTCAGCAGCGCGTCTGCCTTCGCCAGCAAATGTGCTATAATAGTGTATGCTGTATCAGTTGTATGGTCAATTTGGCGTTCCGGGCAATTGGCAAATATGTCACAGCATAATTTATGTGTTTAATAACATACTCACTTTATAGCCACTATTTATTTATTTATTGCCCAAAAACAAAGCGCCGTGACGCCGCTATCGTTCAACAGCTAAGGCCATTTACATTTATATTGTTTTACAAATATGTATCTGAAAATGTATTAATAAAATGTGTTTATGATTACAAATTATTCACACATATTTCATAATGTTCCGATATCCTTGTTTAGTACGCAAAATATTATTTGATAAAACTCTCATTAAGCTCGGACTGAAGGCTAACAACGATTAACAAATTTGGTTGGAATCTTAAACAATTAATGATTTATTTATTATTTTTTTTTTAATAAAAAAATGAATGCAATGAAAATTATACTGAAATAAGTACATTAAAACTACAATGAACGACTCATGTACAGGTTTCATAGCTATTCTTGTCGTATAAAAGTTATAGGTACGTTATCACTTGGTAAATATATTTAGCAATTATGTTAATGTTTATTTCTGTTTTACCAATATTATGGAATAATTCATTTACTTTTTAAGGAAATCGTGGACGGCTCGAAATTTGCCTGATCGTGATTGGCGAAGATAGATACAAAGTTCATGCATTTTGGAATCGAGTTACATTTACGAATTTCGCGCTAAAGCTAAGAACGTTCGCTAAAAAGCAATCCTTCCAGTCAGCCGCCATTAAGGCTATCACTAGGTAATACAATTATATGAATAATTAATATATATATTAAAACCGATTTATTGTTTCATATATCATGTGAATTCAAGCCATGTCAGTATTTTGATATGACTAAGAGTTAAAAGCATAATTTAACTATACATTTTTAGTTTCTTAGTTTTTAGTATTTATATTAACAGTAGAAACCTTTGATTAGTTTTACAAATACTTTTTAAGAATGTAAACTTATCATTAATACCAATTATTTGTAAGACTGTTGATTTCTTTCAATAAAGAATAAAGAATATTCTTACATAGCACCAAAATGATTTAGGATTATTTTTAATAACATTGTTTTTGGAGGATTTCTTGCCGAGACCGAAGACAATTAAATGTATCTTTGTCGCAGGGATTATTAAATTTCTTCCATTTCCTTTGGAATTTAGCCTTTTCTTTAATGATTTTAATTACCGAAGATGAGAACTATTTTAGGTAACATGTGTCTGATACGAGATGACATTTATATTATTTAAAGGTTTCGTGCAATTTTGACAGACAGACAGTATATCTGATGGGTCTGTTTCCGTTTCTGTTACTGAGATAATTGCATATCAAGACAGTTCTTGAATTGACTGATGTTGTTTGCGCTGACGACCGAATCCTGCAGATGATTCTAAGAGTTCACCACTCTATTACCAGTCATATGTTTTCTAGGATTCGTTTGAAAGCTTGTTCTCCTGAGCTTCAAATGATGGCCTCGTAGATGTGTGTTCTCATTAGCTGTGAATATATTCTTAAGCTGTTGACAATCATAGTGCCCCGACAACATTTTATATATCTCAATGTCCCACCACGCTCTCGTCTTCCTTTAAGAGTAGAAGAGGATATATTATAAAAATCGGTAACTGCGATATCAAGGACAGAACTAGCGACCTATCGATGGTATCTGAGTGGGCGTTTATTGCTAAGTAGTCAAATTGATAGACACGTTTATCCTCTCCTACCCTCAAAGGAGGAGCGCGTAGCGGTGCGTAAGATTCATATATCATATATCGAGGGTTGGATCGCGGGCAAAGACTTCAAAACTTTTACATTAAGGCGCCACCAGTCCCTAAAACGTGTTTTGTAACGTATTTTGGTGCATTTTGTTGAAGTTATTCCCAACAAATGGCTAAAACTAAAAATACCACAATATTCTACATATATTAATTTAGTACTTTGCTTAAAAAAAAAACGAAATACACCTTATTATATTAATGAAAATAAATAAATAAGAAAGTGTTGTTTTTTTCTTGCAACGATTTTCTTTTAAGTTGTGTAAGTGACGCGAACCTAATTTTTCTTTCTAAAGATAGACAATATAATAATCTAGGACATTACTTTAAAAAAAACATTTTTTTCAAATGATAATAATTATTTAAATACAAAAAACATGTTTCATCGATTCCAAATGTAACGAATTCGCGTTCGACGAGTATATCCGTCTCTTTTATACACGTCAATGTTCGAATAAAGCTTACTCTTACAAATCTCAAGGACAAATGCGTCCCGGGGCGCCTTAAAGCAAGCATCGAAATCCCTGCCGTGAGTTCTCGCGTGAATTGGAACGGGTAAAGCGGAAAGTAATTTGTTACAGGATAATCTATGATTATTAATTCTAATGTTTAATGGCGTCGTAGTCTCACCAACATAGAACGCATCACAAAACTTACATCGAAGCTGATATACAGCGTTTCTGGTGGTGCACGTTATGTTAGTGGTAATTTTATATGTATTTTTATTGTTCGCGCTTGAAAATTTATCGTCTCTTACAATAATTTTGCATGTTTTACAACGAGGTCTTTTACATGGTTCGACCCCGTTTTTTGGAAATATGTTATTTGATTGGTTACCAAACGTTTTATTTTTATTTAAAATATTACCTAAATTTGGAGGACGTCGGTAAGACAATATAGGGGGACAATCGAGTATATTTTTCCAATTTGGATTATTAGAGATTATTGAATATAATCTTTTAAGATTGGATTTAATTTTTCAACACCAGGAAAATAGGAGGTGTTCAGAAAAATTTTTTTGTTAATAGAGTTTGTTTTTATTTTAGGTGTAAATTTTGAAGAAGAGTCTAAAATTTGTTTTTTTAAGAGATCGGGTGGGTAATTACGTTCTAAAAGGGATGTTTTTAGGTTTGTGAGATATGTTTCTAAATCATTTTTATTATTAGAGATTCTATGACCGCGAATAGAAAGGGAATATGGTATTGTTTTTTTTTGTGTGAAACGGATGGCAACTATCAAAATGTAAATATTGTTGTTTATTGGTTGGTTTTATGTGTACTGAAGTTTTGAACTGAACTCCAGAAACAGCTATATCAACATCCAAGAACGTAATGCAACTATCTGAGATATTATGTGTGAAATCTAATGGCCCAAAAGAATTTAAATCGGATATGAAATCCGTTAGAGAATCTCTGCCATGTGGCCAAATAACAAAGATATCATCGATAAAACGAAGCCAAACTAAAGGCTGCAAAGATTGACTTTTAGGAAAATTTTGTTCTAATTTATGTATTATATATATATATATATATATAATACATAAATGTATCGTTAATATTAAATAACTAATATTAAATAAATACAAGATAAAGTATCTACACAGAAAAGAAGTTTATCTTGGTATGTAATTGATTAAAGTCTCTGTTTGCTTTCTGCCGAGCTCAAGTAGCCAACAAGAGATTCGTTTTTTTATATGTTAATAAAGACAGAGACTTTCCCAAAATATCTTTAATTTTATTACAAATACGCGGCGCTAAGAAAGTGACGTGTCTCTGAGCAAACCGTGTCTTCGCTTTCGGTATCTTATGTTGATGGCTACTAAGTTACCTCGTAACAAACTAGCTTATGATCGTCTAGTTGTTTTAAATAAAACAAAAGACAGCTTTTGGCGAAGGTTTGCCTTATGTCCAAAACCTCGAAACTTTGAAAGAGTTTTTATGACAGGATGAAGACAACTCAAGGTAGCTCCACCCCAGCAAATAATTCCATAGGAAATAATACTATTTACCAGCGCAAAATAAACGGTCCTTATTAGGTCTTTAGATAGAATATTTCTTAATAATTTAAACATATAAATAAGATTATTTACTTTTTTACCTGTTATGATCTTCCCAGCAAAGTCTATGGTCAAATTGTAAACCCAGATATTTATAGGAGGAAACTATATATTACGAGAAAAACCTTGATTTAAATATATTATAATCTTTATTTTAACTATTTTTTAAAAAAAATACATATTACAATTATCATATTAATAAACCAACATATATACGTAGGTAGGTATTTCGACTAAACCCAAAATTATTCAAAATTATTCGAAAATTATTTTTAATCTTGAATATGTTCCTATTTTTATAAAAAATCAAATTATCTTACCAACTTAAATTTGAAGCTGCTTTGAATTTGTTATTTTTTGATTTTAAATTTCTTAATAAGTATGACAAATACATCTTAAAATGGGCCTATTAGAAATAAATATTACATGCTAAATATGTAAAAGGCAGCCATCCAGATAAACAATATGCCAGTAAGATTGGTCACAGTTCCTTCGCTTTTAGCCGTAATATTGCAAACGGTTCCGTTAATTGCATCTTCGATCGTCCCTTTGAAAATCCTATAATTAAATTCGCTGTGGTTTATTTTCGAAAACATTAATACTATCAATCTATTGGAAGCAACCCACAGATTGTCATTGTCTATGTTAACGTCGATTGGGGTGATCATCTCTACGTTGTCTTCATGAATAGTTCCCTGGGTTGTTTCATTAAAGGTCAAATTTGAGTTCCAACAGCCGACAGAGTTTCTATTAAATAGTCCATAAAATAAAACTCCAGATTTCTTGTGATAAGCTTGCGGACCGCATTGGGAATTTATTCCTCTCGAACCCAAATGTTTAAATTCGTGATACGAATTTATTAACGGAGTTGGGTTTCTGAGGACCTTCGTAGATACCTCAAATTGGTCGAAACTTGTCATAGGACTAAAATATAATGTGCTATAGTTATCACGGTCCAGATTTGAAGGCGCAAATCCAAAGATTCCCTCGTTCCAATGAAAATTTATACCGTTTACATTGTAGTCACTCGCCAAAGGATTCCTTTCGAAGAACGGATGCTTTATAGTCCACGATCGTTTATCCTTATAGGAATAAACTATCAGCCCAGGAGATTTAATGTCCCCAAAGTATGCGTAGACGTCATCGCAATTTATAACTTCCAGAGCCATTGTGGCCATATACGACACAGACGTTAATTGATCCTCGGGAAAAGTGTACTTCAATATTCTTTCGTTACTGGTTAAGTTAAAGATATGAAAGGCCGGTGGGTATTTCTTCAGGTCCCCCAAGTAATCGTCGAAGCCTGTGTCTGGCACCCAGAGCCTCCCGCAGGAGTCTTTACGGGGTCTGTACGGTGATACCATATCGGGAGGATTTCCTGAGTGTATCGCCATGTTTGGATAAGGAATTAGTTTTGGGGACACGCTTGTGTCTGTAACAAACATAAAAAATATGTTTAACAGTCAATAACGATATATACATGTTGTTAAAATAATAGAGAATGTAGTTATAAAAATATGAAAGTGGTAAATTATGCACAAATAAAAACAACCAGTAGTGTTACAAAACAGAAGCATACCATTTAAATAAATAAAATTTAACGTCGACCACACGCCCTTTAGCCATCGAGGAGTCGTTATAAATATCCGGTCATCAGATACTTCTATGCCAACGATCGATATATTTTCAGGAATAAAACTTCCGTTTTGTATGGATTGATTTCGAGCGATTTCCGATTCGAACTGGTAGTCAATCGTTTTCCATTGGTAAACCAGTTTCAGATTATGATTTCCACATACAAACTTAAAGAGAACTATAACTGAAGCGAGTAGCTTTAACAAATACATTTTTAGTATTTTGAAGTATTCTCGTTTATATTTTGGTACTAAAAATTACGAGCGTTTCTTGCGTGCAAAACAGATTAATTGAAGTTCATCGAAAGTCATGCATTCTTATCATTATTATTGAAATAGGATGACATTGTAGATGAATCTTATAATTAAAATCTTATGATATTAAAAAACAAACAAAGCTGATTAGATTGCGGTCCCGACATGTAAGTACGAGATTGTATAATATTTAATTTATTTCCGGGAAAAAAAAATCCCTAATAAAAAAATAATAGGGAAGTAAAATTATTTTTAATATAACCGATTTACTTTATTTTATCCATTTAATATGCCCAAGCATGTATAGGATTAGAACGAGGATAATGATGTAGAATTAGGAGGAAGGAAGATATGTGCTTTGAGACGATGACGCCGTGACCAACTCCGTGGGAGACCAATCCCAACAAGGAGTTAATTTCACAACCTAACAGCATGAACCACGAAGGACTTTGTGAATAACGATGATTCATGGCTTGGAATTAAGCAGGTTTTGTCGCGTTTCGGAAGTCAACATTCTGAAAACGAGTGACAGAACGCGAAGATCTTTTCTTTAGCATATGCGTAACCGTATTTCAGCATAGTCCGGATTCGAAAACATTAACTAACTAGGTTAGGTCAAATTTGTACATTCAAATCTGATAGAAACCTTTACTACATATACTCGTATGTATATATAGGCTTTCTCTAGCAAACGGTATATTCATGGACGCTTGGAAATCCGTAAATATAACTCCTATATACAAAAATGACCTTACAAATTATCGAAAAAATTTTTGTCGAAAAAGTTGATTGTTTTTGGTAAAATTTTAGAATATATAAATACTAAAAAATAACTGCAGTCTTCAAAAACATAATTATTCCCGAATAGCATGGCTTCATTTCTACTAAACCTATAAATACTAACCTTTTATCGATTATATAGCCCGATTCTGGCGCACAGGTCAACGTAGTTTTCACTGACTCCTCTAAGGCCTTTGACAAGGTTAATATTAATACTCTTCTTAAAAAAATATATTCCTAAGTTATACACGGCAACCTTCTTAGATGGACTCATTCGTACTTATGTAATAGACCTCTGGCCGTACAAGTAAATGGTTCTAAGGAAGCCATTTTGGTCCGATTCTGTTTTTAAAAGACATTAACAAAAGACGACTTTATAGAAGAATGTCTCCATTTCCGTGGTCACTGTAGCACAAAAAATCAAGAACGAAAGAAAGTAAGTAAAATAGTAATATAAACCTAAAACACCTGAACTATAAAGTAATATTTTCTGGTGGATGCATGTGGAATTGAACGCGATATTGTTTTCGTAAGTAGGTACTTTACATTTTTTCGCTGCAAAATCATCAGAAAAGGGCGCCTACTACTAACGGGTTAGGCCGGCCGAGACTGCTACTCTACCTCTGACCATCACGACCAAACAGCCCTTCAGAGTGATTTAAACACCTACGAATTACGAATATTGTAAATCAAACAAGTTAATTCTAAAAACATAAGTGTAAAACGATAACTTTAACTAGGAAAAAACAACCATTGTCGTTTTTTATACCCTGAATGATTGTCAGGTTTATGTATATGATATCAGTTTACCCAGGAGTAATTTTCGACTCAATGCATAGTTTTAATCTACATCTACATAATCGAAAAATGTCCCAAACCCAAGGGCGACATTTCCCTTCTCAAACTTCAAGTTGGCTATCGTCCTTTTTAATTCCTTAATTCGAAGTAAACTCGAATATGGTTCCGTCAAATGGAATCCAATATATATCACGCATTCGGATAGAATCGAAAGAGTCCAGCGTCTATTGACCTATCGATATTTTCGTGGAGCTGAATTAAAGTACAACCCTACGGCAATAAAGTTTCACGAATGTACCTCCCTGTACGGCAGACGAGCGTTGCTCGATCTGCGGTTCTTAAAGGCTGTTTTCAATGACACTATTAATGGCTTATGGAACGCGCAGTTTTGGACGTAGAGGCGCTGTGACAGGGAAGCCGACACTCACATTTAAGTAAGCCCCGTCGGTTGGAGCGTACCTACTCGTATAAGTCGGCCTAGTCGTAAACGAGCGTTCGCCAGCGCTCCTTGGCTATTGTACGAGTATTAAATTACAGCTATAAAATGGTCTAATGTGTTTTTAAAATATGTGCAGACTCAAAGAGAAATAAAAACAAATACTCCATGGAATTACATTCCACAAGTAAGTAGAATATTATTGAATTTGGTTGAATTCGTATATCTATTTCACGTCGCCGGCAGTCAAAACTTTGTCGCAGCGCAGGGCTGCGTAAAATTTTAATTTGTAATTTAATAATAGCTGTTTTATTTCATTTTTTTTTTGTTTTTACCTTTATTTATTCCTCGAAGTTTGCACAATTATTTTCAATAAATTTTCATTAATTTCGCTGACACTTTGTCATGGAATTTGTTGTATTTTAATATGAAATTTGAATATGTAACTTAAATTTTCATAATTAATAAAAGTAATATTATTTAATTAAGTAATTTTACTTGAGTCTCATAAGATTTGATATATTGTTTATAAATTAATTTTATTAGTGGTTATTCTGTTGTCAGATGATATAATATAATATACTGTAATAATTATTTAATAATTTACTGACTATAATACTTTTAACATACATTTAATTAAAAGAAATGTTTTGATATATCGTTGACAAATGTAATGACTGTTGTCTGTCTGTATTTAAATGTTATACTTATTTAACACGTGTTGATATTAGATGTATAACAAACTTTGATAGATACCTAATAAATAACTTACGTTCCAATTTCAAAAATATATAAATAGAATCACTAATCATGCTGTCTCCTTGTGAGTTATGTTTTTGTTTTCGTAAATTACTTACAACTTTATTTTTCTATGTAACAAATCGACAAAAATTGTAGGGAAGTCATAGGCCTACAATTCACATTTCGAACCGATTTGATCCTATTAAGGGAGGTATGATTTTTGAATTTTGAAAAATCACTTTTTCCCACCCCTGGATGGTGGCATCTAAAAAGGTTGCTTAAATAAGTTTAGGCCCTTATCTAAGGAATAATATAAAATTTAAATGAATTCGATATACTAAGAAAATTATCGCAAAATTTAAAATGTAACCACTAGTTAAAAACGCCTTACCTTATGGTTCACGTGAAAATTTGCGTAGGGTAATCACGAAGTCATTACTTACTTGGCGGGGGAGGCAAAAAAATACCTAATATGCTAACGGGGAGGGGGGAGGCGCAAACGATATAATTATTTAATTATTCATATAAAAAAATATAGTTTACAGTTAATATTATGGTCAACAAAAGTGGAATATGTGAGTGTATGAATGAAGTGTGTAGGTAGGAAAGTGGAAAGTGGAATTTTGATATGTTAGGATGAGTGACTAGCGGAGATCACTAAGTAAAATAGGTATTTAATGATTTCAGAAAGAAAAGGTGGCATATAAGTCAATGCTTTGGAACTTTTTATTATAAGTATCCTGAATTCTATTAAGCACGGCATTCTGTGCGTAACTTGAATTACATTTAGGCAAATGAAACAGGCAAGGAGTGCGTGAGAGACGAAGATACACGATAAGAAATTTCAGTCAGTAAGAATGGAGAATCTACTTTTATATTTTAAAAAAAAAGATTTTATATAAAATCTCTAATTGTCCGTGTATGAAGTGATCAAGAGCCACGTGCTTACTGTAATTCATTTGTTTCATAAACCGCACCTGGACCCCTTCTAATCTGGCCTCGTGAATATCATAGGAGGGAGACCCATCTAATATAGCACCTAGCTAGGCAGATAAACGTACGCCCACGAAGATTACTCAGTATAGTTTAGCACTTCACGCTTTAATTATTTACAGTTACTGATATCATAATTATCTTGAAAAGCTTATTTAAACTTATTTCCTATTTTTTTTTAGTGGATTTTAATGTAAGCATCGTATTTAAAAAGGTACTTTTTTAATATTTTTTATTTTCTCCTTTCTAGTGCTAGTCGAAATATGATGATAAATCTTGGTTAAGTTCTTTTAGTAGCTCTATCTCTTGTGGAGCTGGTTTAAAAAAATACTTTTGTTTACTTTAATTTATAATCTAACGTGTTTTTTAGTGTGTTAAAAGCAAGTTTGTATATTAAATTTCAGCTATGGGAAGTATTTTAAATTTCGAATACAAAACTTTACGCATGCGCGTTGTAATAAGAATTGTTTTTTTTTTTATTTAAACCAATTTTTTAAAATATAATATAATACAATTAATATAATTTAAAAACTTAGATACATACGTAGGTATTTCGGCTATATACCGAATAGTTAAGAATTGTCATAAAATAACATTTACTCCCAAGACTACAAAGATTAATACTCGTACTCTATAAATAATAACCTCATAACGGAAACAGACTTTGGACTCATGTTAGACTCTAAGCTGCTCTGTAATAAACATATCGAACTAATTGTGGAGAAATCACATAGAATGCTTGGGTTCCTATTCGGGACTTGCAAGCCATTTTAAAACCCACACACACTCTAGCTACTGTATTTCTCATTTGCCAGGAGTCACTTAGAATACTCTTCTGTCATTTGGTGTCCCTTATATAAAGTCTATGAAGGCAGAATAGAAAGTATTCAACATAACTTTCTCAGACACCTAAATTGGCGTTGTCAAATCTCGTTTGACACTTACCACGAAGCTGAAGATTTCCACCAGATTCCCAGTTTGGATATCAGAAGTAAAGTTTTTGATACTGTCTTCCTATATAAACTACTCAATAATTCAATAGACCGTCCAGAGCTTCTACAAAGTATCCTCTTTAGAGTACCCCAACGAATTACTAAATCAACAGATCTTTTTTTATTAAATAAAACGAACACAAACTATGCTCAGAACTTCACAGAATATGTCATGAATATAACAGTAATCTTTCTGAATTAGTCATTCTTAATTGTACTTTGAACTCATTGAAAAACAAGGTAAGCAAAATACACACGTCTCATACAACTTATTAGAAAGTAAAAGCTCTAAATATTTATGTTTATCATAACAACTCTAACAAAACCCATATTCTAATTAATACATATTTTTATCAGTGTAAATATGCAAAAAATAAACTATTTTATTTACGTTTCTCATTTATTTTCTTTTTTTATGTAATCAGTTCTATGTGAACCTACCTTTTATTTCAATTGTTAAACAATGGATTCATGTAATTGGCCAAATTAATTACTATAAATTTACTATTTTATATTATAACTATGTAACTACTTATAGTTTTGACACCAAACAACTTCCTTTCAGATCGAAATACTTGTCTTTAATTTAAATATGTCGTTCTTTAAATACAATTCAAACTATCTACCCAACTTAAATTGAAAACTACTTTGAATATGTTATTTTATCATAGTAATAAGTATGAACAAATATATTTTAAAATGGGCCTATTAGAAATAAATATTACATGCTAAATATGTAAAAGGCAGCCATCCAGATAGACAATATGCCAGTAAGATTTGTCACAGTTCCTTCGCTTTTAGCTGTAATATTGCAAACGGTTCCGTTAATTGCATCTTCGATCGTCCCTTTGAAAATCCTATAATTAAATTCGCTATGATTTATTTTCGAAAACATGAAAACTATCAATCTATCGGAAGCAACCCATAGATTGTCAATGTCTATGTTAACGTCGATTGGGGTGATCATCTCTACGTTGTCTTCATGGACAGTTCCCTGGGTTGTTTCATTAAAAGTCAAATTTGAGTTCCAACAGCCGACAGAGTTTCTATTAAAAAGTCCATAGAATAAAACTTCAGATTTCTTGTGATAAGCTTGCGGACCGCATTGGGAATTTATTCCTCTCGAACCCAAATGTTTAAATTCGTGATACGAATTTATTAACGGAGTTGGGTTTCTGAGGACCTTCGTAGATACCTCAAATTGGTCGAAACTTGTCATAGGACTAAAATATAATGTGCTATAGTTATCACGACCCAGATTTGAAAGCGCAATTCCAAAAATTCCCTCGTTCCAATGAAAATTTATACCGTTTACATTGTAGTCACTCGCCAAAGGATTCCTTTCGAAGAACGGATGCTTTATAGTCCACGATCGTTTATCCTTATAGGAATAAACTATCAGTCCTGGAGATCTAATGTCACCAAAGTATGCGTAGACGTCATCGCAATTTATGACCTCCAGAGCTATTGTGGCCATATACGACACAGACGTTAATTGATCCTCGGGAAAAGTGTACTTCAATATTCTTTCGTTACTGGTTAGGTTAAAGATATGAAAGGCGGGTGGGTATTTCTTAAGGTCTCCTAAGTAATCGTAGAAGCCCGTGTCTGGCACCCAGAGCCTCCCGCAGGAGTCTTTACGGGGTCTGTACGGTGATACCATATCGGGAGGATTTCCTGTGTGCATCGCCGTATTTGGATAAGGTATCAATTTTGGCGACATGCTTGTGTCTGTAACAAAATAAAAAATATTTATGTTTATCAGTGTAAACACATATTACCTTCAATTTTTATCAGGTAAAACTCATGCTTGTAACTGTGTATGTATAAATAATAATGGACTAAATAGAATCTATGATTCAAACAGGGGTTTTTACTAATGTAGTATCATTTATTCACTCTATTTATTTTGTATGCATAATATAAACGCAATATGCTTAATTAAATCTTAATTTAAATATATGTATTTTCGAATATGTTTTTCACATTCCATAAAATCCTTTTTCTTCATATCTTTTCGAAATAAGATAACATATTCCCTAAATACCAATACGCAACCAATATACTCTCTCTCTTCAAATAGTAAAATACTTTAAGTGTGTAATAATTAATATTTATTACACATTAAATAAAAAAAATAATAATAAAATAATTAATTTAAAGTCAGTACACACATGAATGGCAAACTCGTGTCCTTAAGTGCGTCCCAAAGTAATTTAGAGACAATTAGAATCTTTCGTCCCGCCAAAAAATGTAATATTGACCTAGTGATAAATGACTACAATTTATCAAAGAAAACGATGACCTTTAAAAATAGTGGACAGAGTGGAAAGGTCGCTTTCTAGTTGTGACCGGGATTTGAAACGAGATACATACTCCGGGGGTCGCAAACTTGATAGCGATTAAGCGATTATTAATAAAAAATACCGTCGCCATTAAGTGATTGTACGTCAGAATAAACTTTTATAAGTAATTATTAATAGTTTCATAGTTAAACTAATTACATTGTTATAGTTAATTCGTGTAGTGAGTACTACTAACCGAACTATTGCATTTCCGAATATTTTGACATAATCTAATTACCTAACTACTTGTTTACATACCTACGAATATCATATCCAGTTAAATGTAATATTGTGTGTTACATTGTTTTTACAATAAAAGATACATATCCGTTTAATATCTTTAAGGAGTGCACATTCTCCGAATTGGCGAGCGAATTAGGTCGCTTGTTTCCGTTGCCAACAGTAATGTAATCGTATCACGCTATTAAAATACAAACATGTGTGTAATAAAAGTAAAAGTAAACAAAATTTACATGTTTGTAAAAATATAAAAGTAGTAAATTATGTACAAACAAAAACAACTACATAAAAGAAGCATACCATTCAAATAAATAAAACTTAACGTAGACCACACTCCCTTTCGCCATCGAGGAGTCGTTATAAATATTCGCTCATCAGATACTTCTATGCCAACGATCAATATGTTTTCAGGAATAAAACTTCCGTTTTGCATGAATTGATTTCGAGCGATTTCCGATTCGAACTGGTAGTCAATAGTTTTCCATTGGTAAACCAATTTCAGATTATGATTTCCACATACAAACTTAAAGAGAACTATAACTGAAGCGAGTAGCTTTAACAGATACATTCTCAGTATTTTGAAGTATTCTCGTTTATATATTGCTACTTAAAGTTACGAGTGTTTCTTGGGTGCAAAACAGAATAACTGAAGTTCGTCGAAAATCATTCGTATTATCATTACTGAAATAGGATGACATATATGAATAGTAATTAATATTAAACAAACAAAGCTGATTAGATTACGTTAATGACGCATACGAGACTGAACTGTATTCATTTCGTTTCGGTGAAAACTTAAACCCTTTTTGAAAAATAATAAGGAAATAAAATTATTTTAACCATATCGATACTTTACTTTATCCAAAGCGAGCATAATGATGTAGGAAGGAAGATATATACACACTGGGACAGAACTACCAAAAAGGCGGTATTAATTCCCAGAGCAAGTAATATATTACAAGTAATGCAAGTAATATAGAAATATGGGTTGATTTGTGTATATATTGTTTCGTTTTTGCTTCGCCTCTCCTTTAATATCTAACGGGCGACTCTGAGGCTAGCGGTACCCGATGGAGGTAATATATTTGATTCTCGTTGTGAATACACCACTAGAATGAAAGACGGAAATCACGAATATATTTGATTCTCCTTGTGAATACACCACTAAAATGAAAGGGCAGAAATCACTATTATATTTAATTCTCCTTGTAAATACACCACTAGAATGAAAAACGGATATCACTAATATATTTGATTCTCCTTGTGAATACACCACTAGAATGAAAAACGGATATCACTAATATATTTGATTCTCCTTGTGAATACACCACTAGAATGAAAGACGGGAATCACTAATATATTCGTACTCTATTCAATCAAATAACATAAAAGTGCTACTTAAACAAACGCACCAAACGCCAATTTTTCCAAATCTAAGCTTTTTTTTTTCTTCCATGACCGACCGGTGCAAATCGAATATTCCTAGACCATGCTGTACTATTTTCATAATTTGAATGTATAGATCATTGCATCGCTACATGGTTCCACAACCTCCAGATCTTCGTCCCAGAAAACATCTTTATGCAATACTTAGATGGACCTATGTGGAAAGGATTTTATTTTGAAGGTTTCTCATTTCCTGACCCGCTCCCTTCAATACTTTCCAAAAGTACAGGGTAAAGTCTACTATTAACTGTAAATCGTGGTAGTCTAGTGTTTAAGGCGTTGGACTATTGACCCAGAGGTCGATTGTTCGAATTCGCACTTGGCCATACCATTTTTAACTCTCATTACCACCATCTCCCCTGACACTAGGACAGGCACCTTTGGACTAGTTAAGTAGGGCCCAAAATAATTGTATATGACCTAAGTCATAGTAGTTATTTAATATATATTTATACATTTGGCAATTCATATTATATAAATATGTGAGATAAATTAGAATTGTACCAAAATATTTAACGTTTGTTGGTTTTTCTTTTGTTGTTTTTTTTTTTAATCTTGGTATAAATATTATTTTGGTTTCCATTCCTCCCATAATATTTACTAATTTACTCTTTTCTCATTACAGAGTAAATAAGTAAACTTATTGTATTAAATATTACTTTGAACAAATTTACAGCAAACAGAAATTTTAAATGAAGTTTGCTCTTTAAAAGTAAGCGAAGAAGAATTAAATACATCAATATTTTTACAAACAAAATTCAAAGTTAAACAGCTTTAAGGCCGCTTTTAACGTGATCAATGAAACTATCACAGTATACGGGAATATATAAATTATATTCAGATAATATTAGTATTTTCATTCGAATTATACCTTATTTAAATTTATATGTAACCCGCAATATTATCAATGTCAATTCCTAATACCTAAATTTCAAAGAGTAAAATCTGATCAACTCTATATTTTTCCATGGCTAAATACACACATACACACATACATGACACATAAATGGCACATATATTATAATCTAAAATGTTGCGAACTGAAGAAATAACTAAATAAAGTTAATTATTAAATTTTAAAATAGGAAAAATACTACGACCTATTTTCCTTCTTCTTCTTCTTCTTCTTATCCTTCTTATTCTTATCTTTTTTATCCGATTTTCAATACTAAGTTCATATTATTGTTTATCAATTGTTCATTTTAAGTTTGACAGTGATGCTGGTGAATTCCGTATAAGTATAAATAAAAATAATTTCCTATCTCCAATACCCTATGCTGAAAACGTAAAAGGTAGCCATCCAGATAGATAATATGCCAGTAAGATTTGTCACAGTTCCTTCGCTTTTAGCTGTAATATTGCAAACGGTTCCGTTAATTGCATCTTCGATCGTCCCTTTGAAAATCCTATAATTAAATTCGCTGTGATTTATATTCGAAAACATTAATACTATCAATCTATCGGAAAGAACCCACAGATCGTCATTGTCTATGTTAACATCGGCTGGCGTGATCATCTCTACATTGTCTTCATGAACAGTTCCCTGGGTTGTTTCATTAAAGGTCAAATTTGAGTTCCAACAGCCGACAGAGTTTCTATTCAAATTTCCATAGAATAAAACTTCAGATTTCTTGTGATAAGCTTGCGGACCGCATTGGGAGTTTATTCCTCTCGAACCCAAATGTTTAAATTCGTGATATGTATTTATTAACGGAGTTGGGTTTCTGAGGACCTTCGTAGATACCTCGAATTGGTCAAAACTTGACATAGGACTAAAATAAAGTGTGCTATAGTTATCACGGCCCAGGTTTGAAAGCGCAATTCCAAAAATTCCTTCGTTCCAATGAAAATTTATACCGTTTACATTGTAGTCACTCGCCAAAGGATTCCTTTCGAAGAACGGATGCTTTATAGTCCACGATCGTTTATCCTTATAGGAATAAACTATCAGTCCTGGAGATCTAATGTCACCAAAGTATGCGTAGATGTCATCGCAATTTATGACCTCCAGAGCTATTGTGGCCATATACGACACAGACGTTAATTGATCATCGGGAAAAGTGTACTTCAATATTCTTTCGTTAGTGGTAAGGTTAAAGATGTGAAAGGCCGGTGGGTATTTCTTAAGGTCTCCTAAGTAATCGTAGAAGCCCGTGTCTGGCACCCAGAGCCTCCCGCAGGAGTCTTTACGAGGTCTGTACGGTGATACCAAGTCGGGAGGATTTCCTGAGTGTATCGCCATGTTTGGATAAGGAATTAATTTTGGTGACATGCTTGTATCTGCAACAAAACAAAAAATATGCTTATCAGTAAAGAATAGTAAAGACACGTTGTTATCGTCGGTCTACAAAATCAAATTCAAAGGTTTTATTCTTCAAAATTAGGTATCGAAAACATTTAAATGTTCAGTTTTACGTCTTAAAGTATATATTAAAATAAAATACAATTGTAGGAATTTCAAACAAAATTTTAATATTCGCAGAATGACTGCGGGTTCCTCTGATAACATTTTTGCTGCTAAAATGATTATAAAAAATAAGATTAATCGTTACTATAACTCCATGCATAAGTACCTACTTATGTAGAAAGTAAAAATTTAAGCAAAAAAAAAGTTAATATTCTTATTTCAAATTGTATTTATTTTTTTATTTTGCTCATAATTTCTTTTATGGTACTGTAATAGTATCACGCTACTGAAATACAAGTACCTTGTTTATGTGTTTATTAAAAATCTAGTAATTTTGGGTTTAGGCACTTAATTTAAAAATAAGTTTGCGCCTTTACAGTTTGCAATTGGCCCAAACTATTGGTGGAATGTGCCATGTTGTAGAATCGAAAACAAATAAATATAAAAAAAAATAGAAGCTTACCGTTCAAATAAATAAAACTTAACGTCGCCCACACGCCCTTTAGCCATCGAGGAGTCGTTATAAACATTCGGTCATCGGATACTTCTATGCCATGAATCGATATATTTTCAGGACTATAACTTCCGTTTTGCATGGATTGATTTCGAGCGATTTCCGATTCGAACTGGTAGTCAATCGTTTTCCATTGGTATACCAGTTTCAGGTTATGATTTCCACATACAAACTTAAAGAGAATTATTACTGAAGCGAGTAACTTTAACAAATACATTCTCAGTATATTAAAATATTCTCGTTTATATATTGCTACTTAAAATTACGAGTGTTTCGTGCGTGCGTCTAACTGAAAGAAATATTGTTCGTCAAAAATTGCTCTTATAATCATCATTCAAATAGGATCACATGCATAGAAGCAACTTATAAAAATAGTACAAACAACTGATTAGATTACATATTTATACTATAATGGCTCTGCAATATATTAAGATTTCATTTGCTTTGTTTGTTCTATTTTATTGTAATCAAAAATATCAAATTACCGACTTACATTCGGCGAAAAATTTATCATGAAACCAAAACTGTACAGACAACCTATATAGTACAGAAACACACTCGGCTAAAGTGGATGTTTGGAACTGCACAGGACAAATTAATGAAACTGATTCTATGATGTCATTTACGATTAATCTTTAAATAATGTGTTACAAGTAGTTTTTTTTTATTATTTTGAAATATATGCTCAGAAGCGTGTTATTACATTATACATTTTAAATCTACAACATTTAAGGATTAGACAGAATTTTTTAACACTTATTTCATTAAAATCATATCAACTACGAGTATTTTTTACCATATTTAGTTGAAGTCATAAAGTATTAATATAGAAATAAATAAATTATAGAATAAATACCGCATAATATCGAAATATATAACATTTGAATTTATATAAAACACACTATTTAAAAAATAAAAATTCTAAAATATAAAGGAAAAAATGTTTTATTTAAAAGTAATGCTTATATTCGTCACACGGAGACACCATAGCTGTCAAAATTTAAATTTGCCTAAGTTAAAATAAAATCTATAATAATAGACAAATAATGTTAAAACATTTTATGGAATTGAAAATATAATGCATTCAACATAATTTAAGACATTATAATTAAAAACATTAAAAAACTGAACGGAAATTCGTTCAGTTTTCGTTCCACTCATTTCAAGCCACATTACATTATAGTTGTGTTTATAAATATATATTAAAATAACATAAAGTCCTTCAATTTGTGTTCTCTTTAGGCCATTACCTGTATTGTGTACAATTTATGTTGAATAACTTCAATACATAAATAAATAAACACGAAAATAATATTTCAATTTATAATAATAACTATATAGTGGCACTGAACATTTTTTTATATGTTTCTATTTGCGCATATGGAGGATTTTTTACTAATTTCAACTGGCCAGTAATAAGTTATAATACCTTCGAACAGCTGTGCTGTCATATTTTTTAAAATTTGAATATGATACTTATGCGCTCCATCGATCTTTCAATGTTTCATTATTTTTTTTTTATATAATAATAATTTCTATGACCCTAGTCAAGGGAGATGATGGTAATGAAGCGCTAAAAATGGTATGACTATGAGCGGATTTAAACCCGCGTCATTTGGGTCAATAGCCCAACGCCTTAACCACTTGACTACCACGATCTAACTTTACTAATTTAATACTCAAAAACGAAATTACTTAATAAATTAAAATACAAAATTATTACTCGATCTCCCGCGCCGGTATAAAAATACTCAAATATAACAATTAAAAGTGATGTTTTCGTTTGGGCTATTTTATAAAATCCCTATAATTTCCTGCTCCCATGCCTTTATGATAAAGCGTACGCTCTATCCTTACCTTAAAAGCAAATATGTACATTATCTGGGGGTAGTTTCGCACGGGCCCAACGAAGAATACCAAAACCAACCGCGCACGACCAGTCGATCCGATACGATTGTACGAGCTGGTGTGGTGTGGACGGTCGAGTTCCGCCCCGTTAGAATACGAGGCGCCGATCGTCGCCACGTCGTGAATACTTCGTCGTGAAACTGGTTAACCAGCCCTCGCCCTGGTAAAGTAATCGCCCGGTTGTGGAAGTGTGACAGCCAAGTTTCAGCCGCAGCAGAAACGCAAAGACATCAACATTCATCGAGGTTATTTGATTTTGTACTATTTGCTAATCCTATGTGTGAATTCCATCCGATGGCCTTTACTGTCAGATTTCTGTAACCCGACTTGCCGCCAATAATTAAAAGTATTCAGACCCTAACTATAGCTAACATAATACCTAAATGTCCCAAAAACTATGTTTGTCAGTAAATATTTTTACCATAAATTATCAAAACTAAATCAACGCGGATGACTACTGATTGCCTACATTGCGTTATCAGCCGATTGTAAATATTTATACCGCGGCCCTTAAAAACAAGAATGACATTCGTTTTCGATTCGAATTGCGACATTACTATTTATGACATAAAGAACGTTATTAATCTCGACGTGTTGACGAAAATTTTAAATATAAATTTGTTAAAAACAATCCACCTACTTAATTATAAACATCTAAAAAGATAACTTATTACAAAACAAAAAAAATAAATAAATTAAAAGAAGAAATAACAGAAATCTCTTTAGCGTCATAAAAAACTAGAAATAAGGCCCAACAGAAAAATAGAAATACGAATAAATTGAAATAGATAACAAACTAGTATATAAATAAAAAATATTTTACAATATTTCATACTACAACGAGTTAAAAATATGCTAGGCGATTTGCCGTTATTAATAAAATATCAACATATCTAATAAGTACTAAATTAACTTTACTTAAATGTAAACATATTTTTTTCATGATCAAAGGTTAAAATAACTGGCTACTAAACTTCCTCTATGCATTAATATTCAAAAATGTATATGTTTTATATCATAGTGTGAATCGTTGTACTATTTTACTAGGCTAAAAATATACATTTATGTCACGTCATAATTTTACTTTATTTTACTTTAGTTTGGAATTAATTATGCACCTTACAAGAATGGCGATGGATCTGCTAGTTTCAATCAGTTCATTGGTTCACTATCATCCCGTCTTCTTCCCAAATAAATATGATAGGTCAGACCCCTAACTTAGCTAAAATTGAACTTAGAAAATAGGTTTAATTTGGCACTATTCTGGGTAACGTCAAAATAAAATCTAAAAAGATTTTTTTAGGTATTAAAAAATATTACCGCGCTATGCCGGAACTGGGCAGCTAGTATTAAAAATAAACACAACTTAATTTTGGCAGTGTGAATCATCCATCAACCTATCAATCCATCAACGGACAATTTCCATCTTTTTTTATTCGTTTTTTGCTGGTTTATCAGTGTTCACTTCAGTGACGTGATTTTCTCTCGCCATCCCATCATCTTATCATATCATGATAGCATTATTATAAAATTTCAGAGGAGCCCAATGGTAGATTGTACTATTCCCCTAATATTGATAAAATTATCAAAATATACTTAAGAATTAATAAAAATTGGATGTCAGTAATTTCTTATAAAAATACGATACAAGAAAATGATTTAGCTCAATTGCTAATAAAGATCTCTTTAAAAAGGAGGAGGTTCTCCATTCGATGTCGATGTTTTTTTTAAGAAATTTTAGGGACATTCAACAGGACAGAAATAGTGTAATATTTTGTAATATTTTGAACTAAAAACTAAGTTTTTAGTTCATGATGTTTTATGTCGAATTGGTTTAAGCAATTTCGATTATTATTTTAGCAAATTAAAGCAGAAAGAGTTGATTCCATCGAAGTCCTAGTGTAAGATAATTTAAATCGTTAATAAAATAATATCTGTATGATATTATTACGACTAATATTTAGGAAACATTTTTTGATTCGATAAAATCAAAAAGACAGAAATCAACAATCAAATGATCAATCAATCTGTTTCTAATTGATTACAAGAAATATCGGGATTTAAACAGCGAAAATATATTTTTTTTTTTTTGATAAAAATAATTTATTTTATGGTAAGGTTGCATTTATTTTGAGGCACTGAAAATACTGTAAAATAATATATTTGCAATATATTTCTGTATTTTTATATTTTATAAGTACTTTGTTCATTAATCCGAGTAAATTTTTTATGTTAGGAAGAAAGTCTTGCTACGTTTTTATTGCCGTGTTTTTTAAATGTACAACCGATACCTTTTTTTCATGACTCTACGTGCATTAGAATTTATAGCGCAGTTCCATAGTACCCCGAATTCCTCTACAGTTATTGCGATTATTGCCGATATAAGGCCAATGTTCATGTGATCTGCTATTTGATTTGTGGAACAGTAACAGATTCAACGTCTAATGTCAATTCAAAAATAAACATTATATGTACACTATTATCAAGGTAAGAATTTCATCACTATCCGAACTGTAATTCTCATTCTATATTTATTACTGTATTACATCTTTGTATTCTACTCCACCTTACATCATACCCTTTATTTAAATTCTACTCATCAGATATTCTGGGCCTAATTTTTACTCTCTGCTTTAATGTAATGTCTTGTGACAGTGAGACATTCTACAACGAGATTCCAAAAAAAAAATCTACATTAAATACATAAACGTAAATTTTATATAAATCTAGACACAGATGCCCATTTTATCCCACTTAAATAACTATAAAATTAACAAATATGGCCTAAATAATACATGTGGTAATTTTATTGTGTAATGTATGTGTGTATATATTTGTAAGGTGATTCATTATAGCCCTTGGCTTCTTGTTAAAATCAAATAATTTTTTATCTGAAAGTAGCCGCAGATGAGTCTATTAGTCGCTGCTCAATTAATATAATTTACTGTTAGAACAGGTTTTCAACTGCGCGTGCGAATTTTACAGGTTTTCAAAGGCGTTAGGAAAGAAATACATAAAAGATGTCAGTAATCGAGTTTATTTAAATAAAGATAATTTATTACCTAAGCAAATTTCATTATATATATCTTAAAATATTAAATAAAAAACAAAATCGCCATGTTTTTTATTATATCACTTTTTTTTTGTTGATAGCATTTTTTAAAGTCACCCGCTTCTGAAACAAGAAACATTTCATATTAAATAAATATATTTTTATGATGACAATAAAATTCGAGGAGGAATTTACCTAACCAATTTGGGATACGTGGTATAAACAACTTAGAAATAAAATAACAAATTGCCATAACTTGAAGAATTTTATTTTAATTTTTAAATATGAAAGTTCAACAACAGTTAAAATATCAACAGTTTTTAAAATTTCAGAAAATATTTATTTTTGTTTTCTTATGAGAAAATAGGTAGTTATAATTAAATATTACATTAACAAAAATGAAGAATTAATTAGATAACAATCCGATTATTGATTTCCTTCATATTTACACACGGTAAGAACGATGTTTTCAATCAAATGAAATTATCTAAATACAATCAAATGTATATAGGATTTATACATGCAGAGGGTCTGTTGGGTGATGTGTGAGTAAGACACACACACAATGATAACCTAGATGTCAATTATATCACCTACAAGCTATAAATATATGTATAACTATTCGTTTTTGTGTTTTTATTAAAAAACAAATGGATTCCAAAAACATATACGTTATTTTTCAAAAATAAATAACCTAAATGCTATCAATATTTCATACAAAATGTTTGTTTGGCCGCGGTTTGTGTTATAAGCGACGTTATGCCCGTCATAGAGTTTACATCTTTCCGTTCATCGTACAAGGCTTCTTTTTAGGCAACGATTTGTAGGTCAGAATCGTTTAAAGGTGTTCTTCGTTCATGTACCTATGTAGTCGCCTTTTTAGGGTGCCGACAAAATATTTTTTCACTGGTCATCATATTTTTCTGCTTGAGTTTTAAAACAGCAAACAAATATGCTGAACAAATATATTTGCGCTAATTGTTCTTACTGATCGCATATAATTTGATGTTATGGCTAAGAATTTAGTTTTATTATAAAGATAAGGGTTACCATTTTGTTTTAAAAATGATTTCGGGTAAGTGGCCGCCGCGGCTGACTCGAACAAATTCCAGCCGAGAGGCCCAATTTTCAACCACTTTTTGCAGCAAGTTGGGCAAGTTGGCAAGTTGGGTTGGGTATGTCAGCAATAACGCGCCGAATATTCTCTTCCAAGGCGTTAATCGTGTCCGGCTTATCTGCGTAGACAAGCGACTTCACATAACCCCACAAAAAATAGGCCAGCGGTGTTAAATCGCACGATCTTGGAGGCCACGCCACAGGCCCACGACGCGATTTTTACTTTATTTTAGAGTGATTTAAAAAAAATTTAGAGTGATTTTTTCTAAATTTGCACTATTTGCAAACGTTGTTCAGGAGTAAGTCTATTCATTATGAAATGGCAAACCAAACTGAGTATAAATCAAGTGACAGCTGTCAAAAACACCAGCTACGAAAAAAGTAGTGCCAGATTTAAAACCACGCCTCTAAAAAAAACACCCTATATATGTTATTTTCGACAGTAATTTTTTAAATTATCTGTTGTAACAAAAATATACTTATAACACGCAGTAAAATTCTGATTTAACTATGTTCGATGAGAACTTTTTTTAACTGTTTTTTTTTTTATGGTAAAATAACATTTTTATTGATATTCTCTGTCAAATGAATGGCATCTAAATAGTAAAAAAAAAATCTTGTATATGAAAATACGCCATTTTGAGCAAATATTTATTGTATTCATTTTCAGAAACATCAATAGTGACTTCAATATGGCTGCGGTAAATAATTCTGTGGTAGTGTCGATAGCAGCCATGATTGTCATGATGTCCTGCAGTCGTCTGTTTTGCGTCGGGGATGACAACATATCAGTCAAGTACAAGTGGAAAGTAATCGACTATGAATATCCTTCGAAAGAAGCAAGGGACGAAGATATAAGGAATGGAGTATATATTCCTAAAAACAATGTACCAGTGGGTTTGGAAGCATACAAAGATAGAATGTTTATTACGGTGCCAAGATGGAGAGTAGGTGTACCTTTTACTTTGAACTACATCTGGTTAAATGGTTAGTATTTTTTTTAAATTAGCAATATATTAACTTAAATCACATAAGAAGGGCATAGTTTGAAGTTAATTTATTACTATAAAGTTTGCAGTAAAAATTAATACAGTTTCATCTTTTGCTTAAATCTTTTTTTAAATCTTTTGCTTAAATCTTTGGGAAATCTTTGGAAACGCAGCTAGCTCCATGCAATCATGGTGAATTGGCTGTAACTTTAGCTTTGTGAAATAGCATAAGTGCTTATAGGTCATAACTTTACATTTGGAAACCCACAATTAATGTAGTCCAATGGTCCGTTAGTTGTAATAATAACTTATCAGCTATCGGTCAAACAGTTCACCGTGTTTTCCCATTTGAATTAGTAATGGGCGTTAACACGATAATCAGTTATATACGATTTCAAAATAGCCTATTACTTAAACGTCTACAAAATAACTGCTTTATTTGTTATTTGTTATTTGTAGCCTATAAAGTTACATTTTTTGTAATTCACTTTACATATCGATAGAATAATATGACAAACTATGTAAATATAATGACAGCGGAGGTGAACGACGCCTAAAATAAATTATAAACTGATATGATGATATTTTTGATGGTAATTGCGTAATTCACCTGATAAGGTAAATTGCCGTTAAAAAATAATATATAATCGCCAATATTAACAACTCGCAAGTATTTATCAATCTATTTATTTGTTGATTCGCAGCTACGTCCAGATCGCCAAAATTAATACCATACCCGAACTGGGACGCACACCGTGGCGAACGTCCAGAAATCGCAAGTCCCTACCGCGTCAAAGCCGATCGTTGCGGACGACTATGGGTCATTGATCCAGGATTTGCCCATCACCTCAACGACCAAAACAAAACTCTCCTAAAGGAACCCCAAGTTTTGGTGTTCGATCTTAATACCGATAAGGTCATCAGGAAACACGTCTTTCCGTTTCAAAGTAGATTCGTGGCCACGCTGGCAGTGGACGACGCAGACTGCGAAGACGCGTTTGTGTACTTTGCTGATCTGGGCAATCCCGTTTTAGTGGTGTATTCCTGGAAAAGTGACTCTTCTTGGAAAGTGGAGCATGAATATTTCAATGGCGATCCTGACGCCATGGATTTTAATGTACTTGGTACTGCATTTAGTTGGCACGACAAACTATTTGGAGTAGCGCTTACAGGCCCCGGAGATGACGGCTTTAGTACACTTTTCTTCCATCCAATGACGAGCTTTGATGAATATTCCGTCTCCACCAAGTACTTGCGGGATCCAAAATTATCTCAAAATTCGCATGATCAGTTCAAGCGCTTGGGTACGCGAGGTCCAACATTCCAAGCAGGGGCATCAGTCATAGACAAGAAAACGGGTGTATTGTACTATGGTCTTTGGAATAAGAACGCAGTAGGCTGCTGGAATACAAACAATCCTAAATATGACAAAGACACACAGGGAATTGTTCATGCCGACAATCATACTATGATTCTTACTTGTGATTTAAAACTCGACATTGATGATAACTTATGGATTCTGTCTAATAGACTTCACATATATATGAACTCAGATTTGAATCCCGAAGACTATAATTTCAGAATTTTATCAGGACCTGCTAAACAAGCAATTCAAGGCACAGTGTGCGAATTTAAATAGGGTCATGTATGATTTTTATTCAAAATACATACTTAGGTATAACAATTTCAATTCGCATTAAAGTCAATCGTATCGTATCGTATATTTATATGAATCGTATGTAAAATCATAACGAGTGATTATAGATTCTGTACCTAGTTTTTAGTTATTAATGAACCCTTCAAAAAAAATGTGTGAAACCCAAAAGTTAAGTCCAACTTCCAAGTTACTAAATCACACCTCCAATCAGACAACATTAAAGGTTATATCGTAAAAAGCTGTTTCGAAACTAGTTTAATAATGAACATTTCTTATCTCATAGACGAACACTCATTTGGATATGTGACAACAAAATTAAAATCGGTGAAACTTGTTTCAGTGTGTGTTTATCGTTCTGAAGGTTCTGTTGAATCTTTTATGTTAAAATATGAGTAATTGTTAAAAAATGTTTTTTATAATTTAAAGTCTATGTATTCCTCAGAACAGATAAAGTAAATAAATTTAAGTAGGGAATGCAACTTTTACAATTTATTCACAAATAAACCAAGTCGTGAGAACGTTTTTACTGGTAAGTCATCACTTATTGATAAGTATTTTGTTAATTTTTCAAAAAAAAATGTAATACTAAGAAATTGGAATGTCGGAAAACTCATTCCAATGCATCGATATAAAGATCTATTTCTAAATCAACATCACTGCTTAGTTAGAAAACGAGAACATTTAATGAGCATTACCATTCTTAATTTAGAAAGTGGGTACAATTCAAAATAAATACCACCGACGAGGCATTTAACTGGTTCAATGATAAAATAAATAATTTCTGTCAGAAATATTTTCCTGTTACAGACAGAAAAATATATTCTAACTATAAATCAAATAATTGGATTACTAAATTATTCTTAAATAAATGAAAGACAAAAAGAGATACTGAAAAATATGCATTTGTAATCAACTGCAAATCAGAAGCTTTCTTAAAACGATTATCACTCAAATAAAAAAAGATATTAGGCAATCTAAGTGCAATTTCTATCCGAAAAAAATTTTCATACTACAACAAATAAAGTAAAAACAGTCTTTTATTTTTTATTTGTAAAGTATACTTACACATGGCATGTTTTGTAAATCTTAACGTCCTTCCTATATGTATTTTGTATTCGTGGAAAAAAATTGAAATTAAAAAAAAATTAAATTGAGAAAAGGCTGAAATTATCCCGAGAACATTCTGGAAGAAATCATATAAAAAAATATGAAAATAATTCATCCTCAAATTTATGAATTATATTAAAGCGCCGATGTAAATTGTCTTTAGCATGCCGTCACGTGATCGATATACAGGTTGTTTCGAGACCTTTCCCGTAGGATTAATGGGGTGTTTATATTCCCTATTATTTTCAAGATTTATTTAAAATATGCGAAAATAATTCATGCCAAAATTTATTATTTTTTCAAAGAGAAATTTCTTCGTTTTTCCTTTTACTCCTCGCGCTCAATGGCCTCGAGAGTGGACCAACTTATAAGAACGATTTAATATTATCACGTAAAGTTTACATTTTTTTTCCTTGAAACCATGACGAATTTGATATGAAATCGCAGCGACAATAAGCTGACTTTTTTATCGGGAATGGTCTTGGAACAAGGCGTATACCGTAGCCTTGACCGCGCGCGGTTAATGACTTGATCTTTGAAAACGGTCGATCAGTTGGCATTCTTATTACAACAAACGCTTAATATTATCACTTAAAGTCCACTCTAAAGCCATTAAGAATTTTGTCTTCAAAACAATGGCAAGTCTAAATAGTTATTTTTTTATCAGGGATAGTTTAAGGACACTCCTCATGACACTCCCATACTATAAACGTGTGAAATTGCACTGAATGACAAATACCTGCCTGTAACGAGTTACTTGTACTAAAATAGTAATTACGTTAGTAGAGCGCGTTACCAGTATGCGCATTGAGCGCTATTTATAATTGTTACCAGTTCACCTCGTAGAAGACAGTGATAATGCGCCTGAGTGCAAGTCAGATGGAACAAGTATTGATATTGATAATAATTATAAATTGCTGTTGCCAATCACATAAATGTCATTTTATCTTAATGTCTTTTGACATTATATAAATTTTACAACAACAATCGTTTTATTATGTTATCTTGAATTGTTTGTTGCCTATCGGGTTATTTCAAATTTGAACGTCTCAATTTTGCGAACGATTTCGCGATCTACGATTTACTCGCTTTACTTTGGGTTAGCCTAACTGATTTCTTTCACTAATAATAATGATAAAACATGTCTTATTATAAGATAAGATAAAAAAGCCAAAACGACTAGGGTTAAGATATGCCTATGTGTTTAAACAGAGGAAGTTTTATATGGTACAGCCGAGGTTACTACCAGAACCGTTATAGATAGTTAAAACATTTTTAAAAGATCATATCTGTGTTTTAAAGCCCTTACAAATTTTATAAAAAAATGTTAGCGCCGATAAAACTGACTATCGATTATCATTATACCTAATTGGAGTTACTCCATTAGCTAAGAATAACAAAACACTAAATGAGAAATCCCGAGATGTAATATTTCCATATAGATTGTATAAAAATTAATCACAGAAGCACAGAAACCTTATATACTGTTCCCCATAAAAAATCCAGCTGATCGGCCCTGCGATTTGAAGCATGATATGTAGAAACAGTGTATTAAAATTCGGCATGGTTTCCGAGAAAAAAGCTGATCGACGCGTCATAACCGCTACGAGATATCGATCGCGCTACCGTTTACACCGTTACACCAGCGCTTAAAATCATGAATTTTGTGAATGAAATATTTACGCATTTTTTTTTATAATTTCTTATTCATATCAGGGAACATGAACACCCTATTAGGTCCTTGGGAAAAGTTTTGGGACACTCTGTATAATTCTCAGACGAAAAAACAACAAACGTACAGCTAATCGTACCTACTTATATCAAATAAAAAACAATTCAAGTTAAAAAAATAAATAAATAGCAAGTCCTTAGCAAACATTTTACATTTTACATAAGCTTACGTTTGAGTTTAATTCCCTACTAAATTGTACGTAGTAAATGTAGTATTTTTGCCATTAGTGAGATTACTTGTACTCTTGAATTATTGGCCCTCATACTCGTAATAAAGTGATAAAGTAATTAATAAAGTAAGTAATTAGTAGTAAGTAATTAAGTAATTGGTAGTAGTTTAATCGTAATAAAGTATTTAGTTCTTTCATTCTAATGGAGTCGATTGGTATAAACAAGTTAACATTCTGGGTGATAGTGCCATTTTTCAGATTCTGGTGAATACTGTTTTGAATAACCTTAAAAGTTATTTAAAACTCCCTACTCGTATTACCCACTGCAATAAAAAACGAGAAGATTCTCAGTTCGATGAGAATGATTATTTTATATAGAGATATCAATTTTTTTTGTATAAGACAGGGAAATTCTCAAGGGTGGTGTCATTTTAGTTAATTATTTTTTTGCAAATTTTCATTTTAAACAAAGTTCATTAAGTTACTTTTAATGTAGGGTAGCTTACATCCATAAAAGTAACATTCCTGATTATTATTAATTCCATTGATATTAAGACAATCCTAAAAAAAAATATATAAATTAAAAATAAATAAACTAAATTTTATTAATTTAAAAATTATCTTTTTTATGTGTTTCTTTATATAATTTTTATATTTATTATTAAGTATTTTACTCTAAGGTTTAATTTATTTGCTAGCTTAACACTAGCAAAATACTTATTAATATAAATTCCAAGTTTTTTCCTCGGATTCATTTTTTTATTTAAGAAAAAAATCTGCCTATGTTTTTATGTACGACTATTTTGCTTCGTGTCATGTATTACGCGGATTAAAATTTAGACCATGGTTTCATATTACCCCTAATTCCTCAGCAGTTTTTGAGATTATTGCCGATATCAGGCCAAGGTTCAAGTAATCCGATATTTGTATTAGTAGAATAGTAAAGGATGCTGCGTCCATTGTCATTTCTAAAGTACCTAATCTACACTATTAACAAGGTAAAAATTCATCATTATTTGAACTGTTCATTATTAATTTACATCTTTCTACTTCATTGTACTCCAAGTATGTATTCCATTTATCAAAATTCTACTAAGTAATCATATTATATTCTGGGTATCAGTTATTTTTAATCAAATTCCATTTTTCCTCTTTGCATTAGTGTAAACAATTGTGACCGTGACGAAATAAATCTACATAGAGATTGCAACGGAAAAATTAAATTAATGTAATAAATATTTATTTAATCATCAAGAAATCTACAGATTTACATAGAGCGAAGAAGGAAAAAATGTGAATTAAGTCTAAATATTAATACATTTATAATACAAATAAACTTACTAATTTGAATAACAAAAATCAAGTGGTAATCTTGTTACAAATTTATGCTAACAAATAATCCCGATTATTCAGGTATTTATCATAGTTAGAGTGGCCATGCTACAAAATTTAGTAAACATGTTAAAAGTTAGTGGCCACATAACGAATAAATATAGGTTCTAAAAATAATTATTTAAATTTCATTAGGCAATATCCGTATTTAAATAATTTAAAACAATCAAATAAGGAACATGACGTGATGATAAACGAGCTGATTTCTTTCCGGAGATCTATATAAGTTAACCTTAGATTACACATTAAACAGGTATAACTATTTATTATCATATTATCATTTATTTATTATCATGTTAGAATAAAACTGAGAAATTTACGGAATTTACGGGCAAGTCCCTGTGTTTGGTAATTATTATTATTAATCAATTATTAATATGGAATATGGATTCCAATGATTATGGAATCGTTTAGGTCTTATGACAAAAATATATGTTATTTTCGACAGTAATTTTTTAAATTATCTGTTGTAACAAAAATATACTTTTTAAACACAGTAAGTAAAATGCTGATTTGTTAGATTTTTATTTTTTATTTTTGACTAATTTTTTTATGGTAAAATAACATTTTTTTTATATTCTGTGTCAAACTAATGGCATCTGAGTAGTAAAAAAAAGTCTTGTGTATACGCCATTTTGAACAAATATTTATTGTATTTATTTTCAGAAACATTGATAGTGACTTCAATATGGCTGCGGTAAATAATTCTGTGGTAGTGTCGATAGCAGCCATGATTGTCATGATGTCCTGCAGTCGTCTGTTTTGCGTCGGGGATGACAACATATCAGTCAAGTACAAGTGGAAAGTAATCGACTATGAATACCCTTCGGAAGAAGCAAGGGACGAAGATATAAGGAATGGAGTATATATTCCCAAAAACAATGTACCAGTGGGTTTGGAAGCATACAAAGATAGAATATTTATTACGGTGCCAAGATGGAGAGTAGGTGTACCTTCTACTTTGAACTACATTTGGTTGAATGGTTAGTATTTGTTTTTCTTTTATTCCTTTTAACGTTTTTTTTTTGCAGTTAATGCGAAGTAGGATTATTAGCAACCAATAGATTTTAATAATATAAGCAGTCTATTGTTTGAATTAAATTTATTACTAAAAAGTCCCTAATATAATGTATGGGAATACCTCTGGCAACACAGCTAGCCGCTTGCAATGTTGGTGAATAGGTTCAAATGATCGCATAAATGAGTGCACTTAAAAGTTCACACCAAAACCTACATTAAATCAGGAGCGGATCCAGGATTTCAATTTTTCTCGGGTCTCGTCTCAAGATTTTCAGAGGAATTTTAGAGTTAAAGGCGCAGGCAGACAATGCCACGGGATTCTTTTTTTTTCTTTTTCGGGACACTACTCGTTAACCGAGGTTGACAGTGCACACGACTCCAACGGAGCCGCACTCACAATTTTGGCAAAGTCGATGTGACCTTTGTACCTGTCTCTTGCGTCATGAACAGCGACACTAGGCAACCCCACTACTCGCTATGGCTTGGCTACCCGTCAAATACCGGCACGCTATCAAAAGCAACGCGCTATAACTCCAAACTACCAATCCAATAGAAATCTCCACGCGTTCAACAACAGTAGTCAGCCACGCAACCGCGTCTGAAGCAAGGCTGAATTGAGATGAAGACACCCCGTATTGTAAATACGGAGTTTGATAAATTAATGCTGTGAATCTCCTACCTCATCCTCATTTAACCTGTTCTACAACCTGTCCTCGCATCACTAACTTTCGGCTAGAAAGCCTAACCCAACCCAACTGAGCCGTTACAGTTTTATATTTACACTTGGTCATGATTACGAGAGTCTTTCAGTTCCGAAACTCTAAATAGCACGTTTCCAAAATTATCCGCGTATCAATGTTTTGTTTTAATGAATCAAAGATATATTTTTATACTAAGAATGTTTAGTAGATGTGGAATTAGATGAAGGTAATTTTTAACATGTTAATATTCCTTGAGATAATATGTTTAAATGTAAATATTTCATACATATTTTTTTAAATACATGTAGTTTATTTTATACGTTTAATTTATATATTAAAAAATATATTCTTGATTTCGCTGTCCTTGTGAAAAAAATAGTTATATATTTTTTTTACTTCTGGATCAAAGAAGTCGAATACAGGATCCATCATGGTGGTTTTCTGTTTTTCCGTCTGTCCATGGCATGTTAATTTTCAAACGACATACAATCTGTAATGTATTTTTTTAAGCACTTTGCATATCATTGGAAAGGACCCTCTTTAGTTTTATTTTAATAAAAAAAGTACAAAATTAAGTTTTACCTTATTATCATCGAAAGAAATACTATAACGAAATCCAGTTTAAACTCTAAACTCGAAAAAGCCAGAAAGTTGAAAATTTTTATCTTATTAAAGCTCTCAAGAAAAACCCTAGTACGTTAAAATTTTGTCGGATGGAGCGGAAAAGATGTCGAAATATGTGCACAATTCACAATTCGAGAGCAATCGCAAAAATATGTATAATGAGTATAAACTAATGCTTATTACAACCGATTGTAATTTATATTCAATTCATTTAAAGACTCAAGACCATTTCCACCCGATTAGAAAAGTCACCGATAGAACACTATCAAAACATTCAATTCTATTCTATAAAGTCATTTGTTTTAATTTTTGTAGTGTTATTCTTAGAAGTAATTTAAATGTTTTTAGGCGTTAATATGACTAACTAACCTACTAAACTGTGTAGATAGAATAAAAATTAAAAGTGACAGAGGAATTAATGAATTAAGGAATTAATGAACTTACGACTGAATTGTAATGTGATAAAAAATATTTCTGGCGATTGATTGAAGGCTACTTGCCATTAATAATGAATATATATTAATAACTCGCAAATATTTATCAATCTATTTATTTGTTGATTCGCAGCTACGTCCAGATCGCCAAAATTAATACCATACCCGAACTGGGACGCACACCGTGGCGAACGTCCAGAAATCGCAAGTCCCTACCGCGTTAAAGCCGATCGTTGCGGACGACTATGGGTCATTGATCCAGGGTTTGCCCATCACCTCAACGACCAAAACAAAACTCTCCTAAAGGAACCCCAAGTTTTGGTGTTCGATCTTAATACCGATAAGGTCATCAGGAAACACGTCTTTCCGTTTCAAAGTAGATTCGTGGCCACGCTGGCAGTGGACGACGCAGACTGCGAAGACGCGTTTGTGTACTTTGCTGATCTGGGCAATCCCGTTTTAATGGTGTATTCCTGGAAAAGTGACTCTTCTTGGAAAGTTGAGCATGAATATTTCAATGGCGATCCTGACGCCATGAACTTTAATGTACTTGGTACTGCATTTAGTTGGCACGACAAACTATTTGGAGTAGCGCTTACAGGCCCCGGAGATGACGGCTTTAGTACACTTTTCTTCCATCCAATGACGAGCTTTGATGAATATTCCGTCTCCACCAAATACTTGCGGGATCCAAAACTATCTCAAAATTCTGATGATCAATTCCAGCGCTTGGGTACGCGAGGTCCAACATTTCAAGCAGGGGCATCAGTCATAGACAAGAAAACGGGTGTATTGTACTATGGTCTTTGGAATAAGAACGCAGTAGGCTGCTGGAATACAAACAATCCTATATATGACAAAGACACACAGGGAATTGTTCATGCCGACAATCATACTATGATTCTTACTTGTGATTTAAAACTCGACATTGATGATAACTTATGGATTCTGTCTAATAGACTTCACATATATATGTACTCAGACTTGAATCCTGAAGACTATAATTTCAGAATTTTATCAGGACCTGCAAAACAAGCAATTCAAGACACAGTGTGCGAATTTAAATAGGGTCATGTATGATTTTTATTCAAAATACATGCTTAGGTATAACAATTTTAATTCGCATTAAAGTCAATCGTATCGTATCGTATATTTATATGAATCGTATGTAAAATCATAACGAGTGATTATAGATTCTGTACCTAGTTTTTAGTTATTAATGAACCCTTCAAAAAAAATGTGTGAAACCCAAAAGTTAAGTCCAACTTCTAAGTTACTAAATCACACCTCCAATCAGACAACATTAAAGGTTATATCGTAAAAAGCTGTTTCGAAACTAGTATAATAATGAACATTTCTTATCTCATAGACGAACACTCATTTGGATTTGTGACAACAAAATTAAAATCGGTGAAACTTGTTTCAGTGTGTGTTTATCGTTCTGAAGGTTCTGTTGCATCTTTTATGTTAAAATATTAGTAATTGTTAAAAAATGTTTTCTATATTTAAAGTCTAAGATTAATTATATAAATTTAAGTAGGGATTGCAACTTTTACAATTATTTACAAATAAACCAAGCGTAAAAACGTTTTTACTGGTAAGTCATCACTTATTGATAAGTATTTTGTTAATTTTTCAAAAAAAAAATGTAATGCCAAGAAATTTCGACCTTGGAATGTCGGAAAACTCATTCCAATGCATCGATATAAAGATCTATTTCTAAATCAACATCACTGCTTAGTTAGAAAACGAGAACATTTAATGAGCATTACCATTCTTAATTTAGAAAGTGGGTACAATTCAAAATAAATACCACCGACGAGGCATTTAACTGGTTCAATGATAAAATAAATAATTTCTGTCAGAAATATTTTCCTGTTACAGACAGAAAAATATATTCTAACTATAAATCAAATAATTGGATTACTACATTATTCTTAAATAAATGAAAGACAAAAAGAGATACTGAAAAATATGCATTTGTAATCAACTGCAAATCAGAAGCTTTCTTAAAACGATTATCACTCAAATAAAAAAAGATATTTTTCAATCTAAGTGCAATTTCTATCCGAAAAAAATTTTCATACTACAACAAATAAAGTAAAAACAGTCTTTTATTTTTTATTTGTAAAGTATACTTACACATTAAGGAATGTTTTGTAAATCTTAACGTCCTTCCTATATGTATTTTGTATTCGTGGAAAAAAATTAAAATTAAAAAAAATGAAATTGAGAAAAGGCTGAAATTATCCCGAGACCATTCCGGAAGAAATCATATAAAAAAATACGAAAATAATTCATCCTCAAATTTATGAATTATATTGAAGCGCCGATGTAAATTGTCTTTAGCATGCCGTCACGTGATCGATATACAGGTTGTTTCGAGACCTTTTCCGTAGGATTAATGGGGTGTTTATATTCCCTATTAATTTTAAGATTTATTTAAAATATGCGAAAATAATTCATGCCAAAATTTATTATTTTATCAAAGAGAAATCCCTTCGTTTTTCCTTTTACTCCTCGCGCTCAATGGCCTCGAGAGTGGACCAACTTATAAGAACGATTTAATATTATCACGTAAAGTTTACATTTTTTTTCTTGAAACCATGACGAATTTGATATGAAACCGCAGCGACAATAAGCTAACTTTTTTATCGGGAATGGTCTTGGAACAAGGCGTATATCGTAGTCTTGACCGCGCGCAATTAATGACTTGACCTTTGAAAACGGTCGATCAGTTGGCATTCTTATTACAACAAACGCTTAATATTATCACTTAAAGTCCACTCTAAAGCCATTAAGAATTTTGTCTTCAAAACAATGGCAAGTCTAAATAGTTATTTTTTTATCAGGGATAGTTTAAGGACACTCCTCATGACACTCCCATACTATAAACGTGTGAAATTGCACTGAATGACAAATACCTGCCTGTAACGCGTTAATTGTACTAAAATAGTAATTACGTTAGTAGAGCGCGTTACCAGTATGCGCATTGAGCGCTATTTATAATTGTTACCAGTTCACCTCGTAGAAGACAGTGATAATGCGCCTGAGTGCAAGTCAGATGGAACAAGTATTGATATTGATAATAATTATAAATTGCTGTTGCCAATCACATAAATGTCATTTTATCTTAATGTCTTTTGACATTATATAAATTTTACAACAACAATCGTTTTATTATGTTATCTTGAATTGTTTGTTGCCTATCGGGTTATTTCAAATTTGAACGTCTCAATTTTGCGAACGATTTCGCGATCTACGATTTACTCGCTTTACTTTGGGTTAGCCTAACTGATTTCTTTCACTAATAATAATGATAAAACATGTCTTATTATAAGATAAGATAAAAAAGCCAAATTGACTAGGGTTAAGATAAACAGGGGACAGGGTTAAGGGATGTGTTTAAACAGAGGAAATTTTATATGGTACAGCCGAGGTTACTACCAGAACCGTTATAGATAGTTAAAAAAAAATTTAAAAGATCTTATCTGTGTTTTAAAGCACAAATTTTAACAAATTTTACAAAAAAATGTTAGCGCCGATAAAACTGAGTATCGATTATCTTGTTTTACTCACAGCAGCTATCATTATACCTAATTGGAGTTACTCCATTAGCTAAGAGTACCAAAACACTAAATGAGAAATCCCAAAGTTGTAAATAAAAAAATATTTCCATATATTTTTCGATGTGAATGATTTTTTTTATATAGCGATATCGTTTTTTTTTTTGTATAAGATAGGGAATTCTCAAGGTGGTGTCATTTTAGTTAATTAATTTTTTGCAAATTTTTATTTCAAACATTTATTAAGTTACTTCTAATGTAGGGTAGCTTACATCGATAAAAGTAACATTTCTAATTATTATTAATTCAATTGATAATCCTAAAAAAAATGTAAATTAAAAATAAATAAACTAAATTTTATTATATTTTTGAGGTGGGTCTTTATATAATTTTTATTAGAATAAAACTGAGAAATTTACAGAATTTACGGGCAAAGCCCCTGTGTTTGTTAATTATTATTATTAATCAATTAATAATATGGAATATGGATTCCAATGATTATGGAATCGTTTAGGTCTTATGACAAAAATATATGTTATTTTTGACAGTAATTTCTTAAATTATCTGTTGTAACAAAAATATACTTTTTAAACACAGTAAGTAAAATGCTGATTTGTTAGATTTTTATTTTTTATTTTTGACTGATTTTTTTATGGTAAAATAACATTTTTTTTTATATTCTGTGTCAAACTAATGGCATCTGAGTAGTAAAAAAAAGTCTTGTGTATACGCCATTTTGAACAAATATTTATTGTATTTATTTTCAGAAACATCAATAGTGACTTCAATATGGCTGCGGTAAATAATTCTGTGGTAGTGTCGATAGCAGCCATGATTGTCATGATGTCCTGCGGTCGTCTGTTTTGCGTCGGGGATGACAACATATCAGTCAAGTACAAGTGGAAAGTAATCGACTATGAATACCCTTCGGAAGAAGCAAGGGACGAAGATATAAGGAATGGAGTATATATTCCCAAAAACAATGTACCAGTGGGTTTGGAAGCATACAAAGATAGAATGTTTATTACGGTGCCAAGATGGAGAGTAGGTGTACCTTCTACTTTGAACTACATCTGGTTGAATGGTTAGTAATTTTTTTTTAACTTTTTTTAATTAGCAATATATTAACTTAAATCACATAAGAAGGGCATAGTTTGAAGTTAATTTATTACTATAAAGTTTGCAGTAAAAATTAATACAGTTTCGTCTTTTGCTTAAATCTTTTTTTAAATCTTTTGCTTAAATCTGTGGGGAATCTTTGGAAACGCAGCTAGTTCCATGCAATCATGGTGAATTGACTGTAACTTTGGCTTTATGTAACAGCATAAATACTTAAAGGTCATAACTTTACATTTCAAACGGTAACTTTACGGTGCCAAGATGGAGAGTATGTGTACCTTCTACTTTGAACTACATCTGGTTGAATGGTTAGTATTTGTTTTTCTTTTATTCCTTTTAACGGTTTGTTTTTTGCAGTTAATGCGAAGTAGGATTATTAGCAACCAATAGATTTTAATAATATAAGCAGTGTATCGTTTGAACTAAATTTATTACTAAGAAGTCGCTAATATAATGTATGGGAATACCTCTGGCAACACAGCTAGCCGCTTGCAATGTTGGTGAATAGGTTCAAATGATCGCATAAATGAGTGCACTTAAAAGTTCACACCAAAACCTACATTAAATCAGGAGCGGATCCAGGATTTCAATTTTTCTCGGGTCTCGTCTCAAGATTTTCAGAGGAATTTTAGAGTTAAAGGCGCAGGCAGACGACCCGGGATTCTTTTTTTTTCTATATTTGTTTCCTCCTACTGATATAATTTGTATATATTATTTTTGTTATGGGCATAAACATGGGGTGGGAGGTGGGATTCGCTGTCTCTTTCGCACACTAATTAGAGGAGGAGGTGGTGCAGGGAGGCGGGGATGGGAGGAGTCTATAGGAAGGGGGGGTCTATTATTAGCCAGGGGTTACTTGAGGTCAAACTGGTCTCATCCGCACACATATACACTACTCATTACCCGAGATGGACAGTGCATTGACCTATTGCACACGACTCCAACGCAGCCGCACTCAGAATTTTGGCAGTCGATGTGACCTCTATACCTGTCTCTTGCGTCATGAACAGCGACACGAGGCAACCCCACTACTCGCTATGGCTTGGCTACCCGTCAAATACGGGCACACTATCGAAAAGCAACGCGCTATAACTCCAGACCTCCTCGCAGTCCTCACATCACTGTCCTCGCATCACTAACTTTCGGCTAGAAAGCCTAACCCAACCCAACAGTTTTATATTTACACTTGGTCATGATTACGAGGGTTTTTCAGTGCTGGAACTCTAAATAGCAAGTTTCCAAAATTATCCATGTATCAATGTTTTCTTTTGATGAATCAAAGATGTATTTTATACTAAGAATGTTTAGTAAATGTGGGTTAGATGAAGGTAATTTAAACGTGTTGATAATATTCACTGATAAAATATGTTTAAATGTAAATATTTCATACATATTTTTTTTAATACATTAAATTTATTTTATTCGTTTAATTTCTACAATAAAAAATATATTCTTGATTACGCTTTCCTTGTGAAAAAAAATAGTTATATTTTTTCTTAGTTCTGGATCAAAGAAGTCTAATACAGGATCCATCATGGTGGTTTTCTGTTTTTCCGTCTGTCCATGGCATGTTAATTTTCAAACGACTGGTACAATCTGTAATGTATTTTTTTAAGCACTTTACATATCATTGGAAAGGGCCCTCTTTAGTTTTTTTTTAATAAAAAAAGTACAAAATTAAGTTTTACCTTATTATCATCGAAAGAAATACTATAACGAAATCCAGTTTAACTCTAAACTCGAAAATGCCAGAAAGTATAAAATTTTTCTGAGGCGGACAAGATGTCGAAATATGTGCACAATTCGAGAGCAATCGCAAAAATATGTATAATAAGTTTAAAATAATGCTTATTGCTACCGATTATAATATATATTCAATTCATTTAAAGACCCAAGACCATTTTACACCTGATTAGGAGCAACAGTCACTGATAGTGTTCAATTCAATTCTATTCTATAAAGTCATTTGTTTTAATTTTTGTAGTGTTATTCTTAGAAGTAATTTAAATGTTTTTAGACGTTAATATGACTAACTAACCTACTAAACTGTGTAGATAGAATAAAAATTAAAAGTGACAGAGGAATTAATGAATTAAGGAATTAATGAACTTACGACTGAATTGTAATGTGATAAAAAATATTTCTGGCGATTGATTGAAGGCTACTTGCCATTAATAATGAATATATATTAATAACTCGCAAATATTTATCAATCTATTTATTTGTTGATTCGCAGCTACGTCCAGATCGCCAAAATTAATACCATACCCGAACTGGGACGCACACCGTGGCGAACGTCCAGAAATCGCAAGTCCCTACCGCGTCAAAGCCGATCGTTGCGGACGACTATGGGTCATTGATCCAGGATTTGCCCATCACCTCAACGACCAAAACAAAACTCTCCTAAAGGAACCCCAAGTTTTGGTGTTCGATCTTAATACCGATAAGGTCATCAGGAAACACGTCTTTCCGTTTCAAAGTAGATTCATGGCCACGCTGGCAGTGGACGACGCAGACTTCAATTCTATTCTATAAAATCATTTGTTTTAATTTTTGTAGTGTTATTCTTAGAAGTAATTTAAATGTTTTTATGCGTTAATATGACTAACTAACCTACTAAACTATGTAAATAGAATGAAAATTAAAAGTGACAGAGGAATTAATGAACTACTTACGACTGAATTGTAATGTGATAAAAAATATTTGTGGTGATAATTTCATCTAATAACTTGCCATTAATAATGAATATATAATCGCCAATATTAACAACTCGCAAATATTTATCAATCTATTTATTTGTTGATTCGCAGCTACGTCCAGATCGCCAAAATTAATACCATACCCGAACTGGGACGCACACCGTGGCGAACGTCCAGAAATCGCAAGTCCCTACCGCGTCAAAGCGGATCGTTGCGGGCGACTATGGGTGATCGATTCAGGATATGCTCATATTCTTAGTGACATAACACTGCTCCTGAAGGAACCCGAAGTTTTGGTGTTCGATCTCAACACCGATAAGGTCTTTAGGAAACACGGCTTTCCGTCTGAAAATAGTTACTTAGCCACGCTGGCAGTGGACGACACAGACTGCGAAGATGCGTTTGTGTACTTCGCCGACCTGAACAATCCCGTTTTGATGGTGTATTCATGGAAAAGTGACTCTTCTTGGAAAGTGGAGCATGAATATTTCAATGGTGATCCTGACGCCATGAACTTTAATGTACTTGGTACTGCATTTAGTTGGGACGACAAACTATTTGGAGTAGCGCTTACAGGCCCCGGAGATGACGGCTTTAGTACACTTTTCTTCCATCCAATGACGAGCTTTGATGAATATTCCGTCTCCACCAAGTACTTGCGGGATCCAAAATTATCTCAAAATTCGCATGATCAGTTCAAGCGCTTGGGTACGCGAGGTCCAACATTCCAAGCAGGGGCATCAGTCATAGACAAGAAAACGGGTGTATTGTACTATGGTCTTTGGAATAAGAACGCAGTAGGCTGCTGGAATACAAACAATCCTATATATGACAAAGACACACAGGGAATTGTTCATGCCGACAATCATACTATGATTCTCACTTGTGATTTAAAACTCGACATTGATGATAACTTATGGATTCTGTCTAATAGAATTCACATATTTATGTTTTCAGACTTAAATCCTGAAGAGTATAATTTTAGAATTTTATCAGGACCTGTTAAACAAGCAATTCAAGGCACAGCATGCGACTCCAAATAGAATTTTATATAAAAATAAATGCAATAAAATAAACACTTTGCGTTCCTAATAAAGCGTAGGTGAGTATAACCAATAGTTAAAAAAAAAGAATCTTATGAATGATCTCAATTTTTGGATTTATCATGTTTATGAAACCTTACAAGTATCTTCAATAATGAAGCAAAAATTAATTCCTTACCACCAATGAGAAATAAATCAAATAGTGTTAGCGTTTATTACTTCCTATATTAACCTACATATATACTTTTTCTGAACAAAATAATTAAGTATGTTATAAGGTAATAAAAATTATAAGAGTGAAATAAAAATAATTATAAAGGTATTTACTTTTCAATGCAGTTTCACAAAAGTGTGCTATATTCATATTTCCTGACAGTATATAACATAGCATGAAACAGTGTCTCATTTTAGCTTCAATACATGTATAAGGAGATACTATCCCTGTCCTTTGGCCGTCTGTTTCTACAGCCCAAACTTTCAACCCGAAAAGTATAAAAAGCAAGAAAAGTATTTTCTATCTAAATTCTGACCTTGAAGCAATTCAGCGGTTAGCAAGCAGACATGTGTTTAGGCGCTTTCGCAGATTTGACAGTCTGACGAAGTTTTTATCTGAGGTTAATTGGGAGCCTTTAAGGTTTAAAATATGCAGCGTCTTCAAGCCATTCCCTAGGGTCTTCCCAGCTAAGAAAAAGGATAAAAAATTTGGCTTTAAAATAACTTCGTTGCACCACCTGCCAATCAGCTATACCTCCGGAGGAATAGGTACCTCCAAAGTATATGCAATTTAAATGATAATAATAATAAAAACTTACATCTAATAGGCTACAAGTACCGCAAAGTGGATATAGGATATAAAGCAACCCATCACAGGTTGGTACCACAGGTGGGAGGAAGATGCCGTGGATTCTAGCTGTAAGACGTCAGGTTCTGGTTAAATAATTTACTACAACTAAACAATGTATAGAAGGCGTCATAGTCATTCTTGTTTATTCATAAAGACCACATGCAGCTCTCGTGCGATCTTTGTTCTAATTAGAACAATATCAGATTGAACTTTAAACTTTTATAATATTAATCATGACTGTTATTTTGAGAGTGATAATAGTGTTTTACTAAGCTCGTTGTTGACATTACAGTGGGTTTTATTGTTTAATCTCATGTTAGTAATATTTCATGTGTGCATATGTATTATATAAAATTATATAACACTTTTAATTCATTTATTGCTAACGCGTGTGACAAATAAATCACATTTTAATTATGTTTGTTTCTATTCTATGTTTTTATATGTCAACTCTTACTCATAGGGTAATAAATAATAACCATATAAACGTTATTTTAAAAGGTCTGGCTTTTCTCAACACAATCCACTGGTTAAATAACAAAGACACATATTGGCCCTATAATTTCTTTTTATTCTTCTTCAGCTTGTCGCCATTCACTCCTCCTCCCTCCCTCCTGTAGGCCTCCTCCATTTCTTTCCTTGTTGTTACATTACATGGCTATAATCTACAATTCCTAAACATACCTAAGCACAAAACTAAGAGGTATTTATTATATTTATAAGTAAGAGGTATAAGTAGCTATATTTGGAAGTTAATGTACAGATCTTAACTTAAACGTATTTCAGACAACTTTAACTTACTTAAATTTAAACTAAAGCTTAAAACTACTTAAACGTAAATTAATACCGTTCAAACTGTTAATTGTAGGCCTACGCATCTAACGCACCCCCTTAAGCTTGTGTGTATGAGCAACCCTTATAGTAAATGCCAAATGTTTCTCTGATTGGGTTTCTCGTAAGCTAAACATATGAAACGTTTTTACATTTATACAACATTGCTGAAACGTGTTTGTTACTTACTGAATGCTCGAGATGTATGAAGAAGGTGTTAAAAATACATAAGAAGTTCTGGAATATTCCTTCCTGGATAGTTTCAGACGCTTCTAGAAGGTTCTACAAATTAGTTTTAAATAAAAAAAATATAAAAAAACTATGTTTTTTTGTAAATACGAAACCTCTCACTAATCCTGAAGTGGGCATGAATCAAGTCATGTACCAAGAAAAAACGTAATATATCTTTATATGCTTATATTGTTGCTTGAAATAAAAAGTAAAATATCTGTAAAACATCGGAAGGATGTTTGATACTATTGGAGTTAACTTATTCCCTTTATCTTGTATCGTTTCGTGTGCTCGCAGGTAAGTTAGGTTAGGTAGTAGTTAGGTAACCTAATCTAGAGTACTCTTAACTCTAGGTACAATTTAATACGACAATTTAATAATGATAATTACTTCAGATATAATTACTATTAATTACAATTAATGAGGTATTCTTATTTCGAAACATTGATTTTAAAGAATAATAATAAGCGAGTTGCCATTAATAAATATTACCTTTCGTTATCAATATTCAAAAATAAAAATAACTCATTAATTATAATTAATAGTAATTATGGCTGAAATAATTATCATTATTAAATTGTCGTAATTTTCAGGCTTTTCAATAACAAATTTCTTTTCAATTGTATGTCCTCCTGATACATTCGAATCGAAATATAATTTAATTGTCTAAAATCATAACTATCACGCTCTCGCGCAGGTAGGTACTGTAGATACAGACCGATCTATGTAAATATCTATTTATTTTATGTTGCCTTGATAACGAAAGGTAATTTATAAATGGCAACTCGCTTATTATTATTCTTTAGAATCAATATTCGAAAATAAGAATAACTCATTAATTATAATTAATAGTAATTATGACTGAAATAATTATAATTATTAACTTGTCGTAATTTTCACGCCTTTCAATAACAAATTTCTTTTCGATTGTATGTCCTCCTGATACTTTCGAATCGAAATATAATTTAATTGTATAAAATCATAACTATCGCGCTCTCGCGCAGGTAGGTACTGTAGATAGATACAGACCGATCTATGTAAATATCTATTTATTTTATGTTGCCGTGATAACGAAAGATAATATTTATAAATGGCAACTCGCTTATTATTATTCTTTAGAATCAATATTTGAAAATAAGAATAACTCATTAATTATAATTAATAGTAATTATGGCTGAAATAATTATCATTATTAAATTGTCGTAATTTTCACGCCTTTCAATAACAAATTTCTTTTCGATTGTATGTCCTCCTGATACTTTCGAATCGAAATATAATTTAATTGTCTAAAATCATAACTATCGCGCTCTCGCGCAGGTAGGTACTGTAGATAGATACAGACCGATCTATGTAAATATCTATTTATTTTATGTTGCCGTGATAACGAAAGATAATATATAAATGGCATCTCGCTTATTATTATTCTTTAGAATCAATATTCGAAAATAAGAATAACTCATTAATTATAATTAATAGTAATTATGGATGAAATAATTATCATTATTAAATTGTCGTAATTTTCACGCCTTTCAATAACAAATTTCTTTTCGATTGTATGTCCTCCTGATACTTTCGAATCTAAATATAATTTAATTGTATAAAATCATAACTATCGCGCTCTCGCGCAGGTAGGTACTATAGATACAGACCGATCTATGTAAATATCTATTTATTTTATGTTGCCGTGATAACGAAAGATAATATTTATAAATGGCAACTCGCTTATTATTATTCTTTAGAATCAATATTCGAAAATAAGAATACCTCATTAATTACAATTAATTGTAGTTATGGCTGAAATAATTATAATAAGTTCCTTGTTGTAATATTGGCATATTTCTATACCAAATTTCTTTTTAACTTTATGTGCGCCTTGATACTTTGAAGTATATTCATTATGATAAGGCTAATATGCTTTACCTTTATGATAATGAAGTGAATGCAGTCCTTTCGCCTGAAGTGACTTCAGATTCGAAATGTTTTGGATTGCAAAACCTATATTTTAGATGCATTAATCCATAATCAAATGTTTTCCAATTTCTTGTAATGCCATTCGGTCCACATTTAAATATATCCCTCAAAATAATTTCAACATTTACACTATTAATACTATTTATTACTATTTACATTATTATAATTTGCATTCGTCCTATTATCATTTCGACTTTCACGCGAATATATATTCCTCCTTCTTTGTGTCTCACGGCAGTTCTATGTGGAAGCATAATGGTAGATAGGTGCGAATGTCTGAAATTTAAAATGAAATGACTGAAACTACGATTAGACTGGGTTTATATTATATAATGAAATGTACCAACTTTTTTTAACCTAATAATTATGCTTTTTTGCCTCGACATTATTAACATTGACAGATTATTGAAAAAGGGAACATTTGAAATCACACAAAATTTACAGTCAATCTGTCCGTTGGTATGAACGTTTTATTTTATTACATTTAATATACTTATAACAAATATTATATATTTTTTTTTATTTTCTGCACTCTATATAAACTTGCCACACTCCTCCGTGTGTGCGATATGCTTAATTATGGTATCCGAAGTTGTCCCTTCGCGTATTACTATAGGTATAGATTAATACGCTAGTCGCGAGTTGCTAGAAGTAATTTTCGCACCTTTCAATCTCACACTGTTGACAAAAGGAACTCCTTTAGCATTCTATGCTCCTGTACAATCATGAGTTATTTCTTTATTAGTTATATTTAAAAACTATACATATAAAACGATAAATATATTTATTGTATTCTAGCTGTTCAATTCCGGGCGAATAAAAAATCTCATTTACAATCATTCACTCATTCCTCATTTGAAAGACTGTTTCATTATAGCGTTGAATAAAATGAACAATATAAAATTGGATTTAAACGCGGAGTTCGTGTCGGACTTAGAGAAGTAGCCATTTACCAGTTGGAGCGTAATCGTGACCTTTTCCTCATCCACCAGCATCAACATCCAATAAATATGAGGCGAAAAAAGCAGTCAAGAGTCATCTGTCGCTCCCAAATTTACAATTACCTACATTTGACGGAACAATTCAAAAATTAAAACATCGACTTGAGTGATACAAAAAAAATGCAAGTCAATAATTATAAATATAAAAAAGCATTATAAATTATTATTATTATATAAAACAACATTTTATTTATTTTATATTTATTGTTCAAATTATTTCATACAAGATAATCTTACATTTCATATATAAAAATACTTTATCTGCGTTTCGGTAAGTTTGAAACTAAAACGAGTGACTTTTGGCACAATCTTTAAAAGTGTGCATAAATAAAGAAACTTAATATTTTATTTTATGGTTTACATATTTTTTTTTACTCTGTAATTAATTAATAAGAAACTATAATCAGCACAGTCAAAAATTTCCATTCAAAATTTCATCCTCGCAATGGATGTTAAGTTCAAGATATTGTGGTATCGGTTCTTAAGTGTTTTTCTTTGGCTTGTGTAAATATTCAAGACAAAGAAAACTATCTGGTGAATATTTTGATTGTATTTACTAGTATTTGTAAATAAAAATACTTGTAGATACAATCAAAATATTCGCCAGATAATTTAAGATTTATAAATATAATAGGAGAAATTTTTTAAAAATCTATGTTTGTTTCAATAACACTAAATCAAATAAATTGATCGTTAATAAAAAAATGCCCCTTGCGTTTAATAATAATAAAATAACACAATTTCCTGCATACTTAGTTTCTTATTATATTTAAACAAGATTTTAATAATTGTACTCTGAAATATACATATTTTTATTTCGTTAAGATGTTTCAAAGTAACTGGGCAAATGTCTTTTAATAATGAATGTGCTATATTACAAATATATAATATATATGCTATTTTCATTGATTAGTATTTTTCTGATTTATACCATATTTTTGCAATTGTTGAAACGAACGAACTGAGAAATTTGGCTGTGACGATTATTATAAATATGCGAGATAATAATAAAATAGAAATATTATTAAACTAGTGGTAACTATTTATTAGTCATTGGAACCTTAAATAATTAAAATATCTTGTTATACAAATGACACCCACTCAAATTGATAAATGATAAAATAAACACGGAGGAAGGGAGGACATCGGCCAGTAGGTTTATACTCGTATGAGCAATTGTGGTAGTGACAGACGAATGACTGAAAAAACATAGTTTCTAATTAAATTATAACATTTTTTAATCTAAAACTTACTGCTTACTTATATGCATGCTAAACTGTGCAATAATTTCTATGCTATTCAAATGAATTACCTTAATGCTTATTTATACATAGCAAACTTATGATAGACATTTCGAACCATGTGGTTCTTCATAGAACTTGCATCGACCTTCAGATAACTTGTCGAGCAACCAATTTACAAAGGGTATATGTTAATAGGACCTGCCAGTACCTAATACACTTTTGATATAGCTATATATATAGAGAGTGTATTTAAAATCATTACTTCCTTTTCAGAAGGTAATACTCAACAATCAAATATTAATCAGTAACATTCCAATCAGCAATAAAACGAATAAAAACCGTTTGAACGCTTAAGAACTTTAGTCAAGCGCCTAGGCACGAAGGAGACGGGTGCGGTATCAAATACTGACTGGCTGTTCGTGACCTTGGCCGCACCTTGGCTAAGTATTTGATCCATGCACCGTGTTCGACGACCTTTTACAAGAACTTAAATGGGTGTTTTTATTTACAATTTCAGTTATGATTTTGAATAAAACATACTGAAATAAATTATAGACTATTTTGATAAAAAAAGTGTGTCAATGTTTTATTAAGTTTGTTTATAATGTGTTTGTTTTAATTTAATACGATTGAAATTCTTTTTTTCGAATATATTTTTATTTACCGCGAGACTGGTTTAGTTATTGGTATAGAAAGAACAATAGTGATTTTAAATACACCTGTTTATGCACCAAAATACTGTAAAATAAATCCTTACAAACAAAAATAATTCTTTTTCATAGTGATATAGACGAGTTGTATTATACTTATATGTATAAGGAATGGTGAACGGAGTATACAAATTGTTAAGCCTCTGAGGTACGGGGTTCTTAGCACAATGAGATTACTGATATTATTATTGTTTTTTAACTCCTAAAACCATAGTTTAAATTAAAAAGGTAAGTCGAGTTTTCCAGCAATTTAGGCACCCAAAAAAATTTTTACCAAGAACATGTTTATTTTCAGGTTTTTTTTTTATTTGTATTCTCTACCAAAATTTAAGAACAAAAAGTACAAGATAATTTTCAAATCTACATTTTAAATAAATTTACTATTCATTAAATATATATATTTTCCAAAACAAAATAAATTATATCGATGGCACATAATGATAGATTTGCAAAACATTGAATTTGTATCATTAATTATAGCATTGTTAGTTGCAACTTGTAACATTTACAACTTTCAATGTTTTTATTTTTATTATTCAATTTTATAAGCCTTGAGGTCTGCTGCATTCTTTTCATACATTAGCATTGATTATTTAGGGTACCTAGTGGTAGTCATACAGATTGCAGGCGTCCTAGAAATCATTTCGTCATCACATTTTTCTATATTTATTTTTATATCGGATAGGCGTAAGCCACCTTTCATATAAATGTTACAATTTAGAAACCATGTCATAGATAGCGACAGTAACTGGCTTGCTATATACATAACTTCTAAACGTAGAGAAAATATCGAAATATATCTTCAAACCAAGTAAACTGCTTACTTTTTTTCTTACGATGTTTGGGACAAATCCCGGGAGCGGCATCTGCATTGTAATTTAATTACTAAAAAGTGGTTGACAATTATTTCGTTCTGAAGTTGAGCAATCTATAAAGCACTAATTTAAATCAATGCTATGGAATATCATTTACGGTGTAAACACAAATTCAACGACACCGCCATCAGCAAAAATAAATGAATGGTATTAAGTGGGTCTTAAAAATTTCAGGACATTAACTGAATTCAAAAAGGTAGCACCCGCCGCATGTAGGACGCTTAACAATTACTGCGTCATAGACGTCTTCAAAATAATTTATTTTATTGACTAATGAACCTAATACCCACTACAAACAATGCAACAATCGCGGATATTGTGGGTCTGATTCCGCTGCTTGGTTTCGTTGTGCCAGTTGGTATTCCAAGTTTGTTGATCAGATCAGGAGTTATATTAGGATTTGTATCGCAGGCTGTTCCTTTGATAGCCTGCGTGACGTTATTCATGAGAATTCTGAAATTCACCTCGTCGTAATTCAATTTTGAATACATAAACTTTTGTAATTTATTCGAAAGAATCCACAGCTTATCGTCATAATCCACCTTGAGATCGCTGGGTAGGACCATAGTTACGTTGCTCATGTAGATTCGTCCTTGAGATTCCTTGGTATAAGCGCGATTGCTGGTCTTCCAGCAGGCGACAGCGTTCAAATTTAACAACGAATAGAATAAGACTCCAGATTTCTTATCAATGAACGACACACCAGCTTGGGAATTAGGACCCCTATTTCCCAGTAGTTTAAACTCATTGAATGAGGTCTCGGCCAGTTTAGGATCCCTGAGAACCTTGGTTGATACGGAAAACTCGTTGAAGCTGGCCATGGGGTGGAAGTACAGAATAGGAAAGCCATCGGCGGCCGGTGCAGTCAGAGCCATTCCAAATATGGCGTCGTCCCATTGGAAATTTTGACCTAGGACATTGAAGTCTGTCGCTAATGGATCCATATTGAAGAAATGATGTGTGATCTTCCAAGAGGATTGTTTCTTCCACGAATAGACCAACAAGTTTGATGTAGTGACATCCGCTATGTATGCGAAGGTATCGTCACAATCGTTGTCGTCAACGGCTATTGTACCCAAAAATGTTTTCTGATTTCTCTGGCTTTCAGGAATTGGGTATCTTCTGATTAGGTTGTCGCTCTTCAAATCGTACACTATGATGGCTGGCTCCCTTAGAATTGTCTTGTTGAATTCCGACGGTATACGGTTCGTTAGAATACTAGCAAAACCCGTGTCCACCACCCAAAGTCTTCCGCAGCGATCGGCCCTCACTCTAAACGGGGATGCTATTTCTGGATTTTTTCCCTGATGCGCTGCCCAATTGGGGTAGGGAATAAGTTTAGGTGATTTGTTGGTACCTGGAAAACAAAAAAATAGTATTTGACCACCTGTTTAGCAATTTTAACCAACATCTAAAAAGGCTGGAAATAATAATTGCAATACTTCCAAATACTTTGCAATACTTGGTATACAATAAGTAATACTTCCAAAAATTCATCAAGCTCGGTCCCGGCTACAGACCTCTGACTGAAATTATTTCTATATGTAATGATTTCACATACACTTGGGTAAAGTTAAGTAACAGTGGTGTACCGTGGATAATCTTGTAAAACTCAAAGGACAACATTCATCAAAATTCTAAAATGAATGTAGAAAAAAGCAGATCAATGATTTGGTTCCTTCGTGAGTCATCGGCTAAACTGTGATGCATATGTGAGGCTAGATTTGTAGCAGAACGCGCAGCAAACCAGCCGGCGAAAGAATATCAGAAAAATCTCAATTTAAGTGACTCATATGGGCAATTCCAAAATCTTCTTCTGACAGGTTCCATTCAACGTAGCTGTAGTTCGTCGTGACCTAACCATGTACCACATCATCTGCTAAGCTGTTCACACTCCTGCAATGTCAATGAATTTATGTCACTAAGGCCCTAATTTTGGTAAACTTGATTTCAATGAGTTAGTTGGTTAGTTTTCTACACATTTTGCTGAGAAGTTTCAGACTGTCGTCACTCGCTTTCACCAAATAACACTTGGCAGAACTTGAGATCTTGTAAAATCTGTAATTAGTCACGATCACCGGCTGTCGAATTATCAGTTGGTTATCTTTACTTTTAGATTACCCTTTAGTTCTTGGACAGATTAATAAAAGTGTTTTATAAAATGTTTTTATCGCTGTAGTCCGTCACATTAGATTTTCTCTTCAAAGAGCATTAAAAAAACGCTAATAAAATTTCATGTCAATAATGAAACAATAAATATTTACATAAACTAGTATTTAGGCCAAAGCTATTTTAATTATAATAGCTTTGGCCTAATATAATATATATTTTTTACATAATTATGTAAAAAATGATAAATATTCTTTTTGACTTCTATAGGTATACTCGTATATTATCGGTAAATTGCAATTGGACACATATTTCTTCTCAATTTTTATTTTGTATGTAATCACTGACTTTATACTCCGGGGCGAGATTTTATATTTTTTAAACGTCTTTGCGCCTCCATCGCAGTTCAATTAAAAAAATAATACGTTTTTCAGGTTTAAACTGTTAATAGGATGGGGTGGAGTAAGAATCATTAAACTTTCATAAAATAAAATTGTGGATGTGTAAACATTTATATGGAGTGAATTTCGATCTGGCTCGAAACTATCTGTCAGTGACAAAATGTGTCAAATCAAATTCATCCCCGGCTGACATTTCGGATATAAAACCAAGTTTGCTCTTTTTGAGCGGAATATGCGACGAACCTGCCGGTGTGAGAAAACGCAGTTTCATTGCAATGCATTCACAGACGAACGCTGATGTTTTCACAGTACCCACACATGTTTTTATGTGAAAGCTTATTACAATGTGTGGGTACTGTGGCATCACACGTGGTCGACGTAGTGGTAGGTGCAGTATCGTTTTTATCCGTGACATGGGTAGTTTTCTTTAAACATTGCTGTTTGTGAGAAAACCTGTGGTTTGTGCCTATGTCGACATTTTGTGGGAATGTGAAAATGACAATTTGCGAAAAGCACACAATATAGAAGAAAAATAATGGTGGATTTCGTTTTATCTTATAATCTAGGACTCATATAGAATTGAAACGTTAAATTTCTATTTTTCCATACATTTTATCGAACTTCAGTCTAAATACACGAATCGAGAAAAAAAATTTAGAGGTCAAATAAGGGATATTTCTTTAGATAAGTTTAAGATAAATTTTAATTTTTATGCAATTTGCAAATAGAACGAATGTGGCGTTAAAATGCTACTTAAGGTTATGCGTAGGTTAAAATAACCTTAAAACTTTTTATATGACGGAGTCGTGTGAAGCATTTATTCGTTTTTATTTAATTATAGCGAATATTAAAAAATAAATAAATCCACCACCACCCATTGCTTACCTTTAATTATATCTTTTTCCCCATGCTTTATTGATTTTTATAATAGAGCGATTCAACTAAAAAAAGGACAGCCCTTTCCTATTTATTTAATTACTCAGAATTTAAATTAACTCTTAAGAATTTAAATAACCTAAAACGCATAAAAAAGAAACGAAATCGGTATTTATCTTTACACATCGCTTTGTGTAGGTTACCTATATACTAAACTTACCATTAAGTCTGATATAATTGAGCGAGGACGCCACTCCAGTCTTCCACCTGGGCACGGTGATGAAGAGCCGATCCTTGTAGACCTCGATTCCCGTAGGTATGTTATTCTCGGGTATGAACTCGAAGTTCGCGATGGCATTCGATCGCGCCAGCTCAGACGGATACTCAAAGTCGAGGATCTTCCATTCGAAGGCCACTGAGAGCTGGTCCATGGCAGTGCAGCCGGCCAGCAAGGCAGTCATCGTGAGAGCCAAGCTGAGGACTGTTTTTAACCTCGCCATGATCGAGCGGCCTGTACACCTGTAAATTGTAAAAACAATTTTGGTCAATATCGATTGTGTGTTTTATAAACACTTCAAAAATCTGAACACTACATTTCTACCAAATGTAAAGGGAGGGTGTTTGACTCGTTTAACAGGTTAATCTACAAGAAACGTGCAAACACTATTCGCTCTTTTATTTGGATTTTAGGTGTTATATACATATTATGAATTATATACAGGTTATTATAAATTACATAATATAATATATACTACTTATGACGATAATACACATAAAATAGAATAAATATTTCCGTCTATTAAAATATTCTAGTAAATAAAATAGTCTAGTACAATAATATATGAATATTAATCTAGCGTAACTAATAGCCGCGTTACTGAAGCTATCTACAGCCGTTGCTAACAGTCGCGTTCAACGAAGTCGCTTCGCTTGCCAATTATTGTAAATTATTGCCCATTGCCTGGCTTAAACAGATGAACACGATGCATTTAGGTACATCGGCTATTTTGACAGTCGCCCTATTATTTTTTTACCCTATCCGGCCAGACTCCAACTTCAGTGAGACGGGGAATCTCGTTGGAATAAAACACGGTGACGAGTTCAGTTAAAAATCACGCAGTTATTTTGTAGTCGTTTAAATATTAGGTTATTTTGAAATCGTGTACAACGTAACCTCAGTTAAATAATTATCGCGTTAACGCCCACTGCTAGTTATTAATAAAGAATTATTTTGCTTCTATGGATGCATGGAGGACATTTCTCAAAATTGGCCCTGTGATGGAATGAGTTTGGAAGTATAAAAGCCAATGGCGAAGCACAGGTGATATTGAAATTATGATGGTGGCCATGTATAATGATAGGATATACGAGTTTCATAGGCAGAACAAAATATATGAAAGGTTCTTTAAACGATTCAGCCCGGTATCATATCCGTTTAATATTAATTAGCGACCTCATGAACAAGCTAATAACATTTTAAAAAAGAGCCGTATACACCACTAATAAATAAACTATAATTAAAGACATTATGAGGCGACTTTAACCAGCATAATAACAATCAGAAAATCAAGGACACTGCTTGAAAAAAAATAGCGAAAAATACTTTCGTAGTGTCGACCGATTTTAGACACGGCTGATTATACAACAGTTTTTTTGACAATGACTTCCTTGTGTATTCAACACATTTTTTAACAGGAGCACATCCTGTAAGAATATTTCAACAATGGCGTGTTGAAATATTCTTGCAATGTGGTACCGATTCAAATAAGAATTTTCATGTAAACGCAAATATTGAACGTGCGCGGAACGGTGGCCGCCCGTGCTGCGCTATTTTCGAACCATTCCGAAGTAGAAACGCATTATTTAACCATACTAAACTGCAATATTTTACAGTTCTATTTTGGAAAGGCTCAAGAGCAGTGTTTCCCAGAGCCAGTACGATTAAAAATGGTAGGACCACCACAATTAGATTGATTCTGTGTATCACATCACCTAGATTCTTATTCGAACCATCTTAGTTTTAAGGTTAACATTAGCGTAAAAATATATCACATTTAATATCCGTGACCTACCAGCACATTTGATTGACAGGATATTTTCAAATAACGATAATTTATAAAGCAATCAAAGGCAAGCAGTTTTGTAAGCATCCATTGCAGCAGCTGATGTTCCCCAAATTGCATATTTCGGTCATCCGCTGACGCGTATGTTGGTAACAGCGTCCCAACTTCCCAACATAACTTTTACGCAGACTACTTTTACTTTTAAATTTTGGTTTCTTGTGATATTATTATTTTAGATACTTTAATATATTTTTTAAAGTAATACACGTATGCCTTTGATACCCTCATACTGTTGCCACAAAATAAAAAAAACTGTTGCACCGAAATAACTATTCTTAGAACGGGTGACTCTCAACCGGTTAGATAGGTAACAATAACATGTCTGTTACTCGACTCGCTAAACATTTATATCTTATTAATGGACGTTTGTATTTTATTTACTAGTTTTTTTTTTTCGAGTTTAGCAAATCAAACACGAGCGGTTGGTTTTCTCACACACAAATAACCATTCCAGTTTTGAAATGATAGTATACGGGGCTTTAATATCATGCAAATGACACATAAAATCGCCCGTTACAGTATTTTTTTTTTTTTTTTAAAGCAGAGCTTGAGAAAAGGTTAAAATTTACGCGTTTGAAATAGAAATGAAAATATTAATATAATTTTGGATAGAGAAGGAAATGTAAATATCGTTGCATTCTGTACTGTCAAAAAATAGCAACAAAGAGTGAAAGACCTGCACAGCTCCTGAGGTCAAATCGTTTAAATATTTATTAATTATGATTACTATTTAATTGGTATATTTTAATGGTGAATATCTGAATGTATTTTAAAGGGAAAGGCAGACACACGCTTAAAAACACGTTCCTACATTTGAAGAAAATTGCTTTTTTGTCACGATCAGCGTGGCGTGAATTTCACACTACGGTTGCAAGCCACTGTCTGAACAGCTGAATAATCTATTTTACACGTACGAGTATAAAATAAACATCATTGTGGCGTATGTGCCACAACTGAAATATATAATTATCTTATTGTAATTTTATTATGTTTCCGAACCTCGGTGCAAAATAGTCAAGTGACACACACGCATAGACATTTCGATAAAATGGCAATAGAAGCCTTCGATGTATAAGGTCGTTGAACCCAATTGGCGACATTTGGCATTACGACATAATTTCCATAACACGCCGTCGATACCTAAATAAAGTCTTCCAAACCAAGGCAACTAACTCTACGCGCGTTAGAAGTAAAACTTCTGTAAGAAAGTTGATTGAATTTGCCTTATTATATTTCAGAATTATCACGTCATATTGTCATCTACATTAAACGATATTTCCGCAAGCCTATTTATTTAAGATGAAATTAACGTGACAGATAACCAGCGACTTCAACCGAATGAGTCCATCACCGCCGTGCGTCCTGCCGAGTTTAGCCGAATGAGCGTGTCGCAATTGGCTTCATTCACTGCCCAGGAAGAAATGTGTGAGGTTTTTGAAATTTCACTCCAAAAACTCGAAAATATTACAATTCGACATTTTTAACGCGGAATTAGAAACGTTCTTCCTTCGCTTATTTTTGTATTTTTGCCCAGAATGCTGGTAAAATACGCATACAAACGAACATGACAACATTACCCATCCTATAAATGGCAAACCCGGAAATAAATAAATTAAACATTTACCGATTTGCGACACTTGGGACTAATAAAACGTTGATTTGTACTACCCTCGAATATTACTCATTAGTATGGGATCCTGTCACTCAAAACCCCAAAGGCCAACTGAAAGCAATTCAAATGAAAGCAAGCGGACATGTCTTTAGGCATTTTAGTCGATATGTAGTCCATTTGAAACAATTTCATTTCCTAATTGGGAGCCACTAACTACAAGGCGTTTTGAACACAAATAACTTATTTATACCGGGATGTTCTGAGACCATTCCAGCTAATTGGCCCTGCGATTTCAATATATGATTTGTGAAGACGACAAATGTAAACTTTATGTGATAATATTAAACCGGTGTTGTAATACCAGCCGATCGTTCTCTCGCAACGCCGGTCAAGGCTACACATATCGATTGCGTCATTGGTAATTTACACCAGATTTTTAAAACAAAATAAATACATGGATGAATTAGATTTGCATTGTTTTATCAAATTTCACACTCGTAATAGGGATCATAAAGACCCGTTTAAGCCTTCGGGAATGGTCTCGACTCTCGGGACATCCTGTATTGTAATGAATGAACTAATGAACCCCAATGGTCTATCTCTCAATCTTTTAAACAATCATTTGCAATTTGCATTAAAAAATGAATCCACCGCTGATTTCCCCCTCACATTCATTATTTTTTTTTACACACAACTTGGTTGTTTTATGATGCGCATGCATCTTGCATTCTTTAAAAAAGAAATCTCAATTTGTATTCATTATTCCCTGTCCGCTGAGGAAGGATTTCAATCATTATTTGTGGCTGAAAGATCTAGCTACCTTCAGCCACATTGACGATTGAATCATCCATTTTTAAAAGTGCCTCCAAATTCAAATTTTACGGGAAACTAAAAAAAAACTATTGCAATTATAGTTAATTTTTAACTAATCTAAAAAAAATAATAAAAGGTTGTAATATGACTAATATTGTATATCGCTTTCTTTAAGTACTTGTCCTGGAATTCCTCGGCATGCCGGAGTGCTAATGAGGGCACAGAATAAATAATAGACACACACGTTGTATATATGTATTATTTACTTTGTGTATTTATCACAAATTATAAAGTTCAATTTCTCAGTTATTTATGTATGTTAAAGGAAATGGGGGTTTATTTGCCCCCCCCCCCCCCCCCGTGTACCGCGTCCTTTGCAAAAATATTATTCTTTTAAATTCAGTTATAGTTCGCCCTCTAGTCCCGTACTGTAGATAAAGTTAAGTAACTTTTTGAGTGTGATGGTTTAATACCTTCTGGCCTAGAAGCCGGTACCTTTTGTAGATGGGGCCACATTCATCCAGTAGGTGTAAAGGGGTTTCTGGGCTCTCTTTGCAGAATCTGCGCCTGTCATCGGTCGATAGGCTCAATTTGTGCAGGTGTTTGTTCAGCTTGCAGTGGCCTGTTTATGTTCTGGTTAGGATCCTTTGTTGGTTCCGGCTTAACGCAGTGTGTTTTTTGTGAGAATCCTACATTGAGTCCTTTGACTTGCTTTTGTCCGGGCTTTTCTCGCCAGTATTTTTGACAATTTTCCATTACCTCCTAAAGTAATTAGGAAAAATATAAAATTATTCAATTTCGATAACGATCACGATGGTTTCTCATATTGCTTTGTGTTGATACATCGGAAGTATGTATTTATGAAACACTAAGTATATTACACCATGTTACGCATTAAGAAATAAACTTTAACTTCATATTTTATCGGTAACTGATAAAAAGAAAACTTGTATAATTTTGTTTATTGACTCATCATTGACTAGTTATCGATAACAAGTTGCATGGCGTTGCACATTCCTACAGCTAAAATTATTTATGCTTCAGTTCGTAACTGACTTACTTTAGGCGAAATGTGAAGAAATGCTTCTCGATCAACTCCCTCGAACTCAGTGGCTAGGTAGGTGCCAAAAACCCGCACCACATGCCCAATTCAACTGTTCCGACATCCGTACAATGGACCAGGACAAGACCAAGGTTTAATTTATTCATTTTATTCAATTTCAAGTTCAATTTATTTTTTAGGAACAAAAATTAACGTTATTGACTGGCGGTTTATTAAAATTTGTATCGACTTCATTTTGTATTTGAATTCACCTGTCAACTTCGGAATTACGAAAATCATTAAATGATGCATATTATATTATGTAATTATAACTAAAGTATCGCTGCGTTTACATTATAAATAAATTCATCACAATAAACTAAAATGAATATGTAAATTGTCTTACAAATCGTACATCTGTCATTATTCTGCAAAATATGGCAATGTGGTCTAGACTCTGCGTCGTAACACAATGGAAAAATATCGTTTCTTTACTCAGCTGTGGGGAATGACGTTAATGTCATGTGACGACGTTCATTTCCGGCCATGATGCTGATTCAAAGGAAGATGCGAGAATTATGTGTGAAATTGATATGTGCCACGCCGAAAGGAAATATATAGAGTTTGTGCATATTATTCATTACAATTACAAAAAAAAAAATATTTTAATACAATGTTTTTTTTACAAACAGCCTAAGTACATATACATATATAAATCTATTATTCGGTACATTAAAAAAAATGTTAAATTAAAAACTATAAGATACGCCCACGTATGAGCGTGCGTTTTATTAAATTTAGTTTATTTGATTTAAATATTGTAAGAACCTGGCAGTGGGTGTGAGAAATATATTATTATATAGCAGATAAGTTTGACTATAAACCCAGAGTCTCCCCTGACTTTTGCATAATTAAATATAGCTTAGTTGGTTAGAGCCCAAAAATAATTGTTTATGACTTAGGTTACACAATTTAATATTAGAGCAGTAGGTTTGAAAATAAATAGAGGAGGCTTTACTAGTGACTGTCAAACGTTTCGGTGCGAGATTCTTGCCTTCGTCGGGGGCGATTTGGCACTGTTTATAAAGCTATAGGTATATTTTTTTAAGATTGTCAAAGATTGTGTCATTTATCTTTTCAGGCGATTTGCCACTAATGATTTATGGTTCAGTAAAGTCAATTAAATTTACTTGTGCTTTTACAAATTAATTGTTTATGGTTTTAAAAAAATATATATAACTCTCAGTTTAATATTACTGACGCTAGAAATACAATATTTCATATCAATATTAATTCGAGAAAGAGCCCACGAATGCCTAACACACATATATTTTACGATATACTTTCCAATAATCAGTATATTTAGCATCAACTTAGTTTCAATTATTATATGGTTATATCAGTGTAAATTAATATGTCATATTTTTGACAACCGGGCGAGTTTTCAAAAAACCGTATATGGGCCTAAGGTAGGGTACAATTGATATGTGATTGTGAAATAACAGTAAAATATATGTAAAAATGTGCAAATGTAACAGATACTACAAATCTATTATTTTTGCACATATTAAAAATATTTCACGTTTAATATTGTTTTTAGAAGTGAACGAGGAGAGTGAAACATCAAATTTAATGAATTGGGTATTTATTTTTATTCTAAACTAGTGGTCGCCCGGTGGTTGAAATTAGTCCGGAAGTCATTAAACTTTTATGTTTGAGCATTAATGAGGTTTGTATGCCTCTATAATCATTGCATATATATATATTTAGAATTTTGTTTTATTAAGTCAGCTGCGAGCGTGTACAAATACGTCATTAGCGTATGTTGTTTGCCTTAATGCCCTGCGATACCTACTTATGAAATTTAAAATTGAATGTTAATAACAGTTGAAAAAAATACACATTTACAGAATGCTGAATTGTATATACGAATCTTTTCAAAATACGTTTTGACTTTCTTTATATTGAAGGTTCATGTGAAGTAAGTCGATCATACAATAATTTGAAGTATTCATTATGGTAAGTCCATTATGCTTGACCCTTATGACAATATGAAGTGAATTCAGCCTTTCACCCAAAGTGACTTAAGATTCGAAATGTTAAATCATTGGAGAACTTGCATTGTAAATCCAATCAAAAATATTAAATTTTTTGGAATGACATGAATGTCATTTGAATGTTTCCCTCAAAATAATTTCATCATTTTGTAATATTATTTAAATTTGCACTATTTAACACTATTTAAATTTGCAATTGGTCTTTTATCATTTCAACTTTCACGAGATTATATATTCCTCCTTCTTTGTGTCGCACGTCAGTTCTGTGTGAATGAATAATGGAAGATAAAAGATAATGTAAAAAAAAATAAACTACTGAAATTAAAAATGAAAAATAAATTATTGAAACTAAAATTATACAAGGTTTAATTTATTTAATAAAATGTACTCACTTTTTTTTAACCTAATAATTATGCATTGTTGCCTTGATATTACTTTATTGACATTGACAGATTATTGAAAAAGGAACATTTGAAATCACACAAAATTCACAGCTCGAAACTCATTCAGTCAATCTGTCAGTTAGTATGAAGTTTTATTTTATTAAATTTAATGGATTTATAACACATATTATAGATAATTTTAGCTTTCCGCACCCATTCTTCATATAAACTTTCTGCAATTCTTCTCCATATAAACTTTAACTATGCCAAATCTCACACTTCCGAAGTTTTCCCTTTACATATTAATGTGTCTAGCATACCATCTATTAAATTGATTTTGAAGACGAAATGTGCAATCGTTCAGAAATGGCAGATATAAATGAAACATACTTTTTAATATCAGGCGAATCAATTTGTCGTTGTAAATTAATAAGCTGTGGTTCATTTATTCGAACTTGTGGTTACCTCACTTTATATCTATGGATCTATTCAAAGCTGTTACAGAAACAAGTACCTGCCCTGCGTAGATCTATTTAATTGAAAGCAATGTTGATTTAGATCAGATCAAGGATTACATGATTTATGCATAGGCAGTCTGCTATTATCCGCAGAGCGAATGACAGTTTGCATATGTGCAGAATTGATAATCAGAATGAATGACAAATTGTGCAATTTCTTGATAGCAATCCGCGTTGACACGACCCCAAATGTGTTAAAAATAATATACAACGAACATTCAGATAAACTGATACGATATACTTATCGGTTTATAGAAAATGAATGAAATTTTGCAATAAACACAATATAGGATTAACGCAACGAGTTTGCAAAATGGCTGCTTTGATAATGCTTTTATTTATCTTTTAATGCTTGAGAACGCGGTTGAACGCATTGTGCGTGGTTTGCTAAGCTTTTTAATAATATTTACCTATGATTTTTTTAGAAATTATTATTTCATTTATCATAATAGTGCGGTTTAATTATCGATATAGATCGACCTTCTATTAACAAAATATATAGGTGTAGTTATATTATTATATAACTACACCACACTACGCTACGAAAACCCGTTATGAGCAGATTGGAGGTAACCTACGTTTTAAATATTAAAAATTGTCTAAACGTAGCAACGTACGAGTAAACGTATTTCCTTCGTTTTTTAATGTAATTAAACTTTATAAAAAATATTAACGTCATATATCTAAAATCCCCTGTAAAGTCATACATTTTTATGCTTTTACTGAAAAAAAAACTTTACTCGTGATAAAATAAAAATAAAAACGCGTTACTACCCCATCGTTTTTTTTTGTCGAAACATATATCACTATGATAAACGTTGCTTTCCTGGTATAGGTCTCGACTTACAGTTTTCGCTAAATATTAGATAACTTTATCGAGACAGCTGTACTCGATTTGCTATTATTAATAAATGCATTAAATGGTAAAATGATAAGAATGAAATAATAGATCCGTCAATTAAAAAATTAAACAAGGTCAAATTTAAAACGCAAAAAAAACATAATTCTCGCTCATTCATTCGAATTTCATTATCATTTATGAATAAAAATAACTGCTTTTTAATTAAATAATGTTGCGGTGATTAAACCGCCGCTATTTCTACAATATAATATAGGTTCCTGCAGTTATGTTGAACGCATTTTTTGTCGTGATCTGTTTATCTATAAAAGGTTGACTTATTTTCACATTTCATGACTTTATTTACAATCTAAATTTTTGATGTAGCTCGATTAAATAAATAACAAATGAAGATCGACTATCACAATCAATTGAAATGGTATGTTATAAATTCTTGATAATCTATAAAATTTCTTTAGATAACAAACGTATCCGCACAAAATATATTTTTAATATATTGATTTCATATCAAGGTACTGCGGGATTTATGGCCAAGAATACGTTCAGCAGTATTGCTAACCGGCGCGATATTAATATTACAAAACATGACATTGTATCACGTCAGAGTCAGAATATTGTTTATGGCTATAATGAAAACGTTCACATGAGCAGCTGTCATTCAGAAGCATTAATGCATTCAATCGTATACGTAATTATGTGAAATGGCAATGAAAACCCTATCATATCAGATTCTAGTGTTAACGTTACATTATGACTTCGCGTAATGGCGGTTATTATTTGTAAGCAGGCCACTGTTTTTTTTATATATATTAATTTTTTGACCTAGGTCATATACAATTGTGGGACCTGCTCAATGAAGTTAAAATTGGTTATGCAATTCGTATTCAAATTTAATTCATGACACGACAACGAGATGTGTGCATTAAGTGTGGATGATTTTTTAAAATGGCGGACTATTTTTATTATTTTGAAATCAAGTACGATTTTTACTCGTACTGTACTTATCGTGTAAACTAAGGGTAAGGGGGTTAAGGGGTAACGATTAGCCCTGCAGTTGCTTTGCGTAATGTTTTTCAACAAGTACGTCAATACGTTTTTATTTGATTTGCAGAGCATATCAGTAGATAAATAAACTGAAGACAGGAAAAGCTGCGGTAAAACTTTCTGAATAGAAAAACAATCTAAATATTTCATCTAGAAATAGAAAACCTCACCAGAATTATTAGTCATGTTTTTCTGCAGAAGGATCGTGTAGAAGTAATTATATTTCTTGATCATTTTAACACTTATACAGGTTATCCCGTGACCATTCCTGATAAAAAAAATCCAGATAATTTGCCCTGCGAATTCAAACATGATTTGTTTTGACCTCATATCAAAATTCATCATGAAAGGTAAAAAAATTGTAAACTTTACATGATAATATGAATGGTTTAGTCGCTAGCGAGGCCACACCGCACCGGGTCATTAATAAAAAGCAAAAAGGAATTTACACGAGCGCTTTGATAATATTAATAATCTGACTATTTTTAAAACATACCATTTATTTCAAAATATTGTTTCAAAATTAAAATGTATTTAGAGTGTAATTTAATTAAAATTTAATCTTTACATGTATCTCTGTACTTTTGCGAAACCCTGTCATCAGTTAATTTTACAAACAACTGTATGTACCATTCTTTCTTCCTAAATTATACTGTTGGTTTTCCGAATAAACAATAAATAAATAAATTTGAATAAATTATTTTCGCATTTATTATACAATTTCCTACGCGTAATAGGGAACATAAACATCCCCCCTAAGTCTCTGGGAATGGTTTTGGAACAATCTGTATACGAGCAAAAAGTGATGTTTTAAATAAACATTCTAAATCATTCTGGTTTTAAATAAACACGAACGAAGACAAGTAACTGTAAAAATCTTTCTCGCTCTAATAGTCTTATCTGTAATGAATTTAATAATGTGGCATAAATTGTAGCTTTATTTCAGGTTTTTATAATGGTGCCAAGCCTCCAAAATGTATTTTCAGAACGGCGTCATTTCTATTAGATTAGGTATCTAAGAGATCAACGTGTGTCCATTCGTTACGGCTCGTGTGTTTCGGTTTTACCTGTTTATTTTCCTTTTGATAAGAATCGTCTACTAAAATATTCCCGAACTTTTAAACTATCGCCCATATTAAATAATGTGAAATAGATAAATACTAAACCGGTTGTAATCAAATATAACAAAAAACAAGTCCCTAATAAATTTTGCAAAAATAAACCGATTTCGACACAATCCGATTATGATTATTACGTCACTGATTTTATATTTTCTTCAAAAATGAAAAAAAGGTGAACAATGAAGAGGAGAAGAAATCTTCAAAACGATACGAGTAGAGTAAGCAAGTATACGGGACGCTTTATATAACCCCGTAAAAGGTTAGGGCGCGGCCACCCTGCCTAACCCGCATTAAGGGTGTGTACACACTACGCCATGTAAAAATAATAATAAAAAATGTGCTTCTTTTATCTCTCGACATGAGGCTTTTTTTTCAATAATATGCCACCAAAAATGGTTCAAAAACCCTATAAATACAAATATAGATACTACACGATTATTTTTTTTATTCAGTACACAGAATAAATATACAAAAAATTTCCAAGAGTGAAAATAAGGTTCAGTGTATTTATTTCATTTTTTTATGTTTTTAAACATGATTGCTTTTGAGAAACCCTTTATCTAAAATGCACAAAAACTGACGACTGTAAGGAATAGTTTGTCTCGTTCGTCGCCACGCTGCAACTTATAAACGTGAGCGGGACAGGTATAACAAGTCTTACCTGAAATTTTAAACTGTTAGTTTGATCACATGCGCAGCTCATTTGATCAAAACTGACACGGCATTTCTGTTATAGAATTAAAGCATTGACTAAAAAGTTGCACACCAAGAACCTACGTAAGATTCAAACGCGGAAAGATACCAGATTGCATAGGGTCTCGCGGGTAGCAATATTACTAGAATCAAAAGCACAGCTTGTACGGTTTCAAACGTATCTCGCGGAACCCTATCAATCATGATCAGTGTCATGTGGTCGTGAGGTGTACCGCGACAGACGCTTGTCATATGCCCCGAAGGTCGTCAACCCAGATTTATCTTGCTCAACATTCGTCTGTTTGCGAAACGAACCTGGTGTTAATTTTTTAACCACACAAAAGCACCCATCGAAATTGCTGAAAAGAGCAGCTTCGTCAACATTCCAAGTCGTATGCATAGATACAATACAAACTATGCATAATATGTGATGGGTGATGCTTTTACTAAAGCGCGTATTTCAATCATTAAAACATAAGATGAATGCAGATTTTGCAATGCCATGAAATTCCAGGACACCCATTGCGCAGCCTCTAATTCGTGAAACGTACCAGCTTCAGGCAATCATCTTTAAATCCTGAAGAGGATCTATCGCACTCAAAAAGATACTAAACTTTAATGTCCCAAGACCATTACCGTAGACTTGGGACATTAAAGTAATAAATATACTATAAGCGAGCATATAAAACAATAGCGTATAATTTCTCTCTAAGATGAAACGATCGTCTTTTGCTAGTTGGCAACTAATCAAAAATAAGAAGCAATTGAACTACCTTCTTTAGGACAGACATTTAGAAGTCAGCGAACAGAGGTTGCACTACCAAACACTCACTGATACAATACTTTTAATTAATAGGTACACACGTTGTAACCTTATAAAAGTATCATGCGATTGTCGTGAAATAAATATAAAGCAATTAAAGTGGTACCTATTATGAGTAGGAAATTATACATAAAAAATATGCGAGTTCCGATGCCGCGCGGATCGATAATGTAACCTTGACACCGTTACCGGCGTTGAAGACGTTATTACAAGATCCGTTTAATATTATCGTGTAATGCATACCGCGTAAATTTTTATCCCCCCCCCCCCCACTAGCGAACACAATATACGCGCGCGTCGCTTTCATAGAACTAACGCTATCGCTTTTTTTATTGAATTAAATATTTATTTCAAAAGCTATAATGTACGAGTACACGGTAGAAATATCAATTATAATCTGCGCATGAATACAAGTAAAAAACAGCAAAATATTATGGTTGCTACTACCAAATTTTCAGGTAACGTCATTTTATTTCGTCAGCTGTTCACCCACGACGCCATTTTGTTTTGTAATCATAGCAAAATGTTATTATTGAGTATTTTTTAACTAAATCTCTTGCTCATGGTAAATATGGTAAATTTAACCAAAAAAATATTTGACAATAATCAGTCTGTACGTACAACTATGCGATTTGCTTACAATTTCTTCGATTAGTAAATTTATAGCTGCGGGGCAAATTTTTAAACAACCAAACGTTTTACTAAACTATTTTTTTCATCGCTCGTGTCTTTGATTTGCGGTGTTTCAGTATATGTTGTGTGGCGTGGCGTATTCGTTAATTATTGCAAGGTGCAGGAGTCCTGGAACTAAATTTGCTAAAGTTACGAAGGAAAACATTCTATCGTCTCACAAGCGCATTGCCAAGATTTGTTATCAGCGCGCGTTGGCCAATAATATAATTTATCCACAGCTCCTATGCGCATTGTTTTCTCGTTACAACCTAGATAAAAGGCTTGTAAAAACCTACCTCAATTGTTTTCGCTAAGCCTTCGACTTAGCACTGGCGACTGGTTGCCTTTGATTAAGGCCTCAAATCGCGTGTACAATTAATAACTATTATTTATCGACCCGCTGCAATAATTCAATGGCAACGCAAGGCATAGATTGCGTCGCGGTCGTATCTGATATTCATTTACAAAACTAAGTAACGCCTTCATGTCAAAACCATGTGCTAAATATCTGCCGCCTAAATAAAAATGATCAGATGACAGGTTTTTTTTTAGCTTGCAATTTAGGTCGAATCTTACGAGCTGAATTAGAACCACGCTCTCTTAACCTGCGGAGCTGAATTTGACATGTCGGTTCAGTTCCGATGACAATGTATTTTTATGGTTAGCACGACCCGATTCCACACCCAGGAATGGCTCGACACGAAGGAACTCTTCAACGGGCAACAGCACAGACACGAAATTTTGTAAACGCTTTCCAGCACTTAAATAAAAGCTTTTTTTAAAAATGTATTTTTACTATTAATTTGTTGTCCTTATGTTCCTTAAAAACCTAAAATGTCCTGTTATGTTCCTTAAAAACCTATGTCCTACTTAAAAACCTAAAAATTACGGATTTTTTCAGTTCAAATGCTACCAGGCCAACGTGTTACTTTGGACTTTACGCTATAAATATAGATGTTAGAAATTAGAGATGCCTGTAGTCTGCTTAAGTTGTTGTTTTATGTAACTGCCATTATGTATAGCTGTAAGCATTTCTAAGAATTAAATAAATACTCAACTAAGCTAAATGTGCTCGTGCTGGAGTCAGGGCAGATGGTGGTAACGAAACGTTAAAAATGGTATTACTGCATGCGGATTCGAACCCGCGACCGTTGGGTTAGGGTTAATAGCCAAACGCCTTAAACACTTGACTAACACGATCGTCATCTGAAAAATATCTTATTCTGCAGGGCCAAATGTCAAAAAAAAACCATTACATAATATAATAAATTGATAAAATCAAATAAATCGTATACACAATAAATACAATTTTATTTAACTAATACCAACAAACTCTTTCAGCGTTAATTTGTTTTTTTTTTCGTGTTGGATAAGGTAAGTATCAACGTAGTAAATGTATCCCTAGACCATTCCCGGAGACGCATGGGGGTGTTTGTGTTCCCTATTATAAGTAAGAATTCATCCACAAATTGCCGTTGCGACACGCGATCGATATTCGTAGCCTTAACCGGCGCACGGTCAATGACCCGCGTCGCGAGCGGACGATCAGCTGGCAAACAACGGTTTAATATTATCAGGTAAAATTTACATTTTTTTTCTCTGAAACGACGATAAATATTGATATGTCGTCTTTCCAAATCATGTTAGAAATAGCATGGACAATTAGATGGATTTTTGAACATAAATAGTCACAGGACACTCTGTATAAGGAAAGAGAGGGTAAAAGTGTTAAGTTAAACGGTTAATGCGTGTGAAGGTGATGGCTATAGACAATTTGCGTCGTTGGAGTGTGCCCGAATGAAAAAATAAAATATCTATGTACGAATCCATAAATATTTTTTTAAGAAATTATCCAGTTAAAAGTAGATTGCGATAGAGCAGTCGGAATTTCAAACAGAAATTCATTTTTGCAAGGATCAAGAATATTCATCTCGCCGTAGAAACATACTATATTAGAAATTTAATGGAATGAAACGAAAAGTATAAAAATATGTGTAGGTACCACGGCCCTCACTTAGCGTAAAAACATATTTAATCTTTGAAAAACACGCGGTATATATATTATTTTTTGATATAAAAAATGTTTTTTAAAACAATATAAAGTACCCTCATTTCATTATTATTGGATTGTCTGTGAATTAAGATATTCACGTCAAAAAATTACTTTGTTCAACCTAAAATCTTGTGTCGGACGTCACCATTAAAATTGAAAATATTTGCATTAAACTTCAAATAATTTTAAATAAATAAGCTTTAAAACATAACGATTTCTTTTTAACCTTATCGTATGCCGCATAGTTATAATTTAACTAATTTATTTTTTGTGTTTGGTTGCAGAAAATAAACTAATACAATATAGATATGGCAATTGGCAATAATATTCAAATGTTTTCGTTGAATTACTTAGTTGTTTTACTTACTGTACATTTAATATTTGATTTAAAAAGAAAATATGTATTTAAGACTGGCCATTGCCAGAGTATGTTTCGAAAATAATTAAAGAAATTAGCAAATTATGCATAGTAATTAAATTCACATCATGACGTAAGGCGTTAGCATTTTTGTTCATAGTATTTAACAATTTCGAAAGTGATTTCATTTTAACATAACCTTTAGTTTATAAGCCAGATCTAATAAAGTCGGATAAACTTACATCCAAAAATAAAAGTTTGGTTATATTATTATTTATTAATATAATATAAGCAAGAAAAATAAATGTATCAAGCGTAACACCTCATTACATTAATTCTTTCAATAATTAAAATTTTGCGCTCTCGAATAGTTTCGTAAACTTACAAGTTACGTAGCTCAGAAAAATAAATAATCAAGTAAGACTAATTGTAAATAATGGATTGTAATTGCTTTATAATCTATAATTCTGTAACAAGTCTAAAATTTTTTCTGACAATTCATTTTCGTTATTTTGCGTTATTAGAACTAAAAAAAAACTAAAGTTATCTTGGAACAATCCGCAGAATGCCCCATAAATGACAATTTATTAACAGCAGTTGAAGGTGAGCCTTTTAATTGTTAATGAGTTACCGAGTCTTTGTACTAGTAGGCAATTATAAGATACCCGCCTATAATTAATAGTTCCAATGTAGTCTAACGGACTAGATCTTCGGGAAATGCACCAGAACATCGCCCTTTATTCCACTCAACCAATTGAATTAAGAAAATATAAGGACCTTAAGTATTTGAAACATATAATTGTACTTTATCATCACAGTTTAAAACGCCAGAAAATTTAAAAAAGGTTTAAAAAGGTTAAAAAATATGTTTTTAGTCAGAGATTAGTAGCCATGTTTTTATTGCAAACAGTTGTATATCATTCAAAACCATTGATATTAGTTGTGATTAGTCATTTTTTAAGAATACAAAATAACAGATGACTGTTAAAACCGTGCAGATGCGAACCCATAACCGTTGAATCAGTACAAAAATCCTTAAAGTAAGGGATAGGCGAACTCCAATTGTACTAACTTGTATCAAACATTGCGCGAGCTGCCACGAGATCCACTCCCCTCAACCCGTCGCCTCACCGTACCATTGCGTATTAAGGGAGGTATGATTTTTTGAATTTTAAAAAATAAATTTTTCCCACCCCTAGGGCCAATGGTTGGTCCTAAGGGAGGTATGATTTTTTTGAATTTTGAAAAATCAATTTTCCCACCCCTAGGGCCAATGGTTGGTGCTATCATAAAAGTTTACTTAAATAAGTTTTAGGGCCTTATCTAAGGACTAATAAACAATTTAATTTAATTCGATATCTTATATACTAAAAAAGTACTAGTAAAATTTTAATTTTTCGGAAAAACCCTCATTCGCGCCCCCCTGGTGTCTGATTTTGCCCATTAACAAACTTGAACGAGATTTTTTACCCTTAAATTTTATGTATCAATTTGAAAGTGATTGGTTTAAAATTACGGCAGTTATCGTGTCCACGAGAAAGTGTTATGATAGATAAATAGATGGATATATAAACTTTTAAACTGAGGGTGGTTTTGGGTTCTAGGAGATGTGAAACGCGAAGATAGGTCGAAATTTTCCAGAAATCATGACATGGTACCCATTGCAATAGATAGCTTTCCTTATGAAATCTACCTAAAATAAAAGAGAGGGAAATGGGTGGTAAAATTCCTGCATGATTTCGATTAAGAATGTTTGTTAATGGGTTTATATTTAGCATCTATTATATTTTTCCCAACGCCTCATAGACTACTTAATTATAGGAAACTATTTACTTTAAATAGTTTTTTAAAACGAAAATGTAAAAAACGGCAATAAAAAACTGCGATACAATATGAAAGACTGATATGAAAACTGTACTGATTCCAACGATGATTTTAAAATAGAGTTAATAAGTTAGGTTATCGTGGTTAAGTGATTAACAGAAAGAACTTTCTCGAGTAGTAAACTATTCAATAAGATAAGTTCGTTGGGTAGGTTCTGACCCGCGCACACTTGCCTGATGTATTACGTAATTGCGAATTATTATAAAATTGCATTTTAACCTTGTAATGTCAGTCTTGAGGGCACTCGATCGTTATTTCTTCATACAGAGGTAACAGGGTAGTCAGTATACCATTGGTAACAGGTTGTAGACCATAACTAATACTTGATATCAAAAGTATCTAGGTTAATAACTAAATGAGATATCTGGAGAAAATGTAACATTCTAATTGGATTGAAAGTTAGAGCTTCTAAAAATCTTTATTTTGAATATATCTCTGACTGAACACAGAACACTTATATATTTATTTTATTAAGATGTAAGGTACCCACTAAGGTACCCACCTTTTGAAAAATACATTAATTATTGTAATACCCTGTAAGCAGGTGTGTACATTCGGAGACATAGTTAGAGTTGGATATTAGGTAATTCTTATAATTTTTCGACGGACAGTTTTCGTTCGAAAACATAGTTTTGCTCTAAATTCGACCCAGCTGTGTCGCTCTTGCCAAACTGTTGGGAAAATATAATATTCATATAAAATTTTGTGACCACGGACGCGTAATACATCATATTACACACCCTCAAATAAGCACCGTAACATCAATAAATTGTACTATATACGAGTACATATATGTATAATCTAGATCATGGTAGATCGTTGGACTATTGAGCCAAAGGTCGCGGGTTCGAATTCGCACATGGTCATACCATTTTTAACGCTTCATTACCACCATCTCCCCTGACTCTAAGATAGGCACATTTGATCTAGTTGAGTAGGGTCCAAAATAATTGTATATATATATAGTTATTTTAAGAAGGGAACGCTGTTCTAAATATCTTAATATTACTATGAAAAATGTCAGAAAACCATAATTGGTTTTATATACTAGTAATAAGTTCTGTTTGTAAATTAATAATGTTAGATGTTCAAAAAAAATAATAATAACAATATGTTGTGTGTGTGCTCACAATTGCATAACTGTTGCATCCACACATGTTTGATTTAAATAAAATATGATTGAGGCGTCACACACAAACATTAACATGTCCAATTTTAATGAAATTCACATGTAGATATTTTCGAAGACATCTCGATGTAAAAATTAACGATAAACCATAATAATTCCACTATTAATATCTGTATCTATTATTTATTAATTACAATAAATACTTCCTTCAAAGGGCATGCCACTGTAAAACATAAAATTATTTGTCGAAAAATTGGATAGCTAGTTTTTAATCTACTTTTTTTAAAAAAAGATATGTCAATTCTCTAGGTCAAGGCAGAAACCGTTAAAACTGGTATTGTTTTAAGTGGCATTAGTCGTATTTAAATAAAAATAATAATGCGGGTATCGAGAGAAATAAAAAATGTATGCTCACCAAACTGACACGATGTATTTGACAGCAGTGTGTAATCGACAACGGCCCGCTAACAATTGTTTAAAAAAACAACACAAGCACACACTACGCAGAAATAAAACAATGGAACCAAAGCGTTCGATAATAATTGTATCGACTTATTAGAATTTCGCTCGATAGACGCCGCGAAGACCAAAACGCGCCGAAGATCGGCTTCGAATGAAGTTATGAGAGGTTAGGTATAACTCGCGTTTCAAACCGCCGGTTCACAGGTTAGGTTGCATTAAAAAAAGCGCAACCGCTATTGTAGCGAATATAAAAATGTATCCACTAAAACAAACGATCGACGGCCATCGGGACGATCGATAATATAACCGCAATGCCATACTAATAACTGGTTTTCTTTATTTATTCGTGCGTTTTAATAACGAAGTTATTCTATGATTGCGTCGTTGCTCACCTCTAGTGCAGGTTGTGTTTTCAATCGGAGCGGTACGAGGAGGCGGGGGAATTCAGCGGAAAGCCTACTCTAGAGATGTAATATTTTTCAAAAAAATATCGATTATATTATATTCATAACATAATTTATATATTCAAAAGAGACTTTAGATTAATTATTAGATTATAGATTAGGTTTTACCAGAACATAAAATATATTGATATAAGTAAACGCCGTTCTACGGCATTGAACTTTAACACGTGCACAGTGCTATTACATCACAATGCTATTTACATAAAATCGTTTCATTATATAAATTTACAATACTTATATTAAAATTATGTTTTTAATCATAGTTAACGTAATTACATTATTAACTTTTCCTTTAAATCTAAATTTTTATATACAACCTAAAACCCAAACAAAGCAAGCGAAATATTGGGGTAGATAATTAACAATAAGGGTGAATATTATTATGTAAAAGTGTTCATAATTATTAGATCTGTATTTATAGGCGAAATCAGATCGTGGTAGTCTAATGAGATCGTGGTAGTCTAGTGATTAGGGCGTTGGATTATTGACCTAAAGGTTTATGACTTAGGTCATAGCAATTATTTAAAATATATATATATATAATTAGTCAACTTTCTAATTATAAAGATTACATGAAAAAAAAAATAACGTTTGTAATTTGGTTTAAGATAAACATCATATATCATTTGTGTTTTTTTTATTTACTATTAATTTCATTTTTCAGATGAGTATTCATATCATTCGGACATTCAATTTGCTGTCTAAATCAAAAATAAACCCTAATCTGCAAATTTCTACTCTTTCATAAATTTCGGTGATAAAACGTCATCGATCGTTGCAATCGATCTTTGCGTGGATCATCGGCACGGCACCTCCCTACGGCCGCTCACTCCTCGATCCGTGATCCATGATCGAACTGCCAAATGAAGGGCGTCCGCTGAGGACGCCAACTTGACTGGAGGCTAAACGCAAGGCGTGGTCGCGGAGCCTTCGTCGAGTCTATTATTTTATGGGTCCTACTAATATTAGGTAGGCCGCATTAAAAGGGTTGACCATATTAGAGACCTTGGATTAATTTTTGATGAGTGCTACTTTTTAATTAGCACTTTGATATCTGTGAAAAAAATGACTTTTAGGATTTATTTTTAAAATTATGAAATATTTTCGTAATACAATGGTTTAGTACTTATTAGTAAGATTGGAGTTTAGGTCAGAAATTTGGCATCCAATTTCAATATTCGTCAACGAATTGAATCAATTCAAAGAAAATTTTTAAGAAAGCTGTCGATCAAATGTGGAACAAAAATTTTTAAATGATTATCATGAACAATTACATTTTTTCAAATTAATGCCACTTTACCAACGGATGATAGCCGATATCTTGAGCTTCCACAAAGCAAACCTGGCAGTAATTTTGTGATAATTTTAGTATATTTTTTTTTGTTTGAAATTACATTTTTTATCCATGAGACCGATCTATCGATATAGATCAACCCCCTAAAAGGGTGCTCTAAATTTAAAAACACCTGTATACTTAGGTACGCACTGACATGTCATAATACCGACACAATGTAATTTAGTCAAAAAAATGTATTTCTCTGAAATCTCGATATCGATACTTTTACGGTCACAATAGCGTTACTAGTAAGTAGAAAGTAGATATAGGGAAAAAGAATAATTTAATCATATTTGATGCATTTGAACATTCTGTGGCTCATTCTTTTCGGGTTCTATGAATCGCAATGTGATTCATAGAACTGGAAATAATTATTAAATTACAGAATGCATCTAATATGATTTTCGTCATAAATAAAGACAGCCTAAAATGCGTTTTACACAAATAAGTTTATTAATGCAAACTTTAAGGTAAAAATTAATATAAAATTTATTAATTCGACTTTAATTTGAATTATTATAAAGTATTTAACATTAAATTAACTACTTAAATTATTTAACTTCCAATCCATTCCCAAGAAAAAAACAGCTAATTGGTCCTGCAATTTCAAACATGATTTCTTTTGACATCTTTCTCATGGTTTCTGAGAAAAAAAATGTAAACTTTAAGTGATATTATATCGTTCTTATCATAAGTACGGCCGCGCCGGGTCATTACCGACCTTGGATTTATTTCGCATTTTAAATATATAACTTAAACGTCTTCCTTAGAACAGGCGATAGCCTAGTTAGGAAAGATATATTTTTTTTTATTTTACCATTGCTTTTATTACAGTGATATTAAAAAAAAAATAGTTCTGTCGCCAAAAAGCGTGTACGATCGTAAAATGTTGGAAATATGACAGACTGAGGCTCACATTGCCACATCCATATCAAATAATACATCCACGCGCGTTTAAAAATACTGAAAGGTGGAAGACAACCTTGCGTTTGTTTTATGATTAGAGTATGTTGGTGAAATTTCAACAATATTTCACAAAGCACTATTTTATAGTTTTAAAATGTGTCGCTTCTTATTTCTGAGAAGGAATCGCATCCTCTTTAGAGCGTGGTATAAACACCGCGTTACTAGCAGCTGATATAATATGTGTCCAACAACTCGGAGGCCAAATAAAGGCACATGTGTTTTAGGTTATTTTTGCATAGGTACCTAATTGTTGATTTCTGCCTTCACGCCTGATCATTTATGTAAAGATCTCACTTAAGTACACGATCCACATCCGGTTTTTAAACATGCAGATATTTTCAAACACCATTGTCATTTCTGCGCGCGGCACATTGATTTGAAAATACCAGTGATTCATTTTTAAAGCCATTTAAAAAAACCATTATTGCCGCCACAACACTTTATGATATTCTTTTGAATAGTTTTATCTCAATCTATTAGATATATATTATTTCCTTTATTCTAGTAATATTACTATTTCGAAACAATATTATAATAGTGCCTTAAAAAGATATCGCAACAATTAATGGATAAGTGATCAATTTGAACAAATTTATTTCCGTTGATACAAATTAAATACATTACATTTATTGATATTTGTACTTCATGCCTACGTAACTATATTTTGAACTCAATATATTCATCGCTGTTTTGAAAGGCTCTGAAATAGTTAAAACTTAAAAGCGCTTATTTTGAATTATTTATAGCACTATGAGATAATGATAAGTATATAATTTCTCAGCCTAGTTATACAATAAACTAAAATCTACACGTTCTTAGATAGTTAGGTGGATTTTATTAGGAAAGCTACCTATTGCAATGGGCAATGTCATGACTTCCGGGAAATTACGACATAGCGTTTCACATCCTCTAGAACCCAAAACCACCCTGTTTAAAAGTTTATATACCCATATTACTTTTTTGTAGACTGCCGTGATTTCGGTGAAAATATCGGTCAAGTTTGTTAATAAACAAAATCACACCAGGAGGACTCGAAATTATTTAAATTTATATTATTCCTCAGATAAGGGCCTAAATCTTATCTTAGTAAACTTTTTCGATACCTAGCACCTACCATTGGTCCTAGGGGTGGGAAAAAATGGTTTTTCAAAATTCAAAAACATCATTTCATTTCCGCGTTTAGACGTCTAGCATAGTCACACACTTCAAGTCAGCAGTATTCTTTTAAGGGATGATTTTGGGCATTTATCTGAACAACTTTGTATATAGCTAACAAAAAAAAATACATATACACATAAAAATCCTCTATTGAACGTTTGGCGCGCGTATTGTTGTGTTCCTAACCTATCCAAATGACCTTCATTACAATATATGAGCGCGGGAAACTACCCGTCGTTTTGGATGTCAATTTCGTCAATAGATTTGTAGATATGGTGCCCCGTGGTTACTAGGCCACAACGTCGCGCGGTCTGATATTTTATTAGGCGAAAATACTTTAAAATGTTTTTAGGACCTTTTCTTTTGCTTTATTTACAAAGTTTTCAATTTTATGTCCAGAATTTTTTGCATGTTTGATTAGTGTTCATGGAATCTATAATTGACAGCAGTACCAACATCATAAAAATATAATTGAGCAGAACATGGTGAGCGACTTTGAAAAACACAACGATCTTTTAAAACATATAGATACGGCACGTCATACAAATCGTCCTTGTAAAAACCCGACACGGGTAGAATCCTCCTGCCGTTCCTCCTGCGCAGCAACACTCCGCCATGCTGGATAGGGACCTTCCTTGCCGTATCTTCGTTTTAAAAGATGGTTGTGAAAACATCATCAACTGTATCAGAAATTTTAGCTTCTGGGCTAACCCATAGAGACTAATTAATTACATACCAAGATAAACTTCTTTTCTGTGTAGATACTATATCTTGTATTGATTTAATATTAGTTTATTATTTGGGTTTTATATTGAGTGTATATATGTGTACTATTACTATATTATATTATAGGTTTTTTTTTAATATATAAATTATTATTAAAATTATGTATTAGTTATTAACCGTACATTTATGTATTATTATTTATATATATATTATATAGTATTATATATATTATTATTTCAGTATTATTTTTAGTTTTTTTTTATATATTAATATTATTATTTATATATTATGTATTATTTCATACAATTCAATTCACTTAATTGTAATTGTATGTTGCGCAGTGTGACGGTTATGCCTATAAGAACGATGCTTTTAGTAAAGTCTACTTTAGTACGGGCATTGCCTAGTTAGGTAGTACTTTGCATTATATGTAATTGATGATAAGTTACTGTCAACAAACAAATAAATAAATAAATAGCAAATGCTGAATTGTATTTACGTTTTCAAAATATTTTTTTTGCTTATTTTTTGTTGAAGGTTCACGTGAAGTGAGTCCATCATATGATTTAAAGTATTTATTTTGATTAGGCCGATAATATAGCTTTACCCTTACGACAACATGAAGTGAATGAAGTCCTTTCAACTAAAGTGACTTCAAATTCGAAATGTTTTGCATTGGAAAACCTGCATTGTAAATCCATCAATCCACAAGTATCAAAATTTCTTGATTGACAGTGTGCATTTAAATGAATCATTCAAATTTTTTGGTATCCCTCAATCATTTTGTATATCCCCTCTAGACATATTTAAATTTGCATTTGCTATTATCATTTCGACCTCACGCATATATCCTTATGTTTCTGTCTGCCACTCCGACCCGTCAATATTCTATGTCGAAGCATGATGGAAGTACTCGTAGGTGCGAATATCTGAAGGTAAAAAAAAATGAATATAAAAAATGTAAAATAAATTTACTGAAACTAAAATTAGAAAAGGGTTTAATTTGAAATAAAACTTACTCACCTCTTTGAAACTAAATAATTACACTTTTTTGCCATGACATTATTACTATTAAAGAACATTTGTAATCACGCATAATTCACGAATACGAACATGTATGCATGTTATATTTTATTTAATGTAATTGTAACTCACATTACACATAAACCACATTCCCCACATAAACTTTAACTATGCCAAATCTCACTCCTTAAAAGTGGGCACAAAGTTTTCTCTTCGCGTATTAATATATAGATATTTGATGTTTTTTTTCATAGCAGTAAATCGCCCAGAGTTGAATGACATCATTTTCGATAACATTGAAAAATTAAGAAAATGATTTATTTATGTTTTGCCCAACAGCTCTTCGGGAAGAGGCCCATAAGAAGTAAAGGCAATATTCAAAATAGCATTTTAATTGAATAAAAGGAATAATGTAACTTACAGTTTATGCCATATGGTGTCACAATACCGGTATATTGGCCAAACATTCTTTAGGTAAAAGAACTAAAGTCTGATTGGAAATATTAAATTGCCTAGCAATTTTACCAGTCTACTGTATTCGGAAATATTTATTTTTGAACTGAAACTTTATAAACTTATGACTTCATGTGACTGAAAGCAACCCTACACCTCTGCGCCGTTGAACTACCGGGGTGCTGGAAAAGCATCACTGTAGCAATTGTTACAGGCAGCTGGGCATATGAATATGTATTACTTGATTAGTATACAGGGTGTCCCAAGAGCCGAAGACTAAAGGGGGGTGTTGCGCAACCTATTATGAGAAATAAATGATATAAAAAAATCATGCCCAAATTTATTATATTGTGATAAAGGAATTCAGGAACTTAATAAAACATCACGTCTCAGTCGATCTTATTAGATGTTTATCACATAGTTCAATAACAAAAAGTGGTACTGCACATAATAAAAGAGTATTTTCACATAAAATAGTTTAATTTTCCAGCCACCTATACAATTAATTGTCTGCAGTCACACAAGAAAAGCACACTTAAGATATTCCGTGGTCAACAGCGACGCCACAAAACGGAAGAAACAGTAGTCGTCCAAACATCCGTGAAACAGAACTGTCAGATGCAACCCCGCGCTTGAGCAAGTTGTAGACCTTGTTTGGCCAGTACCGTAACAATATTTTTCAACAGATGGTGTCAATTCAGTCAAAGCGCGAATTCTGATACGGCGCTGCTCGATAATAGCCTTAACACCGTTATGGCGTACGGCGACAGCTGTGCGCTCACAACAAAGACATTATGATCTTTTTACTATTTTCACGTTAAGTTTAAATCTTTTTCTCAGTCATGATGAATTTTGATATAGTTTCTTAACAAATAACACTAGAAATCGCAGGACCAATTCGCTGTTTCTTTTATTGGGACACGATGTACTTCATCGTAATAATAAATGGAAATATTCAATAAATCGTGCGTACCCATTGAGTTACTCCACAAAGCTAAGCTGTTTCCTATCTTTGTGAATGTAGTTTTTGCATAAATATGTCTCTCTTCTGTAGGGTTTAATGCAAAATAAACGGTGTCTTTTTTTTAATTAGCTATTATTAAAATATTTTATTTAAAACAAAAGATGTTTTTAAACAGGTCGGAAAAGGCAGGTGGGGGGGGCTCTGATTATCGAGTGAAAAAAGAGGTAAACCCAACACTTTTTAATTGTAAATAAATAAAACACAGTATGATCGCACGTTGTAGTTTTATTTAAATTAAAAAATTACAAGAAACCTACGTGACAATTCCGTAACAATAAAACCATGTATAGGTGAAAACATTTTGTTACCCAAAATTACAACTGAAAGCCAATATATTACACTTGTCTTAAATATACACTTGAAGAGGATCGTTTAATAATTTTATTATTATGTAAACATTAATAATATATATTAACCCGATAGTGGAAATATTTTTATGCAGACAGGGGGCCGCCAATCCAACAACATTCTGTTGTGACATAATTATGGGAGTCACCTGTTAGAAATAAGACTCAAGTTTTAAGTGTAACAAAGCACTATTGACGCTCGACTAAGCTCGGTACGTTTGTTTTGGTTTGACGGGTCTGGTAAGATGGCCGCTAGCAGCTAAACACTTGGGTCTTTTGTTTCTAACAGGGAACTGCCGGCCCAACAGCGACTGCTGTGAATAATAATATAGGGTAAACCCTAACGATCATCGCCTGCCACGGAACCAACATATTCCAAATATAAAAACAAGGAAAGCATTTCATTATTGTTATTTTAAAGCTTGTGTTTTCGTTTCGTTGCTCGCTCATTGAAAAAAACACTGTTTATTCGGAAGTAAGGTGTTTAACATATTGTTTAAATAACTAAGGTGAGTCGCATTCATTTGCAAAAATATGACTAATAAAATTTAATATAAACTTTCGAAATAGAGAATAATTGGAACTGCGCCTGTCAAATCATAAAAATCAATTATAACAATATTAAATTCAATATGAGGTTTAAAACTAAATGACATATAACATGTTCCTTCTAGATTAACTGACTAAATAATGAGTCAATGTTATCAATAATTGTATGTGTAAAAGTTGAAAATTAAATAAACGATAGTTCACAGGAAAAAAAACATATTTGGACATTTTCTAATATAAAGAATAATAACAGGCGTAACAACATGAGAGTTTTTTAGGTCAATATAAATTATTATCATTTTTCTACTTTTAATTTTACTAAATACTAGGTATTAATAAAATTATTCTTCACAAAAACAAAGAAATTAATGAATTGGCAAATTTCACGACACTAGATGTTTTTTCATTCATAAGACAATTTCAGTGTCGGAAAATAATAATTAAAGAATAGTTGAATATATATGTTTTACTTTTTTATTTAATTTTATTTAAGTACCTGTAAGTCTTTTTTATTTATGAAAAATAAACTGAATTGTAATATGTACAAAATTAATGGTGTATAGTACGCATTATTTTATTGCAGTATCCGAAACACCATTTGAATATCAACAGTTTATTATGATAAAGATAGTTGTCTGGTCTACCAGTGAGGCAAGGTGTATTTACAACGTTGTAAATGTTTATTTAACAAACTATATGTATACGAGTCCAGCAATAAAATTGTTAAAATCATTAATAAATGAACAATCCGTTCATAACATGAATGCAACATGTTTCCTATGCCGTGGTTTCTTCTCCCCTGTATACAACTACTATAAATTTACAACAGTTTTTTATAAATTAGTCTTCTACAATTTATTGATGAATGTGGTTATTCGTACTGACCATACTCATATCTATTTTAGTTTAAAGTCCTAGAAAACGATTTAACCATAAGCCATAGCGTGACATTTGTGGAAATGTTGGTTCCGATATGACAAGGGACCGACCATGACCTGCCAGTCCAACAGCGAGCACTGTGACAGCACATCACCTGTCATTTACTTACATCTAGTAAATTAATTAATTCATCACTAGAAACATTACACTGACCATATTCGCCACGTATTAGAACAGGCATCCTCGTATAGAAATTTTCAAACCTCACAAATAAAATTTTAGTGTCGAAATTGCAACTGCAGCCATAGAATTGAAAAAAAAACCTGATTAAATAAGAAAAAAAAAATAAGTGAAACTTTTTCTAAGAATTTTTTTGAAGACACGGAATTTGAATAAAAAATGAAATTTTGTAATAATACAATCCTAAAAATGAAGGGGCTTTTTATGAGGGTAAAAAAATATGAAAGAAACAAACCTTACACAACCGCCAATGATATGACCGTTCCCAGCAGTGCAAAATTTACAAACACTATGAACTCTAGACGCAAATTTCATTATCATTTGTGGAATTGAATACAATTTCCGGGTGAACTAGAAATGGTGCAATGATGTAAGTTCTATTTGACACTACGATTTAAGACACATTGTTTGAACGTTAACTTAAGCAAAGAGCCCTCCAAGCGATAGTGGGGAAGTCAAATCAATTAAGATGAATCGGCTGTGCAGATATTGAGGACGGACACTTTGACATTTTATATAATGTATACTTTATAAAGCACATAATGGGAATGGAGATCAGTCCATCCTGTACCAAGAGCATCAATCTGTCAGCCTGTGAAAAGTGCCAATTGACAAATCACATTGGTCTATCCGACCCAGACCATAGAGTCAACACCTATGGACACTTCTACTTTGCATGAGCTGTGTTCAATGGACTCACACCTTCAGCTAAATGTCAACCAAACATTGCAGTACCCACTTTGTTATGCACACTAAAGCAATTAGACCAATAAGATTGAAAAGTTTTTTCTATTGTGAGTTGCATGGAAAATCTGCAGTAGAAGAGATGTTTTTAAATAATATCCCTTGGAGTGCAACTAAATTTTTCCTGAACATCACCTTGTGAAACAGTAAAAATTATGGAGAATAAATGCTGATTTTCATTGACGCTGATATAACTGTCAGTTATCTTAGCACTTGCTGGTAAGAAAAATCATCCAAAGATTGATCAACCGAGAAAAACCAGTCAGGATTATCGAACTGTTGCAAATTTACGTGGACACATAAAATTCAAATGCATCGATACATTATAAAATGTATTGGATAGTTTGGATGGATAGAAAAATGCCAAAATGCAGTCCTCAAATTATTTTATATGCACTTATTACAAAAAACTCAAGCTTACCTTTTTCGCCAAGTGGGGTAAGACGGGGGAGAACATTTTCAATGTAAATTTGTACATTCATTAATAGAAAATACTGCAGTTTAATGACTTACTTCAGTGGGCGAGTCGCCCCGTGATAAAAGGAGAAACCGTTGCGCTAACGCAGCGTGTCATCATCTGCCGACATATTAAACAGAAACACGGACATTTATTGTGTTTGTCTGCGACAAAATGATTTTTTATGAAACAACTAACATTATCAATGATAACAAGCGGACCTACCTATTGTTTTTAGTTCTTGGTGGGAACGCAAATAACTGTCCTTATAATAAAATAATAAATATCTACGTTCTATAAACATTAGTCGCTCACAAAACAATAACATTGCATTATTTTATTTAAACCGCTGATTTATAAATATTGACTGACTATAATCAACGACATTGCTATTTATTGTGATCCTATAAAATCTACAAAAGCTGTCTGAAACTAAACGATAAATTTTTATTCAGTTTCATAGCGCAGAGTTGGCAATAATATTATTAATTATGGTTGAGTTAAGTTAAGTTAACATATTGATATAAATCATTTAAAGAAAATTATACCACAACCATTTGTTTCAAAACTAAAATATTAATTTACAAAAATTTAATCTTTATAGCAACCCGGCAAAAGCATCGAAGTTGTATTCAGAAATACATATTGCAAATTGCAATAGATTGAAATTTGCTTTATTATAATACTATCCAAAAAATATTTTTGCAATATTATAATTTTATAACTAAATTTTTACCCCAAATCTGACAGAATAATTATGATAGATAAGTGGATGCAACCATTGCCGCAGATGCAATATATAATACGTATTGTTATATAAATAACATTAAACTTTAAAAGATAAGGGTTAAGGGAAGAAAAGTGTATCCATTTACTGCGTAGTCTTCATGTCGGTCTGATCTCAGCGGGTGCGGGTAGAGGATCACCTGAAGCGCGGAGGCATCATGGGGAGGCCGGCGCCGGGGAACATGGGGGCCATCCCAGGCATGCCCATCATGCCGCCCATCAGCATACCTGTCACATGCAATAGTTGAGCGAGTCAGTGTTACGGTCGCGAGTGCGGGCAAATGGTGAACTTTTCTGCGAGCACATCAATTCGTGCATTTTCGACAAAGTAATAGAATAAAAGAAGAGTTTTAAATGAAACGAAAAAATCAGGGTTTCGGAATGTAATTAATTTTGAAAATTTAAAAAAAAGCAATGAGTTTTCAATTGAGTAAATAAGCTTACCTCAAATAAAAAATTAATAATGCTGGTATATTCTACGACTACGTATTATTAAACGTACAACTTTTATAAAGCCAAACATTATTGTATAATTAACGTTTTAAATAAATTGTTAATGTTATTGCTTTTTTATAATTGAAAAAAAATATTATTTACCGAATATGTGGTGGTATGTGTGCTCGGCCGTAGAAATATCTATATAAGACTACAAAATAAGTCAACGTCTACCACTGAGAAATGGTGAAAAATTCCGGCAGGCAAAAAAGCATCCATACTCATTTACAAAATTAGGCAGTGGAGCTTCCATATATATATATATATATATTACATAATATAACAATACAATTTTGTAAGAAAAAAAAATATTTCAGATATATTATATTACACTTTGAGCGTAACTAAGATACCAAACAGACAGAGAAATAATTGTAAAAGATTTAACAATACAATGCACATAATCTAAGTAATCACTCGGGTAAAGCAGGAAAAGTGAGCAAATACTCGAATAAAACATTTAGTGAACATTCAGACCAAAAATACTTATATTTAAATGGAATATAAATGAACTAAAAATTAAACAAAATGTGTGTAAGACGGGTTATATACATATTTATTTGAAAAAGGATTTGTTAAAAATCTGTTTTTGGAAAATAGAAGCTCGAGAAAAAATATATTTACGTATACGCCATAATAGATGTAAAATTAGAATTCAAAGTGTATTTATTTATTCTGTCGACAAATGTAACCTACGATTAAGCCTTAAAATGATGTCTGTTTTACAAAGTAATTGAAAAAATAGATATTAATATAATATCCTACAAAAAGTTTTCAAATGCTTTGGGCATTTAAAAAAAAAACAGGCAACCCAACTTCCATGATATATAATTTCTTAATATACAACAATAACACAGTTGAGCCCAATAAATAAAATTGGTAAATAAAATAATAAAATGATCAGTGGCACAACCTTGTTTAAGCGATTAGAAATCATATTTTCTTCAAGTCAGTCAGCATTATATTATTTTGTGAAATGTTTGCGGTCCTAAATCTAAATTCTATCTTAGTTTGAACATACCCAATAACGAATTGGTAACTGAGAATGAGATATCAGCTAAATAGCTGCTTAAAACAATAATAATAATTCACTAATAATGCATTCAACACAATTTCACATTTAGATTTTATTTTTAATAATGCATTAGTAGACAGAAAATAGCTTATTTATAATTAAAGACATCCAAAGGATTAAAGAGATAAGACAAACCATCATTGCAATCATGGGAAGTCAATATGACCATAAAGAACATGGAGTCAATATGACCATGAATACAGGGGTGTTGAAATGACCATGAATACTAGGTTGTCAATACGACCATGAATATAAGCGAGGCAATACGAATGAACACAGATCTATATAGATTACTAGTGACAGAATCATTGGAAAAATCCTGTCAGTTAAGACATCTAATTTTAATAGACGAATCCGCAAAGCATGCCAGTAAAAATAATAATTTTTCACCAGATATGGTTTAAATAACATAGAAACAAGTTAAAAATATAATTAGTCAGCCAATTCAATTTTAATAGGAGTTAACTCTTTACTTTTACTTATATAAAAAAAACTAATTATTATATTGTGGGGACCAACTTGGACCAAGTTGAACCAACTCGCGAGGCTTTGTCGAAGAATATTCGATGTGTCATATAACTGAATATCACATAAGTCGTGTTGATTAGCCCTGGCAAATATGGTCCTAGTTTTAGTGTCATATTTTTGCCTAATAGACAAATTGCCCTTATATTAATTTGTTTTCCTATATCACAATTCATTGTTTGACAGATCTTCATGTCTCCTTTTCCGTGATTTAAGCCATTTTTGAATGCTAAATAGTAACAAATTGGAGAATGCTAATTCTTAAAAAAAAACTAAAGAATTCAGTTTTCTGAAACTAAAACTAATTTATACACACATGAAAAACTATATATTCCATTTGGGGGGTTGTAAATCATCCTCAGCCCCAATCCTCAACCTGTTCACTTACTTTCCTACTACTCTTTTAAGATGGGCATGATGTATGAAATAAATATATTTGGACATTTATTTATATAGAGAAAATATGAAAATTCCTAGAATATTTTTAACACCATTCCTTAAGTAGTTTTCCATTAATAATTATAATTGTGATGTGTGCATGCAACGGCACAAAATCAGACAGTGGTAGATTTATATACCTGCAAGGCCGATTTACACATTAAGTAATACAGGTGTAAGCTGTTCTAGCTGTTTATTGTTTTCCACAATTATAACATTTTTTTTTTCAAGTAGATTTCATTAGGAAAGCTACCTTTCATTAAGTTTAGCTTCATTTATTATATCTATCTATATCACTTTCTTGTGGACACGATAACTACCGTAATTTTACAACATTCGCTTTCAAATTGGTACATGAAATGTAAGGGTGCAAAATCTGGGTCAAGTTCGTTAATGGGCAAAACCAGACCAGGGGGCAGGAATGGGGGGATTTTTAGTATATAAGATATAACTTTTAGTATATAAGAAATCGAATCCATTTAAAAATGTATATTATTCCTCAGATAAGGGCCTAAAACTTATCTCAGTAAACTTTTTTGATACCACCAACCATTGGTCCTAGGGGTGGAAAAAAATGGTTATCAAAATTAAAACAAAAACATACCTCCCTTAATAAGTTAATTTTCCTACAATTTTTGATATGAGCAACCCTTATGGAACAGTATAAAGAGGGATTCAGTATACGCACTCTTGATGCGCAAGGATACGGTGCGGCGGCGGGTTGAGGTGCACAACGCAACCTGCCGCGCGGGGAGTGGATCTGGCAGCTCGCGCAATGTTTGATACAAATTCATACAATGCCCTATTTGCCTACTTTGATCCGGTGAAATTTACCTCCGCCATCCGGAGTGCCGAAAGGAAATTTTTACTGTAGTAAAATATTTTTTCTCAATGCCTAAACCGTACCAGTGTTTGCGTTATTGTGTCAAAACAATTATTCGTTTGAAAGACGCTTGTATTTTAAACTAAATTTCACAACCCTCTTTAATGTTTTCTTTCTTTAGGTAACATCTCGTATAGGTAATTTTATGTGTTTAATTATTGATTCAAACGATAAACATCAGTTGTGCCACAGACAAGGTTGTTAACTTAGAATACTTTAATATAATGGCAACGGCAGGGGGCCAATCAAGACCCAACAGCTTGGTGCTGCGATCGTCAAACCGAATCACCTGCCGCCGTCAGTCCCACAACCATCAAAACCCTTGCAAGCTTACCGCGCTTGGGGCCTACCGTGCCGGCGGTACAACTCACACTGGATAATCTCTCTCTCTTCTATTGCAATGCTGCGCGGATGCGCCGACATTATCCAACATATGACCAAATATAAATCAATTCGTATTTTGGAAAGTTCATAGATTAAAACTTAAAATATATTTACAATTAAATAACAACTCTACCTAAAGTTCAATTATACTTGAGGTGATTAGTAAAATTATGTATATGATAGGGGATGTCATGCATTTAATTGTTATGAAATGTGCGGCAGTGCTACTAAGACAATATTAGTTCTTTGACCCTATTAATAAGTCTATAATTAGTAAAAGCTTCCATAATCACCATATTTGCAACAATCTCCACAAGTATTAGGAAATTAAAAAAATAAACCTAAATATGATAAAAAATAGTAAAAAGCAGAAAATAAAGATCCTTCTAAAACCAAAATGTTTATATTTTCGCTATGATGCAAGTAACAAGTAAGTTATATACTGATAATTTTCACAAAACTCAGTTAAAATAAAATATATAGATAAGACACTTTTAACACAATTTAGTAAAATTTGTCAGTTAGCAACTTCTTGCACCATAGAGACTATAAATGAATTTAGAAAAGTGATTGACCGTAAAGAAGATCATAAACAAGGTATTTTTAAATTTAACGCATTCTTTTTTAGGATGTTGCTTTATATCGACACTCAAACATTAATCAGCAAAAAATATTTCTCAATTATGACTTCAAAACTAAATAGAAATAATTTTAATATTTGAGAACGCGGTTGAATGCATGGAGCAAGCTCGGTCAGTGACCCCTGTATGGGAATCTCGCAAAGCACATATGATATAATTATTTTATCATGATTTTTTTTTCAACATTATAATTTGTTCATGAGACTGGTTTAGTTATCAATATAGATCGACCTCTTAAAGGAGTGCCCTGAATATAAAACACCTGTATATAATAAAAAAAATTGTTTTGGAAATATCTTTAAAATACTGGGCCTCATCAAGTTGAATTCCTAAAATCCAATGATAAAATAATATGAGATTTCTACGACAGAAAATGGTCTACAAAAAAGCTACACGGGCGGCAATGAAGTTAAAGCTAAAAAGTGAACTCGTGCAATGAAGAAAAACTGCAAATGAGTAAAGCATTGCCGTAAATATATGAAACAATTAACGGGTTATTTTTTGTAATTTGCAGAGGTAAAATAAATGACAGCCATACACAATATGACATTTTTCATCGGAGTAGAACAGGTATGAAGTTTGCATGCAGTGTTAAATGAATATTAGTGCTAAAGCAAATAAGTTTTTAAAATTAAGAAAGGGTAGCCGGATTATAGTTCGGATGAAAAAATGAATCATTTTCTACAGACCAATATTTGCATAAGTGTTATAAAACACACAATGTACACGAATACGTTGGACAACATAATATTATTAAAAACTCTTTTTGTGTATGTCAGGTTATATCGCTCTCGATGGCTATAAGTGTGGGTAAAGTATAGATATTTACTAGTATTCATAGGTTTTTCAATAAGTATACATTGAAGGAATTATAAAACATTTATAGGTGGCTAAGAATAACATATTAAAGTTTTAAAATTAGCCCTAGTACACAACAAAACAAACCAAACATTCCCCGATATTAATGTAAAATAATCTACTCATATTTACTAAAGGGTAAAACAAAAACACATTCCATTTGCTCGTTCGTTAATTTTGGTAAACTTTTTTTTTTTTGATGATGGCTAAATGAATTAGCACATTTTCAAAAAAGTTGTTAATTTAACCTTTTCATATCATTCTAATAATCATTAAATGATTTGTGAAAAATAATAGTAATTTTAATTAGAGTTCATTGTGACTTAAAGTAATAATAATTTCATAAATTATAGACAGGCAATGAAATAAAGGTTATTAGCATATAATGTGGTAGCTGCCACAAGCGCAGAAATTAGGTCCATCATAAACGGATAAAAAGGAAACAGTATAGGAAGACATCAAAGAATTGAGATTTTGGTGGAGACCAGATGTTGTGTATGTTCAAGAAGATGTTTATGTGTTTATCTTATCAATCCTAGATCTATAAGGTGGTGGAGACGTATTGCCTATATTGACTGTGTAAAATGATATGTTTTCTTAATGGCTGATGTAATTTATGATTTTATTTGACTTAAAAATGTGTTTTTTGGGATGTTGTATTCCCATGGTAAGAGAATCTTAACAATCTTTATTATTTTTTTTATTTTAGATATCTGTGCAAGACAACTTTGGGTTCTGGCAGTTAATAACTTTGCGAATCAAGAATAGGACATTGTCATGGTGACATTAACAAATACCTTGTTCGAATGTGATTAAACCAGACAAGATATATCTAGATGAGAGAAATGATAGCTTGATCTCAATTGAGTGTGTGCCGGAATGCGATTAAGTAGAATTTGAGCTTTTACGGAGACCAGAGGAATGGAAACGACAGAAAACAAATTCTGAAAAGCGTGACAGGAATTACATTTAATATAATTAAATAACTATAAAAAGTCTCACACTAAGTCATGTTTCCTTAATCGAATCCTAAAAAAACTGCTAATTTTAACTCCATTAAAATTTTATAAACAAGGACATAAAAATAATTGATTTAAAGAAAAATATGAAAATGTAAATGAAACTGTTTTTTTTGTGATGTAAGGAAGAGTAAGAGGGTCATAGGAAATTCATTTTAATAAACTTGACTTAGGAACGTAACTTAAACTAACCTCATAAGTGAATATTAATAAAAATAATAAGACAATAGTGAGTGATTCAAATAACATATCTCTTAAATGGTATTTTTTATAATTTCATATTGATTAACACTTTCTATATTAAGTAAGCTCGGAAATAGCATTGAACCATGCAAATGAGACTTCAAAGCATTTGAAAAATAATAGATATCAAGGACGTACGACAAAAAGTTGAATGTTATTACAGTAAAGCTGTGTCTTAAAACTCAAAGCTTAATTAAGTCCTGTTTGCTACTTCTGGATCATTTCAAAACAAAATGCTTCGTTTAACTGTCAAATCTTGCAATTTTTGTACTAATTTTCATGTTAAGCGATGGCACAGCTGATCCGAATAGGAAACTACCAGTCAACCGGATAATTTCTCCTCGGCTTCATAGAGAAAGTGTTAATATACATTTTTGACCTTATGGCAACTCAAAAGGTTTTTCCCTTATCGGAAAAGGACACTCAGTACTAATCTAATATCAGAAGGCAAATGATAAAGTACCTGGCGGAAGCTGCATGGGCGGCCTAAGCATGTTGATTTGCGGCATGGCGGCCATCATATGATGCGCGTGTTGCATCTGCGCCTGGGCGTGCTGCATTTGAGCATGAGCCTGCTGGAAGATGATGTTTTTAAATATGGAAACGAGCAAAAATATTTAAATTAATGAATGCGATAGCACTTCTCATAATGACGGTATAGTCTCATTCAATAATTTGTACCTACAACCTAAACAGTTGACAGTGAACCTATAAGTATCCTGCGCTGTGCTATGTATCTCAAACCAACCACCTATGTCTTCAAATATGTGGCAGTTAGTTACAAAATTTTGTGTTTGTTTTTGATTAACGCTTACTTGGTCTCGCTGCTCGTAAATGACCCACATAATTCACATGGGAAAATCGACTTTGGTGGATTACAGACACTATGACACCTGTATTTGGAGAAATTATTTGACAATTTTATATCATATTTGGGTATTTGAAACCTCCAATAAATAATAGCAATAGTCACTGCGAAAAATGTGAAAGAACGTGCAAATCTGTGCGAGTGAGAGAAAAGGAAAGTAGGATGGGCAAGTGTAGAAAGACGAAAGAATGTCAACGGTCACTAAAAGGTGAGTGCTTCAGAACCGATTCATTTGTCGCTTCTATGTATTTTCAATGTTCTGTAAAAAAACCACCAACACAGGTTCAACATGTGTTGCATTTAAAAAAATCCCGTACCTGCATCTGTGCTTGCTGCATCTGGGCTTGTTGCATCTGCATTTGGGCTTGAGCCTGGGCTTGAGCTTGGGCATGAGCCTGTGCGTGGGCGTGAGCGGCGGCTGCTGCATGAGGCATTACGCCCACAACCGAAGGTAATGACATGCCTGGACGGAGTTGACCCATCAGCTGAACGGGACGCAGGCCGCCTACGCTGACGGCACGCAACGCTTGCTGCTGACGGGCTGCTGCTGCCGCTAAATGCGCTGCCATTTGCTAATCACAAAAACAATATTTTTTTATCGTTGTATAAAATTTCTCAAATAAAGCGGTATTATAATCCTAATGAAAAACACAGTTTTTACAGCTATACGAGTGTTAACACTATACAAAATAGATAAATTGGTTGATTCAGCTCAAAATATTTACTATGTTCAAGTATGAACACTACATGGCATTAATTTGTCTATAACAATTAGGTTTTCCCAAAACTTTTCTTAGGATTTGTGTGTTAAAACTATCCTTTAAATTGTAAGATTGTAGATATGTTAAATAGTAAAATTTCAAGATTATATCTGTGAAACAGAGAAAACACAAACTTACCTCGGCAGCACCCTGCTGCGATAATGCCAAGGATGTAGTTGTGACATTGGAGACTGGGACAGACACCATTTCTGTCACAGGTGAAGGTGTTACTACGACCGGAGATGCATTGGGCGCTCGCCTATCAGGCCTCGCATAGCGTGGCCGCCGCGCGCGTATCTCCTCCAGCGAGACGTCCTCCGGAGGGTGTACAATACGTGAAGCAGCGCCAGTACTTGTAACGAGTGGAGCACCCGATGAAGATCCATTATGAGATGCAGAGTCCAAACTACTCGTAGAATGTGCTGAGGTGATAGGTGACGCACCACTTGGCAGGGTTGCTGAGGAAGAACTTGTCGGAGGTGCACTGATGGTTGCGCTGCTACTGAAAAATAAATGAAAAACTATGATGAATTTGTGACAGAGAAAATATAGCCTTATTAAACCCACGGTTACCAGCAACTAAACCACTAAAGCCTATGACTGTACATACGAATCCAAAAGATTTTTAAAAGACCTGTTATAAAAAGCATTTTCGGAAAGTAGCAATTCGTCATTTTCCTAAGGTTGTGTGTCATCTGTTAGCAAGTTTCGTTTCACTTGAATGTGGCATTAAGTCCAGTGACACCATTTTCATACATCATCCAGCCCATTTTCACAGATTTCAATTTTTGATTGCTTTATAAGATAGCTTGTGGTACAAGAAGATATGCCCATTTCACAGGGAATATGTTTTTTTATTATTTTTATTTTATTATTCAAAAATAAGACATAAATACATTAAATGAGTTCTGGCAAGAATATGGTTTTGGCTGCCAGAAACTCAAATTCATGGCAAGTCTTACAAACTTTGCGTACTAAATTTACATACATTTTTTTTTTTAGATAAAATAGAACAAAAAAACATTTAACACAAAAAATAAAAAAGAGTACATGCAAAATAAATAACTAACATTACAAAATAACATTACACGAGAAGAAACACAATCACTATTCAAGAAATTTCTTGTATGCAGATTACTATAAAATTATACTACTGATATTTAATCAATTAGTATAGGTAATCTTTGAGAGAAATTTTATATCGTTTATTGATTTTGGTTACCTCTTTCAAATGTTTTGGCATTTTGTTAAATAGGCAGGGCAGGGGCGGGGTTAAGGTAAAACAGTTCAATGAACAAGATGGCGCCAAAAAGTGGTATTAAAAAAAAAGTGTGACCCGTGCCCTTTTCGAAATGATGGGTTTAATTTGTACATTTAGAATATATGCCTTATATGTTATTAATATATTGTGCATTTAGGTATTCGCACATTTCTTTAGAAATTTAAGAAAAAAAATGAGTATCCGAAATCATGAAACCATGCAGCGATGACATATTTTTATGATGTAGCATCCGTGCACTTATTTGCAGCAGTCGGCGGTGTATTACATTGGCTAGTGACCAGGTCGCAGGTGACATGGTCGCGACCGCCTACTGCGTTTACGCGTGTAACAACATAATAGCAAACAGATATATTTTGATTACCTATAGGCAGGAAAAGTAGGCTTTGTCGGTAAAGTAGGTCCAGCAGACGGGAACATTGGACGCAACAGCATTCTGCAAAATGAAACCCAAAAATTAAAAAATAAATCAAATTAATAGTGATATCAGAGAAATGTGTAATGTTGTTAACATGCGGACAGACCAAAAGTAAGCCACATTGAAATCTAAAGTCCAAAAGCGCAAACACATGCGATTTAATCACCATCTTAAAATCACAATTCACTAGTAAATTAAATATGTGTACCTACATATCAAAAATGCATTATATCCAAACTAGTGAAAACTAAAAAAAATAGAGAAATAATACGTAATCAACAACAGCATTTTATTATTTTACATAAATGCATTTCGAAAAATATTGAAAGATAAAATCATAAATTTTATTGTGGGATAATGACAATAATGTTGTTTTTGTTGTTTTAAGTTGCTTTACTTAATTGACAGTAATGTATTATATTTTTTGACATTTCAATATTCCACAATTTTAAAAGCATACTAAAACTAATCTCGAAATTGTATTCGCAGATCATGACATTTGAATTCAGTTTATATAAAGACATTTCCAAGACAATCACACATCCCGCCTGAGGAGAGGGTTCACTTGTCCATTTGGACTTGAGCCATCTATTGGAGCAAAAGGGACAGCTAGCAGTCCCAATGTCCTCACTTGCATACTCGATGGCTGGCATCTGTCAGTGTGTACCAAAAGTCAACACACAAATATTTAAATAAAACAAAACAATCATCTGAAAAACCTCCACAACAAATTGAGACTGTGGAAAAAGATTTTAGGTGTAAACTGTTTTTGTTTATCTTTAAACAGATCTTTATGCTTCAAAAAAAAAATATATCCGAGCAATCATAGGAATTAGTCTGCGACAATCTGTAGATCATATTTTAAATCACTCGGCACACTAACAGTATATGGAATCTACGTACAAAAAGCCCTATGTGAGTTTTTCCAAAATAAGAATAAAATTGCTACCCACAAATCCATCATTTCCAAAACACAAGATGCACTTTCCAACTATGCACAAACAGTTACACCTCGTACTGCAAAGTATTGGAATTCAAGTGCACACTTTGACTTACATTGGTGTAATAAACTTCTAAAAAAGTTCAAGGATTTTGAAAATATATCTCAATTCAAGAAAACCATCAAAACGTATTTACTTAGGAAAAACTATTATAGATACTTCGAACTGAGTGGCTTTTTCGACAGATTTTTCGTATATAATAATATGAATAAAATGTGTTTTTCTAAAAATAAACTGTGAATAAACTGTGTGTGTTATATATTGTATCAAATGTTCTTGCCAAATTAGCTTATTTTTGTGTAGGTACTTTAAATGTGTAGAAAAAAATATTTGTATGCATTATAAAATGTAATTGTAAATATATCGTTTTTAAAAATGTAAGGTCATTCCTATGTATTAAATTACTCATGGAAATAAATATAAATTAATTTAAAAAAATTCATACAAAGGCTTTATTTTTATTCACTTTATACCACCTTTCAGGTTGATCTATATCGATAATCAAACATTATTCAGCAAAAAATATTGAAAAGAGGAAAGAATTTAATTATGAGAAAAAATATTAAGGTATTTAATCAAAATAATTTTGAGAGCGGAGAGGAGTGGTGCAAGGCACTGATAGTTCGAAAAAAAAAACTGTCCTCGAAATATAACAATATGATATCTCAGTCTGATAATTTTATTATCGTGAAATAGAAAAATGAGGCATTTTTAGATTCATCATGAGGAAAAATTTTGACTGCAGACTTCTTCAATCAACAAGAGTTGAAAATACTAATATCTAAGGTGTACTCATTCGAAGTCATTATTTTATAAGCATCGTATTCACCGAGAATGAAACTATGGGACTGATGAGCAGTAAGACCGGACAACGTGATTTCACGCAACCATCAGTAGTAATCACAGCAATCTGGTAATATACTGGTAATTTTTACAGTAAATAGATCGTACATTAGAAATAGAAATCATAATAATTATTTGCAATGATTTTGCTAATATATTAGAATAATATAATAATATATTAGGTCCACAATACCTACTGGAAAACACTATGTATAGAGTTTGACCTACTATGTAATTTCAAGAACTGGAATGGTTCGACTTCTAAACATTTGTTTTAAACTAGTGTAGATTTTTTCCATGGAAATTGAATCTAAACAGGTTAGGTTAGGTTAGAAGTGAAATTACAGTTAGGAAACCCAGGCATTGCAGTAATATGTGATGGTGCACAAGTTTACTGTTGAATAACGTAAATATTAGTGTATAAGTCCAATCTTCATATTGGCCTTATTAATAAAATAACGAATACTAATATGACAATGTAAATTCAATTTATTTATATTTTATAAACAAAATAATAATGTTTCACCTTCAATGGGCTTACGGGATGACTTCACCTCCGAGGGAATTTCTTGATTAAAATTCAGTCAATTAATAGAATTGACACAAAACAATATGCAATCGCAATATATTTTTACGAACATTATTAGAATAATACTCGGTTAATTTAATTATTTATTTATACTAGGCACATAGCCTGTTTATTACTGTTTATTTTTACACTGTAAAAAGTACTATAACAGGAACTATTGATTGATCGGAAAAAACATCTAAGAACTACAACAGTAAATAAAGGATCAACATATGTCGCACTCTATGTCTACCAAACAAAGAGATTTTAAGTGAGTGTGTGTGTTGTCATTAACAAGAGACGAGCTAGTCAATTTTGTTTGTGCACCGCAATGTTGAACAGGAGCGGTTCGAAGACTAGCCATCTTTCATTATTATTAGCCATCTATCTTGCACTTCTAAAATAGACATATGTTAGCGGACGCGACAACTGTTCCATATTAAAATTGATATAACCAAACCTCTTGATGTGAGCGACAAACGAACACAAATTCCAAACTCTTTGCTAACGATAAAGTTCCCAATGGAAAAAATACAAATGAATTAGATAATATTAGTGAATTAGATAATCAAAAAGACTACTTGAATCGGCATCAGAACTGAAGTTTTCGCAGCTGAGGCTAGTATCAGATAGATATTTCTGTGTACATCCTTTAATATTCATCCGGTATAGCTTGTGTACGTACCATTTCTCAGTATTCGTCCATAAGTTATACTTAATATGCCTGGTGGAACATAAAATAGTAACTGCTTTCAAGATTTTTGTATATTTAAGGTGTAGTAAACCTTTTAAAATTTGCACCGACAAAATACGCTGTAATTTTAAACATCCTACAAGGACAATTAGGGTTTAAAATATTTTCTATAATAACATTTTGCTTGTTGTAATTTGGAGACAGGGATTTAATTATTTTTTAAAGTCATAAGTTTTCCAAACTTATTACCACCGTTAACAGTATTGAAGCAGGCATTAATATAGGTAGTATATGGTGGTAACAACCTATGAATAGGAAACCAAAAGTGACATAGATAGAATTAAGTGGTCAAAACAAACTAGTGTCAAATAAGTGAGCGCATATTAGTACACAAACTTAAATATTGCCAGTGAGGAAGAGATGATGACAAAACATCACACAAAGTGAAACCACACTCATTACGGAATTTACCTCGTTAAGTTAATTCATACATTCATTTCTGACTCCTATTTACTATCAACTGATCAGTATAACTTTGTAAACGGTACAATATTTGTGTGTGGTGAGATTATTATCATTATTTAGTATGAATTACTAACCCCGGTGGTGCCTGCATGTACGGTTGAGGCATAGCTGCCAACATGCCAGGAATGGGAAACAATGCACCGGCAGGGGCCACACCAGGCGCAACAACTCCTGACACTCCCGGGATCTAAAAAACAAGTCTTCATTTATGAATTTGTACTCAAATAATCCTAAATTAGTGAAAGAAATATAATATATTAAGTGAGTTATCATATTATGTTATTTGTAGCTATTAAACCACCCTAGTTCATGCATTACGTTATATGCATTAAATCTGAATGAAAATAATAAAATTTGAAAAAATCAAAATCTGAAACCTAATATTTCTCGTCTGTTGAAAATTAAAATAATGCAGAAAAAAGTCGGGACTTGTGCATAAGCGGATATTACACTGGGACCCTTTTGTCCAATACCTTAATACCGAACTAGATAGAACAAGGCTTCATGTGATTTGGCCGATTCAAATGTCCCACCGAATTATTATCACAAAGCTTGACACATTCTGTTGTTCGACTTACAATTTATTTAACTAATAAAACTGCTTTGTTTGAAATTAGCTCTTAACTTGTCAAGCCAACATACGTCGGACGGCATGAACACCCACCAGCTAAACTGAAACATCTTTAGAAAGATGAACATAACTTTTCTTCTTGAAACTATTTATGAATGGAATACTCTACGAAAAACCATTTTTACCTTCTTCCAGCACAAAGGTTTGGTTTAAACAGATTAGTCTATGACAAAACCATCACCTGCCAATACCAGCAATATCACCGGAGTTAGCTCCAAAATATTGTCATTACTAATAATATACATCTAATTTTGTTATTCACGATTAAAACATTATCATTTATATTTTTTCATAAGGTTTCCTCACCTGACCAGCTGGGGTTTTTTTCTTAGCAGCCGGTTCATCATCATCACTGTCCGATGCTCTACCACTAGCCCCACCTGTTTCCGAAGACGATAGAATATTTAAATTTGCAGTAGATACCGAAGATAGGCATGGTTTTAAACAGCTGAAACCCGGCGGCTTAAAGCATGCTAATTGAATTGATTAAAGAAAGAACACAAAAGTAATAAATAATAAAAATCTTGAAAACTATATATTATCCACACGTTTTGGTAGTAATGATTAAAAATGTAAGTCATTTTGGCAACCCTAGTACAACATGGCAAAAACTACTTATGTATAATCATATCCTTGTTAATGGAACAATATTAAAATCCCTCATTAAATTTTTAATTTTACCTGCCCTCTGCTTTTCATGTTCTTTCAAGTCATCCGCCGGAATACCTTCCATGCCGTAAATTTCAATTTCTATGTTAGACCGGTGAGGAAGAGAATTAGGTACTTTATCTATAGCTTCTTTGTGAACCTAAAACAATTAATATAATAAAATACCTTTTGCATAAAATCATCAACAGCAAATCATCTATATACAATCACATCTAAGTTGGTGCATCTAAAACGGTGAGTAAAAATGCGTTCTGATAATTACAGCTGATAAAATGCAAACTGAAACAACATTGCATTCATTTCCAAGTTACAAAACTATAACCCCAAGGCCACAAGCATATAAAATTTAGGTACATACCCGAACGTGGCTGTAACCCCAATTACTCTTCAAAATACAAAAAAAAAACATACCTGCATACAATGTATCGATAATCCTGGACCGGTATACAATTTTTTGTGGCAACTATGGCATTTAAAATGTTTTGCTTTCTGATGTTGTATAAGAATCTTCTCATCGTCAAACTCCCGATTGCAATACCTGAGAGAAGAGTCAAGGAAAATCGATAATGAAAAAATCCAAATGAGTTTTATGCAGTAATAGAAATTTCGTCTGACCTATTTAAAATACAAATTATTATTACTCAATAATGTGGTTATGTCAGTCATTGCCAGAGATTCGAATTCTTAAAATACTACACGAAAAGGATACCAGCACCAGGGTTTCGATGCCTTCTTCTTCTTGCGGCCCATTCTTTATGGCTCCAATTGAATTAGTAAAATATCTTATTGTATAAGGCTAATCAACTCGTATAACATCAAATAAAAACAAAACCTATAAAAAATACGTAGTAGTGTTCCTAAAATCTGGAAAACTGGTCCAAAATCTAAATCACACTCTCTGAATTGAATAAACAAGACAAAGAAAATGGCGTCGCTGAACGAATGAAGGACGTTCTATCTGGTGTTGTCAGACAACCAGACAGCAGCCACGCTAGCCAACGAACTGACCAAAAATAGCTTATAGCTTTTCCAAGTTTGTCTCTGGTTGTTTTAACACTGCAGTTTGACTTGGCAATTTTCCAGTAAAATCTACATGTAGTTTAATTATTTTATGCCAAATAATATCCAATGAGATTATATTATCAAATATTTCCTTGCAATATTTGAGGTAAAATTTAATATTTATTTTAAATTATTTGCATATTTATTAAACCAGATGTTATGTGTGTTATCCAACGATCTTTTAAAACGATGTTTTAAAAGATCAGTGGTGTTATCATATATTTTGTATTTTTGATAGTGAGAAATATCATATTTAATTATAGAAACACTTCCGCACCTCGTAGGTAAAAAAAAACATAATGTGCACTCGCAGTACAAAATACGCTTTATAATTAAGCTTATGAATATTTTTGCTCGATTCAGTATAATATAACCCGATATCTCATTGCAAAAAATAACAAAAATGATTAATTATAAAATGACACTTAGTGCTCCTGACTTTAAAAGTAATAACTTAAGTTCAAAGGACTACAATAATATTATTTCCTATAATGCCTTTGTACTCATATCTTCATCCATTGGAATTTTCGCATTCAAAAGTTGTCAGACAACTAATGGCGATAATTGATGCACAAGCGGTGAGAAACTGAACTATAAATAGTTGTAATAAGCGCAATGTTAAATTAGTAGGGTGGTCTATGTTCGTTTTTGAATGAAACAAGTTAATTGGTAACAGTCGGTAACCATGCGTCGAAATGAGAAATAACTCGCCTTTGCCCAGGATTTTATGATTTCATAGTGCCCATGCAGTACTAAAGCTACTTAAAATAAGTAAGTGGTAGAACATGTGTGGAAATAATAAAACCAGCTCATGGAAATTTACAACCACTTTTGAGACAGCACATAATAACTAACAACAAAACTGCAAACATCTTGTTTCTACGCCCACGCCATAAATTCGAACTTCGTTATAAATTAATTTCATATTTTTGATTTGCATTGTCTTATATTCATAGATATTTTTTTTAAAATCTTGTCGACTTCAGATTGTAAACTCGAACATTCATTTGTTTTTTTATTTTCTCACTTAACGATACACTTTTCGGTTTCTGATTATCGTGACAATACAATTTAAAAATTAGTGTCATAGCAAAAACAATTAAAACTAGATAGAACGTTTTTAACTCATTTAAATGCAGATGCAAAATAACCACTCAATCTTTTGGTCAAAATGCCTTGGCAGGTTTTTCTGCACACGCATTAGCTGCGCTTTACACCGACGATACCTGTCAAAGTTTATTGACCAAAACATTGAGGGGGTTTTATTGCACTTGACTGTACAAATACAATAGTGTTTTTTTTTAAACAAAGCGACGAAACGATTTGCATTAACTTAATTTAGTTATAAAACAAAAATATTTTATAATAAGACATTGATGTAAAAATAATTATAGATTTTTTGTGAGACCTTAGTATGTACTAAGAGACTTAGTTTTTTTATTGATTTATCATTCATCTTTTAATATTAACACTTAATACATAATGTGATTGTGTTCGATTGATCGATACAATGTTATTGTTAAAATCATCAATATTTTAACCGCTATTGTCCTTGCAATCGACATGCTAAAAATGTTTTAATAAGCATTAGACAAGACCATGGAGTCTATACACAGGAGGATCAACTCGGCCCTAAATGTATGACAGCCAATGCGACGCAAAACGTCCTCATGAGTGCGGGGGGAAGACGATCTCGTATTACACACACTGACAAGCGCGCTGTAACTTTCGTTCGGTTCGGCTTAGTACTCGACGTGCGCAGACGCTACTGCGCGGCTCAAACCCAAGCGGACGTTTTTCGGCTTACCCCTCTACCTATTGAGTTGATTCGCCTGTTAATATGGAGTATAGACCATAATAATGGACAAGACATAAAAACCATAGACAAGACATACAAGTATAATGATGTTATAAGAAATTCGCGTCAAAATTACGCATTATTTACATTAAACGAATTTACCTACAAAATAAATAGTTTTTTTTATATATTTAAAATAATTACGCCATAAATAACCCTTGAAAAATCAATGTAATGCGTACAGCTGATTTTGTGTTCGCCGCGCGCGCGCAATTCAAACCTTACGTTGCCAGCAAACAAAATGTGAATTAAATATGTGGCAAGAATTAAAAATGAGGGAATAATATATATTCTGTTTTTAAATATTTTCAAAAGTGATTATGAATTTTATGTAAATGTTGTGATAAAAGTGGCAAAAATATTAATTTTCCGGTTAGAAAATGTGTCTACTCTTCGAAATAAGATACTTATTTTTGATTGTACAAACGTATATTACCTACCTACCGAAATACCCGAGTTCCAATCCTACCTACTGCGCAACTAGCATTAATCTGCGCAGTATACCTATCTATTTCCACCTCCCCGCCGACCTGCCAAATACCAACCGATCAACCAACCACCCACCACCCACGTCACACACACCAGCAAGCGGCAGCACTTGCTTCAGTTCGTTTTGACGTTTGGCCTGATGCAGTGGCTCCGTCGGGTTCGCCCGCTCTCTGCGCTTTTGATTGTATTCTAAACACTGCTGTCAGCAATGGCAGAGGACGATAATAATTGTGAGGAAAGTGACTTTTCCGGTCGACTTCGTGGCCGGAAAGGTGCTCTTAAAAAGAAAAATGTGTATAATATTAAGGATCACAAGTTTATGCCGAGATTCTTCAAGCAGCCTACATTTTGTTCTCATTGTAAAGATTTTATCTGGTAAGTTTGAATATTTGAATTGATCTCTATTCATGCCTTTCTATTTAGGACTCCCCTAGTTTATACATAAATACGCGAATTTTTATTTTACAAATTTTCGTCGGTTAGCTTTAAAATAAATAATAATTTGAATCAATTGTAAAGTGCAAAAACTATATTTGTTTTCTATAAACTAATAAAATATGCTACTGAAATCAAGAAAACAAAATGTAGTGTATCTTCTTCTATTAAATAACCCATTACGAGTACTTACCAATAATACAGCCTAAATTTATGTAGGAAAAGGGAAAATGGGATACAAAATAAAAATGATCTACATTTATGTCATTTTTACCTTTCTGTCCTGAATCTGGTAAGAATAGCTTAGCGGAAATGGTGTGGTCACTTGTTGCGCAAAGGAATTCTTACGATTAGGAAAGAGCAAATAAATAAACTACTCCATAAATTTATATTATAATTATAGTATATATATAAATAATAACTACTACGATCAAATTTATTGAAAATGTGTCGTAGTACCTATTATCAAACATCAAAGTGACTTATTTTGTTTGTAGCGCATTTTGAATTATATTAGAAATAATAATAATGTTAATTATAATAGTAGTATTGACTTACGAAGTCGTACAGTGTTTATTGCAGGCTAAATAAAAGCTTGTGAAGAGGGAAAACGTCCACCCGGGCTTTGTTCAAAAAGCTTCGATCAATACTGAGAACATTTCGAAAAAAAAATCACCACAATGAATTTCAATAATCGGAAAATACCATATAATATTAGGTATAAAATATATAAAACGACCGTTTTACTGGTGATTGCTGTAACAAATATTTTGGGCGTTATTTTGTAAGCAACATCACTGAAAGTTCTATTTTTAACATTAATATTGTATTTGAAATATTTAGAACGCGTCGTTTGGGATCAACGCACCGTTAGTTAGTCACCAGATAGAAATTAGTCTCTGAAAACTATTACCGAGTTTCATTATCTAAGTATTTATTATTAGAGAATTAACATACGTCGTAAATTTTTGTTCACTGAAGACGCGTTTTTTTTTTTTTTTATCATTTTTAATGACGTAAAGAGTCTCTTCTAAACTGTAACATTTTGTTGTTATTTATTGCACCGAATTTTTAAAAAAAAGCTGTGTTTGGAAGAGAAACCCTGTACCTGACTTTTGTTTTTTATCCAAAACATTATTACCCAATGTTTTTTCATTCATTAAAGAAAGATTTTTGTACAATTTGAAAAAACCATTTCTTTATTATTGCTTTTCAGTTATTGAGAAAAATGTTGCTTTTCAGGAATCGATAATTTAATTACGGAAAAATGAAGATACTTTTGAAGATCAGGTCCACATACAAATATCAAATATTTAATCTTGATTCTTCTTTTTAATACAAAAACGTATTGTGATATTATTACTGTTTTTTGTTTTTATCAGATTAGAGTTGTTCTTTGCAATTCAAAGACCGTCGAAAAAAATGCACCTTATAATTTTCCATGGTTTCAAAAATGTTTATTGCAAGTGAAATCCTCCAGGGCTAATTATTTTAGGGAAAGTTCACCCGCGGGAAGTCTATTAACGGCCTCCGTGCCACTAAGGAAGAATGCTATTACTGTCGCAGTACTGTGACTCGTCAGATTATTATTACGCGGCATAGAAATGCATACATTCTATGAAAATCGGGCTTTGTATACAATCGACCCGTGGCTTGTTCCTGCCTAGTCGAACTGTAAACAGTCGCATGTTTACAGTTCGAGCGTCGGAAACAACTATACCGACTGATCATGCACTCGTGCTCGAGAACAGGTGCATAGGTATGTACGCGCAAACGCCAAGGTGGAACAATCATTGTGTGTATCACCACAATCACCACACGCGTTAGATGTAAAACTTCTGTAAGTAAGTTGTTTATATTTGTAGTATTATTTTTACAAAATCATCACCCCATATTGGCATCTACATTCAACAATGTTTTTAGAAGAAAAACCATATGTCAGATAATCCAAAATTTGTCATCAACTGTATGAAAAAGTAATAATCTAATTTTCAAAAAAGATGAAAAAGGAGATAATATTTATATTCAGGACATGTAATATATTTTATAGTTTTGCTAATGGATATTGTTTCAATGTGTCATTACAACCTTTAATTAAGACGGTGAGAAGTATCAGGGGAATTTCATAAATCTTACCATTCTAGCAATTTGACAAGCTACCACACTCACTTGTGTTCCCTTTTTTAACCCTTAGAATTCCGGTAGTAATTTAAAAAAAAATGTATTCATTAGAATTATATTAACCGAATGAGGGTTAATATCCCACCTTCATGCGTTCACCAGAGTTGATTAAGTCATATGAAAAATTATGAAGTTGCGAAGTTTTGCTTCAAAAAGTAATCCATTATGCTGGGTTTGATTTATTACACCGATTTGATTTACTATCTTGAAGACTAAATCCAATATACATACATATATTAAGTTGTATTTAATATGAATTGTGTTTCGTCCACCATTTTAAGTTATGTTTCTTTCGGCGTCTTAGTCGAAATCTCCGTGGCTAATTATTACTTCCTAGCTTATTATTTTATTGAAAAATTATGCAAAAAAAATGAGGAACCCAACTCACGCACAATGTCATGCCGGCCGCGGACTAATTTGTAAGTTTTTGTGTGTTAACTTACGTAATTTATATTTTATTTTATTTCATTTTATGCATGTGTAAATTGATTGTATTTTATTTAAGATTAAGAAACCGGCAGAAAAGACAATGTCTTGCAACGTATTTTTGTATTTAATTGAATTGAAAGTGACAGCGCCGTAACATTTGTAAGAGATTTTATTCATAAATAATTCAACGCTTCGATCCTAATATTTGTTATTTTTAGAATGTTTTATAGACTATCTTTTTGTATAACTTATAAACCTATCATATTGTTTTCATAGAGTAGAATGTTGTCTTTATAAATATTATTTAAAAGATCATAATTCGTTTTTAACATATAGCAATTAGATGATAGATCCTGCTAAAGAACTATGTCTGCACGTATTTATCTTTTCTTCCGTGACCTTATTCATATAGGAAAATACAAAAAAGGACAAAATATAGATCTTAGTAATAACTAGGTAATTAGGGATAATTTGTATAGGCTATAAGAGGATATTTAGGTAAACTTATAAGTTATCAAGATACTATACATATGTACATATATGAAAGATCTAGGTGAGGTTAGCTCATGACCTTAAAGTCACACTGCGGCGCTCGGACCCGGAAATGTGTAATTTTTTTGAAAAATAATCTTGTTTAAGAAAATTTTTAGCAACTCAGCAGTTCGGAACTATGTCTAACGGTGCCTCTCCGACATCAGAACGCTATACCACGAAAAAGAGTCTACGTATAGCTACGCTGTTGAGGGCCATTCCTTAAAATTAAACCGACTTAATGGCTTTTCAACAGAACTAATTATACTGACGCATTTTCGACCTTGATTTGTTTTTTTGTTGCTCTTCGTTAATTTGCGCCGAACAAAAGACAGCATCCAGTTTTTTCCTCTAGCTCTATAAGATGGCCTCGAATTTTATCACACAAATAAACTAAATCGTATTATTTGTGCGATTTTACGATATATTTGTGTGAGAGTAATAAATACAACCAGCGAGATTCTTTCGCCGCTGTACCTAAAAAAAACTTTAAGCTATCTATTCTCGCGCGGAGTATTATTTTTACGACACAAACTTTCTTTGCTCTGTCAACTCTTCAGTCCGACTGGTATGCTGGAGTCTGCACTAAGATTACATCTTTACGTCGGCTCAGAATAAAAATATATTAGCCATGGTTTTAACCAAATACGTACTAATTAGTTTTAAAATGGTATTGACAAATGCTTATTTGTTTTGAAAGCTCAGTAGCAAGATTTATTGCTAAACGATCATAAATAAACGACAATGAATACATTGAAATGCTAAATGGTTAAGCACTATACCAATAAATGGCTTATTTAATAATCTATTTAATATAATTTAGGGAAAAACAGCTTAATTTAATTTATAAAACAGCGCATACATAGTTATTAATTTGGCCAATTACATTAATTCACTGTTTAACAATTGAATTAATCTAACCTAACCTAGAACTGATTACACAAAAAAGAAAATAAATAAGAAACGTAAATAAAATAGTTTTTGCATATTTACACTGATAAAAATATAAATTAATGAATATATGGGTTTGTTAAAAGTTATTATGCTAAACATAAATATTTGAAACTTTCTAATTGTCTGTATGAGACGAGTATATTTTATTACATTATTTTTTAATGAATCTAAGTACAATATAGGTATTTCAGAACAAATAAGCAACATCCTATTTAGGTAACGAAATGATGTCAGTAGAAGGTTTTTAGGATTGGTAGGCAAAATTTTAGCAATAAATATAACTTCAATGTGACCAATTGTGGTATGTCCTTGCCAATATATGTCTATTGGCAAGTTCTAAAATCTTAGACCCTAAAAAATGTTACATGGGAGTATATCTGCGTCAGACAACAAACCTAGTCGACGAACGAGAAAACTAATTCCTTGCATATCACTGGTTCGAGACAGCGAAATCGTGACAGACCTTTTTTTGACATTCAGATGTCGCTAAGCGGTCAGTCGTGAATATTTTTGACTTTCAACTTAATTCAATCGCACTATATACAAAAGGTGATGAATAAATCACATAATTTGGCATGGCTGGCGACCTTTGCGCAAATGGCCCAATCTGTTTATTGCCATGAAAAAAAATATATATATAAAGGTGTCGTGTCAGCCCGAAACTGGAAACTAGTAAACCAAAGCAAAATTCATGTTAAAAAAAACCTATTTCGAGTGTTTTTTTTATTATGTAAAATGCGATACTTTACACAATTTTTTTTATATAATTTTATTGTTTTTGGTTCATGTTACTTTATAAATACGTTAGATACAAAAAAAATACTAAACTAAAAATTTGATGACTCGTTATGTTGAATCTATATTATTCGACGAACTTCCGATGTTAATCTAAACGGCTATGGTTGTTTTTCAATAGGTTTAATATAGACAAAAAAAACAACTCTTGCGCATTTGTATTTTTCGAATAAAATATTCAGTCTTGAGTTTTGTCTTCGGTGTAAAAAAATATCTATTGTATATAGATATTTTTTTTTTTTTATTTTGTTAACTTTGTCTTGAACGCGAAACATCTCCCTTCCCATTAAGTTCTAACAAAAATCCTCCATTTTCTGATACTTTACATACTTTATATTATTAATACTTAAACCTGTTGTATATATTATAAATAAATATGTTATTGATGCTGTTAGCAAACCATAAACGCATTATAAATATTGAATGTCAGTCATTTGTTTTTTTATAATACTAATCCAACCAGTTAGCAGACAACATTCATCATCGCGCCGAACGAGAAACCGTCTGATGATCGTCGCATTGAACACAGAACTTATAAAATATAAACGTATAATACAATAAAATATATTCGCCTTATAGACCGGAAGCTGAGTATAATATAATTACCTCTTACGAATATGTAGGTTATAGGTTATATATTATGTCCCCTTTAAAAAATTTAATAACTTTTTCTTACTGGCGTTCAGGAGGACTAAGAAAAGGCGTTCTTTACGATCGCAATACTTTATAAGTTAAAAGTTAATCTGCTCTGTGTCAAGAGGGCACACAAATATCACCGCAGATGTACAGCTATCCACTATTATAATACTACTTCAATTAGTTCGTGGACTTGTTTCAAACGTCCAGATCTGACATAGATAACAAAAAAAAAGCGAACTCGATTTAATATTACATCTCGAGCCATAAAACTTTTCCGATAGATCTATTAACTCTTTGTTAATGTAAAACAATATTATCGTTTGTGGAAACAGTCGAACCGAAGTTAATCTTTAAATCTATATACAGGTGTCCCAAGACCAATCCCACAAACTTTAGAGAGTGTTTAAGTTCCCTATTAAGAGTAAGAAATTATTTAACAAAATGCGAAAAACGTTCATCACCAAATTTATTATTGTTGTAATAAAATTGGTGTAAATCGATCTTATCAATCGATAAATCAATATTATCTATCGACCAATAGCATCCCTCTTACAACCCCAGAGAAGGGGTAAGGAGTTACCCCTTCTTCTTAGACCGACCTCTGTTCAACCAGTGGCATCTGACAGCAATCATTTAACTCCGCCCTAATAGGGCGTTTCGAACAACGCGGCAGGTCATTAACCAAAAGCAAAAAAAATGCTTTCTGTCCCTAAATTTAAGTACTTATATGGCAAGCGGCAATCATGCGTGGCGGTCCCCACTTTATACAATAAATTGCCTGGCGATATTAAAGAGAGTGCTACGTTAGCACTATTTAAAAATAAATTTAAAAAATACCTCTTAGAAACACATGTAAAATAATTATTAGGATAGAATATCTACTACTAAAATAAAAAGTTGAAAATAACATCTGTGCTATGTGTCATGTTAGGTTTTATATTATTTCTACTGTTCTGTTTTTGTTATTAATGTACCATTCTTGTTATGCCAAATCTACCTTGTCCAAAAATTCATATATTTATTTATACCTTTTAATTATGTATTATTAGTTAAGAAACTTATTAAAAGGACCTGTCGACAGTCTCTGACTAATGGGTCCTTGCTCATTTTGTTTGCAATACAAAAACTATGTTGAAATAAACGCCGTTGTTGACGGCATTGAACTGAACTGAACTGAACCTCGATCTTCACTGACCGCGGCCTAGTGACCCAGTGACGTAGTTATCCGAGGGAGGAGCCATTGAAAAATATCTGTTTTACATGATTTAGAATAGAAACTTCAACATTTTTTTTCTCGAATACCATAATGAATTTTGATATAGTTTCTTAACAAATAACACTAGGAATCGTAAGACCTATTAGCTGTTTTTTTTATTGGGATTGACCTTGGGACACCCTGTATATAAAACGAAGTCGGGTTAGGTACATCGTATATAACTCAAGAACGGCTATACCGATTATTACGATCTTCGATTTGTTAGATTTATCTCCGGCCCGAATAGCCGAATAACTATAAAACATCGGAAGAAAACACAAAAAAAAATTGTAAAGAAAATTCATTTTCTCATACATTTTGTATGGAACGGCTTTGTATTCTGTAGAATTCTATTTTCAACCGGTAAGTTGCCTTCGAAGATGTTCACTTTGTGAGGTTATCACATTTGTCACTGTGCGCGCATCGATAACTGTTATCCTCGAGAACGGATTGATTTTGTACATTTATTGAACTTAATTAATTCTGAGTATTCTTAATGAAGAACTGAATTTAATTAAAATAAGTAAACACAACATTTATTGATTTTGAAGCGGTAGGAAGTTTGCCGGGTCAGCTTGTTGAACATAAAAACCCAGCCTTTTCGGTTTTTAATTATTAATTTCAAAACAGTTCAAAAATAATATGATTTCAATAACAAATACGATATTACATTTTTTACTTGATACAGTTTGTTTCAAGACCATTCTATTAGACTAAATTGGGTATATATGTTCCCTATTACGCGTAAGAAATTGTATAAAAATATTCAAAAATAATTCATGCTTATATTTATTAATTTTGTCAAAGCAATAGTGATTTCATTAGTTTACAATTTTTAACTCAAAAACGCAAGGCCAATAAACTGGTTTTTTTATTGGGAGTGGCCTTGGAACACGGTGCATAGGCAGTTCAAGAAAGGGCTTAGAACTGAATTCCGTATTTAATACCAATTTAATACCTCTCTTCGGCGCTTAATACCAATATTAACAAAACTTTTAAAGACTATTAAACAAGGGTCGATCTCCAAAAGTCCGTAGCTATTTCCATATTAACATTATTGTCCATAAAAGTTACGTAGATTCGCTAATAAATCAAAAAAAAAATTTTAGGATTTTTTTATAGCTACAAATTATGATGCTTGAAAATGTACGATTGCGGTAATCTGACTCATGGTCTAATTACATGCTAAGTCCACTTACTACAAGCAACAACTTTATCCTTTAATTATGTTACAAACACGCCAGCTTTTCACTTTTATACATCAATATTTTTTATAAAATAATGGAATAATAATAATAGGCATGATAAAAATTACTATTCCTATACTAATATCTTTACCGCTGCGTGATTTGCCGTCGTTTACATCTCCTTTGAGATCGTTCTCCGTCAAAGAAAAGCCTTACCTTACAAACCCCCCCCCCCTCCCCATCTTCTACTGCCTTTGCTACCCCGCAAACTTCCCAGCATCCCGCCATGACCAATAATTGAAATCCGTTTTCCGTCTTGAGTTCCGAGCCCTCTTGGCACTCCGGCAAATTGCATTTAAACCCAACGCCGATATTCCGATAGCCTTTATAACTAAAAGCTCCATCGAGCATGCGGTTCATTTAATTTACATTTGTGGTAAAAACGCTATGGGAATACTTGGGTGAGGAAATAAACTCATCGGATTTAGAGTACAAATAAAATAAATATTTTGCAAAAATCGACATTATTTTTGACAATTTTATTATAATTTTTAAAAGCGTTGCATATGAACCCAACTTGATAGGCAATTCATTTCCTCGGAATAAACAAGAAATCAAATTATATTTTACAATCATTTTGTTTTTAAGAAACGGCTCTCTTAATTTAATTTAATTTCTATTAATTTAGTTTCCAAAATTAGAAGATATTAGAGATAGAGAAATTTTCATTCGATATAATGAAAATATAATTATATAGTATGGTTAGGTCATTTGGTCAACATCATTATAAATATTATGGACAAAATATACAGTAACCTTCCTAAAATCATGAAATCAGCCGCTAGCATTTTAATATGGAAAAAGTACATAATTAAACTATTGATAGATGCAGGTATTAAGTATGCTAATACAGTACTGTGATTTATAACTTATATTTCATTATGTTTTTATGTTAGTTATATTTATTTTTAGTGTACACAAGAAAGTATATGTAATTATTCTGTGGAAGGTATTATTTAATATAATAAGTAATAGTATATTTTATAAAAATATGTTTTATTTTTAATTCAATATTTATATTATTTTAGTGTATATATCGAAAAACATTGCTTAGAACCTGTACGCAATATTTAAAAACAACAAATAAATTTATTTAAGAACAGGCAGTTTGCCTAGTTAGACTAAACTACGTGATTTATAATAGTGATTTCATTTTTGAACTTAAATGAATAGAAAGTAGTCCACATTCACATTTTTTTTTTCAAAATCACTTGTATAAAAGTTCATCGACTCAAGATCGTGGTATGTTGACCTTTCCCCAGCGTCGAGTTTTAAGTGACTATGACGAGAAAGCCAGAACATGCATTAAATTGTGGTAATACGGCTATAATATTAGGTACCCTACAGGGTGGGCGATAATTACGTACGTAAAAACGAGACATTAAATTACTCTTCTTCGTAATGTGCTGTCATATAAATCCAACAAAAATATCTAATAAAATAAGCGTTTACACATTTTTTTATTAGTAAACCAGATAGAACGCTATCCCTCTCAGCAATAATGCAATTTACACCTAAAACCTTGTAGGCTTTCCCGAGTATTTTCTTTATTTCTTATTCTTCAAATGTTTTTATCTTCGCGCGTAAATTCACGCACCAGAAGTCAAGAAACTCGCAATGCTTTTTCCTCGCCTGAATTCTGCGTTTGGTTAGGCGACTTGCTTCAAAAGATATATAACTGGATGAAGATTTAAGAACCGAAAAAAAATTAAACCCATTAAAAGTACCATCTTAAAATTAAAACGAGAGCGTGATTTTACTTTTCTAATCGTTTCATTTTTCTACCAGAGTCCGGCAAACATTTGACGATTTAATAATACGTTTGTCGGAACGTTCGTAAATTATTTTTTATAAATTTCATCTTTATAATTATTTTTTAACACGTCCAAGTGAAGTCTCTATTATTAGTGAAACCATTTGACCATGGTCAACATGCAAAAATGTGGGGGTCTTGGGGGGTAAACAGGGGAGCGGAGTGGCGCAAAACCCTGACACGGCGCGGCGTTAATTTAATAATGACGCACGTCCTAAAAGCATGTTACTTCGACGTTATTGCTGCTGACCATAGATTTTAATAGACAGTCGCATAGTCTTTTTTATATAATATACAAAGTGATATGTATGAGGTATATGTGTGTGTGTGTGTGTGAGTGGTATTTTAAACTGATGTCAATGTGATTAAAATACTAAGCGTACTAAAAAAAACTAGATCTCTGATTGCGTCTTTTTCTGCATATGGAGTAAATGGTGCCAGTCATGTGTAACCGTGAAAGTTGATATTTAAAAGCTTCACGTGTGTAACCAATTATCACAAATTGTTTAATATTCATTTTGTTTACATAAGAAAACAAATGAATAAAAAAGCAGTAAAATACGAAACAATGGATAGCGTAAACGTTGGATTTTTAAACATTTAACAATTAAAATTTTCCACAAACTAAGTACCTAAACATTTCATCATCGGCCTGTATCTGCCCACTGCATCCATCGATATGCCCGTTCTTTCAATATGCCCTCCGAGTTCCATTGCAGTGTTGCCATTATTTTCACGACATCCTGCAACTTTCGTTCATTGTCTTATCCGTTCACTTTACCGGTCGCGTCTGATGCATACTGCTTTCCACCAATGCTAGTAACTGAACGCTTTTTGAGGGTCATGGTTTTTGCACCAATAGACCAAACTTTAGGCTACAGATAAGTATTTTGCTTTGAAATATAAGTCCGAACCAGGAGGCTAGTTTGAAGCCGACTCGCCTCTCTCTCGCTGTCAGTTTTAAGTTTGTTTTATATGATTATTGTATTAGACAAACGTTAAACTGACAGTAGTCCATTCGGTGAAGTGTTTAACGCTATAATTATTTTTTTTAGCAACAAAAGTGAGATGGAGAACATTGTCTATAGTATAGTTCTATTAGATCTACTAGATCCACATTAAATATGTCGTGCGATGGGTATCTGGTGTTTAAGGTTAGACACATTCTATAGATGGGTTCATTTTGAGCATAAATTAATTCTGCGACATAATATATCTAGTAAGTTATTTGTTTTTACCAAACGCGAAGGCACTCCAAGTCTCATTTTCCTGTGTAAAGGGCTACAGCCAACTAAGTCCGACATAATTAAACTTAAACAGCACTTGCCTTTGACCTTCTTTCAACTTACACGGAACATCGAAGAATAAGTAACTTGACAAATAAATGCGTGATTGTTATGATTCAGACATATGTGAAACTTTTTTTTATATCCCACGCCTGGCACACCTGCTTGATGCTATTATTCCAAAAAATAAAATAAAAAATACAGCAATTAACATATTATTTTCTTACTGATATTTATTTATGTCTAAGTGTTAATACATAGTCTTTTCAAACATTGCATGCATCATAAATTTAATTTTGTGATTAAGGACAGTCCGTTCTCGGAAGTCATTTTTACACACTGTAACTGTTTAATTTTAAATGTTGTTTAGTTAATATTTCCAGAATTTTTAAATCAAACATACATTGTTTTTCTGACTTTAATGTTAAACAACGTCTATATTATTTTTACTTCTTTATATCCCTAACTATGTACTTTTTCTAGTCTAGTCTAGTATGTTTTTTAGCTTATGTCTACGCGCGAGTAGATGGGTAGACGCACGTGGAATACACGCGCTTTAAACAATATATGGCCGTCTCTAATATTACAGTTACAGGAATGACATAAAAAATGAAAACATTTTACTATTATTTAATAAATAAATTCGCAGAGCCTATAAAACTGTCCGCTCTATGTGGGTGTATTTTGACCAACATTAAAAATGAAGCAAGCAGGGCGAGTCCAAAATTAAGATAAAATGACTCTTGAGCATCTGGGACATCTGAGATAAGGATGGGTCATCCTCCGTCCCTCTGCCAAACCCTCTGTACCGCCGACACACTGGACACATAACTTCTTCCACCACTTTTTCAATTTTATTCTGTAAATTTTCTTTTTCAAAATCACCATCGAAATTCTGACAAAAATCCTACTTTTATTGGCTAATTTATATTTTATAAATACTATCAATAACCATTTTTTAACTTTTTGCATTTAAACGAATTTGAAAATTAGAAATAACTTGCGAATGCTGAAACTTCTGGAATTCACTTAGAATTCCCTCTCTATTTTTTTTACCACCTGACTTCGAGGTTTAAAAGTTTGTATATATAATATTTATTATAAGAGCTATTAAAAGCGATTTAAATAAAGAAAACCGTTGGTCCGGCCTTGCCAGTCAACATTATGCAGAAGTTCCTAATAACGTGCACGCAGATAAATTATTATCTTATCTTATCGTACAACATTTAATCGATTTTTTAAACGTTCTATAAAGGCTTGAGATTAGTGTTACGCGTAAGGGAGGTTATAAAACGATTTATCGCAATAATAATTTACAGTTCATATTCCATGAAAAAAATATACTTTTATAATCATCCATATAAACTATTTAATTAAAATTTAGACAAACAACAGAGTTATTCTTCCAAATATACATATAAATCAATATATAATAAGTTGGTTGAATTTTAACGGAGTATGTTTATTAGTATTTAGTCAGAGTAATATTTTTTTATACATTGATAGGATAGAATCTCTTTGAGACGACATTTAAAATTGTAATATTTGTCGATGCTCTACCAATTCTATCGGGGAGTTTGCACCATGGATTATCTGCAAGAACCGCAGAGGGCTTTTGTTTTTAAAATACTGATTTATGTGTAAAACGGTGTAAAACGATGAAACTACCCCGCTAATCTCTAAGATTATTCATACTGGCCGTGCCGAATGGCGGTTCGGTGCAATAAAACTAATCCGAATTAATATTGTCTCATATCGGCAAAATCGAAAACATTTTCGATAATAGAATAAGTTTTATTTTTATGGGTTTCAAAACCTACCATGGTCTTTTGGTTTTTGGTAAAAAAAATCTGACTTTTATTTCACCTGTATACCCCAAATTAATTTCGGATTAGAGCGCTTAGGCGATTTGCACATTGGTCGATTGTCCCGAACTCCAGTTTTCATGTTTAGGATTTTACAGTTAGTAGGTTATTGGACCAATTACAATTAGGCGATACGCACGAGGAAGGAAGAACCGCCGAGGAAATACCACAAAGGTTATTATTATTTTGTTTGCGGGGGCGTTATCAATACGGGTTTTAACGTCGCCATTGACTGACCGGATGATTAACCGAATTTCCTTCACGATTACGACAATTCATTCTGATGATCGACGGCTAGTGTGAGAGCCAGTGATATTTTATTTATATTATTTATATATATATACCGTGTTTCGACCTCGTGAAAATTCATCATGGTTTCCGAGAAAAAAAAATGTTAACTCTATGTGATAATATGAAATCGCTCTTATCATAAGCTCGGTCGCTAGCGAAGTACCGCTGCGCCGGGTCATTAGTATTTAGTATTAAGGGAATATACACGAGCGCTTTGATAAAATGAATATATTTAGACATGAATTATTTTCGCATTTTTTTTTACACAATTTCTTACACGTAATAGGGAACATAAACACCCCCTTAAGTCTTCGGGAATGGTCTTGTAACGCACTATAATTGAAAGTTAATTAATTATACTAGTCTATAAAATTCAAGCTTATGATTGTCGATATGTTGTACTTAAAAATACAGGATGAACTTAAAGTCAGCAGTGTCCTTTAAAGCAGTGATTCTGAACATAAAATTAAACAACTATTGTTCAACAACTTTGTAAATAAAGCAAAAATACTAGTCTAAAAGAAAGAGTCCTAAAAACATTTTAAAGTATGGTCACCTAATAAAATATCAGACTGCGCGGCGTCGTGACTTCGCGACCAAGAAGCCGTCGACTCCACGGTGCACCGTACCTACAAATGTATTAACGACATTGCACAGCAAATTTTGTAATGTGGGTCAATTTAATAGGTCAGGAAGGTCAATACGCGCACCAAACGTGCAATAGAATATTTATATTTTTATACAGATTTTTTTTGTTATCTATACGAAAACTTGTTTAACTAAAGTTGCTTAGATTCATACCCAGAATGACCCCTTAAAAGGATACTGCTGACTTTAAGTTCATCCTGTATAAAAAAGTATCTACTAAAAGTCTGTACCCAATCATAAACGCCTTCTGCTGCGAAATTTTCTGTTGTCACGTCTTACCTCAAGATTCCTCTATGATTATATATTATATAATTTAAGGTGATAGAACAATGAAATAGAAACCATATCAACCAAAGTCTATATGAAAAATAATATTTAACCATCTCTTTGCAATTATGTGCGATCCTCCCCCCGCCTTACCTTACCGGAAGTTATTGTCTATAAAACGTGGCTCTAAATAATATAATTACTAAATGAATATGACTAGGGTTGTGAACACGTGACTATGTACTTCGCTGTGTCCAACGCAATCTATCTGTTTATTGCCTCCATCCTTTGTCTGAGCGATCAGCTTGTCTCAGAGCCAAACAAAGAAACATCACGTAACTGGGCGAGAACGAAGGTAAAGATGCTGTCACAGGTAAGCAGTTCCTTTCCCCATTTATCTCGTTTCCATTATCGGGAAAACACGTTTAGTCTATATCCGTAAACATTATCTAAGTGCTTGAATGCGTATACAAAATTTCGTGTCTGTGCTGTTGCCGTTGAGGAGTTCCTTTGGTTGGAGCCAATCCTGTGTGTAGAACCAGGTCATGCTTTGTAAATGCAAGCTGAATAAAAGCTTGTAATAATTCCTGGCCGTTTATAATAATATAATGAAAAGTAACAAAATAATATGAACCACAAACTAATCTTAAAGGACATACTGTATGTATAAATATCTCATTACATATTTATTTTGCTAAACTATTTTAATTTATTTTTTTTTAAAAGATTTTATTTTGCTCTGTATTCTGGTGCAGTGCAAGGTTTATCAATAATGTACTCATTAGGTGAAGTAGGTTTATGTGTATTAATTATTAAACTTAGGTACCACTAAAAATAATTGTATTGTATGTTTATTATTTACTCTTTATCCTTAACACACGCACACATCCCCCACACAGCCTCCTCACATAAATTATCTAAACGCAAAAACATGACTGAAAATGAATATTTTAATCACCTTTATTCATTCTATAATGCTTGCAGCATTGTTATTGTTATTATTGTTATTATAATATTGTTTATTATAATATTATAACATTGTCGTTATAATATCTTGTATGTAAGTAACACTTCCCATACGATTTTTTAAAATAAAAGACGCTTTGAACACATTGCTTGATTTTTACCGAAGTAACTCATAATAAAGTTGAACTTTTTCTCCGTCCATTTATGCACATCCTTTTATGGGGTTATTCTACACACCAAACTTTTTTTTTGTGCTAGAAGTTTTTTTAATTTTGACATATTTGACAAAATAAAAATCATCCCAGGAAACTTTTGGTTCGCTCGCCGCGCGAATATCAAGATCGCGCGCCGTGTTTGTTTTTTTTTCTGTTTTTTTACTTACTTTTTTTGACATATTGAAAAATTCGTCGAGCAAAAGTTGATCAGTATGAAGTATAGAATGACCCCATAAAAGGACGTGCATGAGAAAAAGTTCGTCCAGTATAATGCAAATGCAAATGCCATGTACGACAAACCACAACCGTTTTTTTGTGTGAACTCGATCATTTTCATGATGAAAAATTGGATTTACAATATCTGCAGTACTAATCAATACATTTAATTATAAGGTATATTTCACTACTCTTGTTTTAGAGGGTTATCTATATAAATAGCAACTTAAGAAGATTCATATTAAAATAATGATGTCTATTAAAATACACTTAAGTCTATATGGTGAAAGCGCTGGATATATCTAGATCGAATATTTTGCCAAGGTCTAGTTTTCAGTACCGAGCTAGTACCTCTGTAGTCGCTCTGTGTTCTACCGTGGCATACATATAGCGTTCTCAAACATCTTTATTTATTTATTTATTTATTGTACATAATTAATTTGACAAAAAAAAAATAGAAATGTAGTAGTAGAAATCACAGTTATAAATGAATATTACAAATGCACCGGGAGCGATTAGCACTGCTACATTTTGTGCCCTGCCTTCTTTACTAGACTATGTCTGTACTAAGGTAGGCAGTGAGTTGTTTTTTTTCTAGTTTTCTCGTTTTTTTTCTAAAACATTTTTCCGGTATATTTCACTGATTAATGTTTGATTGTTCTATCTACCTCTTGAAAGCACAATAGTGATTTTGAATTCACGCCATATAGTATCTGCATGGTACTTGAATTCACGCCATATAGTATCTGCATGGTACTTGAATTCACGCCATATAGTATCTGCATGGTACAGAATTTAGTAAAACTAGACATAGTAATATAGCATACGGGGTAAGAGTGTGGGGACTCACTTTTGATACCTACATCTCTAAAATAACAATTTACAAAAGCAAATTGTAACGAGCAAAAGCAAAAGCAAAAACGAGCCTCGATTATTTAGACTTGTCAATATTCTGACAGCAAAGCAAATGAATACACACAGAATCCTGATTGATCACTATTCAGACGCCTCCAGTTGCACATGCTTACACAACAAAGCAAGCGAGGGCAAAGACAAACATTGAATGTTCCTCGTATTAAGAATTACTACGGATCACATACGTTACGTTGCGTTATCCCGGAACATGAGTTAGATGACATTAAAAACTTAAAAAACAAGAAAAATTAAAAACATTTTCCTGTGTCGCGAACGGTGAATAAGGCAATGTGTATTTGATAAAGTGCTGGATAGCATAATATTTATAAAGGTTCTAAAGAGGTCCTGTACTTGATAGCGCAGGATGTCGGTTTAAACCCAGCGCTGAGTTTTATAAAAATGCATTTTTAACTCTCACCTGTCCTCTTTAGTGTAAAATATTGTCAAATATTATGTAAACATCTAATTAAATGAAATAAGGAAAGGATGATATTTTAACAAAAAGACATAAAAATAATGGATATGCGATTACGATGAAGGATGATTTAACTGGTAAGATACTTACGAAAAAGGCACCTAACCTAACCTAACCTAAAAGTCCGTCAGTATTGAAATTTGGACAATGTGAATGCTTTTTAATATTTTTACAGATTGAAAATTTTCAAACAAATTTAGTCCATATAGCCATAATGTTCAAAGAAAAATTAATACCGAAAGCACAGATAGTTGCATCGCTTGAGGTAATGCACGCTGATTTAAATACAGGCCTGTATTGAAAGCTTTTCACTCTCACCTATCTATCTATGCGATATGCAATACGGTCAAACTTTCATTAAAGTGGTAAAAAAATGATTTAAAAAAGATTTACAATTTTCAATCTGTAAAAATATTAAAACGCATTCGAATTTTCCAAATGTCAATACTGTCAGACTTTTATATAAGTATTAATGTAAACTAACGGCGAATGCCTATTATGACGAAAGGAATCATCTAAATACGGTATTTAAGCAATACATTATACAATTTTACTATATATTTATATATCTCTTACTCCCCCCACCTCATCTCTTTTGTTGTGTTACAATTCTATTTATAAATATACACCCTGAAAACCGGGACCGTTAAAAATATAAAGCCGTTTGTGCGTAAAATTGTAATAGACCCGAACAGATGTCCAGAGCGATTGAGGCGTGCAAATCTCCTGTGCCCGCCCTCTGCCGGGCAAACATTAAACCATTTCGGGCATCCGCATTAATTACCCGCCCGCCCAGCGCCGAGCTGGGACTGCCCCAACTTTGGGGGCGCGCGCCCTTAGCTTTCTGCTACTTTTGCGCTTATCATTAATTTATTCATTAAGTTGCCTTGCGCGACTCGTTTCGATTAACATTTTTAACAGACTTCAAAAATCGAGGCAGTCTCTCAATTCGATATACACCGTGTCACGATAATAAAAAACAGTTAATTGGTCCTGCGACTTCTACTATTATTTGTTAGGAAATTATATCAAATTACATCATTGTTTACCGAGAAAAAAAAATGTAAACTTTAGCTGAAAATAGTAAAAGATCGTCTAATAATGTTGTGAGCGCTCAGCTGTCACCGTACGCCGTAACGGTGTCAAGGCCACTATCAGTCAATTGACACCACCTGTTTAAAAATCGCAATAAATCGCAACCTGAATAAATCGCAATTTAAAGTGTTCAGCAACGATCTTTTGTGTAAGAATTAACTGTTCTAAATTCGTGTATAAGATATGTATATATATTGATATAAAATGGTTTTGTTATTTTAGTTATTAACTTTAATACTTTTTATTAGTAGAAACCTATTTTTAGTTTTACATAGTTTTTTATCGATTCATCAAATGTATTTTTTTTTATTTTATATGTACTGTGTAAAATTGTTGGTTTCTCCAATAAAGATAAATAAATAAATAAAAGTATAATAAATTTGCGTATTTTTTTTCCGCATATCTTACTCTTAATGGGTTATAATATCTAGTCTCCTCAGTCTTCGGAAATGAATTTGGAACATCCTTTATGTGTGATTTCATTAGTTTCGTCAAGTTGCGTCTAGTGGAAGGTAGCAATGAATCATAAAGTAATTTTTCCATTCAAAATATTTTCATTACTTTTGAAGTTGTGTATATTTTTTTATTTTTTTTTAATTTTGAATATAACTATGCATAACTATGCGTTTAAATGTTAGTAATATTTTTTTTCTGTTCAAAAATTTTACATACTTTTTGGCATATTAAAAATCTTGCAAACCAAAAGTTGTCCAGTTTGTAGCGTAGAATAAACTCACCAAAGGATGTGTATGAGAAAAACTTTATAATTACCTGGTATATATGTATATAATAATAATACTTGACTTGTACCTTCAATTCACCTTATACAACAAAACTTATACGGGTTTTTAATTAGAAAACAAAATGTTTTCTTATCTGAAAGATTCTCGATCTAGCTAGATCCACAGTTGTTTAAATGTCAACATTCTACTTTCCTATTTAAATTCAATAACGTATGGCGGTATCTTTTTCACGTCAGGCTTAATATCACGTTGGAGGTTGAAATACATCATGATGATATTTCAATAATTTACATTGGGGGACACATTCGCGAAGTAATAAAAAATTCCTACACTAACTCGTTTTCTAATGCGAAACTTACATCCTGCCGAACCAGGTGCTAGATAGGGCTCCAGCTTATGAATTGCCGGTACGTCCGTTCTTGACCCTCATATTTCCTATTTAAAATCTGACCGCGAAACAATTTCGCAGTTAGCAAGCAGGCGCGTGTTTAGGCGCTTTGCCGACATTTTTATCTTTCATTAAATGGGAGCCTTTAAGTTTAAGACGCATACTATATCGTCTTGTTAACTTATTTATTGGACGAAAGATGGTGCTACAAAAAGATATTTTCAAGAGAAAGAATGCCATAGAACCCACACATATGTTAATCTAGATCGGATGCATGAAGGAACAGGGTAAGAGGTACCGTAGGCGCCTCACGCCGCCCTCAGTGCCTATCTATCCGGTAAGAAATAATTTACTATATAATGTCGCCCGCATAAATGAAATGCTAAGCATCGGTATGTTGTCAGCCTCAATGAAGGATTCATGGAGGGCGTGTCTAGGAAACTCCAATTTACAGGTAAGGAAAGGTAATTTCCTAAGCTATTAAAAAATGCAAGACTGGTGGGGCTTTCGTCGCTTTTCAGCTGCTCTGCGTTCACCTTCAAAGCGAGCCGCTTTTGTTACTATAATATATGGGCTTGTTTAATTTTAAAGCAATGATTATTTTATATACAGGTGTAACTTAGAAGGTTGATCAACTAAACTTTTTTTTTTTGAATATTGCTTATATGCGCTGATCATATCTAGGTCAAATACACAGACAAGATATATCCAAGGTCGAGAACGAGCCCCATTGCGTCCCAGTATGATAGTCACACAATGTTCTCAAACATTCGAACAATTTTTTAATAAATTTGAAATTCTCGTAATTGGGAAACATTTTTTCAATATGTTCTACTGATTAATGTTTGATTGTTAGTCTATACCACCTAAAAGGACAGTAGTAATTTTAAATTCACCTGTATAACAAAAAAGTAATAGCGAAAAAAAATAAAAAAAATTGCAAAGGAAAAAATAAATCATGGTATTGGGAAATATAGAAGGTAGGAAATAAACAAGTAAACTGAGTGTTACATACAACACTCCTACGGAGTGTCGTATCGTATTTTCTTAATTTTTAACTTCAACTCTATACAACTTCACCACCTTGATGCATAAGGAATCGATAGATACCGACAAGAGCTGTTGATTGTAACCAAAACCTCAAATATACTGCGCAGAAGTTTCCATTTGTGGCAAAACAAACCTAAAATGGTGTCGCGCCGCCCCCATAGTGAACCGTGCAAAAAGAACCGTATCGCATGGGTTTTTTTTACCGCTGGATAGTAGGGTGACATTTCCAAGACGCGGTACATACATTATTCATAACCTATCCAATGCAATACAGTATTTATATTCATGTTATATTCATACAACAATTTCTCATATTTTTACATAGCTCCGCGCAGGTCGTCGCTCGGCTACGCGTCGATTTGAATGGCAATACACCTGTCGTCCCAAATCGTGCGAAAATTGAAATATTATGCGATTCGCCCGAACGCTCGCGTGCTCGGGTAAAAATAATCCTACCCTCTCGCGACTGTCCAACTTCGATGACGCGCTGTAACATTATTAAGTTTCCTTTGTTTCTATTAATTGCGCGCCATTTCCGCGTGTGCCTCGTAGTTCGGGATCCACTCCAGAAATCTGTGCTATTGTTAGGGACAAATTGTGATCATAAACAAAATCGATATGATATTATTTTTAGGTAGATTTCATTAGAAAGTTACCTATTGTAATAAATACCATGTTATGACTTCCGTAAAATATCGTCATATTTTCTCGTTTCACATCCACTAGAACCCAAAACCACCCTCAGTTTAAAAGTTAATAAGTGAATATATCTATCTATATTATTTTCTTATGGACACGATAACTGCCGTAATTTTACACCAATCACTTTCAAATTGATACATTTGAAATTTAAGCGCACAAAATCAGAGCAGGGGGCGGGAATGGGGCGGGTTTTTCGAAAAAGTGAAAATTTGTTATAACTTTCTCAGTATATCGAATCCATATACATTAAACATTATTCCTTAGATAAGGGCCTACAACACTTCTCTTTTTTGATAGCACCAAACATTGGTGTTAGGGGTGGAAAAATTGAGGAAAATACAAATAATTCTTAACGGGAACAGGATCAAATTCGTACAAAAAATGAACGTTTGATACAAATTCGTACAATTGGAATTCGCCTATTCCCTATTTTGATCCGGTGAAATCTACGTCCGCCTTCCGGCGTGCCGAAAGGGACTTTATAGTACTTGCATTTTGCATAAGGCTCTGATTACATTATTAAAATAATGATTAACAACTAAATCATATAATTCATGCTAAATATAGGTTCTAAACACACGCACATAATGGCGAGCGAAGCTTTAGGGTAGGTTTAGTTCAAACTTGAGTTCAAAGCTCAACGCCATGATTAAGTTTACTTTAGTACAACTAAATAAACAAACAAATAAATAGTTCTTAGTTCTTTCGTTTTTTTAAGGTCCTTGAGTCTGTGTACTTATGAGTCGTATAGAATCTGCAATAAATGTGTTTTGTGGCAATTTAATAAAAACAATTTACATCTAGAAAAAGGTAATACCATCAGTATTTTTCAATTTCTGTAATTTTTGGAACTGAGTCTTGCTTATTGCTGTTTTTTGATTCCCAACATGTTGCTAATGATGTCACAATAAAACACAGAAGGATAAGTAATCATAATTTTAAGATGGCTTCAAATTGCTTGTTTTGATAACAACTTAATATTTTAAACACGTTTTTTGGGTTAGATTGCTGTTTTAGATTATTTCTTGTTTCAATTTGTGGTAAAGATGAAGTTATAAAATCGATACAAAATCCTTAAAATGATAATTTAGCAGTTGCTACTTTTGATTTTATACGACTCGTATGCATTATCAATTTTGTGTCTACAATTGATCATTTTACATTAGTATGGGAAATATTAAATATTTAATAACTTTAGAGGGGTTAAAATGCCCACTCAAATATACCCAAAAAAATAGCTAACCTGACAGAAATAGGTAAACATTTTTGTTACTTAAATGCTTTTTTTTAATTTTGCGCTGGATCCGGATTGTTGTACAAATCGAGCGTGTCAATATTGTTTGTTTGATCCATAGTCGGGCAGTTGGGTGAGCGTGACGGAGCTCTGAATTTTCGTCACGCAACTTTATTGTCTGCCTGGAAATACCCAAAATGTTTAATGAATATATTAAACTAATATTGCCTGAAAACCTTATAGTAAAACAATAAATTGAAAAACTCAGTTTGCCTGCCCCGCTGTAAGAGAAAAGAAATAAAAAAATATCTTATAAAACCTTAATTAGGTACTGTAAATAATGTTACGATTTATTAGGTTTCATTTCATTCCCTACATACCTTCTCTGTTTATTTAATAAGACCATATTTAATTTACAACAAGTTTGCAATTTGACTTGCCCAAATGTTTTTTATTTAACTTTACTTTAAACGTTTTGATTGCTAAATTATATCGCTAAGGTAAAGCCCAATATTGAACATAAAGTTCTACGTACTTGCTCGGATATGCACGGCACCTGAGGAAGTAAAGTTTACCTTAGAACATATGTTTACATTACATCTCGTTAGGTAAACATGATACCAACTTCCTCGAACTAGTATGCTGACTTCAGGTTAAAACTAAACATTTTATGGTGGTTTATAAGAAATTATGTTTTAGGTTTAGAAAAATCTTTTTTCTTCTAATAGGAAGTGGTATGCGATTACCAGGAAATTGTATTTTGTAATTAAATAAATAAATAAATAATAAAAAACGGCGGTCACTGTCTCCTTTGGTACAGGCGGCGTCTGAACTGAGTGCAGTCGTATCTGAATTTATTTTGGTTTTTGTATAAGTAAATTTATAAAAGTGTAGATGAAAATGCTATTTATACATGTGATGGAAATAAAGAATCTTATATTATCGATAGGCTTGAGGTCGAACGATTAGGTTTGAAATCTACACTCTGGTACTACATTATTAAATAATGTTTCGTGTTATTAAGGTTACTCAAATGTTTATTATTAAAAAGTTGTCAAATGTGTATGTACGATCATTTGCCAATATTAATACGAAAGATTAAATATCTTCCCTCTAAGACGTTTTAAAAACGTATCATCTAGGAGTATCGTAGCATCTGTATATTATTCAATGATTTCGCACGAAGCTTCATCACTTTTTTGATTGCATCGCTTGTTGCATCAGTCTATCTTACTCATGCGCGTACCAATTGAATTTAAGATACCGACAATGCTAAAAAAGTTAACCAAATTTACCGAAATTACAATAAAAACCGAAAACTTTGTCGGAATGAAGACCTTAAATTAAACCTCTTCCTAGAACTATTCGCGAATGGAATGCCCTATGCATAGATCGATATTTACCCCTTATCCTCTACAAAGACTATTTTTAAACGTTTTTAAACACCAGCTCTAGAATATTGCTATTCATAACAAACTTGTTAGATAACACGTTTTGCATTTTGTGATTTCCAACTAAGGAAATACTTAATTTAAAGCTGGACTTAGAAACATTGAGAGTTAATAGAAATTTGTTGAGAATAAAAAGAATTTTGTTCTCTTTCTCTTCGGAGCTCTCAAATGCTAATTAAATAAGACTAGTAATAAAAGAATTCAATAAAGCAGGTGTTGCGAGCGGAGAGTTTCGATTGCCAGCAGTCCCGGTATTTGCGATCTGACAAACGCTCACTATTTGCAGATAATATTTGTCGAGCTCACTTTGACGCAAATCGATCTTTATGAATAGTTATGACCGTCCTCCATCTTTGTTTATGCGCATTCGATTGACTCGTCCATTACCTTTTGATGATTTTACGATGTATTTATTAAACCAATCGGAGAATTGATCGTTTTTCCGTCAGCCGAGAATCGGTAGACGATTGCAAATATTTGTTTTTTAAATTCTCACGGTGAAGTAATACAAACATACTTAAAATTAATATGACGCGAACACATGGCGGCCTACTTACACTGTGTTGCTAAGTAGGCCGCGTACAATTTGTGATGATTATGGAAATCGAAAAGGATGAAAATCAACGCGGCTGTGTTTGGATGCACAGTCGAGGGATTGATGCGATTCTAATGTAACGTCGTTTGTGGCAGCAGGGCTAAACGCAGTCTGGTCAACGCAAACTTCCACCCAAATTGGGTAATTCCCCCCCCCCCCCACCCTATTGTGTAAAAATTGTTCACCATACTAAAAAATACTGATGTGAGGCTTAAAAAACAAGCCAGGTTTTATAAATGACCGCGAAAAAAAACAATCCAAACAAAAAAAAAATACAAAATACAAACAACAATAAAACAACAACAACAACTATACAAAATGGCCGATTCCCCCCTCCCATTGTTTAGAGATTGGTCGCCATACTTCTGATAGCTGAAACTCATAAAACAAGCCGGGTTTCAAAGATGGCCTCGAAAAATAGACGCATAGCATCAGAATTTTTTTTACTCTCTTTGGCGTAAAATATTATCGTCAAATATTATGTAACTATCTAATTAAATGAAATAAGAAAAGGATGATATTTTAACATTAAATATAAAAATAGTGGATATGTGAAAAAAATATAGTTAAATGAGATGAGTTTTTGAGATGATTTTTTGAGTTCGTGTGTGTTCGTGTGCCTTCGTGGTCTCTCATTTAGCACATCAACTACCGTCATCGACTCAGTGTTTGATCGAACACATCGAACAATCGATTCAACTAAAAAGCCGTTCGCCTAAGATTGCACGCTAGATAGGCCATATTATTTTTAGTACCTATCGCACGAACTAATTTGATCGAAGGAATGAAGTCACTCCGGCGTCACTTAATTCAATTTATAGGCACCATTTGCGCTATTTAATCGCGATATATACCTTATCAGCTAGTATTTTTTAATAAAATTAAGAAATAAAAAAACCAATTTAATACTTTAAGGTATGTTTTTGAAATTAAACTTATTTACGCCCTGTAGAGTGGCTTGGATTCTTGCGACTAAACACGTAACTATACGCTGCACCCTCCTACTTACTTCCCTGCGCGGTAGAGCTCAAGTGGATCGCTTCAGCAATTGTTACAGGCGGTTTGAGCGTATGAATACGTTTATCGTGCTATAAGCATTTATCGTTACATTTTAATTGGAAAATTACAAAATTAAACGAAATATGTATACAAAAAAAAACATAAAAAGTAAATATTAGAGGAAAATACGCATACATATCCACATCAAAAAAGTGAAATCTCAAATTAGTCCTGCGAGTAACCGACATTAGATTTTTAACTGAATTAACTACTGTTACTCTATACTGTGCAACTGATATCGGTAATAAGTACTCAAAGCTTCATCATGTGTGTTCTAATGCAGAATTATAAATACTAGTGGTCGAAAGTCGACCGTAATTCATTCAAATTTTAAGTTTGAGCATTATTGAGGTTTTTATACCTCTGTAATCATATATTTTGATCTATGACGTAAACTGCAAGCGTGTACAAATACGTCATTAGTGTATGTTGTTTATCTTAATTCCCTGAAATACCTATGAAATTTAATTTTAATAACAGTTGAAAAAAAAAACAATTACAGAATGCTGAATTGTATTTACGAATGTTTTCAAAATATTTTTTTGACTTTCTTTTTATTGAAGGTTCGTGATTTGAAGTATTCATTCTGAAAAGGCCAATTTGCTTTACCCTTATGTCGACATGAAGTGAATGCAGCCTTTCACCTAAAGTGACTTCAGGTTCGAAATGTTTTGCATTGCAAAACCTGCATTATAAGTGCATTACTCCATAATCACAAGTATTCAAATTTCATGGAATGACATTTAGTGCACATTTAAACATATCCCTCAAAATAATTTCATTTTTAGGGACATATTTACGCTATTTAAATATACTTTTGTTACTTTTATCATTTCGACTTTCGCGCGAATATGTATTCTTCCTTCTTCTTTGTGTCTCACATCAGTTCTATTATGCATAATGGAAGATAGGTGCGAACATCTGGATGTAAAACAAAAATAATTACCGAAATTGTATAATAAAATGTACTCACTTTTTTTTTTAACCTAATAATTATTCTTTGTTGCCATGATATTACTTTATTGGCATTGACAGATTATTGAAAAAGAAACATTTGAAATTCACATCTCGAAACTCTGTCAGTTAGTATGAACGTTTTACTTTATTAAGTTTAATGTATTTATAACATATATAGGGTGTTTTTTTTTAGAGGCGTGGTTTTCAATCTGACACTACTTTGTTCGTAGTTGGTGTTTTTGACAGCTGTCACTTAATTTATGCTCAGTTTGGTTTGCCATTTCATAATGAATAGACTAACTCCTGAATAACGTTTGCAAATAGTGCAAATTTAGAAAAAATCACTCAATTTTTTTAAAATCACTAAAATAAAGTAAAAATCGCGTCGTGGGCCTGTGGCGTGGCCTCCAAGATCGTGCGATTTAACACCGCTGGACTATTTTTTGTGGGGTTATGTGAAGTCGCTTGTCTACGCAGATAAGCCGGACACGATTAACGCCTTGGAAGAGAATATTCGGCGCGTTATTGCTGACATACGCAAAAAGTGGTTGAAAATTGGGCCTTTCGGCTGGAATTTGTTCGAGTCAGCCGCGGCGGCCACTTACCCGAAATCATTTTTAAAACATAATGGCAAACCCTTATCTTTATAATAAAACTAAATTCTTAGCCATAACATCAAATTATATGCGTTTTATCTCTTCTTGAAAACCACGCCTCTAAAATCATCACCCTATACTATAGATAATTTTAACTCTCTGCACTCCTTCTCCATATAAACTTTAACCGTGCCAAATCTCACACTCCTCCGAGCGCGCAATATGAAAAAGGTACAAAGTTTTCTCTTCGCGTATTAATAAATATATTTTAAAATGTTCCTTAGACGTGTTTTTCACACCGCACGCTACTGACGACATTTTGAGGTAACCAAGTCACGCACAAGTCTATTGGTGATAAATAACGAAGAGACACTTCGCGTGACTTGCTCATTGTAACCAGTTGAAAGGAACTCGCACAGCCGACCGTGCTGTCAGCGTTCTGTACAAACGATATTGCGCGTAAAATTCGCTAGAAAAATATTGAATCGAGAAAACGGTTACACCGAATGGAAGATGTCTGTAACAGAGGCTGCAGTGGTATCAAACGCTCACTGATCTAATACTATTATTAGTATGTACGAACGAATCTGTCGTAACTTCATAAAAGTATGCACACGATCACATCACAATAATTTATTCACAATAATTTATTTGTATTTTACACACCTGGTTTCCAGCAGATAAGCCTTGGGCTTAGCTGGTACATAAAATAAAATAATTGTAAATTTAATGAATAAACTAATAATAATAATAATAATACATATTTCATAATTATTCACTCTTCTCTCATACACTCATTTCATGACTCTTTAAATGTATAGCAACTTCACTGTAATAATCTATGAATTATACTGTAAATTTGTTCAATTTCATTGTTTATAATTCTTGCAATAAATAAATAATGTAATTATCAATTAAATAAATAAATGTATTTTTGTTTTCACAAGCAGCGTTCCAATAATGCGTACTATTATTGCGTGTAACATTGAAGAGGATTTTTTTTATTTACTAGCCAGTAAAACTATGGTTTGAAAATGATTTATTTCTGACTATGGCACCATTCGTCGGCCGTCTTTACATCTATCTCGAAAGTTAACGACCGAAATTATTGCCCATTGGCCCTCATAGACCACACAATTTGTCGGATCCGACTTCCAGCAAAGCCGACAAAGTGTAACATCCGTAGGTTAGTTGTCCAACTTAATTATTAGTACTATCCAATTTTTTGGTTGGTTGGTCGGTCAATCCAACTTGACCCAACCGTCCAACCGTTGAAAAAGCTATTTGACGTTGGTTTGTCAATCGACCTTTTAAACTTGGTTGCCAGCTATTTGCGGAGACTCAGTTTCTGATACGTTCAATGCATATTCTGGTATCCAGCAAAGGATTTGGTAACCGCTAAGTGGGTTATTTTTTATTTTATTTATTAACAATATTTTTACCACAGTAAAAAATTGTAGTTTGCTGCTGTATTTTTTTTAATTTATTTCATTCCAGCAAATATTATAAATACAATGTTACAATGCAAAATATCTTGCCTAACTAGGCTTTCGCCTGTTCTAAGGAAGACATTTTGTCTATTAGTTAAAAAGCTGCCGCGTCGAAACATTATAACATAAATAGATATGGATATATACGGAATATACCCGAATAAACAAACTAACATACATACTATACGATATATATATATATATATACTAATACACTATATACTAGTATGTAGGCGATGTGAAGATTTACCGATCACTGAATTATTGCAATGATTAATTTTATTTTTAGTTCTTTAAAAATACTTTTAATAATTAATATATACATAAGTATATATTTAAATTTGAATAACCTTTAATATTATTCTTGTTATTTTGACAAATTGATCAAAATAATAGCCATTGTTTTGGTATATTGATATTATTTGTATTTTATTTATTTATCTATTTATCTTTATTGGAGAAACCAACAACACAGTACATATACCAAAAAAATACATTTGATTGATCGATAAAAAACTATGTAAAACTAAAAATACAAGCTTTTACGAGCTTTTATTTAACTAGCAATGTTTGCCAAGTCTTGTCAGCTGAAATTTTACATTTTGTTAAAATTGTTTCAGAAAAATGCGTTTATAAATGTCTGTCATTGTCTAAACAAATACAATACTTTAAAATTCAATGTAACATTTTACGCCGCTTAGCAAACCCTTGGCAAACTGCTTGGCAATTAAATAACAATACAATAAATATGATCGAACCCTCAATTATTTTATTTACTTATTTATTAATTATTATTAAATAACATTTTTTTGCCATAAACTATTTGGCCTCTAAACAATTGTTGATTTCTTATCTTCGAACCTGTACTGCAAAAAACATATGCAAATGAAATTTAGCGCTGAATGTAGTTCATGTATTCCTGTACTATTGAGTAGTCCAAACGTTAACCCCGTTTCACACGAGCGAGTAGCTAGATTCAATCACCAACTACAGTCACTAGCAATAGCACCAGGCGAGAGGACGTTGTGGATCTCTGCGATCAGGGCTACCGCAAAAATGGCCAATTAATAAATAATAAAAATTAATAGTACCATCATGAGTGGCAATGTCGCTGTGAATGAGAGTGAGTATCCCGTTTGACACAATTCTGTTTTAGCACTTGAGGGAAATTTAGACCTGAAACGGGAGTAAAAAACGAAAATTTTAAAAACCATATTTATCTCTGTCTAGAGTCTAGACGGAGAGTCTAGAAAATTGTGGTGTGAAACGGGTGTCAAAATAATAATATGATCAATATTTGCGTAACCGACAAAACAGCTGTTTTTTGTATCACAAAACAGATTTATGGCCAAGTAATTTCAAGATAATAATATTTTTTCACAGAGGGAAGCGTGCTTCTGCTTTGAGTGTCCAAGGCGGAAAGTCATTTTTCTTCAAATCCAGCTAATTTGTCCTGCGATTTCAAGAAATATCCGGGTAAAAAAATGTAAACTTTGCCTGACATATTTAAACGTTTCTTGTAATAGGTGCGATGCGCTCACCGGCCGCAGAATGAGAAAACAACAGCCAGTGTCTGTCTAGTGCTCTCTCGCTCTTCCGTGCGCTCCGAGGTCATTCGAGGTCAAGCTGTTGTGGATTTCGCCAAACGAAACACGAAAACGAAACAAAAACGAAAAAAAAAAACGAAAATGATCTGATTGAAATCGGTTTTATATTATTAATAACCATTTTTGCCTTTAAAAAATATTAAATTGGATGTATATAGATATATTTAGTGCCTATATTATTAATTTATTTTTAGCTTTGCTTAGTAAGAAAAGGAGAAAATCGATTCAAGCGATTTTATATAGTGATTCAAGCTATGATTCTGTTATTATTCTATATATGTAGTACTGGGATTTTTAGCTAAATTGCGCGGAAAAGTGTTGAGTTTGAGAAATGCGCTAATTCAACACACGGCGTAGGATTTAATATTACATGAAATGAACAAAAAAAACTCTGGTGGAAGGAACTTCGAAATATTAGGAGATATCCTTGCGCTAGAAAACTAAAAAATATTCTTTTTATTTCGTTTCGCTAGCCAGCCAGCTATCAGTTCTTCCGTCCCGACAATAGTTCGGGTCAACCAGGCCCTCCCTTGCGAACCGCGCATGATTTAGCCTCGCCGACCTCTAGGGCTAGTCTCAAAACGCGAGCACGATTAGCGACCGAGAGAAGCTGTTAGTTTAAATTTTGTTCATTGCAATAAAAACCTTTAAACTGATAGCTCATCTCGCTTGCAAATCGTGCTCGCGTTTTGAGACTAACCCTCCTAACCGGTACGCGGCCGTCAATAAGTGTAAGATATCTTTGCAAAATGGGGTCACTTTTAGATACATTTATTACTTTTAACCCTCCACCACATCTTAATGTTGAGACAAATCGAGTGTTTTGCGAAATATAAATTACAGCATTACTTATAACTGACGTGGCAGATAAAACAACACAAGTCTCTTATGACACAGTTATAAATTAGAATAATGTACGCGTTATAATCACAGTATTTATTGTATAAACATTATTTGTATATGTGCATGTAAATGACTATATAAAAAATAAATAATAATATATGTACAACAAGCTGTTTACCCCGATTTTGCAGTTTGGCCCTGCAGGCGGTTTTAACGGCGCCCTCGGCGTGCAACGACTCGTGCCTATGGCACTCAGGATGAGTCGCTTCGCGTCTCATCTTTAGCCCATCTGTCTTAAAGACAAGGAATCCTGAATTTATTCCGAGAGCTTTCCAAAAATTCCCAAAAACATCTTCCTAGCTTGTTAACTAAATTATTCCCATATATGATCTACCATCATCTAATTCACCCTCCTAGGGGTTGTTTTTTTTTTAAGTACCCTATGTCCTCCCATAGTTCAAGCCCCTGTTCTTTCTCCACACTTTATTTTAGAAAAATCGGTTTAACCGTGAAAACTTAACAAACAGACAGATTTTCACATTTATAATAATGGATATAAATAAAACTTCATTCGAAGAAAAAAAAAACAAACTATTGCGTGCGCTACTATGGAGTAGGCACTTAAGATGACATATGACTCATAAAATAATTGGGTATATCGTAGTCAACGAGATGCTAGATTTTATTGTAAATGTATTTTTATTATTATAGTATAGTATTTATTCTAAATCTAAACTTGTGCATACGATAAAAAAAAAATATTTTGAAAATATTGAATAGAGTCTAATATGGAATATACTTTTCTTAATTTTTACTTCCATGTTATTCTAATAAGCATAGATTATAACAGTAAATTCGACAGCCCGGCCTACTGTAGAAGTGTTTTTAGACCATAGCCTGCACCACCAACGATCTTTTAGAACCTATGGATACGGCAAGTGAGGGTACGTCTCGTACGGTGGTGGAGTGTTGCAACGGGCGGAACAGCGGGGGGAATCTACCGGTGTTGGGTTTTTACAAGGACGATTTGTATGACGTGCCGTATAAAAGATTGTTGTGCACCACCCTATAACCTAGTTATATTAAAATTCTTATTCAACCCAATAAAAGAATGTTAATCGATATTCTGTCAAATTTAAATTTTTCGTTTTTCGATCGTTCACATAATAATGCGACTTGGTATTGGTGTTGGCTATTTTAAATTTAGGTAAAAAAACTTATGGTAAAATAGTACATCGCTATACAATAACTGCCAGCCCTAATTCATCTGCTATCTCGCTTTGGTCCGCGCGGCATAACACGCCGCGCCGCTCTCCGTACCAACGGAAATGGGTCGCATTACACTTAATTAATTTTGATAACGTGTGTCGGATATGTACCTACACTTAGATAGGTGTATTTGGATTTTTCTTTTATACTATGCCGATAATAAATTAAAATGAAAAATTAGTGAATTTTCCTAAGGCGAAATAGAGAAGTGTCGTATAATATTTGTATGACAGATGCTTATGGGCATAGACCGATTTTAAAGAGATTAAAACACCACCACCTTTGAGACCACCCATAAATTACGTCACATTCGTATGCCCCCCCCCCCGGCCCCCCTGAAATTAAATGCACAAAAATGAATTAGCAGGTATTCATCGAGTTAATGTAGTTACGTGAAGTTTGGACGGTTACTACGTTTTCATATAAAAAAATATATTTTTGGTGTAAACTAAATTTTGTTCACCTTTTTCCGCCGATCATCTACGGAAAGATTTCCGGCCTAACGGGGCTTTTTTTTACTGTTGGCAACACAACCTCAAATTGTGACATTTGACATCAAGACATTTTTCGAAAAAAATATGGTAGATAAATGCTTCCCAATTACGAGAAAACAGGTTTAAAATTGAACCGCAAATATTCGCATTACTTGTCCCGAACCAAACAAACTATGACCTAGCTTTATGGGTTGTTGCGCATGCGCATCGCGTTACTAAAATCTTTTAATTTATTCTTAGAGGAACAGATAAGCCAGTTAAGCGATGAGTTTGCGAATTGAAATTGTTCAAGAGTAGCATATTACACGAACCTGTGCCTGTGGCGCGATTTACGGAAAGTGCTCGAGACCGGTTTAGTTGTCGATAAATAACAGTAACAGTAACAGTAGTAACAGTTACAAAAAACACAAATACGGCTTGTATTTTTAGCTACATTTTGTTACAATTCATTGACAGTTTTAATTTTATCGCGTAAAAATGAGACTGTACATCATTAATAATTATTACTACATTGACATTGACAGACTATTGAAAAAGAAACATTTGAAATCAGACAAAATTCGCAGCTAGAAACTCATTCTGTGCTGTCAGCAGTATAAACGTTTTATTTTGTTTAATATAATGTATTTGTAACACATATTAGCGTTATATTTTAGCCTTCTGCACTCCTTCTCTATATAAACTTTAACTATGCCAAATCTCACACTCCTCCGTGCGCGCAATATGCTTAAAAATGGGTACATAGTTTTCTTTTACTGTATTAATATGTTTAGAAAAAGTGATTTTATTTTTTCCTGAATCTAGAAAGACCAAATTTAGTTTAATGGAATAGAAAAATATATTATTGTTTCGATGACACCTAGCGCTGCACTTCTTCGTTACAACCTGGCATATATGTATGTTATAAGTGTGTATGTTACACACTACACACTGTTACACACTGAAGTGAAGAAACCTTAGAGAGTTTTTTTCTCATAAATAGTTATGAATTTATAGCTCCTGTTGCATTTCTTGTACTTCTTAATAAAACTTTCGATATACGAGTACACCGTGGCCCACGACCTTTTACGAAATTAAAGGTGTGTTTTTATTCACTATAGTAAACACGATTTTGAATAAAAAATATTAAAATAATTTATAGCCAATTTTGATTACTTTTTTTTAAAATAGCGTAAATTAACACTATAGGTTTTCCGTGCACCGGCGTTTACAAAGTTTACAAATTAATTTGTCTGAAACCATGATGAATTTTGATATACATTCTTTACAAATATTAGTGGAAATCGCAAGACCTTTAAGCTGAATTTCTTATTGTAAACGGTGGGACAAGGCACGCAAGGACATGTCCCTTACACCGAGGGCGGCTATATTATCTTAATCCGAACTCAAGTGTAAACTATTGTCCGGTGTATGATCATTTCCTGTGCATGTAAGGTGTCCTTTAGGTGTGACAGGTCGCCCGCACGGAGCAGCTGCCGGTCGATACTGCGCTGCGCCTGTCGCCGGTGGGGAGGGGGTTGGGTGAAACATGGGCGACGGGGAGTCCGGGACGAAGGAACGCGCTTCGGGACCCTTAGCACAGTCAGGACGAGCGAGGTTTTTATCAGCGGGATGTATTTTTATAAAGTTATTCACCTAATGATTAATTAAACGATTATGAACATTATGCCGAAATTGCGTTTAGGACGAGCGAGATTTTTATCCGTGGTTCGTGTTTTTCCTGAGAGTTTTTTAACAATCAAATGCCCAACACGCGCATGACTTTGTTCTCTCGAATCGAAGATTGCTGCTAATGGAAACTTCATAAGATATACAGGATGTCCCGAGGGCCTACGCAATAAAAAAACACAGCTAATAGGCCCTATGATTCCTAGTGTTATTTGTTAAGAAACTATATCAAAATTTATTATGGTATTCGAGAAAAAAATGTTGAAGTTTCTATTCTAATTCGTGTAAAACAGATATTTTCAATGACTCCTCCCTCCGATAATTACGCCACTGGATCACTAGGCCGCGTTCAGTCAAGATCGAGGTTAATGACCTGCCGCTTTGTTCGATACGCCCAATTAGGGCGGAGCTAAATGATCGCTGTCAGATGCCACTGGTCGGACAGAGGTCGGTCTAAGAAGAAGGGCTAACTCCTTTCCCCTTCTCTGGGGTTGTAAGAGAGATGCTATTGGTCGACAGATAATATTGATTTATCGATTGATAAGATCGATTTACACCAATTTTATTACAACAATAATAAATTTGGTGATGAAAAATTTTCGCATTTTGTTACATAATTTCTTACTCTTAATAGGGAACTTAAACACCCCCTAAAGTTTGTGGGATTGACCTTGGGACATCCTGTATAATAATCGCTTGCAACAAAAGTCCGGCTAGTAACATCCCTGGTCTTCTCCATTTTCCTATATGGTGCTAAAACGTGGACTCTCAATGCAGGAGAAGACGCAGAGGATAGGCGCTCTCTTGAAGCGTGGTGCTTCAGAAGAATGTTGAGAATACCATCGCTTGCAAAACGTAACTCTCAACAATCTGCTCAAAACAACGTATCCTGCATTTTTTCGGCCAGGCGACGACATTCTGGAAAGGCTCCTAACGATGGGCAATGTGAAAGGATGGAAGTCGTGGAAATAGCCCATTACGATGGACGATGAGGTCAAATTGGTAACGAAATCCTCTGTTTTACCTAAATTTCAAATTGCCATCTCGTCATATGTGTTAATTTCCAAGTGCTCGCGACGTACGATATATCTAATAAACCGTTTTTGAATGTGGTCTACTCTGTTCTGGTACCCATCATGTTGCAGAGATGCAATCTCTAACAGACTGCGAACGTAACGCAATGTATAGGGTTATGTGTGCCTGTGTCCCTGAAAAAGACTTACATGACCTAAATATAAAGCCAAGTGTTCTGCATGCAATGTCGACAATATAGGATATATGCTGATCGCCGATTAGTTTATGATCTAGATGGTACACCCAGTTCAATTATGTCGTCTTTAATCGCACCGATGGTATAAGTGAAATTGGTTTTTATAATATTTCTAGTATAAGGCAATGACTAAGAAGAGGGCATTTTTCCTAGTGATTATGACTTATTATCATGAACAATATACTGCGTCAGGAGGAACAAGGTTTTCGTGACTTATTGATCATAGATACTTTACCGATAGTATGTCAGTACGGGCGAGGTTTTTAATCTGTGGGTTTTATTTCTATAAAGATAATGGCGTAGTGACCAAAGGTTGTATTTTTTCGAAGGCAATTGCTATGTGACTATTTCAATGATTATGGACAATGAAAGGTATTTTGCCTGAAGTGGACATAACAAATTTCACTATTCTACTATTGTCAATTTGATTTAAGTCTAGTTTTACGCCCAAGACTTTTTTAGATCAAAAAGAAAAAAAAACACATCTTAATCCGGCTCGCAGAGAATGTGCATCCACCTTTACGAATTCAGTTGCTGCTTCGCTTTCAGGCTGTTTGGCTGGATTCGGGCCGTGGCATTATTGCTAATTGGACTATCCTTGCTACCGCGGCGATACTGCTTTCGCCCGTAAACATAATAGTCATTTCGACGCCGTCATATCGCAAGCAAAATCACCGGAAATGTGCTGACGAGCAGCTTACCATCAAATTTATGCCTTGAGAGGCATAATTTCGTGTGAACAGCTTTGAACATAGATGTACATAATTTAAATGGAAGACTTGGGTCTTACTAGGAGGTTATTTTCAAAGCCTCACAGGGAGGATCAAGCAAAATTAAAAAAAAAATGTACGAGTTCCAGGACTCACGGCTAAGATTTGTAAACATCGGCGTTCGTCCGTTAATATAAAGGATTTTTGTATAATTCATTTATTTTTATTTATATATATTAGCCTCATCGCGAAAGCTCATCAAGCTACGACGAGTGTTGCTGACAGATCCGAACTAAACCGAAATTCACCCCTGTCCGCAGGTTCTAAATTTTTTTGCAAAAAAACTAAACAACATGTTTTTATTACAAGACTACTTTTATTTTGTTTATTAACTATACGTAAGTTTAATGTGAACGAAGAAAATCTGCAGGAAAGGACTTTATAAGCTAACTTCACCACCTCAAAAATATCTTAAAGTTGACATTTTATGAATATCTGCGGTATTCAATACTGTATTTTGATGCTAAATTTTACAAGAAACTACAAGCAGATAAATAGGCAACTAAGTAATTGTAAGGATTTCCATTCTTTACTGTTTTGGTTTGGAACCCTAACAATGCTAATAATACACTATTAACTCTTTTAACTACAGATTTTGATGATATTAACAACCATTATGTAGCTTAAGGAAGATAATGATAATTATAAGTCGAACATTGGTTGGGTCATTCTGCAAAGATATACGTTTAATTTCCAAAAAATCGCCGATTACTGCCGTGTGGGGTCGACCGAAAAAGTGGGGGTCACATTTAGTGACGTTTGACTGGAAAGTGAGGGTTACATTTGTTGACGTTTGACCGAAAGATAACTGCAATTTGACACAATCGCCACTTCAGGCGCCTTCATACTTAAATGCTAATTTTACAGGTCTTCAAAGACGTCGTTAGGAGAGATATCCACTTGATATATAATTAATCTAATTTATTTATATTAAAGATAATTTATTATTCTAAGGAATTACCCAAGGAAATTTCTTCAAACCATCAAAAAAATCAAACTATCATATTTTTAAAATAGCATTTATTGAAGTCACTCGCTTATCAAACAAAAAACGTCACATTTAAAATAAATATAGTATTATGATGAGACTAAAGTAGAATAAGTAGACTAAGCGATTTAAGCTATATGGTATAACATATAAATAAAAGCTTCTAATAAAAGCTTGTAAAAATGCAATATTTGCAGGTCGGTTTAGGTCAAATCTTAGTTGCCGAATTAGAACCGCTTTCTCTTGAAATTTGACCTGTTGATTTAGTTTCGATGACAATGTGTTTTTATTTAAGCATGACCTGATTATATACTTAGGAATGGCTCCAGACGAAAGAAGCACTTAAATAAAAGTTTATAAAAATGTATTATTACTATTAATTTTATTATTAAGTTTAAAAATGAATAAACAGTTGGAAGTGACGGCTCACATTCGTGCATATCTCTGTAAACTTCGTTCCGCTTTTCGAAAAGGTCGCCTTATCATAATTTTCTGATTATTCATTCCTTTTGAAGACTCTTGTGCCCCAAATTCAAAATGTTATCCCGGCCTGGAGTTTGCCCGCGGGGAGAGCCCATGCTCGCTCCATTTCAGGCCTATAAAGCTTTGGCATTTTATTTATGAATTAATTCTGCTACAATCCGGCAGAGGGCGCTCTTTAGTCTATCTATAGCATTAACTGACCTGACATCGTACTGCTGCCTTTTTTTATTTATTTCCTAAAGAGAATAAGCTATGAATACAAATGCGGGCTGTGTGGTACAAATACCTGCTTCTTACCCAGAGGTCTAAGGTACGAACTTTTTTTACAAACATTACATAGCTTTATTTCATAACATTTACCCCGTCCATCTGTCCATTGTATCTTTCAACTCGATTTTTTTTTTTTTTTTGACTGATGCTCATTGAAAATAACCATAGCTGTTTAGATCACATCGAAGGCTGTCCGGAGAATATAGATATTAAACATTAAAGTCAACAGATTTTCAGTAGTAGGTAGGTAATACATGAAACTTTGACATTTCGATAGAGCGCTTATCATCAGAGCGCGATCATATTCGAATTTGAAAAATGTGACTCCACGGCTGTTGGATTGTATTATTCAACACTAGCCAGTTAAAATTAATACAAACTCATCTATGTGCGCAAATAGAAACACGGAAAAAATGTTTAGTGCATAAGTTTAGATAGAAAATGAAGCAACCTATCACAAGTTAGTACCACAGGCTCAAGTAGTCTGGGTGGGAGATGCCTTTAATGACGCCTGTAGGGCCTAGCTATAAGACGTCAGGTTAAGGTTAAATAGTTTACTACTACTAAATAATTTATATAAGCAGTTGATATTATATTTTAGTGCAAAATATTTTTATTAGAATTAGACGTAACAGTAGGTACGTACATTTGTTACATTTCTTTAAAATCGATTTATTATTAATACAAGTAAGTAAAAATAAAAAGAAATTATTTCGATATACACAATTTAAACGCACAATTTAAATATTTATTTTTTGCAAATGCAAAATATCTTGCCTAACTAGGCTATCGCCTGTTCTAAGAAAGAAATTCTGTTTATTTACTTTGTATATATTTTTAAAAAATGTTTAACACTTTTGTTATCTTTTGATGAAAATCGAAAAATAGTAAAAGCATAACAAAAATCCCAAAATCAAAATGGATGAATAATATATTTGTACAAAAATCAAATAAACAGAATAATAAACAACAAAATTATACATCATTACAAGATTACCGCTTAATTATCAGGACTTCACGGAGGACGGACAAGGAGGAAATTTCTAGTTTCACTTCACTCTTACAAAAGTATTTGATAAAGTCATTCAATGTTTGTACTACCCACTGGAATCTTGCTTTAATGCAGTTAAATTCATACAGATATTAATGAAAATAATTAAAGCAATGAATTAATCGTAAAACAAAATAAAAGTAAAAACCCTCAGCGTCTAAACTCACTTTACTTTTTGACTGTTTTTTTTTTTGTTCTAACTAACAATTTTTCGTTTTTCCGCATGAACTGTGTTTTTATTTTCAAACACTTCATTTCGCAATTTATATTTTATTTGGCGTAGGTACCTTTATATTTGGGGAGGGGTGTGAAAGTGTCTTCTCACGTTTCTGATATGATTAGGATACCAAATAATACTATTTTTTTTTCTTTGTTTCAGGTAAGAAAAGAAGACTAATTTATGTAATATTTACACGCCAGGTAAGACTAATTTTATTGTGTGCACAGACTCACGGTTCCCTGATATACCTATCAGCTGTTTGTTTATAAACATCACAAGTATCAGATTGTTGTAACGCGCGTTAGCGTTAATTACGATACATTGATTATGTATGAAATGTTGAAAGTGACCACAGATCGTACGTACGATTATGTTGGACTGTATGAATTTTACACTTGTTGTTTTACATCGTTTTATTGCTTTTTCCGCTAGTAATCGATTATACATTTATTTAAGTTTGCATAAATGATTTCAATGCGTTTTATAAATATCGAATAAATTATCGGAACGTTATGTTTTTAAACGATTCTAGCTAAAAATGTTTCTAATATAAAAGCTACGACTGCAATTACATTTTTAATTAAACATTCCTGCAGCTCGCTGTATGGCTACAAAAGTAAATGCAAAATTACATTCTTTCCTCATATTGCGTATGAAATTAAAATTGTTATTGTCACTGTAATTTAAAATTTGTCTTACGTTTAAGAAATGTCTTAAAAATTTAATTTAAAATGCTCATTTGTTCAATGGCTGATATTTCATTACCGACGTGTGCGACTTACACTGGGTCGACGAAATGTAAAACCTAAATTAAATAAAAAATCAATCATATAAACTGATATATTTTTTAACCCGTACGTATTTCACGATCGAAACAGAATCAATGTATTTTAAAAAACTTCGTTGAATTTGCATCCTTATAAAATCAACTAGGTATGCATCTGTAGTTTTATTTTCTCGATTTTTTTCTTCGGCCAATAAGATATTTCTAGTTTTAATAAATTTTATCTTGAAAGATTACAGACATTTTATGGTTCTTAGCTTCAGTACAAATTTCAAATGTATCTCTCTTATTTGTAGATTAGAAGTAAAATAATACTGGATAAATTATGTGGATTATCTACATCTACTTTATTTAAACGTAGAAAAGTATGTATCGTAAATCTGGAACGCGTTTTGATAGCGATTCCAAAATAAATATTTAAATTCATAAACGTATGAAGAAATTATAAAAAATATGAGTCATTCGATAGGTACCCCCGATAACTACGGAATAGTAATCAATCGATAATATTTTCTTTTTTTTTAGCGAAAGAATTATATTCTAGAATAATACGAGTATATTGTCCTATTCGTCAAAAAATCTCAGAGCTTCCTAGCGGTCGTCGACTCGCGGTAATACCTAACGAAATGCAGACTGTGACGTTTTTAGAATTTGTACGGTAGGCGAGCTAAATCGCGGGGGAGCGGTGGGAGACCACCCTAACCGCCGGAGGTACCTAGTAATTTTTGTTCAAAAATCTAGGCAAGCCCGGCTTTTCGGCTTCTATGGAAGAACCGCCACTGACTGCAGAACGATGCGCTGTATCGTGAGTGCACCTGTCCGCGTAGACGAGATCACGCCGCGGCAAGAAAGTCTCGACGAGATGACTACTATAAACTCTTCACGTTTACCCCTGCCGACGCTCGGCGCTCGTAAAGTTTTATCCTTCGAGCACCGTTTGTGGCGATAAAGCGTCGGGTAGACGGCGAACCGTGAACCCGGCGGACCTAGTCTGGGCTGCCAGTCGACCCGGGCGTCTTTTTCATTCGCTGCCGACGGTGATGGCGCGTCGATCGTCAACCAGACTAAGCCCGCAGGTCCTGTGAACCGTGGAATAGCAGGGATGAAACTGAATGTTTGAATACCTTCAAATATCATTTGCTGTTCGAATCAAAATCAAATTATGCTGCAAGGCAGATGAAGATCGTCTATGATTTCACGGCGTAATTACTATTAAACCATACAATTATTTTTTTTCTTCACAATTACTATTAACTCATACGGCACAATTAAACCTCAAAAAAAACTGTAATTTATTAAAAAAATGTATTATATATGCAGTCGTTATGAAGCTGTAAGATATATTTTATTGTTGAATATTAAAAACATTTTGTACCAACGAAATCAGGTTCTATCAACAGTCATTTTAGTCTAAATAAACCAACCAAATATATTTTTTGTTGCTGGATTTTGTATGCTCTTTATAAAAAAAAAAAAAGAAATTAAATTAATTGCGAACATTATCAAACTTATACCGTATAAAATTGATTATATTTTAAAAAAAACCTATCGATTAAACGATTTCGATTGAAGCACGTATGAGCTACTTGTCAAACTAGTTAAACTTAAGTGTTTTGCATATTTAATTAATTTTGTTTTGTGTTTTTATTAAATAATTTTTTTCGCCGATACGACAATTCATTTTACGACTTCTCTAGATTGTATTAAAATTATCCTACGGAAATGAGCGTGCTCTTTCGTAGCGAAGTTATGTGTGCCAAAAAGGATTTATAAATAACCCAGTCTAAATATTATGTTTAAATGCCTATTGACTTTCTAACTTTAATCCATTATTAATGCTGAAAACCAGCAACTTCTTGTGCACGACATCTTTATTTTTTTTTTGAGATACTATTATTGTATTTAAACTTTTGTATTGAAGTTATAATGCCTCAATAAACAGTGCAGTTAACTATAGCTCTCTATTTGAGCGAATGCGTCTCAGAGTACCTTCACGTGTGACAATAACAAACGATTTTCTAGACATCCCACGTCGTAGAACCTTAAAATTTATTAAAAACCAAACTTTAACATGAAATTTCCCTTTCCTCTCTTTCTCCTCTCGCCACCTCCTTAAGTTAAACACTAATTTTATACTCACTCGGTGGAAATATTTAATTGGTTTTATTTTATACTTGTCAGTGGGTACCATTTTTTACTCTGTTGTTATTATTTTATTATTGTGTACTGCATGTATATGATTCCTTTAATAAGTAACTGTTTTATTTCCCAAATAAATATAAATAAATAAATTTGAACTTGAAGTTAATATTAAAATCAAACACTACTATGACAGTATACATACATCACAAAAACCGTTTATTATAAAGAAATAATTTCCTAATCGATTGTCGCAAGAGGTAAAAGACGTCTCTAGCGACGGTCGCGGCGGACTACGGGCGTAGAAGCGTAGAGGCGGGCGCCTGCCTACCCGCATTGTCCTAGACCTTGGATCAACAAGTGAATTTAACGAGGACCCTGAGGGCCGATTACGCCTTTATTTTAGTGGATAAGCGCAACCTTTCAGCTCTCTTTCGTCGAGATAATCTTCAATTACAGCGGGCCCCTTTGTGTCGTTTCATTTGAATAAAATTACTGAAATTGTATTCGGAGCTATTCGCTGTGATTTCAACGGAGAAATCGTGACCACAGCGAGTTTGATAGGGCTCTGTTGTGCAAATTAGCGGACCGGTTTGTTCATTATTACCGTCTTATTAACACCCTAACTAATTATATACGAATACATACAATTCTAGCTATACAATTTAAGAGCTACGCTCTTGTCGGTAGGATAACCGCCATTCCTCCGTTTCTTCTGTCAATGACCTGACTTCTTGATGCATGACATTAATCTTCTCCTTCACTTGATTAAGGTAGGAGCGTCTAGATCTTCCTCTTTTCCTTCGATGATGTTTTTTAAGTTTTTTTTCATTAGTTCTTAATATACATCTTTTCCCTCTACAGTTCTCATACATACTCATTGAATTTTTCTCTCTCCAGCAGTTCCCCAATGGAGATTAGCCGACAGGGTAATTCCTAGATGCTTCATAATAGAGGATTTCAACAGTGATTTGCCAGCTAGTTTGTATTTAAAATCATTATGGATTGAACCTAATTGTTACAAAACCGACTTGTCCAAATTTAATCGTATTCCATTTTGATTTACTCATCGGACAACTGCATCTAGATCGTTTTACAGTCTCATTAATCCCTGGTGTTTCCCAGACTGATTTATTCCTAACTATCCTAAATATGACACTATACAAGCTGGTAGGTCATTTATGAATATAAGAAATAAGATAGGGTCAAGAATGCTACCTTGAGATACTCCGGATGGCACGGAAACTAAATGGGAAAAACAATTCCAACAGAAACCCGTAGACTCCTTTTACACCAAAATGACTAAATCCAAGAAACCACCTTAGGGATCTAGAGGAAGATTTCTAAGTTTCATTTTATCAATTTGAATATATTTTTGAATTTATTGATTTACATATTATGTGACCCATCAAACTGACAATTCTTAAGTAGCGCTATCATATAATATTATAATTACATAAATACAGAGCATTTATAAGAGCGATTACCACTGCTCTTATATGAGCCTTGCCTTCTTCACGAGACGATGTATGTAGTAAGGAGGACAGTTATATATCAATGTGTTAAAAAAAAAAGTTTTATCGACAGAAAATTGCATCAGTCTTTAAATCTAATTTGTATAAACACAATAAACTCGAGAATTACCGGTGCAACAACGTCTGTAGATAATTTTATCGAAGGATAATTTTATCGAAATCCCCTCTTAAGCAACCCGCCAGCTCTTACCGAACCTTTCTTTTGATATCGGATGAATTTCTGTCCTAATTCTAGAAAGCATTTGGCATTCTTTATTATATTTATTTATTGTGACATAATTAATTTGTCGAAAGAAAAAGAATTGCAGTAGAACAAATCACAGAACATTACTTATCATTATTATATTATTAAACTATATTTATAGATAAACGTAGATACCACCAAACGTAGTAATAAGATTTAAAAAAATCACATAAATACATAACTGATAGTGGCAGGTCAGAGTATTTACCGTTTCCATCTAACTAGGTGCTAAACGCCTGTTTTAAATGGACTATCCATTAGAAATGTGTCTGAATGCGAAGTATGAGTACGAAGCTGTAAGGCAGAAATGTAGGTATCCTTAGAAAACTAAGATTTTTTAATCTTTTAAACATATACCTATGTGTGTTACATAAATGAATATTAAGGTTAACAAAAGAAAATAGGAAATAAGAGATAATCACTTTTGGAAATGTCACTTTAAAACAGGCACCAGCTTAGTAAAATGATAAAATCTATGCAAACCTGTACTACCATATTAAGAAATCTTTTATGTAGATTCGATTAAAATTCTAAAATCGGTGATAAAATCATTGCTATCTAACATCATAAACATTTCGCGATCGGAGCTCGGAAAAATAATTTTCACGCTCTTTCTTGCAGCACGAAAAACCCGCTTTTCTAGTGCGCAGTGTTGCCAACGGGGCGACAACTTACTTAAGGGCGACGCGGCGTCCCATCTGCCGCCTGTAATTTTCCGGGAAAATCCGATCCCCGCGTCGCGTACTACGCTTCTTAACATAACTTTCCTCATTAGGAAGTTAACCCCGCGTCTCGCGGGGCCGTCACATGCCGGCGTACGGCATAACACGTGTCCGCACACACGCCACTCTGAGCACTGAAACACTAGGGCGGCGTCGCATCGCATCGATATTATGATTACAAGCTTTTATTTAAAATGTTATGTTTGTTCGTTTAATTAGGTCAAATCTTGCAAGTTGAATTAAAACCACTTCCTCTTATCCTACTGAGTTAAAATTTGACATGCTGGTTCCGTTTCGATGACAATGCATTTTTATGGTAAGCAATAACGAAATGTTAACTTTGAAACCTAGAATTGGGAGGAGGGGGGGTTGTATTTGTTCGAACTTGCCTCCTTGTGTATTTGTTCCTTATAACAAATTCACCAAAAATGTTGAAATTAATATATTCGGAATCCCTATAAGTAGACCTCGCAAACGATACAGGCCATCCTACCCCGCCCAATATAAAAAAATAAAACCCCGTTCTCGACGGGGTCCAATTTATCCACCATAAATGAAATAATTTTGGACCATCAAAATATGTGCGAACCACGAAGATGCCAAATTTTGAATTACCTCTTTAAATTAGAAAAACCTCTGTAACAGGCTTACGGATGGACGCGAGAGAAGTCTTATGAGGTTCCGGGTTTTCCTTTTGTGGTACGGATCCGAATGAATGATTTAAACATATACTTACATACACACTAAAAAAAGAGCATATATGCTCTTTACTATTTTAAAAATTATGTTAACATTAGTTAATAGGTGATATTTTAGTACCCATGATTTTATTGTTTATAAACATATTATGTTGTTTTTTTTATTGTAAGGTCAAGAAATCGTCGGAAAAGACAGTGTAATACCTTGTGTAAAACCTTGTATGTGTAATATGTTTTAAAATATTCCCTTCCGACAAATTTAAAATTAAATAATTTTTTTACTTTAATTTTTAAAGAATTTCTATGTACGATTATTTTTGAGCCTAGTTAACTAAGCGTGTGTCTAAGTGGTAAAGAAGCGTTTAGAAATGTGTGACTTGCGTACAACCACATTCTGAAAATTGATTATTTCTACAAATGTTGATGTTGTAATTAATATGCGTGAAGTTTTTACTTTACAATTTATTTTTTATCTTTTTAAAAATAATGTTTATGACCTAGCTCATATACAAATATTTTTGGGCCCTACTTAACTAGGCGAAATGTGCCTGTCCTAGAGTCAGGGGAGATGGTGGTAAGCATTAAAAATGTTAAAACTATGTGCGGATTCGAACTCGCGACCTTTGGGTCAATGGTCCAACGGCTTAACCACTAGACTACCACGATCCCTTGCATTTCTTATTATACCTCTCATACTTAATATGTTCGTAAAGTGACCTTGCTCTGTTTGTCCCTGGATTCACGTTAAGTGATCATATTGGATTCACTTCATTACCCCCTCCCTCACCCTGATTCTAGCACAAGCAGTTAAGTAGGGCCCAAAATAATTATTAATGACCTAGGTCATAGTAATTCTTTTGTTAAAAAAAAAAACAAGTATATGGATGCGACCTAACCTCTCTTTAATAAGATGGTTTCCACACGATGTTTGTGCAAGTTTTGGGTTATAGTTAATGCAATAAAGTCTTTAAACTACAGAGCAAAAGCGAGATTATAGATCCTTAATGTTGAGGCGGAATGAAAAGGCGTGAAAACTGTATTGAATGGCGCGCGCAGCGAAATAACACCCATATAAGCGCTCGCAGCTGAAATTTATTAGACTTAAATTACTAAGACAGCCGTTTAAAAAACCTGAAGGTGAAAAAATAGACGAGCTGTAAAATTTGACGACGGAAGGAAACGCTATTAACTTTCCATCGAAAGGCGTTTCACGGAAACACGGCGGCAGTATTGGGTATACCCGTATGTACCCACACGGGCGTGTCGTTAGTAATACATAGATGACATTAATTAGTAAGCGGTTTTAATGAGGGTTTCAAAATATAAAGAAGACAATTCTTCCGACTAGCTGGTGCGGTGGTTCAGATCCATAAAAATTAGGTCTCGGACATCCAAAAACAATAAAAAGTAATGGTTTGTATGGGTTAGATCAAAAAAAGGGTTGCATTCGTAATCCGACTTATTGACAGGTACTCCTTTACTGTTTGTGTGAGTTTTACGTTAATAAGGACAAAGCACATCAAACATCAGTAACACATCGAAATACATGTTATGACACTCGCAATAAGGGCAATTATTTACAAACGGTCTTTCCCAAGTCAGTTAAATTGAAAAAAACCGTTTATATAACCACTCATTTTAGGTAGGTTTATTTCATTAGGAAAGCTACCTATTGCAATGGGTACCATGTCATGAATTTCAACATATTCTCGCGTTTCACATCCCCTAAAACCCAAAACCACCCTCAGTTTAAAAGTTAATAAGTTAATATATCTATCTATATTATTTTCATATGGACACGATAACTGCCGTAATTTTACACCAATCACTTTCAATTCGATACATACAATTTAAGGGCACAAAATTTCAGCAAGTTCGTCAAAATCAGACCTATAACTTTCTTAGTATATAAGATGTCGAATTCATTTAAATTTTATATTATTTCTTAGATAAGGGCCTAAAACATAACTAAGTAAATAGCATGGAAAAATTAGTTTTTCAACGATGGGAAAAATTGGTTTTTCAAAATTAAAAGATCATACCTAATAGGCACAGATTCAAATCAGTTTAAAATGGTAATTTTAGACCTATAGAGCAATCCTTACGGCACAGTATGAAGTGGGAACCAGTATACGTGCTCGCTCTGCGCAAGAGTATGGTGGGTTGAGGTGCGCGAGCTGCCGCGCAGGGAGTGGATCGCGCGGCAGCTCGCGCTATGTTTCATACAAGTCCGTACATTTGGAGTTCGCCTATTCCCTACTTTGATCCGGTGAAATCTACCTCAGCCTCCCGGCGCGCCGAAAGGGATTTTTTATAACAGATTGCCAGAGAAATTAAACTAATTTCTACATTAAACATTTAAAAAAAAAGAGGTTAAGACATTACTTTTAGTTTCGAGCAGTTTTAAATACTAGTATACTCTTTTTAGTTTTAATAATTGTGTTTTTGTTATTTCCTGCTTAGGCACTTTATTACCTTTTTTTCTAGCATGTTAGAAAATTTATTTGTGCAATTTTATAATCTTCATCTTATATTTTTGTTTCCACATAATTTAATAAGTTAATATGTTATTCTTATGTACATTTTTATAAGTCTCTGAAAATAAATTATCATATGTTATCTTTTACATGTAGTATGAAAATATATTATTAATTGTGAAAAAGCAAACGTTATTAGGTATATGCGAAATCCTTATTGGATAATAAAAATTAGAATAATTGTATCTACATATTTTAAATAAGTACATTACACCCCTAGCGTTATCAGAAGCCCGCTAACAGTAAAGAATCAGTTAGTGGTTTGTGTATGAGGGGCTTAAAAGGGTAACGCACTCGAAATGAAGTTAGCGGCTTTTGGAATGTCGCACCTCGGGCGCAGAATATGTGACGGGTAGATATTTAAGGCTGTTACGCAAATACTTTACGCTCGACGTAACGCTTGGCTTCAGGCGGCGAGAACGCTTGCGCCACGTTAATCGCACTTTAAACGCAAATGAAAAGCAATATAGTATGAACAGAGGGTTCCGCAATTACCTGTCGATCTAACGGAGCAGTTTGGTTGGTTTTCTTTTTACCAACGATCTTTTAAACCATATCGATACGGCAACTTTCAAAAAATAATAATAAAAAAAGATCCACTCGCTGCCAAGTCAAAACAGAAAATGAACCATGCGAGCGTGATATTGCTTTTTGTTCCCCTGGACACGTGTTCACACCTTAAAGAAACCTGTTCGTGTCGAGGGAGTATTCGGTGGCCTAATATTTCAATTAAACCGCTGCACCATCCGTCCATCCGCAAACGTGTGAAACTGGCCTTGAGGTGACCTTGAAATTCGGCTTTTGCAAATGGTATCGGCCACGAGCACTTCGAGCATCCGCCGACAACATCAAAGAATAAACATTTGAAGTTTTTTTATTTATATTAAAAATATAAGGAAATTTAAAAAAATCTAAGTTTAAGGTTTCCTGTAGAATTTTATTGCGGAAATTTCTATGTATAAATTAGGCTTACGTCACATTTTATGTTTGTCACAATTTGGTTTATGAGAATTTTAAAAAATAAAACTTACCAATTTCAATATTTTTTTATGTAAACATAGGATTATTTATTTAAAAAACCAGTTTAAAGGTTTTCTAGAAAAATGATCAGTTAATCTAACTATATTTTTTATATATGCCTGATATGAAAAGCTATCTTGGCAGTAGACCTCAAAAACACGCATAAAATGCAATTCGAGTGCTCTTAAGAAGGTATTTCATGGCACTTTACCGAAGGTCGCATAATGCGTTCGCATGTTCATCCATTCGTTTCGCGGGTCTTATACAGCGAACGACCTCATATAATATTTATAAAACACCCTGTAGTTTCTCCTCCGCTCGTCTGCTGTATTTGTTTTTTCTTTTTCGGAACGCAGGAACAATTCCACAAAGTGTTGTTGCGTTATTAAACTCCCGTAGTCCTTTGCGGCACGTCTGAATGGCACATATGAATACGCCGAATAATTATGGCGACTTCTAACCCATTCGTCATCAACCTTTTCTCTTTTCATTCTTCCTCTACTCGTAAGAGCGTAAGCATTTCCACCTTCGAATATACGGGATGGTTTATTTCGACCGATGTTGCTTACCACTTTACCTGGATAATGCTTGGTAAGGTTTTTTAGATTCGACTTGTATTTTAGAGATATTCAAGGTTTTATGCAACGGGAGAGATATATTACAAGTTCTCCCCACAAAGAAAACATTAATATTATATTGATCATAAACACAATTGATATCATCTTGTATGAGATGCGCGTCAAATAGTGAAGTCACTAATCGGTATATCTTCACATCGTCCACAATTTTTAATATTGTAAAAATATTATTAATAAATAAAATAAACTACTTGGTGCGGATACCAGAATATGCAACGTTTCAAAAAACGATTCCTAGCAAGACATCTATATCGAAAATAATTAGCGATTGAAAAACCAATGTTAAATAGTTTTTTCATGAGTATATCATTATCTATTTTATCGAAGACCTTCGAAATATCAAATAAATCGCATCCGTTCGAATACAGCGTGAACTTAATGTTTGCAGTATCCATTTAAAAGGTGATTTTGGACATTGAATAAATTATGTTCAAAAATTTTGTAACACAGCCAAAAAAACTGGTCCTCAAACATTTTAAATCACAATGCAATTAAATTGTCTAAGATTCCCAAAACACATCGTATTCCTGAGATACTTTGCTAATTGTGGAATACAAGTTAAAGTCACCTACTATTAGTATTCTCTATTGCTTCGTTTTCTAAACAAAATTAATAGCTAGTCTAAAAAATACTCTACCAATAATACTCATATACTTAACCCACCCCATACATTACCCTCATACATTTAATTTAACCCACCCTACAATTCGCTAAGAACGAATTCGGATATGGCAGCTAAACATATTCCACCATCTTTGACCACCGGGATCCGAACGCCATATAGTATAATTACCTGGAAACATTTCAGATGAAAACATGCTTCTAGACAGACGAGTATTTTCTTACGCTTTGAATTTCGGTCCTGACTAGGTCGAGGCGTTAAAATACCAAACATCATCATCGTCAAAACATCATCGACTGAAGTGAGTAGCGTTGCCATGCATATGGGTGCATAGTCATATACTACTATATAGTCCGATATTACTGATATTAAAATAATGCGCAGTATCAAATACCCGTAGAAATACTTTTCGATAGTCAAAAAGTAATATCGAAAGATATCTCCTATTAGGTTATATTTTTTATTAATTATTATTACGGTATTACATAGATAAATAATTATTTATTGTATCGGCCTAATACAGTCCTCGTTTGTAAATATATTTAAATATTTTTATAGTAATGAAAATCGAAACCTTAAAATAAATTATAAAACCAGAATATTTTATACAAAATTGAAATCAATAAGCCTTTGTATCCACCTACCATTTAATACAAATATAAAAAAACATCCCGTGCACGTGGTGACTTTCCAACTATCTTAAGTAATACTCTAAATAGACTACGATGTAATAGATGGCTCTATAAAATGTAGAGATATTGGATCTTTCGCCATTCCATAAAATAGGGGATATATAATATACTGCCTTTAGTCTGTTCCCCAGGGACCATAAAAAGGCTAGTGGTATAAGAAACGTCGATAAATCATAAGTTCCGGAAGATTAACCTTTTTTTGTATCGCTATTCACATGCACCCTTCATGCGCATACTATCGAAGATTTTTTGTAACGATTTAGACGTTGTTTAACAACGATTTTCTTTATATAGGTACGCCATGAACAATAAAAAATGGGAAAGGAAACTTGCAGGTCTTTCGTAGTTTTATTTTTTTTGTGTTAGATTTGGCATAGTTAAAGTTGGTGAGTTGGTTGGTTAAAGTTTATATGTAGCAGGAGTGCAGAAAGCTAAAATGTATCTATAATATGTATTACAAATACATTAAAATTAAACGTTCACACTACTGACAGATTGACTAAATAAGTTTCGAACTGTGAATTTTCTGTGATTTCAAATTATTGTCTATGTACTAATGTCAAGACAACAATAACTATTAATACCATCTTATATAGGTGATTTTTTTAGAGGCGTGGTTTTCAATCTGGCACTACTATTTTCGTAGTTGGTGTTTTTGACAGCTGTCACTTGATTTATGCTCAGTTTGGTTTGCCATTTCATAATGAATAGACTTACTCCTGAACTACGTTTGCAAATAGTGCAAATTTAGAAGAAATCACTCTAAATTTTTTTTAAATCACTCTAAAATAAAGTAAAAATCGCTTCGTGGGCCTGTGGCGTGGCCTCCAAGATCGTGCGATTTAACACCGCTGGACTATTTTTTGTGGGGTTATGTGAAGTCGCTTGTCTACGCAGATAAGCCGGACACGATTAACGCCTTGGAAGAGAATATTCGGCGCGTTATTGCTGACATACGGCCCAACTTGCTGCAAAAAGTGGTTGAAAATTGGGCCTCTCGGCTGGAATTTGTTCGAGTCAGCCGCGGCGGCCACTTACCCGAAATTATTTTTAAAACATAATGGCAAACCCTTATCTTTATAATAAAACTAAATTCTTAGCCATAATATCAAATTATATGCGTTTTATCTCTTCTTGAAAACCACGCCTCTAAAATCATCACCCTATACTTTTATGACTCAAATTAAAAGTTTTTTGAATTACGGCCGAATTTGCTTTATTTGTTATAAATAAATCTATTGAAGAGCTAGCAACACTGAGGTCGCCATCACCAGCTGCTAGCAACCTTCCTCATTGTAGAGAAATGACTAGGAATGATGACATTATGAATCGTTGTTGCGCCCCGCCTGTCACGTAGACAATTCGTTACGGTCTGCTACTCTCCGCTTATGGGAATACTCGAATGTCACGTTCACCCCCCCTCCTCCCCACGCGTCGATGCCGTGAGGAAAATCGCCTCTCCTCCAGGAGAGTGCTACATGGAACGGCCGAGGTAAATATACTATCGTGATCATCTCTAACTTATACCTAGGTCCCCAACCTCAGAAAGGAGCAAAACGATATTAGGGATTTCTAAATAACTAGTTAAAAGAAAATGAACGAAATATATATATATATATATATATATATATATATATATATATTTTTTTAAATAAATGCTATGACCTAGGTCATATATAATTATTGTGGGCCCTACTCAACTAGTCTAAATGTGCCTGTGCTAGAGTCAGGGAAGATGGTGGTAATGAAGCATTAAAAATGGATGACCATGTGCGGATTCGAACCCGCGACCTTTGGGCTAATAGTCCAACGCCTTAACTACTAGACTACCACGATCTCGATTTACATAAATTTCATGGCCTGCGTAAACATCGGCTATTTCTTCTATAATCGAATATTTGTGAGTCATTCCGCAATTGATGAGGTTACTTGGTCTCTCCAGCGTTTGGGTCCACGGGACATTCAGGCTTCAGGTGTCCGGACGTCTGTCGATTTGTCCTAAAGATTTAGAGCTTCTGAAAGAATTCTGCTCAAAAGTCTTGCTAATCTAGGAGATTAACAAAGAGACATGTAAGCTGTATGGTGTACACTTATAAAACAAGATTTAGATTCAGATTTACCTCTGTTGCGGTCCGTTTTAAAAATCAATATTTGTTTAATCCCAAACTTCAGTAGCCGTAGTTAAATTGAGCGAACAAAACAACTCACTTATTGAATACACTCACTTATTCTCACTAATACTAATAAAAATATAAATATTTTCACTCATATCATAAAATTTTAATTAGACTATTCAATTTTGTGACAGTCTTTAGACTTCCCAAAGCATGAGATGAGGATAGAGTTTCTTTCGGCGCGAATCGTTTAGGTTTGAAAGATTTTTTTTTTGTGAGTTTGGTTGTGTCAGTTACTACCCTGAACTGTAACAGTGGCCATTAGTGAAACTGGCACGTGGATACGCCCTTCTCTTATCAGCCGTTTTGGCTGGTGAAGACGAGTTATGCTTCGAAGCTGAGGATGGATAGAACGGTCGGCTCTCGGGAGCATTTGCTTCGTGAGCTACCTGACGAAGTACGCCGCGGATTTCTTCCTAAAAGTCCTGTTTCTGTTTCAGAGTGGTATCCCGGCTGTACCACGGAGCTTGCGAAACCATTCTATACCAACTCCATCTCCTCCCAGTTGTACGCTAATAATGCAATAATGAATACCATACCATGTCGTTAGAAACTTCAGTGTGTGTGTCTGCCGTACTATAAGAGAGGGAAATCCTGCGAATAGCGACTGCCCCGCGAGGAAACAGGACAATATATAAACAGCTGTTCTCCTGGTTAAGAATCGCCCGCATTTGTCTTAGTTCGTTCAACGAAGACTCTTTCGGGAGTACCGCTAGATTCCCCGCCAGGGACTCCGGGTCTGCTGAGCATCTCCATTATTTAAAAGTATCCTCCAACAAAGCTCTTGTAAGCACGAGGACGAGAAAAAACCAATTTTCAAATTCTAGATAAATAATAAGATAATAATTTAAATAATAATAATTAATTAATCATTTAATTTGAATAATAATAATATTTTGAATAATAAATAATTTATAATTTAATTTGAAATAATTTTATTTGTTTATTTGAGTACAACACATTAATATATTTATACCAGAAATATTTACTAAATGTAAAGATGTTATTATCGAAAATATATATATACCCCACCGTTTTATTTATATTAATTTAAAAAAAATAGTGCACATTAACACTGTAGAAATAATAGTAGCCGTTTACTCGTTTACTCGGGCTACTATTAAATAACTGTATAACTGTTAAAAAGAATTTCACCCCAAAAAATACGGTGCCACTCTTCGACGTGAATAAGCTCACTTAAGTTTAATGTGACTCATTTGACTCATTTGTTTAGTGTAGCTCATTTGAGTTTCTGCCAGATGAGCCCTTCAGGCCCTGGCAGGACAAGATATAGTTTGTTTGTAGTGTTATCTGGTGGCATTGAACTGAACTGTAGACTACTCCTTCTTGAGTGCCATATATCGACATATATTTGGGCCAGTGTAATTTTCAAAGAACGTGTTACATGGAAACGAATTTTAACAGTTACTTACTTATTTTTTTTTATAATTTATAATATGTAGGATTATCTTAATATATATAAATCTCGTGTCACAATGTTTGTCCTCAATGGACGGCTGAACCACTTAACCGATTATAATAAAATTTGAACACCATGTGCAGTTCGATGTGCACTTGAGAGATAGGATAGTTTAAATCTCAAATTATAGTCGCAATTTTAATTTATCGCTAATTATTTGTCTGTTATTATTTGGCAGTCATAAAACTGACAGATGTCGATACCTTTCGACTGGGTTGATGGCGCTAATGTCTGTTATTATTTGACAGTGACAGTTATTCGACGCAAACGTATTAAAAGAGCCCATCAGTTGGCAGAACAAATTGAATCAAGAAATCCAGCTCAAAGAATCAGGACAGCAGGTCATGCACAAGAATCTCAAGAACAGTGTAACGAACGTCTTCAAGAGAATATCATAAGAACAAGAAAATTATTATTTTCAGTCAAATGCCACCGAAAAAATCTAACCTCAACAACGCGAGCGGCAAACGTCAAAACGCAAACGTCAAAACTACGATCGGAATAATATATTCACTTACGAGATGCTGTTGCTGGAAACATCGATGGAAATTTAAATCCCAATGACATCGGTAATGCTTTCATTTTACCTTCAAGCTACATCGGCAGTCCACGGAACATGCAGGAATACATACAAGATGCGATGACTTACGTACGTCATTACGGCCGACCGGATTTATTTATTACATTCACATGTAATCCGAATTGGGAAGAGATACAAACTTTACTATTGCCAGGACAACAAGCCATTCATCGTCATGATTTAACTGCACGTGTGTTTAAACAAAAATTGAAATCCTTAATTGATTTTATTGTTAAATATACAATTTTTGGTATCACACGTTGTTGGCTGTATACGATAGAGTGGCAAAAGCGAGGTTTGCCTCATGCCCACATTTTGGTTTGGCTTAAAGATAGAATCCGTCCTGAAGAAATCGATCAAATAATTTCAGCCGAAATTCCAGACCCATTAATTGATCAAGAATTATTTGATATTGTCACCAAACACATGATCCATGGGCCATGCGGTGTTTTCAACATGACCTCACCGTGCATGGAAAATGGAAAATGTAAAAAAAACTTCCCAAAGCCGCATACGAATGACACGATCACGGATATTGATGGTTATCCAACTAAATCAACTAATTCAATTGATCAAAAGAGTTTCGCCACGACTGCAAAATGACAATTATCAAATCGTCATAAAAGCCGACAAAGTACCATTAGGTGAACATGCTGGTAGATTCAACGCTCCAACTGTTGATGAGGTTGCTGTTATCATGGTTGGTGATCCAGTTGACAAAAGATCTATAAACATTACACGGCGAGACAACACTGTCAGTACGATTTAGGATCTACACCGTTCATATGACGCACTATAATATCCATTGATATTTTGGCAAGGACAAGATGAATATCACCTTAATATCAAACAGTATGATCCAAATACCGGTAAATTTGACAATTATCTATTTACTTTCTTACTGTATGTATAGATTTTAATTTCGTATTGCATTTTATTTTTTATTTTTTTAGGTGATTACAGAAATAATAAAGTTAGCTCAATGAACTACTACGCACACCGAATAATGGTTAGACAACATCAAGACAATTATATCCTTCGATATCGTCAGCTGTTCCATCAATACATTGTTGATATGTATGCTAAGGTCGAAAGCGAACGCTTGCGATTCCTTCGATTCAACTAGGCAAAACTACGATCGGAATAATATATTCACTTACGAGATGCTGTTGCTGGAAACATCGATGGAAATTTAAATCCCAATGACATCGGTAATGCTTTCATTTTACCTTCAAGCTACATCGGCAGTCCACGGAACATGCAGGAATACATACAAGATGCGATGACTTACGTACGTCATTACGGCCGACCGGATTTATTTATTACATTCACATGTAATCCGAATTGGGAAGAGATACAAACTTTACTATTGCCAGGACAACAAGCCATTCATCGTCATGATATAACTGCACGTGTGTTTAAACAAAAATTGAAATCCTTAATTGATTTTATTGTTAAATATACAATTTTTGGTATCACACGTTGTTGGCTGTATACGATAGAGTGGCAAAAGCGAGGTTTGCCTCATGCCCACATTTTGGTTTGGCTTAAAGATAGAATCCGTCCTGAAGAAATCGATCAAATAATTTCAGCCGAAATTCCAGACCCATTAATTGATCAAGAATTATTTGATATTGTCACCAAACACATGATCCATGGGCCATGCGGTGTTTTCAACATGACCTCACCGTGCATGGAAAATGGAAAATGTAAAAAAACTTCCCAAAGCCGCATACGAATGACACGATCACGGATATTGATGGTTATCCAATGTATCGCCGCAGAAGTACTGAGAATGGTGGCCACACATTTACAATGCGACTGCCGAACTTTCCAAATCAAGTTGAGTTTGATAATCAGTGGGTGGTACCATACCCACCACTACTTTCAAAAACTTACAAAGCTCATATCAATGTTGAGCTTTGCAGTTCTGTTAAATCAATTAAGTATATTTGTAAATATGTAAACAAAGGCAGTGATTTGGCCATATTTGAAGTAAAAAACATAAATAAAAATGACGAAATAGCACGATACCAAATGGGCAGATACATTAGCAGCAATGAAGCTATTTGGCATATTCTCAGCTTTCCCATCCACGAAAGAGATCCTGCTGTCCAACATCTGGCAATACATCTTGAAAACGGTCAACGTGTATACTTCACTGAAGAAAATGTTCTCCAAAGAGCGTTCGAAGCTCCGAAAACGACTCTAACTGAATTTTTTACATTGTGTCAAAAACCTGATGTTTTTGGCCAATTCGCGAAGACATTGGTGTATGGTGATGTTCCACGTTATTTCACATGGAACAAATCCAGTAAAAAATGGGAGCCACGGAAACAAGGAAAACCACATCCTTCCATTACAGGCATTTTTATTTTTTACCTATTGATTTCTGCTTAGTATCAAGTGTAAGAACATTTTAATTAATTGTGTTCAACGTACTTCCCCTTCAAATCTCAATCCAGTGAATTTGTATACCAACATCAACATTTTCGTCTTTGTTCGTAAATAATTTCATTGTACTAAAGGGTTATAGTAGTAGAAAGTCAAATAAGGAGATCAGCATATTTTTTTACAAATACCATCTGTGTGAAAAAGCATAGTGGACTCCGTGACTGATGTTCTCTTATTGTTCCTCTTAGATTGTTTACTATAATTTATAATGTAATATAACAAAAACTTTAGCCACCGCAACGCGTGGCCGGGTCAGCTAGTAAATAATATATATATTTGTACGATTTATTAGTTTATTTTTATTTATTTATTTATTGACAACAATTACATACATTCCCGATTATAAGGTTACAGATTCGTGTACATATCAAAAATAGTTTTGCATCAGTGAGCGTTGGCACCACTGCAACCTCGGTTCGCTGCCTTCCCAACTAGACCAAATATCCGTCCTAAAGAAGGCATTTCCAAGTTATAATTGACAGTTACCAACTATAAACTAAAAATTGACTCGAATTTAGCTACTTGCTTTTATGATATTTGCATCTCCTGCAGGCGCTAAAGTTTCCATGCGCGACTTCTCACTCTTCGCATCGCGAAACATTTAAATTTGAAAGTTTATTCTGCGAAGCGTACGGGTTGTTGAGTGGGTGAGGGGGGAGAGGGGGGGACGGGGGGGTAGTATGCGCATTCCCTCGTGTGGAGTATTCCTTCATGCCTCGTTGAGTCGATCCCCTCCAGGAAATGGAAAATATACGCCTCAACTGGCCGCCCCGCGCTCATTTCTCATCGACGCGACGCCCCGGCTGGCAGTATTAATCTTCTCACCTACCCGTCAGATGGAAACGACGGAGATATTCATTCGTTTTCGTCTAAAACGCTCAGGGCGGTCTCAGAGTGCCGCGTTTACTAGACGGCAATAGGTAAACATTCACGGTTAATTAATTAATTACCCCCCTTACCCTGGTGGAGCAATGCTCAAGGTTAAGATGCTACAATTTTTGGAGCAATTGCTCCAAAAATTGTAGCATTAACGCGATAATCATATGACTGAGGTTACATTAAACGAGATTTCCGTGGCGCCGAACAATGAAAAATGTTTCAGGTAAGGATACAGGTACAGTTCTTAACCTTAAACAATGCTCCACCAGGGTACGGGGTGTTTTTACTTTCTCTCTGGTATATTCTTCAAGGATTTTTGTACTCATGTATCGTAGTGAACTCTACTCAATTCATAAAATAAGTATACTAAAAAGATCTCTACATTTGGGTATTATACACAGTGAAGAATTAATCGCAATGGTAAAATAATTTTAATGTTAGTTGTATGATTCTCTTCATATTTAGACTACAACGCACTATTTTATCCGATTTACTGAAATAAAAAGATGGTCACTCTAGACCAGATTAGTCTACTTGAGTAACCATTAACCCTTATTGAGGATATTTATAATACTATTCATATTGTATTGTAAAGTATTTTCTCTGTATAGTATAATTAATAAAAGAATTTTGTTTTTTTTTTTTAAGTCTTCGCTCTTCTTCGAAGTCGCTTCCGACTTCCTTGAACGCGACCCTGTACCTATTGGCTGTGAATGAACGCGATTTCGTCACCGCTATGAGCCAGCTTCAGTAACGCCGCTATTCGTTGCGCAAGAATAATAGGGTGATTTAAACGGTGTCGCCTTATAACGCGCACGTCTACTTGCGAATGAATGAATCGTATGCGACACGCTCATTCGGCTATACCCGAATATGATGTGTTATTCGGCTACAGTCGCAGCTGTCGCGTTTATTTTTGATTATCCGTCACGTTGATTTTCTTTTTATATAATTAGGCATGCGTTCAATGTAGATGCCAGTATGGGGTGGTGATTTTGATGTATAGATAGATACATTATTATGCAGGTAAATGACAAAGTTAACTACCGAAGTTTTTAATATTTTATATTCTAACGTATTGAGTTTTGTTCGTACTGAAAAGCATTCATTATTGATTACATTTATAAAAAAATGTACAACTTTGATACAACGCTTATAAAAAATTCAGCTGCACATTACTATATCTACATGTTTATAGATTAATATAGGGAGTAAACGTTTTTATTAATTAATTTATTTATTTGTAGACACGGTGTCCCAAGACCATTCCCGAAGACTTAATAAGGGTTTTATGTAACCTATTATGAGTAAGAAATGATATTTAAAAAAATAAAAAAAAACCTAAATGTATTATATATTCTAACAGATGGTGCAAATACGGTCAGCGCGCGAATTCCTTTGCCGCGCCGAACGATAATGGCCTTGACACCGTTACGGCGTACGGCGCCAGCATAGCGCTTACAAAAAAACATTACACGAGCCTTTCACGTACAGTTACATATTTTTTTCCCGATAATGAATTTTGGTATAATTTCTTAAGAATTATTAACGCTATAAATCGCAACTTCTGATTGTTTTTAACGGGAATGTACGTGGATTTGTTTAGAATACTTTAAACCGGTAAATATTTCCCCGAATATATATTTTTTTCTAAACGACGAAAGAGAGGAAAGGCAAAGGGGATACTTAAGAATCCTTCCCCCTCCCCTGTCCCCCTTAAGTACTTAAGAATTTCCTTTCTGTTGAAAACCTGATAAATTTGCATAGAATACGTCGACTGATGGGTATTGCACGTTCAAGGCTAAGCACATTTTTTAAATGTTTCCGTTTTGCCTGTAATTAGTTCTACGACGTGGGATCCATAGAAAATGGTTTGTTCTAGTCACTCGCGAAGGCGCTCCGAATCGGAAACAAATTAATATCTTGTGCTAAACTGTCATTTAACCCGAAATTTTACCGTTACACCTTTATATTAGATGAAATTAACCCAAAGATGTAGAGCTGGTTAAAATAATAAAATTAATACGTGCTTAATTTTACAAGCATAAACTTCTACAAGTTTACTCAGATAGGTTGTGAAAAAATAACTTTTATTAAAAATAAAAAAGAACCCCGACAAGCAAACGGCTTAAAATATTTTCTTGAATCTTAGCTAATAACATTCTCGATCAAGTCAGCTTTGAAACAATAAACTCCTTATTGTTACTAAGCAATAAAAAATCTATATAAAAAACCAATAATAAACCGCCAAATTCAACGTTTAGGTGGTTATGTTTTTTTTTTTATTGTTAACTAACAATCAATTAGATATTAAAACATATTAATTTTTCTTTCTTACACTAAACGTAATTCCCTATTACATGCGAAATAAAAAATATTCTAAAGCGCTTCAGCCAATTCGGAGCATTAAGTGAACATACTCGTACATTAAAAAAAATGTACGGATCGATTTGAGAACCCTCTCCTTCCTTTTTTGAGGTCGGTTTAAAATGAAACTATAGTGTGTGTGAAATATAGTCAAAAATAAAATTAAAAAACTTATAGTATCTACTACGCTATAGGCAAATCGAGCCTAAAATCAACCAACCTTTGCTCGAAATATCGTAAATAATTAAATTGTTATTACGCTTATAAAACGCATCTGCTTTCTGACACGCGATATTAAAAAAAAAATAAACAGCGGTTCTCTAGTTGTTAATTAAAAATGTATTTTTTTAAAGTGCTATTAATATGTTGGCGAGTCGAGATTTGTTATGTAATGCGAACTGGTAACCGCTAATGGTTTAGCATTTGCGTAGAATCTTAAATACACCGCTGCGGCTTATACAGGCTGTCCCAAGACCGTTACCGTTAAAAAAACAGCGAATTACTCCTTCGATTCTAGTGTTATTTGTTAAGAAACTATATAACTTGTTAAAATAAACTAAATGTTAAAATAATAAATAAACAGGAATTTTGTATAGCGTACGAGATTTTTTTCTCAGTGTCGATAAAATATTACTAATAATTACAACATTGAAGTGCATCGTTTCGTAAATACTGTGAACAGCACACTGATTTTTTTGAGGAAATTGGTGGGAATATAACTCGACCATATCATCTTACCTATCATTTACAATATTCCCAGATCCGTCGCTAGATTTAAGTAAAATAATACACATAACAAAGACTTCTCAAGATACGACATATTTTGTAAGTCTGTTTGCAACCTGAAATGCCTTGCATTCGCAAGAAAAACATGGTGATAAACTTAATTAGGCAATTTGTAGGAAAATAATGTTATCCGAGGTCTGTGAAATATAAGAAGCGCTATAAAAATATATACTAGCCGTTAACGCAGTGGACGCATGAGTAAAAAAATATTTGTATTCATTATAAAACCTGATTTTTATTTTAATGACTGTTATTTTATATGACATTTAAATACTTTGACCGTACCGTGGTGACCTAATAAGGCGATTTAGTGTTTCGTGAAACAATTTTTTCTTAAAAACATTATTGTTTTAATTCAAATCAATTTGCAAAGTTTTAATGGAAATCAAATCTTGGGCAGATTGTTTGAATTTGCAAGAAGACCTCAACCGGTGTTCTTCATACCGCGACAACATGAAGCTTGTTCTTAATATTAAAAATGTCACCTTGTCCGATTAGCCCGTAACTCTACTAAAATCGAACACACATATAGTCTGAATCAGACAGAATTATTGAATTTAGAAGAACTAAGGGACTTAGGAGTCATACTCGACTCGAAACATTCCCTTAAATCGCATATACCATAATAGATAAGGCGTATAAAATGTTAGGATTCTTAATAAGAACCTGCAAATCATTTAAGCAAATAAACACGTTGAAGTCACTCTATTACTCATTAGTCCGTAGTCAACTGGAATATGCGTCTGTTATCTGGTGCCCTCAATATAATATATACAAAAATATGATTGAAAATATACAAAAAAAAATTTATAAAATACCTAAACTATAAAACAGGAAAATATGTACACAATTATAAGGCTGCGACTTTAGAATTTAACTGCCTTGGTAAGAGCGGGTCCTTACTGATTTCGGGTTTTTACGGTAACATATAAACAGCCGTAGTGACTAAACATTGTTTCTCAAACATCTTGAGCGAAGCGTTCTACGGAGCGCGGTCCCGCGGGCCCGTTTCACGTGGGTACGCGAGCGCTTCATTATACTAATGCGCCGCAAGTAGGTACTGTCGCATATGACGCAAGGCCTGGCTCCTGGTCGCTTCGCGTGACGAAAGCCACTCTGGGCCAAGCACTGCGTCTTGATACCATACGAAGTAAATATATAGTCGCCTTGAGGATGCAAATTAAAGAAATTAATTCATAGCGAACATGATCAATAAAAAGTGTCTTCGGGGTTATGACACCGTCTTGAGCATGGCAAACCTATGTACGGGGTTCTATATTAAAATTTCTCAAGTTGGTTTAAGGCGGAGCCAATGAATAAATATTAATTTTGATTCATTTAGACCCTCTTTATATGGTTGGCGTTTAGTAACCCTTGGATATTTAATTATAAAATAATATGTTTAAATACCTTGATCTTATTGTCTTCAACATATTAAAGACAGATTTTAAAAATTCTATTCTTTTTCTGAGAAATTTAAAATAGAAAAGTTTGTTTTTTAATTTCTATATTATGAAGCTTTTATTAAATTAAAACCAACAATTGCTTACTACCGCGCAGTGAAAATGCGGAAAGTCTTCACGGCACACTTAGTAGCGACACTTACCTGCATCAGAAGCCATTGATAATTTTACCTATTTACGATCAACGGTCACAAACAATAATATTTAAAAGACAGAGAGCAACAGAGCATATACGAAATCCATAAATCGTACAGTGAGCCAAACATTATACGGTGCATCAAAATCGTCACCTAAAAGCCTTACGGTCCTCAAGCCTGAAAGACGTAGAAGTGCTGGAATCACTGAAATGGAAGACCATCGCCGCTGAAAACTCTGCTTGAGCAGATCAGGGTTCACCCTCGGGCCAATGGGTAATATTTTTGCTGTAAATCGTAATAGTCGCTTTCGGTTTTCTTCAAATTTTATTCGCTCGCATGCATAATGGAAAGTAGGCTAAGTAGGTTAAAGGAAGTGATTCCAATTGAGCTTGCAAGATTTTACCTAAACCGACATGCAGACATTGCAAGTTAAATAAAAGCTTGTAACAATCAAACATTAATCAGAAAAAAAATGAAAAGTCGCTTTGGGGCAATTTATTTGCGGAAATGATTCGAAAATGTAAAAAAAAAAATTTCCATCCCCTAAAAGGACAGTAGCGATTTTAAGTACAACCTGTATATGTAATAAATACATGTAAATTTAAAATATATCAGAGCTGGGAAGCAATATTACTCTGAGAATTGAGGCCGTAAAGCCTTACAGGGAGCATTGTCGGAATCTCGACCCTGGTTTTATATTCGTTTCCCTCGACGTAATCCATGTTATTGGTACATTTTCTTTTCTCCGCTCCGACGTTCGGGACGTGCAATCCGTTCCCTTAATTGATTGAGACGAATCCAGATAGAAATGTCGGGTTGGCCTGGAAGAATTTGCATTCCAATGGCGTCGATGAAGTCCCTGAAAGGAAATGGGAACGTCTCGCGATAGGATTGAAAGCGGGCGACCGAACTGCGAGAAAATCCGGAAGAAATGTCCACACATCATCTTCCTACGTTGACAGCTGTGGCAGCTGCGGTCTTACTAACTTTTTTATTTATTTTTAGATGGTACTCTAACAAAATATTAAAAATACTACTCAAAGTAACAGGAAGTTAATTTCCATAACAATAATAATTACAGTATCTTTGACAAAAGTAAATTAGAAGGTACAGGTAATTAAAAGGTAAAAGTCTTAAATATATTTTTTAATCATAGTAACTCTAACAAAACGCATATTAGAGTATGCGATTAGAATATGCATATTAGAATATTAATTAGAATTAATACATATTTTTATTAATATAAATATGCAAAATCAATTTGTTTTATTTAAGTTTCTCATAATTTTCTTTTTATGTAATCAGTTCTAGGTGAACTTACATTTCAATTGAATTGTTAAATAGTGGATTCACGTAATTGGCCAATTTAATAACTAAGTAATTACTGATTTATAAATTAAGTTACGCTGTATGTTTCCCTGAAACATATTAAATAAATCACGCTTATACTCGTACATATAAATACTCTAAACGGTTTTTGCTCGAGTAATAATTAAAAATTACAAGTTTACTAAAGTTATATAATTTCTATAGTATGCACTTATCACAAATAAACAAATCCACCGAAATAGGCAACCTTATAATTTTTGGTAATTTTGTATATAATAAATTTAAAAAAAAACGTGAAACGTAGCTAAGATCCCCCCCCCCCCGACGTTTACTATTACACACATTTCTAAAAGTACTTGCATATAATTATATCAGTTCTAAAAATATCTAAATAAGTATTTTGTGAATATATAAATAAATAAGAATTTCATTATGGTTATCAAATTAGGTGAAACCTGGACACTTGTATTTAGACTTTACAGCGAAAGAGCTCTTCTCTGCCTTGCGCGTGGTCTTAAATTATTTCATCTAAGTGCTTGTAGCAAGAGAAATACTCCTTGATGTAATAAGATGTATTTTTAAAAAAAACTACCTTGAATGTTCGTTTTTGCGAAATCAACCATATGCCTTTGTAGTTTCATTTCCTTGATTCTTGTTTTAAGTTAATAAAATATTCACGTTTAAAGTTTTGATAAAATGTATGAAAAATACACACTTTTCGAGGCTTTTAATATTTAGATAAAGTAGAAATTTACCTTTATCATTTTGAATAAACCCTAATAATTGTGAATCCAGTTATATTTTTCTTCTTTACCTACAAACAAGAAGCCACCGAAAATTCAACCAAAAGTTTTGTATGGAGAAATGACTGGCTGCGTCCTCTTCCCGAATTCTCGTAGATTCTAATAAATTCTATCATTTATCATTGAATACATGTGGACATTTTCCGAGCGAAAGCCAGAGTAGCATAATCCCCACTCATAACCGGTCGTTGTCATATCCTCGAGTGATTTGGGGTTAAATCATATTTTCTCGTATAAAAAAACACTCTAACATACGAAAACGCCATCTATCCATATATTTTGAACGACGAATATAATAAAAAAAAATGGATTGCATCAAAATAACAATTGCATACCTATGATTTATCTCGGGAGTGTATTTTTTTTTTTTTTTTGATGCGTTAACAAACCACCAGCGACTAATTTAAAATGCTTTTTAAATTTATTGTTAATTTTCGTTTTTTTTTCGACTTGCTTCCATAAGTGTCGATAAAAAAAAGAGGTGATAAAGCTTTAAAAAAAAGATAAATGTATTTTTTTTGTTTTGTAAAAGTTTTAAAATTCCTACCATGCCGTTTATAAACAATAACATTAAGGTTTTCAAAATTTATTACAAAAATGTTCCTTCAATACTAATTTCCATATAAATTTAAATAAAGATCGTCAATAGTAAACATAATGGCCATAAAAACCTAATTTCCCAAACGATTATTTTAATTGTTTTAAATTATTTGAAAGATTTATTTACCAAGGTCACGAATAACCTTTTTTATGATCGACCCTACACAAGGAGGTGGATTAAATAGATTATATTGATTATGTTTATTTAAATATTAAGTTATTTAGTCTAATACTTGCTAATTTAACCAACTTTACTACTACAAAAAAAAACATTGTATCTTATACACACTTCAAAAGTGAATTTATATGCGTGAACACTATCAAGATGTGGCCAATTATTTATCCACCTATAAATGGCGATAATTATAGTGTTAATGTAAAATCGTAGTGTATATTTAGTATTTGCGCTCTTCCGGCGCATCTTTCTATTTCATTCGCTCTTCCCCTTCGTTTCACGCCAATCGTTCATCGTAACTACATTGACTATAACCACCAGCATTCGTCCCGAGACATTTCGGAAGATTTAAGTAGATGTTTGTGTTCCCTATTACGTGTAAGTATTTATATAAAAAGACAGACGATCAGCTGGTGTACACATTTACATAATACCACATTTAACTAGGTAGCCGCAGTCGCAAACCTAGCAGCATATCGGAGCGGAGAAATGTAAACTTCAAATAAATAATTCTTTTTCTAAAATTCGAACGAAAAACGCGCGAAAAAATTTTTCATGGAAATTCTCAGTTTTTTTTAAACGTAACTTTTTTATTATTTCGAATTTTAAAATTCCTGTTATTTTTCGTGTAGATTCGATTAAAACTTTAAAATTCTAAAATCGGCGGTGAAATCATTGGGATCAGATATCACAAACATTTCGCCATTGGAGTCGATCCATGGGAACTACACTTGGCTCCGCTTCGCTAATGGCGTCGGAAATTCCAAAATATTTTTTTATTGACTTCGAACGTTTTCCGCTAGCTGCGTCCGTTTCGTCTCGGTTATAAACCCTCCGCCGCGCGAGGGGTCGGGGCGGGTTGGTCGTGATTGCAACCACGCAAGGGGGGGGGGGGCTTGGGGTGTAACGAGTAACGGGTAACGGGTCAACCCCCGTGGCCCACTTGTTGAATTGGATTGAACGCATATTCCAATATAGTATTAATATCGCAACCCTGTGCAATCTTGTTATTTTCTCGTTTGTTTGTAATTAACTGCCATGAATGCTTTTTCGGCATCGCTTTAGTCCGGTCAGGATGCTATTAAAATTAAAATGTCTGATAAAAATATTTACCTTATTCCATAAAATTAACCAAAAATTCTTAAACTAATTGGTATGATTTAATTCGTAACAAAATAATAATAATTTAACAAAAAAGACAACTAACAAAAGTATATTAATTATGTATTTGAAAGAAACAGCTGTTTGTCATTATCCATAGTCAATAGTAGTAGTTATTTTTTTAGTATAACCGTGTCCCAAGATTCCGATAAAACAAAAACAGTTAATTGACCCAGCGATTTGAAAAGTGTAAAAGACTACGTTATAATATTAAATACTTTCTGTCATAAGTTCGTCTGGCCGTCACCGCGCGAGAAAAAATTAAGAGCGGAATACAAAAAAGGAATTTACACGAGCGCTTGGATAAAATTAATAAATTTGGGTGTGAATTATTTTCGGTTTTTTTTTTCCATTTTCTTAGACGTAATTGGGATCATGAACACGCCCTTAAGTCTTCGGGAATGGTCCTGGGACATCCTGTATATTAATTCTTCTCTCTCGTGTTCTCTGAAAGTATTAACGCAAATTTGTACTTACGCGGAAATATATCGTTCAAACTCCCACATCAGCAAAATTTGATTTATCATTGAAAGCTAATCTTCACTTCAAGTCAATTTATTTTAATTTACAGTATTATTTATATAAAATTTTACGAACATGTTATGTTGCCATGCCATATTATGTTATGCTTACCACTAGGCTAGGATTGCCATTCGTCCCGGTACACCGGGACATGTCACCGGTTTAGAACCTCGGTCCCGTTTGACCCACCATATGTCTCGGTAAACGAATAATCATGGTTTTATATTATTGCTAAAAATTATGGGAATAATTCACGCGACGACGTTAGATCACATTGGCTGGCAGTGAAAGTGTGGGATCAAGGGATGTACTGGAATTTTTCCATATTTACAGTACGGAATGATAGACTGAAATACCTTTGTGAGGGAGCTGATGTAATTCATGGTAATTTACGATCTCATTCGAAAACTAGGCGGTTAACTGTCTTTGTTCCCGGCCATTGAACGTATTCTGAAAATGTGGGAACCATTGAAAGATTTCCTTTTTTTCCTTATATTTCCTCCTATATTGATATCAGTCCCGGTCGGAGCCAAACCATTTATGGCAACCCTACACTAGGCACCTGTTCCACCTGACCACCTGTTCTGGATGGGACCTGTCCATCTTTGTCTTTTTTGAATGGTACATTTTAATAAATCTACTTACCATGCAGAAAAATTAGTAGTATTTTTATACATATTTTTATAAAATGTATATTACGATATCATTTCTTTATACGATATATGTATATGTAAATATAGATAGAATATAATTTAATAGCATGTATTATGCAATGAATAGAAGCCATAACTTAACTGTCACTGCTCCGTGACACAAATCTGTTCGCATTCAGGAAAATCCTGAAGGTTGATTACATTCAAATTGGAAAGCAAGCGATGAATGCGACGCTAGCAGGATAGAAAATTGAGATTCGTTGACATTTTTATGAAATAGCTTTAAAATAGTAAAATCGAACTATTTTAATTGGAATCATATTGGTTTAGTCACTCAGTTTGTTTTATCATATACGAGTGAAATTTGGTTACTTTAAGTAGGACTTTTTTTTAGGTTTTTATATACATATATGACATAAACATTTATGTTTTATCTGGTTTACTGGTAACTATTGAACAAGGGTTTTTCTTTGTAATGACTTCTTGGCTGCTGAGGGTGAATAAGTAAGTGGCTTTTGGTCAAAATTTCGGAACTTATTCATTAAAGGGCATATTTTAAAAAAAAACTAAATTTTGGAGAAATACTATTCGTGAATAGTATTGACTTCAAGCGCCAATGGGGACTCAAGTCTACGATGAGAATGCATTGATTCTGACTTAAAATGATCTCCTAAAGAACGAGATTTATTTTACCGATTCACTCTTATGGGAAAAGAGTTATCTGAATTAGAGCCTGATTTTTTTACTCAAGGCACTGAAGCTCTTTTGGGCTTTTATTAATAAGTTCTTTTTAGTAACGATGTCTTTATTGTGTATTTATTATTTTATGTAGACCGGTCCTAACTTTAGTAAGTAAGACATTTATTTCAAGTATCACACAAATAAGTTACTGACAGTATACTATTCGTAGGCACATCAACAGCATGTTTTAAATTGCTACGGATGGTTTCGTTGCAAAACAAACTGCAAACCAGCGCTATCAGTCCATTCGTACATACTCGTATTATGCATAGGGTAGGGGTTGCTTTTAGTGTCCAGCCTTCGTGGAATGACTCCCTTGCTCGAGCAAAACCGTAACGGCGTGGGGGTTAGGGTGTCGCCACATATGATGATATGGTAGGGTGATGATTTTAGAGACGTGTTTTTCAAGAAGAGATAAAACGCATATAATTTGATGTTATGGCTAAGAATTTAGTTTTATTATAAAGATAAGGGTTTGCCATTATGTTTTAAAAATGATTTCGGGTAAGTGGCCGCCGCGGCTGACTCGAACAAATTCCAGCCGAGAGGCCCAATTTTCAACCACTTTTTGCAGCAAGTTGTCAGCAATAACGCGCCGAATATTCTCTTCCAAGGCGTTAATCGTGTCCGGCTTATCTGCGTAGACAAGCGACTTCACATAACCCCACAAAAAATAGTCCAGCGGTGTTAAATCGCACGATCTTGGAGGCCACGCCACAGGCCCACGACGCGATTTTTACTTTATTTTAGAGTGATTTAAAAAACACCCTATAGTAGTAACATTCATTATAATTCAGATAGACAAATGATATACATACCTTTGATACTGTTTTCCATACCGCAATTTAAGCTTATTTTACAATTTTGTTACTTATCGTAAAATTGTTTGGTTGTTGTTAAGCAGAATTCCGACCACTTGGAATGCTTGGTCTTCATAACGCGAGGCAGACACAATTTCACAAGTCTAAAATTGAATGAGCGTTTGTGTATCTCATCTCAGTCGATAATATGGATATTTAAATGTCAGTGAGAACTAGGGAAACTGAATTGGAAGCAGTCGCTCGTACCACTGTTCCACCAGGCCGTTATGATTCGGTAACCAGAAACGACAACAAACTGTGACAGAGCGACCAATCCAGCAATCGTTTTCTTTCACTTCTAGACCTAATTTATTTACTTTACATATTAGATAACCCTTAGTTTACACGTCTGTTAATTAAGCCTGCGCCGAGTCGATATATTATTTAATATTTAAACTTTTTTTTAATCTATCTATTGCTCGCTCGCTCCAATTCTATTCCGAATTCACACAGGTGTCAACCCTGTCGCGCCAATCAATTGCAGGCTGTATGGAAAGCCTAAAAGCGCCGCAGGCACGCGGGGGTCGGTGCGAAGGGGAGGGGGTTGGTCAAGGCTCCACGTGACGCCATAGCTCTGGAGAGTTCGCTAACAATTTTCCTTTATATGAAACTTTACAGCGCCGTATGCCAAAAATTAAAGTTTATTTTGAATATTTGCAGGACGTTTTAAACTATCTCAAAATACGAAAGAGGTTCTCAATTCAATGTATTTTTTTTTTTTATCATTGTGTACTCATTGCTTCGGAATGGCTTAAGCAATTTTGATATTTTTAATACGAAAATTTCTTGGGGAAATACAAATAAACGCTAGTTTCCGTCAGCACATAGAATTGACCAATACGATTAATATTTAGAAAATATATACATAGTTCATTAGTTCACATCGGACGACGTCTCTTGAGGACTGGATGTGTGATCGTCTCCGAAACGTCGGGGTTAATTCTTGTTTACAAAATATGTAAAAATTTATGTTACTAATGAAAAGTTATAATTACTGTATTAATATTTTATTTTCTTTTTTTCGATTGTCCGAATATGTTGTATTTACATGAAAAACATGGAATGGTTTTTTTAATAACATTTTGTAAATGTTATAAAACAGTAATATAAATAATGTGTAATTAATAATAATACGTACTGATAGGCCTTTTTGATGAATTGTAATTATTATTTGTAAAACAATCAGTAGTAAAGAAATAGTGGTCGAAATGAATAGATATTTGTTAAAATGTTCCTCCCCTCTGTCCTCTCCGTCTTCTCTCTCACTCGCACCCTCCGCCCCGGGCTCGCCCAACTTCCCCCCTTGCTCTAAACGACGTGTGATACTGATGGATAACACAAAAGGCTGCCGGTGGATTGTTTGTGCCTTCTTTCCCGCGCTCCGCCACCCCTCGCACCTTCATTTTCCCTCTCGGAGTGCTCGTGACGTAACGGAGGAACTGCAGAGAATGGCCTTTCGTATGCCTTCGGGCGATTCTCTGGGAATGCACCAGCAACATCTTACGGCCCAGCGGTCCTTTGAGAGACATTTTACCGAAATGTTTCCTTCAATGATTTTTATACTGCATTGAAATCTTCATTTTTTAGTTTTTCAATTAACTGAAATTAATTTGGTATGTACATTAAATAAAAAAGAATAAGGTAACACCATTAAATGCGTATAAAAAACTGATACTTTACTCATCCTTTGCCTACCGGTACATGTGCGTGTTAAATTGTGCCGGTGTGTTTGTTATAACGTTTTTATTGCGATTGGGAAAAAATGCTTTGATTATTATTATTAAGTAATTACAATATTTAGGAGCTAGCTCCGGTGATACTGTTGAGGCGAGGAAAAAAAAATAATACTTAACAACTCGCAGTCTACGCTTAAAAACAGCCTTGGAAGATGGAAAGTGATCAAATACTGACCTATGAAGAGTATTCCACTGCCGAATTGTTCTGGAAAGAAACGAATTGAACCCAATGTTCCGTTTTCTCAAGATAGGTTTTATCTTGGAAGGATGGTCATTAGCCAATATAAGGAGGCTTAGAGAGCTGGGATTGATTATTGAGCAATTGTCTCTAATTTCGTCAGTCTTCCCGCTGCATGGTCGGGTGACAGCCGGAAGAATCAGTCCCAAATCGCCGCCGAATAAGGCAGCATGTCGCGCCGAAACGTCTGACTTTCACTCAATAAGACCTCTCCATTTTTCTTAGGTATTTTAGCATCCCAGTATTGGAGTTAGATGCTAAGGGCCGTGGTTGATATAGTGCGATGAAGTATTTAGGTAATCGTCAGTTACCTAAATTGACAGTTAATCGAAGAACAGTTTAAAGGTGTTCCTCACACCTTGTTACACATAGAAAAATTACTAAATCTATATATTAATACGTGAAGGAAAAACTTCGGATTCCTTTTTAAGCATATTGCGCGCACGGAAGAGTGTGAGATTTGGCATAGTTAAAGTTTACATAGAGAAGGAGTGCGAAGGGTTAAAATTATTTGTAATATGTGTTATAAATACATTAAATTTAATAAAATAAAACGTTGGACTAAATGAGTTTTGAGCTGTGAATTTTGTGTCATTTCAAACTTTCCTTTTTCAATAATCTGTCAATATTAATAAAGTAATGTCAAAGTAAAGAAAGCAAGACGGATGACTGACTGCAGATGGTCAAGTGATACCATTGTGGGGTTGAAGGTAGACTGTTGGCAATCTCGTCCCAGCGCAGCTTAGGTGACAACCAGACTCGCTTATAATTCCCACGCTGATATTTTACGTGGTGTCCAGGTTTGACACCAGGAACTGATAGCTGGAAAAGATTGCCGACAAACGAGTCGGCTGCCTTTAATTTAATTATGACAAATTATACATCGAAAAATAATTCTTTGCAAAATAGATAAGTGAGAAATGCCGTCACGATATTTCTGGGAGTTCGGGTTAATTATATTTCGTTGTAATCTGTCAAAGAAAACTAGGGCCAACAATAATTCTTTGAGTTAATTATTAAAATTCAGTTAATGCCACGATGGCGATCGCTACAGGTACTGCATGTCTTAAGGGTTTAAGAAGTTAAACATCAGGAAAACGATCTAGTGATTTCATATAAAAAAAATCAATTTGAACATGCTTGCCTATCTAACCTTAATTACTTCTACGAGTGTCAGCGGATACGGCGATAACTAATAACTCATTAAAAACACCGTAACTTCGAGTGACTACGTGTGAATTTGAACCCGCAACATCAAACTTTAAATCAGACCATGAACCGCGAACACTTAGACAATACACGGACGCTTGTTTCTAACTGCATAATTATGGTAAATTTACCCTGTAAGTGATGTGAAAGTGAAAAATGTAAGCAACGGAGAAATGGTAGTGAAGATCGTCAATCATCCTTAATGCCTCCATCATCATCTACTTGCCGTAAAAGCGGGGGAGGAGGAGCCTTGGGCATCTTCCTTACAAGAACGCCTCGAATACACCTTTGTAAAAATTATCAAATTTACTTTATAACTTTTCTGATGGTATTTACGATATAACGAAAAGACGATTTTGTAAACGGATATCATTTTTCAATAATAATGGGAAAATATTTTAGAAATCAGAACAACACTTACGTCATTCTGAAGGGTAGAACATATGTAACATATAGAATACTTTTTAATAACGTAAAGTTTGGTAAATATTGTTTCTTAGTTAAAGTTGGATAATCAGAAAAATCTGAATTGCCATTAATAACTTGCGCTATGCGGATAACTCCGTGCTTTTAGCATCAGGTGTAATACAGATGCAATTCCTTCTCGATCAGCTGACGTAGGTCTGCGAGAGATGCAGCTTGAAACTGAAGGCCAATGCAAGAAAATACATGATCATCAGTAAAAAGCCTTTAGTTGACCACGGTATTCAGTTGCTTTTAGAGAGAGCCAATAAAATAAAATACCTATGATGCACTCTAGGCGAAGACTGGGAGCACAAACTCGAAATAAGATTCTGATAGCCAGGGCTGTGTTTGTTAGTAATATAAAAGTATCCTGTGGCCATGATATAAGTCTAAATCTACGGATGAGGATGATACGATGCTATGTCTTCTCTATCCTTCATAATGACGTAAGCTACTAATAATGACGTCTCACCTTGAAACAGACCCTCACTCAAGGTAGCGTATTTTTTGTCTCTGCAATGTAAATTATAAGCTAAGGAATCGAACGTCCTTCAGTAAGAGTTAGGTCTGGCCCGCTTAAATCGTTTGTACAATAAAAATAACAAAGTTGTCCAACTTCGGCTGCGTGATGAGACATACAGAAACCTATGGAATCCTTCGTCTGATAATTCGAGGAAATTTTGGCAGACGGAGAACGTCATGGCTTAAGAATCTGAGGAAGTGGTTTAGCCAGACGATGGAATCGTTTTTTAGAGCCAATATGTTCGCCAACGTTTGCTCAGCAGATGTGGTACCAGAAGAAGAAGATGATTTTATTCTGCGCATTCTGAAATTCTTCAATATCGTGGGCCATAGAGATGGCACCCTAAAAGACTTGTGATGGAATGGTGCCTTATACGGTGAACAGCACGTCGAACCTCCACTTGGGTAAATGCGTTCGACATTTTTCGCGAAGATTCTAACGCCTAAAAAAAAGTATGAGGCACTGAAAGAGCGGAAATAAGTTATGCGGCTACCGTGCTACTCTTGAACCATTCCTAATCGCAAACGCATCGTCTGACAGTCAAACTTTGCAATTTCATTTCGTTTCGGAAATGACTCAACAGGAGGCACAGCTGTGATTACAAACCGATGCGCGCATGCGTTTGTTTCAGAAGCATTTATAAACAAATCTGTAACATGTTTAAACTCACTGATTTGTGATCACTAAATCTAAAACCCAGCTAAAACAAATATACTTTGGTTATTTTACTTATAGTAAAACATTTATTATGGAGACCTATCTCAAATTATAACTGCACTGTGTCGACGCTTCACGTTGACCCTGTATTTTAATTATTATTACAGTTTTATTTACAGTAATTTATGGTCATATGTATTTATTACGTATGTTAAATATATTTTTACATTTGTTATGAATATTTTAACTTTTATACAGTGCCTCCTAATATAACCGCCTTCAAATAAAAATAGGTTCTTCATTCAATAAGTATGTTTTTTTTCATATATCTTTACTTTACTTTACTCTTTACTTCGGTGTAACTAAAGATTTTTCTTATTTTTTATTTATGAAAGAATTTCTCAGGGTTGGTCCCATTTTGTTTCACTAGGCTACGTTTAGTTTTAATCTAGAAAACATAAATAAGAAAATTTTTTCTTATGTCGATTTTATTTTTTGTAAATGTTTTGATTTTTAAATAAAATTATTCGATTCTTTTGTTTATTTATGTTTACATTACGATCGATATCTGTACTCTTTTCGCACTTTGTAATCCTATCCCCTACAATATGCCCGGATAATATTTATTTTGCTGTGCCCAATTGTAATACGATAAGACTGCTTTATCTAGCTCGCTGTAATTACACGACTGTCTCTTTTGTGTGTAACTAACTTTTCCCTTTCTTTGCCCGCAGGGGATTCGGAAAGCAGGGATTCCAGTGCCAGGGTGAGTTATATGTATCTTTTCTTCTATAGTTTAAGTATTACTGTATCTACTTACTCACAATCTCAAAGCGCGGGGATGAGAAACAGAGCGATGCAATCCGCCTCGTTTTCCGAGCTGAGGCTTCACATAACATTTTGGGAAATTACTTATTAAAAGTAAAGAAATGGCTATTGGTCACTACAATAAATGATATAATCAAATTGAACAAATTTATTACTATGTAGACAAATTAACTACCAGACATTTATTGTTACTTTTGAAGTAACGTGACCACTCTAACTATGCGAAAAAAAATGTTCTAAGAAAGGCCGGAAGGAGGTTACAGAATTAAACACTGACGCGCCACAAATCGAACCTCGAATGTCAGCTACATCGCTTAGGATATCTTAATTGAAACTACTATTATAATCGTCGAAGAGACTGCGGTAATCCAGTGGTTAAGGCGTTGAACTATTAACCCAAAGGTCGCGGGGTTGAAACCGCACTCGGTCATACCATTTTTAACGCAATATTACCACCATCTCCTTCACTGGCAAAAGCAAATGTAAAAGAATTTCGCCTGTTACCTCGATCGACAGCGTTGAGAAAAGCGCCGTTGAATCCGCGTCGCAGCGTGTAAGATGACCGGTCGGATTTGTCCAGATGAGGAATTTCATTAGTAATATATCTAATATTAACGCTAATAAAGTGACCATTCACCAAAGCGTTAATTACTTTACTCCCGTAAATAATACATGAGCTCGACTAAATTCTTATGTAAGCTTATTTAATAGTATCTATAGTTCTGAATTTGTTTTCATAAAAAAAATTATCTCATATAAATATGTTCGCTAATCGATTTTCGTTCGCTAATGCGCTCTATTAGATTAGTGCAGCCTAGAAACCCCTCAATTTGTGACGTCAATATAATCCTCCTTATTTCTCGGCTGTTGTATGCTAACGCTTTTAGTCTCTGTGGCATTATATGAACTTAGTTGCTAGTTGCCTTGCTGAAATGGTTCACATGCACAGACATGCCTGACTAATTTTGTCGGGTATAAAAATATACTATTAGAAAACCATAATAACAGAAATAGTAAAATTCTACTCCCAAAATGTACTTAACAGTGTAAAACAAAACCGGAAGTAAAACACATCTCATTAAAAATATTATTTTTTGTAATTTCCTAATAAAATAGTGCGCCATTTCTTTTATAATGATAAAGCGAATACATATTCATCAAACATACGAAAATAAACGCTTTTAACAAGGGAAAAAGAAGAACTAGGGTACAAAGTTACCTGGCAATTACATAAAATAAATACCTCATACGTCGTTTAATTATTTCCAGCCCAATTTTAAATGTGACAGAAACCACATTGTTATTGTCTAAAATTAAAAGGATTAATATCAAAAGGTACCAATACAGTATTGTAGGTAATTTTATGCGAATTATTCTTTTAATTATGTTTTTGCAAAATTAACGATAATATTTTTAGAAGGGCAGTAGTAATTTTCGAAATAGGGTTAAAGAAGCGCTGAAACAGTTCATAAAGTTTTGATAAACACAATTCCACAATCTTAAATGACACTGCGAATTTTCATGTATTGCTTCGCCTTAATAAAATCTGAACTTAACCGTTTGGTATTTTTTTTTATTTTATACCAAAAAGTCGATGTCGTGACATCTGTTTTATCCCCAACCCCTCCTACTTCCTGTTCCTGGCCTCGCTCCCGAATGGGTTTTTTATTTTTTTAAGTTTGGAGGAAACTATTATTGGCTTTGTGTTCAAATATTTTTTTTTGTTTATTGTAATTACTATGTAAGCTGTTATTTACTGAAATAAATAAATAAATGGTATTCGGTGCGCCCGATCGTTCAATAAAATATCGATGGCTGAAGTAGCTGGCTTAAAATATGACGCCAGTACTCTTGTGTTTATTTTTGGAAGATGATACTTTATATGTCATGTCAATAGCACCCCTTGAGTATACTATCACAAAACAGAACATAAGATAGTTCGCCAACGCAGAGGAGACAACCGCGTCGCACAGAGGGCGTTAGCAATTGTAACAAAGTGCACACTTTCATTTGAAAAATTTTTTTTTTTTTATTAATATTTTTATTTTGTTTCGTATTTTTTTTTTACGAACATCTCAACTGTAGATGAATCATCAAAATATATTTATAGAGATGTGTTTCGTAATCTTTTATTGTATATTTTCCTTAATTTATACCTGAATGAAATTTTAAATACATCAGAACTCATTACGTATCATCATATCGTATGACTTCATTATCTGAAAAGAATGTTGTCATATCCGTGTTAGTAGGGAGGTTGGTATTGACCTAATAATTGTAATCAAATAAATGAACTATCAATACATATGTCCTTTGATTTAAAACTAACTCAATTGTATCAAAAATGTAAAAAAATATATGCCTGCAATGCCTGCAATTACGTTATTGTTTCGCCTGAATGTGACGGTGTATGTGTTAGTAATATTTTTGGTTCTAATAAATGAGCAGGACATCTTAAAATAATGTTTTTTGTAAGTAAATTAAATATGATGAATCAGCATCCTTCTCTGTCTGTTTCAGTGTGCAGTTTTGTAGTGCACAAGAGATGCCATGAATATGTCACTTTCACCTGCCCGGGAGCAGACAAGGGGGCGGACTCGGACGTAAGTACCTGCAGCATAATATATTATGTTTAAAAAGTTTAATTTATTATAATATTACTTATCAATGCTACTTTTTTTAACGCTACTTATGTAATAATGTGTTATATGACGTGTCTACATATAAATTATTCGTAATATTTCTCCGGATTCAATCTGATATGCTTTGCGATGTTGTTTCTCATTAAAATACCCTTCTTGCTGGGCTATGAGCTATATTAAAATAATTGTACTGGGTTGATGGTTCCCGATCGATCCAGTGGGGTTCTCTAAGGGGGGGGGGGGGGTGGAGATGGAAAGGGTAGGGGGAAGGTTACATCATTCCTGCCTCTCCTACAGCTGTTAGAATCAAGGAAAAAAATGTATTATTTTTCCGCATTAAGTAATTAAACCCGACAGTATTTTTATCAGGCGGATAATGCACACGAATTTTACCACCATATAGACAAGTCTAATTTTTTATTTACAAAATTTTCGTGATCGATATTTAAAAATATGTAATATAACAGCTCTTTACAGTCACGATTTTGATCTCAAGTACGTGGTACTCAAAGGTAATATGGCAATGTGTGTTTAATGGTGTTCGATCTTAATTATCCCGTTAGCGATCGAACTTGTCAAACAGTAGAAGAGATCAAGGCCGGGATCAGCCTCACGGCGGAGCACACCTTCATATAACTCAATTATCAAGCGTCATGCCGATCAGATTAATATTACCGATGGTAACTAGACATTAAACACATTTACGAAAATGATGCTCAATTGATTTTTAGTAGGTAAACGTCAAATTAATCATATAATGTAATTTTTGATAGAGGTTACGAAAAAAGGAATTTAAATAAATGACAGACCGCTTTCAAAATACTCTTACTGTTTGTTATCCTAAATAATATAGGCCAGTCAAAATAAAAATTCAATTCGCAAAAAAGCAAAAGTTTCCAAATTTCACTAAGAATATTCACTTTCTAAATAAATTTGCAACTCATTTACGAACCAGAAATCGCAGTATTTTTGAAAAAAAGATTGCTAAATAAAGCTAAATAAAATTGTATGGTTTGGTAGGTACTAAATTTTACCTCATTCCGGCAACGTTCCCCGTTTGCAGGGAGGGGATGTTTCGTTCGGTCGCATTTACCGATTTTTGATTCGTTTCCGTTTGTAAGCGCATGTTGCAAATTTATATTCATATTTCTAAAATCTAGTTGAATTAATATTATAGTTTGCAAAACTATTATTTATTTGTTGCGAAAATAAATTTATAAAAATTTTCGGGTTCGTAAATGAGTTGCAAAACAACAACGGCATAATGCTTTGTATGTAGACAACATTTGAAAATTTTTGCAATTAATGTTAAATAAATCATTTGACTGGCCTAATAGCTCTACACGTGCGTAGACGTGTAGACGCGTAGACGCGTTCAGACTACTCAAAACAAATTAATTTTGTTTATTGTATATAGAGCTAAAAACAAATGTAAAATAAAACTAATATAGCCGTCTTTAAGTCACGCGAGGCAGAAATAAAACAAAAAACTTGTATTTTTTATAAAAAAAAAAATGCGACAATATGTACTCATATATTTTATAAATTAATTAAATAACACTGGAGAATTATCCATTCTACGTGAGGGTATTTTTGTTTTTTGTCCTAAATTTAAAATGAAGTAGCCAGGGCGTGACAAAAATGAGGATATAATGACCTTTGAGAGCGGACCAGACCATAACTTGGCATATTGTCGCAGATCGGCCGTATTTATCACGGTATGTATTTATTTTCCTACCGCCATAGGATCCTCGTTACGTTTGTTACAAAAAAAAACACCTTAGGGTATAATTTTTACAAAAGATAAAACAAATCCTAACGGCTAAGAATGATTAAAAAAAGAATAGTAGGTAAATTAAAATACATTTGACTAATAGTCCCTAATATATGAACTACACGAATAGTGTACACCAACCCACCTACATTAATAAATTCTCCGTACCCTAATATTTTTATTTTAATACGAGTATACAGTTCAGGTTGTATTTAAAACCACTACTGCTTTTTAGGGGGTTGATCTATAGTATAAACTATAAATAATTAAACAGGTCTCACTAAAAAAAACATACGTTCGAAATAAAAATAATATATTTACACTGGCGATTATTCTGCACCCCGCGCCATACCCCCTTCCCCCGCACCATACCATATAAGATCAGAAGCAACCAATCAGTATTCATGTCCGTACCATGTCCGTTCCCTTCATGTCCAGGTGCTTAAATCCGCCTCTGCGCGCCCCGCCTCGAAAAACACGAACGGTTATTCATTAAATTTTAAATTCGTTTTTCTCGTAACTGGGAAACATTTTTCCAATATATTTTGCCGATTACTGTTTGATTGTTGGTATAGATGTACCTCCTGAAAGGGCAGCATGAATTTTAAATTTTTTTACTAGATATAAAATATTTATTACAAAGTGAAATACAAAAAAATATTTTAATTTATAATGAAACGTACCTACTTGAGTTTGTTATTAAAATTATAAGCTTGTAATAATAATGATAAACCAACATTGATGCGTGTACTGTTAAGAGAAAGAAAATATAACATGATATGATTGAAGCCATAAAACTTACTTTGCACCGGCTGCAATATAGCAAGGGTTAGAGTTTGACGCGCTACTTGAACCGTTTAACGACTCTCTCCTTTTATAGCATAACTAACTGACCCGGCGAACTTCGTACCGCCCTAGAATTAATAAATGTTAACTTATTAGCCGTATTAAATTCAGTTTTTATTAAGAACACTCAATATAATTTAAGTTCAATAAATGTTTTCAGACAATTCAAAATTACATAATGAAGCAATTATCAATGCGCGCACAATGACAAATGTGATAACCTCACAAAGTGAACATCTTCGAAGGCAACTTTCCGTTTGAAATAGAATTCCACTGAATGTAAAACCGTTCTATACAAAATATATGAGACAATTAACTTTCGTTATATTTTTTTTTTCGTAAAATTTTCTGAATTTCTAATAGTTATTCTGCTTTTCGGGGCGGAGACAAATACAACAAATCAAAGATAATAAAAATCGGTTCAGCCGTTCTTGAGTTATAAATGGTGTTTTTTTTTTTATTGACAGTAACTTAACATTAATTTCACATTATGCAAAGTACTACCTAACTAGGCAATGCCCATACTAAGGTAGACTTTACTAGAAGCATCGTTTTTATAATATAACCATCTCATTGCGCAACATACAATTACAATTATTTGAATTGAATTGTATGCAATAATACATATTATATAAATAATAATATGTAAAATATAAATAATAAATAATAAGATATGATATATATATAAAAATTAATATATAAATCTACCATTAATAACTAATAAATAATTTTAATAATAATTGATTTATTATAAAAATATTATATAGTAATAATACACATATATACACTAAAACTCAAAATAATATTACCCATTGTTATAGAAAATACATGACCTATGTTGTAAACGTAAAAACCAAATAATAAACTAATATTAAATATGAACTAAAATACTTCATAAGAAAAGTATCTAACATGACTTTGTTTTATATATACAGATTAGCATTATTATATTATATCCATTATAAAAAAAAACGACAACAAACATCTCTCAGTTTATTTTAGGAAAATTTATAGAGGATTTTGATGGTGGTGAACAAATACGTCTGATCTGCGACATCGTGTATATACAAAGTGGTGGTGTATTTTTAAATACATATAGTAAATTTACTAAAATTAAATTTTTCCATACCACAAAAAATATATATTTGAGCTGGAACCGTAATTATACATAAGCCTATTTATTTACCGTTATTTTATAATATTTGTATAATTTATCATTAAGTTTGAGAGATTTTTTTAAACACGCCATATTATTTATGGTGCTATGAAATTAAACAAATTAAGAGTTTAAAATTCCATGAATGACATGCGTTAGCGTTTAACTATGCATCCTACAATGGAAATCAAACCTAAACATTAAATGAATTTAGAATGAGGTCGGTCATGTTGACCACTAAATTATATGGATATAACAATATTTTTCATCATTGCCATATATCAAAATTCATCATGATTTCCGAAAAAAAGAATTGTAAACTTTATATTAAACCGTTGTCATACGGACGCCAGCTGATCGTCCGATCGTAACGCGTAGGCCATTTACCGCTTGTGGCAAAACGAGATTTCGATCGCGTTTTGTTACGCCAAAGGTAATTTACAAAAGCATCAAAAAATTAAAAATTCTGAAGATGAATTATTCTCGCATTTTTTTTTAAATAATTTCTTTCTTGTAATAGGAAAGATAACCACCCCATAAGTCTTTGGGAATGGTCAAGGGTCGTAATTATTGTATAGTATTAGCTGTAAATATGTTTTTAAATTAAATGCACTTATAATTTATTTGACAAATATTATGTTCTGTAAGGTCAACTATTAGGTAAACTGAACCCCAATATAGTAAAAATAAGAAAAAATGTATATAAATATTTTATAAAATAAGAAGAGTGTGATTACATAACTCATGCATATTGTTTACGAGTATTTCGGTGATATGTCGTCAATAATGATAACATATCATTTTAATAATGTCTGGATAGTTATTTGGTATTTTCAAAACAAGCCTTCTTTAGTATATAATTGTGTAGTAAAAGAACAGAATCATCAGTTCGGTGATGCCAGTCGCATTCGAAATTATTCTTTTCAGCCATTTAATATACGCATATGCTATTGTAATGTATTAGAATTATTTATGTACAAAATTGAAATTTATGTAACAAATAATATATCACCATTGATTAAACCAATGATATCACCTTATAAACAAAAAAAAATCAACACTTGTTCGCCATACCTAGCATCATATGTCAATACTAAGGTACCTTATTTTAATAATTATTTAGTTGATTATTCAAATGTAATATGCTTGGGCTTTTTTAAAAAAATAGTATGTAGTACATAACTATCGAAAAATAAAATATTTAATATAATATAATATAAGAAATATAATGATATAAGAATTATATTATACAGGAATAAAATTAACCAGTTTCAGTGTCATTTCTAAGACGATCAATTAACCAGTCACTGAGTGACTTTTTATTAATTATGTATTGGGGTTTGTTTGAAGAATATCTTTTACTGCTATCTGTAAGAAAAGAAAAGTCCTTTGGGTGAAATTGGTTTTAGGAAGCACTTTCTGCATCGAAGTTCCCCCAAGTGTCACTATTTATTTATATATATATAACAAGCTGACCCGACGAACTTCGCACCGCCTCGGAATCAATAAATGTTGTGTTAACTTATTAGCTGAAATAAATTCAGCTTTTTATTAAGAATACTCAAAATTAATTAAGTTCAATAAATGTACAAAATCAAAATGATATATATTTTAATTATCGATGCCCGCACAATGACAAATGTAAAAACCTCACAAAGAAAACACCTTTGAAGGCAACATACCGTTTGAGAATAGAATTCTATAGAATAAACACAAATCCATTCCATACAAAATGTATGAGAAAATGATTTTTCCTTATTATATTATTTAATGTGTTTTTTTCAGATGTTTTAATATTTATTCTGCTATTAGGGGCGGAGACAAATCCAACAAATCAAAGATCATAAAAATCTGTCCAGCAGTTCTTGAGTTATAAATGGTGTAACTAACCCGACTTTCTTTTATGATACATATGAGTAAAATTGCGGTGATTATTTATTTCTGAATGAATTTTCGATCTAAATATTCGTATTTATAGCTCAAGCTGCCTGTGACGATTACTGTAACCATCCCAGCGCTCAGCTTTAGGTCAACGACGCGGAGGCTGCAGCGTTTCGTTACACGCCGCTTAGCTTCTCTGCCGTGGGTAAAGAAGTGCGTCAGCATACCACTGTTTCTTCTGGCGTGAGAATTGGCTATGGAAATGTGTTTCTTTACTTTGTTTTGTTAGCATAGTGTGCCTAATCTAATCCGGTGTCTGTTGGCACTCGAAAGTGAAATAAATGTCAATGGGACCTTGCCGAAAAAATGCCTTGTCGAAGTAATATTGGATTTTCTCCCTTATGTAAGGATTTTTTTTTGTTCGCGTTTTCCGACTCTAAGGCTTCTCCAGATAAAAAAGCGCGTGTCGTAACTCCATTAATCATATTAAGATGTTTCCAACTGTAACTATCTACATTACTGTCCCATTAGCCCTTTATACTGAAACATTTTTCAAAAGAAATATTTTCAGCAAATTTTTTTTTCGATGGAAATTTTTTGTACCGTTTCAGGAGCAATGTTGTGGTGGTGTAATATTTTAGTTATTTTACTTTGTACGCAGGTGTCTGACCGCTTAGGTTTACGAGCCAAATTCAGAGCAATTCTCATTTCTTTTGTATATTATATTGACAGATGAGTTTGTCATTTGTTTTCATTTAACTATGTTAAGCATGACGTTAGCCATAAGTACGCACATGACAAAAGAGCGGGACAGCATACAGCCAACCGACACGTGCGAGTGAGGCAAGTTGGTCGTCTCGGGAATGCATCTGAATTTTGCCTAGTTCCTAGTGCAAAGGTCAGTTGAAGGCGCTTATTTGGGCTGCATTCCTAGGAGAGGCCTCAGTTTTCTTACGGTAGGAATACATAGTGGGTATGTTTCAGTCTTACTTAATGACAGCGTCTAATGAAAGTGTTAAAACCTATTAACACGAGAGCGTAGTTCCAATTTCCAATTTTCACAGAGCGGTTTGTTAATTTAAATGTTAACGTTATTAATTTATAACAACTGTAGATACTTATAATAACTATACAAATTTAGTAAATATAAGTGATAGCTTCATATGATACGTTACAGTTAATGTTAATGCTTGGAACTTTATGCCGCTAACCGAGTTTATGCTGAGTTTATCTTCTAAATGTATGTCTACCCTCTGTTTTCGTGAGCATAATCGACACGCACTTCAGCCACTCCAAAGGCCCTTGTCATAATTAGAATCTCGTTCCTAATTTCGTAACAAATAATTAATTGGCCCACATTACCATGGGATGAATCTGAACTTCATTAATGTTCCTTGCCATATTTTAAGCTGTTGCAAGGGTTTTGGGGGCGGAAATAGGTCATTTTAAGGTATAATTTGGCAAGAATAGACATTTCGGCGTATTTATGTAAATTTTGCATTTTTTAGGTACATTTCATTAGGAAAGTTACCTATTGCAATGGGTACCGAGTCATGACTTCAGAAAAATTTCGACATACCTTCGCGTTTCACATCCCCTAGAGCCCAAAACCACCCTCAATTAAAAAGTTTATATATCTATCTATCTATCTATATCGCCTTTTTGTGGACACGAGAATAAATAAGTGAACCCTAGACCCGTTTTTTGCGACGCGGCAATGTTATTGCGACTAACAATACTACGCGCGCTCCTATATACAATATAATTATACAATACTACGCGGTCAAAATCCCATAGTACTGTGACGAAAATTAATACTTTTCTTTTATACGAATGAGCCAACTATAATGGCTATAATTACAACCCCCTAAAATTCATCACATTGAAATAAAGTTGTAAAAAAAAACAAATAAATTAAAAAATGCTTTATTACCGTTTTAATGCTTTTGGTAAAATAAATATTTGAAATGGCGGATATGCAAATTGAGCTGTAGCAGTATCAAAGTCGACCCCGCGTCTGTTTAATTTTAACGATCTTGTTATTATTACATTTCGCTGTTACTTTAGCACAGTGCTACAGTCCAGCACCTGAATAAATAGCTCATATTTGCATAATAAGAATCAGTCGCTTTTCTGGTAGACGAGCCAGTGACATATCATTCTATTATATTGTTGTTATCAACCCGGCCTCACACTCACTGGGTGATGACAGCTGACAGATATCGTGACATGTGATTTGTACTACAGTCTACTGATATAAAAAAAATCTTACATGGCAGCTTGTCTTGTTTTATAATGTCTTTTAATCTATTATATTGGATCCATGTTTTGTCGGCCTAGTGTGTGTGACATGACATGATGGCGCAAAAAATGGTCTGCAATTTTATGCGTTAAAATGAAAATAAAAATATTACTTTCATGAATTTTTGAAATTATGTAGCCGGCTGATCACCTTTGGTATATTATTACATTTTTGTGTAATATGGCATAAATAAATTTATGCCTAACTATAGTATATATAAGTCTGTATAAACATATTAATATACTTCTAGTAAAGGGTGATGATTTTAGAGGCGTGGTTTTCAAGAAGAGATAAAACGCATATAATTTGATGTTATGGCTAAGAATTTAGTTTTATTATAAAGATAAGGGTTTGCCATTATGTTTTAAAAATGATTTCGGGTAAGTGGCCGCCGCGGCTGACTCGAACAAATTCCAGCCGAGAGGCCCAATTTTCAACCACTTTTTGCAGCAAGTTGGGCCGGGCCGTATGTCAGCAATAACGCGCCGAATATTCTCTTCCAAGGCGTTAATCGTGTCCGGCTTATCTGCGTAGACAAGCGACTTCACATAACCCCACAAAAAATAGTCCAGCGGTGTTAAATCGCACGATCTTGGAGGCCACGCCACAGGCCCACGACGCGATTTTTACTTTATTTTAGAGTGTTTTTTTCTAAATTTGCACTATTTGCAAACGTTGTGCAGGAGTAAGTTTATTCATCATGAAATGGCAAACCAAACTGAGCATAAATCAAGTGACAGCTGTCAAAAACACCAACTACGAAAAAAGTAGTGCCAGATTAAAAACCACGCCTCTAAAAAAAACACCCTATAATAAATAAGGTTCATATAAGAATGTACTAAATTCAAATATTTACATACTTAAATAGTGTTTTTAAATACATTACGATCTTTATGTTAGTTTTTACTTCAGTTAGGCATAAGAAAATGGTGTGTTATTAATTAAAATTTCAAATGATTAGAAATGATTCTATGAAGGTCAAGTCTCATTTATAAATGAAAAAAATATAATAATATTAAACAAATACAATACAAGCTGTAATTGTGTTTTTTTTTTTCAACTGTTCCTAACATAAATTTTAAATTTCATAGGTATTGCAGGGAATTAAGGCAAAGAACACACGCTAATGACGTATTTGTACACGATCGCAGCTGACTTAACAATATCCAATAAAAAATATATGCAACGATTATAGAGAGGTAAACTCACCGTATTTTAGAGGTATAAGAATCTCAATAACGCTCGAAATTAAAAGTTTAATGAATGGTTTAATGAATTTCGACCACTGGGCGACCTCTAGTAAAAATAAAAAGTAGACCCCCTGAAAACGCAGTGATCCCTTGACCCGTCTTTTGGCGGTTTATCCGAAAATTATCCCCTTCGAAGTATATTTTTTTTAAATGAAAAAAACACACGCATACAGTTTTTGACCCAAATTGAGATAATTTTCATGCATTACGACGGATTCCAGCTAACGAACATCTGTCCGTTTTTATTAAAAATCTAACGAACACAAATTACCGTGCCAACAAAACAACCAACCTAACCTTTTCGCGCAAATAGCGTATTCTTCGCTCCATAATTATAGACATGTTGCCACATTTTTTCTCTCACAATTAACGCAGTAAAAATTGGAAATTTTGCAATCGTGTAATAAACGGACACTATTTTTATTCCGTGATTATCAGCTCATAAGAATCGCTTAAGTACTAAATTATTACAAATAATTATGACCAATTATTTATTGTACCTGACCAATTATCAGTGCCTGAAATCCTATCGACTGCATTTTTTATTTTATTTTTAGGTTCTAGAAAAATATAAATACCTATCGCTGACCGATTAATACAAGCATCTGACTAATTAGATGCATTTTTAATTTATTTGAAATTTTTAGATGTGCTGCTAAGTTTTTATTATATAAATATATTCACTGGCTCTCATCCTAGACGGTTCTCGTAGTAATTTTCATAAACCAGCAGATGGCCTGCTTATGCATGTCTTCCTAGCCGTAAAATGTTGATTTTACTGAACTGAATTTCGTAATGGCGGCACCATGGGCATGTTTATCAACCCCCAATTATCAATATTGTTGTTGTGATATAATTCGGTGAAGAATACTGAAAATAAAAGCAACTGCAATCAATACGTGTGCGGCGTCCTCAATAAAAGTTTCAGTTGGTGTCGCGTTATTCACAAGTAAGCCTTTTCAGTTCCCTCAGATAGTTCATTCTAGCTTGATGATTTCATTAATATTTCAGCTAAGGGACAACATTGGAAAATCTTCAATTCTGGAAAATCTTCTAAGTATTTTGACGAGTGGTTTATAGCAAAATGTGCGTTGAAAACTTATCTTGTACTTTTTGGAGGCTGATTTTTTAAATTGATTTTCGTTTTTGAAATATAAATTAAATAAAAAAATGTGTTCACTTTCATTTTTCACCTCGCGTTAAATAAGCATACGATTTATTAAAAAAAATAGTGCATATTGTAGACAAAATAATGGCGTAGTTCTTAGCAAAACCACACTTTTGAATTTAATTCTTATTTTAGAGATAATTAAAAGTTACTAAATTTAGACATAATATATTTCGACGAGGGCGTAAACCATCACTCGCACGCACGCCGCGGGGACAACTATTGATCGACGCTTTTAAGGCTAAGGATTTAAGGTTCACATTGGCATGATCAAAAATAGTGTGTTACGATATCTCGATTGAATAATATTTGGGTATAGAATGACCTTATATTTGCCGCATCATTTTGCTTTCTTTCCAGGGCAAACGAAGTTTCGATTAATTAATTAATTATTATGAACATGCGAAGTGCGTCACCACAATCTCATTAGAAATGGAACGGTTCAGTGATAATTAATTCAACTATTCGCCGCGGCAATAAGCATGTCATTGGCCTAAATTACATTTTGTATGTTTGGTTGAAATATACGCTTAATTATCGTTGGATCTCTTTCATAGCGGGTCCATTGCAGCATTCGAAATAGGTCACTGCGCTCTCCGTTGCATCGTGCATACTGTACTCGTGATGGGTTTCTATGCATCCCATTTATGACTGTCGCCTGCGGCAATCGATTTTCACCGCTTAGCGGTCCATTCGATGGCGCTTTGGGCCTCGCAAATACCTTAGTAATCTGCAAGTGCCCAAAAATGTTGCTTTGGGGATGGGTCGCTTCAGTCCTCGTTGGGAGGTCTTTTGTACCTACCTCATTCTTAAATATTTCATACACAGGTTGCCAGCCCTCGATACTCTCCAATTTCATGTTTACAAAACAAGCATGATTATAAACTTAAGTTAATTATACATACAAAATTGAATACATTTGAGTTTATGTTTGAGAGAGGAAAAAAGAAATTAGATATAACAAGTAGGTGTCATTTAAGTGATATTGTATTTGAAGAATCTCTTTATCTAATTCAGCCGCCTCCTCTTAAAGGCATATAAAGATTTTTAAATATGTTCCAATGATATTTTTTTGTAATTTTCGTACATGCTAGTGGGGTTTTTTTTCTGTATAATACCAATTTCTTTTTTATTAATGAAATTAATTTCTTTTTTTTTTTCATTTTGGTGGCCCTTTTTCATAACTATAAAATTTAGAAAAAAACGGTGTTTCATTCATGACTCGTTTAAAAGTATAAATCAATACATTTTTTTTTACATTGATTTGATTTTTCCGATTGAAGGTATTTCATCAAAACGACGTCATTGCATGTTTAAAATGTTAAATTTTAAAAAATATATGTTGTATATAAAATAATATCGGTAACCCTGAAAACGACGGAGAAATATATGCCTACCCCCGCACGTATGCGCCGCCGTTTGTTTGCCTAATCCCTAACCAGTCTACTGGGCGGTTTATCTTCGCTTAGTTCAGGGTGATTGGATTAACTATCGCTCTGATGTTTGCTCCTGCACTAATGGCGCCATGTTGACGTTTCTCTGTCTACACAATGGAACTATCTTCGACTACCGATGGCCTTTTTGCACGATCAGTTTATCGCCATTAAAAGCTCTATCTATCGAATATAAAACAAGACTGACTATGATACCCTATCGCTATAATTTAATATATTTCTATACACTTGATGAACGATATGGACATATTTTTATTATACGAAATCCGTCATAAGGAAATTCTTAAAGCCTCTATAATATGGCGTAGTTTATTGTTTTGATTACTAAACCCTAAACATTGGAAAGTTCGTAGAGCCTATCAATGCCATTGCGGTCCGCAAGACTTAGATTGTTATTTTAAAACCGGGTACTATAATACGCTCCTATATCCCTTAACCCGAAAATTAGGAAATTCCTAACAACTTTGTAAAACAAAACAGTTCTCTGAGATGATGTTTAAAAATGACTCATCGTAGACCACGCAGGTAATTCTTGCGAAATGTTTGCCCGACCCAAATTCTCAACAATTAACCTATACAATTGTAACCTGGACAAAAGTTTAATATTGACAAAATTTAGGAGGGTACAGCTTGAGGTTCTTTCGTGGTCTTGAGGACTCAATTTCAATCACTAAATTCGCTGCAAGGTTTTAATTTGCACACAGCACTTTCACATGTTGAGTTAGTTGATAAAGGAAAGACAGATCCTTTTTCCGCAGGGTAGGAAGTGAAAAAAAGGGATTGTGAAAGATGGTGGAAAGTTTTGATTACTTCAGCTTTAACAACGTTAATTTAAACAACCAAACGTTTTGCTAAAATATTTATTTTTCAGTGTATTGTTAATAATTATTGTAAATAGTTTGCAAACATGTTGTTATTGTATTGTACACTTCATGACACGCTCCTCAGTTTCGGTTTTGAAAAGCAACCGTAAATGCTAATTTCTTACCCTTCGCTTTGTTCCTCGACCGTATATATTTCAGTCGAACTTTACGACTGTTGCTCATCCGAGACCTTTTATCTACGTAAATAATCACCTCATTCCATTTTAATTTCAAACTATAACAGCGTGTATAAACCTTCGAACTTTGGTCAGTTAGAAATTGCCAAAATCAGAATAACATTAATTTATACCTTTAATAATATTTATTTATATTGATTGGTAAAAAAAAATATTGGTTTTATGTCTCAAATGTTTTATTATAATTTAATCTATGTAATAGCTGTTGTTTCCTGAAATAAATAAATAAAGGGTGTATATGGGGTGGACGTATGTGTACTAGATACATTATTAGGTAATTAATGAATTAATTATTTTATATATTATTAAAAGAATATCAAATAGTATAAGAAAGTAATGTATCTTTGCATCTTTTTTTTTAATTGACAGAACAGCTGATTTGATTGAAAATTAAAATGAAAAAATGGTATGGATTCATAAACCAAACCCAACGACGAACATAGGCCATTGGCTCATAAACCATGGGCTGACGAACTAATAACACTAATTGTATTCATTATCCTATAATAAATACAGTATTATATAAATCATTCGCTAAAAAATTAACCTACTTTACAGACACCTTTTACTTTACCGACAATATATAAAAAATATTAGTATAGTAAAGCTTTTTTTAAAGGAAATAAGAGGAATTAAAATTACAAAATTAGTCGTTTTAGTAGTAAACGGCTCGCGTCTACAAAAATTGATAATGTCCGCATTTATCAAAATACCCTTATTAATAAGAAACAAAACTCGCAGAAAAAAATCAAAGGATTACTCGGGAAATTCAAACACAAAGTTTTTATCGAACAAAATCCTATTTATTTCCCCCTACAATTGTACGGCACAGTACAAAAAGGGATTCAGTTTGGGCACTCTCGCTACGCAGGGTTACGGCGGGTTGAGGTGCGCGAGCTGCCGCACTGGAGCTCGCGCAATGTTTGATTTTTATTATTATTTTATTTGATTTTTATTATTAATTTATTGCTATTCCGCTACCGAACACCGAGGAACCTACTGCTATACCGACAGGCGGCTAAGCGGACAGCCGCGTTATTCATCTCGTGTCATTCTTATTCTGCTCACGTAAGAGCGACGTCGCTGAAAAATTGAGATGAATAATTTATGCCCAGTAAGAGAGAGATCATCGCAGGTACTTAACTCAATCTAAAAATGTAAATGTGTGATATACGTACTTGTACGCTTATTTATGACCTCTGCGAGAGGGAAAGAGAAAGTTTATGTGAACTTTATCTCACGTGTACTTGCAGAATATCCGTTTTAATATGGAATTAACTGATTTTACTTATTCACAGAGCATCGCTAACCCTTATTTAGGTTATATTACGAACTTTTGAGTACCAATTTTTCCTACCCCCAATGGTAGATGCTATCAAAAAAGTTTCCTAAAATAAGTTTTAGGCCTTTATCTAATAATATACATAAAATTTAAATAAATTCATTATCTTATATACTAAGAAAGTTGTTTAAAAAAAAATACATTTTCGAACAAACCCACTCCATTACCGACCCCTGATCTGATTTTTTTATTAACGAACTTGACCGAGATTTCGTGCCTTTAAATTTTATGTATCAATTTGAAAGTGTTTGGTGTAAAATTACGGCAGTTATTGTGTCCATAAAAAAGCAATAGATAGATAGATTTTTAAACTTATATATAAACTTTTAAACTGAGGGTGGTTTTGGATTCTCGAGGATGTGGAACGCGAAGATGTCGACATTTTTCGCAAGTCATGACACGATTACCCATTGAAATAGGTAGCTTTTCTGATGAAATCTACCTAAAAGAATTGCTATCACCTAGGCCCTCAAATATTCTTGTGTAAATGGCTGTTTCATACCGCTCGAAATGTACCATTATTGGTTATAAGGCAAAATAAATTGACTTACAACTAAACATAATCTGTAGTTTAAATTTAAGTAAAATAAAGTGTGTAGTTTGTGGCACCTAGACTTCTGGAGCAAAATCCAACATTTTTTTTAGGAAAAACTTGTCTGTATTATCTATGGGCATTCATTGTATATTATGTTGTATTTTGGGTTTTTATGATATTAATTGCTTTTTTTTACATCTTTAATAATAATATTTGTTCCAACCAAATTACATAATAACTACAGACCATTTTTCAACGCGTTTATACGATAATAAAAATATTCTTAGGAAAAATATACCAATCTAAAAGTTTTGTTTTAGGTATCATCATTAACCACCATACGAGTTTAATCAATGGTATCACTAATGGTATGGTGTCAAAATTATCAAATAATTCTTCGTCATTATCTACCATTATCTAAATTCTTGTATAGATTAGTAAACTGCCAGAGGGCGGTCCGGTTGTTTATTTTCTATCCTAATGTGTAGCTACATTTAAATTAAAATATCTTGAAATTATATAAAGTTGCATCTGGCAAAGCTGAAACTAAAATATTGGAATAGATAAGTGGTTTTTAAATAAGATACGCTTCCATTACATATGAGTACATAGATACACGTAGCCATTTTATTATCTCTGAAATGGGGGAAGATAAAGTTTGACAAACTTGTTTTAAAGTCTCGTTAGGTCTCTAAATCATGCTAACAGCCGGAAACTGTTTGAGAATCTTTGGGGTTAGATACAGCGTAGTGTAGTACAGTGTAGTAGGCCCGCTATTACATCGTACATAATATAATATATACACAGTGTTAAAAAAAACTTTTTAATGCTTCAATAGTTTCAACGAGCATGTCGTTTATTTTGTCAGGCGGTTTGCCATTATCTAAATAGACGAATAAATATTTGTTTATTAACTGTAGCTGTGCAGAAATTGGGCTGACTATGTTACATATGGCTTTTGTTTTTATTAATGTCATATTTTGGCCCCCGATCAACCAAGCTAAACGTGCTTGAAGCCCGAGCAGATCGTTTCTGTTACGGTTATGATTTCGTTTTATGTAATTGATAAGTTCTTAGTGATAAGGAACATAGTATAAACAACATAGTATGAAAGTGGAAGTTTACAACATAGTATGTAGATATATCATAATTGTATACTTACAGCCTCTTTGTTCAATATTTTAAGCGCATATAATTTATGTGCAAGCACATATAGTGTATATTATATTTATACTAATATAATTTTATTGGGTAAGGCAAAATGGATCTTGAATAACTGACCAATGAAGCTTATTTGCTTTACAGCACGATGAATTATGTGATTTAATATTAAATTTAAGATTCTAATTATAAATTAATCTTTATTGATGCAATTGAACCGCGTGTGCGGTTTGTAATATGTTTGTGTTTTACAAACATAGTATGCTTTGTTGTTCTTTAATTGTTGCTATTTCGAGTATGAAGGTAAGCCAGATCGCTTATATAGTAATAAAACAAGATTGAATAATTGCACACAAGTATAGGAATTATATTTACAAATCTTTGGTGTTTTACTGTTTTCCCCAGGACACGCGCACAAAACACAACTTCAAGATGCACACGTTTTCGTCGCCGACGTTTTGCGACCACTGCGGCTCCCTGCTCTACGGACTCATCCACCAGGGCCTCAAGTGCCAAGGTACCGAGAATGTCACCTGCAGCTGATCGGTCATCATGATCCTACACGTTGGCACCGCTCTTTCACCTCGTTGCAATAATTTGTTGTAATATCAAACGATTCCTTTGGTGACTAGATTAACATTGCGTATTCGATCACAATATTTATTATTAGTAAGACTTTCCGAATATTTTCCTACTCAAACTACCCTCATTTTGACACACTCTGTTTAATTATTAATGTTAAACAAAACACATTAATGCGCTCATAGAGAGCGGATAATTTTATAGTCTTCGATAATTTTTTTCCGTCTGTTACAACTTTCAACTCAAAAAGTACAAAGAGTTATTTTTTGTGCGTAGACTATTGATGTTTTTGAAAAACCGTTTAGATCCGTTTAGATCACATTATAGGTAGGTCGAATAATATAGATAAAGTTAGCAACGAATTTCAAAAATATGGACGTATTATTAATGACCAGTTAAAATTAATACAAGCTCTTGTATGTGCGCAAATAGAAACATGTAAATGAATGAATATTCATTGCCACATAAAAAATATTATAATAAGATTATTATTATTACATTTAAATATTATGTCTGTATGGATTCATTAATATCCGCGCGTCATAATTCACAAGAAAAACCTAAAAAGTTTTAAAATTTATGATGAATGTCATGATGGTTTTTTTTTTTTTTAATCTACTCAGACTCACCAACTACTATTATTAGTAGTAGAATTATCCAACGTGTGTCAAAATGAGGATGAAATGACATCCGAAAGCAGACCGCTCGTTTCGGTTTAACAACATTTAACATTAATAACATTTAACGTTTTAGTGAAACGCTAATAACCTTTAACGATTGCTATTTTTTGAGTCCCAGTTCGTTCCAGTCTATTTAACATTCGAAATGAAGATTGTTGCCAACATTCAGGAAAAAAATCCGCGTGTGGTGCTAAATTGTTTACGATAGCTATTAATTTTCACCTCACGCGACGCCCCGACGCCCTCATGGGTTATTGCCTATACGCTTCGACGAATTCTTCACTCTTGCTTCGGCGCCATTCGAGGGTACAACCATAAAATATCTGCGACCTAAGAGATGAACTTTTTGCCATCTTAATTTCAATCCTCAATCAATATTTCAGCATTTCATTAGTCTTCAGCAAAGTTCTTGACCAAGTTATTTAGGAATAATTTTGATCTTGTGACTAAAACAAACAAAAAGAATAATTCAACAAATAAATACACAATTTAACAAAAGTTCTATATCTGGAATATTTTATTTTATGTTTTTGCCCTCGCTTTTCAGCTTTCTGCGCATGACCAACGCTATTTTCGCTTCAAAACGAAAGAGAAAAATAAACAGAATTCTATTATGATGCTAAGCTATTCTAACTTGTGTATTTTCTTTTTTGGTTATGCACTTAACTTAACACGTTTCTTGGTATGCTTGAGTAAAATCTACGTTTTGTAAATGTTGTGGTTAATTAATATTGTCAATATATCTTTTTTTCTGCTTCTTTTTTCTTTATTTATTTATCACAAAAATATAAATTAAAATCTTCTGCCACAATGTATTTAAACATCTCTTATACAAATGAGCCTAACATTACATGCATAGCCTAAATTTTACATAAGGATCCTATAATAACACACAAAATATTGTATTAGTGAATATTTTTGTTTTATTTTCCTATCCCATTATTGTGTAAACTTCAACAAGCGTTTCAGTTAATTCTTGCTTTCTTTTCGGCCTCTGAGGGGGTAATTCAATATCTCGCCTTGATGTTTGCCCTTTGATATCCGACCTCAAAATTTTGCCGAAGCAAGTTTCCCCTCCTAATGGGTCACGCTATAAACTTTGTGTGCTCTATTCAATACAGGCACCGTCTCCGACATTATTGTAGCTAGACTTCTAATTAATTCTTGTATCATAGGTGTCGGCTTATTGTCACTTCAGATCTTGTTAGAAAAACTTCAAACCAATGTAATAGAGGGATATGTATAACAGATAATCCGGTGTGATTTGAACATACTACTAAATAATTTGTTAACTATGTAACTGGTGACCATTTATCATATTACAATAGAGAATTTATTTAAGGAAGGATTATAAATCTGACATATTCTACACAACCACAATCATGCATTTCTGAACCCTAGCTAAATTCAGTATACTTCGTATCAGCTATATTTAGTTTTCACTCATTTTTATTTCCTTGTGTTGCAATGAACGAAGACATCGATACTTTATTCTATGAAGAGTTAATCGTGTTTTCATTTATTTTAACCCTATATAGCAAACTCCTGATATTTAAGTTGTAAGGACTAAATAATAATTGAAAATATCGTACTTTCTAGAAATGATTTGAGTCATTGCCTAGGGGTAAGTTGCGAGATACATTTAAGTATTATAGATTTCACAAGATCATGACGGGATTGTGCTAAACGTTGCCTACCAAAGTTGAGGATTGAGAAATTCGCTTTTTTTTTGTATCTTCTGAACATATCTTATCTGCTAATTCGAATGTGTTTTTCTGTCCGTTTCATATTCTTTATACCTTTCCCAGTCGAGCCAATCTCCGAAAGATATATTTACGCAATGATATCATTTACAATTCCCTAAAACTCTATCCGCACAGGCAAGTAGGCATTTAATCAATTTGTTTCTGCCTCCATCTTTCCATTTATCTCAGTTGATTTATCGAAAGCTACGATTCGACGCTTATCAATTAAGCACCCTCCCCATGGGAATCTTTCCATCACCAATCCAGACGGTTTCGCTTTGATTGTCACTGATTCATTAGTGGATTTTCTCCATTCTTTTCCCCTAGATTGCTTTTTACAATCTCTATATCGGATTAGTCCTTTGCGACGCTACCGTTCTCATTTTACACTATTTTGCCAATGGTTTTATGCTATACATTCCCTATTCCTCGATTTGTATTCCTTCTATCCCAAACTGAACTTTATAATAAATAAACGTATAAACACGTTTAAACACGTTTAAATCAACGGTGATAATGAGTAAACGAGATTATAAACTATTGCTACAGTATGCGAATATTATTTAACAAAAGTGTCGCTAGAAAACAATAAACTATTCACGATTCTCAATTTGTTCTAATCGTACGGTTTAGTTTATACACGCTTTAAATGCGCTCTGGATAGTGCGATAACTGGCGACGACCGCTTCTATTGGCAGACTACGTAATGTTGAACCAAATCCCACTTTATTTAATGATTTATTTATTTATTTATAACAATAAATCAAATCAATACATTGTATAATTACTTAACCATACCTAATTTCGCGTTGTCCGTACTTGAGTAGGCCAGTTTCCAATAAGTTAATTTTTAATTTATTTGCACAAAACTAATAAAATTATGGTAGAAAAACATATATTACAATACAACATAATACATTGAATAAATAAGAAGTAATTAGAGTCGCTTTGGAAAACACCCATTAAGCATTCCAATAATTACATTTTGAAAGCGTTCGATTGCTCCGATTAATTAAGTAATTATTATATTTAATCCTAGACTACTTCGAGACTACGGAAAATAGGAGATGGATATATAAGTACTATTAGTTACTATAGGCGTGAAATCAGGTCTCTAATATTCCTTGATGAAAATTGGTGCAACGCTCACGATTTGACGAAAAAAAGGTTGGTGAGATAAGTCGGGAAAGTGTGTTTTAGATGCGCCAGTTACTTGAGAAAAACGTGGTTTAATTTTATATGCCGATTGTGACAGAGATGAAAGTTACCCATTTCGATTGGCTGATAATGTATTTTTATGAAGTCTAGTAATTTTTGTATCATTGTAAATAACTAATAATTCATTTTGCTATGGTGATCCATTTTTTATTGCTTTTCTCCTTTTTTTCAGAGTTTTGTAAAATATCTGGTGCTATGATTACTGTCATTCTTTATAATACTTTCCTATTTTCAATGTATTTGTATAATTAGAAAATATTTGTTTCGTTGTCATTTTCCACATATGTTTCTGTGTTACATGTGTGGTTGTAATGGATAGTAGTTGTTAATTAGACTTTATCTTGTTGTTACATGTTTATATTGCTAACATTATCTATCTGTCACGTTTTTTTGGTTAGTTTTTATATTTTTTATGAAGGTGTGGTTTCATGTGCATTATTTATGTATGTTTGTCTTTAATTGTTAAGCTTGTATGAATAATTTAATATTAAGCTATCCTTGATTTACAAAAGCTCTTTTACTGTCATGTTAAAAAGTTAACATTCTAAATCATATATTTTTTTTCTTTTGAATTAAGTAATTGCCTGCTTTATATGTTTTCCAGTTAATTCGCATTTTATTTATAATATTGCACTGTTTTGTTTTCAGATTCAATGATGCCTATATTTTATTGTTTTATTTTCGCATTTCTATGTGCGTATTTCCCCGTAATATTAATTTTAATTGGATTCAAAATCGTCTGCATTGAATACGATGCTTTTGTACTGAAACCGCTAACAATACGACGCGAATTGTGAATTCGCTCATATTATTTTTAGTATCCGCAGCGGTCAATTTGACATAACCAGAATGGTCGTGTCCACGCGAACAATGGCAACTTCTATTGACGTTTTCGGGAATATGCCCTTTACCTTTCGAAAATGCAACCTGACCATGTTAGCGTGGAAAATGACGTGGCTTTTAAAATTATTTTCTCTGTCAGCCATTTTGTATTAAACTTCGGGCCTTTTATTTTTATTAGACGCTTTCGCATTGTTTAAAAAAATGTATAGTTTTCACTTGGGCGTTTTAGAAGTTTTTTTTAATTCAAATAATAATTTAAATATACATATTTTTTTATAGACTCAATGTGACATTGTCAACATAGTTGTTTAACCTATGACAAAAACATCTCTTATCGTACTTAAATATTGGAATATTTCTAGTCTTAAACTAAATAAACAAAACATATATTTTTTTTTGATATTCAAATTTTCACTTTGGCTTTGGTGGGTTAATTTATACAAGCGTGCTTCTCTTCTGTCTAACTTTAGCAACATAACTTTGTCCATTCACAAATATACTAGTTATTAACATGGAAACCTTTACAATTACAAGGCCATCAGAGCGCCGCATAGCTGGTCCAACTGGACATTCCTGGCTCCAACATTTTGCGACCACTGCGGCACCATGTTACATGGTCTGGCTCACCAAGGACTCAAATGCCAAGGTTGGCGATGCATCGTGGATCTAACCCCTAAAATGGAATGATGTTATAGAACCAATACAGCTCCCCACCCGGTCCCCTACGGATCGATCCTCGTAGCATCAAAAGAAAAACAAAATTCCTCGGATGATTTGGCGAGCGCATCGACAAATTTACACACAAAAAAGTTATCATTGAAAGTCTACGAATTATGCACCTTGGCCAAATAGTCGCGACAAGGTTTTCTCAAGACCCTTCTATTTTAGCCCACGCGTTATGAATTGCCCCTATAGACTTTAGAAAGTTTGACTTATGATTCAATGCGAAGCCCACAACATCCTCACCTTTGCAACTGTTAAGTTTTTCCCTATAGTATTTTTAATATCATAGTAATAATGACAGTCTTTATTCCAGGAAGCTCCGCAGAAGGTGCAAGACCAGCTTCTCATATTCAATATTTTTCCATACTCGAATGTAGGCATCATTTATATTCGAACACATTGGACGTTGTCCCTTTGAGCTAGTAACAGAATCACGATCAAAAGAGATGAATAGTGTTTTGCGTTTTTGTTGCCTGTGCATGTGATATACCTTTAGATGCCTCTTTTTAGTTTATTTATTTTAGACTACAAAGAAAATTGCAATACAATAACTCTTATCAAATTACCATGCAGTACAAAATGTAATACCACTTTTAACGTTTCTAAACGCTCTAATTATTCGACCTTAGTTGTTTGATCTACAGATATTGAGAGGGTTTGAAGTTATAGCGAATGGTTTCGTTTCAAAATGGCGTCACAGATACAACCAAAGGTCCTTAATAAATGGATTGCGCTCAGTTACTTACCACGTTAAACGAGCAAAGCGCTGGTTTTCAACACAACCTTTAAAAATACAATATTATTTAAAAATATCTCTATGGTAACATAGACACGATGACCATTTATCCGATATAGGCCGGTAACTCCTTGTTTTCTAGGTTTACTGATAACAATTAATCCGTTTCCAATCCGTTCGGAGTAGTGAAGTAGGAAGCTAAAAAAATGTCCTAATGTCGCCTGGCTATTAGTATAGCCTATAAGAACTTGTGTTCAAGTTTTATATGTAATTATTTTTACGAACGCTTCGGGTGTCACCGGAACTTGAAAACGCATCTCTCGTTTGTCTGTATTGACCCAGAACTTACCATTACCATACCGAATGTGCCAAAAATACCCACCAGTGTGTGTTGAAAATCATGACTAACTTTTATTATCCTTATACCACTTACGAAACAATAACGGTGGCTAATAATCTCCAGGTCTTTTCCATATTTATTTATTTAACAGTTTTCCCCATTTACATTATAATTAAAGTAAACACAAATTAAATTACCAAAAGAAAAACAAAAAGCATTAAAAACAAAAGACAATAACATGAAACATACTAAGCTAAAAAATTAAAATAATGCCTCCAGGCAAACATTAACACATAAATAATTCACGCCGATCCTACAACGGCGTAATAGAAAGCAGATTTTTAATCCCATTGGGCGGTCAGACAAAGATATCAATCTCCGCGTAAATAGAATTTAATAATTCGACTGCTCTCCCAATCGGACTATACTTGTATACGTCGGTAAATAACGCGTGCTTCCGCACTCTAGTAACGACGGTCCGGAACAAAGAGACCAATATCACCGAGTATTACAGGATTCTCGATGAAACCGCGAATAACCTTATAAAAATAAAACAATGTATGGACTTGTCGCCTAAACTCGAGTGTGTTAAAGCCTAAAATTCCTAATACAAATGCTGATGGATACGTATTAGGAAACATTTCTGGATAATATCCATACCTACGGAGATAAAAGTATCTAAGGAACCTCCTCTGAATAACCTCCAGGATATTACCGTAAGTAACCTCATGAGGACTCCAGATAATGGAACTATACTCCAATATACTCCTCACGAACGTGCAGTATAAAAGCGAGATGGACTTCGGCTTATTCAAAGATCGACTGGTTCGAAGTACGAATCCCAACATTTTATTGGAACGCGTAGCTATACTTCGCGTACCAATAAAATGTAGCATATACTACTGGTACTGGAAAAGGATGTTAAGAATAGCATGGATTGCAAAAAGAACCAATGTTTCCATTTTGCACCAGCTGGGTATTAAGGATAGCTTCTCAAAAAATATGCTCGTAACGTGTCCTCCAATTTTTATAGCCACGTTTCCCGTAGTAATGGTATGCAGGAATCGCGGAAGGATCCCATTACGGTAGACCGATAAGGTCAAACTGGTAATGGGATCCTCTATGGTGGCTGTGCATTCCAAAGTGCCCAATTTGGAGGAAAGTTGTAAAGTTGCCTTGAAGATCACAATCCTCAGTGATGAGGCAATGACTAGGAAGATGAGAATAATTTGAATGGATTACTTTCATAGCTAAAGTGATTTATTAGCAGGGCTCACAACGTTTATCGACCTTATCACCATTCGCCGCAAATGAGTTACTTCCTTGTACATAATTGACTAAATAATTACCTTATTTATAAGTAGTAGAAGTTAAAGAAAGTACTTCGAGAGCCTGTGAGCCTAATTTTCTGACATGCATTGAAGATATTCGAGGGATCATTTTGGTTTGTATGGGTTGTGCTGAAAATCAGCACTTTGCTCGTTCAACGATTGAAGATGAGTGATCTTTCAATTGTCCTTATTTTGTCAAAGTTGAGAACCTTCTATTCCACTTACGATTGCATGTGCATAGCATCGATTCGCTTAAACGGATTTTATTGCACATTATTCGTGTCTATGGTTAAATCGTATATTTTGACCTACAATATTTCCATCGGTAAAGCTTCAATCAAATCAATTTGTTCTATGAATAGAACAAAGTGAGCTTGTCGATAGATCCGCTCGAATCATCTTATATTGCGTATTTTTGGCCTACCAGCGGCGGCATTCCAGCTTTGTTGCCTACAAACATTCTGTTACTTGCTTTTGTTTATTTAGTTATTATTATAAAGCTTTGATTTATGTATACTATATGATAATAACATGTATTTAAAATCGATACAGAATTTAAAATATATATATTTAACTTAGTGCGAAACTTTATACTTTGAATTATAAAAAATACTTTAGATGTAGATTTAAATGTAGTATCGAAGGCTCCCTGCCTAAAGCCACGAACCTGAAAATATGGTCGTTATGTCAGGTTACAGCCATAACTCGGCTCGCCATTCGAGTGGTTCACTTGACATGACGGCTGACATAAAATTGCCATCACGCTACCCGCCCGCCTGCGGATTGTTTGTCTCCCCGCCCCCGCCCCCGCCCCTAATATACTCACAGATTACAATACTCAATACACTCACAGATTACAATACAATGTTAAATTGGAGATGCCTGTAGTCGGCCTAAGTTGTTAATTAATGTATTGCTATAACTGTCATTATGTATAGCTGTAAGCATTTCTTGAATTAAATAAATAAATAAATGACGATTCAATGATCAAAGACCCACGCGACAACGACATTGCGGCGACTTTCTACCTGCAAAATTTATATTGCCCAGAATGACCAGCATTTCGCTTCAATTTAGGATAAAAACGATGCCGTAGATTTTGTGATTCTGTACTTCACTCAGTATGTAGTATGTAAACAATCAAAGCTTTAGATTTTTTTATTTAGTATGACCACTACCCTCAGGATTTACATAAAGTACATGTACATAAAGTATAGTATTTATTTCTGGAAATTCCCATACACCAAACGGGTTCCGAAATGTTTTTACGTTTCGTGTATGGAAATATTACATATAATCCTAAATCCAATTCCTATATTTATTTTTTATGTAATCTACATAACCATATATTTTTAATACTCTTTCGCTTTAAGAGGCTTTCAGAGGTTTGATATAATTTCAATCACCCATCTCGCTAAAGAAAAAATCTATTGTTACTTGGTTGCTACTACCATTGTTAAAAAATCTAAAATTGAGAGGTCCGGGTTCGATCCTCAGTTGTAAAAGACAGTCGTGTAAATATGACCTACCGTAATTCTGAAACGCGGCAAACGAGGGGAACGTTCGCACAGCAGGAACTGCATAATGATGGGATTCCGATGGTTGAAAGTAATGACCAATGAAACCCTTTAGGAATTTCAAGAACCGTCATATACGGGAGGAAATTATAAAGAAAAAAAACAAAATGTGTACCTAATCATCGAAAAGGTGTCAAACAAAATATGCGTGAAAAAAATATAATACTATCATATTCATCATAAAAAAACTGAAGTAATCATAGAAAGATACCGAAACATTCATATAAATTGCTATTTAAAATAATGATCAAATTGAAATTTCATTCGGCACATTCATCTTAACTTTCATCTCCTTTATACGAGGAACGTATCCATAAAGCTATCTTTGTTAGCTGCGTGATAAACGGCATTTAAATGGCCTTAAGGTAGACACTGCATGCCAAACTATAGACCGCAATAGCTAACTTACCGCCATTAAATACCATCTCCCTTTGTTCACGAGCGGGTCTGAACCAATAAACATTGTAGTCGGAAGCTTCAATTAATGAATTAATATTAATTATTAATTGAACGTAATTCCATATAACCTTGCAAGCATCATTTTGTTACATTAGGATGTTCTTTGAACTCAAACAACGGCGCGCAAAAAGTTTGTTATCTGTTTGTTGTTTGGTAAGCGAGCAGCATGATCGAAGCAAATCAGCATGATTCGCGTGGCTCGTATTTTGCGATCGTTTGGCTCATCTTTTCGTTCAAAAGATCATTGCAAGAAATATATAAAATGACACAATTTTAAAGTTTTTGCACCCATATCTCTTAAATACTCATATCTTGCGGACGCTACATACCCAAATTTATAGAAATAAAAATAAAAATAACCGAATGACACATTTAAAAAAAATTTTGACGGTCTTTTTTTATACAGGATGTCCCAAGACCATTCGCGAAAACTTATTGGGGTGTTTATGTTGCTTATTTCGAGTAAGAAATTATACGAAAAAATGCGAAAATTTCTCATCACCAAATTTATTAATTTTATTAAAGCGCTGATGTAAATTCCTTTGTTCTTTGACGAACTAATGATAGCAGCGATTTAATATTATCGCGTAAAGTTTACGATTTTTTCCTCGGTAACCATAATGAATTTTGATATGACATCAAAACTAAGCATGTTTTAAAACGCAGGGCCAATTAACTGGATTTCTTGGACTTCGTGCGAATTATTGATATCGCGTGCTGGTTATTACGTTTGAAACAACTAAATCGTGCTTGTAATTTTAACGATATTATTCCTCCTTATATTATTAAATATTGTTTGTTATTTTCATACCGCGAGATCTTATCTTATTCATCAAATTGTCTATTAAGTGTCCGCCGAGTAATAAGCCACTCGCGGAAAACACAACTCCTATTAAATTAGCAATATAAAATGCCAACAATTTGGGGGATTTTCTGTTTGTGTTTCAATTTCCTGTACGAAAAGAAGCGCTTTTAATGAGTCATTTCCTGGCAGTTTTTCGGTGATGAACGTTGAACGTTTTTAAAGGAGATGTTAGGGTTGCTTGGGAGTTAAAATATAAACGCTTTTGCCAAATAAAGTAACATCCGTTACCTATGGATTGGTCTAATCAGCGAGAACTTTGTAACTATCATTGATAGCTCTCGATAGGAATGTACTCATAATAATTTAATAGATGGAACATGGTATTAATTAGTAAAATGGAATAATTTTCTTCACAACACAATTAGCATGAAAATCGTCTGTCCCGCAAATGACCAGCTATTCTGTCCTTCTCAGATTTTAGTCCATATTAATATGGACCTCCAAATGTCATAATAATTTCCACGGTCTACCGGGGTTCATATAAGGCCAGTAGTGCAATAAAAAGTACCAATCTCGCAAATAATAAATCCGCCATCATTTGTTTCAAAAAGTAAAGGCTTGTCTCCACTATGCCGCGGTTGGCATGATCCAAAGCCGATCCAACAAGAATCGCTCTGTCTCTGTGGCCTTCAGAGAAAGCCAATAAGAATGAAGAGTGTGGACGTGCCAACCACCAACAATCACCCAGCTTGAGGCTTCAGTTGTGAAAGTTGTTAACTAAATACCAACACAGATGTGGACGCTGTTACAGCTACTGGCTTTGCCAATTTAGCTTTGCAAATTTGGCTTTGCCAATTTAGCTTTGCCAACTGGCAAACAGTGGCATAGTGGGGGAAGCATCAGGCAAGTACAAATAATTTTTAATTTGTTCTGTAAAGGTAATGCATCTATAATTATTTGTCGTATGGGATTATAAATTAAATCCGTTTGTTTTCGTTTCGTGTGCAGTTTCAATGCTCATGACCATAAACAACCTCAGTTCAAGGTTCGAGTCTCCTAATCGCCAAATCGCGCTCTGGATTCTCGTGTCAAGGTCTTCGCAGAGAGCACTCAGTCGACAGTCCGTGATTACATTTGCTTATGGCGGTTCTGCTTGCGGCGATCACGTCAAATGGTCATCAATCATGTCCTTGGAGTCCAGGGCTGTGGCCTAGTAAGGTTGAAAACATAGTGAAATCGATGCGGTTCGCGCGTCAGAGCGATTTTCACTTCTGGCGCCTTTATTTCATTTATATAAAAGATTTTTTTTATATGTTTTTTTCCTTCCTTATAAAGATTTTGTCACCTCACTGCGCTGGTGCATGTCTGTCGGTGACATTAAATAAACTTTTTACACTAACACGTTGTTGTGTTGCGTGCATTGCGAAGACAGCGATATTGCAATTCTTAAATTGTTGTAGGATAGAGTTGTTTGTCCTTTGTCAGTTCACGATATTTTTAGCATTCGTTTCCAATGCCATATTTCGAATGCATATTGGCATTCTGTAAATCCATCACATGGCAATTTTTGTAATCGTATCCTACCCCACAGGATATTTCAACCTTGCATTCCCCCCTCCCCCCCTCCCCTCCTGCCCCTCTCCCATTCTTTGTTTGTTGCTTTTGACGCAAAATGTTTTATCTAGTAAAGGCGTAGGTGGTCCAACGCTATGCTCCTCATCAAAACCTCATAAATAACATTTAATGCACGGAGTGCATGGCACCATATTGGATTATGTTGTAGTAAATTTAGTCGAATTTCTTTCTTTATGGGTTTCTCGGTTTAAAAAACAAAATGGTCGATGAATTTAAAAAATTCTATCTGTTTAATGGCAGCAAATTTCTGATACTTTACACTACGGTTTCCTGATGATTTTTCTTTTTGAATTGTATTCAAAGGCCCGCGACATCGAATCGCCGCTCGGCGGTCGTAGTGCAGAACCGTGCGTCCATGTGCGCACCCCTATCTAAGCCCTCGACCACTCCCATTGCTTTCCAACGCTAGCGTTTCTTTTGATATCTCTGTCTTCTGATCGCGGGTAATGCATTGTCATGGTCGAACCCTGAAATTCAATGTTATTGTGATTTGCGGCCCCCGTTGGCCACGAATACGTCAATGACAATCAACACTATTCGAGAGGTAGTTCTTTCGTTGGATCATCATAGTATATTCATATATATAGTCTAGGAGATAAGGTAGATTGTTCGGACCTATTAAGCTTGTTTAAATTTAATGTTCCATCTTTGCATAGAACCCGTCACTCGAATGTTTTTTATTGTCCTCATTGCTCTACGAACAATGACCTGTTCTCTCCGGTAAATATATAAATTGTTTTGACACTGTTCGCTAACAAACAATTCTTTCAGTCAACCGTCATTAAAGCTATCACCAGTCAATTATGTGAATATTATTATATATATTTTAACCGATTTACTATGTCTATATCATGTGATTTCAAGCCATGTCAGCATTTTGATATGATTAAGAGTTAAAAGCATAATTTAACTCTACATATTTAGTTTCTATCCTAGTTTTTAGTGTTATATTACAGTAGAAATCTTTGATTAGTTTTACGAATACTTTTTAAGAATTTAAATTTATCATTAATACCAATTGTTTGTAAAACTGTTGATTTATCTTAATAAAGAATAAGAATAAGATATAACCATAAAAAAGCGACACTATGTTCAATCTAACCGTAAAGTTACCGCACAAAGTTATACTATGTTATTAGAACATGTTAAACCAGTGTTGGAATTTTGCTCGAATTCATAACGGACGTACTATATTTTACACATATATGCACTATATACCCATATAAGCACATACGCCGAGGCCGCAGGTCCGCGCCGGCGCGCCGCCCGCCGCCCGCCGCCCGCCGCCTCGGTGCCGCGGGGAATGCAAATGAAAATTAAACAGCGCCCGCCCTAGACAACGGGGATAGGGGTCATTCCTGAAACATGATGAAACGGGCCGAGACCCTGGACCCACCCGTTGACCCCTTTGAAGTGGACGCGCGTCGGAATGCCTTTTTTAATTTCGAGAGAAGGTGTGCTGAAAAATTCGTACGACCTTCGGCGAGGTTTTGAATAGAATATTTCTGTCGTTTAAGTTTAACCGACGTGTTTGCTTTTAAATTCGCGTCGCCATTACAGTTAGCGGAAGTATATATTACACAAACGTTTTACTTTATACAACTACAAATAAGGATTTTATGCTATATAAAGCTCGTATAATAAACTTCTACGGAAGCAATACATACAATTATAATTTAAACTAGTTTTCTGTTTAAATAATATTGACAACATAAATAAAAACTACGCACATAATGAAATAATAATTATTGTGGCTACTGTGAAAACATATTTAGTCTGAAATACTAATACTTTAATATAATATAACTAATAATATAATATAATACTTTATTAGTGAAGAGAGGTGGTTTTTTTTTTAGTTGCATCCATCCTTTGCTTTGTATGACATTTTTAAAATGTATGCATGTACCTATATATATATTCCTCATTATTAAAATGTGGTTGATTCAAATTTGTGTGAACGAGACTAGTACAGTACAAAAACAGGACCGAACTTATAAAATAGTGGATATTATTACTGGTTAATTGTTTATTTATCTTTCATTTCATTTTGCTTACTGCTTTGTTGTATCAAGTCATTGAAATTGGTCACTTGAGGCGACCATCACTCTGAAACATCGAAAAGCCGTTTTTAATTATTTTTGAGTCCCCTTTACCAAAATAACACACCTTGATTTGCATTAAAAACGGCACAGGCTTTACATTATTTCACTTTGGTAGACGCTTTAAACCTTAAATTGCCCCGGTGAAAAATCATTTATTAATTTAAACTATTATTTATTAGTTATAAAGAATTTAAACTGTAGTTACCTAAGGATAAATGTGTGAACTACACGACATTGACTATTGTACCAAACACTCGGCTAATTTATTAGTAGAGCCACCGCCATCTTTATTATTTGCCAGTAAAATGCATGAGCATGTGAATATGTTTTTAGAATATTTAAGAAATACTTTTAGTTGTGAACTAAACCTAATGTAACTAAATGAACAAAAACTAACCAACGTACTAATATAATTTGAATATTGCTATGTTCTTTCTCGATGTTATATTATTTCTTGGCGGAAAAGAGTTTTCTAACAGTGGCTGAATTTAACTTTACAATTAAGCAAAGAATAGAAACATGGTCGGATCAATATTTTTTTAATGCTTAATTCATTTCGTTTCGCAGAAAATAGCGCCAATTTCAGTGTTTCTACAATAGTTAGCACAATAATTAATATGGGTATCACGCATCACTGTCTCTCCCGTTGTGGTTACCGTGGCGCTCTCTTTCTATTCACGACGCGAAATGACACCATCTAGTGTCATTTCAACATATTTACTGGAGGCACGGTGCTGACAAAACATTGAAAACATTAGATTTAAACATTTGCATTTTAGCTGCCAAAATTACTGAGTTTGCCTTTCTTGCATTTTCGCTTTGTTTTTATTGAATCGTAAAGAGTATTTTAATTTTATACGGAATACAATCGTTCAGTCGACCGCCACAGTTGACGTTTATCCTCGTTCTTTCGCGATGACAGCGCCATCTGTTACGATTTTCGATATTTTTAACCATCTGATGGGATTTATTAGTTTTTAGTGTTACTAAACCGAACAACTTAAATACAGGATGTTCCAAGACCATTCCCGAAGACTCAAGGGGTGTTTATATTCTTTATTACGTGTAAGAAAATTTATTTAAACAAATGCTAAAATAATTCATTCCCAAATTTAATTATTTCATCGAAGCACTCGTGTAAATTCCCTTTTTACTCGCTCACGTACTTATGAGATGAACGATTTAATATTATTGCGTAAGTTTTTTTTCTCAGAAGCCATTACAAATTTTACTTTACGGACTTTTTATCGGGAATGGTCACGGGACACGGTGTAGGTATATGTTCTTCCTAAACATACACTTTTTTGTTGCACATACTGCTTTCTATTTTGTTCTGTCATGCTGATTGTAACAATTTTATTGTACAATTACATTCCCCATCCCTTTAATTTCTATTTTGTTTCCTTTGTAATGCAGCATGTGACATGAATGTGCACAAACGATGTGAGGAGTCAGTGCCAAACCTGTGCGGCTGCGACCACACCGAGAGAAGAGGACGGATGCAACTCACCATCACCTGCCTTGGCAACAAACTCAGCATTGAAGGTAGGAACCACATTCGTACTTGTTCAAATCTTCGGTGGCCTATTTTAGAAAACCCAGCAAGTAGAAAAACATATTTCAATTCAGACCATCATCATATAGTATGTACATTGTACACCGTGTCCCAAGACCAATTCTGATAAACAAAACCAGCTAATTGGCCCTGCGATTTCAAATATGATTAATTTGACGTATCGAAATTCAAAAAAAAAAAAGTAAACTTTATATGATAATATTAAATCTTTCTTATCATAAGTTCATCCACTCGCCAGGCCGCACCACGCCGCGCTGGGTCATTAATCGACCTTGCGAGCGAGCAATCGAAAGAGCGAAATACAAAAATACACCTGAATAACTTGAAACGTATCCGTCCTTTTCGCAGTCAAGCAGGGCCGCAATCTCATCCCGATGGACCCGAACGGTCTTTCTGACCCCTACGTGAAGATGAAGCTCATCCCGGATGCGGATAACGTTAAGAAGAAAACCAAAACCATCAAGAGCAACCTCAACCCGGTCTGGAATGAAACCCTTACCTTCGAACTCAAGGCAGAAGACAAGGATAGGCGATTGCTTATTGAGGTTATTATCATGTATCTGTGTAAAATTATCATCTATGTTTTTAACTATAAATTTAAATTAAAATAAAAAATTAAAAAAAAAGACACTGGGATTTATACCTGTATACGGTGGGTGAACTTTTCTTATGCACATCCTTTTAAGGTATTATTCAAACTGGACAAATTTTACTACACGAGTTTTTCAATACGTCGAAAAAAAATATGCAAAATACGCAACAGAAAAAACCCTAGAAATATTGACACACATAGTCGCTTTACAAGTATGCACCGCCTACTCTCACGAGGCGAATGGTGGAGAGTGGCGGGGTGCGGTGCACAGATACCTCCTGCACAGCACGGTGCGGCAAACCAAATTTTGAAAAAAATATGTCGTAATTTGGAAAAGTTGTAGAACTAAAGTTGTTTACTTTAAAGTGTAGTTAACCCCGTAAAAGGATGTGCATGAGAAAAAGTTCACCCTGTATTATTTTTATGTATCTGTGTCTGTGTAAACTCAAGAACCACTGATATGATCTAAATAAAACTTTCACTAATATATTATAGCTTATTAGAACAAGGCTATGTATCATTACTACAACAAAACCAAATTTACTTGGCCTTTTTTTCGTCTTACTTCAACGGCAGCAACGGAATATCTTTAAAATAAACGCGCAACTACTCAATGCAAGGCCTGGCAAATATGAGATGCTGGAAAAGAGAGTCCCGAAGGACCAAGATATGTGGCACCGATGGTAGAGTCGGAGAGATAAAATCTCAATTGAGCCGATAATTAATAAAGCTTAATATAGCAAAACCACTGGTTTAGTAATAAAAAAAAAAATACATATTGTTTGTACATAGATGTTGTTGTAAGCCGACTATAGAATGGAACTGCAATAGACTTTAAATTATAAGGATTTAACTGTAATACATAAAATAACTCGATTTCAAAACCGGCTTCAACTTGGTAGCAAAGTATTAGGAACGGTAACTTGTGCCTGTACCACTACACGTCAATACAAACAAACACATAATAGTTTTATTAAATAACATTTTAAAATGTCAATAATATTGCAGCTGTGGGACTGGGACAGAACGTCTCGCAATGACTTCATGGGTTCCATGTCATTTGGAATCTCCGAACTGATGAAAGCACCCGCCGACGGTTGGTTCAAGCTGCTCACGCAGGAGGAAGGAGAGTTCTACAACGTCCCCGTGCCGGAGGAGGGGGCCGACCTGGCGCAGCTCAAGTCGCAAATGCGCGCCACGTCCGTAGCAGCGAGGCGGCCTGCTGCCCCGAACGACCGGTACCGAACACTATTATTTTATAATTGACAGCCATGTTTTAAAACCTTTGATATTTTCACTATCATGGACATTCATAACATTATTTGACCTTTTAATATTAATGTGAAATAAATTATTATGCTCTTCATCAGATAATTCAGTGATATTTTAAACCAAATTTCAGTCGAATAATCTGGTAAAATTATTCACTCCACTCCTGGAACACCTGGACTGAAAGACTACTGATATTTATCGGTGAAAAGTGTTATAGTACCACATTAGAAAAACAGATTATTTGCCAATTTTACTATTCACCTTTGAATTTTTTTGTATGTTTGCCCGTATTAACATGATTTTCGTAACTTATGTTTAATTTAAAAAGTATGTTAAATGTTTTTTTTATAATTGCAAAAATATTTTGAAAGCTTTGGTGCTTAAGTGCAACTAAATCTAAATTACTAGAAATGCATATTTCTTTTTTTCTGGCCTTATGTTTATATTAGCCAAAGAAAGTAAATTGTTCAAAATGTGCAAATTTTAATTGGACATTTATTGTTGAGGATCGAATTTATTATTGTTGAATTTCTTCAAATTATTTATTTAATTGATATTTCTGTGCTTCATTCTCTTAAAATTTATTTTTATTTTTGTTATGCAGGGGTCTATTTAATTTACAGGGATGTGCCACACAATATGGCCGCCAAGGACATCATTCGATCAACAGATTTCAATTTTATAATGGTTCTCGGAAAAGGCTCTTTTGGAAAAGTAAGTAGACATGATTAATAAAAGAATTATTTATTCTAAGGGTAAAAACGATTTTACTTAATCTAGTTCTTTTAAATAAAATGTTCGAAAGCAAATGCACCGCTTATATTAATTTTATATGATAATGAGCCCAGGAAGAGCCATATTCCTGGAAAGCTGGATAAGCTCGATCTGTGGAACATTAATTTTCCTAAATATTGGGATGCAGAAAATGACATTTGTATAGTATGATAAATAATCGAAGTTTGGCTGGGAGTTATATAAATATTGGTATTGATATTGCGATGCAGAAAAAGTATTATGAAATAGTTATGAAGGCGGAAAAAAGTAAGATAGTCAGGTAGATTGATGCGAAAAGATACTGTTGAACTTTTTAAAAAATCCTATTATAGATAAACTACACTTTATTTTAAAAACAAGTACATTTTTATTATCATTTTAATAATGTGTCTATTTCTAAGAAATATGTTTTGGTAACATGGTAATATATTATTCCTTGGTAACATATTATTTTTCGATCAGGTCATGCTTGCGGAGCGCAAAGGCACAGATGAGCTGTACGCCATTAAAATTCTGAAAAAAGACATCATCATTCAAGATGATGATGTTGAGTGTACTATGGTTGAAAAGAGAGTCCTGGCCCTGAGCAATAAGCCACCTTTTCTCGTGCAACTTCATTCGTGCTTCCAAACTATGGTATTGAATCTTTGATTTATTGTATATTTTGAATTTGTTTTATTAGAAATTATTTTAATAAATTCTGTACTTGCCTTGTTTTGTATTGCTCATTAATTCTTATGGTAGCTACGCTTTCACCACATCACACAAGAAATAATACCTCTATAGGAATAGAACCTGTGTCTTCCCAGATTTTGTGTCTAGCACCTACATATATTACTAAGCTAGGGGACGGTCGAAGTGGTGCAGAGGTATAAGCGCCTGCTTCTAAAACCCAGAGGTCCCATGTTCGAATTCCCAGTGGGTGAAATCCGGCCAGGTTATTTTTCGCTGCTGAGAATATTCAAAGGCGCTTATCTCAGTACTGAGTACAAGACATACACAAAAATACTCATTCACTTACAGACTATGGAGTTATACACAACGGACCCCCAAGAATGTGGCTTAAGTGTAGCAGCTGTCTGGCTGCCCTCCAATCCAATCCAAGCTAGGAGATTATATTAGTCTGTGTGATCTTGTGTGAGAAATATTTGGTAATTAATTTTCAGCAACCGTGGTGTGGTGCACTTAAAATCGGTTTAAAGTATCATTTAATACCATACATCATCTCACATACAAGATACTGTATATGTTTCATGCTTCTAACTTCACGGAGCCAAACCACTAGACATAGCAATCTCATCTATTGCTGGTACTATAATGAGACATCCAATGAACCTTAAACCCAATTCTTTTCACACGGGATTGGTGTCGGTTACAGGACCTACCCGAAATCTAAAAACCATTGGAATAAGTAAACTACTTTTATTATTCCACAATGTCAGCTATAAGTTGGATTCCTTGGAAGTCACCAACTGGTAATAGACCATCGAAATTATCGGAATGGCATTCAAATGAGGGGAAGTTTTGTAGAGTTAACATAAGATGAAATCACAAGAGGAACTTATAATGACTCATTGGTGATAAAGAAATTCAATTGAATATCTATCTTAAATCATATAGTGAACCCGGTCATTCTAATTTATAAACATTATATTTTAGGATAGATTGTACTTCGTCATGGAATACGTGAACGGTGGAGATTTGATGTTCCAAATACAACAATGTGGAAAATTCAAGGAGCCAGTTGCCGTGTGAGTACTTTTTAAACTATTGTTATAACCTTAAAGTTTTCATTATGTGCTTACAACATTGTGATATTTTTATTTAAAGTAATATGCCAGTCATGTTTATTAATTAAATAAGTTATTTGCCTTAAATGCAAGCCCGTAATCTGGTAATAAGTTTTCAAATGCAGATTTAGTTAATTATTGAGAGTAAACATACATTTACGCAACTTATTATGGTTTAACAGAGTTTTAATGTTAACAATATTTGTGGGGAATATTAGAAATTTTAAATATTTAAATAAGACCTCCTCCATCTTTAATTTTTTTGTGGTGCTGGTTTTAGTAAATATTTTCCATGCCCTTTGAAATGCGTGGGGATTTTAGTAACTATTATTTAAACCTTTCCTGGCAGTTCTATATATTTTCTGTTTTGTTTAACGCTTGAAACCCATATTCAATAAAAGGTCAAAGTTGTAAAACAAAAGTTGTTTAGTTTGAAGTACATAAGAAAAAGTTCACCTTGAGTAGTATTTGATAAAAATAAAAAAAAAACATAATAGCTTTTTTTTTTATAGTTTCTACTCAGCTGAAATAGCAATAGGCTTGTTCTACCTGCATTCCCGTGGCATAATCTACCGTGATCTCAAACTGGACAACGTCCTTCTTGATCAAGACGGACACATCAAGATAGCCGACTTCGGCATGTGCAAGGAAGGCATCAACGGTGACAAGACTACCAAAACATTCTGCGGAACCCCTGATTATATTGCACCTGAAATTATCTTATATCAGGTAAATATTCAATTTATTAATTAATAATATATAGTTACTGTATTATCATTATTGTTCACCATGTTTTATCAGAATGAAAGATTTTAAAATTTCTTGTCGCTGCTATATTTTTTTTTATAATTTTTTCAATTCTTTATTTATTTAAGAAAATAAAAACAAAAATAGCTCACAGCTTTGCATTTTTTTATTTTAAGATTACTGGCTACGTTAGGTTAGGTTCCATACTCTGGTTGGAAACAAAAAATACTTTTGATTTTAAAAACAGTTGCTATGATACATAGACATACCTTACACATACATTTACATACCTTATTATATATTTATTTTACGGCCCATTTGCCTAAATTTGCTTATACTAGAGTCAGGAGAGTCAGGTAGTGAGGATGAAATGTTACGATTTTTGGTCCAGTAGTCAAACGCCTTAGCAACCAGACCACCACGGCCTCATTTTTCTATATATGGTTTGGCCTACATGTAGAAATAGAAAGATTTTTGTGTTGTGTCAATTAAAAGTTTGCCTATTTCTTTCAGCCCTATGGTAAGTCAGTGGATTGGTGGGCCTATGGAGTTCTTCTCTATGAGATGCTGGTCGGACAGCCTCCATTCGATGGCGAAGACGAAGAGGAGCTATTTGCTGCCATCACCGACCATGGAGTTTCTTACCCAAAAACCTTAAGCAAGGTAGATATATTCCTGCCATTTTTACTTTTCCGTTTAAATAGAAAAAGAAGTTTTGTGATTGAGTCTACAAAAATGAAGTACGCATTTTTCTTATGTTTGTTTTGGATGAAGCGTTATATAGTAAGAAAGATATGTTTTACAATGTCATTTATGTGCAAATAAAATTTGCATGAAGTACTCGTAGGCATCTATTATTGAAACTTGTCATGTTGGCAACTCTTTGATCCATCTAAGAGTACCAACATGATATGTATTATTCATACATCCACCTATTTTTTTCTATTCCTAAAGTGAAATATTCCGTTACACTGTTATTTTGTTTTTGAAAAAGATTAAACAATATTTATATGAATTAAAGAAATACCAATTCACAAATCTGGTAATGTTTATAAACTCATCATTCGAACTTATTTCGACAATTGCATAATTTCAATTGTAATTTTTTTTATTTTTCTATTCTTGGAGAGGCAATCATACTTTTTAAAATAAAAAAAAAGAATTGCCTCTAATGCCAAAAGGGCAAGGCCCTCAACTTATCAATAATTGTTACATCTATGGAAATGTCAGTAACCCACCCACCTTCCTTCCCTCTAGTGTACTGTCTGAATATTTATTATATCAGTCAACATACTACATCTAGTTTGTGGCTTTCATTCACTCAACGAGCAAATATGGTTCAGCGCTCGACAGCTTCTCATGAAATTATTCTTCATCCTACCCCTTATTTTCGCCTCACCAGTATATTTTTGCATAAATATTACAAATGTTAATTAATGCATATTCTCACAAACTAGTGCATCCTCTGGTGCATTCTCACAACTTGCTGGTCACTCGAGACGATCATCATGTTACAAAAACACCAAAATATATATATTTTTTGTTCTGATTCGTTTACAGGAAGCCAAGGATGTGTGCAAAGCGCTCCTCACAAAGAACCCGGCCAAGCGACTCGGCTGTAACCCACGCGGCGAGGAGGACGTTCGCACGCACGGCTTCTTCCGCCGCATCGACTGGTCGCGGATCGAAGCGCGTGATGTCCAGCCCCCGTTCAAGCCCAAGATCAAGCACAGGAAGGACGTGAGCAACTTCGACAAGCAGTTCACCAGCGAGAAGACTGACCTAACGCCCACAGACAAACTGTTCATGATGAATCTCGACCAAACCGAATTTATGGGATTCTCCTTTTTGAATCCGGAATATATCCAGCATGTATAGATCTTTGTGAAAAGATTTTAATTGGTCACTCAATACACCCACACTGGCGCAAAAGGTTTGATTGTGTCTTTGTGCTTACACTTTTTGATATAGGGAAAAATAGAGGAACTAATTTAAACTTTTTCCCCAATCTCAAACCTCTGGGTTTGTCCTTGATATTATTCCTATATCATAATATTCTCATTAATAGCTAGTGACTTTTAAGCACAAAGAATGTTGCGTTTTTTATACCTTATATAGTGGTTTTAGATTACTTAATTCCTAACAAGAATTCGACAACCACTCTTTAGTATCTAAAACACAATGCAAAAGTCGCCAATCTGCCAATGAAATATTAATATGACTATATTACATTGGCAAATAAATACCCCATCTAGATCTCGGCATCGTTTCTTGGGCACCCCTAACTTTATGAGGTTGAGCTATCTAAAAACCATCATTTAATCAATGGCCTTACCACACATTATCAAATGAGACTAGTTTTTCGATACATTTCTTAATCTCCTAACATGCGTTTTGTTACAAACAGTTAAAAATGGTATTAGACCAACAGAAATTGAGGTGATTAGAAATTTAAATCCGCTTTTACGACTCATAGCACTGACTATTAAAAATGTGCTTTTATTTAAATGCGTTAAACTATTCAAATTTTGTTTCATTTTAGTTATTGATTGAAGAATTTGTGAATACATTTGTATGTATGCAAGTTCAAAATGATTATAAACCGTTAATATATTTTATCATCACAAATGGATGGTCCTAAATTTACATGACAAATGTAGAATATTTGGATTGGTTGTTGTCATTTTTGGGAGATGTGTTTTTTAAGTATATGTGTAATTATTATAATCGATACACCAATCGTTCCAAATAATTCTTACTTTGAATCTCGATAATTTTGAAAATAAAACATTGCGTTTTTTACTGTATTTATTAGTTCATAAGACATCAAAATCAAAGGTTTTTTATTATTTATTTTTAAATGAAGTCGAACCATGATAAAGCAACATTCCATGATTGTTGAAAGTTTAGTTTATTAATTTAATATTTACAATTTTTGTGTTTGTGTGAGTGTGGAAGATGCTTGCGAATGACTCTATACACGTATACAAAGTGATGAGTGAAAAAAAACTAATAAATTTCTATCCTGTTAATTGTAACTTGCGTTTATAATCGGTCTGAAATCTATTTAAAAAAATAAATATGTTGTTATCAATTAAGAAATTGATAAATATTCACAGACAAGTGTTTGACAATTGATCTAGTTTTGATTTTGGTAAATAAAATATATTTTACAAGAACTTTAGTCATTTACTGGCATCTTGATATATTTGTCAGTTTAGATTATTTCATTCAGCCTATTGGAGGATTTTCTTAATAACCTTAAATAATAATCAGAACAATGTTGAGAATCCCTCATTTTGGCGTGTATTGAAATAATTGAAATCTGAAATTCATTCTGGATCTTAGTATAGATTTCCCTAAGTGTGTTCTCATCTAATGTGTAAAATAATCTCATCTGTCCATGACAATATTTTTTTGGGTATTTTTCGTGTCGCGTCTTTCACTGTGACGACACCTTAAAAAATGAGCTTTTTTCTTTAAATTGCCCAGAAATCCTAGATTGGGATTGGTGTATATATATGTATTCTGTCTAAAAATGACTGATATTTTTCTTAAACTGTGTATTCATACGATCTCTTTGTTGTTTTTTCTTTATCAAAGCCTTTCTTTTATACTTAAGTAGGTAACTAATTAAAATATTTTAATTTATTACTCAACCAAAATAATCATACTTGTAGAAGTTTCTTATTAACAAGTTTAATTCTGGAATTAATTGGCAGTTAAAAAAAATATTAAAACAAAAAAGTCTTTTTAAGAATCTTCTTCGAGCTTTTTAATGTTATCTTTAAAGTAGGTAACGTGTTTTATAGACCTTGCACAGTATTCATGACATCTATTGTCTATGATGTAGTGACGTGCTAGATAGGACCAATTTGTGGTCCATTATTTGTCTCTTAGTATTGTCTATGGAATTTCTAAATTGTGGATGGGTTTAGTTTAATTTTCATTGTTTTATGCCTAATTATTAGGAACTTTGACGATTTTGAGCTTTTAGGTGTTTTAAATGTTATTTTCGTGTTTTATATTAATAATTCAACATTAAAAACACCTTTCTAGTAATCAAAAATTTGCAGTTAGTTTGAAATATCAAGAACAATTTGGCAAACCATTAGTTATAAATGTAACTGACATCCGGTAACTGCCTTACTAACAAACTTTATTGGGTGAATTTGAGTTGTATAGAATCAAAAGCTGCAATCCGCAGTAAATGTATTTTGTGGTAATTTAATAAAAACAATTTACATCTAAAATAAGTAATATCATAAATATTTTTTAATTCCTGTTGTTTATGAAATTGAGTCTTGCAAATTGCTGTTTTTGTTTCCAACATGTTGCCAATGATATCACAATAAAACACAGAGGTGTAATTAAGTAATCATAATTTAATATCAGTAACAGGAGTAATCCTAACATGGCTGCAGATTGCTTGTTTTAATTTCAACCTAATATGTTAAACACGTTTATAGGGTCAGATTGCTGTTTTAAATTATTATTGTTGATTAATTTGTGGTAAAGAGGAAGATTTAAAATTGATACAAAACCTTATAATAATCATTTTGGCAAATTGCTGCTTTTGATTCTATACGACACATTTGTTTCTTTAAAAGCAGCTGGAATCTTCAAAGAACGAGACACCCAAAATAAAATTATAAGCACCATGAAACCTTGGGCGTTTCAAATTCATAGATGGAATTAAGCAGATTACAACAGATTACGTTAACTGACAAAGTTTACTCATGTAAACAACCCCAGATATTGAACTCTCAGTAGGGAACACCCTAAAAATATAAATATGGGCCCAAGCTGATGCAATACCAGGATGATATATTCGTCTATCAGTACTTGTAATCTTTCCGTTGAACTCTGAACATGGAGAGAGAGCCGTATTGGACTGGTTTGCTCCTGTAAACAGTGGTACTTCTATCAAATGACCACTGCCATCATATTCTGTCCTGTCCACAGGAAAACATTCTTATTCTCGTATGACGTTGAACTTCTTTCACGTCCGGATTTATTTAGATATAATTCTTTCAGTTCCAATTTAAAACATTGGCAAAACCATAATCCATATTCCAAGATGCCTGAGTGCGTTCCAAAAGCTCCACTCTTGCAATATCGATTTAAAGCTTTCACTTAACCTTCACTTAAAGCTTACGACAGACATTTCTAAATTATATTGTAGTAAGAAATATAAGTACTTTTTTTATATCAAAGTTTTTGTAAGTTCGATGGTTTTTTTTTTCTGGTTTTGTTTGTAAATTAATTCTTCAATTCTTTATTATGTGTGTTTTAGTTTTTCTCGATTTCAAGAAAAAAAAAAATTTAAAGTCATCCTTTTTAGAGTAATTTTATTAATTTAATAATTAATATTTTGTTAATTGATGCTTTTCAATACGATTGACTTATAAATATCATTGGAATGTAGAAACAAAGTTACTTCGCATTTTCAGAACTTTCTTATTCAACAACTGCTTCTTCGTTGTATACTTTAATTATTATTTTGGTTTTTGACCAAAACTAAATAAAAGTAATTAAAAGTAATGAAAATGAAATTGTGACTAAATTTATAAATTTTAGACATAAATATGTGACTTGAAAGTTTTAACCTAAAATAAATAAATCAAGGATAAACTGTAAGCCTTACTAAAATAATTTAAAAAAAAAAGATGAAATCTTTCCATGTATTTCATCTTGATGTAGGTTTTAAGCGAGTTTCTATAAATTTAAAACACGTAGTTGGTAAGTTTTAATATAGAATTTTTATTGTTCTCTAAGTGACATTTTCGGTAAATATTGTGGCGTTCATGCCTTTTGTGCTTACTTTATGAAAATTTCACATTCTCATGTGCGTTGGAACATTTTGAATAGAGATTCGTATTGAGCGATAGTAATTTTAAATGATATCTTTAGAATTTCTTATTCCATTTTAATACTTATATATTTAATGGATTTTAGTAATAAGTAAACATCAGAGTAACTTGCAGACACTATCCAGAAGTTTACTATTCAAAGTTTTCGTAAAATAATAAACTTTAAGTTGGTGATTGATTTGACAAATTTATTCTAAATTATTGTCTCAAATATTCAACTCAACTACCCTTTTTATTTATAAATGTGAATATCCAACATATTAAGTTGGCAGTTTAAATATGAAAAAAAACACAACTACAAAAAAATTCAAAGTAACCGCTTTCATATACTATTGAGATTTTATACAGGTGTTCACTTTCACAATATAGATGTCGAAGGCCGATTGTATAATTAGGATCTGTACGAAGCGCAGTTGTACGAAGTTTTTCAGTTTGGAGTGTAGAACGGCCACACAACGGGAATTGCTTGAGAAAAGTTCAACCTGTGTATACACTACTTTTTTAAATAAATTTGGCAGTTTATTCAAATAGAGGTATTTTTTTAAGAGGTAGTTCATTTTTCCAAAATAATCACATAATATAATTTGTGAAGAGTCCTGAACATAAAAAACAATATTTATTTTTGTAATTTTTAACATTAACCTCTTACAAGGTCCTCACTTATATGTCAGTTTGTTCAAAATTATTTTTTGGATCTGTGTCTGCATGTTTTTTCACTTTTATAATATTTTAATATATCAACTGCCTTTTCCTATTTATAAAGATTGTTACTAAGTAGGTTTTTCATATCTTTAATTGTTATATTGGTAAAATATAAAATCTTCGAATAAGATGTGATGGGTATGCATTAAAAGTAAATGTTTTTATTATATTATTTATGTTTTTAGAGGAAATATTTTAATAACTTCACTTAAATGCATGAAGTAGGGTGATCATATTTTATCCTATTACTCTGAATCTAATCTTTTTTTGAAATCTTGCAATTTATTTTACAAATGACAGCTGCATTGCGAGCTATATCATTGCTTCTTACAGGTGAATATTTATGGTACAGCACAATTTTTAAATTTCACGCATGAGAAAATAAATATATATTTATAAAAACCTCAGGCCACTTGCATAATGTCCTAACTGGAAATTAAATTCATAAATACATTGCAGGTATAAGTCACCCCTAATTCCCGAATAATAATACCTTTGCATTATTTTCCTGTGATAATAGTTTTTGAATCTGCCACTAGTAGAGTTTAGACTTACAATGTCAAATACTTTTAATATCAATAATAAATATTTCTTATAATATGCTTTAATAGGACATTGATATATTTTAAAAAATGCTATTATATAAAAAATATAAATACGAATAGCATATGATCGCCCTACATAAGGTTTTCTTATTCTAGTTGTATTTATTTTATTTTAGTAACAAAGACTTTCTTTTCAAAGGAATTATTTTTTCTATTGTCTTTTGTACTATTGTAATTGATCAAAATATACAGATAACCTAAAAGATTGGATTATACGAGAGAAATCTCTCAAAATCACAAATGAAAAGATGTTTATTTAATTTATATAATATCTCAAATGTAGAAATGAATAAATATCACGAAATATGTAAACATCTTTTAAAATTTTTTATTTGCAAAAACTATAAGGAAAAATATGTTTGAAATTATCAGAATGTTTGTAAAACGTTAACTTTATTTTAAAGTGTAACTTCGATGACAATGTGCCATATTAAATTTAATATTGTATGCAATTTTATACTGTAAGATTATCTGTATTTCGATGAAAACAATTTTGGCATTTTTATTTATTTAAATTTTCATGGAAACCAAAATATTATATCTGCTTAATAAACTTGTGATAAAAGCATAGCCTCCGTGGAAAACAGTTACCGAGGACAAGTTAGAAACAAATTTTGATTTATGATCCTTAAATTATTTTCTTTATCCGCAACGTAACAATTCTTAGAAAAAATAATGTCATATTATTTATAGAAAATAAATAATATTCTTTGCCCTTGAATATTACGATCAAAGAAAAACAAACATAATTCTCTTTATTGCTCTTGATACTAATTTAAAATATATTTCACCACCTACAATATTGTTTTTCGGCCTATATGTTTCTGTCATATGCAAAGGAATAATAGAAGCGCTTCTTTTTCAACCTAAACTATTTGCAATTCAAAATACCTCTAAATTTATATCATTATTCTTCTTCCTTCGCACTGAGACCACATCGGGAGGAAATAATTAAGGCAATACCAGAAAATGCAGGTGGAACGACATCCATCGGGCTAAGCTGTGTCTGAGACGACCATATTGACATTGAAAAAGCTTTTTTACCATCAGAAAGAACAACAAAGGTTATTGGCCTAGGCTGTAGGCCTGGTGTTTTAGGTGTCCTGAAAGAAAACTTCGAGATTTATCTCATCATGAACTCTAATAGTCGCAAGACTTGCAAATGCTGGATTGATGCGATGCTTGCTTGCGATGCGAGAGACAGGCTGAACATGTAAGGCTTTTAGAATGCTTTTTTTGCATTGGAGACAATCGACACAATGTCATGGCAGATTGGTGGCGATTGTTAAAAAGTGCTTCTAACAAGGATGGCATTATTAACTCGAAATTACCCTTTTACTGGCACTCTGTTAATGGAACAACAAACTAACTGTCACTGCTGGTTTATCTGTATCAGATACATGCATTTCTTGTCCTGAAATATTCCTGCCGGAGTTACCGTTAGATTCAAGCGAGCAGAGCACAGCTCCAATTTTTAATTATTTATTTTTAAGTACAATTAAATATATGTGTGGTCTCTCTCGCCACTCTACACCCTCCTCCCTAATATGACTTGAGGTTTAGGGTGCAATTTTTCAGTCTCAGGGATTGGTTACCTCGCTGAAACACACACACAGTGTATTAAAACATTATTTATCTAATTTAATTTTACAATCATCTTTACAGTGACAATATATTTTGAATGGATATGAAACACTGCTATTATTCCTGAGTGTATAATTAACTAGTATTCTTTCTGGAAGAACCTACAATATTATGTGATAATAAATTTTTAAATCAACACCAAAATAAATTCTCTAGTGAAATAGGTAAAGCAATTGGGTGACAGAAAAATTTGTAAGCATGTGGTAATCACACACATTTACGTCATAATAACCTATTAAGGTGATGTTTTATTTAATCACTAGTAACACAATTTAAACGATAAAGTAAATTAGTTATAGTCAATCTCCAGTATATACTTTCACTGCACTGATTACGATAAAAGAATTCATACACAAGATTAGTTGTAACACGGTGTATAAGATATTAGAATAGTAATACATCTTTCTAAATATATGTCTTACGTCTATATTTTGTATTATTTTGTGCCAAATCAGAATAACCTAAAAATTGTTATAAATAAATATAAATCACGCAATCTGTTTTTTAGCAAACATTTTAATGTTTATAATTTTCTTATTTTTATTTATTAAGTGCTAATATTCTATTTAGATTTTGAATAGGTGATTCATTCCATTTAATTTAATTGTTTTTAAATTTATTTATTTTACCATCAATAATCAAAAGTATCATTTTAACACAGATATAAATCATTTTCTGACTTGCAACATACATTCCTGTTAGAAAATGACAGAAAGTTAATAAAATTTTTAGGGTTTCAATAAAGCAAAACTGCATCATTTCTACCATTGGTACTTCGAACTTGGAAAAAATATTTTTTCTTCTGAAACTGCCGAATTGAGTATTCTTTATATTTCAATTGAGTATTATCAGTAATTCAGTAATGAATTAAAAGTTTAATCTCTTTAAAACCTCTGAACATATTTGTGGAACGTATGCCAATTTATATTTTAGTGTGGACATATATAAATTAATTTTATTTTTACATGTTGACTGTTTTAAAATAGTTATTTGGTGTGAATTATTTCAGCAAACGTGCAAGGCTGTTAATTTAGTGTGTTTGCGTTTAAATTTGAATTGCTTTAAATTGTATTTTTTTTTGCCCTCTTTCTTTCTGTGATATTTTAAAATCATTGACCATTATTATTATTTCAAATATGACAATTGCATATCCTTCAAATGATATTTCCAGCGTCCTATATTATGCTGAACCAACCAAATGTTTGGGCAATACACATTGCCATTAGTTTTATTTTTAATTCGCCACAATTATTTATGTATTTTGTTCTTTACTCTATACTTTATTTATTATATTAAGTAGCTAATATTATGTTGAATGCTAGAAACATATTTTATTGTTGTTTAGATTTATATTTAGTTTATATGTTAGAAGAATTGTTGCAGTTTTATTTGTAAAAATCTATAACACAAATTAGAACCATTTATGAATTAACATGATATTGTACACCTATGCATTTCTGTAGTAAGTAATTCAGTCATTCATACTACATAGGTATTAATTATTCCATTTGATGTTTCATTTCTAAAAAAAAATAATATAAAGGGCAATCATAAATCAATAGCGGCCTCAGCTGCTAATATATTTTACAATCTATAAACTATATTCTATAAAAATAATCAGGAAATCCAATTTCTGTCACAAAAAAAAAAACAAGATAAAAAGTGAAGTTTAATTTGCCACAAAATAAAAAAAACTGATTTTGTAAAAAATTTATATGTTTTTTTTTTGTCAAAAGAGTTTAGACATTATTTTAATTGAATACATGCAGTACCGGATAATCACTATTTATTCTACTTATAGATATTTGTAAAAAGTAAGATAAAATCAATCAAAAAACCGACCCAGCAATTTGTGCAGTTTTTTTTTAATCATTATTTATAAACAAAACATACAGGTTCTATTTGATTCTTCACTAAACCCTTGCGGGTTTTATATGAGGTTTTCATGCGGGTTTTTATGTGGGTTTTTACAATAAGCCAATTTATCATAGCAATGTTTTAAAATTTTTATAAATAATTTTTTATCATTGTGTATTCGGAGTTACCTTTTTACTACACATCTAAGAAAAACTTCATTCGATTTATAATTAACAGTTGTTATTTTAGATTTCTGACTAAATAATCTCTCCATTGAGCATGTCGTGCAATTTATATGAATGGCTTATTGCAATTTAAGGCACGCAGGCATATGCAAGTTTTTACTTAACCCAGTACTGCGGAGTGACTAAGAGGGTGATAATATTGCTCGTCGTTCCTAATACCTACAGGGAATGGTTTCAATCTTATTAATTATCAAATTACTGGGCATCATCAAAAAACACCGTTAGGTATTTGTGAAAATCAGAGCGACAGTTTAACCCTGTCACTTTAGCATGAGTGGTATTGTTTACAAATTTGTACACCATACTCGTGATACGTATTTCCGAGATAATTTAATCCGCGTAACTTGCTTTATATGATGAAATACCCCAATAAAAAAAAGCAAAAATAAAAGTTAAAATACTTCCCTTTCGTTTTATCAAATTTATTGACATTATTCTGCAAAACTGCATGTGTTTAAATTATGCTTTAATAAAAATTTTGAGCATTTAACATTTATTTATTATTGTGATGAAAATTGTTTTTGAATCTCATAAAATTAAAATGTCATTTTTACTGCCTCACTTATAAATTGTTACGTATCATTAACTAATAAAATGATCTTTGTAAACACTACAAAGTGTATTTACTCTATTGTGTCTAACTACTGCTATTAAATTTTAATATTATCAATAAAATCTACTTATAGTAAACATCAACTGTAGTTTTTCTTTGACTTGGGTACCTAATTGAAAAAATATTCACAAAATTGAAATAAGTTCTACCATTTACAAGACCCGTCCTTGTGTCGCAACCTAACAGCCTAACAGCTTTTCTCAATACGTTTGACTAACTTAAGGAACAAAACACTCATCCATTAGAATTGGAAGATTTTGCCACCTGTAATGAATGAATGGCCTTGCACCATAGAGACAACAAGAAGACACTTTGCCTCAATAGCACTTTAGACTACACAAGGCATATGATGCAACAAAGAATGTAACCGCTTTATATTCAAATCACCTAAACATTAAATACTTGATTCATTCTGTGCTCCTGATACTATATTTAGTAAAATAAATTAGACACAACATCGACAAAGGCGCAAAATGATTTGCTGACCTAAATATGCTTTATGTACTCCTGATAGATGACATAAAAAAAAAGATATATTTAATTAAGATTAAAATTGCATATTTTTTTTTTTTCATATCTCTTCGCGTCGCGTTTCTATTGCTTTATGTGCTCCTGGTAGCTAGTTCTAAACCCTCGATACTCAACCTAGTTTTTTTGTGCAGCCCCAAACACATTTATTATCAGGGACATGATTTACAAAATCTGGCATTCTATATTTCGTATATTTTGAGATTAATTTTGACTTTGACGTACATATTTTTTTCGTCATACCAAATATGTGGCCCGAAGACCAAAAAAGGTTGAGTATCGTTGTTCTAAACGATAGACATTTCGCGTTATATAATCTTAATCTTTAACTGGCTTTGTGCTCCTGATAAATGTTTTCAGGTAAGAGGCTACATTTCATCAAATAAATTAGACTACTAATTTGTCACATCGGAATAAGCGCACAATGCTGACCTTTTACGCTTTAATTACTCCTGATATATGTTAAAAAAATACATTTAATTATTAAATTTAAAATCGCGTATCTATTCTCATCGCGTTTCTAACGCTTATGTGCTAGCTAGTAACCTGATAGCTAGTTCTAAACGAATCTTCAAAAATGTTATTTTTTCCAGTAGTTGATAAAATTTTAGGAGGTGGTAGAAGGAATCATTTCTAACAAAAAAGTTTCAGTTAATATTTGTTCGATTTTCAACCACTGACCGCCGAAAACGTGTACTTTTAAAATCAAAATATTGTAAAATAGGTAATAATGATGTTTTCTACGAAAAACAAGTTTTATAAAATAGCTTTGAAATTATTTTCCATGAAGCATGGTATCTATTAGCGGAAAATTTCCTGCAAAATATAATATCTTTTAATGTCAAAAATTAAATATTTTTAAATAGTCAAATATTAAATAGGCCATGTTTTGATTTATCGGGTACAATCTTTGCGGAGTATTTTAAATACTCTTTTAACCCCACTACCGGTCATCCTGCACCGGTGCGGCAGCAGGATACATCCAGTTTATTATTTTTTTCTTTAATGCTGGTAGGATTGGTCTTAGCTTTTACCAACACCATAACTATCCCATTAAATTCTACGCCCGTTTTTAAAAAGTAAATCAGGTTTGCTGTATTGAAACGTCGAGAAAAAAAATGCCAAACGTCTTACAATAGTACTAATTCACTTTTTACGGTGAGGTTAGTGTGATATTGTGCTTAGAAGGATTTTTAGTCATAAAAAGTGAGTACAACCTATTCATTTAAATATAATATTACAGAAACATAGTGAGGATTAGATATAGTATTCCAGGTGAAATTTTATTGCGAATAACATATGTATTCTAAAATGTATATACTCCAAAATACTGATGTCACAAACTAGGCATTTCGGAACGGTTGTCGCTTTGATTACATGTTTACAGGTACTGTTTACAAACAAACAATCAACATTTTATATAAATATTTAAATATATATTATAACATCTACCTAATTAACATCATTTAGAAATATCATTCTTTATCAAAATAATTAGAAGAGATATTTCATATTTAATCACTATCAAAAAAATATATTTTATAAACATCTATTTTATTTTTTCTACCTTACTGTAGTTTTTTTTGTATTCAAAAAATATACATAATTTTTTTGAAAAAAAAAACCATTAAGTAGAAGAACAACTTATAAAGCGATAACGATAATAATGAAAAAATATTTAAAAAAAATATATTACGGCACCAGTTACGATCCGCCTTAGGTATTCATGGGAAGTTTTTTTTAAATTTTCTAGTTAAGGTAAAAAATAAAAAAACGGGTGTTGTCGCTTTATATTTTCTTTTATTGAGTAACAAAAATAAAATTTTGACAAAAAAAAATATTTTTCAACTTTGACATTTTTCTTTTTTTTTTATACATTATTTAGAGTTAGTAATAAAACTATATTCTAGCTAGAGAATTTCATAAGCTATTCAAAATAGTGCAGGTTATTAAGATAACAATCATATTTTTTATAAAATAAGCGTTTTACTAAGGCCATATTTTGAAAATCTCCGTGGACAGTCTGCGGTTGTTTTGCCTATAAGGGTTTAGACGTTTGACAGGTTAAATAACTTTTCTCAAAAACCCAAACATAATTGTATATCACATGCACTCGGTTTTAAGCAATTTTTTTTTAAAAGGTTTCATTAATTAGAAATGTAGTTTTAATAGTATTAAATATTACCGTCAAGACTAAAAATAAACAAAATTTTAGGCAGCGTTGCCAGTATAATTACATAATCAACGAACAGTATCATTTCCAAAAAATATTTAAAAAAAATGTTACTCCAAAATGGTTGAGAATCGAACAAATATTAACTGAAACTTTTTTGTTGCAAATGATTCCTTCTACCGCCTCTTTAAAATTGTATCCACTATTTACTGGACATCCTGAGTAACTTTATATTTAACTACCTGTACAACATACCCTGCGGGTGGGCATTTATGGCGCCTACGGCGCTCAACAACTCGTGCCCGCAGCACTCGGGATGGGTCGCTTCACTCTGTGTTCTGTGTTCCGAATATTTATTTTCCAGACCTCAAACAAAAAACATAAATAAAAGTCGTCAGGTTAAAAAAAATCTTACATTTTATTCAGCTAGTACTGTGTTCAGTATTTTCTTAACATTTTGCTTAAGTTAACAGAAAGCAGATTTATACTGTGGAACATATTCAATCAATCCTATACAAAGAGTCAAAATGAATCAAAGAGGCCATTTAATTATATGCATCCAAATACGTAACACTAAGTGTAAATTATTGGGCAAAATATGGACACGAAGTCTAATGCAAAAACAAAACTTTAATTATTTAAAAAAACATGCTATACAAATGTGATTTCTGTGGTGGTTAAAAGACATTTTTAATATGAAAACGGCCCTAAAATAATTAAAAAAGCGAGTGGTAAGCCGTTTTCATTTTAACGAGGTTAAAACAAATTGTTAAAACATTATTATTTTATACTTCGGTCAACGTTTTATTTACAAACTATCGTAATTTGTATACATAATACTAAATACGCTCTTAAACACTGGCATACAAAAACTGTACATAATTTATATTCTTAAATTTAACTACATATTAGGTATTCTATATTATACATAGCATAACATTCGTCCTCTTAAAATAGTAATTTAATGATATTGTATCAAAACGACAGATTACAATCGAATGCAAACAAGTGTCCAATCTATTAACATAGTATATATTATCATAAAAATGTTTTCTCAAAACTAAAAATAAAACCAAAAGTTCAATTAATTCAAATAAATCGACAACTTATAAACAATATATAATACAAATGTATGATACGGCTTACTTTTACTAATTACCCCGTCGAATACAAGGCAAAACAAAAAAATATGTACAAACTCTTTGACCCACGAACATGTACGTGTACTATAAGTAATTAAAACATTGCAGCGAATTCAATTTTTAAAAATATTAAAAGTAATCGACTACTCAATACCAGAGGAACAACCCAAACACTACATATCTCAAACATGTGCTCAGGACATGACAGATGTCTACTTTTCCAAAAGATTTTCAGTAAAATTTGCATCGGTATGTTTTAAAAATACGTAACATAGCAAAATATACATAACTTTTGGCTTATGAACACTTATTTTTGCATTTTCAAATTAAATATATATAGATGCAGAACTGACCGCCAAATATTAATGAGTGAAAGAGGCACGAGAAGAATTATCAAAATTGATAAAATTGACATATTATGAATGTAAATAACAGCGGGAAACTTTTAACTCCAAGACGCAACTCCAAGTGTGAAACTTTCTAGATTTAATTAAGCAATAATTTGTCTAAAGAAATTTCATATAATTTGAATAACTACCTAAAAGAAGTAATTTATGTGTTATCAAATAATACTTCCACGGTGAAGAAGTAGGAATGCCGTCAGAAACACATTTAATAGCGCCTTTCCGACAAGAAGCATTTCCCCCTTTAGTATACCTTGAAGTGTTTTAAAGATCAAACTAGAGCTGAAAATTTTGATTATTTCAGCATCATTCAATGCGGTAATTTTGCGTAACGACGTATAGCATGTTTGACTCGGCTATGACGTAAGCAGGATCAAACTAAACTAGAAACAGGTGACATAGTATCTATCCACATACTTAAAAGCAAAGTAAACCAACCTGGTCGCTAAATCCATAGCAACGATTAATATACTTTTGATGCAAGTGAAAACTTTAGTGAAATTAGTGGTTCAGTCTGGTGGCGCAGTGGTATGAATACCTACTTCTGATTCAGAGGCCCCTCGTTCAACAACAAGACATTGCTTTGAAGCAATTCACCAAAAGTGTATGGATAAAAAAAAACACACTTCATAGTTGGGAAGTTCAAGTTCAAACAAAGACAAAGGATGCAAGTATCAGATGAACTGTCATCAAAGGATTTTTTTAGTGTTTTCTGTTCTAAGAAAAAAATGAATTCATGAAATGAATGAAAGCAATTCATGAAAAAAACAAAATTGGTAACTTCACTCCGCTCAAACTATTTCTTATACAACTATGCCAATAATGATGGCATTATGTAGCATTTCAGCAGTAATAATCCTCTTGTCCGAATGCGCAAATCCAGGTCACATATTTTGCAGCTCATGGGAGCTTTCCCCTAACATCACCTTCTGGATGTACATATCAGGTTTGTTTCCTAGGGTGCATCGATTTAGTAGCCCAGAACCATGGAATCACAACACAAAAAACCTAAAAATGAATTAGAACTATTGGTGCTATGAAGACCATAATATTATGCCTCCCCCTCCGCTTGATTATTCAAAGAACAGGAAGCAGAAAAATAACTTCTGTACAACAAATGCTTCTAAGGATAGCCATAGAAAGAAGGGTAAAACCAGCCCTGCTGAGTTTCATAGCTAATATTTATAAAAAAAAAATGATCCCATAACTAGTACCACCCGGCCTATGAGGACAGAGGGAATTGGGACTAGGGGGATTTACATCTATGCTCTAAAAATGACATGAGGCTTTTGCCTTGGCATTTATTTGCAAGAATTGTATCTAAATATAAGCATATTTCTGAGAAGGCACAAAGTCAATTTCCAAGCGGAGATGGCTGGTACACACGGACCAAAAATGTACTAAAAACTGATACTACTGTGCCACCATTTCCACGAATTGATATCTACTACATAAAAGTATGTATTGTTATTTCGGAATCCGTCGTTGCCGAATTCCGTTCGCCAAATGACTTTCGCAGAGCGGCAGCATTGTGTGTCCGCACGTTTTACGTTCAGAGCGGAGTGTGTTAGTCCTTAGATCCATAGTAAAACCCCAAGGACAGGTTAGGTTAGGTAAGTCAGGATAGAATAGTGCTGACAGGGCCGCACCTCCATCTCACAAAAAAAAACTATCATCATATCTAGGAACAAGTCTGAAGACTACTTATGAACTAGTGCTAGCTAAACAGAGCCCCATATGCAGAGGTTACTACCTAGAAGATGATACTGAATATGTAATCTGCTCTGAACACCTCCTACCTCACAAAAAAGTATAACTGTAGCGGGCCATAAAAGCTGTCTATGTCTCAAATCTCATTTCGGATAAGGTTTACAGGATCTCTAGGATTGAAGTTGGGATCTGGGCAATGCAAAAAACTCTGACAAACAGGACCTCAAAACTCTGGTCAAAGCGGAAGCACCATTTGGCTGCCCTCTAAATAATGGTTATAACTGACCTGGATAAGATACTGAACCTCAAAGATGCAGCCTGTAAAAAAGTAATACTAGAGAAAGTTTCTCAATGCTCCCATTTACAGTGTGGCGCAAACGTTGCGCTCAGTGTATTAAACCACACGTAAATCAGTCAGTAGCATCTTTTGTTAGCAATATTACATTATACTCGGGATTTATTTTTGCTGTTTGATTTTACGAAAGACACCAGCACTAGCAGCTGGAGTTTATAGAGAATATAAAATATAACACAAGCTGCATCTATAATTCGAATAATATTTTTAAATGTTAAACAGTTTTATTTTTATTCGTTAAAATTAATACAACATGAGCAGTAAAAATAACATAGTCCTGTTAAAGGCATAAAAAATATAAAAAAAACCTAAATAGGGTTTTTTATTTGAAACTTTCAACCTACTAAATAAATATATTTCTGCTAATGGCTTGCCATATTTTGTCCTGTAATGTTTAGGCACAATTTTACGGCGTACGTTTCAGTAAGTTATTTCGGGAATAAGCTCCTATAAAAAAAACATGTTTAAAATGAGTTACATAGTTTGTAAAATACGACATTGTGCCTTTACTTTGCGTTGGAGACTTTGTGTTGCCTAAGAAATTGGCAATATTAATAATATCCAATAATTAAATCTCTAATAAAGATAAATAAATAATACCATTGTGTGAAATTTTCTGTGGTGATGATTCAGAAGCTTTATTTCAGTATTCATCAATAGCATGATTTGATAAGCAGTGCTAAAAACTTTGTATGTTTAATTCAGTACGTTATTTTTATCTTATTTTCATAGCGAAATGTAAAACAATTGATGCATATTTCTTAAATGAATTCTAGTGAGTCCTAATCAAGTGATTGCACCTGCACAATCTCATACTTGATGATGTTCGGAGGCGCCGAAGGTCGGACTACGATTTGTGGAGAGCCACCGCCACCGCGGCTCCCCACCTGACCGCCATTGCCATCACTTCCATTATCACTGAAAGAAAATATAATAATTACCGTTAATTAAATCAGCTGAAGATATACAATAGCAATACACATTTATTGCGATCTTATACCAACTATACAAAATTAATCTACTACACTACAGTAACGATGAATCGTGAAAATCTGAGCAACTACTCGGATTTGATTGAGACCACTAGTAGAACTCCTTAACCTCTGTAATATGAACAGATCTATTAACCTACGCATTTCTCAATATTTTGCAACTGCGCACGAAATTCTTTGGCCATCAGCATATTTTATTACATTTGCAAATGTTAATCAAATAATATGCTCCGCCGGCAGTCTTAACAAGTGGTACTCATTCAACTTTTCCACACAATCGCCTCTGCATTGGCAGTCGCCGTTGGTTTATTGGTTCTTGCCGTGGCACTTATGATGGGTAGCTTTATTTGCCATCTGTCTGGAACCCTGTTGACTCATACTGCTATCCTCCACCCTTTCATGATGGTCAAACGATAAAAAATGTATCATTAGTTCAATAGATATAAAATAAGATAGTTGGTAATGTATGTCTGTATATTGTCACATGTAATTTAGAAAAACTGCCAAATCAAATATCTATTGACTGATTTTTTAATTCTCAAAATCCATCCCTCCTACCTTTGCTTCACATGGTGCTGGATCAAATGGTGGTGGTGTGGACTGGTGAGCTGAGTGCCAATCGTCTTCCCATCCCTACCCACAATGTGCAACTGCCCTCCGACAATCCTTCTACCTCCCCCAGGGTTGGAAGACGTCAAACCAACGCCAAGACCCGAACTGGTTATTATTTGATTGCCGATGACCTGCCCTGATCGGTTTGTCACCTGAAATATACAATAATAATATTGAATCATTGATTGAACCAATGATGGTGGTTTCAGATAGACCGACCCCATACAATTAGTAGGCGCCAAAGAAACGATTCCGAAATGTAGATAGCGCATTTTTTTAACGAAATATTAATCATATTTTAATATTAATATTTTGTTGGCAAAAAATATTTTTCAATTTTTTTTTTAAACATAAATGTTTAGATATATCTAAATCTAGCTGTTAAACCCCGGGCTTCGCCCGTCTTGGAAGTGGCCCAAAAAGCCTAGAGATGGGGAACGAACATTTCCATGCTATTTTTAAAGGTCCCAGGATAGCAGCTAGGCCCTGCCCATTATTTATGATATTAGACCCTCTAGAAATAATCATTCTCCCCTCTTTATTCTCCCCTTTAACTGGACTTTTTGAAAATGGTGAAAAATGTGTATCCTTATTTTCGAAGAAGAATAAAATTATTAATTTTCAAAGGTGTAAGCATATTTTGAAAAAAAAATCCCCCCCTCTTTTTACTTCCCTTAACTGGATTTTCGAAAAATGGTATATAAATATTAATTTTCAACTCCAACACATTCGGTTTCTAAAAAATGCTCTTTTTACCCCCCCCCCCCCTTAGGGAGGGAATTTTTAAAAATCCTTTCTTAGTGGGCCTATGTCATTAGAAGAATGCACCTTAAAAATTTTATATTCCTAGGTTAAGTTGTTTGAGCTGGGCGATGATGAATCAATCAGGACTTTTTATTTTATATATATAGATAACATATTTCTAACTGATTTAATTTAGAAATGTCATTATCGAAATAAATAAAAGAGATATTCTATTTTTCACTTTAGCAAAAAATTACATTTTAAAACATAAACAATCTTAATTTAAAAAAAAATAAGTAAAATAATTACTAACAGAACGAAAATAAAAATAAAATGTGAGTTCTCATATAATTATAAAAAAATATATATTACAGTACAAGTGACTATTCCCCAAATGAAAATGGGTATTATTTTATTATTATTTTCTGTTCATGGTAAAAAATATATATTACTTATAAATAGTTTAATGTATCTATAAACATAATTAAAAATTAAAAACCGGGTGACACCTCTTTATATTTTCTTTTATTGAGTATCAAAAATAAAATATTGCACAATAAACATTTTTGTATTTTTTTTAATATACATCTTGTTTAGTTAGTAATAAAACCATATTCTAAAGAAGTTATTCAAAATAGTGTAGAGGATTCAGATAACATATATAGTTTTCTAAAGTAAACATTTTAGTAAGCAACCGTAATTACTCAATTTTTTGAATATCTCGCAGGGCAACGCGTGTCAATTTACGAAAAATGGCTCGGAAGCCCGCCAGGCCAGCCAGAAGGCTAGGCCATTTTTTAGGTGTTAAAATTAAATAATAAACAACCATTTTTTTTTTTGGGCATCATTAAAATTAGTATGTTGTCTCATGTTTTGGTGCGAAGGTATTGTTATTATATGAGATGTCATGCGACAGAAAGAGACTTACAACTTGAATATGGGTTGTCTCTGACATTTCGGATACAGACACTTGCTGCTGCTGCTGCTGTTGTTGTTGTTGTTGTTGTTGCTGCTGCTGCTGTTGTTGCTGTTGCTGCTGGGATTGTTGATTCTGCTGAACACAATAATAAAAATCAGTCTATCGTAACTCTTTTTTGGATAATCGACCTTAACTAATTTTGGCTGATGCTTTCGTAAATCAGAACAACAATTTAAATGGGCTTTTTAAAAAAAAGGCCATCTTTAGAAGTTTAAAATGGCAATTATGCAAGTTATAAAACAATTTTGGCCAACTTGACTTATGTTTTAAAAAGCACTTTTAAATGTTCATACTTGTTGGTGCTAGGTCACCAAACTCTTAAAAATGACAAATGTTGCACTTAGTTCCTGTGTCAAAATAACCATATATATTTTGTGGTAAAAAGTGGCTCGCAACAAAAGTTAACATGGTTAAAAGTAGCTAATTCTAAAATGTTTATGACAGATTATTTTTTATCCTTCAATAACTGTCAGTTTTGGCATTGGCTAGAAATTCTGGAATTTTTAAGTAAAAAACTAACTTCGCAAGGCATGTCCATGTCAATACACACACACTTGCCTACTTCATCCTCATCGAAAGTAAAAGACAACCGATCCCACAAACTACTAGAAGAAAACCTGTTCTCGCCTGCATTTTTACTCTATGGTTTTTACCCAATATTTGGGTCGTCATAGAAGTTTCGATAAAATAGGTAATATCCAAGAATTAATCTAAGTTAACTAAGTTTTTAACAAAAAATGATATTTGAAAACACATTTATAAATTTGTAATAATATAATTTACTATTATTAGCTTTCCCTTTAAGAAAAAATAAATGAAAATAAACTTGTATATTACCTCATATTTGAGAAGCTGCTGATGGTGCTGTGAGATCTGCCGCTGGGCTTGGTCCATATGCTGCCTCTGATGCAGCATGAGATGGTTCTTCTGAAAGAAAGCCTTGCCACAGGTGCCGCAAACGTGCGCGCGAACCGTGCATTGCCCCTCAGGGTGCCTTTAAGAATATATACCGATATTAACCGTATAATTATAATGGGTTTTGTTGAATTGAATTTCAAAGTCTGTCTGGAACGCTTAATGACAGCGATTCGAAAATAAATATTTAAATTCATAAACGTCATGGTAAATTTTCTCCTCCAAAATTATTAATTTACGACAACGCGCCTTCGCCTTTGGAGCCACCTGCAAATCCTAGCTGCCAACCCGAGGCATAGCCCGGGGTTGAACAGCTAATAATACATAAAATACAGGGACGTCCTGAGACCATTTCCGAAGACTTAAGGGGATGTTTATGTTCCCTATTACGAGTAAGAAATTATATAAAAAAATGTGAAAATAATTCATCCGGTTAAAAAGGTGCTGGTGTTAATTGCCTATGCCATGGCAAAACGTGATCAATATCTCGAAGCCTTAACTTAGAGCCTTAACAGGGCCAATTAACTGGATATTTTATCAGGAATGGTTTCGGCACACCTGTAAACTAAGGTTGTCAATGGGTTATGAAGTAGGAAAAAAGTTATAATAATTAATTAATTAATTAATTATAATTAATTACCTTCGATTATGTTGCTGTAAACCGTGTTTTGCGGCAAATCCTTTCCCACAATCTCCACAAAAGTGCACTTTAGGTTTTGGTCCAGGTATCTATTCAAAATAAAAACAGATGAGTATACATATAAATGAAAAGAGACCATCTCATCACAGCGGAGGTAAGAGAAAGACTACGGTTATTAATTTAATTTCAAAATAATAATAATAACCTGCCTAAAACTAATAATAATAATAAATGAAATAACAAGAAACATGCTTTTACTACTTTTTTAAAGTGTTTTTTAACCAGTCAAGCCGCTACAAATTATTCTCAATAGTACAAAAATTGTGTAACTACTTTTAATTAGAACTTTTGAACTTAAGGGCCAAATGTATCTTTCATAAATTTCTTTTTCAAATAAGTCTACGTTTTTAACATCAGCGCTACCGTATAACCAAAATAGTAACTAGAAGTTCAAATAACTCTTCCAGCATAGCTTTAGCTAAGAAAATCTAGATCTATAAACAATTTACTATTGAAGTGTTGATGCAGCTGTCCACAAAGCGATAATGAATCTAAAACGTTGTTCCTATGATAAATTAGTTTACTACATCACATTAAGAAGAATGAATGTCAAATCGTAAATAGACAAATCTGTATATTAAAATATGAAGGGAAAACTTTGTACCTCTTTTATAGTATATTGCACGGAGGACTGTTATTATTTAAAATAAATTTAATAAATAAAACATTTATACAACTGACTAAAATTTCATAGATTTTGCAGGGAATTAAGGTAAACAACTGCTAGTGACGTATTTGTACACGCTTGCAGCTGACGTAATAGAAGAAAATTAAAAAAATTATATGCAATGATTATAGTGGTAAACTCACCGTATTATAAAGGTATAAGAACCTCGATAATGCTCAAACTTAAAAGTTTAATGAATTACGGTCGAATTTCGACCACTAGTTCAGATAAATGTGCAAGATTCACAATAAAATATTATAATTAGAGACTGTGATGATAAACTATGATTTTTAGTTGGTGCAAAAATTTAGTTTATTAAAACTCAACAGAACTCTACGACTATGTATAAAGCTATAAATGTTTACCTGCGTATGTACGTTAGAGCCTTGATTGCTTGCTACTAAATGAATATTACTCGTTGACCCTGAAAAAGAAATAAAAATACGCTAAAAAATATAGATTTACAACAATATTTTATTTAGGAACAGAGATCATTTCGAAAAGGGTTGCATGGCATATTCATGTTTTAGAAGTGACAAGTGTAGATAGCTGTATTGTTCATCCTGCCTTCTTGTAATCTTGAGCCCAAATATAGGATGGTTTTTTCAGTTTGCACTTTCAAGGGAGTTGATCTATATTGACAATCAAACATTAATCAGCAAAAAATATTGGAAGAATGTTTCTCAATTATAAGAAATACTAATTAAAAATTTAATCAAAATCGTTTTAATGTTGGAGAACTAGTTACGTGCCCGGTCGCAGAGAGGAGCGGGGCAAGGAACTGAATCGGATGAAAACCTGCCGACCCGCCGACTGGTGCTTGACGTACTTCGAAAAAAATTAACTCAATCTTTAATATTATAATTATTTTTTTGTTGTGAGACCTGTTTAGTTGTTGACATAAATCAACCCTGAAAGGAGCAAAGTGAACAAAAATATACCTGTATATCTTTTTCAATCATCATGACCGTTCATGTGGGTTAAAATATATATCTCCGTTATTGAAGAACATATACCACATAAAAAATATCTACTTGCCATAATCAATTATTGTTTATTGGTTCATGCATAAAATATTAAATTATGGTATCAATATTATTTTTTGTATGACTTGAAAAGTAATTAGAACACTGTGGACATATTATATAGGAATGACATGTTCGTGCACTAGCAGGCATTGCGCGGCTCTGTACACCTGTAGGGTATGATCCCAACATGGGGCCTGCAGAACTACCCTGACCCGGTTAGACGGTGCAAAACTGGTGGTGGGTGTTGCCGCTTTTTTTCATAAAAACGCGCTTTTCAAAGGTGCTTCTAAAAACCCTATTGAGAAACGCTTGAAAAGTGTGTCATGTGGGTTTTGTTATAAGCGTTTTATTAGCTTGAAATTAAAGAAAATACTGCGAAGTTTTTGGTCGTATTTATTATTCTTTTAAAACAATTATTGAAATTTCATCATTTTTAAGTATTCAAAAAAAAAGTATAATTTGAAAACACTTACAGTTTCTTACATACTTCTCCGTTTGCATTCAGAAATGCTAATTGTTTAACTTTAGCCGTTTAACTACTAACTAACCTAACCTAATATCTCAATGTTCCTCAAATAACATTCGTACAAAACAAACACTATTACGGAAAAACTATTTACTTTCTAGGCTGTTAACTTAATAACTACGTCTACACTTTTATCAATTAAAATAAAGGATAAAATTAAATTAAAGGAAAATTACAGGAAAGTGCAGCTATTAAAAAGTCAAGACTGGCACCAAGTGACAACGCAAGTAAACGAAAATGGGCGAAGTGGTAACAATGCTAGCAATGCAGTGCAAAACTTGAAAAGCGCTGGCCAGATGGTATAGCATACCTACCTAGGACGGACATTTCTCACGCTACGCATTGTTGCGATAAAAATCAAAGCGCTTTTGTCCAAAGCACTTCGTTTTCGTTGTGCAAAAAAAGCACTTTCCGAGAAGTGCTTTACGCTTTTTAACTCAGCTCTATGCAAAACCAGTTGTGGAAGTCAGTGTGAACAACACTTCCTGATATTTTGGTGAACTGTAATAATAGAAGATGAACCAGCCACATGTCAGACCTACGCCGTATCTCAAGCCGCTTTTTCTTTAAAGGCAAGGTGCATGAACAGATACGTTAAAAATCCATTTCTTTTTTTAATACATTTCACCCGTCTCTGATGATCATCCTATATATAACTTCTCACACTTCGCTGGATGACCTCATATTCCAGAAACTCGTAATTTATTTCAGTGAACAATGGTGCTATATTATACAAATATTATGTCCTTAACAATTCTAGATATCAATTGTTTAAAATTTTGAAAATACTCTAAAACGGCACGCCACCAGCTGGCCACCCAAGTGTGTTAAAGGGTTTAAATCAAGAGTTGTAATTCATTCTTGTGCAAAAGATACGAAAGCAACTCCTTACTTAAACGCCTAACACAAAAATAATGTTTTATAAAAATACTATATTTTTTTAAATGACCAGTATTTTGAATCCAAAGGAAAACATTTTAAATTGCTATAGGCCAAATCAACCTTTAGAGACTATACTATTAATATATAAAAAGTAGCTTCCTTGCAGTTTTTTTTCTACTTCCACTATATTATAGACAAACCGATATTAGTAAATTTCTATAGATAGTTTCCTCTTTAGTTACTATTAATATTTTAATTAATATTTTCCATTTTAACTACTAAACGACAAGTTTTCAGTAGTCCATGAAATTTAAATAACGTCTAACTGCTCCTGGAGAGTATACCATAAAAAATAAAAAAATCAAGCTAACCATGCATATTTGGAGCAGACTGTCCAAAAAGGGCAGCAGCGGCTGCAGCCGCCTGAGGTTGCAGCGCGGCTGTCAAAGCGCAGAGGTCAGCGGCAAGTGTACGATCGCCGGCGTGCAATCGGGCGTGCAAATTGAGAGCTTCGCGCGTGTTAAACGTGGCTGCTCCACCACATTGACCACATGCATACGGTGGCCCACCGCTTCCCGGCGCTGGAGTGCCGACAGGAGTGATCGATGACGGAGTTAGGTCTCCTCCATTCGGGGAATGCGCTTTGTCAGGCGAGGTGATACTACCGTCGGCGCTCATCACCTACACAGTCAATGGCAACATTAATGAATTAATTAAGGATACCTGCCCTTGGAACCTCCTTCCTTATAACCACAGTACACTTTAATATCTTAACCATTTACAATTCAATCTGCTGTCTATTCTACCTTTATTAGTGACTAGTAGTGAAATGAGCTGCTAGGGTGGTCTTCAAAGTATTTTGGATTGCGTTTGTGTACTTTATTTTTTTAAATTATTTATCTTTATTGGAAAATAAACAGTTTTACACGGTAACATACAAAAAAAAAATACATTTGATTGAAAAATAAAACCTATATAAAACTAAAAATAGGTTTCTACTAACAAAAATTAAAACTTGGTCAGCTACCGATCTTTAAGCAATTTGGCCAAGATGGCTGAATGTGGTGATTTGATATTTATTGAATAGGCAATCTTGGGGGGGTTTGTATTGTCTTCCTCTGGGTTGGCTCCACCGAAATATTAAAGCACAATCTGGTGTCGCAGAAGAGAAAGAATTGGTATTGGCGATCATGGATGTTCATTTTGAGGAGGTAATCACCTGCTATCAATGATAGTTATCGAAAGAGGGGTTAATTTAGTCATAGGTTTCTAACCAGGTAGTACAAAGGTTTATGTTAATTTTAAATAATATGATAGATTTATATTTTTAAGCATTTAATTGCATGTGCACATCATGCTACTTTTTTTTGCCAGCAACTGCTTCGCAATATATTCAAACTAAAACAATATTCACATAATAAGTGAATATTGTTCATAGAAAGTGTAAGTGAGCTCAGGAAACTGAGCCAACCAGTGTTATGGTTAGAGTGGCAAAGTGCTTAGTCGAATACACCGTGTTACTAACATGTAATATGTGAGGTTTGAAGTCATCGTGTATATGCTGGGCGGATGTGACCACGATGGACTGCTGCTGATGTTGAGCCTGTTGCATTTGTTGTTTGACACTGATGGCAATGTGATGATGAAGCTTTCGATGCTGCTGGAGATCTGCCTTGCCTTTAAAGATCTCGCCACAGTCTATACACGCGAAAGAGCCGTCCGGATTATGACTATGGAGTCTGCAAATTAAAAAGCATTTAAAGAATTGTGCTGAATTGTATTATCGATTTAAACAAAAATAATTAATTTGTAAACCAAAGTTAGAATTATGTTTCATAAAATTTTAAAAAATTTGCAATGTTTTCTGTTTTATTTTATACAAGACCTGTATTTAAAATCGTTATTAGTTTATTCAGGTGGGGTTGATTTATACCAACAACTAAACATTAATCAGCATAATACCTATATTGGAAAAATATTTTCCAATTATGAGAAAAAATTATTTTAAATTTAATAAAAACCATTCGAATGTTTGAGAACATTATATGTTTGTTGCAGTGGGGCGCAGAGTGGCAGAGTTAAGCACCTGGGCAAGCAGAGGAAAGACGTGGTACTAAGGACTGACTGACTGTGACTGTGGACTGACTGTTCCCGACCTTGTGGACATCCTGTCTAGATATGATCGGCGCAGTGTGACACGGCGGGCAGAATAGAAGAGTAAAAATGTTTATTTATAATATCTTTATATAAATATAAAACTTTTTTGACAATATATGTTTTTTTCTGAGACCGGTTAGTTGATATAGATCAACCCCCTTAGGATATTAGTATTTTCAAAAACAAGTATTAGTCTAGTGGTTAAGGCGTTGGACTATTAACATAAGTATTTTATATTTTGAGAAAAAAAAACCATAGATATGAGGGTTATCATATAAATTGATTACCAAGGCAATGCGCTGTCAAACATCTCAGCCATGGTGAAAATCCACAAATTACGGTTTGAACTGCTTGGCCACCCTCCTTACTCACCAGATCTAGCCTCAAGCGATTTATTTTGTTCTCTGAGCTAAAAGTTGCGCTTGAAGGACAAACATTTTCGTCGAATGAGGATGCCATCACCTTCGTTAACAACTATTTTGCAGAGAAAGGTGCCGAGTACTATTTGGACGAGTTGAAGAGATAAGAGCATTGTTGGGAGAGGTGTATAGACTTACAAGAAGACTATCTAGAAAAAAAAAATATCTTGTATCTTTGTTAGGTTGGAAACTTTTTCAGACAACCCTCGTACATAGGGTATCTCGGTCATATGGCAACTAAATAATACTAAGTAAAAACAAGCCAAAGGCGGTTTTCGCAAATATGCGGGTTAGGCAAACGTCAGATTAAATATACACAAATCTTTTAAAATAAATTAAACTTATCCAATAGCAGCAAACATGGCAAAAATAACCTATAATATAAAGTTGCCACTCTATAAAAGCCCTTATAGTAAGCGTAGATTGATCATTGCATTTACTCAAAAGGTGTACAGAAGAAAATGTTATTATAGCGGACAAGGCAATTTAAATACTGCTTATGTCCATATTGAAATGCTGGAAAGTATTGATTTAATTACATCCCCACAAATAAAGTTAGTATGGGCATGGCCAGTAAAGTCGGACTTTATAATTTTATATTATGCATAAATAAATATTAATTTACAGTAAATGTATGAAATCAAATTCTTACTTGATATGTGCCGCAAGGGTTCGTTTTTGTAAAAATTCTTTTCCGCAAACAGGACATGCATGTGGTAGTCTACCGTGCAATCGACCATGCGTGACCAGCTGAAATTTGCGCGCAAACGCCGCTCCGCAATCACCACATACAAAAGGCGTCAAGGAACCATGGAAACGAGAATGCTCCACCTGCAAAACAAAATGCACATTTGCTAGTATTTTGACAAAGGCAAAAAAAGGCCTGTGGCAAGTATTCCACGAAGAACAGCAAGAGATGACTAAAAGAGATACGATAAGATAAAGTAAAATCATCCCTCTCCACGGAAAGTGAACTTTGTAAGATGCTCTGTAGATATATTACAATGGTTACGGAAAACCACAGACACTTATGACTTCAGACTCAATGTTTTAGCTTATCAGTCAATAAGGTTGGTGTCCACGTTGGTTAGTTCTGAAACTGGGCCCAAGAGAAATTATTATTATTAAGGTTATTAGGTGGGGTGTGCACTGTGCATACTGAAATTATGAATTTTTTAAAGAAGGAAATAAATAAGGTGTCACTATAGAAACATAACTTGATTGTCTATATATAATTTTTAAATTCTAATAAATAAATCTAACCAGATGATCCTTTTGCGCAAAGCTTTCCCCGCATTCATGGCATACGAAGGGTCTCTCTCCTGCATGGTACTTGCTGTGAGTGACCAGATGCCTCTTGAGAGGGAAACCTCGACCACACTCCCCGCAAACAAACGGGCGCTCTCGACTGTGCACCTAAAAGAAACAGTTAGAAGTTGCTCTTTTATCAAGGACCCATTAAATACAACCAGAAAGAGATCGTATTTAGATATAAGCTAGAATGTTTAAATTCACTCAATAGGGTAAACAGTATTTTATGCAAATATGATTTGTGTGGTGCGATGAGTGTGGGTCATTCCTAAAGGTAGTGTAAGATACGTAGGCTATCCATAATATAAAATGAGTGGGTAATCCTTAAAATGGGTGGGTAATCCTTAATATGAGGTACGTCATTCTTAATATAAAGTGGGTCATCCTTAAAGCATGTTTTACACGAATCCAGCACAGTGAGCCAGGAGAGTAAATGACTTTGTGTGAACGTCGTTACTGAGACTACACAGTAAGAATAAGCCAGTAATCTGGTCAGAACAGTAGATAGACGATTGGTCTATTTTTTTAAGACAGATGCCCCCACTCACCAAAGACTTTCACAACTGGCTTAGGACTGTCCACATGTGAATGCAATGTCAGTTGGTAAAACAGTGCAGGTGCTGTTATATTCTTGTTTGTCATTTAAATTGAGTTTTTTTTTATGATTGGTATACACGGCACCATAAAATGTATACGATTATAAATCGAATATGATGCTGTGGATCATGACATGAGTAGGTTATCCCTAATATGAGAAACGTTATCGAAATGGTACATAGTAGATTTTGTATTGTGACACAGTAGTGACACATGAGTAATATATTAAGGGGTCTCTTCTCTTGTCTTGCGCATGCTTTTAAACCCTTCTGTCTCATCTACCGCATTAACTTGTACCGTTGTAGGTTAGTTATGAAAAACATAATCAATGTATGTCTAAAAATTTAGTTGAATTTGCATCTTTATGAAATAAACTATGATTCTATAGTTTCATTTTTTCGATTCTTGTATTCAGTCAATAAGATATTCTTGTCTAAACTTTTGATAAATGTATGGAAAAGACAGACCATTTGAGGCTCGTAACTTTTAGACTAAGTAGAAATTAAAAGTTTAAATTTATAAAAACCTAGATAATTAGAACATAAAACTATATCCATTATTATTTTTCTTCTATACTTACAAAAAGGAAATTCACAACACTACAGGGTTTGTACGGAGAAATTACCAGATTGAGTCCTAATATTTATGTAAAATGTATTGTTTTGTTGAAATAAAGGTTTGTTATGCGACACTGAAAAAAAAAGATAAATATAAAGGAGCCTACAGACTAACAGCATTGCAGTTTAAGAGTATTTAGGCTTACTCTCGAGTGCGTGAGAAGATGATGCTTAAGAGTAAAGGATTTCTTGCATTCGTGGCATTGAAATGGTCGATCGGTCGAGTGCAGCAGCAGATGAGTGTTGAGACAGTGCTTGTGTGCAAATGCCTTCCCACAATGTATGCACACATGTGGACGTTCCCCTGAAACAAAACATGAATACTTTTATTGGAAAATATTCCTTCCTTCGTATTTTATTTTTATAGTTTATTTTGATTATTTGCATAATAATTTATTTATTTATAATGCATAATTATTTGCATAATAACTAAGTAGAATTTAATTTTATTTATCGATGTGTCAATTTTAGCATCTATATATAGCATCATCTATATTCATGTATAAGAAGCTACTATCTCCGTCCTTCAGGACATCAGAATGTCATGATACTATTGTATGTTTTTTTATTTTATTTTAATCTACTCAGACCTAAAAATTAACCCACTGTTGCCTCTATGGCCATCCAAACGCACATCAAATGGGTTAAAAGTGCTGTAGGCACAAGTGGAAATAGGAAATGAAGGAACCCATCACAAGTTGATACCACATGCTGGGAGCAAGATACTGTTAATGACGCCTGTAGGGCCTAGCTGTAGGGCGTCAAATTCTAGTTTAATAATTTACTACTAGTAAACATATAGAAGCAGTTGATATTATATAATAGCTACAGGTTGTCATAGCCATTCTTGTTTATTATTATATTCATTATAACATTCTTTTAAACAAATGTTATTTCAATGTAAAAAAACATTAATTAAGTATAGGTTGGCCTGTGTTTTATCACTTCACTAGGCTAGTTTTAGGTTTTTTGTTTTTAACTATGATAATTCATAATATATTATTTGAGTAAAACATAGATATGTTATAAAAATATACTAACAGATGCTCTGAAAGCTCACACACCATTTTGTGGCGGTCTTAAATTTCATTTTAAAATGTCCTTATTTAGCCCAAAAACATACGACCAACCCTTAAAAGGTATTTTACAGTGACAAATGGTGGTGCTTCTCCTGGCACAACTGTACAAAAATATGTTAATAGACCAGGCTTTTATTGTGGCTTTTAGAGTGTGATTGTAATCAAAGTTGACATACCGGTGTGAACTCGGCTGTGTGTAGTGAGATGATGCTTCAAAAGAAATGATTTTCCGCATTCATCACAGGAATAAGGTCGTTCCTTCTCCATGGTCGTACTTGGCTGCAAAAGACAATTTACAACTTAAATAATGCTTCTTTGGCAAGACAACCATCAACAGTATTAATTATTTGTATTAAGTACATTGTATTAATTAGCTTGATATTGTAGCAAGTGTTAATTACCCGTTTAGATAAATCTAATTGGTAAATGTGCAATTGATAAAATATTATAGACTATGTGTAATTTACTTGTCACCAAGGTAAAAATCTTAATTTGCGGTTTCACATGAGGTATCAAAATGGCAGTTTAAAAATGTAGCAAAAGTATAATAAAGAGATTGTGGTAGTTTATTTGTTTGGATATTTGACTATATCCTACCCTGACTCTAGTACATGTAAGGGCCCAAATTTGTTATTTTAAACTCACTTTTCTTTTGATATTAGTCTTGATAACCTGGAGAAGGGATCCGGGCTCCTGCTTAGTCTGCATTGGCTGATGTATGATATGTGTTTGCTGTTGCGCATGCTGCTAAAAAGAATGCCAACATTTTTAAATTAACATTTATACAACTAACAGGATATATTCATTATAATGAAACGGCTTAAAGGCTTTTGCGATAATTGCCCTCAAAAATCAAAGTCTGTGTTTTCTACAAAGTGCAATCCCAGAACTCACTGAGTGCATAGAAATTAGGTACTAAATAAAATTTTGTTTAGAGGCCATGTGCTATGGGCGCTTATGATAATAGATGGAAAAACTACAAAAATGCTGACATGCCATACTTGTCCAGATGCCTGGGTTATAATTTATATTAAATTTACAGTAAAACCTACAGTTAAACTTGCAATGATTAAAAACAATACAATTTATTATTACTTTATCCAATTTAAAAAAAATCCTCTTTGAACATAAATTACAAACAAAAACATTTTGATACTTTAGCACTGTGAGCATTTACGAGTGTGTGTGTTACGCAAATAATTATTTGTATATGGTGAGTGTAGAGTGTATCGTCGTTGCCAATATAATAAATAGGTCCTATGTGCAAAAATTCTATTTTGAGAAATTATAATAATACTAATGTATAATTTTTTTTTTTCGTGTTGAGCATAATTTTAATTGTTATTAAAAATATCTTTAATACTAATTATATCTACAATTGCTTTATACAAATAAAAAGGCAGCAGATTGTAAAACTTTTCTCAGAACAGCATTTTTGCACATAGGACCTATTTATTATATTGGCAATGACGGTATACAGAAGACACGTTTGTATGTTTGTAAATATTAGGTAGAGATTTTATTGTAATGTTACCGCTTAATTTCTTTTACTAAGATGAAATATATGAATCGTGTCGATATATAAGTTATAAGTTTTACTAATACAATTCAAAATTAACCCATAGAAAAATTCGTATTACACTTGGGAACGTCAAAAGAACCTTGGTTTTAAGTGTGATAAAAACTCTCAGTGCAGCCACGAAGTGAACAATTCGACTACGTACTGTTGTACAGTAAAGTCACGTCAGAAATAACTCTCTTGCCTTCCAATCTCAGAACCTCATGATTTCTGATATTCACTTAACTGAATGTATTCTTGATAATTCAGCTATTCGACAACTTCTTAATATGTTAAGTTTTTTTCCGGTCTCTGAATTAACTGGCACCCGAAGATTGAAAGATTGGGTTCAAAGTTGCCTTCAGGAATATAGAGTACGATAGTAGATATATTAGGGCATAAAATAAGGGGGGGAAATGATGTAGGAAAGTAGTATTAATAGTAATCATGTCTGTCCAGTTTAAGGATTCAATCATCAGCTTTGACAATAATAGACACTTTAATATTTCCAACAATGAATTCCATGGTGTAATTAATGTTAAGTTACTGTCAATAAATAAATAAATCTGTTACCCCCGTCGGTAAAATAAGGTTACGCTGCATATAAAACTCATAGCTGCATATAAAGCTGCATTATGAGTTTACAAGATATTTTGTAAACTCATAATGCTGTTTTCAAGTTTTCTTGCTATCCATTTAATCATATACCCTACACAACCATGAATAGACTGTTTTTATATTTTAACTTAGGTGGTAATCAAATTAAACTATGTGACACAATGTTTTGGACAGTGTCACGTGTGCTTAATAACTGTAAATTAAGTGTAAAAATTGTATACACTAATGAGTAGGTACAATAATGACAAATCTTTATATCATTTCAGGGCTCGCCTTCATAAGTAAGAGACCCATTGCAAGGGAGTAACAACATTGCTGTAAGTAGTTTGTAAAATAAGTCACCTGCTGTGTTTGATGGGTCTGTTGCTGTTGGGATGAGTGCGAGTGGGTTTGGTGTGAATGCGGAGAGGGGGGGTGGCCCCCATGGGTGGGCTGCTGCTGGTCTATGGTCGTGTCCATCAGGCCTAGTTTTATACCTGCAAAGCATACCGACATTAGTGTACATAGTAGCATGATAAAGAAAATAGAGAATAAATTGGGTGTTCACGGAGATGATGATGTGAGACATTTCGGAAATGATGAGGATAGGATGTGTGATTATCTCCGAAACATCGGGAATAAACAATCTTATGTGTTTATAATTAAGGATGACGGTAACATTTTAAAATCAGTGACAAAATATAATAATATATGAATAAGCACTATACATTTGTTTCAGCCCCAATAGTTCCAAATGACCATTTGCCTTGTGATATTGCCTCGTATAATTGGGATTGTATTTAAAAATATGATTACATTCAACTGGAATATCTTAATGGGTTTAAATTAAATCGTTTGCCAATCCTAATGAAATTAGTTTTTGCTTAGACTAATGCCTTTGATACAATAGTTTTTTTTTCATTTAATTCATTGGGAATGAGGAACTCTTTAAAAGTGGTGAAAGAATTATTTGGATATAAACAACAAATATATTCAACTTTTACAGTCTGCGCTTGAAAAAATTATTCATACCCGCAGCATAGTCTTATGACGTCACAGAAGAGATTATGCGTAGATTTTTTTTTAAATAAGAGTGAAAAACGCTTTTTTTTTTCACAATGATATATTGTATATCCTTAATATGGTTATTTAAGTTTAAAAGAAAAAATATGGAGACATTGCAAGCTTTCAGAAATTGTAAAATCAGAAACAGGCTGGATGGATATCTTATAGTCGTGTCTTCAGAATAAAATATAGACTGTGTGTCATTTTTCAAACCACCCTTGAAAGCTTCACCAAATGTGTTGTTCTATGACATTCAATTTTATATACCTACTATACCTAATTTTATATACTTTAATTTTATATAAAATTTAGGAAATTGTCAAAACGGTGCTATTTCGCAATTTACAAAGTTTATAATATACAGGTGAACTATTTCTCATTAACATCCTTTTACGAGGCTATTCTACACATCAAACTAAACAAGTTTTGTTCTAGAAGTATTCTTAATTTTGAGATATTTTTTTTTCCTACAAAATAAATAATATCCCAGGAAACGTTTGGTTCGCTCGCAGCGAGCAAACTATACGGCGCGCGAAAGTTAAGATTGCGCTGTATAAACATAAATAACACACAAAACACAACACAAAAATGTTTTAAATTATTTAACAATTGTATCCTAACACTAAAGATGAAGTTTTATTATTATTATTATATTAACAGATAGACAGTCTGTATCTATTTTTGTTACTGAGATAGTTGAATATCAAGTTAGTTCTTGAATTGATTCATTTTGTTCGCGCTAACGACCGAATCCTGCAGTCAATTCCACGAGTTCACAACTCTATTGCCAATCATATGTTTTCTAGGATTCGTTTTAAAGCGTTCGTAGGATTCGTTTCCTGAACTTCAAATGATGGCCTCGTAGATGTGTGTTCTCATTAGCGGTGAACATATTCTTAAGCTCTTGACAATCATAGTGCCCCGACAACCTTTTATATATCTCAATGAGAACACCGCGCTCTCATCTTCCTTTGAGAGTAGGCAATTTGAGTCGTTTAAGTCTTTCTTCATATTCCAAACCTTTCTAGTATTTATTGTAATATTTTCTATGCATTATTTTTACTTTGGTATCAATTTCAAAAAAAATCAATATTGAGTAATATAATGTTTCCATGTAGTTGCTTAGTACCTACTATCATTTATGTAGCTTTTTGCATATTATTAACAGTAATTAATATTAATTTTCTTCAGGATCTTGTGAGAAAAGAATGCAGTCACATTTAAGATAACTCCCTACCTGAACCATCTCTAAAACATTAGTATATAATCAAAATTTAATCAAATAAATAACATTATCATACTTATATATTTTTTAAATTACCACAAATGAGCTAACATTGTGAATTGGGATTAATTAAAGATGTAGTGAGTTGAAAAATTAACATAAATTCAACTTTTAATTGAATTATTAATGTCTACCTAAATAATAATCTAATTTACTTAGGAATGTATTTTATAAATATTAACAAAGTGGCTGCTTAAAGTTATTCAAGCTTTAAATAAAACTTTGTATGATTGAAAGACACACATATGACATTTGCAATATTTTCATCATTATTTGAATTATCTGATCCTTCATTAAATTAAATTTAATTTTTACAGAAGTTATAGTTTTAAAAACCTAAATGTAAATAAAAAAAAAACATAATACAAAATTACTATAAAATTATAGCACCTAACCCATTGTTTTATTGCAGAATGCAATGTCTCTCAGTCATCAAATTTGTTTCATGCAATAATGGTACTCTACAAAAGCGTATGATTTGAAAGTAATTTTTACCGGAATTCAAATGTAGAGCGATCTCACCTCCATTGAGCAAAGTATGATTGAGGTCGGTGGTGATGACGGGGAGGCCCTGAGCTTGAAGTGCCCTCTTCATGAGGATCTCATTGCATTCTTCGGCCGTCAACTGCATCGGACCCAATGGAGTGATAAATGGTTTGCCAGCCAATGAGCTTGATACTGGACCAAACAACACAGTCATATTTATTTTCTTAATATATTATAATAATCATTAGCACACAATTATAACTATGAAAGTTTAATAGCGGCGTTCCTAACGATATGCAAATATGTTTTTGAAATATATATATTTTTTTTAAAGTAAATTTGTGGATATTGTTCCTCACCAATAAACTTCCTGCACCTCTACCAACTCTGGGCACCTTCTTTACATTTTTATAATCATAATAGAATAAAATCCATATTTAAAAAACGCCTTCCTCATGGTTTTGAATGCCATTTTTTTATTGTTAGTTGAAAATCACACTGAATTTTTAAAAGTGGCTAACTTTAAACAATTAACTTTAATAATACTAAGCAATGGTCCAAATATCATACAAATATCGTCATCTAAAAACGGATTGTTTGGTTTCTCTAGCGTTTTACGAATCCCAGGGCCACATTCCATGCACATAACGAGCTTCCTTATTTTCTCTTTATACTTTTTTATGTTGCTTAGGTGTGTATGTATGTAGGTATTAAACATTTTATTCTAGCCTACAACATTCACATTTAGGGTTAGAAAGCTCACGACTAGGGAACCCACAGGTCTACAAGCATAAAAACGTTCGCAAGACTCCACGAGTAGGTAATACCGCCAGACTGACCAGTGAAGCAAGGGCAGCGGCCATGGAAGACTGCGTGGAACGCCACAACTATCCGAATTTCCTAGGGTCTGGATCATCAAGGTCCTACTGTATTTGTAAACAAAGTTACTGCCTTAGAAAATCAAGTGAATACTTATGTGCTATACTCTAGAGGTGTTTTGATAAACTATTTAAGGGCATGGAAACTATGTCTCATTAGTTTCCATATTTTTTATCACATCTGAAACTTCATTAGGTATGTTAAGCTAAAATAAATTTAGTATGAAAAGCAAAATAAAAAAATCCTAGAGTCCGGCAAGAAGGTCATAAATCATTGGATAGAGAACTTTACCAAAAGTCGGAGAAGCAGTGATCATGTTAACAGCTTATTAAGAATATAGTACTATGCAGAAGTAGAAATAAGCACTGCCTCCAAATTACAATGTTAAACCACAATATTCTTAAGTTTATCATTTAAAGATACACCTTGAATAGGATTTTGATGAACGGTCCTATGTGCTGATGACACGGGCAGAGCGGCTGCATCATTAACGACATAGACGGTCCGCCTGTGCAGTGAGCCACCCCCTCCAGAGGCCAATGCTGCAGTGGTTCCAGTAATCGCACTGCTGCGGGACACGCTTCCCTTTTCCTGAGTCTGCACCGGGCTTTTGTGGGTCATCACCGTCAGCGTTGTCTCAGGCGAAACCTGAAGATAAAAGACCATAATAAATAAAATTTGTAAATTACTCTAAATAATTTAGTATTATTTTCAATTATTGACTCAAGAGATCGGTCAGTGACCCCTGAGCGCGTGGTTCGCAAAGCACTTCAAAGAATAACAAAGTTTTTTAATAATTTAATTATTTTAGTATGACTTTTTTTTTCGAAATTACATATTTAATTCGTGTACCGGTTTAAATTAATATAGATCGATCTCCTAAAAGGAGCACCCTAAATTTAAAAACACCTGTATAACCTTCACAATGTTAACCCCTGGACTCCGTAGAACGCATATATGCGTTCGACCGCTCGGACACCTCTGTGTCCGTTGACACCGTAGAACGTATATATACGTCCGCATTAGCCGCTTGATTTTGATTATTTTTGGTATTATTTCAGTATTATTTATTAACTTGACGTTTTTTTCATTGAAAATCACAACAAAACAATTTTGTTTTTTTTTTTTCCATTTTAATGCAGTTTCTACTACTATTTATAAATGTGTATTGAAAATACACTAATGTACTACCTTTCCAATATCTATAACTTTTTTTTAACTTTTTTGTTTTTTCCGAAAACTGTACATATTTTGGAAGACTTTTAAATTATAATTTATAGTTATAAATATATGAAAATGTAAAAAAAAGTGTTGATTTTGTTTATTTCGTATATTAAAAAAAAAAAAAAAAAAAAAAAAATGGCAACATTTTTATTTTTTTCTTCTTTAATTTACGAGACAAACATAATCAATGTGATATGGTGTAATAGAAAATTTTATTAAAAAATTAATAAACCTATACTTGGGTGCAAAGAAATCGAATCACTTCACTTTTTCGACTTTCGCCAGGAAGATCTGGTCAGATTAATTAAATGTAAGTATCGTATTGTGCATTTGGTTTTATACCTTCAGAGCTGAGTGCGCCCTTATATGAACTAGTGCTCATTTTAAGGGTATATTTTGATTTCGGGCTATGATAAAATAAGTCAATAACATTTTTTTTTATTTATTTTTAATTGACAGTCACCTCAAAAAAAAAACATTTAAAGTCAGAAACGCAAAGTAAATTGCACCTGAGTGTATGAGCAAAACTCAATTGTGGACTGACCGCAGCAGAATACGAGTGAAACTTTTGGCAACACTTAATATGCAACACAAACCATTATTTATAATATCCTACTGTCATGCCAAATCTAGCACTCATAGTGTCTACATATTTCCGTTCTTTGCGTAAGTTTATGAAATTACTACATTCCTATTTACCTAAGGTAACTTTTCTCAGTGAGACAAAAAAAAATATAAAATAAACAGCTTATGATGAAGTATTAAAAGGGCACAGCAACGAGGAGTGTGGAAATAATAAATCACTTACAGAAATCAATAAATAACCCCCTCATATCAAAGGTCGGAGGTCCGGGTTCAAATCCTGGTGCATTGGTATTAATAAAATGCATTTTTCCATTTTTAATGAAGTACTAGATATATTTCAGTTCCAGCACAATTTATTTTCGTTAAGTATTTGGTAAGTAGTTTTTTTAAAAAAAATGTGCTATATATTTTTTATTGTTAAACAATTGCCATATGACTAAGCTAAATTTGCTTATACCAGTGTACATAGGAGATGGTGGTGATAAAGTGTTAAAACCTGTGTGTATAATACAGATGCACCCATGGCTAAGATAGGTATTTCACGTAAATCGTTTATTTATTTATTTATTTAACAGGTTCCCCATGTACATTATAATTAAAGTAAACACAAATTAAATTACCAGAAGAAAAACAAAAAGCATTAAAAACAAAAAACAATACCATGAAACATACTAAGCTAAAAAATTAAAATAATGCCTGTAAGCAAACATTAACACATAAATAATTCACGCCGATCCTACAACGGCGTAATGGAAAGCAGATTTTTAATCCCATTGGGCGAACAGACAAAGATATCAATCTCCGCGGAAATGGAATTTAATAATTTGACTGCTCTCCCAATCGGACTATACTTGTATACGTCGGTACGACACGCTAACCGCCTAAACAACATATGCTTCCGTGCTCTAGTACGACGGTCCGGAACAAAGAGACCAATATCACCGAGTATTACGGGATTCTCGATGAAACCGCGAATAACCTTATAAAAATAAAACAATGTATGGATTTGTCGCCTAAACTCGAGTGTGTTAAAGCCTAACATCCCTAATACAAATGCTGATGGATACCTATTGGGAAACATTTCTGGATAATATCCATACCTACGGAGATAAAGGTATCTAAGGAACCTCCTCTGAATAACCTTCAGGATATTACCGTAAGTAACCTCATGAGGACTCCAGATAATGGCACTATACTACAATATACTCCTCACGAACGTGCTGTATAAAAGCGAGATGGACTTCGGCTTATTCAAAGATCGACTGGTTTGAACCAGTAGCAATAACAAAATGATTTTATCAAAATATTAGATTACATTATTTTTATTACATCTCCTCTAAATTACAATTTGGGTAAAATATATCTGACATATTATGGATAGTGGTTAAACCAATAGGTGTCCATTGTTTAATAGATTACATATACCCATTCTTAAGGTAAATTACTTAGTCGAGTCCTACTCATCTTTACAGTGTAAACATTTCTTTAGATAAGAATAGTGTAAATAAATCATATAAATATACACCGTTAAAAGTATTGTACAAACCTACCGACTGGAAAAAATATCATTAATATGTAAAATAGAAGCGAACCACGACTACGACTGAAGTTTATATTTATAAATCCTTGGCCTGCTCTTCCTGCAGATTGGTCGTAGCATTATTCTAAAGGTACAGCTTACACTCTATACCATTGCTCTGCAACCGATGTGCCGTGGCACACTGGTGTGCCGTGAGCAAGATACAGGTGTGCCGCGGTAAAATTCAAAGTATTTTGATATTTTAGTATAGAATAAAAATAATTATTATATAATTTTTCAATATTTCTCCAGCGCCTGGTGCCAATTGTTGAAAACTGCGCAGTGTGCTTTGTACACACCATGACTGCACCAAATTAGTCATAAACAAAGAAAAAATAACCCTTATGCGCATCGTTGAAGACTCATGTCCGTGCGCATGGTGACGGGCGAAGCGGCTCAGGTCACACGTCCAACATTACTGTCGTGTGCAGAGATGTCACTATTTTTACAACACCTCTTTTCTCAACACATCTATTATCATAATGTTCACTCCTATTCTAAATCCAAGCGTTCGCTTCAATGTAAGATAAAAAACAACAAATTCTAACATTATTAGATACTAATAATTTGAAGGGTTGGCGGAAGAAATAAACGTGGTCAAGAATTTATAATAATTATTAATATTATAATAAGAATCTATAATAATTATTATACTTTTCAAATAAAAAACTAAAAATTATTGTAAAATTTTGTATCAATTTAATATCTTTAAATCTTAGCTTTTGGTGTGCCGCGGAAATTTTAGGAAGAATTTTGGTGTGTCGTAGGTGAGAAAAGATTGCGGAGCACTGCTCTATACACTAAATTCTAAATAGGTAGATTAAAATAACAAATTATACAAAATATGATTGCGCTAAATTCGCTCAAATTTAACTAATCTCTTTTTAATATATAGCGTTTAAAAGAGGAAGTGTTCTTATACGGAAAAATAATAATGTTGGAGTTTGAAGACGTCAAGCAAATGACAAAAGACAGAAAAATAAAGTGAATCTGACAGTTAATACATGTTTGGGTATTTACACTACATAAAATATTAAATATGGTTTTTACTGTATTTCCGAGCGTGTAACTCAAGCTGTTTGCAGCATCTACATCTCCTTTCGATATATCAGCAGAGCTGGCGAAGCCCCACGAGTATCCAAACCCAGGTACATTACTCGGAGTGGGCATACACATCTTGGCAGGTTATAGCAACAGAAATCAGAATAAGACTTGTTCTATGCAAACAATGTATAGAATACTTCTAAATTCACTCATAGTCGAGGTTTTGCATATTACGTTATTATTGTTCTTGAATGGTACAAACCACAACATCGTTAGCTATCACCAAACAAACGATTTTAATTCAAAACAATTAAATTGCTCCATATTTCACATTGCACTTTAATTACCGCAGTAAATTAACCATTATTTTACGAATATAAAGAAAACTTGAGGGAAAAGAGAACAGTCAACTAAAAACGACGCTAAACTCATCATCTAAACAAAGATTTATAAAGAAAATAACTGTTATCCATTGATTTACAACAAATCCATTTAATGATTTTCGCTATAAACTAGTGAAACTCTTGAAAAACTGATAACAAAATGCAATATTTATTCAAAACAACCACGCTACGGGGCGGACTTTTACCAATACCACAAAAAAATGTTCGCCATTTTATTATTTATGAATGTTTGCGTTAGTGTAATTAAAAATTTGATTTCCCTAAATTTCAAAGTGACTGTTTTATAGCGATTAGGTCAATGACAAATTCCGTTTTAATGTTTATAAACTAGGGTAATAATGTAAAGCATATTTTCATTACATATATCAATAGCAAGTAACAAAATTTTACTAATAACATTTATATTTAAGGAAATTATAGTCAGTAAATAAAATAATTTATAAAAAATATATTCATTAAAGACTGGCAGATATACTAGAATACAACATAAATATTGCCAGATGTAACAGGAGATCCCTCGTTGGCTAGCCATCCCGCATAATGCTGAAGAACATTTCCTTAACTTAAAATATAGTTGATAAGGTGACAATGTTCAAATAATAATACAATTTACGAATGATTGTATTATACACTATAGCTAATGAACATTGAAATAAAACCCGTAATTGAGGTTCAGAAATGATTTCGTTTACAATTTAATGTTCCTTGATTAGGTAGAGTAATATAAGATTAATAATTTTAAAACGGTTTGGTGCAGTATACCGGTTTTTATAGTAATATAACTCTAACTCTCATGATAAAACAATCGAACTGTCTATATAAAGTCTGCATGATATGCGAATATGTTAAAAACAGTTACAGTTAAATCATAACGATTGGGTATTTAACATTATAGTCCTACTTCATGGTCATGAATTAAAAACATTACCGAAAACACCCTTTGACGGTGAAATTCGACGTACAGTTATGTACAATCTTCGAGACAGAATGTATTTGAAGACGCGGTGTACTTTTAGTAATGTTATTTTGTATTTTTTTAACTGTTCAAAAATATTTTTAGGTCAGTACAAATTTACAAATTAAAAATCTTCGTTCAACGAGTGACAATCTAGTAATTAAAAAGCTTTCTTCAACGAATGACAATCTAGTAAAATATATCCATATTTTATAATAATGTCGACTTTATTAAGGTTTCAATTAAGTAAACAAATTATTTTTAATATCTTACAGTGCATACTCAAATATGATGAAAATTGAAAAATCCGTTTCTTGATTAGAAGATAAAACAGAGATGAAAATAGCTTTGTGAAACTTTAAATTGCTGGATAATCTAATTTACTTTTAATTAGAGACGATGTTTAATGTTTAAGATAGAAAGGAAAGAAACTATGTAATAGTGAAGAGCAATTTTGTCATCCACCCATTTTGATGGGATTTGACCTTTGAAATTGTTTGGAAAATGTTTTCATATCGAATTGGTAGCGTTGTGTAGCTTAATACGTTTTATTTTCAAAAACGCACCTGGGTTACCTAATTTGGATATTTGGGGAAAACGAACGAAAGAAATTACAATGGTGATAATTAATGGCAGCACCAGTTCACAGCAGCGCCGGCCGACCTGGGAAGTGAGAAAAAGAACAAAACTAACTAGAACTGTCAAATTCTGCTGTTTGCCTGTTTTGTGCGTGCATTCTTCACAAGAGCGCTAGTCCTCATCAGTCCTCACCAGTGATTATTTGGTTATAAATGTTATAATTATAAAAACGAATTCAAAGGGTTAACATACATCGCGTTTTTCACACCAGGAGTATACCAAGCTTGTCTGTATTACTGTTTTAATACTTCGTCTAAATGAACGACATAACGATTGAGAAGACCGATGGATCCAATCCACTTGCGTTTTCTTCAAATCATCCATTAGAACAGTTTATATTATTAGCCAAAGGAACAAAAGGTGGAGCATGTGCTGAATTAATAAAACAAGTGTTGGAGGCTCCGGGTGTCTACGTTTTCGGCGAGCTTATAGAAATGCAAAACATAATGGAGGTTAGTTATTTGGCCAAAATATTCATCGATTTTTGATTGGCTATTCGTATTCTTTACTAAACGATTATTTTATTTTAGTTGGAAAATGGCCCCCATGCCGCACATTTTAAGACCCTCAATTTATTCGCATACGGAACTTATAAAGAGTATTTACAGAATAAATCACAATACATAGAATTAACTCCGGTTCAGTGCAAGAAACTTCAACATTTAACAATTGTTACTTTGGCCACAGAGGAAAAATGTATACCATATAGTAAACTTCTCGAGGAGTTAGATATCAAGAATGTTAGAGACCTAGAAGACCTTATTATTGAAGCGATATATGCAGGTAAATACATATTTGTGTTATATTTGTAATATAGAAATTTGGATCACAGATTTTTTTAGCTTTTTTTTATCAAATAAGGAAACCATTTTAGTTATAGTTTCACACATTTATTAGTAGCTATGCTGTTTGTATGACCTCAATGTCATGGTATAGTTAATAGTGTACCTATGCTAGTTTGTGACCACTTCAAGATTTATGTACCCTACCTAAATCAATTCTTTTAGTATTGATCTTGGTAGAAGTCTATTAAATCAATTAAAAAATTCAGAAAATATGGGGGAGGGGGGGATTGTTTCATTACTAGCCAGGTGTCAGTTATAAGAATGTTATGATGTAAGTATGTATGTATATTTATGTGTATTTATGCCATCCAAAACGCACATCACATGCGTATAAAGTGCCGCCGGCACAAGTGGAGATAGGAAATGAAGCAACCCATCACAAGTTAGTACCACAGGACCGAGTAATTTGGGTGAGAGATGCCGTTAATAACACCTGTAGGGCCTAACTGTAAGACGTCAGGCACTGGTTAAATAATTTACTACTACTAAACAATTTATAGAAGCTTCTGATATTACGTGATAGATCAGGTGTCATAGATCTAAGTAACAAAAATGAAAGTTTTTTTTTTAAAAAGCCCGATATTTCTTTTACATAATTAGGGTATACAATAAATAATTTCTCTTTATGGGAGGAACTGACAGCATCCATCCCTTTAGACGCTTACATTGGCTAGTGATATACATTTAATTAAATACTTAAATTACCAATGCAGGCATTAATAAATATTTTTTTTAAATAATGACCCACAACAAATACGCTTACTAATTAATGAAAGCATCTAATTCCGGATAGAAAACCTACACAGAAAAGCAATGGAGGTACCGTTGATTCGATACATATTACTTACTAGGTTTCTAAACTGAAACCAAATTTTGTAGATACGAGAAAAATTTCCATTGCATTTAACATCAGAACTCTGCTTGGCCAAATACTCCAAAGTTCTGAAATCTTCGTGCTGTAACAATGTACGTGGAAAAATAAATGAAATAAACTAAGCAGCGAATGAACCAATTAGTCTCCGTAGGTATGGATATTATCCTGAAATTTGTCCCAATACGTATCCATCAGCCTTTGTATTAGGGATGTTAGGCTTTAAAACATTCGAGTTTAGGCGGCAAGTGCATACATTGTTCTATTTTTTTAAAGTTATTCGCGGATTCATCGAGAATCCCGTAATACTCGGAGATATTGGTTTCTTTGTTCCGGACCGCTCGCATTAGATCGCAGAAGCACACGTTACTTAGGCGATTAGCGTGTCGCACCAACTTACACAAGTATAGTCCAATTAGGAGAGCAGTCGAATTATTAAATTCCATTAGATTGATATATTTATCTGTTCGCCAAATAGGATTAAAAAATCTGCGTTCTATTACACATTTGTAAGATCAGCGTGAATTATTTATTTCTTATTGTTTGCCTGGAGGCATTATTTTTCATTTTTAACTTTGTATTTTTCCTCATAAGTTCTGGCTATTTTTTGTATTATTATTGTTTTTGGTTTTTAATGTTATTTGTTTCTTTTAGTAGTATAATTTTTTACTTATATGTAATGTATTGTAATGTGTTCATGAGGAAACCTGTTCAATAAATAAATCGTAAGCTAGCACATTATGGACCTATAAATAAAAGTAACTAATTGTAAATCTTCCGTTTACTACCATTAAGTATTTTGGTCATATAATTAAAGAAAGTGTATAAATATTTTTCAGTAAAAGAAAACTATAAATATTAAAATGAAATAATCATAATTATCATCATTGTATAATTACACAAAAATACTTATTAGCCTAAGTATGTTGCACCAAAGCCATTTTTGCGCTGTGATGATAAAGTTATTAAAAACAAAAGCAATAATACAAGATTTTTACTTCAACATTATTTTCTTTGGGCTACAAAAAAATCATAATCCTTAAATGTACTTATTTATAAAATCTACCTAGCTGAAGTTCGTATCAATAACGTTTAAGGTATCTTGTTATTTATAAGACAAAAAACATCATGTAGTAACTTAGTATGAACCTAGGTTGCGCAAGATCTAATCAACTCTTTCTACTTTCATCACAGGATACTTGTACATAAAATTTTAAATAAATCAGAATACCTATTTAGGCGTAGCTTATTGTTACAAAATTCCTACCAAATACACACAGTATTTTTTTTTTAAATGTAATCCAATTGACTTGAATCTCATACTAGGACGTATTTCTATTAAAATCGCAATAATATTTTTTTCGCTGGTATTATTCAGGAAGTAAAAATATTATTGCGAGCGCCTGCGCCGACCCTGTCTCTTCCTCAGTTTGTTTTGAAAAGGTTTAAAAGCATCCAAGGGTAGCACATATATAGTGACGGGAATAACAATATAATGATGTCCCGCCAATCGCTAGTAAAGCTCAATATAGCTTAACGTTGACAATCGCATATAATTCATTAATTTATAAAAATGAACCGTGAAGTGAAATAGAGTTCTTCCTTTTTATATAGAGTTGCTGTTGTTCCTACAGCTTCTCATAGAGCAAACACCATTTTAAAGTAAAAAAATGAATTAACACCGACACAAACACCACCTGTCGCCGGCGGAGGTTAGTTTTTGACTTACGGCAACCCGATACTTTCGTCATGATTTTTTCTCATCCGCTGTAGCTCGCTTACACTCCTTCTTTGCCATTAACTTGTTCTATGATAAACTCGTACTATTGATAAATATTTTACAGTAAATAATTGTCTACTTCTTTGCATTTAGCAATATGTTAATTTGTAGATTTTTTTAAAAATATGTAAATATTAAGTGTTGACGTGGCCTGGAATTTATGGTAGATTTTCTGGAGATAAGTGGACTGTATGGTTTGTACCAGATGACTTGGTACACTTCAGGCCAACAATAGTCGATTTGCGGATTGAATTAATTTGCGGAATGGATAGAGAGAGATGCCAAACAGGTCGGTACTCACGGTCGGTGGGTTGGTTCGGCTGCCGGCGACTCGAAGAGAGCTCTCTTTCCAGGTTCGGTGGCTGCAGTGATGCACTGACACTTTGCACTGAATTTGCGGAAACTTTGTAGTATTATTTGCGGGCGAAAAATGCGGGTTTATGCGGTTGCTGTACACACGACGGCGGAGTCAAATTATGAACTGAAAATTACCTACCTTCATGACATCATATTTGGGTTAGGTGAGGTAAACGGTTGCGGGGTAAGAGGGGAATATAGGTGAGAGGATGTTTTGTGCATTTCGACTATAGATGGCACTGTCAGTCTATAATATTCATGAAATTATTTTGTGTCACAAACTGGCCAAGCCATATCCCCCCAGCTATTCGAAGTATTTTCGAATATACGAAAACATTTACTAGTTTGATGTGAAATTAAATTAATGTTTCGATGGTGGTATAATGATAAATACATGATTGAAGAAAATGCGGTTTTTGTTTTATGAATATAATAAATATACTAATAATTTAAATACAAATATTTATGACTTTATTGCGTTGGTAGTGGACAGAGCTTTACGACGGGTCTTTTGTATGACCCATGGCGTGTTTTTACAACAGCAGCTCGCACGATGCCATCACTGCCTGGCAAAACCTCGACAATTACACCTATCTGCCATTGAAGAGGTACAGGTTTGTCTTCCTTTATTATGACTAATGTTCCTAGCTTTATTGGATTTGAAGGCTTGTTCCATTTTTCTCTAGATTGAAGCGTGGTCAAATATTCGGATTGCCAACGCTTCCAAAAGGACTGAACCATTCTATCTAGCAGAGATTGACGAGTTAAGAGGTTAACTGGTTCTGTTGAGACATCAGCAGCGGGTAATAAGGTTAACGGTGACGCATGTAAAAAGTGTGCAGGAGTTAAGGCGGTGGGGTTGTTAACATCCGAGCTGAGAGCGCAAAGCGGTCTAGAGTTTAAAACCATCTCTATCTGTATGAAGACCGTTGCGAGTTCCTCATACGTTAACAACTGCTCACCGACTATTCTTTTTAAATGCAGTTTCACCGAACGAATGTTGGATTCCCAAATGCCGAAAAAATGAGGTGCGTGAGGAACATTCGTTCGCCATGCAATGCGAGACTCGCTCAAGTCGTTATTGAGCGCGTCTTTGAAAGATTCTGAGTGTAAAAATTGATACAATTCACGAAGGTACGACTTAGCGCCGATAAAATTTCTTCCACAATCACTGAACATAACATTTACAGAGCCACGACGTGACAGAAAGCGCTTAAATGCGGCTAGAAATACAGGAGTGGACAAATCTGAGGCTAGTTCAAGATGGACAGCTTTGGTGGCCATACAGATGAACAGACAAAGGTATGCCTTTTGCCGTTTTGCGCCTCTACCTCGTGACGTCAATATGGTGAATGGACCTGCGAAATCTACCCCAGTGTTAGCGAATGCTCTTGATTGTTGAACGCGCATTGAGGGAAGAGTCGCCATTAGTGGATATGTCGGTTTGGGATTTGTACGGAAACAAATATTGCAGCCTTGAACGATTTTGCGAATCACGGCACGGGCCGAAAATATCCAGTAACGTTGTCGAATGATGCTCAGTAACAGGTGAGAACCTGTATGGCAATATTTTATATGATGATACCTTATGAGCAGGTCAACGATATGCTCTTTTTTTGGTAAAAGAATAGGATGCACATAATCGTAACCAAGAGTTGCGTTATGAAGGCGGCCTCCAACTCTAATCAGACCTTTGGCATCTAGAAAAGGTTGGAGCTTGCGGAATGCGGATGAAAGAGATTTGTTCGTTTTAAGTGCACGGAGGTCTGAATGAAAATGATGACCTTGCACCATTTGTAGAATTTTGCATTCAGCAAATTCTAAGTCTGTTGCGGTTATGAGTGTATTCGTTGGAATACATTTGAGAAATTTGTAAATATATGCGGTGATGCGAAGAATCTTAGACCAAGAGGACAGGTGAGATGCGAGAGCATATAATGGATGCTCATTCGTGTCTAAGATGACTGGGAGCGAAATAGAACGTTGTTCTAGATTATTTTCAGATGGAGAAAATGGAGTGATTGGCCATTCGTATATAGGGTTATGGACCCAAGGTGGCCCTGTTAACCACATACTATGGTTAATCAATTGAGCTGGACTTAGTCCGCGTGACAATGCATCAGCTGGATTTGTCTTGCCAGCTATGAAATGCCAGTGGTGTGAGGGCAACTCTGTTTGAATCTTGGCGACTCTGTTTGCTATAAACGTCTTGAATTTATGCGGTGACGAATGTATCCAATTCAATGTCACGGTAGAATCAGAAAATGCGACAATATTGCTAATTTGAATTAGCGGAGCATACGTGTTTAATACAAACTTGAATAATTTAGCTAATAGCAAGGCGGCGCAAAGCTCAAGCCGCGGAAGGGACTCGATTTTAACGGGAGACACTTTCGACTTAGAGCATACCAGATTAACGGCGGTAGAGCTGTCTGAGTATGTAACGTGGCAGTATATCACACCGCCATAACCGTCCATTGATGCGTCGGCAAAACCAAGCAAAACTATGGATTCTGTCCTTTCACATATGCCCAGGTGACGAGGAATTGATAGGTTTGAGAGCAAAGGTAGCTCATTTTGGAACTGATTCCATGTTTTTATGATGTGTGTTGGTGGACAACTATCCCAATCAATTTTTGCGAGCCATAATTCTTTAATTAATAATTTTACTAAAAGAATGCATGGGCCTGCAAGAGAAAGTGGATCAAAGAAACGGGCGACAGCCGAAAGAATATTACGTTTCGTGCATGGCTCCGAACTTTGGTTTACTTTGAAAGTGAAATGATCTGAAGAAGGATTCCAAGCGAGTCCTAACACTTTACAGGTTGTGTGAGCATCGAATTCGATGTTTTGTGAAATGCGGTGTTCTTCAGATACTTGCTTAAGAAAAGTGGCCGAATTTGAAGCCCATTTTAATAAGTTCATTTTTGCGGTAGAGAATAGTGATATTAGCTCAGTGTATAACTGTGTTGCTTCATCTGAGTTGCGAACTGAACCCACATAGTCATCAACGTAAAAATCTCTATGTATTACCTCGCTTGCTTGGGGAAAAATATGTTTGTTATCTTCTGCTAGCTTGCGTAATGTGCGTATTGCGAGATAAGGAGAGGAATTGACTCCAAAAAGTACACGTGATACTTGATAGGTTTGAATTGGATCAGTTTTATTAAATCTGAATAAAACCCGTTGGTATTTTTGGTCAGATTCTGTAACCAATATGCGTAAATACATCTGCTGTATATCTGCGACTAGCGCTACAGGAAACAACCTGAAGTTTAATAAAATTTTGCATAAGTCTGTCTGAAGCTTGGGTCCAGTGTGAAGAAGATCGTTAAGTGAACGTCCGGTATCCGATTTCTGACCGGCGTCAAAAACAATTCTTAACTTGGTCGATATGTGCTCCGATCGGTAAATACCGAAGTGAGGAACGTGGTAACCCTGATCAGGATCAGAGGTTACTGCAGACATATAACCGTTTGTTAAATATGATTGAAAAACTTCATTATATTTAAGACGCAAGTCGGGATTTGCTTCTAAACGTTTTTCTAACGAAAGGAACCGTTTTTTGGCTATGAAATATGAGGAGCCCAATAACTTGGGATCATCCTTGAATGGTAGTGAGACTACAAATCTACCTTGAGTATCACGAGTACAAGTGGATATAAAATGTTTTTCACATTCACTTTCCTCGACGCTCATCGGTAGTTCTTCGGACGATGGAACAGACTCAACTTCAAAAAACTGTTGAACTGCGTTTTCTAAAGGCTGTTCAGCAACTGAGCAGAACGATTGAGGTACATCACTCTGCTGTGCTATACATTGGGCTTCGCCGATCACTACATACCCGAATGTAGTTTGTAAAGCAACCGGAGAATGCGAAGGTCCAGAAATCTTTGTAGGACCTAATATATGCGGGAATAATTCTGCACCTATGATGCCGATGACCAAATTCGGAGTGTCGAATGTTTCATCGGCTAGGGGAATATTTCGTAAATATTGTAAGCTTGCGGTATTAACCTTAGATGTAGGCAAATTGTTGGTAATTCTGTCTACCACTAGTGCGTTGAATGTATAATGACAATTTTTATCGATCCGTGAGGCAATCGTAAGACTGACCGAGCCCTTGACTGGGTATGGCGTACTTCCGATACCTACTACTGACGATTTTATGCGTTTGATTTTTACACCTAATGTTGAACAAACATCCTCCGTTACGAAGTTACTCATGCTAGCGCTGTCCAGTAAGAAACGTTGGCGTATATAATTTCCAGCACTAGTGCGAACATCGGCTTGAATTGTTGACAACAAAATAGTTTTGGCGTTACATGTACCGCTGTGTAAATTACTTAAAGACACTGGCGTTTGAGACTGCACAGTATCTTCATTCTTTTGTGATTGTGAGACAGGTGCGTTTGAAAAACACAACAATGTATTGTGCGCTCGTCTGCAATTGTTACACACATGTTTTGATTTGCACTGCGAAGGCTTGTGTGTGGTGCTTAGACAATTTGTACAAAACGATTTTGATCGTACAAAATCGGAACGGCTTTTTGGCGCCATTTCAAGAAATGTAGAGCACTTATACAGAGGGTGAAAATCTGAATGACAGAGCGAACATTTTTTTAAGGGCCCAGAGTCATTTGTGTTCGTTGCAAATACTTGCGGTTTATTAGATGCGACCGAACTCGATTTAACAGCTTTCTTTTCGTATGATTGATTAGTTGGCTGTTTTGAATTAGTATGCTGAAGAATTTTTATTTGTTGTTGCAAAAACTCCAACAATTGCGAATAAGTAGGTATTTCTACATTGCGATTTTGAGATTCGAAATCTTTAACTGTGTTAAAATCAAGTCTCTTTAATGAAATATGTAATAATATGAAATCAGCGAGATCGGTTAATTCTAAATGCTTTAAGGCTGCTACTGCGGGGGCAAATCTATGTAAAAATGCATCTAAATTATTTATTGAGGAATTATTTGGAAATTTTGTGTCGAAAATTTGATCCAAATAATGTGTAGCCAATAATCGCTTGTCGTCATACTTCGAAACTAACAGAGTCCAAATTAACTCATAATTTGCACCGGTCGGTTGAATGCCACTGCAAACTGTTAGAGCGCGGCCTGTTAATTTTGATAATAAATATTGAATTTTATCTAAGTTTGACAGATTTGGATTATTATGCACCGAAGATTTAAATGCTTCATGAAATATATTCCATTGATTTAATTCTCCACTGAAACTAGGTATTTCTAATTTGGGAAGTTTTTTATATATTTTATTTTCCGATTGTGAGTTATTTTCCGTACTACCCATTTGTTCTAATAGTTCGGATCTAGCATTTTTTACCAGATAATAAATATCATCAAATGCCTGTAAACTCTTGTAATTGGGTATGTAATTTTCGTTCTTTTCTGACTTGATTATATTTATTTTATCAATTATATCCGAAAACTCATTTCGAAAATTGGATAAATCTTCAGATTTGATTAAAAATAATTTACGGTTTTTATCTGTCTTAAGGTTCTTTGAATTATCAAATAAAGTTTGAATGTTTTCAAAAATATATGCCCTTTTCGATTCTAACTGATTTAATATATGATCACTCATTTTTATTTTTACCGATATTAATTTTTGTCGCTGACTGTACTTCTTACAGACTGAAAGCAATTGATTTGAACTGAAAAATTTACCACCGAAAATTACGAAATAGTTTTTTTGTTAAAGTGGCAGATGGCACTGCTTTTTACCTTGTTAACCTAGCAGATGGCGCTGTGTTAACTTTAATTTGTGAATAGTAATATTTTATGTAGGTATATATTTATAGTAAGTCAAATATAAACATACAAGAAAATTATATGAATTCGTATGAATAAACAAAATAAATAACCTAATAAATATTAATTAAATATATATATATATTTTTTTATTTTTTTTTAAATAAATACAATACTTAATTAATACACACAAAGGATCATTAGGCAATATTCTGTTTTTCTTTTATTTATGTTCAAGATTATTTCTAAATATATTATTTTAAATATATATTTAAATATAATACAAACAACTTAGCGTTTAATAAGCTGATTGTAGCTTGTTAAAACGGCTTGTGAAGTGAATATTTTTGCTCTAAATCCTAGATTGCAAGTACACAAACACTAAAATTTCTAGGATTAGGCTCGAAGTACCAATACTATGACGTGGCCTGGAATTTATGGTAGATTTTCTGGAGATAAGTGGACTGTATGGTTTGTACCAGATGACTTGGTACACTTCAGGCCAACAATAGTCGATTTGCGGATTGAATTAATTTGCGGAATGGATAGAGAGAGATGCCAAACAGGTCGGTACTCACGGTCGGTGGGTTGGTTCGGCTGCCGGCGACTCGAAGAGAGCTCTCTTTCCAGGTTCGGTGGCTGCAGTGATGCACTGACACTTTGCACTGAATTTGCGGAAACTTTGTAGTATTATTTGCGGGCGAAAAATGCGGGTTTATGCGGTTGCTGTACACACGACGGCGGAGTCAAATTATGAACTGAAAATTACCTACCTTCATGACATCATATTTGGGTTAGGTGAGGTAAACGGTTGCGGGGTAAGAGGGGAATATAGGTGAGAGGATGTTTTGTGCATTTCGACTATAGATGGCACTGTCAGTCTATAATATTCATGAAATTATTTTGTGTCACAAACTGGCCAAGCCAAGTGTATTACCATAAATAAACGTATAAAGTACCAAATATTATATGTAGTTTGGGTTAATTTACGTTAGCGCACATTTATGATTATTTCCACAATATGATGTCATGTTATTAAGTAATGCTATATTCTATTTATATAATGTGTTGAAGCGTATACTTGTGTAATTGTGTATATGTTAAGTGATTTGGGGAGTTTAGAGTTATGGTATGTACAATCTAGTGCAAAAGAGTCACTCACCCCACTCGGTCATGGCACTATCGTCACTTATGACATTTTTGTGAATTTGTGTCAGTGAAGTTTATGGTGCACCATACACAGATATCGTTCGCCTCACGATTCTGTATCAATTTAAGAGTGGTTATTGTATACTCCCTCGCTATTATTTTTCCCTCCCTGTATTATTGTTTTTTTTGGCATCGCTGAAACATTCTCCAATTATTGCATACGGTTAAGAATACTATATTTTCTCTTTCTAGATATAATTCATGCTAAGCTGGATCAGAAGCGCTCCCTAGCTGAGGTGGAGTGGTGGGTGGGAAGAGACGCCCGTAAGGAGGAAGCTGCTACTGTGGCTGCCGCCCTCGCCGACTGGTATGCTAACTTTTTTGTTCTATTTAGCTTCATGTTTTTCAACCTGTTGTTTTCAACATTTCTTACAATATATTACCCTAGAAAAATTTATTGGACATACATTTTTTCCTATTGCATTAAAATCCCCAAATAAAATTACCTTTGTCTTATCCTGCATTTGATCAATCTTGAATTTGTTGTGTGTTGAATTTCACACGGCCCTGAGTTTGTGCTGGCATGTACTAGATTGTCAGTACAGGTACTTCTATCTGTTCAGAATACAGTGAAGCAGATTTTTCCCCAGAATTAGTTCTACATAGGTATTTGCTCACATGAGGCTTGCAAAGATACCACAGCTAAGTACAAAAAAAACTTCAAATTCTAAAAAAGAAACCTTTCAAATGCTTGTTTATCGTTACTCAAATATTTATAAAAAAAAACATTTCTCAGCTAATACAGATTTTGATGAGCTCTTTCATAATAAGAAATAATTTTAATTCAAATTTTAGCAGAAATTTGAATTGACAACAGCGTTTGTATGAGGTTTGTGCTTCCCCTTTTAACAAGCTCTTTAGCTAGTTGGAAACACCTTCATGACAGCGTTTTTACCACTTTTCTTATGTATTTTATATATTCATAGGTTTTAGTTTTGTTAGTCATATTGAATGCAAAATTGTATTCATTTTTACAAAAGTTTGATTATTTTTTCAGGTGTGCTGCTTGCGATGCAGTATTAGTGGCTGTAGACCAACAAGTGCAAAGGGCAAACGCTGACAGACAGAAAGCATTACATCATGCAGCCGCAGTGCAGCATGAGGTGCCTATATTCTTTATTCTTTACATTATTAACAATAATAATAATAAATACTTTATTTGACACTCATACGTATGTTATAAAAGAGTAAGATTTTGAAAAACATATATTTTCTTGACAGTTTTCTTGCCCAAAACTAATTGTTTAATTAGTTTATGCCTTGCTCAAATTACTCTAAACTTACATTTTTATATCATTAGATATCACGAGTAACTAATTCAAAATATTTTAATCTTAATCACAAGGTCAAATGGTATAAAAAAATACTACTTTTAACATTCCGCACCGCATTGCATTGGAAAATAGTATTGTTTAAATCAAAATATGTCAAAAGTAGCTACTATGTGCTCTGAGAAGAAGATTCAATTAGTATTATCAATTTATAAGCGGCCTTAGTTATATACCAATTAAAAGAACCACAATCTAAAGATATTTAATTGAAATAAAATCTTTCTCGCAGAATTTTGATTCGGGCGGTAACGGCTACTGGTTCGTGGTTCACTTTATGGGTGTTTCGAAGAAGTTCCGATCGCTAGTGCGTGAGCAGTCTGCAAGTTGAACATACATTAATATTTTTAACTGTTCCAGATAATAAACATAAAGAAGACGCTTAAATCTCAATCGGAAGCAGAAGAAGGTGGTTCAGGTGGCGCCGGAGGAGCAGCGGGCACAGGCGGAGGCTCACAGGTGCCTTCGTCAGCGCACGCCGATCCCTCCGAGAGGAAGAAAGGCAGCGGTAAGGCCAAGACGCCAAGAAACACGGGCAAATTTTGGCAGAAGACTACGTAGTATCGTGTATACTGCTAATTTAATATTAGCCTAAGCATATATATTTAATATGAGAGTGTAAAGCATATTGTTCCATTTGTGTCCTGCCCTGTGAAATTAAGCTTTTATTTTAAAATTCACTTTGCGGAACCGCATACTGTACATAGTTTATGAACCACCTCATATAAAATTAATTGGCACAAATGACGCAGTTGAGTACAAATGGACCACTGGCTTACGAGTATACGTTAGTACTGGCTTTGTTTTATTTATTTCTTTTGAGTGTCCATTGCCTTCGACATCAGCCCCTCCTAGATAAGTCGTATCTACCCTCCGGAGAAATGGTTATTATTTGCATTTGTAAACGGTTGTAATCTAAGCATTTAGACTTGGAAGCCGTTGTACAATGACCTCAGAATTATGCTGTAGGTTTGTCAATATATTTCAAACACATTTGGCTACAATTTCAAGCAATCTACATATATCCCAATATAGCTTCACACTCATATAAGCACATACGTGTCCAGTATCTTAATTGACTCTTTTAATTTATTATCTTGACAGCTATTCTCAAATTTATGTTAATTTGTACCCTTACTTCCAAATAGAACCGCTTAACTACACCTTTAGATCACCACGTTTAAACATCTAACTTAAAACCAGATGTCTCTTTTTTACGTAATTGGCATGTATCCTCTATCTACCATTTTGTGTAAGCCATGTAACACCACTTTCACAAACCCACCTAAGTGGCCGGGGAATCAATACAAATATATATTTCCTCCTCCTCCTCTCACTCGCTTTAGCGCACTGCATTACTACTTTGATCAAACTTGCATTCTCAAAGAACGATGTTAAACTTTGTCATCGAGTGTTACCAGGAAATTGTTCCTTTTTTGCATTATGATTCATAATTCAACTCGGGGCCAATTGCCAAATTTGGCACTCATAATGTTATCTGTTATAGGTACTATAATCAGGACCGTCTTTAACCTGTTGAAGGCCCTGGGCACTTTAGGATAATGGGGCCCCTATGACTATGATATGACAAAGGTATGACGTAGACTATTAAATGAATATAATCCGGAAAAATAACTCTTCTAGTAACTACTACTTTTAAATGTTAGAGGTTAGTGCTTAAAAGTCTATGTTGATAAAATAGGGCATTGACTATAATATCTACTATATCATGGTCACTCACTGAACCAACCATTATTATTAATAAACATTCTTTTTGCATTTATTCTAACCGATGTATGTATTTTTTTTTTATTGTTTATATTACGTCAGCAATGCATACTCTGAGCCAACTCACACAAAAGCAAAGGTCAAGTAGTTTTATCCTTAAATTTTGGATAGAAACATAAAGATTTTGTCATAATAATTTATTATACGAACTTTTGCCTGAGTACTTAGTTGCCAGTGAAATATTTAAATCTCAGTGCTCTATAATAGTTTTTTAATATGTTTTGTGTTGCTTTAATCTAAACTTCTATTAAATTTTCCCTAAAAAAAATATTTCATTATTACAGTTTTTACTGATAATTCTATTATAATCGGTAACATTTTGTGTTCAATAAAATATTTGAATAAAATACAGTTTTGCTTTTGTGTGAGTGCCCAAAAATAATCAATTAATTAATATTTAAATGTTTTATAATGTAAAGTGCACACTAAATAAATTCAAAGAAAACTTTTACAAACTAGTTTAATTTTGGTTGAATATTGAGAGAGATTTCTTTATTTAACTTTTATACATTTTTTAATAGGATGGAACTTTCACCGTACATTCTGCAGTCTGTAGTCAAGTTCCAACTCGACGAATACTGTAAATGCCAGAAAGTTTTTTTATACAAAAATAAATGTTTTAGGGAAAAGCGCAAAAATATATTGCAAGTTAATCAAAAAATTACTTGCTAGTTTTGTCAAATTTAAAAACAATAAAATAATGTCCCTAATTTTAACCATATTATTTAGGGGATAACGGGGACTTCGGGAGCGAGTAGCTTCAAGCTGATAACTAAAACTGGTGTTTGTGTTAAAAATGGTATTTTGACTAAACACGAAGTTTAGTCAAAATATGTCTAATTTAAAAATATGACACAATAATTTCCTTAAAATAGTATGAACGGTAAATTTTGATAATTTTATCAAAATACATTATTAATTAGGTAATCTGTAAAACGATCTGATAGCAAATTTTAGAAGTAACTATCATTGTTTTTCTATCATGGAAATTTTCCTTAAACGTGTTTTTGGAAACAATAGTTTTCGCAGAAATGTAGTCAAATATGATATATCTTTTCATCTTTTGCAATTAGTTGCATAGATAGATTTTACTGAAAATGATATACAAAATATTCAATTGGGTCATTTCATCCTTTTAAATAATGTTCTGTTTTTCTATCTTAAAAACTATATGATATGAAACAAAAGCGCATAGGTAATGTAAAAAAAAAACTATTTATTTAACGAGGCTTTGTAATTGCTCAAAATAAAGTATTTTGGTCGTGGCTCGAGGGGGGAAGGCAATTTCACCCATTGCCCCCCTGTATCCGCGCCTGGTTCTGTTGATTGAATGAATAACGAAGCATGCATCGCGACTCACGAGCAAACACCATAAGCATAATGCAATAGGAGGCTTACGTTAAAGATGGCCATACACATTTTTAAAAATGATTTTTAGATATTAATTAGTTATTTACAAAGATACATATACGCACCAGTGATGAAGCTATTATCATTAATTGATTACGATTACAATTATCAGCGGATTAATTGTCAATTATGATTATAATTTTAACTTCTATACTTCTTGTATGAGAAGCTACTATCCCCGTCTGTCCATCCGTTTCAACTCCAAAAGTGCAAATGTGAAAAAGTTACATTTTTATGTGTAGATTGATGCTCTTGAAAAACAACCATAGCCGTTTAGATCACATCAGAGGCTGTCCGAATGATATAAATACATAACATTAAAGTTAACAAATTATTTGTACTAATGGGCGAAACTTTGACAGTTTGCACTCAAAATCATATTCGAGTTTCAAAAATAAGGACAACACGGCTGTTGGAACGTACAAATAGAAACACGTAAAAGAATGTTCATAGCCACATTATAATTATTATAAATTAAAACAATAAATAAACGTTAGCATAAGTATAATGAAGGTTATCTTCATAAGAACTTTTATTAAGCTATGCCTACCAGTAACTAATTTAAATTGAACTTCGGAAGGCAATGAGCTGTTCTGGGGATAATCCAAGGCTGGTCGCTATGTTCAAATATCAGACCGAAAATTGCAAAAATCCGGTAACACACTTTACATTTTTCAATCGATGAAGGGGATCATTGGTAGCTTAAAGTTAATTTATATTTTCAACCAGATTCAGCAGAGTTTTGGCCGGTAGAATTTGTTTGTAGATTAACTCAACTTTTGACTCAAAATTGTCATTACTGAACTTATTTAAGAATTTTCTACAACTAAAATAGTGAAATATATTTTGGATCCCCTTGATATGATAACTATTATAAGTATGCAGTGATAAACCTTTAACATAATGTTTCTTCAATGGTCGGTGTTGAACGGCTGAAACAGTGCTATTTTTCGAACTGTCTGTGGGTATTCCCTTACCTACTTTACCTAGTACCTACTTTATTCACGATAGATAAATAAGTAAATACGGCTCATCAAATTTCTGCTTTTTTTTTATATACGTAGCATAGATTTACCTAAATATAAATTCATCAAAGTTTTTTAATTTTTATTCAGAAATAGTACCTAACTAACCTTTATGACAAATTTCTTGTTTATTTACTACCTATATGTACATGGGGAAACCTGTTAAATAAATAAATAAATAAAAAATATATGATGTTATGTTTCGAATGAAGTTATGAAAAATGCAATAGACCTAGGTCATACACAATTATTTTGGCCCTACTCAACTAGGCTAAATTTGCCTGTCCCTGTAGAGTCAGGGGAGATGGTGGTAATGAAGCGTAAAAATTGATATGACCATGTGCGGATTCGAACCCACGACCTTTGGGTCAATAGTCCAACGCCTTCACCACTACACTACCACGATCTCAGATATTTATTTAAGATAATAAAATTATGTTCGGTAATATTATAATCATGCATACGATAAAGGATATTATTCTGCGTGTACTATTTTATAATAATAATAAAAATACTATTGTAATAATAATAATTGATATAATAAAAAGCAAGAATTTTCCTAGACACCCATATAGGTACCGTGATACGGAAAAATCATTTTGGTAGGGATCTGACAGTGATAATGGCTATTTTTTTTTTTATTTAATTTAAATAATTTTTTGAAGTCAAATAAAAGAAGATCCCCATTGCTTATACGCATGTATGTTTTTAATTATTTTTAAATTAAATTTTTATTAATCTAAGTTTAGTGTGATATGAAAACAATGTATTAAGTAAAATTTACATGAACAAAAAAAATAAACAAATTTTCTGTGTTTTTGTGTACCTACTTGTGTACTATATCAGGGTAGAATAATCCCACAGTTACAAAAACCCTTTCGGTACGCCGGAAGGTAGAGATAGATTTAGAGCTGCCGGAAGGGTTGCCCATATCAAAAATTATTTCAAATAAAAGTTGTAGGGAAATTAGAGGCCTACAATTAACATTTTGAACAGATTTAATCCTATGCTTATTAAGGGAGGTATAATTTTTTGAATTTTGAAAAATCAATTCCCCCCTCCTACCCAGGATCAATGGTTGTGGCTATCAAAAAAGTTTACTTAGATAAGTTTTAGACCCTTATCCAAGGAATAATATAAAATTTAAATGAATTCGGTATCTTATATACTAAGAAAGTTACAGCAAAATTTCACTTTTTCGAAAAAAACCCTATTATTCTGCCCCCATAGACTAATTTAGCCCATTAACGAACTTGACTGAGATTTTGTGCCTTTAAATTTTATTTATCAATTTGAAAGTGATTGGTGTAAAATAACGGTAGTTATGGTAGTTATCGTGTCCACAAGAAAGTGGTATAGATATATAAACTTTAAAACTGAGGGAGGTTTTGGGCTCTATCTAGGGGATTATATTGGGCTCTATCTGCCGAAATTTTCCGGAAGTCAAGACATTGTACCTATTACAATAGGTAGAGATCCTAAAGAGATCTACTTATGAAATATCTCCATTGTCAGTGAACGAAACCACCAAAAATTATAATGAGACAGAAAAGCGGTGCAGTGACAGCGGCGAAAGAACGAACCGAAGAACGAACGGGTGACCGACCGTCCCGTCCGAACGGCACTGAACGAGTCTGTTGGCTCGTTTCGCGACTTCATTCATTCAAAACAAAAATCAAAATAAATCCGCCTGTCGGACGGGTCGGTCGGCTGAGTTTCGCGCGGGGACTGCTCTGGCGGAGAAAGCAAAGAGCGTTCAGTGCTAATAATTTGAGTATCTTTGTTTATTTATGTGGTGCCCGACAGGAAAATTCAGCGACGGTGTTTGTGCTTTACATTTTTGGATGCGATACAAGGTAAGACGTCACATTTCATAGCTATGTGTTTACTTCGACGACATTCTTTGTCCGCGCGCCTGTTTATTATGATTATTTCGAGATTATCTGCACATATGCCTTAATTCGTACGAGATATTTGCTTGGATATTCCAAAGTTCGGACGGAACCCTCATATGAATAGCACGCAATTACGAATAATAATAGGATCGCCATTATTTTCTTTCTGTGTTTATTTGTGCAGTTTTCTGCCAACCAGCCTCACGGCGGCGATAGCAATCATATTTTAATAATTTTGACTTATTTAGATTTTTACATTTCTTCCAGTCCAGTGGACTGCCTTCTAAAATAGTGGTAAATTTGTTTGTGGCTGCGCTGCGCAAAATACGAGCCGTTCTCTTTGTTGTGATGGCCGTCAGCTGTTCGATAGACTCGTCCGTCCGTTCGTCGTTACGACACGAAACAACGTTTCTTGTTGACATCTTTTAACTTATTTTAACATTTTATTGACGTTTTTATAAAACCGCTGTGGTTTTGCGTGATATTAAATAGACTGTGAGTTGATTAGAAATGAATAGGTAGATATTTACATGGTTTTTACCTACTTATTAAATAGGTTTGTATTTGCTTGTTGGGTAGTGTGGCACGTAAGCTTTTTTTAAAATTTCGTCTTTAAATTACAGCCTTCCATTTGTATATAATATACATACCTATATCTACCTAAAAACGGCTTTAACGTATTTAAATTTTGTCTATGTTGACAACACAAAGTTAATTCTGACTTCAAATTTCGTTTATATGCCTGATATTTTATGAATGCCTACTTCAATCAAATCTTATGTTTTCTTCAACTCTCCAGCACGGTTTTGAGGTCAATTTGAATAACGGTTTTGGCCCTATAAATATGTTAGCACATTTAATACAATGAAAATTGGCATGTTATGCTACGTTACCAAAAAGGACGTGGTACTTGTTTAAAAGGGCACAAACAGTAACTAATTGGATTAATTATAAAGAAAGGTTGCATTCTTCCAATATTTAAACAGTCCAGGTGAATTCTCAATGAGAGAGAAAAAGAATGAAAAAAAAAACAAAAGCGAAAATGGCTCGACGATTAAAACACAAAAGCACTAATTACATTACAATTAGCCATTCCCCTTCCTAACTAGGTTCTCCTGATATTTCTTGAATATAATGTTATACGAGAAGATGCGAAGACATACTAAATGTTACTTAGTATAAGTAATATAAACATCAAAATTATTATGATGAAATATAAAATAATTAAGTAAATATATGTATTTAAAGATAATTTCTGTAAGTTTTAAATACTATAGGTAGTAATATGCGTTTTTTTTTAATTTTCCACACATCTATGACTCAGTCATTTCTCGGTCATTTCACCATACAAAAGTTTATTGTATTGTAACTCTTTTTTTAGGTTTAGAAGAAAAATAATGTCGGATTTCGCTTTTTCTCGTGGCTTATGAAGAATGAAAAGGGTACATCTCTATTTTGTCTAAATGTTACGAGCTTTGAAAAGTCTAGACGTTAATATCCTTCTTCTTATTGACTGAATACAAACATCGAGAAAATAAAACAAATACAAAGGCATACGAGTTGATTTCACAAAGACGCGCATTCAACTAAATTTTTATATAGGTGTTTTTTTTAGAGGCGTGGTTTTCAATCTGGCACTACTTTTTTCGTAGTTGGTGTTTTTGACAGCTGTCACTTGATTTATGCTCAGTTTGGTTTGCCATTTCATAATGAATAGACTTACTCCTGAACAACGTTTGCAAATAGTGCAAATTTAGAAAAAAACACTCTATTTTTTTTTTAAATCACTCTAAAATAAAGTAAAAATCGCGTCGTGGGCCTGTGGCGTGGCCTCCAAGATCGTGCGATTTAACACCGCTGGACTATTTATTGTGGGGTTATGTGAAGTCACTTGTCTACGCAGATAAGCCGGACACGATTAACGCCTTGGAAGAGAATATTCGGCGCGTTATTGCTGACATACGGCCCAACTTGCTGCAAAAAGTGGTTGAAAATTGGGCCTCTCGGCTGGAATTTGTTCGAGTCAGCCGCGGCGGCCACTTACCCGAAATCATTTTTAAAACATAATGGCAAACCCTTATCTTTATAATAAAACTAAATTCTTAGCCATAACATCAAATTATATGCGTTTTATCTCTTCTTGAAAACCACGCCTCTAAAATCATCACCCTATACATAAATTAATTCTGTCTTTCAAGATTACTGGCTGTACTGGCACAGTTAGGTAAAATATTTTAGTATGGTAAGGAAGGAATGTGCGAGTATACTCTCAAACACCATTTATTAATTCCCGTCCTGACTGAATTCCGAACTCGTGTAAATGTTCTAAACGCACCTACCATTAGTAGCACACGCCTCGCAAGACATTGAAATACCTACATCAAATGTGGTATAAAGAAACCATACGTACCCAACTTACACCATTTTTACAGCTTTTATTTAGCTTGCATCCTAACAGAGTTGAAACTTGACATGTTGATTCAGTTTCGTTGATAATGCATTTTTATGGTAAACCTAACCTGATTCTGCACACAGGATTGACTCCAGCCAAAGGAACTCCTCAACGGTCAACAGTACAGACACGAAATTGTATACTATTATTATATTATATTATATATAATTGAATTATATTATATTTCATAGCTAGAGGGTAAGGGAGATAGGGAATGCAGAAGGGGACTGTGCTTGAAGAAGTAAGTCTAATGACGAATAATAAATTAGGACTACTAATATTTTCCTACTAAGGATATTTTTTTTCCCGATTGTGAGTGCATTTGCGCGTTTCGGGTTTGACTGACTCGCCGCGCATAGAGAAAAATATGTTTTGCAAATGTCGCTAGAAAAACATTCCTCTCGAACAATCGACGGTTATTATTAAATAATATCGTTCAGCTGCTGTTGGCTGCAGACGGATTTGTTCAACCAGATCGACACAGGCGAGTCGTGGTACCCAATCGCCACAAATTGTCCCCACGTGCTACTCTGTGAACCTTGCAATTTCTCAATACAAAAATGTCCAAGCACCGCTGAGATTGGTCTAGCAAGACATCTTCGAATCTAGATTAGTATAAAATAATTACAATTTTTGGTCCGTTACAACCTCTGTGAACAGAGTCGTATCAGGTGGGATTTTAGGTGTAAGTGGATACACATTCATGGAAGCGTTCCCGGTTATGTAGACCGTAAATGGCACTGGGGAATATGGGATGTTGGAACAGGTCAGAATGTTATTGTGTTATGCTCGTATTCTGATTCTAATGGTTAGTAATGGTACCTTCTTTTCCCCGTCCTATTTTCCTCCTCATTTCTGGTTCTAGTTTTCTATTGATTCTATTGCTTTCTCTTTCATCCATTTCATATATTTTTTCCAATATTGAATTCAATATACATTTATTTTTGGCTACTTCTGGCCAGTTACTTTCTGGGTCATCATATCATCCTCTGTTGAATCATTCCTTGTTAGGGCTTGCCTACTTTTTTCTTTATTATTTTCTATGGCGCCATTACTAAATTCTCTGATTCCCTTCCCTGAACATACCCTGTCCACAGTAGCATATTTAGTGGGCTTTTCTTCTTCTCATTGCTTTCTGGTATTATATTTTCCTGTTGGATGTACAAATATCCTAATGTATTACTGGAAGCTGTGTCAAAAGGATGTGCTGGTTAAGAAATGACTTAAAAACGCATTCATAGTCTTTCAATTATTATCACCTACATTCGACGAGAACTAAAACTGTTTAATTTAATACTATCCATTCAACCTCGGGCTTCGCTCCGAGTACGCGGTATATAACTAATACGTACGTATATGAGTAGTTTTCGTAAGGAACCATCCATACATTACGTCACATTAATTATCCCCTCCGCCCTCGACCTTGTCACAGGTTGTCACATTCTTATGTTCTTCCTTCTCAGGGGCTATTTTGCAATTTTCAATCTAGAACTAATTTATTTAAAGTCCTCATTAATAAAGTAGGTTTCTAAACAAGTGAGCATTTACTCAAAATCAACGAAAATGTCACGTGACGTCACGAAGCTTGTTACTCTTCTCCCCCTTGTCACACTTTGTAGGCCCCTCCCCGTAAGGTGTGACGTAATTGATAAATGACTCCTATTAACAGTAAAAACAAAATAGTGAAGATACGATGCATAAATTTTATAAAGAGGTTTTTTACCAGAATGCCATGAACAGTCAACATTCACCAAGGCAGATGATACATACTAAATGACTAATTTCGACGATACAGGCGGCTGTGGTCGAGAATACTTTATTGCAAATAATTTCATCATTTTGTCTGCAGCATATTTGATGGCTATTCTCAGAAGAGGTTCTGTGGCTTTTATCTCAAAGGTTACTTTGCCGTCGCAGACGATCTTCAACATTTGAATTTCGGGGTCGTAAACCTCATTTACGGGCCTAACCCTCAAATGCAGATTAACCACACATGCTTTTCGGATTCTCGAGTCGACGAGTTGTGTGTTTTAGGATGAAACTATAGATAACCATTAGCAAAAACCCGTTGATTTCGGCCAGAATATTTGTGTCTTTCAGAGCGTAAGATTTATTGGTTTAATTACATAAAGGTATCACTGTGACTTATTTTTATTACCCTTAGACCTAGACCTAAAATCTACAATAAGATATCAACGGTAATGAGAAAACATCGAACCTCGTTAATTGAGCAGCTTTACCTTAAATCGGCGCATAACCCTTCTATTTGCGGTACATATTAAAAATTTACCTTTTCATTATTATACTAGTAAAAATAATAGGAACCTGTGTCTTCACATGTTAAATTGTCTGGAGACAGCAGAATGAATAAATGAATAGTAAAGATATATTTTTTAAAACAAGCTATACGCGCTGTCCGCTGGTTGGCAAGACCTGCGGTCGTCGCCTCCGCGATGTGCCGTTAGCCCCCCCTCGCGCCGCTGTCAGGTCGCGTCTCTTCAAGTCCTCATTTGTGACGTCGGGCCACCGACATGGCGGAAGTGTCGCCCGGGAGACTGCCTCCGCGGCCGGAGGACTCCCCGCGACAGATTCTCTGCTTTCGGGAATATAATCGGTAATCATCTCTGCTGAAAACGGTCTGGTGGCGCAGTGGTATAAGCACCTGCTTCTAAATCCAGAGGTCCCAGGTTCGAATCCCCAGTGGGTCAAATCCGACCTGGTCATTATTCTCCGTTGAGAATATTCAACGGCTCTTAACACTATCGTCTTAGTTAAGTACCAAGTCATACAAAAAAAAAACACACATTCAGTTATAGACTTACGAGATGTGTTTAAAAACGCGTTATACCGTCAACAATAAGGCCTTCGGAACTGCGCTCAATAGCGCCTCCCCGACAACTCATGCCATACGAATGAAGAAGAATCTCTACTAAAAATTGTGTAGTAACAGTTTCTTAATTAACACGTCCTTATTTTAACAAGGATCTCCTAAATCCCAGCTAAAATAAGATTTGGTTCCTGCGCGTCCTCTAACCATAGAAACAGTACTTAGTGATGAAGTCGGGTAAATACCCAAAAATATTTATAATTTTTTGTTATTTTTATAATATTATTGAATAAAGATTTAATTAAATAAGGTCTTTATAATAAAAATCAATAATTTTATATACCTACATAGCTGAAATATTAGTATTATTGCCCCAAAACAATTTATTTTTGACATTACTTAGTTTTAGGAAATAACAAAACGTTAGGTTATCCCTTGAGTTGGGGTTAATTTCTCGGAACACTTTGATTTATGTAGGGAATTTTATTGATGTTGTTTAGAAATATTAATACCTAATTCCGCACATACTAACAAATATTAACAAGAAAATAAAATAAAAAACTAAAACTAAAAATAGCCAAAATTCGTAAATACCTGGGTATTTATAAATTTTGGCTATTTTTTACTATTTACCCTGGTAACAATACCTGCCTATTGAGATTTTGAGATGCTGTTGCGACGGATACAACACAATTGCTCGTCAATTGTGTCGTATTTCTTGTCATGTTAGATTATGCTAAACGACGACTCATTCTTTGCACCGTTCAATCTCACGAAAGCGGCAAAAAGATCACCTGGTTTCGCCAATTCGACTGAGATGAGACAAGGACCGTGCATTCAACCAGTGGGCCTAGTCTGAGCTGACAATCGACTCAAATCTGTCATCACTTCATCCGCTGCCGACGCCGGCCGCGTAATATGGTGCCGGTTGGATCGATTTCCGACCGCCGATTGGCAGTCAGACTAAGCCTGCAGCCTTGGCTAACAGTTTCTAACGCCATTTCTGATGACCCAGAAAAACAAGTCAGCAACGGTACAATTTTAAAATTTACCGAATATCGCCCGTTTCTACGCTAGTCGTATACAGGCCGATCTAGTAAGATTGAAGGGGCTGAAATAGCGGCTCAAAGTAAGCAATATATTATTTTATTTTAAATTATTTAAGGCCGATGGATATGAAACACTTTACTGGCGTCAGATCGTTTCAGAGAATAACACATGAGTTTGTATTTTTTTATTATTATTATAGCAGATATTTTGATTTTACTTAGGTATATTCTCGAAAATTATGATTTTTTTTAATATAATTCATTAATATCGCTCCTATAAATACAAACAAATTAATCCGGCGCAATCATTATCTTAATAAAATTGCAGTAGGGGACAGGAATTAGAATGAAAAGTAGTTTTCTCATAGAAACTTTAGTTAACAATACACGATGAATTGACATAGCAACTCTAGTCGAATAACCGTAAACTCCGTTGTTCAATTATTAGAACGAAGGTGTGAGGATACAAGCGGTTGAAATGAAATATGCTTACGAAATAGATGTTGATCAATAATATATATTATGTTTCTTACTTAAAATGTTAACATATTGTCGTAAATTATAATATTCATAATATTTTATTTCTCTGATGAAGGTAGATAAATAAATAATTGAAAAAACAAATCACAGCCATTCGTAGATTCCCACGCGTTCACACTCTCAGTCCACAGCCTCCCGCCCGCTGGACCGCCTCCGTTGGAGTGATGCTGTTTGTTACTCGGGACGTCAATGTCTTGTTATTTCTTAGTTGTTTGAAAATAACGCTGTTATTCACATATCAAAGTCAGGCATACTCTGAATCATCATCCACGCAAGAGACTTGAATGATGGAAGGTGTAAGTAGCTAAATATGACTTAAACCGGTCACTTTCTCCATACTAGCTTTATGTACTCTCTTATTCTTTATCTTTATTCATTATTGAGAGAAATCAACAGTCTTAGAAACAATTGGTATTAATGATAAGTTTACATTCTTAAAAAGTATTTGTAAATCTAATCGAAGATTTCTACTGTTAATATAAACACTAAAAACTAAATTAGAAACTAAACATGTATAGTTAAATTATGCATATCAAAATGCTGACATGGCTTGAACTCACATGATTGATATATATAATAATAAATAAGTTTAAATATATATATTCATTATTTATATAATTGTATTGCCTAGCGATAAGCCTTAATGGCGGCTGACTGGAAGGATTGCGTCTTAGCGAACAGAGTGTCAAAACAATTAATGTATTTATGTATTATTTGGGACGGATCTTTTGTCCAGATGCTTAAAGATCATTTGTTTTATATGTATTTTTTTGACATTTATAGTTCTTTTTAATAATAGGCACCAGTGTTGGTGCATTAAAAATTGTCTTTATTTTGTAACTGGCTACGCATCTGCACAAAGCACCGCGATATGGTATAAAAATTACTTATTTTACGGACGTCATGACGTCATTTTCTTGCTGTGATTGCTGCATCATATTATCACATTATTATCAGTCATTATATTCAACTATACAGGTTTGGCTCCCAGGCGGTTGCGTCCTTTCAAGTTCACGGCAGGTTTATTTCATTATTTTTGTATCTTTTATTATCTGTAATATATATAAGAAACGTGAGCGTACGAATGCCTACGCCTGTCGGTGTCGAGAGGAAAAATAAATAATTGTCCTCACAATTCTGTAAAGTTTTGTTTACACTTCCGCAATAAAAAAAAACAGTAGATTGACATCCTCAATCCTCACAGAAATATAATTAATATAGTGCCTCTCTGTCGTTCGAACTAGATTAATATAATATCTTATAACACAAACTGTGGCCTACCATTATATTACCTACCGTTATATTGATAGCATTTAGTTGTTTTTTAAAAAAATAAGGGACATGTTAATTAAATCCATTTTTTTTAAATAATAACACAAAAAATATATATATTCTAAAAATTTAAACATTTTAGCATAAATTATCATTTTCATATTTAAAAACTAAAACAAAAATCTTCAATTTAAGGCAAATTTTGTTATTTTATTTGTTATAAAACTATATTTATTTTATATTTGATGTTTCTGGTTTCACAAACGGGTGACTTCAAAAATATGGTAGTTTTGGTTTTTTTTTATAGCTTTTGCATGTTCAAAGAATTTTCCTTAGGTAATTCCCTAGAATAATAAATTATCTTTAATAAAAATAAACTAAATACTTTATCCCTCATAACGTATTTGAAAATCTGTAAAATTCTCATTTTTGTAGCATTCAGATATGTAGGCGCCGTAAGTGAAAAACTTGCACCGCGAAATAGCGATCGGTTGCAGTCTCTTTGTCCGCTGACACAAAGGGACTCTGGTCCTTCGCTGCGGGCGGCGGACGGATGGAGGGCACAGACCCTTCTGGGCCGCTGACCGACGTGGCAACCCCGTCTCTGCATGTGCTGTGCTGTGCATCTTCTTTCACACCGAAACTAAGTTGCTATTTACAACGCGGAAGTCTTACCGACTTTATAGGTACATTTAATTAAGAAAACTACCTATTGCAATGGGTAACCATGTCGTGACTTCCGGAAAATATCGACATATCTTCGCGTTTCACATCTCCTAGAATCCAAAACCACCCTCAGTTTAAAAGTTTATATATCTATCTATATGATTTTCTTGTGGACACGATAACTGCCGTTATTTTACATCAATCACGATCTATACATAAATTTAAGAGCACAAAATCTCGGTTAATGGGCAAAATCAGACCGAAAAAGTGAAATTTTGCTATAACTTTTATAGTATATAAGATATCGAATTCGTTTAAATTTTATATTACTCTTTAGGTAAGGTCCTATTTTTTTTTTTGATAGCACCAACCATTGGTCATGGGGAGATGGAAATTAATTTTTCAAAATTCAAAAAAAAAACGTCCCTAAGCACAAGGCCTATAATTTCCCTACAATTTTTGATATGAGCAACCCTTACGGCACCCACTTGATATATAGAAGAGGGTCAATGCGACATGACGGTTTTTTAAAAAACACATCATCGAAGGAAAAGAGGAAGGGAAGACCTAGACGTTCCTATCTTGCTCAAGTAAAGGTTAATGTCATGTATTAAGAGGTCAGGTCTCTGGCAGAAGAGTGGAATTTCGGCTACTCCACCGGCTACTCTATTTATCGAGCGGATGAGACAGCTCCATGAGTCTTCTATATCCGTTGGTACATTTACAATATTTTACGATGATGAGATGATAAATTTTAGATTAGTTGTGGCATGGCAAGTTTTTACTTTATAGGTACTATATGAGTCGTGTAATGCGTTTCATTTGTAATGGTGCATGAAAAAATGTTTAATGACTTAATTATAAAAGAGGGAAAAGTAATAGAAATGTCAATAAATGATTTACAACACAGGACTACTTTTATCAATGGATTTGGGATCGATCGATATTTTGATTTACAATGAAAGAACTAAGGTAATGCGATTTACTACGTTCACATTACTAATATTTGAGATGGTGTGTAAACTCTTCAAATTCGACGGATTGTGGCCGATATGCTTTGGATTTCTGCGCAAGGTAGTTCACAACAAATTGTTCCAAATTGGTTAACTGCGCGCTCTTGCCCGTATCGACGCCGACGTCGCATGTTTTCCACTTCAGAATTTCTTACGTTCAGATACATATCGTACACCCTAATTTCATATACCCGCCATCGCCTACACACATATACTCATCCGACTATAATACTCTTCTCTCTCACTTATATATTTTTGATATGAATCGCTGTATCTAAATAACTTTGTAAAATAAAATAAAAGTAATTAACACACGCGCCGCCTCGTTTTCCTTTGTGCTTCAATAAAACTTGCTTGTCACGCCAATGGATACGTATGCTTATGTTTTTGATTGATGATATTAATATGACAGCGCAACAGCATGTACCACACCCCGCACCCTTCCCCGCTCTTTCCCAACTCCCTCGTCTCGCCGTTGCCGGAAAAGCAATTTTCATTTCCCAGACGGGGGAAAGTGCAGGCAAACGCAGACGAGGTGGTTCCGCGACGGGCCATCAACCCGTCTGCGGGCACCAATTCTGCCGGGGTTCACTGCACCGCGAGCGGAGTAAGGACCTCAGTCTGGCGAGTCACTCAATAACCCCTCCGCCACCCCACCCCCCGCCCCCTCTTCCCTTGCACTCTGGCGCGTACTTAGGAAATGCAATTCTCACCTTTTGTATGAATATTTACTACGGTGACATTTGCACTTTTAGTCTACGCGGGGGGCGTTCTAAGTTTAGGGCGAAGCATATCGAAATTCAGTACTTTATTTTTATAGGGTGTGAGCTTTTACTCTATGCGCGGTCAGAAGCGATTGTTGGCTTTTATTTAATTACAGCTTCATAATATACAAGTTAAAAAAAAACTAACTAGTCTATTTTAGACCCTTCATTTGCCTTTCAATTACTATTTTTCTAACCCTCTAATGTCCCTTTATAAGAATGCAATTCAACCGAAAAAGAACTATTAGCAGTCTAGCATTTATTAAATTTTTCAGAAATATAATTTAATTCTAAAAATCTGCCTTAACTATGTTCAAGACATAAGGCCAAGGTATCTAAATATATTTTTTTATGTTTAAACATCCAATGGTTACCCAATGACAGCCATAAAAAGGGTCTAAATGAATCGAAATAAAGATGAAGTGCATTTATAACGAATCCCCAGGGCTCTGGGCTTTATACGATAGATAGCGGACAGGTCCGCGCTTCGCTTGGAAGTACCAATAGTATGACGCTAACTGCATTATTTTAACATAGTGGGTCGTTTTCAACGCCAGTGATATTTTGACCGCAGCACCGTGAAAATGTACCGGAATAATACTGGGATCATATTTACAAAATAAATACAGTTTTTGAAAGCATTGTTTTAAATGGATGCTTCGTCTAAAGTAAGCAAAGCGCTTCGTTAGCATATGGGTTGTACCATGTCCACTCGTATTTCGCATAAATAAACCATTTTTTACAGCTTCAACATGGCGATTTGTTACATTTTCATCATTTAGGCCCATTAAATCGGAGACATCGACCGCTCAACAAGGCATCGTGTCTCGGCCGCTCTAATTGAGTGGGCCGCTTTTGCATATGTTTTAAAAAAAACGTTTTTTTTTTATTTCACGAATTCAACGTAAGAATTATTTATTTAACTTTATTTTTAATATTATTTTAAATGGGTAATACTTTGTAGCATTTTATTGATTTTCTAGAGAAGAAAGTACAGATTGTGTGGATCAGTAACACCTCACTAGGCAAATGCCTGTGTCGAGGTGTTACCTATTTGAAATATATAATAAGAGTCCATTTAATGATTTATTAGTGTTACCAAAAATAAATATAAAATAATGTTACTATTTTAATTACTTTTTAGAAACCACCCGATAATAAGATATACGGGGCAGTTATAATCTAGAGCAATAATAATAAATAGTGGTCGAGATTCATCAAGCTTATGAGTTACAGCATTATTGAGGTTCTCTGTACTGCGAGTTTATGCATAGATTTTTATTTTAATTTTGGTCTATTAAGTCAGCTGTGAACAAATATGTCATTAGCATGTGTTGTTTGCCTTAATTCCCTGCAATACCTATGAGATTTAAAATTTAACAGTCAAAAAAAAAAACACACAATCACAGCTTGTAGTATTTCTTTTTTGATACAATTTTTTTCTTACGATTCATTTGCAGTTTAAATTTTTTCATGTATTAACGAGACTTGACATTCATAGAAGTATAAGATGGCATTAATAATTATTTTTGCCTTGACATTATTACTACATTGACATTGACAGATTGACAGATAGGAGCATTTGAAATCACACAAAATTCACATCTCGAAACCCATTCTGTTAATCAACCGTCAGAAGTATGAACCTTTCATTTTCTTTAAATTATAACACTTTATTTCTTTATTTTAGCATTTAATTTAAAGTTTACCATGACAAATCACACACTCCTCCGTGCGCGGAATATGCTTAAAATGAGTTAAACAAAGTTTTCTTTTCGCGTATAATATTTTATTTTATTTTATTTTTATACGGTACTCCTGAATATATAACATGTTTACATTAATTTTAGACACTTAAGTAAGAAAAACCTTATCAATATTTAAATGAAAAAAGGACACCACATGCAATATTGCAAATAAAATAATAATAACATTTTTTATATTTGTATAATAAAATATGGTTTAAACTGTGTGGACAGATTCAAATTTTGTTTCTTTCTTCAAAATTGTTAACAAAATGCACAACTTAATGATCCTGTCCCAAGTGGCGGGAAACATGCATTACATTTATTGTTTTTTTTTTGTATCACAACTGAATTTTATTTTATTTTATTTTAATAATTAAAATTACTTTAATTAATTTTTTCGTGATGTGGACACGCAATTAGTGACACGTTAACTACTATTCGGACGACATAAAAAAGTCAATCGAAAACCAAGCACAAGTAAACAGGATACCCAGAGACTATGTTTATACCTAACCATATAGCTATAGAGATGAGAGCAAAGACCTGATGAGATGTCCTTTTTATGTATGGCTTTCGATATGTATGCGCCACGTACATGTTATCGAAAAATGGGTGACTGAATCGAATTCATGAAGCCCCACCTGAAAAAGTGGTTCAGATGTTTCAAAATTGCGATATATATTTTCCTCGTAGTCTTCTGGCTTCGCGGCTTTGTGTTCAGGAGATTCAAAGAGAAAAATAGCCCAGAATTCAGGAATAGTCTTCTGATGATTGCGCCCATTCATGAGCTTATAGAAAATAAATAAAGACAAAAGGGGGTGTTTCTGTTCCCTATTACGTCTATGGAATTGTATAAAAAGATGCGAATACAATTCATGCCCAAATTTATTAATCTTATCAAAGCGCCGTGTAAACTCTTTTTGCTCGCAGGCGCTCGTCCAAGGCCGGTCGATGAACCGGCGTGGCACGGCCTCGCTAGCGATCGTACTTATGGCAACTCCGATTTCATATTATCGCGTAAAGTATACAATTTTTTTACTCTGAAACCATGATTAATATTGATATGAGGTCATAACAAGTCATGTTTGAAATCCAGTTAATTGGCCCAGTTGGGTGTGTATATGTCTGAAGCATTATTATAACTCTGATTTTTTAAAAATGTACTTAATATTGAGATCTTATGGGAAGGAAAAGTTAGTAAAGTTGCAACGTTGAAATTGATTGGAAGATGCCGTTAATAATGCCTGTAGGGCAAGACGTCAGGTTATGGTTAAATAATTTACTACTTCTAAATAATTTATAAAAGCAGTTGATATTATATAATACCTACAGGGTCTCATAGCCATTTTTGTATTTTAATTTATTTATATGTTCACAGACGACGCGGTGTGATAATGCTTATATTAAATGTTGCATAACAACATATAGTATTTTATGCAAAATTGACAATTCACAGTACTGTATCACTTTTGATTGTTGCTTTCTTGTTTCCAAAATGCATTTAGGTTGCGATGCACAATGCGACAAACGACAGTACCTTTCAAAGGCATCTAAGAGAAAAATCAGTACTCGGACATGATTGACGCCGTGTTCAGTTACGCCCAGGATCTATAACTTAAAACGCCTATCTAATCTTTATAACAAAGATAGAACATTTTGCCAGCATGCACAAACTGCAGATCCGTCTCGCAAGTTGAATTAGGAGGTCTGAGGGTCGACGTCCTCGAACGTGCATCGACCCCCGCGGTATAGACGGTGCGGTGCGCCCGGATGCACCCGAAATGCTTACACTTTACATACCTAAGTATGCACGGTTTGGTACGAAATTCAAAGCAACATACACGGAAATCAAATCTGTAGATATAGGGACAGCTAAACGTTTTGTTGCACCTACAGTTCGATTCTGGTTAAGGTTTTTTGTACGCACTAACGAACGAGTCTTGTAACCTTAACATACTATTTGGTTACCGTTACTAAAGTTTTTAGTAGGCTCAACTAACGTTTGGTACGCCTGACAACTTTGGTGCGCCTAAACAAACTGCTTTGTAAGCGCTACCGAACTGTTCGGTAGATATATGCAAAATGACGGAATAGGCGAGGAACGCGAGGCGTGTTTGCGCGTCTACTACTACTATGGCTGACGTAACAAAACAGCCTTGTAAGGTGTATACAGGGTATCCCAAGACCAATCCCACATACTTTAGGGGGTGTTTAAGTTCCCTATTAAGAGTAAGAAATTATGTAACAAATGCGAAAAAATTTCATCACCAAATTTATTATTTTTGTGATAAAATTGGTGTAAATCGATAAATCAATATTATCTGACGACCAATAGCATCCCTCTTACAACCCCAGAGAAGGGGAAAGGAGTTAGCCCTTCTTCTTAGACCGACCTCTGTTCGACCAGTGGCATCTGACAGCAATCATTTAACTCCGCCCTAATAGGGCGTTTCGAACAACGCGGCAGGTCATTAACCTCGATCTTGACTGACCGCGGCCTAGTGATCCAGTGACGTAGTTATCCGAGGGAGGAGCCATTGAAAAATATCTGTTTTATTTGATTTAGAATAGATACTTCAACATTTTTTTTCTTGAATACCATAATGAATTTTGATATAGTTTCTTAACAAATAAAACTAGGAATCGCAGGACCTATTAGCTGTTTTTTTTTATTGGGATTGACCTTGGGACACCCTGTATGTTACCGCAAACGCCCGAAATCGGTATGACCAAGTTTTTAGTAGCGAATACGTGTATCAAGAGCATCAGAAACAACGTGCTTTTACTAGTAAGAACCCGTTCATGCTAAGGCTGTTAGACAGATGGCGAATAAATTGATTTACGTCGGCTTTTTACTGCACTTTTCAGTTAAAACCCGTTCTTACTAAAAGGATATCAGTAAATAAATATCCGAGTTTGAAATGAAAATGTCAAATATACAAAAGAAATATTTTATTACTGGTATCTTACGTACCATTACAAGAGTCATTTATTAATATGTAGTTGCGAAAAATTAACAATTTTTGCAAATGCTAAAAAAACATTGATTATTTTTACTATTATTAGATATTATGTCTACCGTCAGTGTCATTCTTTTTCTAAAAGCAATCATCAGTTATCTTGGCGCCTACGTATCAGTCATTGAAGTGGGGTCCACATGTGGAAGAGGTGATTAAAAATTCTGGCAGAGGATTACGCTTTGTAATGTGTATTTTACTGAGCCCTGGATCCAAAGTTCGAGCATTAGCGGGAGGTATTTGGTGCGTTCTACACTGGAATATACTGCTCAGCTGTTTATGATCCTGAACCGAACATGAAGCTGTCCAACGGCTGGCAAATAGATACGTATTCAGACTAAGTCAACTTTACCAATGGGATTTAGTTAGTTTCAGAAAGAAGGCATCGCGCCTATCCAATTTATTTAGAACTTTCACAAACAAACCCACTACGTCAACCACAATCGGAGAATGGAATTCTTTTAACCCATCCATTTTGTCCCCATTCCCTAATTATCCAACCACTTTACGAAAGAGGTTACCTTCTTTAGAAGGTAACCTCTTTGCAGGTATTATTTATAATACCTGCATTTAACTGCACCAGCGAAGTCGATCTTCAAAGTGAAGTCCATATGAATACATAAATAAATCGCACCTTAGCGAAAGAAAGGTTCAGCATTCTCGGAAGGCATTTGAAAATATCCAGGTCTACTTACGCATAGGATTAGTAATTTCTTCGGAACCCAAAATTGTTTCATTTGATTTTTGAATTCATATTCGTAGAAAAATGGGGAGCCGTTACTAATCTACTCATCAACTTTGCATATTTATATTTTATTTACTATTTGAATTTATTTTTCAAAATTCAACATTAAGTAGGTATTTAAAGCAATAAGAATGTAGGTGATGAATTATTAGTTAAAAACGAGAATAGGTTAGCAAGAACCTTATTTAATTTACATGGGTGTAATTGCTAAATTAAATATATAATTTAAGTTACTGTGTAAAAGTGTAATAGAAATAAAAATTTCAATTTTACATTTCTATTTTTAATATTTACTTATCGTTGTCGCTTTAATCGGGTGGTAAAAGGGTAAATAACTAGAAAAAAAACCATTACATTTTTTTACCTTGGGAAATATACTTTAAAAATATGCATGTTAGTTAGATGTAATTAAATGAGAGCTTGCGCCTGCAATCTCAAATTTGGTACACGTGCTGCGCTGCCAATATGGTATGACATGCGTCCTGTTTGAGTCCGTTGGCGAAGCGACCCACTCCGAGGCCGCAAGGACGAGTGGTCTGAGCGCCGTAGGCGTTATTCACGCCGTCCGCTGCGTCTGTCTGCCAACCCTGTCGTATTGAAATGTCGATAATGTCACGAACGTAAGTCAAGGTTGAATATTCAGTGTGTATTACATTGAATTCGATAACATCGAGTAGAATGACAAATCGATTAAAAAATATACCTAATAATACTTAAACAATCCAACAACCAGTTCAATCCCCGAACTGGTAGGGAATTAAGCGGTATAAACGATGTCTATAAATATAATTATTTTAATGTTAGAATCGTGTTTTTTTTTTTGTAGGTTCCATCGGCAATAAAAATTATAATAAAATGACACGAAGTAGTAATTTCCGTCCATAACCAAATGTCTCATCATGGCCCTATTTCCGGTCATCGAAGTTTACTGTCATTTGTTCATTGGTTTGTCTTACATCCCCGATAAAATGATTTGCGTCGCTGTAACATCCGACCCGCGTAAATTAATGTCATAACCGACCATCGCACCAACTAATCGGGTTCATTGGCATAAATGTTAGCGAGCGTTTTTTTTTTTTTTTTTTATCGAATTACCTACTTAAAATAATTGAAAACCCAAACGCCCGGTCTATCTATCATTGATCTCAAATACAAAATGGCGATAAGATTATTTTTGGCTGATGCCCTCTCGTTTGTTTTTGCGCAGAGTTCAGCGAACTTCTACATGCTATCAATTTCGGCCATATGGCGAAGGCTTCATCTGAATTATGTTTGAAAACTGGCAAATTTTAAAATTAGAACGTTTAAAAACAAAATCTGCTTAAAAATAAATAGTTCCTCTATAAAACGTTAGTGCTGTGTGTCGCCTCTATATACCGATTTCATCGATTGTCACGAATTGATTCGATTCGTCAGCCGGTTCTAAAAATATTAAGAGCCATAACGCACTCGAATTGCATTTTATGCGTGTTTTTGAGGTCCACTGTCAAGATAGCTTTTCATACCAGGCATATATAAAAAATATAATTAGATTAACTGAACATTTTTCTAGCAAACCTTTAAGCTGGTTTTTTAAATAAATAATCCTATGTTTACATAAAAAAATATTGAAATTGGTAAGTTTTATTTTTTAAAATTCTCATAAACCAAACCACATATGTGACTTAAGTCTAATTTATACATAGAAATGTTCACAATAAAATTCTACAGAAAACCTTAAACTTACATTTTTTTTTAAATTGCGTTATATTTTTAATATAAATAAAAAACTGTCAAATGTTTATTCTTTGATGTTATCGAAGGATGCTCGAAGTGCACGTGGTCGACACCATTTGCAAAGGCGGAACTTCAAGGTCACCTCACGATATACTGGCTCTTAAATACATTTTTGCTACTAGTATACATACAGTGTCGTTCTTTCGTCCATATTTCGACGTTGTATGTATGCACCTACAAAACGAAAAGCTCTTGTATATTATTAGCCGTTTATAATTCTGTCAAATGTGAAAATATCTATAAATTATATTTTTATTAAAACCGTAGTTTCAAGAATGATTAACAGTTAATACCCATACCTGCGTTATTCATTAAAATTACAATTTATTCCTGGAACATTGAAACACAATAAGAATTATTTGACAAAGTAGGTAGGTACATATATATTTATTTATTCATCTATCATAAAGTACCTTAAATATTTTTCATACAATTAGCTAACTAAGCTACCGTTTATACCACGGTAGGCTATGCTTGCTTTTGCGATAGGTTACGTACATATTGCACAAATTAAATATTTGACAATATAAATAAATATAAAAAAAGGGGATGTCCCAGGAGGTAGTGATAATCGAAAGCAGGTGGAGGTAAAGGACCTCAAGGTTCATCTGAAACACCCATCTACAGGTAAATCATTCTCCTCCCTCCTACACCCCTCCCTTCTGTTGCCCTCTTTGAAAGCGTTAGTGATATCACTATTGGGATATTGGGATATCACTGGGACGTATTTATACGGCCCAGAAAACATGGCGCTATTTTCGCGGTCATACATGCATGCAAAAAAAAAATACATGCAAAAAAAACTAAATTGACGGATATTAATAAATAACAACATTGTTTATCGTTACTATTTGTATGAAAAAAAAATGATCCAATCTAGGAAATACCTACACCACTTACATAGGCTAATATTTTTGTTATAAAGAAATCAAAAAGTACTCCAAAGGTTTCTTTGTATTCATGTACTGTTATACAAACATATTATTTACAGATTTATTTACGCATTATTTTATACTGTTTCTTACATTTACAAGATACAAGATATTTCCATAACAATTTTTACAATTTTTACATTCTTACATAAATACATACTTATTTGAATACAAATAGAAGGATAAGATTCAAAACTCATTTATATTATATAAATTCAAATTCAACAAATCTAACTTAATAGCCTTTTTGAATTTGCCTATTTCACGTATTTCTTTAAGGTTCTCCGGTAGTTTGTTGTAGAATTTAAAACCAATAATACCACAAACTACTTTTACTAAATTTAGTTGAGATAATTTGAACATAATTGATTTTATTTCTGGCGGTATGGTTGTGGATTGTCTCGAGTGTCGCTGAGTTTGATCTATTGATAATGATGTGGCACAGCGCTTCTTGAACTAAAATACCGTATAAAGTAAAGCTCCCAAGCTTTCTAAAGTATACGAGTATATGGCTTACAAGGTTCACTGGAGTATATTCCAACTACTAAATTTACACTTAAATCATTTAGAGTATATGATGAACAGAAGTGGTCCTAGAATGGACCCTTGAGTACCCCAATATTAATGGAAAGTTCATCTGAAATAGTTAAAACCTCTTGTGATCGTTCATTGATCTTTTAATGGCCACTCATTGTTTTCGATCAGTTAAATAAGGTATTTTTTTTAAACTATAATTTTATTTATTTTAAGTACATATTAGAGTACTAATAGTTACTAAGCCATAGATTGTACGATTGTAGGGCGTGGACAGCCGTTGTATAGTCAGTCACTTTCAATAGCTAGAACTTACTACTCCCTCTAGAACTCTACCTTCCTCTACTCTGCTCTAGAACTTTCGATAGATTATATTGAATTCTGCTAAATAACAATAGGCGACTTCCCCATATATCCTTGAGCTCTTGACGGTGCGTCGAAGTATTCTTTCGACATCTCCGTACGGTGTTTCTTTTTAATGCGCAGTTCTCGAAGGATTTATTTTAGACTTACGGCAAAAATAAAAATACCTTTGATCATTAAAAAACAAGTGTTTTTTCGTAGCAATCTCTCCTGTCTATGGCTCGAGGTTGTTTTTTTCTAAATGTCCGTTGAGATGAAAAATTATAATATAGGTATTTGTAAATATTTCACATTCAATAGAGGCAAATCGCACGCATAGAAACAAATCGCAGTCCATCTAAATTTAATTTGACGTGCACTAAACCCTCTTTTACTGATATTTTAAAAAAATATAATTTTACATATAACTAGAAACAATCAAAACGGACGCAACGCATATAAAGAAATTAGCGACAAAATAGTTTATCATTAAAGAAGCATACATTTAATTTTGACGGAATATTTAAGGTTTGTTTAATAATTTTGAAAAATTCAGCAATATAACCTTTAGTAATTTTATTACTAATCCACATTTGGTTTCTGGAATGAAACCAAATGTGGATTATTGACATTTTACGTACCAGTATTATTTATACCTAACTACTCGTGAAAGTGATTAAATATCCACAGATTAGAATGTAGAATGGCTGTAGTAATTTTTTTGGCTTTTGTGTGAGGGTGTGTGTACTATATCAGCGGTTTATGCATGTGTATTCTATGTAAAAAAAAACGGAGTATTAACTTACCTGCATAATACAAACATGTTATTATTATGATACTTGTAAATAATCTATCATATTTTTATAAATACCTTTTAGAAATATTGCCTGCTAAAGAGACTTTTACATTCGCTGATGATCTAGGAGCTAATTCAGATCGCCTCGGCGGACCCTGAAAAATTACGGGATGCGGCCGCAAATATTATGACCAGACTATTAAATAATACTAATTAATACACATAGGAAATCTCCCTCGAAGGACTCAAACTGAGGGGTCTATAAAGGATCCCCTCATCTGATGCTTCGGGCAAGTTCTAAAACGGTCCCGACAATAAATGTTCACATAGTGGACATAAGCCATCAACTATTTTTTGGTTTTTTTGTTGTCATTTGCGAACTGCGTTTGTAATTATGTAATTGTATGTGAGCAAATGGAATGCAATTAACATCCTCCATTCGCTTCATTGTCAATTTCTCTGTTTTGTTAGCACTAGTTTTCACAATTATTATCACCAAAAATAGCCTTGATGCACCCGACAGAAACTCGACCGAGTGCATTATTCTCAAGTTTCCTTGAAGATAAAAGGAATTAGTGCAGCGGGTAGCGACCTTTGACCTACGCGTTCGTCTCCATTAGCTTTAATTCGGGAAATTGTCAAATGCGCGTATTTCTCATCTACACATCTGTCGACTTACAAATCGCCATCGGGCACGTAGCAAAGCGAGCGATTCTCAGTTTAAATCTTAAAAACTCCGGTAATTGTGTACTTTTATAGCATTAGAGTGTCATTCGACAGATGAGTGTGTTATCAACAGGTATAAACAATATTGCGTTCCAGTGGTCGAAATTCCAACGTAACTCATTAAACTTTTAAGTTTAATCATTATTAAGGTTCTTATACCTCTATAATCATTGCATATACGAGTATATTACTTCAGCTGTGAACGTGTACAAATACGCCATTAGCGTGTGGTAACCTTAATTGCCTGCATCATTGTTTACCTCAAGGACTAGCATTTTACTTCTACCTTATTTGCGACGGCAATCCCCTAGGGGATCCTGACCCACAGGTTAAAAAACCCTGCATTACAGGTTAGCTCAGATTTAATGGATCAACTAGCTTGTAAAAGGATTTTTACTTGTAGCAAAATTGTTCATTGGTCATGCATCGACTGTCTGCTGTCGCGGGGGGCTAGGGAGCCTCATGGATCGCGGGGCGGGCGGGGGGGAAATTATGATATTAGAACTACGGTAGTTTTTGCTCTAATCCAAACAGGGCGTCCGCCTGGGTTACAAATTATTATTGGCGATATTGCACTGTACTCGACGTGCTTTTCAGAAATTGCCCGCCTGCACGCGTCTCCTTTGCGCCCGCGCAGACAACGCGACTGGTGGTCGCGCGTCGCTTTAATTTTAGCATCTGCATTGTGTGCATACGGCGGCCATGACGTTGACCTCAGACCTGCGGGGTTCACACATCACAATCAACCGGCCAAGATGGCCTCCCACAATGCGACTAGTCTCCGCCAAAGACAAATAGCTCGCTCGCTTGGCTTGCTTCTGAAACTTCGTCTGTTGCAGTTGCAGAAGTGCACACGTTTACGTTACAGCCTCTCTTAACTGACTTGCTACGTCACCGCCGAAACTAAAATATGTCGTAAATCGAAGTATTCAAAATAGCTACAAAATACTTAACAGCTAAAAAATAACTGCGTCATTTGTGCTGATAATGTCATGGTTATCACTTCCAACGAGATTCCCGCGTCACCGAAGCTGTCGTCTAGGCAACGGGGTAAAAATAATAGGGCGACTGTCAAAATAGTTACGGCCGGCGATGTACCTGAATGCACCAACTGCGGAATGTGCAAGCCATGCAATCGGCAATAATCAATGCTCACATCGACTGCTCTGATCTTCTGGGGCTCACAGATGTCCGGGTTCCATCTAGATCGACTCGCCACTGTGAGACATTCCATTTGTCATGGTTGAGTACGAATTATGCACAGAATTCATATATATATATATATATCGAGCATGTAAGCTTTACCACAGCATGTTAAGTGACATCGATATATTTATCACTACTTTCCCGGCATTCAAGAGAATGTCTACTCTAGCCCTTGAATAGTATATTTTTATTCATATGTATTCATATGTAGAATTTATTATATTTTATATTATATTGTGTTTCATATTATATTCTGGTGATTGTCCCCAACCCTCGCTCCCGAATGGGTTATCTACTTTTTTAAGTTTGGAGGAAACTATTATTGGCTTTGTGTTTTAATTGTTTTTTTTTATTATTGTAATAACTTTGTAAGCTGTTATTTCCTGAAATAAAATAAAAAAAAATAGAAAATACGACCGGGATAGAACGTGATATCATCGTGCATTTTTGTTTAAATATAAGATTTAATCGATGAATAATTTCGTTTACGATCGTTCGACGGTACGATCAGCCTTGTGCATAGTCGCGTCAATTCGGTAATAAAATTACTTGCATTTTATCACCACTGAACTTCCTTTCGAGCACTTTTAAGCATAGCAGCGTACTATTTGTTGATATATTTCTAAAATGCTTACATCATACAGGCTGACAAAAAAATTCGAAAATAATTCATGTCCAAATTTATTAATTTTATCAAAGCGCTCGTGTAAATTTCCTTTTTGCTCGCAGGCGCTCGGCCAAGGCCGGTCAATGTTTGGCGCGGCGTGGCCTCGCTATCGACCGACCTTATGACAAGATATGACAATTTCATATTATCACGTAAAGTTTACAATTTTTTTTACTGGAAACTATGATGATATTTGATATGAGGTCAAGAGAAACATTTAAAATCGTAGGGCGAATAAGCTGTTTTTTTCTTATCGGAAATGGTCTTGGAACACAATGACAGAGACGAAGTGCTGGATCGCTCCATATTGACAACTCCATTCTACTTATAACATAGTATAGTGAACCGAAGGATAGAAGGCACGGTCCCACTTGAGAGGTAATATTAAACAATTATTAAAGATGTCGCCCTTCAGGTAGGATTTTGATAAGACATCTATTATTAACCCAAAAATGTGTCGACCTGTATGGTCCAATAAAATAAATTTGAAACTTGAAATTATTTCGGTAGCATAGTTTATTTTTTTTTTATTCATTGGGTTTCAGATTTATCTTAAGTTGTTTATTTATTAATCGTTGTGATTAGTGATTCTAAATCTATATATTCGTGTAATGCATTACAATGTATAGGTAATGGAGGGGTAATCGTTTCGGACGATATTCGGTAATTGTAATTAGTGTTTCAATCTATCATTACGATATTATTTCGTAACGATAAATGATTATCTGCATGCGACTCGGTGTAGCAGAGGTGTTTGTCTTGAGTTTTATTGTATAAAGGGTCAACATTATTCCGTGTTACCATACTAATAAACTAAAATCAAGATTATTACTCGACCACCGGCCGCCAGATATATATATATATACTAGCTGACCCGGCCACGCGTTGCTGTGGCTAAAGTTTTTGTTATATTACATTATAGTAAACAATCTAAGAGGAACAATAAGAGAACATCAGTCACGGAGTCCACTATGCTTTTTCACACAGATGGTATTTGTAAAAAAATATGGTGATCTCCTTATTTGACTTTCTACTACTATAACCCTTTAGTACAATGAAATTATTTACGAACAAAGACGAAAATGTTGATGTTGGTATACAAATTCACTGGATTGAGATTTGAAGGGGAAGTACGTTGAACACAATTAATTAAAATGTTCTTACACTTGATACTAAGCAGAAATCAATAGGTAAAAAATAAAAATTTATCAGATTTATTATTTCCATTTAATTTTATAACAAATATAAGTATATTACAGTATAATACAGTAAATAACATGTGACGCTTAAACTCATGAATGAGGTAGGCAAGGCAGACAGTCTTAAACTTTTAAACATTAATATCTTTTTTTTTGAATTATAAATACTTTCAATTTCAATTTAATTTAACACCAATCGGTGCACAATGTTTTTGGTTAACCTGTCTTTAGCTAACACAAATAGATTCGACGGTTTCCCAACACGTGAACACGCAACATATAGTTGCCCATGAGAAAAACATGGATTTTCCAAATCTAAACCACAAATGGACATTGTTTGACCTTGAGATTTATTTATAGACATGGCGAAAGCTAAACGAATTGGAAACTGTAGCCTTTTGAAGGGTATGGTAGAATCTGATGGTATCATCGGAATACGTGGCAGCAGGACCACTTTTCCTTTAAACTTCCCAGCCAAAATGGTTGCTTCAAGAATGTTTCCGGTGATCTTTTTGATGACCAAACGCGTACCGTTACATAATTGAGGTGGATTCAAATTACGGAGGAGAATAATAGGGGAACCAATCTTTAATCGAAGATTATGTGGTGGCATTCCAGGGATATCTAATGAATTTAAAAATTCAATCGGAAAATTTACACTTTCATTTTCATCAACAACAGTATCGATTGATTTAAAAGACATCAGATCGCCTGGTAACAACTGTTGTATCTGGAAGTTAATTTCGTCAACATCAACGTTTTTGGCTGCCAAAATCGCCCGTTGACTAAGCCATTCATGATTCAAATAATTATTCTGTATATCCGGGAAAATACTCTGAATCAATTCAGTTTTATCCTGAACAACAGTGCAAAAATTGTCTGGTAGTTTAATGCATTGCGTATTTGGTTGCAGTTTTATTTTACCGTTCCCAATATCTAGTAGTTGTTCGGAAAATATTAGTGCTGATGGATCATTTTGCAATTGTACTCGCATATTTATGGTCAATCGAAGTGTTTAAACACTTCGCCATAAGAATGATTGTTTCAAACATGCATTAATCTCATCCGCGAAAGTAGAGCGAGGTATAACCGGTAAGGTCTGCCGGAAGTCACCAGACAAAAGTAAGATAGCACCACCGAAAAGTTTATTATTGCTGTTTAAATCTTGCATAGTTCTGTTTAATGCTTCAAGTGAATATTTGTGTGCCATTGTGCACTCATCCCAAATTATTATAGAACTCTTCCGCAACACTGCAGCTATTCCACTATTCTTTTTGATGTTACACATTGCATCTGGTTTATTATGAACGTCCAATGGCAGCTTGAATGTTGAATGTGCTGTTCGCCCACAATCCAGTAAAGTAGCCGCAATGCCTGACGATGCTAATGCTAATGCGATTTTTTGTTGCGACCGTATTTTGGCAAGAATCAACGATATTAAAAATGTCTTACCTGTTCCACCGGGTGCATCCAAGAAAAAAAAACCGCCTTGTTCAGCAGCAACAGCCAGCATAATCCGATCATAAATAATTTTTTGTTCTGCTGTCAGTAATGGTTCACTGTTCATGATAATTGTTGCTAAACTTCCATGGTCATATTGATTTTCTCGTTGTAAATCGGTATTGACTAAGTCGGTGGCTGGACGATTAGGTGATGGCATACCATAATGATTAAGTGGTAAATTTGAAATAAGAACACATAAATCCTCGATCAAGACCAATGCTTCATTGTACATCTCTGGTGTATAATCTATGTTTTGGCATTGATTTGTTTGTCTAATTCGGTGCAAGATGTCTTCTGTCATACAATTTTTATATTTTTCCCACAAAGTTTGTGCTTGCGAGGGATAACATGTCGCCAAAATAATTGCAAACAACTGACGAATGTTATTCGGTGTTGATGTCAACGCAGCATCAGCAAGCGTTAAGTCCCAATGGTTATCGTCTTCTAGCAATTGCAGTTCACGACATGCATCCTGGTATGTATTGAATACTCGACCATTAGCTGTTCGTAAAAATTCAAAAGACGTTGGTCCGGGAACATTCACCAATAACAAACGTAAATAGAAGCACTCACGTTGCTTTGGATGTACCGTGTAAAGTCTCCCCAATGTCTTAGCTTTGAATATGCCTGTAATGGAAGGATGTGGTTTTCCTTGTTTCCGTGGCTCCCATTTTTTACTGGATTTGTTCCATGTGAAATAACGTGGAACATCACCATACACCAATGTCTTCGCGAATTGGCCAAAAACATCAGGTTTTTGACACAATGTAAAAAATTCAGTTAGAGTCGTTTTCGGAGCTTCGAACGCTCTTTGGAGAACATTTTCTTCAGTGAAGTATACACGTTGACCGTTTTCAAGATGTATTGCCAGATGTTGGACAGCAGGATCTCTTTCGTGGATGGGAAAGCTGAGAATATGCCAAATAGCTTCATTGCTGCTAATGTATCTGCCCATTTGGTATCGTGCTATTTCGTCATTTTTATTTATGTTTTTTACTTCAAATATGGCCAAATCACTGCCTTTGTTTACATATTTACAAATTTACTTAATTGATTTAACAGAACTGCAAAGCTCAACATTGATATGAGCTTTGTAAGTTTTTGAAAGTAGTGGTGAGTATGGTACCACCCACTGATTATCAAACTCAACTTGATTTGGAAAGTTCGGCAGTCGCATTGTAAATGTGTGGCCACCATTCTCAGTACTTCTGCGGCGATACATTGGATAACCATCAATATCCGTGATCGTGTCATTCGTATGCGGCTTTGGGAAGTTTTTTTACATTTTCCATTTTCCATGCACGGTGACGTCATGTTGAAAACACCGCATGGCCCATGGATCATGTGTTTGGTGACAATATCAAATAATTCTTGATCAATTAATGGGTCTGGAATTTCGGCTGAAATTATTTGATCGATTTCTTCAGGACGGATTCTATCTTTAAGCCAAACCAAAATGTGGGCATGAGGCAAACCTCGCTTTTGCCACTCTATCGTATACAGCCAACAACGTGTGATACCAAAAATTGTATATTTAACAATAAAATCAATTAAGGATTTCAATTTTTGTTTAAACACACGTGCAGTTAAATCATGACGATGAATGGCTTGTTGTCCTGGCAATAGTAAAGTTTGTATCTCTTCCCAATTCGGATTACATGTGAATGTAATAAATAAATCCGGTCGGCCGTAATGACGTACGTAAGTCATCGCATCTTGTATGTATTCCTGCATGTTCCGTGGACTGCCGATGTAGCTTGAAGGTAAAATGAAAGCATTACCGATGTCATTGGGATTTAAATTTCCATCGATGTTTCCAGCAACAGCATCTCGTAAGTGAATATATTATTCCGATCGTAGTTTTGCCTAGTTGAATCGAAGGAATCGCAAGCGTTCGCTTTCGACCTTAGCATACATATCAACAATGTATTGATGGAACAGCTGACGATATCGAAGGATATAATTGTCTTGATGTTGTCTAACCATTATTCGGTGTGCGTAGTAGTTCATTGAGCTAACTTTATTATTTCTGTAATCACCTAAAAAAATAAAAAATAAAATGCAATACGAAATTAAAATCTATACATACAGTAAGAAAGTAAATAGATAATTGTCAAATTTACCGGTATTTGGATCATACTGATTGATATTAAGGTGATATTCATCTTGTCCTTGCCAAAATATCAATGGATATTGTAGTGCGTCATATGAACGGTGTAGATCCGAAATCGTACTGACAGTGTTGTCTCGCCGTGTAATGTTTATAGATCTTTTGTCAACTGGATCACCAACCATGATAACAGCAACCTCATCAACAGTTGGAGCGTTGAATCTACCAGCATGTTCACCTAATGGTACTTTGTCGGCTTTTATGACGATTTGATAATTGTCATTTTGCAGTCGTGGCGAAACTCTTTTGATCAATTGAATTAGTTGATTGTGATCTTCTAAAAAATTTTCCAATAATATCACAATTGCTCTTTCCTCTGCTTGTTCAATAAAATTATACAGGCACCGAGTCGTCACGCGCTCTTCACAATCGCCCATAAAATAAAAAGGTATCGACATCTGTCAGTTTTATGACTGCCAAATAATAACAGACAAATAATTAGCGATAAATTAAAATTGCGACTATAATTTGAGATTTAAACTATCCTATCTCTCAAGTGCACATCGAACTGCACATGGTGTTCAAATTTTATTATAATCGGTTAAGTGGTTCAGCCGTCCATTGAGGACAAACATTGTGACACGAGATTTATATATATTAAGATATTCAAATATAACAATTGAAAGTGGGACCGTGCCTTCTATCGTTCGGCTCACTGTACCTACTCGTACTTTTTACTTTATTATAGTCTTTATTTATTATAGTACCTATGGCTCTATCTATGGGTGTAGTTAAACGCTAGATACCACAACATATTATATAATTCGAAAATTACGCATTCGATGGAACACCTGTTTAATGACACGCATATTTCGTAATGAAATATCAATACTATGGTCCTTCCAATACACCTAAAATAAACGGGCTCCTTCTAAATGCCTTTTATATACAGTATATACTTCTTTTTTACAGAAAAGGATACACTAGGAATTTTTAAGGTCATTGGAATAATCTTATTCTTTATTAAACCAATTCATTTACCAATTTATTCATTTTCAATAATGACATTAATTATTAAACTGTTATACGGCTGCGGATAGTTTTAATGATTAAAATCATTTACACATTATGGTGTATTTGGCGATTTACTTATAACGTCTTTGTAAAATTTTGTGATATATTTAAATGGCTGAATAATATGGGTTTACCCAAATAAATATGATATTGTAAATATAATTACCAATTTTACCATAAATTTCTAAATACTTTTAATAAATTCAAAATAAAACCCTTGCAGATACCTTAAGGCGAAACCAAAGAATATACATATTTTAATTTCAATTCATATAGACCCTTATTTTTTATGGCTGGCATTCGGTAACCATTGGATGTTTAATCATAAAAAAGTATGTTTAGATAACTGGATCTTATGTCATCAACATAGTAAAGACAGAGATTTTTAAAATACAATTCTATTTCTGAGAAATGTATTAAATGCTAAACTGCTAATAGTTCTTTTTAGTTGAATTTCTCTCTTATAAACAGCATTGGAGCCTTAGGAAAAATAGTAATTAAAAGGTAGATGGAGGGTCTACAATATAGGAAAGTTTGTTTTTTTATTTCTATATTATGAAGCTGTAACTAAATAAAAACCATAATTGCTTAATGACCGCGCTAAAAGTAAAACCCGACGCGCTTTAAAAATAAAGCACTGAATTTTAAGGTCGACTTCGGTATAGTTTCAGACGTCATCGCTGTTCCGTTCCACTTCGACGCGAGACATCTCGTATCAGATGGAAAAGATGTCAACGCGTCAATTTCAGTGCTAAACGCTCTCGCAGGGGCGTTCGCTAATTGGGTAATACGCGTCGCTACTGTGTCTATTGGCATTTTAGCACCCGCTATGGTTTATGAGCGTGCCCCCCCCCGCCCTCGCCCCCACCATGGTCTTGGTCGCGGGCGAACAATCACCCGTCCGAAAAAATACCTAGTTTAAAAGCAGCAGGTCTGGCGCCGTCGCACACGGCGACAGTTTTAATAAATTCTTTAGATAATGCAAAAGTAAGTGGACTTCGAAGATGTTCACTTTGTGAACATTTATATTTGTCATTGCGCATTGATAATTAAAATATATATCATTTTGATTTTTGTACATTTATTAAATTTTAATTAATGAGTATTCCTAATAAAAAACTGAATTTAATTAAGCTAGTAAGTTAACGCAACATTTATTGATTCTGAAGTAGTACGAAGTTCACTGGGTCAGCTTGTAAATAAATAAATTAAAGATTCATTAATGTTTCTGAGTCATTTTTTTTTAGGTAAGAATAACGACGATTAGATATTTAACGATAATTTTCATTAGGAACATTCTTTCGGCATTTTTCAGTATATTCTTTAAAACGGTCAGCTATACTCGCGCACTTTTTACCCAATCAATCCCAATGCCCATCGAAAGCGAACTGAGATGAAAATAAAACCATGATTAATCTATGCCTTTCATTAATTAAGATATACGCGACATGCCACCATCTGGCGATACGTACCCAATGACTCGATTTCTCGTCTCAGGCACTGAGTGTATATTTGCAATTGATAAGAACTTTAGAAGCATCGCGAAAGTTCTTTAATTTTAATTTCGGTCAGATTTTATCAAATCCACTGTGCGCCGGTCATCTTTTTTGGTTTATCTCCGCGCTGATGGCATCTCCGACACGAAATAAACTCGGTTGGCGCGTGGGCGATTGGATTCCCGATTGGTCAACGTTGTTTTCATGTGAATTTTGCTGACATGTCCTCAACTTCTCTTTCGAGCATGGATGGCCACTGATCACTTTACGGCGCCCCCGCGAATACCAACAGGCATGCAATTCGTTTAGTTCATTTTAAAGTAAAAATTACATCGCATTTTTTAGTAGGTTAGTGAAGTAAGTATATGCTATAGATCTACGGAAAACACACATATATATATATAAATATAAAAATATAGTGTTTGGTTTATTTTTTTCTTTAAATTTGCTTTTGATAGGTTTTTACTTTTTTTGGTTGTTATCTATTTATTGCTTTTGCATTTTATTATATTGTTTTTTTGTTTTTCCTTTTTCTTATTGATGTAACCCTTTTGAAACTTTTATACTTTTATACTTTTTTGTTTTTTTTTTCACCCACAGAAAAGGCACCGTCTTTGCGGGGAAATGTAAAGGGGTTTTGTAAAAAATAATAATAAAGATTTAAAAAAAAGAAATCTAAAACCAAGTTATCAATGTAAAACATCTAAATACTCGTAATTATTATTACTAATAGGTGTCCAGCGGTCGAAATTGGACCGTAATTCATTAAAATATTAAGTTTGAGCAGGAATGAGGTGCTTATACCTTTATAATACGGTCAATTTACCTCTATAATCATTGCATATATTTTTTTTTAAATTTGGTTTTTTATGTTAGCTGCGAGTGTGTACAAATAGTCACTTCATTATGAAGTCACTTCATTATTATACTATACACCTATACGAGTACATTATCATTAAGTTCGTATATTTGTATATTTTCGTATAATTTGTGAAAAAAAAACACGGACAACTACCTTCAAATTTCGGAAGGGTCTCTACAACGCCACAAACATATTTCGTAAAAAAGCAATTGGACTCTACAACTCGACAAACGTAAAAATTACTCCTAACGCGTGACGCGGTTTCTCGACCAACATCCCATCCCAATGAGTACAATGGGCCCAAAGAAGTATAATTTCAAAAAAACACAATTACAGTTGGAATTATTTTTTGATACAATTAATTGTCCGTTTTATTTTTTTTATGTGAAAATGAGACTTGACATTTATAGAAGTAAAAGATGGCGTTAATAATTATTTTTGCTTAACATTGACAGACTATTGAAAATAGAACATTTGAAATCCACAAAATTCTCACTCGAAACTCATTATGAAAATCAATGAAAATTTATTTTATTTAATTTGATATATTTGTAACACATGTTATAGATAAATTTTAGCTTTCTGCACTCCTCCATAAGATTTTCTATGCTAAATCTCACACTCTTCCGCGCGCGCAAAGGGGTGCAAAGTTTTCCCTTCACGTTAATACGTGAAGGGAAAACTAATATTAATATTAATTAATACTAATATTAATATATTTAAATTGTATTTTGAAGATTTGTTTTAATTTTGTTTCAGGTGAGATGAATTGAAATGATCAAGATACAGTTCATCTATATAATTTGCGAATTCGTGCCGACGGGACTGTAAGTTTTTGTTTGAATTTAGAGATTTATTCAAGGTAAGATTAACCTAGATTAATCTATCTGCGTTTAAGATTTCGTTGCGAAGTGACAGAATGCGGGATATAGTATGTTATGTAAAGCACACTTTGAAAATATTAAAAACAAGCTTTTTATTTTCTCAATAAATTCAATCTTTTTTATTAAATAGTGAATAAAGAAGCACAGATAAGAATTAAAAAAAAAAAACATATATTACAGTATTATAACTATATATAACATTATTAAGATTAACCCTTGAGTCAAGGTGACAAAGGTGAAATAATATGCAAAGAGTTTCTATGTTTCTTTACACTAGGCGAGCCCTTTCTGTGACGGTATAAAATAAGATGTAGTTTCATATTTTTGTTTTAAATTTCACGTACTCTTATAAGAGTTCATATATATTTACAGACGTAGATATAAGCAGTTTTTTTCCGTTTACCTAGGTTATTTAATATGCTACAATTACAAATTTACAAATTTTTTCATCAAAATTCATCATGGTTTCACCATGATGAATTTTGATGAGTTCGAAAACAAATCGTGCTTAAAATCGCAGGGCCGATAAGCTGTTTTTTTATCGAGTATGGTCTTGGAACACAGTAAGAACATTAATTAGGTCTTGGTAGGAGCATCTGAATATTATAAAATTCTCGGAAGGACAGGAGGATCAATCATAATTACTTCAAACTTTATTGCAAAAAATAAATATTAAACTTGCCCTACCGGTAAGATCTACCCGGCAGTTTGAATAATTTTGATTAGTCCGTTATCAAACCAATTCAACGAACACTGACATCTAACCACGTATTTCAAATATTAATGCTGTCCTTATTATCATTCAAAAAAGAAATTTCCAATATCCTTTAATACTAGAACGTGCGTAGGCGCAACAAAACGTTATATCCATTTCTTGTTGAGCGTACAGGATTTTTTTCTCAGTATATTTACTTTTGTTTGCTTTAATATTTATAATTTATAACAATTTGATTAAAACATCTTATATTTCGTTTGCTTTGTTAAATGTCGTTTATTACAAAAGTGCGTCAAAAGTTAATCTTGTTAAGAGAAGAAAATTGTGGTACCAGATGGTACCTAAGCATCCAAAATTAAAATCGCAATACGTTCGTCTGCCATACAACTTTATGCCTGATTAAACTTGGCAATTGGCTATTCAGCAGTCGGCACGCAGGATTCACCGTCCAGCGAATACGCCTCACCTTGGCCCAGGAGGAAATCCGCAGGTCCGTGTCGCAGCAGAGGCTGCGGAACTCGTAGCAACTCCCGGCGGGCGTACGATTCTTCTCGAGGTTACAACTGACGAGTTTCGAAGTATGCCGGGCTCAACTGGTACCATCTTCTCAACTCGTGGTAGTCTAGTGGTTTAAGGCGTTGGCTTCATTACCACCATCTCATCTGACTCCAGCACAGGCGCATTTGGCCTTGTTGAGTAGGGCTTAAAATAATTGAACGTGACCTAGGTTATAGCAATTTATTAAAAAAAAAAAAACTGGCTGGCAGCGATTTGGTCAGTTGTAATCGTTGTCGTATAGAAAGCCAACTTTAGCTTCTATACATTCATGATAAGAAGCTACTATCCCTGTCCTTTGGGAGTTACTCAGTGGAACGGGTGTCCCTCCAGGGAACCTACGCAGTTTAGTGAGTGTGTGAGTTTATTTTTGTGTGTAGTTAGATGCTCCTGAAAAACAACCATAGCGGTTTAGATGACTTCGGATGCTTGTCGAATAATATGGATTTATAGTATTAAACTGAACAAATTCTTAATTAATGAAAGATTGAAAGTTTGATGGAGCGCTCAAATATCACATTCGAATTTAATAAATATGACAGCACGACTGTTGGAATATATTCTTTATTACTAGCCAGTTAAAATTAATAACAATGGTTTTATATTTATTATATGCAACGTAGAAGGCTAATCAGAAAAAAAATAAATACACAATGATATTATAAATATTTTAATTTAAATATAAAGGCAACTGAATATTCAAATAAATGATATTAAGTAAATAGGGGAATAAATAAGTAAATGAAATATTTTAATTTTTTTTTCGTTTTCATTCTAATTTTGAGACGAAGAAAACAAATGTGGTTTCTAACGCATTTTGTCCTGAGCATCTAATTTAAGCTTCCTAAATGCATTTTAAACTTCCGTTTGATGATGATTCAGCATAACTGTACTAATATTGTCGGACAAAGGCGAATACTGCTCGAGGTCACTTAGGTGCAGGTTGAGTTCGCGTGCAAACATATGCGTCACATATCGCTTATATTGCACGTGTCGTGTCGACTGACCTTTTACCAATGGGAAATTTCTTCCGCTTAACCTTTTAAACCTTTTAAATATTATGCCAAAACGATAATATTATCGCTAGAATAAAAAGACGATCCCGCTAAGGTTGAAATAAGTTCAACGTCTGTTAAATGTTAATACGCAACAAACAGGAATAAATTATTGACTGGGAACCTATGCTAGCATATTGGAGCGGAGAAATGAAAACTTCAAATAAATATTACTTTTCTAAAATTCGACCAAAAGAGAAAATACCAAAATAGAGAAAATATTTTTAATCCTAAATTTTTTATTATTTCGAATTTTAAAATTCCGGCTCCCTCACGATCTTGTATTTCTCATGTGGATTCCATTAAAACTTTCAATTCGAAAATTTTCATAGAACCTATGGTTTTAAGCCTAAACTCATATTATTTTTTTTTAAATAGACTATTTTTAAGATATTCGACACTGTCAATTATTTTTTTTTTTTAGTAAATTTTCCCCAAATTCAGAAGGACCGCGGGCGAGCGGCATTTTGCTACTTGCAGTTCAATTGTTCTCAGGTACCATTTATGAGTTATTCTAGAGAATGAGTGTATGAGAAGGAAATCCGGAACGAGCAGGATCTTCGCCAAAAAATACGGGCCACTACAATAATTATAGTTAATAATAATCACCGTGCTTCATTCGAATCCCTTGTTTTATTTTTAAGAAAATATTTTTTTTAGAAAAATAAAGTTTTACTAGTTTAATATAAGAAAATAGTTTATGAAAATACCTTTATTGTATTTTTTTTATGATTTTTTTTAGATGACGTTATTGGCATTTTCATTTTTTTTTTAAAAAATGCCATAACTTTTTAACTATCAAGAATTTGATTAAGACATAATTAGTTTATTTGATTGTAAATGACTCCCCCTATCTCCTCTTTTCGTTTGACCCACGACTTACGGGACACCCCCTATATATAAAAAATACTGTTTCTTTGTACTTTATGCATTCCTAAACCGTCGATCCATTGCGATGACGAGTTTGGGAAGCTGTGGTGAGCACACCTGATTAGGTTTGTGAATTTAAAAAAACAAGAAATTCATCATTAAGGGGGGGGGCGGTAGTGGAGTTTGAAGTTTGTATGGAACTTATAAACCGTCGGGTTTAGAAACTCTCAAAATGGTATGTGGATTCTTTATATACATAGGCATCGAATGAGAAACGAGAATGCCTCTAAGGATCTAAAAATGAGGAGCGAAGCAACCCATCCCGAGTACCGCAGGCACGAGTTGCGGCGGCGCTGTCAAAGCCTCCTGCAGGGGGCACAGCTGCCAACCCGGGGTTGAACAGCTAGTAATAAATAAAAATATCTATTTTTTTTATTGTAAGTTATTTTTGATTGCGTGGCGTTAGTGGCCGCGGCGAGTGGGTCGATCACCACCGATCACCCATTCACCGCACCACCGCAGCGCTAATGGATCGGTCAATCACCAATCATGCGCTCAACGAAAAGATGCTTTAATTATCGCCGTTTCGACAATTGAATTGACGACGATCATTTTGACAAAATCAATACCATTTTGGTGCCGGCATTGTAACGACAATAAAGTAAAAATGTAAGGTTAGGATACTGTAACATTTGAATGTTACAGCATCTTATTGATTACTATAACATTTAAGCTAAGTGTACTTTATATAAACTGTTATTACTGTTAATATATAAAGGTATACCGAAACCATTTCTGATGAAAAAAACCCGCTAAAATAACCCTTCTATTTTAAATATGATTTTTCAAGACGTTATGTCATAATTCATCACGGTTTCCGAGAAAAATAATGTAAACTTTCCCAGATAATATTAAACTGTTGTTTTAATGCGCGCGCCAGCTGATCTTCCGCTCGCGACGCCGGGTCATTCTCCGCGCTTGATAATCGATCGCGTGTTGCCTCGCCGAAGGCAATTTAAGCCAGCCCTTTAATAAAAATAATAAATAACTAATTAATTTCGCACTGCCTAATATAATTTCTTACGCGTGGTAAAATGTACAGTTTTTTTTTTCTTGATCCAGGAGACACTGTGTTAATATAAAACAAGAAATGCTACGATACCTGTTGCTGTCATTTAATATCAACTGTTTCTATACATTGTTTGGTGGTTGTAAACTGTTTAACCAGAACCTGATATCTTACAGTCATTGAAGGCATCTTCCACCCAGACTACTCGCGCCTGTGGAACCAACTTGTGATGGGCTGCTTCATTTCCTATCTCCATCTTTACCCGCAAAACTTTTAGCCCACTCGATGTGCGTTATAATCGCGTTCGTTCACAGTCATAGCTACAGAGTCGCGTTCAACGAAGTTGCTACGTTCGTTACAAGTTACACCATGGCAATGAAACACGGCGATGAGTTCAGCTACACATCACGCAGTTATTAGGCGCCGTTTAAGTATTAGGCTATTTTGAAATCGCCTTTAACGTAACCCCAGTTATATGATTATCGCGTTAATCGCGTTGAATGGCCATAGAGGCGACATTGGTAATTAATTTGAGCAGATTCTTTAAGTTTACTTTAAATTGATACAAAATTTGTTTGTAATTAGACATATTTCCAATTAAACAAACCTTAGCACGTGACTCTCGCGCTTAGATGCGATGTGCTTGAGAATTTCTTCCACGTCGGGTTCAACGGACCATTTGCATGCGCGAATGCACGACGCGCGGGGAATATTTTTAATATTCCTTTGTTTGCGTCCGAAACCGTCTATCCTTACATTATATTTTGACTTGCAATTAGTAGCCAATTTAATAATTTATTTTTGGCTTTATTTAGTAATAAAACGAAAAACCGCGACGGGAGATTGTTTATAGTGAATAAAGCTATGATTTTGTTATTTATCTGTAAGAGTAGCACTGGAATTTTAGCCAAAATAGAGCTCGGAAAAGTGTTGATTTTGAGAAATGGCGCTACTACGACACACGCTGTAGGATTTAATATAATATAAAATAAAATAACCTCCTGGTAAGTTGTTCTATAGTATAGATTTTATATATTGTGATATATTTATTTAAAATATATCACAAAATAAAACCAGACTAAGCCGTCAAAGTTGCCCGATTTTGGTCGCGAGGGTAATACTCACTCTTAAACTAGCGGTCGCCCGGTGGTCGAAATTCGACCACAATTCATTCAACTTGCGGTTCTTATACCTCTATAATATGGTTGGTTTACCTCTATAATCATTGCGTATATATATTTTTTAAATTTTGTTCTATCACGTCAACTGCTACCGTGTACAAAAACGCCATTAGCGTGTGTTTGATGATGATGATGGCTTATGTGGACATTTATTGTCGGGACGGTTTTAGAATTTGCCCGAGGCAATAGATGAGGGGATCCTTTATAGACCCCCCAGCTTGAGTCCTTCAAGATTGAAGGGAGATTTCCTATGTGTATTTGTTAATATATTCCTCATTTGTATCACTGAACTGCAACAGGTTTACTCGAAGGCAACTATCCATTATCGGGGCTGAGGAATAGGCGTCTGGTGATAAAATTTGCGGCCGCTTCCCGTAATTCTTCAGGGTCCGCCGAGGCGATCTGAATTAACTCCTGGATCAAGACGAGGACTTCAGCGAACGTAAATGTCTCTTTAGCAGGCCAATCTGCCGTGTTTGCCTTAATTCCCTGCAATACTAATGAAATTTAAAATTTAATTGTAAATAACAGTTGAAAAAAAAAACAATTACAGAATTTGTGGATACAATTTTTTTTTGTTAAATTATAATGTTTATATAAATTTTCGTATTACAAAATTTCTTTTTAAATTAATATTGAATTGTATTTTTTTGTTAATATACATGCATAACATTCATGTTTATGATCAACACCTTTTTTGTTGCCATATTTCACTTTAGCAATATTGTTGTGAAATTTCCCACCGCAGTCCTAATCAAAAAACGATCAGCTTTTAGTTTTTCGACTATAATAAAGTTGTCGAATCCGCGGTCAGCGGCGATCAGCGCGAAGTTGGCCCAACTTCACCTTTCCATAAGTCGATGCTTTTTACATACCGGCGACCATTTGCGTCGCACGTTTTATTGACGTCAAAACATTGGCACCAAAATGCTCTGCTGTCGTGACTTTGAAGTCGCCCGAGGGGGGGCCCTGTCCCCGCCTAGTTTCCTTGTGTTTCTTCGTGTTTTGATCGCCCGGCTGCGGTGACCACGGGCGACTGAGGTTTTTGGAAATTTAGATTTTCTCCGCAACTCGTATATCGAGTTTTTTGAATGTCAACAAATAATTTAATTTTGATCCAGAAAAAATCTATTTACTTTTATAAACTTTTTATTTAAATTAATCAATAAATTATGAAGGCGGAGGGGTTTGTGCGCGTACGTACTTATTCATAGCTTCATGCATTTAATAGAAATTTTACGTTTTGTCGCAGTAATATCGTTTTACTATATTGCATAATCTAGGAAAATAATAAAAACGAGTGGTCTAGTGGAGTGGAGTGGAGTGGTGGTGGTGGAGTGGTGAGTGGTCTAAATTCAACCGTAATTCATTAAACTTAAAGTTTGTGGATTATTATTACGGCGAGTTTTCCTCTATAATCACTGCATTTTTTTAAAAAAATTGTTTCTATTACGCCAGCAGCGAGCGTGTGTGTACACATACGTCATTAGCATGTGTTATTTGCCTTAATTCCTTGCAATACCTTAAAATTTAATATTTTAATGTTGATATACATAGAAGTATAAGATGGTAATAATAATTATTTTTGATTGAGATTGACAGACTATTGAAAAAGGAACATTTGAAATCACACAAAATTTACAGTTCAAAACTCATTCTATCAATCGGCTATCAGTAGTATGAACGTTTTATTTTATTATATTTAATGTATTTGTAATACATATTTTAGATAAATTTTAGCTTTCTGCACTTCTTCTCGATATAAACGTTATATGCCAAATCTCACACTCCTCCGTGCGCTCGATATGCCTAAAAGGGGTACAAAGTTTTCCCTTCACGTATTAATATATAAATAAGGGTACTTAATGATCAATCGAATTTAAAACTCACAATATTAACTATGTAGACATTTGGATTGAGGTTTTTAAAAATGCTACTGATTCGTCATCATGCATTATAATTACTTTTTTTTAAAAGTTATTTTAAAAATTAAATAAAATAAAACTAATAGAAAATTTTCATCCAGTCAGTATGAAATTTGTGTATTTAAGAATAAGCATTTGAGTTAAAGGGAGGGGCGAGAGAGAAAAGGGTATTTCAGGCTGAAGCTAAGTTTTTATTAAGATTCTTGTGCGCTTTTAAGTTTAACATTAAATATATAGCTGTGCCATTTATTTGTTACTATACTTACCTCGCTGAAATTTATATTAAAACAACCTAAATAAACAAACGTACTTATTTTAATTAAGTTATCCTCACGACTGCAGCCGGTAGTTAAATTCACGTGCTGGTATCGCGTGCAGCGCCCTTGTGACGTCCGCAGTACAGGGCGGGCGGCGGACGATCCCGACAAATGGGCCCCGCTTGCGAGTTGGCAATCTCGGCCCGCGATCGGCTGGTGACACTGGCACAGCCGGGCGAGACCCACTGAACTCGTCCGTTTCAGGGATATTCATCATTTCTATTGACCCGAGCAGCGGTCCGCTTCTAATACAGTTCCATGGGCGTTGGCTCCATAAATCACCGGAGATATTCGACCATTGTTTCCGACGGTGAGTGCACCGTTATGTGACGATACCTTTAGAAAAATCAAACAAAACTTTAAAAAAGAGTTCCGTGGTTCACATATTTCCACTACAAAATGATTTTAAGACAAATATTACTACTCTTATGTATTGAAAATGCAGCAAAGCGGTTTTCCGCGAAATCGGTTTTTTATGCCACAGTTTAATTACAAAAAAATAACTTTTCAAACGCTTGTTAATCATTATTCGAATATTTGGAAAAAAAAACAATTTCCTGCTAACATAGATTTTAAGTAACTCTTTCATAATAAAAAATAATTTCATATTTCAATAACAATAAAGTTGTGCTAGGAAACAATGTTTGTATGAAAGTTCTGAGCAAAGACGGCCCTCTTAAGCAATATTGTGTATTGAAGATGTGCGCAAAAATTCTTTTAAGATATGATTTATAGTGCTGTAATTAATATACATAAAAACCCAAAAAAATATAAATAAATAAGGAATACCTATTAATAAAAAGTATTATTAGATTTGATACCGTATTTTATAGATGTTTAATTTGTTCTGGTTCGGCACAACGCTGTTATATTATTTTTTAATATTTTATAGGGATGGAAATTTAACTTTTATAATAGATGATTTCAATGGAAAACTTAAACTAAATGCTAACAATGCATGGAATATTGAAATGCGGTGATTCTTTTTCACAAACTTTAAAAATAAGAAATCTGTTTCAAAATAAATTATTATTAGATATTAAAAAACCGATCAACCATGGTTTATACTGAAGATGCATACGGTGTGGTTATTCCCATGCTATTATTATTCTCATCGAACAGCACACATGCAAATCAGCATTATAAGCATTTCCAAAAATGTCAGTTACGATGTTTTCATTCAGGATGTGCATTTTTTTCTTATCACCAGCATTGATAAGTCTCATTGGTGCTAATATCTGTCGTTTATTATTTGTGTCCTAATTGGCCTCGGTTGCGTTTTAAGTTCTTCCGACATTCTATAAATAGCGACAAATCGCGTTTCTCGGTGTTGGCAGATTCGAACGCGCGCTCTCTTGGATCGCTGCCCGCGATTTGCATTTTAACACATACATATGTACGAATATATATACCGACGAGGACATATGTCGGTATACATATGTTGTTGTGAATTCACTGCCTATTCAGTCAGAAACGTCGTGGCTCAAGACAATATCGATTGTTACAAAAAGAAACAGCATCGTGACTTCGTAGTCACGTAAATTAATAAATTATTGTGATAAGAATCGTTTCTTATCACAATAATTTATTAATTTTATTTTTAATAAACGCCATGACCTAGGTCATATCAAATTATTCTGGTAAAATACTTAACTAAATATGCTTGAGCCTGCTGTATCTCTAGGGCAGATGTGACCGCTGGGTCAATAGCCAAACGCCCTGACAACTTCAATATTATTATAATAGCAGCTTCAATACAGCTGCGTGATAATACGTAATAGTCCAATAAGGATTATTAATATGTCCTTAAGAATAAGCGTACGCTTTTTTTACCTAATAAAATAAAATAACAAAATATTTAAACATTTAGAGTGTTTCACTTTATTTCAGGAAGTTGTTGTGTCGATGTTTCAGGATTAATTAGCATGCAACGTATTCGGAGAATGTGATGAACGTTTGAGTTCACATTAATTTTTAACAATTTACTTAAGTATAGAGTATAATGATATAGCAAATTCGTGCAATCGATTGACACTACTATACAGTATTTCCTGCGTCTGTTATAAAGAAGGCAGTATTCCGTCCTATTCATGTCTTCAATGTTTCCCGATACACCAAGAGTTTTTTTATTTTTTATAAAAGTTTAAAAATATATGGTAATAATTTTTTAAATAATATTTAACATATAAAACAAATTGGTTGTATGGTTATTGTAAGTCTGGGAGCGTTATGTTTAATTACAGGTAGTTAGTAACTGTGTTTTTTCCTGATAAATTCTAGTTATTTTTTATTATTAATACAAAAAAAATAATAATAAAAAAAAAACGAATGGCATTTTCGATTGTGTTTGTGGTGCCGGTTACCTGGTACCCACCAGATTTTATATAAAAAAAAGGGCCCGACCAGCTTCCGGATACGATCTGAAACCCGCTGATGGTAAGGAAGGCACCCATCGCAAGAGCCGCAGACATGAGCCGTCTAAATCGTGGCGTTATCGCGAGAATACAATACCTATTACGTGAACAGTATAGTGATCAGTGTACCGTCATTGTTTGCGCGCGCAGCGCTGCGGTGCGGGTCGATGACCTAACTCGATCTCGACTTCACCTTCTATAATAATATAATCATAATAAATCCCGCGCAAGCGCGCTCGGCGGCTTTGCTTGTCATCCGTATTTACAGGTCTCATTTGCGACGCCGTGCCTCTGTTATATTTACTTTTCGGACCCATAGGTAAGCTAAAAAAAGTTTAGCTTAGTTTAGGTTTAGTTTAGGTTCTATACACAATGTTTAAAACATCCAAAAACATTGCTTAGAAACTGTACGCAATATTTAAAAACGACAAATAGGTCCACCTTGTAACAGGCAGTTCGCCGATTTAGGCTATAGACTAAATGATTTATATTAATGATTTCATTTTTGTACTTAAATAAATAAATAAACAGGACAGATTTTATACTAAAAACGAAAGCCCGTGGTGAATGGCTGGCCCCGCGTCCTATAAACAATAACAATTAAATATACAGTGTGTCCATAGACCATTCCCATGTTTATGTTCCCTATTACGCGTAAGAAAATGCATAAAAAAATGTGAAAATATTTTACTATAATTTTATGTTTCGTATCCGCCCGCGACCGCTTTATTGTTCCGCTATGTATAAATAAGGTATGTTAAATATTTATTTTTTATATCTAACCTACTAAAAGTACCTAACAATATTTTTTTAACACTTTTTATACCATATATGGAAGATTTGTGTATCGAAAAAAGGAGGTCTTATAAAATTGGTTTTCTGATCGCAATAATTTACAGAATCAACTTTACAGAATTATTAGCCGTCCAAAGTATCCTATCTGGTCGAGCCCTCCCTATATTTAATTCTTGTCGAGCGAGACGAAGCATGTGTTTGCCTCTCATCAAACGCGTATCACCTCACTCCGTGGCATCGTCTAAATTTACACATATTTCTAGTTCCATTGGGATAACTATCCTTAGAAAGCCGCTTCTGACAGGATTTTTCTGGTCCAATTTAAAATGATCAGGAGATGCCAAGATTATGCCGACCAAAGCCGCCGTAGGTACTACTTTGGTTCGTTGAGTCTGACGAAAGTATTCAGTCGAATTTAGTATAAAAATCTGCTGACGTAACTAAAAAGTGCCTTCCTTAATTGGAATATCGATAAAATCGACTGCATTATAACATATGAAGTTAACTCTGTCTTTAATTTTTATTATTATCTTTTTTGAAGTTATACTTCTTTGCGCCCGTTGTACGCATTGGAATGAGATGTTGGTCGAGAAACCGCGTCACGCGTTAGGAGTAAAATCCGGATTATGGAAGAAATTATTGATAATGTATAAATGTATAGTATAATAATGAAGTGACTTATACTAATATATTGAAGAAAAATGTCTTATATTTCATGTATATATCCTGTGTGTGTTTGTAAGTGTGTGAGTGCGTGTGTGCGAATGGCTAAAGAAGTATAACTTCCATCGTCTGGTCCGACTCAGACCCAATATTTTTTTATATTATTTTCTTAACAGTTTTATTTAAAGTATTAATTGACCCAACCGCAACAATCGTAACTACTATTTTTTATTTTGGATAGGTAACTAAAAAAAAATATAATTATTAAAATTATTATACATAAATCTACCATCTACTATATCTAATACAACGATCTTTTAGGCTACGACAACGCAACGACGATACGGCAACTGAGGGTACCGCAGAATGACGGGGGGAATCGTCGGTGTCACGTTTCCACAAGGACGATTTGTATGACATTCCATATGTTTTAAAAGATCGTTATATATACAGGATCTATATATATATACAGGATGTCTCAAGGTCAATCCCACAAACTTTAGGGGGTGTTTAAGTTCCCTATTAAGAGTAAGAAATTATGTAACAAAATGCGAAAAATTTTCATCACCAAATTTATTATTTTTGTAATAAAATTGGTGTAAATCGATCTTATCAATCGATAAATCAATATTATCTGTCGACCAATAGCATCCCTCTTACAACCCCAGAGAAGGGGAAAGGAGTTACCCCTTCTTCTTAGACCGACCTCTGTTCGACCAGTGACATCTGACAGTAATCATTTAGCTCCGCCCTAATAGGGCGTTTCGAACAACGCAGCAGGTCATTAACCTCGATCTTGACTGACCGCGGACTAGTGACCTAGTGACGTAGTTGTCCGAGGGAGAAGCCATTGAAAAATATCTATTTTACATGATTTAGAATAGAAACTTCAACATTTTTTTCTCGAATACCATAATGAATTTTGATATAGTTTCTTTACAAATAACACTAGGAATCGTAGGACCTATTAGCTGTTTTTTTATTGGGATTGACTTTGGGACACCCTGTAATATAAAAAATAATATTTGTTTGTTCGTCTTCTATGCATTCCTAAATCATTCATCCGGTTACGAAGCCCGCGAAGGTTTCTGAGAAATTGGCAAAAAAATATCTAGACAAAATTGGCCACCCGTAGGGCCTAGATTTAGTGAGTTGTTGTGTGCACGACCGCAAACGCCTAGAGATAGGGAGCGAAGATACCCATGTCGCGCGCCAAAGCCGCCTACAGGCGGCCGGGTAACAGCTAGTAATAAATAAAACGTGGCATGGCATAAATTACTTGTGAATTCAGAGTTATATCTGTACTTAACCAATTATTGGAGTGAAATGAAGAGAATAATTTTTTGAATAGCTTCTGTTTATGTATGTAGCATGTTATGTATTGAACTTAATATTTTCATATAGCCAAAAGATAATATGTTTATTGTAAAAGTACTTTTCTATGAAATATTGATTAATTTTGTTGTGATGTTAAGGCGCCACCAGTCCCTAAAACGTGTTTTGTAACGTATTTTGGTGCATTTTGTTGAAGTTATTCCCAACAAATGGCTAAAACTAAAAATTCCACAATATTCTACATATATTAATTTAGTCCTTTGCTTAAAAATAAAACGAAATACACCTTATTATAGTAATGAAAATAAATAAATAAGAAAGTGTTGTTTTTTTCTTGCAACGATTTTCTTTTAAGTTGTGTAAGTGACGCGAACCTAATTTTTCTTTCTAAAGATAGACAATATAATAATCTAGGACATTAAGTACTTAAAAAAAAACATTTTTTTGAAATGATAATAATTATTTAAATACAAAAAACATGTTTCATCGATTCCAAATGTAACGAATTCGCGGTCGGCGAGTATATCCGTCTCTTTTCTACACGTCAATAATGTTTGAATAAAGCCTCTCTTTCAAATCTCAAGGACAAATGCGTCCCGGGGCGCCTTAAGATCGCGCAGAAACGTCCGCTGTAGGCACAGAGCCAGCCATAGAATTTTGAAATGCAGTTTCTGCTCTTTCCTATGACTACCTAAATGATATTGAAATCGCTTTAAATTATTGCTTTCGGCTTACATTTAATTGTATATCATTAGCTTCGAATTAATTATATAAATACTATGACTTGAGTGTGTTGTTTTCAAAACAAGATTATTCCACTTTTTGCCTTTTTTAAAAACAAAGAATGATTACATAATTAATTATGTCATATTAAAAAAACAGATAAAAGTATTAGTTGATACCGACAATTTATACCTGGTAATAATACTTTTCAATTTATTTAAGTAATTTTAAAAATTGGATATTCATGTTTTAATAAATATATCTATGTAATAAACGCGTTTTATTTTTATTTTAGTCCGTCATAATATTTAGAAATATTCACATTTTTTTTTGTTTTTACGTAATTACCTAGGTCATATACAATTATTGTGCGCCCTTCTCAACTAGGCCAAATGTGCCTGTGCTAGAGTCAGGGGAGTTGGTGATAATGAAGCATTAAAAACGGCATGTGCGGATTCGAACTTGCGACCTTCGCGCCATTAGTCTAACGCCTTAACCACTAGACTATAACAATCTCAATTTGGTTCTATATTGTAAGAAAAAACTATGTTACTGTACACGTTGACCCGGAAATTATAATTTAGTGAAACGGTCTTTATAATTTTATGAAAGTCTTGTTTTGACTTCTTGAACGCGTATTTTTAAACTTGATTTACTACGAGAATTAACAGTATTTGGTAAGATATAAATATGGTTTCGTGTGGGATTCAAGATTTTAGATCTAGAAGAGGAAAAAAGGTTTACTCATCTCTGTCATTCCGACATACAAATTCTGTAGTGTTGTAACTATTTTATTAATAGATATAGGAGAAAAAATACTGGATATCTTTTATCTCATTAAGAAATTAAAACGACCGAGATAAAGATGCAAATTCAACTAAGTTAAATTAACTAATTACTACACAGTATTTTAGTTTTTACAAGCCGTTGGATGAGACAGAACGATTTAAGAGCACGCTCAAAACAGAGGAGCGCTCTTTCGGGAAGAGACCCCTTAACGGCTGATATTCTCACCCACACGCAGAGTCATTCTTTAGGATGTCTTCGAGCTTTTGTCATTCTTTACTGCTTACAAAAATGTCAAAATTAGGTGTTAATTAATCTCCTTAAGGTTCACAACTTTCGCTCAAAGAAATACGATAAGAATATTTGGAACGTTAGGACTGCGTTCACTGCATGACTAAACCGATTTTTTTTCCGGAGGCGTAAACATGAATTTTACAGATGAGATACAATCAATTCCTATGGAAATTTATTTTATTCAAGCAAACATTCGGACAGTTAACAAAATAACGTATAAATTTAACACAACCCAGGTTTCCAGCACCCGATACTGTCAATTTCATATGTATTTAATTGATTTATATAAACATACACATCACACATTTTCGGGTGATATAGTTCGACACGTCCGGAGTCCGTCCGATTAGAACTTTTCCCTGAAGACGGGACGTGTTATCGGGCTGTAATAATCCGTAAAATGTAATTGTCTTTCTTCATAATGCCATCGTAAACGCTAAAAATCGATTAACAGAAATGACTATATTTTTAATGTGAGACGATCTTCCTAAATTATTTTACTGCAATTCTCTAAGCACTCAGGCTTTATTTTAAATGCTTAAAAATAATAAACTTTTTGAATTTGTATAAAATGGGCCTAAATGTAAAATAATATTTGATAAATTTTAATGTTATTGGCTCTTTATTATTGATGGGCCTGAACTACTACTAAACCAGACTAAATTAAACTTTAGATAATTAGATCTTTTATCATTATTTCGCTATTGATATGAAGTTTATAGAATTACTCAATAGCTTGATATTGCACGACCTTTTAATGGGTATACCAACCTAGCATACTAATGGGTATACAACCTACATAATGGGTATACTATCCTAGAAAGTATAGCAAACATATATTCCCATATTTAGTAATTATATCTAACATAAAAAAAAAATTATCTATAAACTTATTCCCAGCCAATTTCCATGCTAATTTATTCTAGTTTTCTATTTTCACCATCAATAATATTGTGCGTAGTTACCTATTGACTGAAACTTCGTGGAAAAACTTTTCCGACGTATAAATCCTCCAATATCTCGACAAGTATTGATCAAATCCCAAAATCCCTAGCTAGGTTATTTGTAGTAAATTTAATAAGAAATTTCACCGTGGTAAGAAATTTGTCCAATATGAACTATCTGGTATAAAAGGTGATGTTTAGTATGTCACTAAACCTCTTCGTGGGCCCACGCAGTGCATGCGTTTGTCTGGCTACACACTCGTGAGAAAGTTACCGAAAATCTATTTGGTTCTCAACAAAATGGGTGACGCGGTTCTAAGCGTAGCCGCGGGGAAAGTTTTTCTCGGGCTTCTACAATTTATTTTTTAGACGCTTATAGAGAGGTCCGTGAGGTCTAGTCTCTGGCACACTCGCAGCACGAACGCTGGCTGTTTTTATCAAGTAATCCTTGTATGTTTTTGGCTTTCTTATTGTGTATTAGTCATCTCGGCACAGAGTATTCATCTTTAGTTACTGGCTGTTTGGCCTAATAGTACGGGACTAGCAGCATTTTCGTCACTTGATTTTAGCAAGACTTTTTTTCCTCTTTGGTATATTTTTTTTTCACATTCGAAATAATGTTTAAAATATTAGTTTTTGAACATTATTTAGAATACAATAACAATCGATTACATAAAAATCGATACTCTCCAGTTTCATGTTGTTAACTACAAATTATATGTAATAAAACGTGTGTTTCATACATTTATAGGTTAATTGAAAGTGCCTGCGTTCAAATCATTGATAAATTAATGAACATCATCATGTTTTGTGGTTATTAATCAAACAACGAAACTAGAGCGGGTCAATCAGTAGTGATTCTAAGCGAAGCGTCGGTTAAATAAACCTTACGCGATGAAGCCACGCCGCACTTTGTTTGGCGCAGAGTTGCCAGCGACGGGAAATTGACGAATTGGAAAATGTGTACATATACTGTAACTGTAAAAATAAACAAAACACAAATGACCTGTCGTCAAGGGAATACCCCCGAAATATTGTTCGATTAGGAATTAAAACACTTCAACTGAGCTGGAGAAACGCACCACTTCAATATCATTCGCCTTATATTTAAGGTCATGTCAACGCCGTTTGTCACACAGCTAAACTTTATAGACACGATACGTTAGATATGATGAATGTGCTGAAAGAATTTTTTTCATTAATTGATATAAATATTCATTTTTCGTTCTCTTATTGGTTTCAGTTTCTGATAAGAAATATGACAGTGCATTTATTGGTTCTCATGTTCTTGATAATCAATCATTTTAGACAGCCTCTAGTTAATAAACTGGGTGTCCCAAGACCATTTTCGAAGACTTAAGGTGGGTGTTGTGTAACCCTCTTATGAGTATGAAATGATATGGGACACGGTGTATAATTGCTATTTTGCCCGGTAATAAATCATTTTTTTACCATATTAATGAAAGTTTGACCATATTGCATTATCGCACAGATAGATAGGTGAGAGTGAAAGGCTGTCAGAAAATACAGGCCTGTATTTAAACCAGCGTGCATTACCTCAAGCGATGCAACTATCTGTGCGTTCAATATTAATTTTCCTCTAGCCATCCTGGCTATGTTTGAAAAATTTCAATCTGTAAAAATATTAAGGCGCCACCAGTCCCTAAAACGTGTTTTGTAACGTATTTTGGTGCATTTTGTTGAAGTTATTTCCAACAAATGGCTAAAACTAAAAATACCACAATATTCTACATATATTAATTTAGTCCTTTGCTTAAAAAAAAACGGCTTAAAAAAATCACATCGTTGACGCCCAGCAAATGCGCTGGTTCAATTATTACCGTACCTACATAATATTATTTATTTATGCATGACTCGCATGCGACCGTGTGACCGGGCCAAAGAGTAGCGATTTGCATAGTTGCTACACATCGCGTCGGCGGAGTCGAAGCGAATCATCTTTCCAATGTTATTTCCTAGAGCTTTGTAATCGAAATGTACGGCGAATTATTACATTAACCGACTTCAAAAAAAGTAGGAGGTTTCATGCATTTTGACTCACTACTCCGTAGTGGTATCAGTGGCGTTGTCAAATATTAATTTATTTTATTTTCTTACGGAAAAACACAGTTATATCAATAACATTAAAAAAGTAAGTACCTATTAAACAGATAATAAAACCGATTATGGATCTCCTAAATATTCACAAATATATTATTATACAGTAGGTATGATGTTTTCAAACTAAATTATTGCAATTGTTTTTTCAACGTAATCAAATTATTTAAATACAAACACGTAAGTATAACATTTGTTTGTATATATATATATAATATTTTAAAAAGATTTTTCGGTTGTTTAAACACTTATTATTATTAGTCAACAGATGGAGAAAAAAAGTAGAAGATAGAGATTGGGTGAGTACCTCTGCTCTGCTTTTTTGTTTCCAAGAAGTAAATACGCGTTTTTCTCTCCCCTCCTCGCCACACTAGAGGACGTAACGTCTGACAATATGTGTGTAAATACAGAATGTTCCAAGAAAATCATTCATGCCAAAATTTAATAATTTTACCCAAGCGCCCGTGTAAATTTCCTTTTTGCTCGCAGGTGCTCGGCCAAGGTCCACTCAATGACCCGGCGCGGCGAACTTACGACAAGAGCGATTTCATATTATCACGTAAAGTTTACCAATATTTTACTCTGAAACCATGATGAATTTTGATATGAGGTCAAAAACAAATCATGTTTGAAATCGCAAGGCCAATAAGATGGTTTTTTTTTATCTGGGATACAGTGTGGGATAAAGAAATAAGCGTACCTATTACAAATTTTATTATTATTATTGCCAAAGTTACCGAGAAAAGGGATGGAGTCAAAATTGGAGATAAGTGTTACGGTTAATAATTGAATTTCATTTCTGACGGCTGTACTAAAACCACTTATAGACCTGTCAAATATAGTCATCACGCCGAAGATTGATGTAGATTCTGCAATAACGAGAGCATACTTGGACTTACAACATATAAAATATAAAGGTTGTATTGTGTAGTCTCACGAGAGGGTACGTTTATTATTTGGATGTCTTGTAACAGAGCGTTGCATTTAATCGTGTCATATATTTTGTAAAAATGTCCTCTCGACGAATGTTACTTGGATGAATATAAGTCGGTTGAATATTATTAACTATTTTGCGTTAATGGATGAAAAATTCAGTTCATAAACACATCCGCAGGGCTTAATTGTTTATTTTATTGTGACGCGTTTGTCAAAGCAACAGTGAAGTTTCATAGAAATCGGTTCAATGGTCTCAACTGGTAACTCAAACATGAATAGACTAGCAAAACTAGCAAATCAATAGCACTTGATGTATTTATTATGTAAACCCAACTTTGCTGTTATATATAAGAGTGCGTGTAAGTGACGAATAAATAAGTAAATAAAAAAATAAACCCTAGAAAACAGTAAAATAATTTGAGATGCGACTTATGTATGTTGCGTGCAACATTTATGCTACTAGTCTACGAAATACGAGTATGCTTAGTAAAGATTAATTTGAACTTTTTGGCGAGAGACGCAATTATAGATTAAAAAAAATAAGGTCAAGAGCGATACGCGTTTGCGCAATCAAGGTTCCGTACCAGAACTTTGTCAACGAACAGTCGATCGATCAAATTATTGTATATTTAAATCTAATTTGTAATAATCTTTTATGATTTAGTTGGCGTTAGCCATGTAGGCGCCCAAAAAGCGTTTTTGCCAATCTACTATTTGTTTTAATAAAAACTGAAAGGACGACTTCAACTTGACTTAAAAACGTTTTTGTTGAAACTGAAAAAAATATTTATATTAATGTTAAAACAATGCATAACAACTATGCAAATGTGGCGCTTTACTTTGCGAACGTGAACAATTTACTACTTGTATAGTTTAGTTTTTTTTTTTTTTTTTTGAGTACCAATTTACCCTCGTAAAATCGGAATTATTCCAATTTTTGTATTGCTACGTTGTCGAATAATTTTTAAGAGTGCCTCTGTTCCTGATGATTAAAATTGTGCGAATATTATAATTGCTAGTATAAACAATTTATTATCCGTATATACAGCGACCGTTTCGCACACTTGTGTAAACCCTGTGTTTTTTATATATACATAGAAGAGGTACAAAAAAGATACTTTCATCGCTGGCAACCTTGCCCGCGTCCCACATCTGCGCAGCTGCGGCGGCCGGGCGTTTGCGCAACGCGGCAAGACGGGCTCCTAGCGCGCGTGGCGCCTTTGTGCTGCCAGCTGCTGCAGCTGTCGGGTGCGCGGCCTGCCTGCCTGCCAGTAGCACAGACCATTGGACGATAGGTTGATTGACACGTGTATCACGACCTTAATTAAAAAGCCCTACTTTGCTTATCTGCGCGAGCGATTACTGGCTGGTAAAGTTACAGACAAAAAAATTAGCTGGAAAAGAGGAAAAACATTTTGATTGATAAAATACGTGTTTTTATGGTAATTTGGAATACGCGTTTATTCCTACTTTATTTAATAATACAGAATTAAATGGTAGCTTAAGATATTAAAGATATACGTATATATAAAATAACTATTGTATAATTGAGTTGTAAAGTTATTTGACTTATATTTGATGATTGTTTTTTAATAGCGGCATATCGCCTGAAAAGATAAATGACACAATCTTTGATAATATTGAAAAATGTTTTGAATAAGTTTTTAATTATTTGATAGTGCTGGATAGCATAATATTTATAAAGGATCTAAAGAGGTCCTGTACTTAAGAGCCCAGGATGTCGCTTTAAACCCAGCGCTGAGTTTTATAAAAATGCATTTTTAACTCTCACCTGTCCTCTTTAGTGTAAAATATTGTCAAATATTATGTAACCATCTAATGAAATAAGTAATGGATAATATTTTAACAAAAAATATAAAAATAATGGATATGTGATTACGATGAATAATGATGACGAAATGAAATGATTTATGTATGAAGTTGGAGAAAATAAAAATAATGGATATGTAAAAGTGTAAAATTAAAGCACAAGATTTGTGTGCGTATTTTTTATCCAGCACTTTATCAAATAATTAAAAACATATTCAAAAATTTTTCAATATTGTCAAAGATTGTGTCATTTGTCTTTTCAGACGATTTAAAATAACTACTGTATACTTAACCTATATTAGATATTATGTTATTATGTCCTTACTAAGTAAATTGTATGTTTACTGAAAATTTATTGTGCTTACTTTAAAAACGATTTATATTTTATATCAATTCTTTGCTCATAAATGTAAATTTATTTTAAATTACAATTATGAATACTTCATTTAAGTATCTTATTAAGAAACCATATGCAGTTTTGCAACTAAGTAATAAGGATAAAACCATAAATAATATTCGATTGCGACATTATGTCGCTTCGAATGTAAACATAATTCCAAGCAAGGTTTTGATATAACTTGTAGGTTTTTCGTGCCTTTACATGATAGCACCTCCTCGTCCATACATATTCATACGAAAGTTATTTATTTATTTTTTTAACCTGGCAGGCTGTGAATGTAAATAGCATTCTTACTGCGAAATACTTCATTACTGTCTGATATTTTATTCATAATGATAATTAAAAAAGAAATACAGTATGCATTTTGAACTATTAAAAATAAAAAACATTTTGATATAAAACTATTTTTGGTTTTTATTTTTCGTTGCTTTGTATAAAATATGTATTCATATAAAAATCGACAATTAACCGTTTTTTTTTTCAGATTCTATCTACTAACAAATTTGAATTACATATAAATCATTCTGAAGTGGAGTATATACGCGTATATAGATGTGTAACTTTTTTATTGTTTAAAGTGTACAATAGAGGTTATTCTGTATTAGACTTAAAAATCGTTAATAGAAGGTTCTAATTGCTTCCTTGATCTGAATGTGTTTTTAATATTATTCGGTTCGCATACAAATACATTCAATACGATAATATAACTACGAGGCTACTTAATAGTCACCGACTAATACCGTAAGCGAAGACAAGATTTGCTCAGAGACACTTTGCTTTATTAGCGCCGAGAATTTATAACAAAATTAAAGATCTGAGAATGGATCCGTCTTTGTTTAGATGTAAAAAAGAATTTCTTACTGGCTACTTGAGCTCGGTAGAAAGCAAACAGAAACTTCTTTTTTGTGTATACTCAGATTCTAAGCTAAGAAAGTATTCTATCTACGTTTTCTATATATAACATATATATCTCAATAAGATCTATTTATGAGTATATGTATTATTGGTATATTTATATTATAAATTCAAATTATGCATTCCATATTCAAAAATTCAATTAAGAAAGCCGTATTTACTTAGGAAAAACTTTTATAAATATAGCGAACAATTAATTCTGGAAAGAATAAAATTAAAACGGCTTTTTCTTATATTATAATAATATATAAAAAAAAATGAATTATATTTTATATATTGTATCAAATGCTTTTGCCAAATTAACTTATTTTTGTGTAGGTACTTGTGTAGAAAATATAAGTCCATTCCTATGTATTAAATTACTCATGGGAAAATAAATAAATAATATATATATATATACTAGCTGACCCGGCCACGCGTTGCTGTGGCTAAAGTTTTTGTTATATTACATTATAGTAAACAATCTAAGAGGAACAATAAGAGAACATCAGTCACGGAGTCCACTATGCTTTTTCACACAGATGGTATTTGTAAAAAAATATGGTGATCTCCTTATTTGACTTTCTACTACTATAACCCTTTAGTACAATGAAATTATTTACGAACTAAGACGAAAATGTTGATGTTGGTATACAAATTCACTGGATTGAGATTTGAAGGGGAAGTACGTTGAACACAATTAATTAAAATGTTCTTACACTTGATACTAAGCAGAAATCAATAGGTAAAAAATAAAAATTTATCAGATTTATTATTTCCATTTAATTTTATAACAAATATAAGTATATTACAGTATAATACAGTAAATAACATGTGACGCTTAAACTCATGAATGAGGTAGGCAAGGCAGACAGTCTTAAACTTTTAAACATTAATATCTTTTTTTTGAATTATAAATACTTTCAATTTCAATTTAATTTAACACCAATCGGTGCACAATGTTTTTGGTTAACCTGTCTTTAGCTAACACAAATAGATTCGACGGTTTCCCAACACGTGAACACGCAACATATAGTTGCCCATGAGAAAAACATGGATTTTCCAAATCTAAACCACAAATGGACATTGTGTGACCTTGAGATTTATTTATAGACATGGCGAAAGCTAAACGAATTGGAAACTGTAGCCTTTTGAAGGGTATGGTAGAATCTGATGGTATCATCGGAATACGTGGCAGCAGGACCACTTTTCCTTTAAACTTCCCAGCCAAAATGGTTGCTTCAAGAATGTTTCCGGTGATCTTTTTGATGACCAAACGCGTACCGTTACATAATTGAGGTGGATTCAAATTACGGAGGAGAATAATAGGGGAACCAATCTTTAATCGAAGATTATGTGGTGGCATTCCAGGGATATCTAATGAATTTAAAAATTCAATCGGAAAATTTACACTTTCATTTTCATCAACAACAGTATCGATTGATTTAAAAGACATCAGATCGCCTGGTAACAACTGTTGTATCTGGAAGTTAATTTCGTCAACATCAACGTTTTTGGCTGCCAAAATCGCCCGTTGACTAAGCCATTCATGATTCAAATAATTATTCTGTATATCCGGGAAAATACTCTGAATCAATTCAGTTTTATCCTGAACAACAGTGCAAAAATTGTCTGGTAGTTTAATGCATTGCGTATTTGGTTGCAGTTTTATTTTACCGTTCCCAATATCTAGTAGTTGTTCGGAAAATATTAGTGCTGATGGATCATTTTGCAATTGTACTCGCATATTTATGGTCAATCGAAGTGTTTCAACACTTCGCCATAAGAATGATTGTTTCAAACATGCATTAATCTCATCCGCGAAAGTAGAGCGAGGTATAACCGGTAAGGTCTGCCGGAAGTCACCAGACAAAAGTAAGATAGCACCACCGAAAAGTTTATTATTGCTGTTTAAATCTTGCATAGTTCTGTTTAATGCTTCAAGTGAATATTTGTGTGCCATTGTGCACTCATCCCAAATTATTATAGAACTCTTCCGCAACACTGCAGCTATTCCACTATTCTTTTTGATGTTACACATTGCATCTGGTTTATTATGAACGTCCAATGGCAGCTTGAATGTTGAATGTGCTGTTCGCCCACCATCCAGTAAAGTAGCCGCAATGCCTGACGATGCTAATGCTAATGCGATGTTTTTGTTGCGACCGTATTTTGGCAAGAATCAACGATATTAAAAATGTCTTACCGGTTCCACCGGGTGCATCCAAGAAAAAAAAACCGCCTTGTTCAGCAGCAACAGCCAGCATAATCCGATCATAAATAATTTTTTGTTCTGCTGTCAGTAATGGTTCACTGTTCATGATAATTGTTGCTAAACTTCCATGGTCATATTGATTTTCTCGTTGTAAATCGGTATTGACTAAGTCGGTGGCTGGACGATTAGGTGATGGCATACCATAATGATTAAATGGTAAATTTGAACTAAGAACACATAAATCCTCGATCAAGACCAATGCTTCATTGTACATCTCTGGTGTATAATCTATGTTTTGGCATTGATTTGTTTGTCTAATTCGGTGCAAGATGTCTTCTGTCATACAATTTTTATATTTTTCCCACAAAGTTTGTGCTTGCGAGGGATAACATGTCGCCAAAATAATTGCAAACAACTGACGAATGTTATTCGGTGTTGATGTCAACGCAGCATCAGCAAGCGTTAAGTCCCAATGGTTATCGTCTTCTAGCAATTGCAGTTCACGACATGCATCCTGGTATGTATTGAATACTCGACCATTAGCTGTTCGTAAAAATTCAAAAGACGTTGGTCCGGGAACATTCACCAATAACAAACGTAAATAGAAGCACTCACGTTGCTTTGGATGTACCGTGTAAAGTCTCCCCAATGTCTTAGCTTTGAATATGCCTGTAATGGAAGGATGTGGTTTTCCTTGTTTCCGTGGCTCCCATTTTTTACTGGATTTGTTCCATGTGAAATAACGTGGAACATCACCATACACCAATGTCTTCGCGAATTGGCCAAAAACATCAGGTTTTTGACACAATGTAAAAAATTCAGTTAGAGTCGTTTTCGGAGCTTCGAACGCTCTTTGGAGAACATTTTCTTCAGTGAAGTATACACGTTGACCGTTTTCAAGATGTATTGCCTGATGTTGGACAGCAGGATCTCTTTCGTGGATGGGAAAGCTGAGAATATGCCAAATAGCTTCATTGCTGCTAATGTATCTGCCCATTTGGTATCGTGCTATTTCGTCATTTTTATTTATGTTTTTTACTTCAAATATGGCCAAATCACTGCCTTTGTTTACATATTTACAAATATACTTAATTGATTTAACAGAACTGCAAAGCTCAACATTGATATGAGCTTTGTAAGTTTTTGAAAGTAGTGGTGAGTATGGTACCACCCACTGATTATCAAACTCAACTTGATTTGGAAAGTTCGGCAGTCGCATTGTAAATGTGTGGCCACCATTCTCAGTACTTCTGCGGCGATACATTGGATAACCATCAATATCCGTGATCGTGTCATTCGTATGCGGCTTTGGGAAGTTTTTTTTACATTTTCCATTTTCTATGCACGGTGACGTCATGTTGAAAACACCGCATGGCCCATGGATCATGTGTTTGGTGACAATATCAAATAATTCTTGATCAATTAATGGGTCTGGAATTTCGGCTGAAATTATTTGATCGATTTCTTCAGGACGGATTCTATCTTTAAGCCAAACCAAAATGTGGGCATGAGGCAAACCTCGCTTTTGCCACTCTATCGTATACAGCCAACAACGTGTGATACCAAAAATTGTATATTTAACAATAAAATCAATTAAGGATTTCAATTTTTGTTTAAACACACGTGCAGTTAAATCATGACGATGAATGGCTTGTTGTCCTGGCAATAGTAAAGTTTGTATCTCTTCCCAATTCGGATTACATGTGAATGTAATAAATAAATCCGGTCGGCCGTAATGACGTACGTAAGTCATCGCATCTTGTATGCATGCATGTTCCGTGCCGTTCCGTATCGACATCTGTCAGTTTTATGACTGAATCTACCAGCATGTTCACCTAATGGTACTTTGTCGGCTTTTATGACGATTTGATAATTGTCATTTTGCAGTCGTGGCGAAACTCTTTTGATCAATTGAATTAGTTGATTGTGATCTTCTAAAAAATTTTCCAATAATATCACAATTGCTCTTTCCTCTGCTTGTTCAATAAAATTATACTGGCACCGAGTCGTCACGCGCTCTTCACAATCGCCCATAAAATAAAAAGGTATCGACATCTGTCAGTTTTATGACTGCCAAATAATAACGGACAAAAAATTAGCGATAAATTAAAATTGCGATTATAATTTGAGATTTAAACTATCCTATCTCTCAAGTGCACATCGAACTGCACATGGTGTTCAAATTTTATTATTAGTCCATTATTTTATTATTAGTCCATTGAGGACAAACATTGTGACACGAGATTTATATATATTAAGATATATATACATACTATTTTAATGAGTTTTAAATCAAAAACATTATAATTGTTCGTTCTTCGACCTAAACATTTAATAGTGTACAACAAATAAAGCTTACTCTAGAACGGGCACTGCCTATAGTTAGGTAGTTTTGTTAAATATGTACTTTAAAAACCAATAAATACATTATTATTATTATATTCTGATGTTAGCACACACACATTTTTTTTCGTGCTATACTGAAATACCTACGATATATCTACGTCCAGTGTCATGAAATCTAAACAACATTATTGAATTAATATGTTATCATTCTTATTTTTTGAATTTGCATCACAAAACAAATATTTTTTAAAAATATCCGAGGCACTAATCGTCCGCACTCGATCGAACCATCGTGACCTATTTGACCACGGACTATATCGTCTATAGCCTATAGCCTATAGCCTATAGCCTATAGCCTATAGCCTATACGGTGTTTCCGTCAGGATCGCTTGTTATATGTCGTGTTGATGCGCAATAGCTCTGGCTCCAATATCGCCTTTCGTCAAGCGAATTCGTTATCAACAAAGAGCGGAGCGCTGCGCAAATAAACAGCCGCTATCATCTACTTAGCGGTTTTATCTTCTAGTCAGAGAGCCAGCGTCATATGTTGCATTTTTCACAAAAAAAAAATAATAAAAAAAATGAAATTAATTATGTAACTAAAAATGTGTGTAATAGGCACTGAAGCAATCCATCACGAGTGCCTCAGATGTGGCTAGTAGAGTTAGTGATCCACTGCTACTGAAATAAAATTTATTTTTGCTGTAATTCGATTATTACTATTATTATTTTTTTTTAGCCGATTTTCATTAATTTTTGTTCGTGCACGTTGTAAACCTAACTTTAGTTTAATAAATATATAATGATTGTGTAAATAATTTATCTTAAAAAAAAAAAAATAGTTATCTTTGGACATCATTTTTATTTTCTTTCCTTTAGCCTCTGAATGTTTTTAAAACCTACTATTATTTCAGAATAATATATTTAATATATATATATATATATATATATATATATATATATATCTGTATTTAGAGTGCTAGTGCGAGTGTAGTTTAATTTAATTTTAATCTTTACCTGTACTTTAGCGGAAACCTGTATTTTTCATACAATTGTAAATAAATGTCACATTTTCTTATTTGTTGGCGTGTAATTTTGAGGGTTTGGCACTAGATCGCTGTGAGGAGAGTATGCAGGGAGTTATTGTGAGATTTTGTTATTTTTATTATAGTTGAGTGTTAAATTTGAGGTTAGCTCTCGATAAGCAATTCTTATCGCGATGTCGCGACACGAATCCGTCATGAAGATAGCACTCGCTTTAATTTTGTTTTGTTTCTCGGGTCATTCGCTATTAATTATTATACCGTTCGCAGCGTAGCTCTTCGCTCGCACTGCGAACGCCTGCGCCTCCCTCTCCCTCTCCGAATGCGCCTGCGCGATCATTCGCTCGTCGCTTGCGTCGGCGTCTACACCTTTCTTCTTCTTAACAGCGTTGTTGATACATCAACAAATTCGTCTGACTTCGTTTTATATACACAAACAAATAATGTAAAAATTTATCACACCGCAAAGTAAATAAAAACTACCGTGATTTGAAAAAGTGCGCTCTGATGTTTATTTTATGTTATGTTCCACCTCAACACTTGGATGGTATCGCATAAGGTAACGAATTCAAAATTTACTACAACCCCTCCTCACTTTTGCGATTGAAACTAGAAAAATGAAATCGTAATAATTTATATAAGTTTTTTGTTAAATCTTCAGCTATAAAAAAAAATCCAGAAAACAATATTCTTTTCTATTAAAGAACATCTCCCGTCCATACTTCATGAATTCAAGTTTTGGTTCCAATGTTTTTATAACGTTTACCGAGTTTTATAATATGTTGAAAGTCGTTTTTTCTTATAATGTACTACTTTTTTACTTTTAAAACTTTACGAATAGCTTCTCCGATTGAATTAGCTTTGGCTTAATTTGTCCTTTTTTTAAAAAATAAATATTCGTATTTAATGTTGTTTTAAGTATATTAATAGAGTTAGCAACAAAGATAAATATCTGCTCAGCTGGTATCTTAAGGCGATTACCGTACGTCACCCTTTGAACGACCATGACCTACAAAGTGTTGCCTGCAAAAAGCGGAAAGGTTTAGACCTTTTACTCAATGACGAGCATATTAACGGCGCTTTTTGTACGAAACCATTTTGTACGAAATATTGTTGCAATTTAGTTTTTTTTATGAAAAATAACTGATTTGTCTTTTAAATCCATTTTATTTTCAATAAAAACAATTTTTGAAAATTTGCAAGCTTTTGACATAAATTATCATTTTCATATTTAAAAACTGAAACAAAAATATCTAATTTTAAGCAAACTTTGTTTGAGGCGGGTGATTTTAGAAACTACTATTTCAAAAATATTAAAGAAATTCCCTAAAATAATAAAATAACTTTAAAATAAATAAACTATTGATTACTTTATATCGCTTATCCATGTTGTGGATATTAATTGATACAAAAAGACTGCCGAAATATTTCATATAAAAACGATTTTTTAATAAATGAAAATAATTTTTCCGTTTATTGCTTTTTCATTATTTTGTATTTTTTATTTAATTTACGTAGTCAAACTCAAATTCAGTTACTGAGAGATCAATACATAATATTAAATAAATACCGTTGATCTGTTTATATAAATAAATAAATGATTTTTTGATGAGTCAGCTTGTCGGATCTATATACGCGTTGGCGGGTAGGAGGGATCAAGGAACACGATTCGACCCCGCACAGTTTTGATGTTTTCATGAAACAGTATGAGAACACCGCATCAGGTGTTGCTGCTACCATCATGCGATAATGGTAAATTCGCCTTCGTCACATCTGTCGGGTCGGGGATTTGAATGCCATAGCAAATGCATCACTTCCAGTCGGTTACGTCAATTCCGTTACGCAAGATGCTGTGTAGTAAATTTGCGTCATCGCATGAAAACTAGACATCTCGTTTTAGTTAGCTCAGTTTAAACATCATTAGACGCTTTTTACATTATTAATTCATGAGTATGTCGACGGCGTTAACTAAACTAATGATGCATTATTGCTTAACAAAGATTTGTATGCGTTTATTGCCGAACATAAAACAAATAACATTATTAATAAATATTTTGCACATCTGCACGTGTCGTCATACGACCGAACGCAAGATAAAATCAAACAACATAATCACGTCGTAATTTTCGCATTTTATTGATGCATTTCTTTAAAAGATATTAAAATCAAGATATTATAATTAAATTTCAGAGAAAAGTTACAAATTAGTTTCACCTACGACGGTGCACTTTTCTACATTTCATTATATATAACTTTTAATTTTTTAATCATTCCACAGCAGGAGTTAGTGTACAAGTAAGTAAATAAATATTCATTCATCCAATATTTACAAAATTTCTTTTAGCAATCTTGTAGATAATGCAGAAGAATGATAAAATTATAATTTACACCTCTAAATGTTTTCTTGGTGCGACGCTACTGGGCTTAAAAATAATCTCTCATCATACTACGTGGAATGCATCCGCTGTCAGTTCAGTTAGAACCTACCCTAAGATTTATAGTACTATTCGAGACTATCCCAATATTATTTTATTTATTTATGCATACATATACAAAACTCATAATAAAAAATTACAAACTCTATCCTAACTGAGCCATGCCCGTACTAAGGTAGACGTTATTTTTGGCGGTTTAGTCATAAATAATGTTTATACTTGCGTTGAAAATAAATAACTATTTAATATTGGTTATAATAAGAGTATTAATATTAACACATCGTTTTAATTAATGATAACGGTCAAAAATTCTATATTTTTTCAGTTTCTATCCTATTTAATTTCAGAAGCTACATAGTTAATTCTTTCTTCAATTTATGTTGCCTTTTAAACCCAAAAAAATGACGTATAGAAACTGGCAGTTTGTTGAATATTCTGGGGGATAAAAAACTATATATCTTTGGTAAAAACGGGATTTAGTTGAGGGAACAACATGCTTTTGGTTAGCCACATAGCGCTCCCGTTTGAGCTATATAGGATATAAAAGAGCTGACCTCAAAAAATGGAATGAATATGGATTGAACCCTTACTGCATTCATAGGTAATTTTTAAATGGTAATGTCTACCGATTTTACAAACTATTCCTCTCTGTTTTAAGTCACGATTGGAATTTGTTGTTTTTTTAAATGTAAATTTTTAATATCTTTGAATATTTATATTATTACGATGCTTGAATTCGTCATACACCTGTTGACTTGTCTCGCCTTGTTTTGGTTAGAAACATCGTCTATGTAAATGTTATGTGCGCCGAAATTTCTATACGAACATTTTCGAATATTTCAATTTTCCAGATGTTTTTAAATTGACACAAGATCGCCATTGTCTTCTTGAGTAACTTAAATTACTCACACCCTACGACTGAATGCGAAGAGCAAAGTGGTTTATTTAATTTTAAATTATTCATTTCTTAGAAATAATTAGACATTTGTATAAATATATATTTTAAATAACATTATAATTACTAATGACTAAGCCTACTAAATCAACTTAAATAACTTTTTATTACAAAATATTTTTTTAATTGTTGTTATAAATGAGATAAAAGAATATGATGATTCATTTAGGGTGCGAGGATAGGAATAGGAGGAGGAGGATAGGGGTGTGAGGTTGTTAGGAAGTGTGTAATGTATGAGATGTGGGACCGGTGCTACTTATATAGAACAGATAATGTGTGTTTACGGGTTTTATGTGTTCCACAAGCATGGTTAGCGTAGACAAATTAAATAGCAATTTGTCCTGTTGCTTTTGGAGTAACGTGGTCACCTAAGATAAAAACCTGTAGTAAATAAGTTACGGAAATATTTTAGTCAATGTTTACGAAGGCACATGAGGCCAGTATAGAGGCAAATTATATTCTTCAAAAAGAAAAATAAAATTGTGAATATAACCAAGATGAAAACATGTGATTTTTTTTGTTTCAGGGGTAGTACCATTTTAGTTTCAATTAATTACGCCTAGTGTAAAGAAGAAAAAATAAGTTTCTCGCTCAAAATGTTTTCATGACGAATTGTTTTAAGCGATTTCAGTTATTATTTTTGCAAATTTTACCGAAATGTTAGTTGATTCCGTTGGATTCTCATTATGTTATATCTCGTGTAGGGTGGCTAAAAATTAAAACACTTTCGATCCACTAAAATGTTGATTTCGCCGCAGAGACATGGATACAGTGTATTTCTGAACCGACTCTCGGTTTTGGTGGATCGGAATTTTTATTGTTTACTAAAGATGAGACGTTTCTTAGTTTTTTTTTTATATATTTACTTAGGTTTTCGTCCTTTTAAAAAAAAAAATGAGTTTCGCCGTAACGAGAGGCAACTTCGCGACGGTGACAGCTTCAGCGCCGATCTGTCTTGTGTGACTGACTGCACGTCGCGGTCGCGTTTGTTTAACAATGCTTTATCGGACATTGAGATGCTTCATATCTCAAGCGCAGTCGACGACACAACAATTACATGCGATTAGATAATGACTGATACCGGCTCAGACGTTTCTTATCGTACGGTATGCCACCTTCTCAGCCCCGGGATTCGCCTCGATGGAGCACGGGCGACTCATGTCATGTCTCATCGCGCCCCATCTCTACAACCTTCGGGCACCTTACACTACTTTTTTTTTTGCTTTATTATTGTTTTTACGAAATTCCTTTACATTTCCCCACAAAGACGGAGCCTTTTCTGTGGGTGAAAAAAAAACATTCTATATTACAGTACAAAATTTTTAAAAGGGTTACATCAATAAGATAAAGGAAAAAAAAACAATATAATAAAATGCAAAAGCAGTAAATAAATAACAACCAAAAAAGTAAATAACCACCAAAAGCAAATTTAAAAGAAAATAAACAAACAATATATTTTTATATTTATATATATGTGTTTTTCGTACATATCTATATACTGTAAGTTCTTAACTAACCTACTCTCTTTCCATCTCAAGCAGATAAAGAAGTGAGCAGGTATACAACTTTTTTACATACCTTTTTCAGATAATTTTTCTATATAGGTATAAGAAAACCAAAAATGCGTTGCCGTAATAATTTTTATACCTAGGTACCACTAAAAAGTCTCTATTTAAGACCTTACGTACCTTATATGTTGAAATTATCGTAGTTTAATTTTCTTGGAACGTTTAAGAAAATTATAATAAATAATTTTATATTTTAAAACGATAAACATATCAAATTTATTTATTTATTTATTTATTTATTTAACAGGTTTCCCCAAATATATTTTACATCGCCCGCTTTATTTATTTTTTTCACCTATTTTGCAAATAAACATTTAATAAACAAATATTTTTAAAAACACGTTTTTATTAACAATTATAACATTTATATATTTACACTGTTAAACTAAACCAAGTATTTATTATAATATATAAATTATAATCATTAGGTACATCATTGCATATTCAAACATTTAGAAATTTGATGCTTGACCCCACTCAAATTAAGTTTTGTGCATTATTAGTTATTTCAATAATTTATCGTAAATATAGCTAAAAAGTATTTGTTTCTTTTCATATTATGTTATAATTATTGTCAACAAATGATCCGAACTGTCAATCATAGTTTAACTAATATCCTTTAGTACCGGTAGCTGTGCAAAAGTAGAGAAATAAATTAATAGTAAAAATACATTTTTAAAATAAGCTTTTATTCGAGTGCTTGAATGGGTATGGAAAATTTCGTGTCTGTGCTGTGGACCGTTGAGGAGTTCCTTCATCTGAAGCCATTCCTGAGTGTAGAATCAGGTCATGCTCACTATAAAAATGCATTGTCATCGAAACTGAACGAACGTGTCAAATTTCAACTCCGTAGATTCTAGTTGAGTTTGTAAGATTTGACCCAAACCAACATACAGACATTGCAAGCTTGTAAAAATACGCCGTCCTACCGTAAATTAAGTGGCGATTTGGTTGTATCAACAGAAAAACGTTAATTATTCAATACAATAATGTTTGTTTTCACTTCTTTACAGGTAAGTTATCTGTTTCGAGTGCTCTGACATCTCCTTGCCCTATAAATGTTATAACATAAATTACGTGAGTGTTTTTATGTAAGAGCCTGTAAGTACAATCTCTCTACTAACACATTCAGAATATTTAACCGACATTTAGCTCATTGGATTAGGGCTCGCAGCTCAGAATAATCAACTATTCCCAAAACATACACCCATGTACAGTCAAGTGCAAAGGAGTCGCTCACCCCAGAGTTGATGGCGATTCGCGCTATTAGGGGGCAGATAAGTCGTGTTTAAAAATTAAAAATTGTCACATTTATCGCGGCTTCCTACTCTATTGTTAGCGTAACGGCTGATTGCGGCACTGGTGCGAAGAGGCGCACACAACTATTGCACTCTTCATCTCGACCTGTCGCTGGTTTCAATATGGATGATCGCAAAATAGTTCATTTTAAACTAATGAAAAACATTTTCAATTTACTTAGCGTTTTATCCAGGACTAGACAAAGGTTCTGTGTATTTAATTGCATTTTTTTTATCTTTGTAATAATCATCATCAGTTCTGAGAAATCCTTTATCTAAAATACAAAAAAAAAAAACTCGACTTTCGACTATATGTTTTAAAGTTTTATGAAAAGAAATAAGAAAAGATAATTTTGCAAAAATTTGAAAATGTGCGGTTCAAGGGTTTTTCCGAGATACGGGACAAAGAGTTTTTGGACTTCCAATGCCAGCGTTTTCATGGAAAAGTATGGGCTTGCGATAATTCTTATATATACATACAATCAATCTCTCTGGCAAAAGCGCTTATATTTATTTAGTTTATTCAACAAATTTACAATATCATTCTTTTATGTACCAGCCAAGCCCTAGGCTTATCTGCTGGAAACCAGGTGTGTAATATACAGATATTAATAATTGTGAAACTTGTTCAAATTATTAGTTTTATATTTTACACGTCCTTTACAATATACATATACATTTTTATGGCTTAGTAGTATTTTACAACCAAAAAATAAGTATACTTATAATAACATTTTAAAATAATATTTAATACGCTAAGTCACTTTATCTACAAACAATTACATAGAGTGCATTTGTGAGTTTTCATAGCAAATATTTCTAACTTTATATTTATTTTTTTTAGTTTTAATATCACTTTTAAAACACACATAATGAAATAGACACATAATGTTGGAACCGTACATTTTTTTTTATTATTATTTCTTTCGGTTTGCCAATGTCCGTATATATACGAGTATGGCCATGGTTACGATCGCTATTAATAATTGCTCTACATTGAGACATCGAGTTTGTGTATAACTATACCATACGATAAGCGTTCCTTTCCTTCTCACCTACTTACTTTGTCGTTTTCAACAGTTGTACGAGATACAAACTTATTTATGCAAAATATTTATCAGTACGTACTCAACAGATTAATTGAGAGATTTTATTGTTTTATCTAAGAAAAATAGTGACGCATTTATGGTAGGCTGGCTTCACCTTCAAAATATTGCAATTATGTTTTCATAGATAACCGTACGTAACGCTGCAGATTCCCAAATCTTTTTATAAAAAAAAACTTTTTTTTTGAGCTACCTTACACAGAATGATTTAATAATATTTCAATGGAATCAACTACGAGATCGTGGTAGTCTAGTGATTAAGGCATTACACTCAATGAAACTAAAATGAGACGAAATATCAAAATCCTTAAAGCCATTTTAGTGTAAAATAAATTAAATTTAACACTCAAAGATTTTGTAAAAAAAATGTGCTACATAAAGTTGTTTATGTCAATTTGAAAACTACGTTTTATGCACTTTCAAATATGATACAATTATTGTGGTGATCACATTGTTATTTTTAAAGGTTTAGTCCGAAATGAGGGACATGGGAAATAGGGATGCTCTTAATTTATTATTTTTTTTTGTAATACGGAAATACTTATAGTTGGCTAATAATTCATAAAAATGTTTTTATTGTAATAATTGTATTGTTAGCTGTATGTTTTCTGTAACTAAAATGTAATATTTATTAGAAATTTATCTAGACAAATGGGTAGTATGGCAGAGGTACTTTTCAATGACGAATCAAAATAATTGCATAGTGAGAAACATTTATTGATGAAGTATTAATTACTTTTAAACTAACCATAACCTGATAACCACATATATAGGGTTTATTCATATCGACCATGACTTACGGGACGGGACACCTGCATTATTTGATAGTCTTCGGTCGACTGTCGTAGAGACCGGACGGTTCGATCGGTTCGAAATGTCGATTCTCTATTTTCATTTCAATAACTACTACGCCACCTGTGGTGGTTTTATCTTTCAAATGTCAAGCATAGTAGGAGTTACGATAATGTGGTTTCTTATCATTGTTATGTTTCGAGACTCAACAACCAATGTAGCATTTATTTTGTTAAGTATTTCTTTGCGACCGGTTTTCATTGTTTTTATTTACAAATGTATTTTATCATTTCTAGTGAATTGTTTAAATTGCATTTGGTTTAAATGTAAGAAAGTAATGTTCATAAGACATATGCCGTATGGTGAGTAAATGATATTACTTCTGCAATCACTCATACGAATCATATGTTTTATTAAGAGGATAAGAGATTAATTTGTTCATTTCTCTATATAAAAGCTATAATATTATTATATCTTCTTTGTAGGAATAAAAGAAAAATAATACCGGACATAGTTTTTATTTTTCCATACATTTTATCAAAATTTTAGACGTAAATATAATGCGTAATAAAACAAAGTTAACGTTAAGTTAGTAGACGATTTAATACTCGCGGGTAGCGAGACATTGTGGACATACCTAACTGTATCTCATTGCGTAGGTCTATGCATATACCTACCATATACACCTATGCATATATATTACAGATACACAGTAGAACGCCTTCGGGAAGAGGCCCCTTTAGCATTCGCGCAATATTTATGTATCATCCATTATAATAGCTCCGAGGGTCCAAGATGAGGATACAGTGAATAATGATTATTTATTTATTTATTCTTTATTGAAAAATCCAACAGTATTCATTTTTATAATTATAAATAAAACTTATTACTAGTATATAAAACCAATTATTAAACACGCCGTTGGTCTTTACTTATTTGCCGCCGTCTTGCTGTCTCATCCAGGTTCTAATTGTGCTAATTGTGTACACCCTATTTTGCCCTATGCGAGTCAATATTAACATACGGAATAATCGGTTGGGGGAACTGTGCTAAAACTAATCTAAAGCCGTTAGAGCTGGCCCAAAAATCAGTTCTAAGAACTATTCAAAGGTGCCATAAACGTTTCCCCTCCGATCAGTTGTTCACAGACTTCAGGGTGTTAGATGTAAGACAATCCTTAATAAAGAAGGTAATATTATATGCCCAAAAAGACTAGCAAATATGAAAAGAGTAGATCATGGTCATAAAACAAGAGCACATAGTGGTGACTTATTAGAGATACCTAAAATGTCTACCAGTTTTGGACAACCTTAAAATTCTTAGGTCCCAAAATCCACAATAATCTTCCGTAGTTTATAAAATAAATAGATAACCTAAAGCTATTTTCGAAAAAAATTAACTAATGGCTGATAGATAAAGGAAGACAAGAATCTGCTGATTTGTTAAACATTTTATTTTAACATGTTTGTGACCATCATTATTATTATATTTCTTAGATAATATCATTAACTTAAACATAAACATTATATGCGACAACATTGTATATAATATAACAACGTTGTATATATATTATATATATTATATGTATTTATATATTTTATTTTCATTTTTACATTTCTCTATGGGTTTGACGGTTTGACATTCTTAGTTGTAGCACAATATAACACTGCCTTAGTACAGACATAGTCTAGTAAAGAAGGCAGGGCACAAAATGTAGCAGTACTAATCGCTCCCGGTGCATATATAAGATTTATTTGTAACTATGATTTCTGCTACTATGTTTTCTTTGTCAAATTAATTATGTACAGTAAATAAATAAATAAATAAAAATAAATAAAAAATACAAATCGTTACACACCTCTATGCATTTACTTACACCTAAAACCCCGCCTGGGATTGTTCACAGAAGTCATGCACCATGCTTGGCTGGGTGGCGTTTGTAACAGATAGCGGACGGATTAGATTTTCTTATACTAAGTGAAAAATACTGTTTTTAAATATGCGTCAAATACACATTTAATAAAAAGTATACTCGCCGACGAATGATCACTCTAAGATCACGTATGAGATTAAGTTTTGATGCGTTACTTAGAATTTCCACATAGAGATGTCCCGGGACCATTCTCGAAGACCTCTTAAGAGGGCGCAATGTTCCCTATTACCAGTAATAAATTATATAAAGAATGCAAAAATAATCCAGCCCCGAATTTATTATTTTTATTTAAGCGCTGGTTTAAAATATTATACACCTGTATATTATTTACATATGTTTCCATTGATAGATTTGGAAATTATTGGCTTTTGCCATGTTTACACAACGATTTATTAATGGCCGCATTATAGTAGCAATCTCACCAATTGATTATGGTTAAAAAGGATGCGTCCATTACTGTAACTGCCTAGAAGCGAGGCGAAACTGCTTGAAACACACGAAAGGGTTTTCGTGTGTTTTGTGATTTAGAATATTAAATACTGCGCCATATAATTTTTGATAAAATAATTTGTGTAATATCCATACAATTCTTATATTATAATTCATTTTGTTTCACTCTTCTTCTAAAGATAAGATTTAGCAAAAAAATAAATGCAAAGTATAAGTTTAGTGTTCTTTTTCTTTTATAACAAAGAAAACACAATATACACCGCATATAATAACTAAACTAATTGTATAATAGTTATATTATATTTTGTAGGTATTTTTCATATTCTCGCGCCGCGGAAATATTGGAATTTAACTTCGTTAAACATACGTAATTGTGATAATTTCTCAATACGAAATCTGGGCAAAATATTGTGAATTTTTTGTAGTTAGAAAGTATATAGTTTCCTAATAACATTAGAAATCGCAGGAATGGTTTTGGGACACGGTGTATAAGGGATGTTTGGCTTTAACACACTCGAGTGTAGGCGACATGGCCATACATTATTCTATTTATTCCGTTAAGTTATTCCGTGATTTTGGTTTCTTTTGGACGTTTGACTAGAGCGCGGAAGCACACGTTATTTAGGCCTTTAGGCGAATAGATAGTATAGTCCGATTGGGAGAGCAGTCGAATTATTAAATTCTATTTCCGTTGTGTTTGATATATTTGTTCGCCCAATAGGATTAAAAATCTGCTTTCTATTACACCTTTGTAAGATCAGCGTGAATTATTTATTTATTTGTTTGCCTGGAGGCATTATTTTTAGTTTCTCAACTTATGAGTTCTAGTTATTTTTTGTTTTTTACTTGTATTGTGATGTGTACCTGTTTGATAAATATATAAATAAAATATATTTTTTTTGTCGTGTTATGTACTGTAATTTTTTCAAAAAAGTAACTATTCAATGATCTTAGAATTAGTTGTCTTTCGTCCGGAGAGATTCTAACACTCGTAGATAAATTATGTATCTCGCTTGTCCTATTGCGTAATGCATCGCCCGACTCGCGCACGACCCACTTCACCTCTCCAGCGATCATAATAAACGCACTCTGAAACATTTCCTGCATTCGAGTCTCGGCTTACCGATTTAGTTTAAGGCGCCCCGGGACGCATTTGTCCTTGAGATTTGAAAGAGTAGGCTTTATTCAAACATTGACGTGTAGAAAAGAGACGGATATACTCGCCGACCGCGAATTCGTTACATTTGGAATAGATGAAACATGTTTTTTGTATTTAAATAATTATTATCATTTGAAAAAAATGTTTTTTTTTAAGTAATGTCCTAGATTATTATATTGTCTATCTTTAGAAAGAAAAATTAGGTTCGCGTCACTTACACAACTTAAAAGAAAATCGTTGCAAGAAAAAAACAACACTTTCTTATTTATTTATTTTCATTACTATAATAAGGTGTATTTCGTTTTTTTTTTAAGCAAAGTACTAAATTAATATATGTAGAATATTGTGGTATTTTTAGTTTTAGCCATTTGTTGGGAATAACTTCAACAAAATGCACCAAAATACGTTATAAAACACGTTTTAGGGACTGGTGGCGCCTTAATCCGTCGTTTAACTCCTCGGCCTACGCAAAATCACCAAATCTTATTTCGTAACGAAATCTAAATTTAGCAGCCGCACTAAAGGAGAACTCGAAAACGGCGCATCGACTCGCTTTCGTAGTCAGATTACTTATACGAAAAAAAAACAAGACGATTTAGTAGTTTGTTTAAAATAAGCATTCAAATGAATTAAATAAATTGCAAATTTAAAAGAAATGTAATAGTAACTATACAAATAACGGCACGGTTTGTTATAAACCGTGGATAGTGGAAGAAACTTGAGGAGGTGGCAAAAAAATCAGTCAATTGTGGCCGATTCTGAACCATTTTGTAGTTATTTTTTTTCTTAGTATTTCTCAGAGATATTACTCAATTAAACTGGCAATACCGCTTTATATTGTATTTATTTATTTGTTGCCTTGCCAGTAAGGTATGCATTTTTTAATAATAACTACATTTTTATATATCCAAAGTGTTTTTTTAATTAATTTTTAAAGTGAGTATTGTATATAAATTAAATGTAAGAAAACAGCTGTTTCCTACCAACGAATCGCATGGCAATTTGGTGGAGGTCCTTTATGAGGGCGAAGGTTAAGAGACAAATATTATTAAAAAATAAAACATCTATTGTACCATGTGCCCACAATTCCACAACTGCACTGCAGACCTAGTCTCTGGCGCACTCGCGGCTCGCCCGCTGGCCTTAATTAGCTATCGGCCGTAATAGTAAGAGAGCCAACAACGTTTTCGTCACTTGATTCTTCTATGAAGAATGAGTCTTGCTCCCGCACTATTGCGTGTATCAGCCCGGCGAGCGAATCGCGAGTGCGCCAGAGACTAGAGCTGCTATACCCATAACTCGTTCGAGTGTATGCCAGATTCTACCCAAACGGTAAACGCCATCTCTTTTCTTTCTTCGCGGCTCGATAGCGGATGAAAGTGACGACACATTCGAGTCGATTGTCAGCTCAGACTAGGCCCGCAGCTTATGGTTCCTGGCAACGGGTTTATGTAACGCTACGTTATTGCTTTAAATGCGCGATCATCGGAGGTCAAATCAGCACTAACGCGTTTGCGTTCCACGACCCGTCCCAATTACTCGCCTATAAAACGGTTACGAACTCTCCGTCTGTGGTTAATGCGTCTCTCAAGCTTATAGTAGCCATAAAACTAAGGCCCTAATGACAATTCTCATATTATTTTTATTATTCCCTTCGTTTTGGGTGAGGCACCTAAGGGCCAGACGAAATTTTAGCAATGTTCTAATAGCAAACTCTGCGGGTCGATCTTATTACTAACTAATGACAGTTTAATTAATATACACACCTACTAATTTAAACCTAATGCCTATAATAAAATTAAAATAACAATTTTTACCAATACTTTTTACTCTTTATCGATAATAAGCATCAAGTGAGTGTATATATATCACTCAACCGGTCAATACTTATTCATAGTTTTTTTTTTTTACAGAAAACACGCTTCGTAATTTGTTTGTAATAATATATTTTTTTTATGTTAACTTGCCGTTTTACCTAAAAAAAATACTGACTTACAAATGCGAGTAAGCTATAAATGATAGTGAATTTTATTAACGTGAAACGCAACAAATGCTTTTAGCGCGGTATGTGAGTATTGCTGCAGAGTTTCGTTACACATTAAGTGGTGCATGCATCCAATTCATTCTACCGCTCAAAAATATTTTACAAAGATTGGATCTTCCCTTTCGTCGATTTTGTTTCAAGTGCGCTAAATATTTAATACATCCATAATGAATATACAAACATACTATATTTGTTGTAGTGTATTCCTTCTCGGGTGATCGTCTTAACTCTTGCATATTGCATTGTCGTAACTTTCCGTTTCATTTATTTATGGCTCGTTAAGTCTGCTAGTTTACGTCATAATAAAATAATAATAAAAGGTTCCATGGCTATAAATAGATACCTCATAATTTACAACTGGTTAGATGATTATAGCGTAATATATTGCTAGGCCGGTTCAAACATGGTCTCAAAGCTAGTTACGAACGGTGTGGCCAATAGACGAAAAAAAAGACAAAATTTCAAATAATGGTATAAACCATTATACCCATGTTACTTTTTTTTAGTTAATCTACTCAGGTCTAAAAATAACCCATTGTCGCCTCTATGGCCATCCAAAACGCACATGTAGATGGAATGGAGATAGGAAATGAAGCAATCGATCACAAATTAGTACCACAGACGCGAGTAGTCTAACTGGGAGATGCCTTTAATGGCACCTGTAGGGCCTAGCTGTGAGATGTCAAGTTCTGGTTAAATAATTTCCTAGCAATGTATAGCAGTTTATATTATATGATAGCTACAACCATAGCCATTCTTATTTTTGACATTTGCAAGGTAAGAACAGCTTTTCTTTAAGAACAAATTTTCAAATTAGGACCGGATCTTCATCAAGGAAAAGTTAAGGAACGACTCTGGGCAGTATAGTGTATATCGAGAGTCACGGAGAAGATTTCTTTTTGCAATATTGAAACGGTTCTCTACCAAAGGTCGCCCGGGCAGCAGATGGCACTCGATGGTAGCAAAATAACGTTATTAAGGACGATTAGTTCTGCTATATATAGTATACCTACCGCGATACCTACCACAGATCAAAGAAGTACCTAGATGCAGTCTATTCACCGCCGCCATACGATGCACTTAAAGCATAAACCATAGGTGAGAGGGCAAAACACAATGCGAGTCACAAAATACGAGTACACTTCTAATGCGAGCACGAGAGATGTACGCAATGCGTTGTTATCATCAGAATCGTGTGGGCGTTGCGGATCAGACATAGAATGCCGCTTCTGGGTGCTTCTATGTTCTGTGGCGATAACGCCGACGGTTGTTGCCTCAGCCGGCACCCGGTTATCGGCTTGCGACAGCTATTTCAAAGTGTGCTAATGCGAAAGGTCATGCTTGCTTGTAGAAACTGTTCAAACTGATTCAAACCTAGCGACGAAGAGGTGCAACCGTCGTTTTAGCGAGACGCTTTTAAAAGATACCGATACTCGGTGATTTCATTTCACGGCTGAAAAAATATCTAATCTGAGTAAATGTAAGGCGGCAGTTTCATCCGTTCAGCAATGCTTCCGTAGCAGGAAAGACAGTCCTGGGGCTTTTGAATGTTTGTTCGGAAGCCCTAGAGATGGGAAGCGACACCGTTAAAATCACTTTATTCGGCTAGCGCGGTAATTTTTCATTTTTCTCATCACTGTCGACTGAGTTTAGTAACAAGACACACAAAAATCACTCATTCAGTTACAGACGGAGGTATACACAATCAGCCCTCCAATCATCATTATCATAGTCTAGCTAGCGCAACAAATAGCCGCATTACTGAAGCTGTCTCATAGCGGCTACAGAGTCGCGCTCAACGAAGTCGCTTCGCTTGCCTATTATTGTCATTTGTTGCCAATATAGGCCACGTATTGAAAAGTGAAAGCGCCCTCTGCAAATCCAGGAGACTGCTACAGACATTACAATAAGTGAAACTTTAAGATATATATATATATATATATATACAATGCTCTCCACATACTAAGAAATTACTGTTCAGTTATCCATTGCATCCATTTGTTATAAATACAGAGAAATTAAAGCAATTTACTACAAATATTTTATGTGACTTTATCTAATAAACTGCCACTCACACACCAGTACCCAAATCGATCAGCATTTTTATAACATTTTAATATATATACTTGATTTTATTACTAATATGTTTTGGCCCTATAAAACAAACATTTCGTTGGCCAAAATCAGATCTATAATTCGAATACCTGACCGCTATACGTTGTGGTGTTGATCTATATTTCATGTCTTTAAATTTATTACTGCCGTATGTAACTACAATAACTTTAGCCAGACTTAACATAACTTTAGTTGGTTCACTGTGTGTTTTGAATCCATTGATTTGTCTTTTAAAACAGTTTCCATTTATAGACATTATTGATTTTCTTACGCTTGCGGAGGTTAGCTTTCAGATTTCGGAACAAAGAAATACGTGGAACTAGAAGCGGAACGAAAAACTTGCCTGCTCCGAGGCATCAAATTTGCGCTTTCAGCGACAGCTTAGCTTCTCTTTCGCTCGTATATACTCCCAGGACCTTCTGCATTAGAGGTGTCATATACAATTATTTTTGGGCCCTACTCACGCTAGAGCCAGGCAAGATGGTGGTGATAAAGCGCGATCTTTGGGTCATTAGTCCAGCGCCTCAACCACTAGACTACCACGATCTGTGGGCGTAGTAATAATATCTCAGCCTTAAACGCCTGCTAAGGTGTGATTTTGTACCTTTCGATATTTTATTTTCCGTATGTAATTTATGTTAATGTGCATGCAACATATTTTCTTACTATATTTAAGAATAATATAAATTAATTTGGAATACTGAATCCACCACATCTTTTTAGCCAAGATATAAAAATTTTAATCTTGAAAACTACCCGCAACAACGGTTAGTCTATTAATAAAATCTGACCCAAGTAAATAATCTCTAAATTACCTACCCATTTTTATACAGACGAAAGCTGTATCACGCCATACGACGAAGAGAGGGAAAATCAATTTTGTTAATTAATTATATTTTAAAACTCAGTCGAAAAACCCTGGAAATTAATCGATTGAAATTATTTATTTATTCCGATTATATAGTAAATACCTACATAATAGCGATTCAGACGCTTTTATAAGCACCGCCAAATTATTTTGTGCCATAAGGTAGAGTTTTAACAGACAGAAGTCAGTCAGCTATAAGTGAAAGTGAAAAAAAAACAGACACATACGAGTATGTTCACCCGCTCAATGATTTAATTAAATAAAATTATGTAATAGTAGAAATACTTAAATAAATTACAAACATCGCGACCCTTTTTTTTCAACAACTTTCAAAAGAATTTACCTACAATCCTTGCTAAAATACGGTAACATATACTTATTTATGTATACATAATAAAGGGCTGCGTCTGAACCCCTGTTCACGATCTGATCTCCCCACAGGCATCAATCGATTCATAAAATTTATTTATTTATTTGTATAAGAAATGCTTACAGCTATACATTATAACAGTTACAAAGAAACAGACCAATAACAACTCAAGCCGACTATAGGCATCTCCAATGACCATTAACAGAACGAACTAGGATAATACATATATATGCATATAATCATAGGCAAATTCGGAAGAAAGGATTTAGTAGTCCCATATATGTACTTCAAAACGAATTTTAAACAAAATAGTATTACTTTTATCTATTCAGAATGCAGCAAAGCATGTTTCATTAGATTTAGTTATTTTTTATACATAGCTATTTGCTCACATTGGTCTTGCAACGATGCCGCGGTTCAAGTAAATAAAGTAATGTCTGTTTAGACGCCTGTTTCTTTAAATATTTATAGATAAATCTATTTCACCGCTAGCACAGATTTTGATCTCTTTAACAATAACAAATATTACGCCAATTTTTTACAACTTTGTAAATTGCGAATTAAGGTTGCACTGTACTGGTTGAGTAGATACTATATGGCAATTATTTAAAAAAAAAAACAATTAAGAACAGCGTTTATATTAGCAGTGGGCGTTAACGCGATAATCATTAATTAAGGTTTCGTTATGCGCGATTACAAAATAACTGTTTGATTTGTAGCTGAACTCGTCACCGGTGTCATGGTGTCGCTTGCAACGAGATTTCCGTGTCAATGAACGAGCGAAGCAACTTCGTTGAACGCGACTCTGTAGTTATGGCTTTGAATAAACGCGATTTCATCACCGCTATGAGCCAGCGTCAGTAACGCTGCTATTCGTTGCGCTAGAATAATAGTGTGATTTTGCGTTGCTTTATAACGCGCACGAGTAGTTTTTTGACTTGAAACTGCAGGCCGTATGAAACACTGCACGTCGCCGCCCGCGGATAGTGCTCACCAATTAAACCTCGCGCGCAGGTTAACGAGCGACTTTGCAGGACTAGGGCGGGGAGTTTAGTTTGCCTGCCTCGCTCAGTGTCCTCGCCTCATGCCTGACCCAGATATATGCTGCACCGCAAACCGCGGCCCCGTGCGTCTATTTCCTCTTTGTTTGTTTATGACGCGGAACTCACTAGATGGGAAAACTATTATTATTTTTTTAATCATTATTTATTTATATCGTCACTTACATGCACTCTTATGTCGAAAAAGCAAAATAGTGTTTACACAATAAATACATTACATGTACGTGCTTATTGTGCATCACCTTAATAGCACAATGTGCTGTTCCAAGGAGGCGCCAAACTGCATCTATAAATATAGATGCAGTTTGGCATTTTGATGCAAGCTACGGGACTTAAACCTATACATATATGATTCTAATATTATACTATAAATAAAGTAAATAACCAATATATTTAAGTAAATTTAAACACACATATATACTTCATACAAGAACTCCTCTTACATCATTTATGCCCGTTTAAATTGCAATTCACAATTTTTAACTTCTTTTTAACTTCCCTTATTATACCAGACGCAATTTTCATATTTATAGGATGATTTATTTCCTTGTTATTAAATTATACAATTTCATTTTAGGTATACTAGACATACCCTTTTTCGAGGATCTAGTATTTTTTCTTCGTTACCTTCTTCAGTTTTTGGTTTGCATTTGTCGTAATATAAAATTGATGCTTTTATAAAGAATTGGCGCTTTTATAAAGTGAAAGAATGTTCATATACAATTATTTTTGGCCCTACCCAACTAGGTCAAATGTGCCTGTCCTAGAGTCCGGGGAGATGGTGGTAATGAAGCGTTAAAAGTGGTATGACAATGTGAGGATTCGAACCCGCGACTTTTGGGTAAATAGTTAACGCCTTAACTACCACGATCTCCCTTGCTTATGATCCATTATCTGCTTACATAATAATTCATCAACATCGGCCGAATTTATTTTTTTCACAATTTAATACTGATTGCCATTTTCACCAAACCACTCTTAGAGCTAAGAGTTCCTTAAACCGATTAAGTATCCGTAAAGGTAGAATTTGCGTCTCAGACGGCGTCTCAAACAGTTAAGGGAGTTATTAAACCGCCGCCATATTGGCTAGCAGCTGTTTTGCTGTCAGATTTGTTTGTTATCGTTTAGTTTGACGGTTTCTTTTAATTTTCGCAATGATTAGGGATGAACTTCATGAATGAAATCAATGAGATTACTAGGGATGATTACAGACCTAGAATGTTAAGGAATAGGCCAGATATGTTCATAATTTACGATGATGTGGTTTTCTTAGACAGATATTTAACTTTTCTTCAGAAGCGCCATTTGCACTTCATTTTCGCTTTTGAAATGGATACCTGAACGGTGTCGATTTCGACCTAAAGTTAAAGTAAGTTAAACACAACAATCTTCACAAAACTTTCAGCTAGAATAATTTTTGACAGTTCTTTATCGGATGGCAACAGATCTATAGATAACGTTTACTTCGAATGATTCGTGAAAAGCAAACGTCTTCCTAAGGATAACTTAAGTTTAAGAGTTTCGTACTACGGAGGATTTAAGGTGGGTTTGGTGAAAATGACGGTAAATCATACAATTATTATAAACAATCTCATTATTTATTTCATCAGATCAACGTCGCGACGTCGAAGGCCATATTATGATTAACCTTCCACGTTCGTGCGAGAAGCATATGTTGAAATTCGACACTAGAAAGTTGCCGTGTGGACACAAGATTAGGTTTTTTTTTTATTTAGGTAGTCAACAAAATTTTAGCCTGCGATACCATCGACATTATGCATACGCAAAAACTTAACACAGCGCCAACCCCAGCCCCTATTTAGAGTTCCGCATCAAAATAATATTAAAAACGAGAAATTGTGCAACTTTGTTAATTTCAATAAAAAACTTATACCTGAAAAATACCTCTAAGGTAAGCCAAAAATGAGCTTAAATACTTAATTACTTCAAAGGAGGTCAGTGTTTATAAATCTTTTACTATGCTGAAGATAATGATTATAAGCATTAAAACTCAAAACACTATTCATAGTAATTATTCTGTAATTTTTGCCATATTTATATTGTATAACATAAGACTAGATTTGAATCGGATATATAATACATAAATATATAAGTCACCTATTGAAAATAAAATCTGTAAATCTTAGCAATGCATCTTTTTTTACTGAAACGCTCATTTATTTATATTTTTATTACAGCGAAGAATTAATTGCAATATTAAAATAATTTTAATGGCATTACTGAATAGAATTATTTGTATGATTCTTTTTACGTTTATACTATTCATACGATTTACTGAAACAAAACGATGTTTACTCTAGGACAGATAAAAGTCTAGTTGAGTAACCACCAACTACTGAGGATAATTTATATCGATCCCAATGTATTTTAAAATATATCCTCCTTTAAAAGTGATCGCATCACCTTAGCATCAAATTTACACCATAAAAGTGATGTTGAAGGATGTTTATAAAATTATAATGGATGTAATCCGATTAGAGTTAATCGAATGCTAAGCTCGCAATAGCGGAACTACCCAACTTTTAACAAACAATTTTTACGTAATTAGGTAATTAATCAATTCGGCCCAAATTGCAGTTTGCGTTCTGCGCGATTACTGTACAACACTAATTATTACAATCTTGCAAAATTAATGGTGTCGTTCTTCCCTTTTGGTAATGTTAATAAAATAAGCAAGTAATTCGTGGTAAATAACACAAATTTAAAATATATATTGTATATTTGTCAGTTAACGTGTTAATGGAGAGTAGGGCAGTCGTTGCACTTTCGCTAGTGTCACCCTCTCCCTCCCGCTATACCCGCCCCCGCCCACTGTACGCCGCTGTGCCGCTGTGTTCAAATTTTAGGTTATTTTCTAGGGCTGCGTGTATGTCACAGTCCCAGTCCCAGGATGCTCCGTTTCAAACCCAAACCCAAATCTTATTTTCTTCATTATTTTTCCCTCCATTTGTTTGTAAATATATTTTAATAATTGACTTTAGTACTCGGTTATTTGCTAGTTATTTATTTATTCACAAATCATCAGTGATCATTAACTCTGTTACGAAATGTAAAAACTATACAATGACCAAATTGAGGAAGACTTTGGGTAATAAAGGTTGAACGTCCTTTTACCGATGATTACAATTAGCTTGTGTACAAGAAAGGAAATCAGCGGATTTAAAAATTAATTCACTCACCTTTAGTCATGGTTGAATTACGTTTAACATGAGGAGATAATCGCTGATTATCTTGTCATCCAATTTATCGAAACACATTACTAATCCTTTAAATCGGTTACACTACAGAAATATTCTCAGCTCACATAACCTTGAGATATTTATTTTTACTTTGCGAAAATATTCTTATCGGAGGAAAGTTGAACCTCACTTTTTAACGGATGTTCACATTTTGAGGTTACTTGAACATCTTTGTAATGGCGTCTGAACGTGCATAATATGTGAGTTTTGCTACACAGAAGCGAAATTATCACAAATTGTGGATGTTTGCAAATGCCTTGGCAAAAGGCCAGATGAAATAAATGAATTCTAAGATCAGGAACCGAATATGTTGGGAAGGTAAGGCATCACGTTACTCCAAATTGCATACGCTTGCCTGAGTATTTCAAAACTGTATGGAATGAAATGTAGTTTTTAGTTAGTTCTACAAAAAAGTAGAAGGTAGTTTCCACCTGAGTCTTATAAGTAACTCAAAGAGTTTCAACTTTTTATAAATTTTGTATTTTCACTGAAAATAAAAGTGTTTCACGACCAACTACGAAATTTGTTTTTTTGCATCGCGAACATTGAAGGCGTAACGCGAATAATTCCTTTTCTCTTTCTTTTATTTATTTATTCTTAAATTATAGACATACAACGTATTAGATAAAGATCCCCCCCCCCCCCCTATAGATAGATACATAAGTAGATACGTACAAACGTCGATTACGAGTATTGACATGTTTTTACTGGGGTTCTTTGCAATTTTAGTTTCAAAAAGGAAGAAGTTCTTATATCATTTTTTTTACATGTATGATTATTTATTTGCATATTATAGGAAAATATTCGGTGGTAACCTCCATTGTAGTGAAGTTTAAGTTCAAAAAAAAAAAAAAAAAACTTTTTTTTCTCTTACTCAGGACACCATTTTCATTTTCTTTCCTTTGGCCTCTGACTATTTTTAAAAACTACTATTATTTCAGAATAATACATGTTAAAAACCTATATGTATATATATATATGTATTTAGAGTGCTAATGCGAGTGTAATTTAATTTAATTTTAATCTTTTCATGTATCTCTGTACTTTAGCGAAAACCTGTCATCACTCAATTTTACACACAATTGTATTTACCATTCTTTTTTTATATATTGGACTGTTGGTTTTATAAATAAATAAATAAATAAATATTAAAACATGTAAATTTTCAGACAAATCGATATATTTTCGATCATAGTGAATGTTTTTTTTTCGAGCTTTTATTTAACTTGCAATGTTTGTATGTCGGTTTAGGTCAAATCTTGCAAGCCGTATTAGACCCCTTCCTTTTATCCTACGGGGTTGAAATTGACATGTTCGTTCAGTCCCGAATGGCTCCAGATGAAGGAACTCTCCAACGGTTAACAACACATACACGAATTTTTGTATACGCATGTATTTTATATAACATAAATAAAAGCTTGTTTTTTTTAAATATATTTTTACTATTAATTTGTTATAGTTACTGGTTAGTAGATACGAAGGTAATTTAATTTAATATTTTACAATTGTACAGCGAATAAAATCAAAACAGATTAAATTTGTGATTTTAAAATATTGTTTATTTGTTTAAATGAGGCGACGAAACAAGCATTATTTATTTATTAGGCAGGTTTCCAAAATAAAAAAAAAAACTAAAAATAACCAGAACTAATCAAGAAAAATACAAATTTAAGTACTATAGAATTCTCGATAAACCCCCGAATTGCAGTCACGGTTCTCTTTGGGCTGTAACTACACTCGTACTTAGTAGAGTAGACTTTATTTCTGGAGTTTTTTTTGCATATTTTGCAAGTTTATTCGGTAGAAACGGCCGAGTATCGTAAAATTCCCGAAAGGACTGCCGTTATAGGGTCAATCATAATTAATTAGGGGTAATTACTTAGTTTATCGGCGACGGCTTACCCGATCAGTATTCAGTATATTTATTTCAAAAAACAACTTTTCAGTTGTGTATGAAAGACAGAAATGAGTTACATAAAACAATAAATAGAACAATATAACAATAACAAGATACAAACAACAAATATAGTAATTAAGACTAGCATACCTACACACATAACAGTTATTCAAATACATGCAAAGAGATAGCAAGTAAAAGAGCGTAAATCTTGTATAAACTAAATAGTACAATAATATTATAAAATTTATAGAAAAACAATAATAAAACAGTAAATGCAATAAAAATTAAATAAACTTCAATTAAGGTCAAGACTGTACAAAGTTTTTTCAATAAGATATTTTTTCAAAGCAGACTTAAAGCTGTGATATCTTTGTAATGTTTTTATATTATTGGGGAGATTATTAAATAAATCTACCCCCCTATAAACACTTGTGTTCTGAAATTGTGTTGTACGAGCTTTAATCGGTTGAATATAATTGTTTTTGTGTCGTGCGAATGAACATTGCTATGTGTAGAAGCCAGATGAGTAGTCAAAGTGAAAGCCAACAGCTGCGGCGTGCGCATGCATTCGGAAGCAGGAACACTCTCCCTGGATCCGGCCTAGCAACGGAGGCTCCGCTCTGACGTCACGGCCGCGGAGGCAGGGGAGGGAGGGGAGGGAACTGGGTCAAAGCGGGTCGACGATCGTCTTTATATTTTGAGCAGTCGCTTAAGTTGAGCACGCTACCCTATTTTTTGCATACTCTGACGCAGGTGCCTGCTTTCGTCCCTAATGTTTTTTTTTATATGCAGGTGTCAGGGGGTAGGGCCGATTTCAAGTTATTTAGTACTTTTATAATTATATTAATTTTCGACCTTATACAACAAGCCTGAATGGAAGGAATGACTTCTGCCCGCCTCCTCAACACCAGTGTAGTAATTCTTGAAAGCTTTAATTCGGTTTTGCACGAAAAACCGATCTAAAAACGATTTTGCGTGCAAAACCAAACTACAAACCATCTACATCGCCTTCTCTGCCTCACTCTCAACCTATGACAGGTTTATCTCGTAGTAATTATGGCGTCCAGACGCCAAAACTCAAATCCCTATTGGTCATGCCAACTTGATCCGACTAAGATCTCTTCATTTTAGCCGTGACAACATCTTCCATCTCTCTCTGAATAATCATATTTCCTATGCTCTATCTCTCTCATCTGGCAATGCTATTAAATAACCATTAATCCTGTAATAATTCAGCTAAAATGTACGCTTGACTCCTGTTAGTATTAACCGTTACTTATGTTACTCTTGAGTATATTTTTTTATTCGATAACCGGTTACTGTATATTAAAATTGTATGAAAAATAACGTAACCCTTTGCCTCGGAAGCGTTTGAATTGGCTCGACAAATTTTAAATCGCAAACAGTTACTTTCAAAAGTCGCTGCTCCGCCTGACTCTACGACGTTGTTTATAAAATAATTAAAATTAATTACCTACGATCAGTTGCGCTCAACTGATGCTACTTAGTTCCTTTCTTTGTGTTTAAAATCAATTTAGTTGACTTATTTTGAAATATCTCGTAAAAAGGTTCAATATTTTTAAACTATTTTTCTTCGGAATTAGATATAATATCCATCCACCTTACTACTGTAAAGATTTAACAGACGTATCTTAACATCTATCAGAAAACGAGAGGTTTAGAGTAAAAAAACCGGTATTATGAATTTAAAATAATTAACTATGAATGTTTTTTCTTAATTTCAACTAAAGTTTTCGTCCAGCTGCTTTAGCTATCCATTCCTGGTAATTTCGTTTTAATTGATTTCCATAAAATTTCCGTAATAATATAATTATTTTATCATAATTTTTGTTTTATCTTTTTATAATTTCTCCTTAATTTAGGTTTTCGTCTGATCTCTTTTTTGATGTCTTTTCAAATTTTGAAGGACATTGTAGCTTCCAAAATTTCATGTTTTATTTATTTATTTATCGTTTATTCGGAAAACCAACAGTATAATATAAGAAAAAAGAATGTTAAATACAGTTGTTTGTAAAATTAACTGATGACAGGTTTTCGCAAAAGTACAGAGATACATGTAAAGATTAAAATTAAATTAAATTACACTCGCATTAGCACTCTAAATACAAAAATATATATGAATACATATATATATATATTGTTTTTTTATTTATTTTTTTTATACAAAAAAAAAATCCTAAAAAATCCAAATTTATCTATTTCTACAAAATAATGTTATTAAAGTAGTCAAATCGATTTCCTTAATGTAACAGCTTCAGTATTACATTCTTTTAAGCTTAACTATGCGTTTAATATCTTCCTATATATTTCTATTAAGGTAGAATTGAGACCATCACAAATATAAATAAAATCTTCATAGGATCTTGAAAAACAGAATCAATTATTTTCAAAAAAAAACATTAATTTAATTTCAATCTTTATGAAGTCAACTATGCCATTTATATTTTATTATATATTTACGTCTCTAATTTTGATAAAATTACAGATTTTTTCTTGTCTCTTAACTTTTAGCCAAAGTTGAAATGTACCTATTGCATTTTTTATCAATCTGGGATAACTATGTGATAAAACGATTTCCAAAATTATTTTTCTTTTATATCTATCGGGCTATGTCCTCAATAATAACACAAAAAAAAAGTATTAAGTTTGACATTATCTGACACGAATTCGATTGTATTGCGGTATCAACTACGATAATGAAAATCGGGTTAAGGCGTAGAAACAGACAATTAGGTGTTTCCTCTTCGACTCTTATCTCTTATGTTCGTTTTACTGATAACATAAAACCGTACCATCTTGTTCTAAATCTATTGAGAGGGTTGTCTGCTCGGAACCTTCACACAGACGCTATTCCCAATTTACAGATATATATTTTTTCTCATTATGAAAGAGATATTCAAAATCTTCGGTTTTTCGGGAAATGTGTTTTTTTTACAAGCGTTTAAAGTAATTTTTTGTTCTCAAATCGTGGCACATTTACTAGCCTCGCGTGAGCGAATACCTATATAAAAAATAAACCCGAATTCCATAGAAACCTCCTTCGCTGCATTTTGATAAGAATGAGAATGTTTTTTTTTTCTGGGTGACTGACTATCTGTAATCAGTCCTTTGGACCATAATCAGATATGTATCAGTGATAGATGGCGTGCAGGTTAACTCCTTCAACAAGGAGTCGACCTTCATATGGAGCCTAAGCTATTGTCAGCTGACCAAATCTGAAATGTCAAAACGCTTCAAACGCCTATCATATTCAGTGACTTTTGTGAGGTTAGATGCTAGTACATTCGTATGTTTTTTTAGTTTAATATTGTAGTTCTCACTGTATTTTTTAACTTCATATTTCACGAATGGCATTTCAATGTACTCATGGATCTCGATGTTTTTTGTAAACCATGGGGCGTTGACGATTGATCTCATTGATCTCAGGACATTGTTCTGGAAGCGTTGAAGTATTTCGATATTGGAGTTACTGGCCGTACCCCATAGTTGAATGCCTTATGTCCAGATCGGTTTGAGGATTGTTTTATACGAGCACTTTATTTTCGAGTGAAAGGCATGATCCTCGCCCAATAAGCCAGTACATGCTTTTGAACTTGGTATTTAGCTGAGTTCTCTTGTTTTTATTAAAAACATGAGAATGAAAATGATATTTTGTCAAAATACTGAACAAATCTTACGAAAAATTTTCGGAAATTTTCCTCCGTTTTCATTGTCACGGGGGAAGGACAGCGGTCGTGCAGATCTAGGCCCGAATTCAGAGACGTTTTGCTCCCCTTAAGGGTGCCCTCAAGTGTGCCCTCAAGTGTGCCATCAAGCGTTAGAACTAGCGGTAGTCACTATTCGCACTTTTGGAGTTAATATTCCACTCACGAAATGAGCGAACGAACGAAGCAGACGGCCGGCGACGTGAAGTTTGTCTGACGTTTCTGTAGAGCAAACGTCAGCTGACAGTGACACGCGATTTATTTTGTTTTCTATTTTCGTTGTGTTGAATTTAAAATGAGTCCTAAAAAAATTACCTACACAGTAGAAGAAAGACAGTTAAGAAAAGAACTAATGTTAAATAAATACAAAGAATTCCTGTCACTGTCAGCTGATGCTTGCTCTACAAAAATGTCAGACAAACTTCACGTCGCCGGCCGTCTGCTGGCTAGCTAGCTTCGTTCGTTCGCTCATTTCGTGAGTCGCACGCTGATTGGCCGAAAATGTTTATTTCTGCTAAGTGTTGCTAATCTCGGATCGTCACTCAGCGGCCCTTAAAATGAACTTTGAATACCAATATAATCGTAAAAACGAAAGTGACGACTCTGAATTTGGCATATTATTTCTATTCAAATTTATTAAAAAACAGTAGCACTAAAAAATAATATAATAAGAATAATAATATAAATTCCAAAAGTGCGAATAGTGACTACCCTAGTTCTAACTTGCGAAGTATACACTTGAGGGCACACTTGAGGGCACCCTTAAGGGGAGCAAAACGTCTCTGAATTCGGGCCCTAGTCTCTGGCGCACTCGCGTCTCGCTCGCTGGCTGCTGACGTAATAGTCAGGGAGCTAGTCACGTTTTCGTCGCTTAATTCTTCTGTGGAGTATGAGTCTTAAAATACTTAATTTAGAATATTTAAAATAATTATAAAAGTATATAAATTATGTTGGACGGCTCGTTGAATTCTGTAAGGTGTTCCCGGTATCTCAAATGTTAAATTTTAAATATTATGGAATATTTCTCACATGAAGAATTCAAGGAGTCTTTTTATCAAGGAGCAAATATCATCAGAAATACTTATATCGAAATTTAAAAATATATACGGAGAAAGGCAAACTAACGTTGTACTGGCACGATTGTAAAGGTGACCTTTTTCTTATGAACATCCTTTTATTCTACACACCAAATTGGACAAGTTTTCTTAATTTTGACATATTGCTGCCTTTGGCAATTTGAATTGTCTCAGCACTACCCTCATGGACTTCTTATCGATAACCGATGCATGGTAATATAACAACTTGCGTAATCACAATCAAAAAATTTTGGATTTGTTTATCTGTAACAAAGCATTATTTGTGGAACATGCGCCTCACCCGCTGGTTAAAGAGGACCCGCACCACAAAGCTGCGTGGATATCTCTTCCAGTGAGCGTTTCATCTTCTCTGCATAAGTCTTCGCGAACCGTTCGCTTATACAGGAAAGGGAATTATGCAGCAATAAACGAATACTTCCTGAACCATGACTTTTTAGACGATTTTGATAACCAATGCATAGATGCGTGTCTTGACAAATTTTATTATATTATAAATAAGGCAATCAATGACTTCATTCCTACCAAAGAAATTAATAATAATGGCTATCCTCCTTGGTACACTAAACCTCTAATTAGGATTATTAAGGAAAAATGGCAATATTTCAAATTATGGAAAAAATATAAAAATCCTTTGGATTATCAAACTTTCTCGCTTTTACGTAGTAGACAGAAAGCTGTATCAAGGGATTGTTATAATTATTACATAGATACAACACAAAAATCGATTAAGAACAACCCTAAAATTTTTTGGCGATATGTCAAATCAAAACAGGATACACCAGCTTTTCCTCAAACTATGCACTTAGGTGATGAATCATCGAGCAACAAGAATGATATTTGTCATCTGTTCCTTAGTTATTTTAATTCTGTATATGATGATAGTCGAAGAGATAACGATTACACCACTATCGAAATTGAGGAACAGAATGATTTACCTCTAACTAGTATCTCTATAACACCCGCAATGACCGCATCTTATTTGCAAAATTTAGACGATACGAAAGGTGCAGGTTATGATGGTATTCCGTCATATTTTATCAAAAAGTGCGCGAAATCTCTATGCAAACCTTTATCAATAATATTTAATATTCAAACTGTACAACCATTCCTTCAGGAATACAACAGGGGTCTCATTTCGGTCCGATTCTTTTCAATATTTATGTGAGTGACATCGCTACGTGTTTCAAATATTCAATGTTTTTGTCATACGCAGACGATTCTAAAATCTACAAAGAAATAAAATCTCAAAACGATTGCGTATTATTACAAGAAGACTTAAACGCACTGAGAGACTATTGTAATCGTAATAAAATTAAAATGAACGTTGAAAAATGCTTTCAGATAACTTTTACAAGGAATAGAAACATAATAAACTACCAATATAATTTTGACGACATTCCGATAAAAACTGTTTCATACATTAGAGACTTGGGCGTAATATTAGACAGCAAACTTAGCTTTGCAAACCACATAAATAATATAGTAGATAAAGCTTTTAAAATGCTTGGTTTTATTATAAGAGTATCCAAACCATTTAATGATATTTTACTGTTAAAACTATTATATAATTCTTTTGTTCGCTCTCATTTAGAATTTGCTTCATCTATTTGGTGTCCTCATTATAATATCTACATAGCAAGAATTCAAAATATTCAAAATAAATTTATTAGGTTTTTAAACTTTAAATCTCGTTGCTGTTTTCAAAGCCTTGAAGACGCTTCAGCTTTTTATAAATTAAATTCTCTTGTAGATCGTAGACAATTAGCTGATTTAATATTGTTATACAAATTTTTTAATTGTATTTTTGACTGTCCAAAATTATTGCAAAAAATAAACTTAAATGTACCATACAGATCAACTAGGCAGCAAGAATTATTCCGTATTCCCCGTTATCATACTAATTCAATGACCAATAGCACCATACCACGTATCTGCTCCCTTTATAACAATAGCGATATTTCAAAAATTGATATATTGAATACCTCGTTATTATCATTCAAAAAAGAGATTTCCAATATCATCACTAGTAAAAATAAATAAAACATAATTGTATTGTATTGTTAGATTGTTATGTTGTTAATGATTAAGTACTTGTTATTGCAATTACATATAGAATATACATACATATTACATTTATATTACCTTCACCATAAATTATTTTTATACATACTAAAACCATACTTAATTTATTACTTTATTTGAACATATACACACAAATCACACACACTCACAATTACCATAAACATCACTCACAAATTACACATAACACATCAAAAAATTATACTGTATACGACGTATATAAATTCATAATCTATGTATATTTTAAGAACACTATCACAATTTTTTTATGCTAATGTTAATATTGTAAAATGTCCGAAATCCATAATTGGTTTTGTATACTAGTAATAAGTTTTTTTTGTAATGATAAAAATGAATACTGTTGGATTTTTCAATAAAGAATAAATAAAAATAAATAAAATAAATAAATATTTTTTTCCATACGAAATAAATAATATCCCAGGAAACGTTTGGTTCGCTCGCCACGAGCTACTTAGGTAGCACTGACGCCGCGCGAAGGTCAATATTGCGCGCCGGTCACCCCAGTCAGGAGGAGCAACTATGCGCTTAAAAAATAATAGGATTTCGTTTTCTACAGTTTTTGCTTACTTTTTTGACATATTGAAAAACTCGTAAAACAAAAGATGATCAGTTTGATGTATAAGAATGGAAGAGTTTGGAGTATAAGAATAAAAGGTTGGTTTTGAGAAAAAGTTCACACGAATAAGGTACCTTTGGGAATTAAGAAATGTAACTGCAAACTGCAAACAAATATCGACCACTCCCCCTCCCCAGGCTTTTGGAATTACATCCAGATTATTCGCGAAGGCTCTGGTGTATCCTTCAAAATCCTAATTGATGTACGAGTTGGTCTGAAAATAACACCGTAATGTTTCGTGTTGTTGCAGAATGCGTGAGGCCCCCGCTGAATGGTGGTGCGTCGTCCGGCGCGCGACAGGGCGCGCAGTGCGCGTGGGCGAGGGAGCCGCCACGAGTGCCGCAGCCGCGCGACGCAGCTCCGCCCGCTCGTGACCCCGCCGCCGAGGCCCAGCTGCGTACGATGCGACCGGACGCCAACGGGGCCACGCACAACGGTACGCTACAATTATTTTATTTATACAATTGTAATTTTCAACGAAGCATCTAATAGGCATTGCCTGTTCAAAGGAACATTTTTACAATGCATTTTTAATATTTAATAATTTGGCATATGTTCAGAAATATGCATATGCGACTTGGACTGGTGGACTGCAAAATTAATTATTTTTTTTAAATTAAAAGCTAACTTCATTGTTCTTTTATTATTATTAGAATGTATTTAAATTTATCATTAGCAATTAATTGACACATTAGCGTGGTATAAGTTACTTTTTCCTATCAGAAGGAAAGTGTTTGACGCTGTTTTCCTATATAAATTACTCAATAATTTAATAGACTGTCCAGAGCTTCTACAAAGTATTCATTTTAAAGTACCCCAACGAATTGCTAAATCAACAATTTTTTTAATTGAATAAAATAAACACAAACAATGCTCAAAACGCAACACTTCACAGAATATGCCAAAAATATAACAGTTCGAGTTTCGCAATTAGACATTTTTAATTGTACTTTGAATTAATTCAAAAACAGGGTAGGTGAGTAAAATATACTCGTCTCATACAAGTAATTAGAAGGTAAAATTCCTAAATATTTATGTTTATCGTAACATATGTAAATATGAAAAAAATAAACTATTTTATTCACGTTCTCATTTTGTCATTTATTTTCTTTTTTTATGTAATCAGTTTTAGGTGAACCTACCCTTCAATTCAATTGTTAAACAGCAAACTCGTGTAGTTGGCCAAGTTAATAACCATGAATTTACTGTTTTATAAATTAAATAACGCTGTGTTTCCCTAAAATATATTAAATACGCGGGGTGAAGGGTGGGGGAGGCACAGAATCTCTGCCTTTCACCACAAACCTAGATCCGGCCCTGTTGCTACATTCGTATAAATCTTAATGCGATGACATTTCCTGGTTTTATCAGTATCATTTACGGCTCTCCTCTCTCGGCACAAATTCGATTGCTGGCTGTAAAGCGCCGTCGATGCGTATTTATTTGCTCAGCGCCGTCTTATCGTTGTCTCTTTTGGATTCGTAAGCATCGCCATGCTCACGACTGAGACGCAAGATAAACAACGCGACTTATTTTATTAGGTTAACATTGTAACGGACCGCGCGACGCGGCGCGCAATGGCGACAATATTTATTTGTGTATTTCAGCAAACAAACAAATGATTATATTTAATAAACATTGGCTACGTTTTATTACAACCTGTATATCAGCTTACAAGTTATAATAAATCGATTCTTGGGTAGTTTTTTTTGCTCGTTTCTTTCAATTGTATTGCCTTTTCATAACCAATTCGACACAAATGTAACGGAAAACCATCGCGGTTTTCGAGAAATTGTCGATCGCCCTAAAACGTTCACGTAAAACTTACTTACACGTTCACGTGTTACTTTACTTTATGTAGTATAACACTATTTTATATTGAATATTTATTTACCTATATAATTTAATAATTGTTTATTCATTTATTTATTCATTCCATATATTTGTTATTTTTTTAATTGTATTTTCATTTGTTCATATATTAAGTGTTAACGACTAGACACTTAAATTGTATTACATGTGTGTGTGTGGGTGTGGGTGTGTATCTGTGCCTTAGTTATTTTTTATATTTTCACAAGGTTTTGCGCTGGTCTCTTTCTTGTATGCTCACTGTAACACTTCATATGTAACCTTCCTTAGAACAGGTAACTTACCTAGTTAGGAAGGTTATAGACTTATACTCATCGGCCAACATGTTTTCTCAATAAAAAAAAAAGCGTCAGCATATTTAGAAGATTTGGATATCAGGCGATTGAATATATTCAATAGTATTCAGATCGACTAAATAATCGATAGTTTTCCGGCACTCACGGGCACAACTTTTTAATTTCGTTTTACTTCAAAAATAATATATATTAAATAAAATAAAACATATACTTTGCCCAATGGCTATGAAATGATGCCACAAATAAACCGCAACCAAGTTAAACTTAACTTTTTTTTTAAAATTGTTATGACCTAGGTCATATACAATTATTACCCTACTCAACTAGGCCAAATGTGCCTGTCCTAGAGTCAGAGGAGATGGTGGTAATGAAGCGTTAAAAATGATATGACCATGTGCGGATTTGAAACCGAGACTTTTGGGTCAATACTCCAACGCCTTACTACCACAAATTATTATTATAATTTATATATTTTAATAACTAATCATAAACTGTCGCTAAATATCATTGTGCATATTAGTATCTGGCAGACGAGTCAACAGACTTTTCCATAACGTTTAAACTTAAAGGTTATTATATATATATCTGCAATAAAGGTCTCACAAGCGACATTGAATTTAAATATGTAACCTTTTAAAAAAGTGTGAAAATTTTATTCTTAATTAACCTATAAGCACCAGCTGCGTAAATTATGGTAATTATTATTAGGTAAATAATGTTAATTAATTAAGTACAAAGTTTCTTATTTCAAATACATTTTACTTATTGCTTTTGTTTATTTTGCACGTGAGTGTGCAGATTATTGTGTTTAATTGTAAGCTCCTTGTTTAAGTAAAACATACAAATGGCTTCTGAAACAAATATTCCGTACACCGTGAGTAGGTTAAGTTGTTTGAAGTGCGGCTTACAAAATTCATTTGGGCTTAGGCTTATAATAGCTCTGTTCGCTCTTTTTTGGAGTTTGAAAATATCCACCATGCATGCAGCTGTACCCCAAAAGAGTATTCCATATCTAAGGTGACTCTACAAGTGCATGGTAGGCAAAAAGCCGTCTTGAACGACTATAATTTGTAAGAGGTTGAGCTATCTAAAAAGTATTATAATACAATGCTGCAACTATTGTATTATATTATAATACAATGGTTATAGCAATAAAAAAAATGAAAGAAAATAAAGTTGCATTAATGTGATATGTGAGCATGTTTCATTTGCAGGCGTGGCCAATGAGAGTTCAGTTACCGGTATGGTGAAGACGTTCCAGGCCTACCTGCCTCCCTGCCACCGCACCTACTCCTGCATTCACTGCAGGGCACACCTCGCCAGCCACGATGAGCTTATATCCAAGGTTTGTCGCTGTTATTGCACTTTCTTTTGTATATTAATTTACCAAATATATTCTCACACTCAAATGGAACGTTGAACTTAAACATGTCGTTATTAATTCAATTGGAAATAATTAATTGGAATGAAACACAACAAATGAAAAACTGTGAATAAATGAAATGCGCGGAATTGTTTTCGTCACTTTTTCACATACTGGATTGGTATGCTCTAACATGTGGTTCAAATTTCAAGTGAACGGCTCGAACTGTTTAAATTAGAACTAAAAAAACAAGCTGAGGAGCCACCAAAAATAGAGAGCTTTTGTTTAGCTGAGTGGTTCAAACAAGAAGATTAATTGCTTTTTCAATCATGTTACAAAATATATATATATATGCCTGGTGATAGGTGCCAAAGTTTACTGTCAATTCACGAACGGTTTTGGGTCTTAATCGCATAATCACTAACACCTCTGATACGGTAAGGGAGAGAATTGGAAGCGTCCATCAAACATCACCGATCGAGTAACGTATTTTGAACCTTGAGCAGAAAAAGTTAAAATTTGTTGAATTGAAGGACATACCTAGCGAAACATGTCATTGAAATGAATATCACAAAAACAAGCAATTACCTTAAAACAATATGCCAATTTGTCTATTGATCAATTTATTTCATTTTAATAAATAAAACAATCCCAAATAAAAAAAGATATTGATAGGACGTTTTTTTTATTTTCAGTCCTTCCAGGGCAGTCAAGGTCGTGCCTACCTATTTAACTCTGTGTAAGTAAATAAATCAATTAATTTAATTATTATCAATGCTTATCTCTTGCCGATTGATAATATAATTTGGTGTAGTGTAAACTTACACTAAGTCCATTTTATTGAAATTTACATTAGTATATTCTGGAGCTTGGCAAATGTGTGTAATTTAATGTGATTCGGTGCCGTTCTTCCCTCCTCCTCAGTTGCTCAGTCCCTGGCTTGAGAAATTTTTGTTTTTCATCTGGCATCTCGCCAAAGCATATACAAACGTAAATTCAATATTTGAAGTAATTTTGTTGCGTTTAGATGCTATCATGTTCACAGACATACATACAGGCGTCATTACAAAAATGGTCAAAATAGATTCAGGTGACCTCAAAACTTGAACATCTGTTGAAAAAGTAAGGGATTTTATCTGATAACAATGTGTTTATCTTACCCCCTAATAACATTGCAAATGTATAAATTACTTCATAGATCAAATCTCTCGAAATAACATGTAATTCCCAAAGTGAGAGAATATTATGAAAATGTCATAATTGCTTCCACAGTGTGAATGTGGGATGCGGTCCAGCCGAGGAGCGGGTGCTGCTGACAGGTCTTCATGCTGTCGCTGACATTTACTGCGAATGCTGCAAGACCATGCTGGGATGGAAATATGTGAGTAAAGCAAAGTGAATCGAGTGACGGAGTAGTGTTGAGTCAAGCATGTTACATATTATTCAAATTTGGGCAATGTTTATGCTAGCACAATTTAGTAATGTAATTTGAACTAAACGAGACTAGATTATTACATTCAGGAAAATGTATGACATGTAGCTCTACATTCATCCCAGGGAATTACATGCTTTCCATACAAAATGCAACCTTCTTCGTCTAGCAATAATGTATGTCGTTGGTACCTTGCCTTTTTCTTAGGACATGGAAGATATCTATGGACCAATTTTACCGAGACTACAACAATTTGTAGTTGAAATCATTTCGAATTTGTCATTTTACGTAGGACTTCTGACGATCACTTCAGAACTACACAGAAGTCTGGCTTGAAAGATATTTTGGATAAGAAATAACTGCTGAAGCTTTAGGTTCAAAGCTGTGCTCAATAAGGAATGAGGTAGTATTTTAATAAAAAAAAAAATGATAATAACAGTAAAATAATTTTTTCAATATCTTAAAATTGGACAAAGTTATAGTTTCAAAGTTGGGCATATTAAAAACATACTTTTATTCACGTAAGGTGATCAGTTACAACGCTTACGTCACTTATCCGGTCTCTCTCGCAACTCGTACTGGAATAGCGGCACAAAAGAGCAGCAGATGAGACATCAGCACTTGATAACCGTGCATAATTTAGGATGTTCAAATTTCAAACTCAATAACTGTGGTTGTATTAGAGATAATAAACAATTACTTCCTATTTTTTTTATGTGATTTTTGTGTTATGATTAATCGTCATCATAATTCCACCTCTTGAACAAGTTACACTAAACAAATTCTAATTGGAGAAGTTATAAACCTTCTGATTAGGATTTGAACCTACTCATTGATTCCTTGCATTTTAAATAAAAACTTTTGGTTTGTTTTCAGGAACATGCCTTCGAATCGAGCCAAAAATACAAGGAAGGAAAGTTTATCATAGAACTAGCCCACATGGTCAAGGAGAATGGATGGGACTGAAATATTATTAAAACTCTTGAAAATGTGCATCACAGACAAAAGACTGAACTTTAAAGACTATGGATAATATCCGCTGTAGCATCGCCTTTTTCAATTTAAATTTTATACATTTCGCTGATTCATTATTTTAATGACTTTGCCGCGTTTAATCTTATCTCGAGTGCGAAAAATACGAGGCGAGATGAGCGGAGTGTGCAGAGTCGGGATGCGTATCGCGAATGCATAAAAGTTAAACATGAAAGGGTGTGTGATCTGTGATGTGACGCTGAGTCGAACTCAAACAGGATGAGTATTATTAAAGTGCAATTATCAAATATGTGTTATGGACGTGTTGAGAACACGAAGTCGAGTAGTCGGCTGATGACTGTCGATTGATTGTGATAAAAAAAAAAGAGCGTTTAGAATACGCGTCGCGGACGCTTTGAGCGTCGGCGTTGAGTGTTCACGTTGTAATGCAAACTTCATCTAGTGTTTTTAATTTAGTTTTACGTTTAGAATATTTCTTGTATCGACTTGCTGAATGTGATTCAGAACTTATTCTGTGACTAGCAATTTTTGTTGATTTGATTGAGACATTTAGTGATTTTTTTTTATTTGACTTGCGAACAAAAGCATCTTAAGTAATTTTTTATATTTAGTATGACAACTATTAATGAATTTAGTTAATTCTTTTACCATGTTTAATCTTCAATACTGGACCATTATATTGTATTCTTTAATGATTAGTGTATTAATTGCTATAGTTAATTAATGAGGTCACTAATACAGATTCTGATTGATTTCAGATGTTCATTTTTGCGCTAATTTGGTGTTTTAATTTTTTTGGGTTCTATTTTCTGCTTACTTTAAATGCATTGACAAAATTGACTGAGTGCGTATAATAAAAAGTAAGATTTAATTTCTAATATTTAATTGATCACACTTTCTTTCCTGCGCTGATATTACAGTACAAATTATCAAAGTTGACATGTCGCAAATGATAATCATTTGAAATCTGCATGTTTCCAACTTTATATAATCTAAAGTCGTGTATGTATTTTAACAATGGTTTTGTAAACAACGAATGTTTCTATTTGAGATACATATACGAGTATTGTACAATGCTCTTTTATCAAGAGTTTGTTGATCTGATCTTCGCAGATGCTCTGCTTTTCAACTCGGGTCGGGTACACGGCCATTTTTATGTAGTTTTTGCGCAAGAGCAAATTTAGGGCTGCCATATTATCTTTTAGTAATTAAATTAGAGGGAAAATATATAATAGATGTGTATGGATCGGGCCGTACCGAACATTTTTATCTTATCGCATTCTACCTTTTTTTTTTCATATGAATGGCGTTTATAAAATTAACAAAATTTAATTTGTTTTTCTTTTAACAACTTAAATAATCCAGATACTAAATCATGCTAACATTTCTTCAAAACGTGTTTTTATTGCATTTTTTTTTTGAAATGTATGTTTTGTCATTAAAACCTTTCAAAAGTACATTCAACATTTGATATTCAATTGTTGCCTTTAACAACTTCACTATCCAATGAATCAGGACGTAAATTTTACTGTGCTTTTCACGTTCCTGAAAATTTGAACGTTTCTTTTCACGTTCTGAGCACAGAACAGAACAAATTTGATTTAATTTTTTGTTTGAACTTGTTGACTAAAATGTATGATTTCTACGTGAACTTGTGGGTACGGTTCCAAATTTCATGTAGCAAAAAAAATTGTGAAAGTTTTTGTTAATATTACTTTGTAACTAACCTAAACAATCCATATTTTAATGGTATTTTTTACAATAATGCAGTCTTTTAAATATACATTTTTTATTTATAATAGACCTCAAAAATATAAACATACAAATAAAATTAAACGGGTAATAATGCCAAAACACTAAAAACTAAAAAAATCATAAAAAAAAGTGTTCATAACAGGAAATTTATCATTGTAGTATTGGACTTGGAGGGTTCTAAAAATAAGTTTCTATGGGGACAGTGAAGTTGTTAATGAATAACAAAAAATAAAGCCACTTTCTGCAATTTGGTATCAAAACACCTTTTTACTCACGAAATATTGTTTTTGGATAAAACTGAAACCCAAAAATTACTACATTCAGAATGTATGGCAACCCTGCAAGGAAACCACTTGCATTGACTTTCGTCAAAGATGATTTATATGTATATTTTTTAGAAATTAATAATTGTTAAAAAAATTATTCAGTTATAAAACATTTTTGAAAATTTGCTCAAATATAAAATACAATGAGACTGCCACAGCAAATTAAGTGTATAAGTTAATTTATAGCGAAGAACTCAAACCCACTGCAGGAGGTTGAAAAGCACCGCATTTTGTTGGTCTTATTTTTGTCTCTGTACAGAAACCATAAACTTATCTGGTTTCGAAATGAAATGCATTGTAAATTTTGGTAAGCCTTAGAATGTGATCTCACACGCGAGGAACATTTTGTGTCTATAAATATGTATTATCAAAGGAATATTTTTATACTCTCAAACTATTTGTAAGAGAAGTGTAATGGATATATTAACAATTTAATGGGATACAATAAAATCCCCCTCACATGAAGTTAAAACATATTTAATTTTTTTTCTTGCGATCGTCATCGTTTGAGCAGCAAACGCCCGTGTTTGTACAATAATAAAAATGTTATATTAGCCAAGTAGCCTTAATTATTGTTCTCATTTCATATGAAATTGTGATAAAACACTAAGTAATTTTTCATAAAGTATATAGGTACATATTTTTAATCTAATATTAACAATTTAGTGTCGCATCTACGGTTAAAATATGTGTAACATTACCAACTAACGTATTTTAAAAATTGCTTTATCTATGCAAAATTGTAAAAGATTCTTAACTCTGATTATATTATTATTAACTTTTGCAATATCTAATTAGGACGGGAATTTAATTCATGGAAATCAGTGTATGGCTGACCTTTTTATAACTGTTTATAGGCATAATGTGAAAAATCAGTTTATGCAACTTTCCATACAAAAGCCACTGAGGCTTTTTTCAAGCGGTTATTGTGTTTTTTTTTATATTCAAAGGTTATGAATATTAAACTAAGCCGATTTATCCACTTTTTACAGGATTATAGTAGTAACAAATAGCCGCTTCAGAAAAAAATGGATAGAGGTGCGGAAAATCATTTTTTGCACCCTTATCGTAACTTCGGTTATAATAAAAGATTGTTTTGTTGTAACTTTGTTTATATTCACATTATGTCTACCCTTAAACAAAATACAATTTTACTGCCACTAGATGATAACATTTCTTTTAAAAAAAAAACTGAGAAACGTTAGCCACCACACGCAATATAATCAAATATATCAGTAGAAATCACCAATTTATGATTAATACTGGTTGTGAATATGAAGGGATTTTGAGTGAAGTTTGAGCAGCGCTGCCTGTTTAGTATTATTGTGACAAATAGGCTGTCAATTACATTGTCTTCTGTTTGGCCACATCCGGCATAGTTCGACGCATGCGCGGTTGCAGTTGTCTAAGTAACTTGCCTGCACTAAATACCTACCCTCACTCTCTCTCTCTCGAAAACCGTCCTGCTGTGTGGACGTGTGCGCCGTACTGTGTCCTTTTGTGTGGGAAATCAGGCTTTTATTCCACAAGAAGAAGAGAGTGCACTCCTCGGGTCAAAGCCTGTAAGCCGCCAAAACTGTGTTGGCGAAGAGAAAAGAAACGGCGCGTCTGGTGTCAGAGAAAAACCGTACCTGTGGAGATCCCGAGTTCGATGTCTGTAAGTTTAATTGAGTAATTTACAGCCCACTGCCGGATTATTTTTATCACAAAAAAATATCCTTTGATGTTTGTTGGTGATAAATAACTGCGCATTTAGCAAAACAAAAAATACACAATGCATATCCCCCCCCCACCTAACGCTCAAATTGTAAGCAAGTCACCGCAAGCACTGATATTCCTTTTTAAAAAGTCATGATAATTCATTTTAAAGTATTTTTTTTTTAAAAAAGAATTGTTATGCCTGTTCTAGACCTTGACCACTAGCAACAGTTCAATCCCAAGTGACCATATTGTTTTATTGTTCCACTTCTTACTGCAAATTTGAAGATAAATACTCCTCGGAATTTTATCAATGGACTATTTTGTGTTTGTATTATAATATAATCCCAACGATAAACAAGTTTTAAATGGATTCAACTATGTGATTCAATTCAAGGGATTCAAGTCAATTTATACAAGTGCTCTAGTGTTGTGACTCTTATTTGTAGATATAGAAGATAAATAATATTTGATATTGTTTTATCTCCTAATTATCTGGGCTAAAAAGTAACATTTTCTACTTTATCTAAAAGTTAAAAATCTCAAAAAGTTATATTTTCTCATATATTTTATCGTAAATAACTTGAGAAAATATAACTAATAACAGCGTTTTCTGGAAGAGGCCCCTTAAATGAACCCCTAAAATAGCACCCTTAAAGCATCCTGTCTGATGTACATCGGTAAACCAATCATCTTTTGTCTTATTAGCCACCCTCTATCTGCAACTGAGCTCACAAATGTGCAAATTTGGCGATTTTCCCTTTTTTGCATTTCTGAATGTTTCATTTTTCAAGTTTTGCTTTGGCAATGAAATTAATCGGAAGAACCTTTGCTCACTAGAAAATAATGGCCTACGTCTGAACATAATTACAATCAAAGTACAAAAACGTTCAAAGATCGATACGCAAGAATTTTTTTTGCACATTAGTGTCTTTGATATGGGAGTGAAGAATGTGCCTCAAGGAAGAACCGTGTGATCAGTTCAAAACATTGATGTAATCCTTAGTTTAATAGTGAATATCTTAAACGGAAGCAGGGTATCAAACCACACTCAAAACCCATTGATTCCTTCGAGTTACGTTTTTGGCTGTTTCAGCTACTGCCAATGTGCCTCTTTCATTTATATAAAGTTATAATGTATTTCACAGTAAACTTGGCTGCGTTGCCATTAGTGGTTGTCTTTGACTTAGAACGGTTAACTTTATGTAGTGGCATTTTTGACAATATTCGCTTGAAAGTAATGATTTTTATCTTACCTATATTAATGTTAATTATTTTACACCTCTGAAAATCTGTAATACAACACGAAATTATTTATAAAGTGGTAGATTGTTTTTTTTTACATTTGCTCACGTTTATATTTTTGTAGAAGGAAACATTCCAAAGTCAGTCTTTGAATGTAAAAGAAACTCACGATACTTGGTACCGCTGTCACATTTCAGAGATGTAAAATGGATAACGTTCACTCGCCTCATTGCGTGTTTTCCACTGATATAATATGTAATAAAATTGATGTTATAAAGCTTCAATTACTAATTAAGCAACTAGTGGTTTTTTACTGTAGCAGTATTTTGCCTTTGAAATGTTATTATGAATAAGTCACTTTTATAGATCTGAAGCGTCATGTAAAAAACAATTTATTATAACCGACAGGAGTATGATTAGTCTCGGATGTGTTTTTTTCAGTGGTTTGAAAACCATAGAAAATTCTGGATATTCAAGCCCTTATTTTTGTTCAATAAAATATCCTCCGTATAAAAGTACTTTCTTAGTGTGGACAATAAATATTAGTTTTCTTTTCTTATTGTAATTTTCAATTTGTATGTTATTTTGAAGATAATTTGTATTTTGATATTATGTACATATAAATAACTTATTCAGTTGTCAACGTAAATACAAACAATTATAAGTTAATTATATACTATAATTAAATCTTTTACATTTTTAAACTAAAATGCAATTTTCATACTAAATGAGTAACAGTTTCATAGAAATATTTTATGCAAATTATTTTTGAAATGAGAGCCTTGAAAATGTATCTTTTTGCAGAGATTTTTGGGAATCAGCCTTGTCATGGTCATCGGAAGTGCGAAAATATGTAGCCGAATTGAACTGTTTTTATATTTTTTTTTTCTACTAATTAAATTAAAGATTCATGCAGTTATATTGAAAAAAAATAATCATGTATTTATGCATTTGATAGTTTTATATTTATTGTCCACAAGGAATGTCCAAAAAATTTAATGAAAGTTATGTTCGTGAACTTCTCACATTTCCAAATGTGATCACCCTCAATCAGAGTCAATACCATACTTTAACCATAATTTTATTGAATTTATTTCCAAAGTATGTAGTTCTAAAAATAATATAAACGAATATCCCATATATTTATACTAATGAAATTAATGTGAAATGTGTATTATCTGACTGATTTTTATCTATATTTATGGTATTTTGTTGATAGAGTTGCTTTATCCTAAAATTATTTGATAGTACAAGATGTTATTGGCGATGGAATGCTAACGGGTAAAATGTTGGTCCAAATTGAAAAGAAACAGATGACGCAAAAAAAAACTCAAATTATTTTTATTACCAATGAAACATAAAATATCATTTTCGAGCAGATAAGAAACTGATAAATTATTTTTTATATCTGACGCTGCATTGTCTAGGATGGAAAGAGGTAACGCTCAAGAAGTTAATATGCAAAATTGTATGTAATTAATCCTCAAAATGTTTGTTAGCGTAATTTGGTGTCAATGCTTAATTATATTTTTGTATTTTCCTAGTGACACAAGCTACCTAATTTATACATTGTTTTAATGTTTTTTTTTACTATTATTTTTGGGCAGGCATTACGATATACGCTTTACAGTAATCAAATTTTCATGAACTAGTTTCTTGATAGCCTAATTGCACTGTAGGTATTTATAAGATTCATTTTATACTAAAAAGTAAATACCATTATTTTGGTTTTACCCAACAATTAATACTGATTAACAATAAATTTAATTTTTGTTAATACTTCTATAGTTTGGCCAAAGTGAGTTAGTTATATACAACGATCTTTTAAAACATACGGCAACTGAGGGTGAAAGACGTACCACGCCAAATACGCCACTTTGCCTATCATACATGGCATGGCATATCAGACATGCATTTGCGGCGTGCGGAATGGCGGGGGAATCGTCGGTGTCACGTTTTCACAAGGACTATTTGTATGACATACTGTATGTATTAAAAGATCTTTGGTTATATGTTTCTTGATTAGCGCAGTTTTGTTCAAAAGTAATAATGGACATTTTTACTATTTACTGTGGTGTTGAAGAACCAATGTTAGATCTATGCTGTATGTATTAATTACAAAATAGGTGAACAATTTTATATTAAGTATTTCAATGGTCCCACACAAAGAAAAATCGAAAAATGAGTTCTAATTTTATTCTCATAAAAAAATGTGTGAACAAACGTAATACAAAAATATAAGAATAAAAATACAAAAGACAGATACAAACAAACATTTTAGATCATATTATGCAATGTATTTGCATTTCATTTATTAAACTGTTAAAGCTGAAAAAATAGGATTGTGTTTGAAAATAGGGTAATGGCCATTTTCACCAAACCTCACTTAGGGCTAAGAGTCCCTTAACACGTTGACTGCCACTGCAATTTTTAGAAATCTGGCCTAAAATGACAATTTGATTTAATCACATATATTATTAACTCTAAAACTATTGTATAGTTATCATCAAAAATAATTATTTTCTGTTCATGCAAGCCAGCGTTGATTTTTTGTTCTTTTCCCAGAAGCCATCTATCAATATCACGTATAGGTGGTAGGTCACGTCACGTGATAGGTGGCACTGCACAAAAATGGCAAGTAAACACAGGACGAGATAACTCGTAGTTGGCGTCCTAGAAAAGAATGCAATCTACGAGTTATCTCGTAGTTGGCAGTCAACGTGTTAAATTGAGATAAGTATCTCTTACGTCAAAAGAATAACCCAAGCTTAAGAGTTCCTTAGTCAGGGAAGACCTAAGGTGGGATTGGTGAAAACGACCGTCAACGTATTAAAATGATAGTTGGATTTGTTTTGAAAACATTCCTCAAAATATAAATATTAAGTATCACTAAAATATATTTGAAGTGCACTCATGTGGTTATTACTAACATCATCTTATACAAAATGTGTCTCCTTTTATTTATTTTTATGACATACAACAAAAAGTGCAAATCCATGAAATAAAAAATAATGTACTTAACTTATTTGTTTTCAACAATAGTGTACTGAATTGTCTCCGATGTGACTTTTCTGAATTCACTGTGCGTCCTAATGCCTGCCAAAAAGTACCTATAAGTTGATTTTTTTTCTTAATACAATATTGTAATTTGTATTATTACTAATATCATTTTGATCTCGAGGAAAAGGTGAAGTAAAACCTTATTACATTAACAAACTCATGTAATCTGTTTTGTGTAAGTAATGAAAATAAACACCTTACTTTATATTTTATTACACTTTTATTTTACCACTATAGAAATCGTTTAGATGCCATAGAAATAAATCTCTGACCTAGGTCAAACCTAACCTAACCTAACCTAGGTCAGGCCATCAAGGAAGCATTCACAAGAGGACGGCACATACAAAATCAGGTTGACATTGTGGTCCTTAAAATTAAAAGATGTAAAATTATATATTGGGTTGGGTTAGGTTAGGAAGATGCTAGACGGATTTAGCTAAGAGATCATGTGGCCTACCTCGACTACACAAAATAATACTGAAGAAATTTTTCTTGATATCTGAATGGAAGTCATTATATTATTTGACTTGAAATAGATGAGTCATCACATTGAGCGTGGTCGTTAAACCAACCACCAGCTTGTTGGGGCTGCTATGTTCGTCTAAACACACATGTTTTTACCTGTCGTTATCACATCCAGCGAATCATGCGAATTTCGGGTGGCCTTTTGAAGTCAATTCTTATTCCAAAAAGCTTAGATGGCTAACCATAAAGTTTGTAATTGAGCTCTCAGAGATTTTATCTAGGATGTCAAATTCAAGTAAATGAATCTGTAAAGAAAATAACTGGTGCATTGATCACGGATGATGGCACCTCACCGGTGCGGCCAGGCCACTATCAATATAGCACGAAAGGCGGCTCGTCCATGGCGGATTAGCCACTGCAGACGAGTCGCGCTTGGATGTGACACGTGGTTGCATGATCAAGGTTGCTTAGGTAAAAAATGTCCAGTAATTCATTTTCAGCACAGTTTAGTTATGCGTAAATAATATTATTATTTTTAGGAATACATTCTTGTGCGGCCAATCGGACTGTCGCTCAACCCCCTCTAGATGGTATCTATGCTACGTGAGCCGAGAAATGCCTAGCGTTTTGCCTTGCTTATTTTATTTTACGTAACTGATACATACTACAAATGCTCATAACATGGGATATTGACTTGCGCATAGTATTATAATATTATGAGCACATCGATATTTTCACTGTTTTGGTGAGATGTCACACCCTGTCAGTGTGCCCACAGTATTTTAAGACATTTGTTTTGACATGTAGCACTTTTAGATTATTAATTACTGTTGGCATTAAATAAATAGATCACTTCCAATATAATTAATGTATACACACATTCATTATCACATAAATGAATGTTGTTATTTTTCAACAACTAATTATGTACCAACCAGTTTTGTTTACCATAATGTTAATTTATTCACTTAACGAATAACCAGTTCCAAGATCAAAACAAGTTTGTAAACTATTTTCCGTTCTCATCACACACTCTTAGTAGTGAGTTAGTTTGTTCAAAACATTTTATTATCATTGTTAAAAATGGCCAGTTTTGAAAAACTAAGTGCAAACGACAGAGCCGTTTTGAATAGCATATTCAATCCAAATTTACCACTTGGAGAAAATGTGCAGGATGAAGTGGCAGGCGTTGAATTTGATGGTAAAATCTATTTTTGTCTATTTTTGTAAGAAAAATGTTATTCAACAGTAATACTGATATTAAATTGCTTAAAGTAAAGTTGTATAGTTCAGTTAAAAATGTTGTCCTAACATATTTAATCATTAGAAATGCAACCATATTTAACAATATATCAAAAAATTATCTATTGTACTGTGATGTGTTGATACCAGTTTAAATATATTTAAAATAGCAAAAAATATACTCACTTTAAAATATTGTGGTAATTTTGGTTGGTTTCATATGTTATGTTCAATAGTGGATATAGTCCTTTGCAGAACTATTGTACCTTAACATCCACCTAGAGTTCGCCCTCTAGTCCTATATTGGTTTTATTGGTGTGAAACTTAACCTAAGAATAATTTTAAGAATGAATCAAATGGTGAAAGCATTATAAACAGAAATTAGGCATTTAAATAATCGATAACAATAAATCAACATGTTTTACAGGTATTTAGGTATAAATAAATATATTGGTATGTAGAATCTTAAATATTATTATAAATGAACAAACGGTGCGGAACAAAAGGGCACATCTCAAGTTCTTTAGGTCATATTTTTATAAATAAAATTTGAGTATGCCAATGTTATTTTCTTTTTTGTACCACGCTTTTAATAAAAGTATGCATTGTTGAGATTTATTCGCATTTTTCATATATTTTTAAGTCTTATTTGGTTCTTTCAAGAAATCAAATTTCGAATGGTGGATGTTGAAAATCTGATTTTGTGTGTTAAATTATTGACTAAATTAGGAAAGAGATGAACAGTAGTATGTATTAGCGGAGTCTGAAAAGATGTGAATCTAGATCTTATATAGTAAGTGATCTTTGCATTTAAGTCTCAATATATTTTTTATCCATATAATGATAATCCGAGTAAACCAAATTAACAGGAAAAAAGTGAAAGAAATAAAGTTCAAATTTTTGTGGGCCAATTTAACTATGATTACAGTAGTTATTTTCTAGGGGGGATTTAGATAATAATGTAAAATATTTACAGATGACAGAAGTTCAAATGATATTGTTGCAAGACTAGAGATTCAGGCAGTAGCCGAGGCAGAAAAAGGAGAGTACAGCAATTCCCTGGAGACAATAAGAGCGGCTTTGGAACTAGAACCCAATAGAGCTGCTCTTTATAACAACAGAGCACAAGTTTATATATTACTGGGAAATATGGATTGTAAGTAAAATCCACCCTGTTTTGTAAAAAAAAATAACAGTAGATACTTTTTACTTTCTAAACATAATTACTCAAAAATGGTTGAGAATCGAACAAAAATTGACTGAAACTTTCTTGTTACAAATGTTTTTTCTACCATCGGGCCTAAAGGGACTCAACCCGGTCATTTCTCCACACAAACGCTGTAGTGTTGACTCTCTTATTTGTAGTTGTAGAAGAAAAACAGTACTAGATATTTTTCCTATTTTTTTTTCCTAAATATCTAGGCCTCTGTAAAAATAATAATTTAAATTTCTATTTTATCTAAAAGGTAAGAGCCTCAAAATGTTTGTATTTTTCTATACATTTTATTAAAAGTTTAGGCATTAATATCTTATAGTCTGAATACAAGAATCGAGAAAATAAAACTACAAAAGCATAGTTTATTTTATAAAGATACAAATTTAAGTAAATTTTTAGACATAAGTTGATTCTGTTTTTCATAATTAACCAACAACGGTACATAGTGTTTATGCGTTAGATAAGACAGAAAGATTTAAAAACACGCGCAAGACAGAAGAGCGCCATCGGAAAGAAAACCCTTAAGTTTTATTCACTATTTATTGGACAGTTGTATAAAATAATGAAACTTTTTAAAAATCAACAATAACCTACAACTAAAACGTATGTATGAATAAAAATAATAGCACACAAAAAAGTAAATATATATATATACTTTTATATTACATATTAAGGGGGATCGTGAGTGGAAGCTGTAAATAAGCATATATTTATTTGATATTTTACAGAGGTTTTTAGGATATTAATAAATAAATTTTAATGCTAAAAAAACATCACTGGTCGTCTTTGTATATATATTTATACGGTTGTTGTGACCGGTCGAGGCACCTCATACATTTTACTCGCAAGCTATTCACATGAAACAGATTCGCGACACTCGAAGAAGGATTTATATTTCTACTTTAAAAGAGTTTAAATAAAGAAAATATTGTTCATGATTCAAAATGAATCATAGCGCTTGGCAAGATTTAAGTAAAAAAAATTTAAGTAAAAAAAAAATACTTCAAAACAGATTTTGATGAGCTCTTGTATAAAATTATTTTTTGCCTAATTTTAACGATAAAAAAATATTTTAAAAACAGGTTTGTATGGATTTCGATTTACCAAAATCTGTCATTGAGGTCTTTAAGCAATCAAATACGATTCTGTCATGTCAGGGTCCAGCTCTGGACCGACTTGCGCCAAAAAAATAATAATATTGGTGTAATCCAGTGTTCTAATTTCAAGTAGTCTTCACTGTGTTTTTATCTTTTGTAAAGCAGTTAATTTTTAATAGGAAAAATGATCCATGAATTACGGTTTAAACTGCTTGGTCACTCCTTACTCACCAGATCTAGCCTCAAGCAACTTTTTTGTTCCCTGAGCTAAAAGTGCAGAGGTTTGAGAGTGAAGTAGAGGGCAGAGATTTTCGTCAAATTAGGAGGCCATTCCCATCGTAAACAACTATTTTTCAGAGAAAGACGTTGAGTACTATTTGAAATAATTTGAAGAAAAATATTTTTTATCTTTGTTAGATTGGAAACATTTCAGACAACCTTCATGTATGGAGACTGATTGGTAGTCTCGGAATACATTGAGTAGCTTGCGTTACCTACTCCATACACTATGTAATATAAATGTGCTCTATTGTTTTACTCCAAATACATAGTACACCACCTTACAATTTTACCAATGTGTAGATGCCATGGAAGATCTAAATAAAGCCGTAGACTTATGTCATGGCCAGAAGAAGAGCCGTACCCTGGGTTTGGCGCTCTGCCAGAGAGGAGTAATAAGGAAACGGCTTGGAAATGAAGCATTAGCCAAAGAGGACTTCCATTCTGCCGCTCAAATGGGGAACACCTTTGCAAAGCAGCAGGTTTCTATCAACATAATTAGCCTTTTTGGTCCACTCTAAGATTTGGTCCCCTGAACAATTTTTTCAATTGAGAGAACTTACTTTTCTCATAATATATCTGTAGCCACACATATAAAGTTATTTGAACGAAACAGATTTTGGTTATATTACTATTTATAAAGAATATTTCATTACAAATACATTACTTAAAATGTTTAATTGCAGGATGACTAACATTCATAATAATTTCTTTAAAAATGACTGCTAGCTAATACTTATGTATTTCAACTTTGAATAACAAATTTGTTTAATATTCAAAGGCTTAATTAACAAATTCTGCAAAATTATGGCCAGGAGGGAAAACAGCTTGGAGAATCACATCTGTGTCAAAAGATCAAGGACCAGACGAAGGAGGTGACTAGAGTAACCATACACCTCGTTTAACTAAAACCAGATTGGTGAAGATTCGTCTCGGAGAAGACTGAGACTTTCCATGGACATCAGATCGTCAGATTCAAATATTGTTTTTTACGCCTTATACACAAAAACTGACTAAACTGCAATTTTAAATACATTTTATTTAATTGATTTTGAATCGACTTCACGAATCAACCACCGTCGGGTACATTGGCAACTGAACTAGTCCCTTCCCAGTTTTTAAGAATGTGTCTTCTTCACCCAATAACTTCTTTTTTCATTATACCTTACCGTATAGACATAGTTGGAGTAACAGATATTTTATATTCAACACATAGTATCCACACAACTATTCTAGTTAAGGTGACAGTATTCGCAGAGCTATCTATGGATAATCAGCAGGTAACTTGTTAGTACAGCATCTTCAACTCAGCTGATTTCTATCTTTTGTTGAGCAGCAGATCAAGGTTGCTCATACGAGGGCTGCTATTTATGAATTCGGAATAACAAAAAGAAACAAACATATATCATTTAATATTGTTTTATTGCTTTTCAAAATATTCCACTATTTGAACCAATTACAGTTTTCTTCTAATTTTCATTTGTCATCTCGGTATTTCAGCTATTACTTGATTACACTGACATGGATTACAGCATTTTTCCAATATTCACCAAAACGGCACTTGTCGCCTTAATACTTTAGCCATCGCTTGACTATGCTGATATAACATTTGTCTAGACTCACAAATGAAGTTTCTGGACAAGATAGAATGTCTATAAAACCTACATGTTTCAACTTTACAAAATATACAGATCTTTAAATTAATTTTTTATTTTATTTTTCAGCTTGTTGAAATGAATCCATATGCTGCTCTTTGCAACCAAATGCTGAGTGAGGTCATGAAAAAATGTGCTAAATAAAAGGTTTTACTACAAAAAAATCTTATCAATCTATCTATTCACCACATTTATTTTCCAAATATAGTAAATCATTATTCCTGTGAGAATACCATACATAGCATTAATAGATAATAAAATTACTTTAGGTATTAAGTCCTCTTGCATACCACTGTGAAGATGCCACCGATTCCACGAAAGTCAATCACCGAACGAAATATCGCACCCGGGGCCGCCACCCATTTGTTGGCAAATAATAACTACAAAACTATGAAAATTACTGTTTTTTATATTTAATATATATTGACATATCTTTTGTAAATAAAATTCGAATTATTTAGCACCAAAGCCATCAAAAATACTTCCAATTTCGTAGCGCAATTTTCACATACACAATCAAACGTCAAAACTGGACTAAAATGAAAAATAAAATCGATGATTAGTCTATGATTTCATGAATTCAGTTATACACTACATGCCACACTTTTAAATATTAATAGAAATGTAATGAGCCAATGACGCTTTACAACGCAATACAGCAATGACGAGATATCTTGTCATCGGCACTGAGTGTGTTAAGAGTTTTATTATCTACAGTGAAATTTTTATTCCCTGTTCAGACACGTCGGAAGAAGTTTGTTGCTAAAGTTGTAAAATTAGTCAAATTGGATATATTATGTTTTGCGCCAACCCTTAAATTCTATTGGACTGTATCAGTATCAAAACATTTTTTTAATATATAAATGTCTTATGTATTATTAATAAATATTCACAAAAGTATTTTCATTTAAGCATACACTAAATTAATGAATATTTTATAAAATGAATTACTTCAAATTCTTGTAGGTATGAAGTGTCGATAGTAGCTCTTAGTGTAATCTGTCATTATATCCTGAAAAAAATAGACATTAATAAAATGGAGATAATGGGAGGTTTGCAAATTTATGTGATTTTTTTAGAAAGCTCTCTTGTATAAACGAAATTTTAGGATTGTGATAATCGAAGTGTGATATTGTTTTGTCATTAAATGTTTCCTGCCACAGTGACATCAATATTTCACTCAAACCAATTAATTCTAGTGGTAAACTACCTAGTGAGTGTACTAATTAATTATATCTAGAAATAAAATTATTAGTGCTCCCTAGCAATTTAATTCCAAACTACATGTTAAGTGTATCAATCGAATATCTAGAAGTAAAATTACTAGTGCTCTTAAGTGTTAATCTTGGAGATTATTTTGGTCTAATAAGATTATGTTCATGCTCTACGTTTTCTTTAGGATTACATTCTTTACATGGTAGTCATTTGACCTAGAGTTCACCTGATGAAGTATTATTACCTTCTGAAGGTGTAATAACAGCTTGTTAATGTTCAAGGTTCAGACGATAAATTGTAATTTTTGGTGGAAGGTGTTAAGTGTGTTGCTTTTCCTCTGTTACTTAACCAGTTTGAAGTAGTGGGTTCTTCGTAATATATTCAACAATCAAATTCATGCTCAAAGGTCGAAGTCTAGTTTTAAAGAAATCTCATTTATTATTACGCGGGTCCCGGGGGGGAGTGAATTTCGATTTGCTACGTATCTGTCAGTGACGCTCGTGACGTTAGAGTAAGTTGATAATATTGTAGCTCCGCGTGTGAGAAGATGCGCTCGCACCTATGTGGAACTACCTACTACTCTAACTGGACTGAAACTGATAGAGAGCGTTAGTAATATTATTTCTAGATATTAATGGATTGATACACTTACCTACTATGTAGTTTTGACTTAAACCGCTATAAATGAGATTTCTTTAAAACTAGACTTCGACCTTTGAGCATGAATTTGATTGTTGAATATATTACGAAGAACCCACTACTTCAAACTGGTTAAGTAACAGAGGAAAAGCAACACACTTAACACCTTCCACCAAAAATTACAATTTATCGTCTGAACCTTGAACATTAACAAGCTGTTATTACACCTTCAGAAGGTAATAATACTTCATCAGGTGAACTCTAGGTCAAATGACTACCATGTAAAGAATGTAATCCTAAAGAAAACGTAGAGCATGAACATAATCTTATTAGACCAAAATAATCTCCAAGATTAACACTTAAGAGGACTAAACCCAGTTTAAAGATTCATTTAATAATATTCTAATAGGCTTTAAACTGAATGGTACTTTCAAACCTGCATTGCTTCCGGTAAGGGTTGCGTCTGCGGCTTAGCGGGACTCCCAGAGTAGCGTGTATACGAGGCTACAATAGTCTCAGCAGGGAGAACCGCTCCATCTTCAATCATACAGCAGTCTTTTAACACACAACGCCGGCCCTGAAATATTTTATATTATTTGAATTTCAATCTTTATCAACGATACTCTACAATTGACGAGACCATTTTGTGTAATAAATGGAACTGTTGCTTTGATTTTTAACAAAATGTATTAATATAAAAAGAATTATGCAATGTTAAATGTATAATTGCTGTTAGATATTTTATAAATTAATACAATTAATTTATGATTAACTAATTATAGTGTTTAAGAGCTAGCTCAGGTGATACTGTTGAGTTTAGTAGGTAAGGAAAAATTAATGATTAACAACTCACAGCCTTGGGAAAAAGAGAAAATGGGTGAAATATTAACCTATGAAGAGCATTCCACTGGTGGATTGTTTTGGAAAGAAAAGAATTCAACCCAATGTTTCGTTTCCTCAAGATGGGTTTTATCTTGGAAGGATGGTCATTACGGCCAATATAAGGAGGCTTAGAGAGCAGGCAGCCTCATTCGTCACAGTCTTACATAAACTAGTTAATCTGAATTCAAAACGCCTGAATTACAATTAAGAACTGAAATGAATTCAGATGGACTAAAACGTCACGCGTTGTAAAACGGATCATATCGATTAAAACGCCTAAAGAAATATCTACTTGCTTTTATCTAAAATGTTTCTAGTTTGTCTTTAAGACGTTGGGTGCGAGGATCCCATACCGATGAGCATGGGACCAAAGTGTATGCCAATGCTTGTGCTTTAAAATCAGCACCTTAAAGACTTAAGGTTTTAACATCAGCACCTTTAACAAGCCGTAATTCTTTCTCTCCTTTCCTATTTGCAAACAAGTATCTTCAGAATTTCGGTTTTTCTTCAAGATTCAAATCCTGGATTGAAGTGCTTGAATCCACAGTATGCAAAATAAACATTTAAGTGTATTTTCTACTAAGTAAATAACATAAAAAATATTAAATATCAATGCTTACAATTACAACATCTTTTCCAATATAAATGCAAGAGCCTACAACTGCGGCGTTCACAACAGAATTCTCTCCAATGAAGACATGATCTCCCATGTGGAGAGGAAAAAATGCAACACTGAAACAAAAATGCAAAGAGTAAAATACTAAAGCCATGCAAAATTACCTCTAAGATTTTTGGTTGTTACTGCTTGAAATGTAATGTCGCCGCTATTTCTCGGACGAGGAGGATGCAGAGAGGACTTACAAAGCTCATTGAACAAAATATGAAAAGCAATTTTGCTCATGATTGTATTAGTAAAATTATTTTTTTGTTGTAAATGTAGTTATAACAATTTGGTATGAAATTTGAATGAGTTTACAGCTGTCATGTGGACTAATTTGATCATGTAGTGTATGCACATACAAATGTAAGCTAATGTGCATAGTGTATGTATAATTAATAATTTAAGTAATATGTAAATGATGTCTTAGAATGCATGAGTTTGAATGTACGGTCGAGGGCAAATGAAGTTTTACCTAGAAAGGCGATTCGACAGTGTAGGTGTGTGTATATGTAAATATTAACTTCATCTACGCTCAACGGACATGCGAAATCGGTGGTTCTCATAGTACATACACATGTACTATTTCTTTTTTTTTGGCGTTTCAGTTACGCTTTAAATGCTCGGGGTAAAGCTCCGAGTGCCATTGACTGTACTTACACACAAATTATATTGCTTTTTATAGTAGTGGTTACTGATTTTGCGATTTTTGAAAATAATTAAATTTTATTAGAAATACAAACCCTTTGCTGAATTTTTTGAACGGTGGTCTTATGACGACTCCCCGACCAATAATACAAAAACGTCCAGTTTTAACATTTGCCAAATCGCCACGAATGATCGCATCGCTCTGCACAATTACTTTTCCGTGTAATACAATATTTTGGCTTCCGCAGAGGACAGTTTGGCGGCTAACCTTATTGCCCGATGCCTAAAAAAAAATATTTTAATAGCATATTTTGAAATTCATAACTCTTGTGAATTCATTGTTTCATTTAGAATATCTAGATTGTGGTCGAACTAGCTTCAGGGAACTTTTATTTATGGATACTTAAGCAATATGAGGTACTGATAATTATTATTACCTGGTGTTGCTAATGATAAATAATAATGTCTTGAGGTCCCCTGTAGCCAATTTTATTATTTTTAAATAGATGTAACAAGGACGAAAACAATGCACCAAAATCATTCCAAATGGATGAGACACGCTCATTTTTCTATACAAATTGTGTAGTGTCGTTGACTTATTTTTTGTAGATATAGAAGAATAATATTGGATATCGTTTAATCTCATAATTATCTAAGCTTATATAAAATGAGAAAGGTAAATTTGTAACCCCCAAAATGTCTGCATTTTTCTGTGTTTTAAAAATTTTTAAATGTAAATATCTTATTGACAATATAAAAATCGATAAAATAAAACTAGTTTTATAGTTTATTTCATATAGATGCAAATTCAACTGAGTTTTTAAAAAAAACACTCTTTTTCAAGATTATCGTATATAGTTTTCTGATGCACGGGAAAAATCCCGTAAAGCTCATGCCAATTTCCTTCCAATAATTTAATAAGAGGATGAAAAGAGCTGTATAACATAGTATTTTAAGTGCACTGTATTAAACTCTCATACTTAAATGTAAATTCAGCAGAAAGAGTAAAATAGCAACTACAGAAATATAATGAATGTATTCTAATGCTATGCTGATTCTGAATTACTTATAAAAGATCGATCTACACATTATTCCGTTAGCAACTGGCAACTGGTTGTTAGCAATGCTAGCAACTGATTTATAAAAAGTAATTAGACATCTCTTTAAAAAAAATACTATCATAATAGGTGGTGTTAAAATTAATTACCGTCTCCACATACTCGGACTTCGTATAATATATGTCCTGAAGTTCCATCTCAAATTGAATACATTTAATTAACGGGCAAATTCAAATAATTATTTATAAACAAAATAAAACACAATACCGACCGTCTGTCACTCTAACGAAAAAAGGAATTGACAGCATCTGTCACGTCAGTGAATGGCCTCCGTTCAGTGTTTCGGTCTGACAGTCGAGTCCATTGTTGCAATCGCAAAAATCTTAATTTACCCGATTTTTAAACTAAAAGGAATCTGGTGTTTGATAAAGACACTACTTATTAGATTAATCTTTATACTACCTTTACTGGAAGCGATGGCTGTTAAATTATTAAAATAAATAAATATGGCTAAACCATTTTTGTCTAAAAACATATTTATACTTATCAAAACAAAGAAAATTTTGTCAGTTTTCTTATAATTAGAATATTTTAATTTGCAATATAAAAGATACAATTACCTAAACTTTCTATTACATGCGATAAGGGACTATTTCGTGAAAATACTATTAGAAGACATGAGAATACATGCACTATAATAATAATACTTCAATTTAAATAAATCGAGAAAGTTAATACTACGCGTGTGCGGTAAACTTAAACACTAAAATTTACAAATACTCTCTCAGTGTACCTGTGCCAAATCAAAGGGGAGGTTATGAGAGTGAGTATCTTACTCGAGATATAGGAATCGGGCTGAAATAGCAAATCTTAAGCTTGGCATATTTTTATTGAACTACCCGAAAAATAAGATTGCTTATACGCCTCCTGCATAATGATGATATAATTTTTTAATTATTAATTTTTAATTATTAATATTCAAATTTATAAAAAAATATTACTAATATGTTTTCTGATTATGTTATAACTGCTTACATACTTTAAAAATACATGTAAATTAAAAGCAAAAATACTTAGCTACAATATTATCAGAAATAGTTTATATTCTCCGAAAAAACGTAAGTATCTAAAAGTCAAATTTCTTCATCGTTAAAATAGTAATCTGGCTTTATTTTCCTCAAATACTGCCACCGCTGGACTTAAAATTTAGAATTGAAGTTAAATTTAATAATCAGTGTTATAATGAACATAACAGAAGGGAGAGAGAGAAGGACGACCTCATTTATTATTGTAACCTCATATATTTACCGATAATCGGTAAATTTGATTCGGCTCCGTGAGAAATGCAAATTGATATTTTAGGTTTTATAATAATAAAATACGATAACGATAAGGTTTTGAGTTTGCATAGATTTTGAACCTATAAAAGTTTGGTGATCTTTAATAAATTGGTAAAATTGGGAAACTTACACTTCTGGAAATTGGAAATTTATTTTGGCTGGCGCTGTTCGTGGACCTTTTATGTAACCGCCCTTCATCTTCTTTTCATAGTTTCTTTTAAAAATAGAATTATGTCTTCCGTTTGAAGGGATACAATAAATTGCCAGTGCTATGTGATATTTTATTGATCGATTCATTTTTCGAGACAATAGTTACTGTTTCATTCATTCAATTTTATTTTGTTTATTTAACTCACTGATCTTTTGTTTTTAACGGTCCATAGAATAATGCCCAATTAGACTCCGTTCTCCGTTTATCTGTTACGAGCCAGTATACTTATATACTATATTTTTTAAGTATGTAATGTCAGGTGAGGTTACTGCAGCATATTTTTGGGAATTTCAACACAAGGTGGTTTTATTGATGAAAAAAAATGATAAAAACAGATATTTTTAAACATTATCCGATGAATAACATTTCTAGTTTTTACCCCATAAATATTTATTCACAAAAAACCGTAACAATTCTCAAAAAAATACGTTATAAGTAAAATTGGCATTTTAGACCCCTACTTCTAGGGTAATGTCTATTAAAAATATTGCTCCTAATGTACCCTCAGTTATACAAAACTATGTTGAACACTGAAAGCATACATGTTTTTAATTTCTAAACTAGGTATGGATACTTAATCGATATGTAATCGAAGTTCATTTTATATCTAATACAGGATGCAGGATTTGCCCTATAGTGAAAGCAGAGTTCCCCAACTTTCGGATAGTAAATATTTGGTTTCTGAATAAATAGCTAGGAGATACTAATTGTAAATTAGCCATTTAATAATCGTAATAGTCAAAACAAATATAATATAATTTATATAAAATATAATATTTTCAGTGGGTTGTTGATAAGAAGTTTAGCATCATTCAATTAATAATTCCACATCTTGAAAAAAAAACTACTTATTCGTAGATGAAAGTGGTGATAATACATTTATGAAAATAAATTTAAAAAATGAGAAACTATTTTCTTAAATCTTTTATTTCTATGTGACATAATCATGATTATATCAAACTCAACGCTATAATAATTAAGAATTCTTTATAATATCAATTGCAACTTAAAACAAAAATAATAAGTATAATTACTGTATTACTTAATTACTGTATTATGTATTATTACTGTACTTGTACTGAATTACCCTTGGTTTTTTTAAAAATTAATTTTCCTCTTCGGGCATTAATAGGCTAAATACCAATGATTTCTTCGTGGAGTGTCTCTTCGGATACATCTTCCAGATCAGAAAAATGGAAAGAAAATTGATTAAACACACGAGTTTTGCGAATTCCTAGTGTTAACTAATAATAGTGTTACTTATATCTAGTGTTTGAGACGCATTTGCCTTTTTACAAACTAAACACTAACACATATTTAAATCGAAATATGTTTTAAATAGGTAGCGATAGAATAGAAATATTTACTATAAAGTACTTAGAATAATTACTTATTAATATGCTACCGCCTGTTCCAAGGTAGGCTATGTTTGATATTGCTACAGGTTACATACAAATTACACAAATTAAATATATTCAACGTAAGGTATGTACAGATATGTAAAAATAATTAGATTTGGTTATTTTATCGAAGCGACACATTCCGAGTACCGCAGGCACGAGTTGTGCGCCGAAGGTGCCCTCAAAACTGCTCGCAGGCCTAGCTGCCAACCCGGGGTTGAACAGCTAGTAAAGTATAAATACCTAGTTGAAAAATAAATCTCTAGAACCTTAATGTTTTTATTCTCTACTTTATCTAGTAAATTTTACTTTGTTCTATTTGACTATTATTTCGGGTTTATTATGCTATACATTTTATTTAAATTTTAGCATTTACTTATTTTAGCAATTGAAAAATCTTTTGCTAGTTATGTAGGTATTTCTTTGGAATCGCAATTTGCCTTCTGTAAATTCTTTACTATTTTTATGATTGAGCTTATTCGTTTAATTTGCTAAATTGTTTAGATAAGTGATTGTTATTTGTACATCCATTATGTCGAATACAAAAAATATCTTTTTGTGGTCTTAATAGCATTAATATTTAATTAGAGTAACGAACTTAAGATATTTCGACCGACTTTATTTGTTTAACAAATCTGTACACTTTTTATTGGCACGTTTTCATAATCACAAAAATCCCGTTTTAATTTGTGTACAAAATAATTTTCTTTTTATAGCTGTTTATAAGTAAACCGGTAATTATATCGTTATCACCGACATTTGACTGTTTAAATCCTATTTGCTGAAAAACATGGAGAATTTAGTATATTAGATTTGCTAATCTTACGAATACACAATAAAGTGTTTTGCGTTAGATTTTAAGATACACACTTAATCCTTTTTAAGTGTTATTCCTAAGATATCCGAGTAATATCAATTTGAGCAGTATCCAAAGATGACAAGAAATCTTCATCGTTTTGACTTTTTAATTTACTTCCCTCTGGTATTTTTTAATTTAGCAATTCACCGCTTCACAAATCCCTCAAACATTTTTTCAGATTTTTCGCATTCTGCTTGTTAAATGTTTGCTGCTGAATGTTTGGTTATCCGACACGTTTTTTACAATAGTTTAATTAATTAATCAGTTTAATTAATTAACTAGTTTATTTAAAAATTTAAAAATAAAAACTTGTTGGTCTTTATGACACCAAACAAATAAAAATGTGCCGCTTTATAAAAATCCCCCGCTTCTTATCAAAAATCTCGCATTAATAATTTTAATCGTTTTTATACACTATTATAATAATTATATACTGGGGTGCCAAAGGAGGACCTACGTAAAAAGAACTTTTCTACTATAAAATCCTAATCCTAATCTACTAGAATATTATAGAATAGAATTATTATAGAGTAGAAGTAGTATATAGAATATTCTTAGTATATAGAATATTCTTGATGTTTATAAGGAGCTTAAAAAAGCACAGTGTGTGTGGTTAAAATGCGCGTTAGATAGTTATAAAACTTCTGTAAGATAATTGATTAAATTTGTCATCTATTGCGTAATGATATATTTCATAATTATCACTTCTCGTATATCAAAATTTCGTGTCTGTGCTGTTGACCTGACTCTTGAGGAGTTCCTTCATCTGGAGCCATTCCTGGGTGTAGAATTAGGTCATGCTTACCCTAAAAATGCATTGTCATCGAAATTAAAACAATATGTCAAATTTGTGTTGGTTTTTCTAATTCAGCTTGCAAGATAAAGACTAATAAACATTGCATGTTAAATAAAAAAACCTATCTAAAGAATATGGAAGGTATATAAAATGTATATGTAGTACTAATGTCCCTCGAAATGAGAAATATAAATATTTGCAGGGATGATTTGCCAATAATCAATGTACTCAAATTGGCAAAACTCGAAAACAAACCGCGATCAGGAAATCACGTGCCTAATCAATTTTTCAAAAAAGCCTTCTCACTTCATTTCACTTAAGCTATGCTAAACGGTCCACCCGGCAAACATTTACCTTGTCTTTAAATGTGTTAGTTTAACGAATTACTACGAAGATGGATTTATGCGTGCTTATTAGGCCATCACATTGCGGTACGTGGTTAAAATAATTATGTTAACTTCAATCATTTAACATTGCGAATACCTTGGCATAATACACACATGCGACGACCTTATGAACACCTCATTCCAAATGGAGGGGTTTAATGTAAAAAAGTATTCCAATCAAAAATACAAAGTACCCCAGAAACATGTCACAAATCAAAGTTAATCTAGAATTTAAATCAAATAAAATACACGGAACTGAGCGTCATTTCAATTCAACCAAAATTTCACTTTTTCGGTAAACTTCCCCATTCTCGCCGCACTGGTCTGATTTTATCCATCGTCACCTCTATGGCCATCGGCTAAAAGTGCTGCAAAAGTGATGATAGGAAATGAAGCAACCCATAGTAAGTTGGTCCCACAGGAGCGTATAGTCTGGGCCTCTTTATACTGTGGTCTGGGGGAGAAAATACCGTTAAGGACACCTGTTAGTAGGGCCTAGCTGTAAGACGTTAGGTTCTGGTTAAATAATATACTACTACAACTATTTAGCTCGCAATGTTTGTTAGTCTGTTTAGGTCAAATCTTGCAAGTTGAATTAGAACCACTTCCACTTGTCGTACGGAGTTGACATTTAACATGTTGGTTCAGTTCCGATGACAATGCATTTTTGTAGTAAGCATGACCTGATTCTTCACCCAGGAATGGCTCCAGATGAAGGAACTCCTCAACGGCCGACAGCACAGACACAGACACTTTAATAAAAGCTCGTTTTAAAAAATGTTTTTTTAATATTTATTTATTATTATGGGCTGTGCAAAGATGTTGAACATCGACCTCTTGCCTGTAAGCATTTAGTTGGATCTTTGCACAGAAAAAAAACGTGTTATGTGAGTTTATAAAGCTTATATGCTTAAGTTTATTAATTATAATAGCCATTTGATAACGATGACAGTCATCTGACTCGTTATCCGACTGTAAAATAATTGTTTATCGCAATTCAAAGAGTTTTGTTTATCTTAAGATTTCAATTTTAAGCTTGGATTCCCGTCATAAGAAAATAACCTAATATTTTGCTAGCTAACACCGTCAATTTGATTACGTCAATGGAAGCATACAAGTAGGGTTAATAAATACGTGGGATTACGGTAGAAAAAGTAATAGATATTACTGGCGAACTGATATAATTGTAAATATTACAAAAAATGTAAAAAAAATGTATATACTATTGTTACCTGTTAATAAATAAATAAATAAATATTTTTTAAAAACGTTAAACTAATTATTGTAAAATTTAGAAAGTGTCGCCCACTGAAATGCTTGCTCATCTGACCGTCATCTGACAGTCCGATCCAATCATTCCCGAGTTCATAGTGGCATATATACCACATTCATACGAACTCATTTATGCAATAGCAGATAAAGATATATCACGTAATAAATGTCATCACAACAATAATTATTTTAATTTCTTTCTTGCCGATAATACATCATATTAGCAGTAATAACACTGTTTCCGTGCAAATCTTATTCTCCCTCTATATAATTTCGGAAAGTAAAATGTTTTGAGCTCGTTTAATTTATTTATTTGACAAAAATTAAATTATACTTTTTTAAGGTTACATCAGATCCGTGTGTATATATTAATAATATTATTATATCTGTGAGCGTTTGATACCATTGCAACCTTTTAACTAGACTAAACGTCCGTCATAAAGAAGGCACTTCAATTTGTTCTCATTTTTTGATTAGTTGCCAACTAACAATAGATGAGCGTTTCATCTTACAGAAAAAAATAAACAAAAATATGAACAACAATAACAATATATTAAAAAGTTATAATAGAATAAACAGCTAAATGAAGTTGATTGATAGTGTATAATATAGTAGTATTTATTAGAGAATTAACCTGGTATAATCTACATTTATAGGGTGAACTTAAAGTCAACAACATCCTGGAGGTGATTTTAAACATGATATTGAACGTTTGTTCGACAAGTTTTCAAATAGCTAACATTATTAATTAGGTAGTCCGTAAGAAGTAACTTCATTTTTTTTTATCGAGAAAATTTTCCTTAAACGCGTTTTGGAAACAATAGTTTTCTGAGAAATCTACTCAAATGACATATCTCTTCCTCCTTGCAATTGGTTGCATAAATAGATTTGGCTGAAAATTATTTACAAAATGTTCAAATAATGTCTTAAATAATGTTCTGTTTTTGTTTAAAAGCTATATGATAAACAGAAAAACATTTTTTTTACGATGTTTTGTAATTGGTTAAAATAAAGTAATATTAATCTTGACTCAGGGGGGCAATTACACCCATTGCCCCTCTCTTCCCCCCCCCCTGAATCCAAGCCAGCTTTGAAGTTTACTGAAAAAGAGAATTACGTCACGGGTATCTACTTGAGAGTCAGTCAAACGGTGGTGGGTGGTCACGTGATAACGCAGCCAGTGAGCTCACTTCGTCCGACGTCACCGACGAAATTACCTATTTAAATTATTATATTTTATATTAACTTTTCATGCATAATTTAAATTCAATACTGTATCATATTAATATTTATTCAATAAATGTTTTATTATTGTTTGATGTTTATTATATTGCAATATCACCATTCTCGAATGTCCCCAGTTTTTGTTACTGGCAACCTTTTTCCATTACCACAGCTGTCGGTAAGTGTCAGTTGAAAAAGAGATGCAAGAGGGTAACCTAACCTAACCTAACCCACGCCTCTGAAATCCGTGATCGCGCTTGCATAACAACGCCTTTTTCGCCGCGAACTATTCCTGCAATCCGTGACATCTCGTCGCATGGTGCACCGAGCTAGTGAAATCAACTCAAAACCTTAAGGAAGCAGTGAGAAAAACAGGCTAAGGCGGACGAACCACAGACGGCCATCATGGCACAGCAAAGGTTGGTCTTTTGTTTTCTTAACAAATACAAATCTTCAATTTGTCCGTTGAAATCAAATTACCGTGCGGTATTTCGGCCATTCTTTGCGAATGAAGAACGGCGCCGCGCGTGCTTCACTCTAGACAAGTTATGCCTTATTAAATAAACAAAGCTTTCATAGTGCCATTTACCGAAAAGAGTAATATTGACAAACTAAAGCGGCGATGGCGGGCATGATGAGAGCTGGTACATCAATGGCTCAAAGAATTGGCTCCCGAGATTATTCGGGATGACCACGGCCAATCTGACCACTGAACCAAGTGGGACGATCATACGATAGGTACTTTCAGACAGCTCAGAAGAATTTCAACTCTAACGCTATCAATTCCGAGCTAATGCTAAATTGTGTGCAACTACTCAACACCCTCGCAGCACACGACAGTCACAATCATGTGGGGTACCACGACATTCAAGCAGGGAAGGTGATCGGCTCAGAAGCGGCCAAGAATCTGGGCAAAAAACCAAAGCCTAAAACGCTGGTAAGAATTACAAACAAAAGCAAACCAATTTACTTATGATAGGATTCTCGCAAAATAGACTATCTGAGCTAATATAATTAAACCGAACTTAATTAAGGATTATAATCAGAACCTTAAAAGGCTACTGCAAGCTAAACACATACCTGTCAATAAATTCTGTCAATCTATTATCAGGGCCATTGACTTCTCAAATCATCGCCCCCAAAAAGATACTTAACTTAAGAGCCATAACGCACTCGAATTGCATTTTATGAATGTTTTTGAGGTCTACCGCCAAAATAGCTTTTCATACCAGGCATATATAAAAAACATAATTAGATTAACTGAACATTTTTATAGCAAACCTTTTTTTTTTTTTTTTTTTTTTTTTTGTTATGGAATATAAATTGGCCGATGAGTATAAGTCTATAACCTTCCTAACTAGGTAATAGTTACCTGTTCTAAGGAAGGTTATATATGAAGTGATAAAGTGCATAGCAGAGACCAGCGCAAAACCCTGAGAAAATATAATAAAAATAATAAGGCACAAATATACACACTGATATACACACCCACACACACATACACACATGAATACAATTTAAATGTGTACTCAAGAATACTTAATATATGAAAAAATAAAATGAATAAATGAAACAATTAAAAAATAACAAATAAATGAATAAACAATTATTAAATATATAGGTAAATAAATATTCGATATAAATAAATAAATATTCAATATAAAATAGTGTTATACTACATATAGTATAGAAACATATCTTATAATGATATATATATACATTGGGCATAAACATATTGGTATGACATATCTAAGTAAGCATATTTTTTTTTATTTTTTTAAACATTCTAGGTAACTAAAATAATATTTTTTACTCAGTAGCTAAAGTCGCTTAAATTACAGTATTAATAAATGTTATCTAAACAACTATTTCAGAAATTAATTTCTCAGCAGCATCTCTACCCAAAGAGATTAACCATTTTAAGATAGATTTAGCGAGGCAAGCTTTAGTTTTAGCATCCCTAATTTCATCGCTTATCTGGTTATATATTTTTGGGCCCAGAAAAATGAGATGTCTCTGTCCAAAAGAAGTTTTCATTATTGGTGCCACTAAGTGACCTCTATGGTTCGATCTTGTCTTCATAGCTTTAGTGCACTGTATATTACTAATTTTATTTTGCCAAACATGTATGACTACTTTTTAAATAAAAGATTGTCTAATATCTAGCACCCTGTAACTTGAGAAAAGGATTTCCGAACTAAACCTAAAAGGCTTTTTATTGATCACACGAAGAACTAATTTTTAAACTTTGATTAATGGTTCAAGGGCTTTTCGAGTTGCACCGCCCCACACAATTAACGCATAGGTGATTAAAGAGTTAGTTAAGCAATTGTAAACTATTTTTAAAGTTTGGGAAGATAAACAGTTTCTAAGATTTTTATAAACTACAATTTGCGAACGAACTCTTTTAGCAATTGAATCAATGTGATGGTTCCAGCGAAGGTGCCTGTCTATTACAAGTCCTAAGTATCTAATATGGTCAACATTCTCAAGAGGAAGACAATCACATTTTATTCGGTTCTGACAGTCATGGATGCGAAGATGAAAGCCCGTATCAACTAAACCGGCGGAAGTAATACTGAAAGTAACATATTTAGTTTTGCTAATGTTTAGAGTTAAAAGATTATTGTCCAGCCAATTGGTAATAGTTTCCAAATTATGTTGCATCTTACATTGTAACTCAGTCCACGTGTCACTAGAACATACAATCACAGTATCGTCTGCGAAACTTATAATTTTTCCTTTAAGTTGCAAGTTACATAATGCATTAATGTAAATTAAAAACAAAAGAGGCCCTAAAACACTACCCTGTGGCACACCAAATGTTGTTATTTCAGTATCGCTCTCCTGCTCATTAATCCTGACTACATGACTTCTATCAGTTAGATATGATTTAAACCAATCATATTCGCTACCCTTGATCCCTATGCAATCTAATTTTTTAAGAAGAATGCTAAACGAGACAGTATCAAATGCCTTAGCCAGGTCGAGAAACACGGCAACGCATTTTTTCCCTTTGTCGATGTTTCTAGTTATATATTCTGTTAAATCAAGCGCCGCATCTTGTGTACCTCGATTCTGCCTAAATCCATATTGGTTTGTAGATAATAAATTATTTTGCTCTAGGAACATTGTCAAGCGATGTTTGATAATTTTTTCAATAATCTTTGAGAATGTAGGCAGCAATGAGATGGGTCTAAAGTTTTTTATTTCCGCCATATCACCATTTTTATGTAATGGTATAATGACAGCCTTCTTTAAGCTATTAGGAAAAACACCATTTGACATGCTAAGATTTATAATATGGCACAGGGGTATTAAAATATTGGATTTTAATCTCTTTATTATATCAGCATTAATTAAGTCGGATCCTTTCCCAAGTTTAAGACTATCAATAACTTTAGAGACTTCTAAATGATTTGTTGAACTAAATATTAGTCTATATGGTGAGATAAGAGAGTCAGACTCTAAAGCTAATTGCATTTCAGTTTTGTTGAGACGTTTTAGGATTTTACTCGCCAGGTCCGATCCTACAGTGGAATAAAATTTATTTGCATAGTCTACAATTAATTTGCCATCTGATTCCATATTCTTTAGGGATTCTTTTACACGCATTTTGTCAATGCTGGATGCTTTTTTTGAGTTAAGATGGCCGATCTCTTTAATAGTTGTCCAAAGCTGTTTACTAGTATCAGATTTTTTTATTTTCTCCTTATAGTATAAGTTTTTAGTTTTTTGAATCAGAGCATTGCAAGTGTTTCGATATTTCTTAAATTTTAAACACAATTCTATGTTATAAGGATCTCTCCTTAGGGTGCGGTGCATATGGTCTCTAGTGTGAATGCTTTTAATGAGTCCAGGAGTAATCCAAGGCGTTAGTTTTAGTCTTTTATGAGATAAATGCCTAACAGTGGTATTATTTTTAATAAAGTTAGTTAATATATTATTAAATAGCTCTAAACATTTATCAACATCACGGATAGCTAACACCGAAGACCATGACTCTTTTTTAACATCATTCATTAAAGCGACATGATCAATTATAGATATATTTTTTATTTTAATTTTAATTTTTGGTTCTGGATTAATTGCGTGTAAAAATAATAAAGTCGAATAGTGGTCGGTCACTGTAGACGAAAATACAATACCATTATAACAACTCTTAGTTTTAATGAATATGTGGTCAATGCATGATTCTGTACCTTCGGCAACTCTAGTGGGAATGTTTATTGCAGGGGACAGACCATATTGAGCTAGCATGCCTGTATAATCATCACTTTGAAAATGTTTAGGTTGTGTTATGGAAATATTTAAATCACCTGCCAAAACGAGTTCCTTGTGACTATTAGCGTTTTTTAGAATATCTTCCAATTCATCTAGGAAGCAATTAATATTGTGAATAGACGGAGATCTGTAAAAACACAGAATGCACAGATCATTAGGTAATACTAGCTTTAGGCAATTAGAGTTAGTCATATTTATTTCAACTACTGTCAGACTTAGATCTTTCTTAGTAAAAACGACAATACCACTGTTTTGATTGAAATTGATGGATGTATGGAAGCTAGTATATTCGGGTAACACATTGTTATTGTAATTGTTTCCTAGCCAGCAATCTGTTAAAATCTTAAAATAAATCTTAAAATCTGTTAAAATAAAGCACTCTGTCTTGTTTAAGCTGGTTTTTTAAATAAATAATCCTATGTTTACATAAAAAAATATTGAAATTGGTAAGTTTTATTTTTTAAAATTCTCATAAACCAAACTACATGTGACGTAAGCCTAATTTACACATAGAAATGTCCGCAATAAAATTCTACAGAAAACCTTAAACTTTGATTTTTTTAAATTGCCTTATATTTTAAATATAAATAAAAAACTATCAAATGTTTATTCTTTGATGTTGTCGATGGACGCTCGAAGTGCACGTGGCCGACACCATTTACAAAGGCGGAACTTCAAGGTAACCTCACGATATACTGGCTCTTAATCAACAATCTAGAGGTAGAACTCTGATAAAAGTACACTCAATCTTTCTGCATATGACGTGGTACACGAAGAGTGAATAACACTCTATATCCACCAACGAATATAACAACATACTTATATTTTAACGACTTAATATTCACACTGCATCGATTAGTTAATTAATTGTCCGAATGTTGCATGTACTCGTAACAATATTATTTGCATTATCCATCATGCCTGATTCAAGTGAAAGTACAGTCGGTATGACGACTCGCCTGCGCTGCGCTGTGCAGCCAATCAAAAAGCAATAAACTGGCCAATTTTAAACTAATAACAAACAAAGTAGCTTTCTTCGTACGTCTATACTCTATGACAAAGCTAATTCGCGCGAAGAATAAAGATGGCGGTGGCTTGGCTTGCATTTTTATGGTGTTTGCATCGGTGTAAATCACCATTCATCTGCGTATATAAAAGTATACTATATATGCGAGTCGTATAAAATCAAAAGCAGCAATTGTGTTTTGTGGCAATTTAATAAAAATAATTTACATCTAGATTGAGTAATATCATCTTTTTGATTCGTATTATTATTGAATGCTGTTTTTGTTTCCAACATATTGGTAATGATGTCACAATAAAACACAGAGGTTTGGTAATTATAATAACTAATGCTCGCTTAGTGGTCAAAAATCAACCTAATTCATTAAACTTAAGTTTGAGTATTGTTAAGATTCGTATAACTCTATAAAACGGTGACTTTACCTTTATAATCATTGCATATATATATATATATACGATTCATTTTCAGATAAACTACGTTGAACGTAAGTTATTCTTGTAAATATCCATTAAACCATTCACTTCTCATTCATTATACGTCATATTCGTTACATTTTCACACTTTTTTTCATAATTATTGTTTAATTTTTAAATCATTTATTCACTACTTTAATGAAAGTTTGACCGTATTGCATATCGCACAGATAGGTAGGTGAGAGTGAAAGACTTTCATAAAATACAGGCCTGTATTTAAACCAGCGTGCATTACCTCAAGCGATGCAACTATCTGTGCTTTCGGTATTAATTTTTCTTTGAACATTCTGGCTATATATTTTATTTGCAAAAAATTTCAATCCTTAAAATATTAAAAAGCATTCGTATTTTCCAAATGTCAGTACTGTCACACTTTTATTTATGTTAAACTAAAGGTGTTTACCTATTTTAACATAGAAATCATCTAATTAACGGTATTTAAACAATACATTTTACTATTTTACTATATATATATATATATATATATATATATATATATATAGATTTGATGATATAATATTTTTTAAGCTTTCGCCATTCGGCGTCGTCAGAAAATATATGAGAGATGACGTTTAAAATGCAACCTTCATAAATTCGAAAATCGCATTTTAAACTAAATGATAAATATATCCAGCCACTACAATTATATTAAATAATTGCAGTTTTGCTAGATAAATTAATCAGTATTATGAAATGAAACTAATTTCTTAAAATAATATATCAAGCATCATGCGTTAAATGCTGTTAAGTTAGTTTAATTTTGTCTATTTAATTTTGTCTATATATATATATATATATATATATCAATTTTGTTCTAATTTGTCAGCTGCGAACGTGTACAAATACGTCATTAGCGTCTGTTTACCATAATTCCCTGCAATATCTATGAAGTTTAAATTTATTAGAATTCGTAACAGTTCGAAAAAAAAACACAATTACAGCTTGTAATTGTATTTATTTTTTGATACAATTTATTTTAAGTTTTTTTTTCATGTAAAAATGGGACTTGATATTCATAAAAATATAAGATGGCATTAATAATTATTTTTTCTTAACATTACTACATTGACATTGACAGACTATTGAAAAAGGAAAATTGAAATCACACAAAATTCACAGTTCGAAACTCACTCTGTCAATGGGCTGTTAGTTGTATTTATTAAATTGAATGTATTTATAACACATTTTGGACATAATATTAGTTTTCTTCCCTACTTCTCCATATATACTTTAACCATGCCAAATCTCACACTCCTCCGTGCGCGCGATATGCATAAAGAGGAATCCGAAGTAGTCCCTTCATGTATTAATATATAGATCTAATATCAGTCACATAAGTAATTGTAGCATGGCTGCAGATTGCTGGTTTTGATTCCAACCTAACATTTTAAACACGTTTTTTAGGGTCAGATTGCTGTTTTAGATTGCTTCAATTTGTGGTAAAGATGAAAAAGTTTCAAAATCGATACAAAACTTTACAATGAAAATATTTGCAGATGCTGCTTTTGATTCTATACGACTCTATTATTATATTACTATATTAGTTTTGACTTGTTTTTTTAAGATAAAAAAATATTTTATTGTATTTTGTACTTTAATGCATTTGCGTTTAATGTGTATTCGGTATGTCTACAAAATGTACTTCAATACTTTAGAAATAATTGTATAATGTTATATTCCACTATTGTACTGAATTCCTCATTTAATTTGAATACATATTATTATTTTAAATATATATATGTATAAAATGCCCAGTTAACCCTGAATAAAATCGCTGAAAAACCATCAAGAATTAATTCCACCTATATAACAAGTACATAAATGATGCCACTCAAATTTAAGAAACAATGACTTGCTTATCTTTACTAATACTTTTATGTAAAATGGGATTTAATTCATTTATGATGACATTCATGAACATAACACAATAAAGTTGTAGGTATATAATTAATCATTAAACACTTATCTTGGATTTCTGTTTTATGAAAACACCTTCAATAGAATTTAAATTTTGGAAATAATGTCTCACCTGCTTTTGTAATCATGTTTTTAAACTTAAAATTGCACATTAATCTTATGCATAAATACGTTAGTACGTTGCTAAGCATAAAAGTGACCATCGACCATAGCGCTAACTAACGTAACTGTGCATACCATAATGCATGCCGTAAACAGCGTTACCATTAATACGGCAATTGCCGTAATATACGGCGATTTTAATTAGATAATACGGCAAAAAATAGCATGATATACGGCAGTTCTGGGTCTTTTTTATAATAAATACGGCAATTTCACTACTTTTGATACGGCAGTTAAGATTCTGACTAGGCGTAGAGAAATGCAAAGGGTTTTTAATGGTCGCTGCCCGGCCGCAGTTAAAAGTAAAGTCGTTTTCGTTTTTTCTTTCTTGTTTTACCTTGTGAATGTTAGTCACATTTTGTTTAGTTGAGAGGAAGAGGTTACATGTATTATGAAAAGTAGAATTTACACATCATCGGAGCGCTGACGGCAACAGTTTTGCTGCCTGCGTGGGCCTAGTCTGAGCTGCCGGTCGACAATCGACTCGAATGTGTCATCATTTCCATTCGCTACCCACACCGCGACCAAGCCTACTGGCTCGTGCAATTTCTCAGTACAAACATTGCAATTTTCGTTTGCAATTGCGATTCGCAATGGCCTCGTCTTAACTCGCGTCGCACGAACGAAGTTTGATGACCAGACGACGCGGCACATTTAGGTGCTATAAAGACTATATTTTTTAAATTCTAAGGATGTCATCACACAATTGTAAATTTTAATCTGACATTATTATTAAATATATTTACAAACAGGTATTCCACCCACTTAACAAATAAACTCAATTTTCAACCTTATCTCATTGTTGTGCAATACCTCTTCAATATAATCTAGCAATAGATTAAAGAATCGTCTGCGTGCGGTTATGTAGCCCCTTAACCTAACTTCAGGTCAACCTAAAATCTCCATGACTTTAGGCAAACAATTCTTTGGGCATTTGGGCGAGGGGACATCATGAAATAATTTATTCCCGCCGCCACGTCCGTTTAAGGCGCCACCAGTCCCTAAAACGTGTTTTGTAACGTATTTTGGTGCATTTTGTTGAAGTTATTCCTAACAAATGGCTAAAACTAAAAATACCACAATATTCTAAATATATTAATTTAGTACTTTGCTTAAAAAAAAGACGAAATACACCTTATTATAGTAATGAAAATAAATAAATAAGAAAGTGTTGTTTTTTTCTTGCAACGATTTTCTTTTAAGTTGTGTAAGTGACGCGAACCTAAATTTTCTTTCTAAAGATAGACAATATAATAATCTAGGACATTACTTAAAAAAAAACATTTTTTTCAAATGATAATAATTATTTAAATACAAAAAACATGTTTTATCGATTCCAAATGTAACGAATTCGCGGTCGGCGAGTATATCCGTCTCTTTTCTACACGTCAATGTTCGAATAAAGCCTACTCTTTCTAATCTCAAGGACAAATGCGTCCCGGGGCGCCTTAACATACACCTATCTACCCAGATGGGAAGGTTCCCAACTGGATAGATATCTGGTTCGATAATCTATATCGGTAAGTGCCCATATAGATTATCGAATTAGTATAGGCTTTTGTATTTTCTCTACGAATAGAGACATTCTGGTCTAATACTGTCTGTAGAAGTGACAATAAGTCAGATTTCGCAAGAAATAGTTCCCACTGCTTTGATTTTGTATAAGGCGAATTCGATACAATTTTGTGATAAACACACACACTTTATTCGCGAAAAAGGTTGTTTGTCAATCGGCTGACAATTGAAAAGTTTTGTATTTATTAATTCACACAATTGGTTATTTTTATATTTGAATTTTAGTTTCTTAATTAGTTGTGCTTTACGTTTTTAGGTAAATTTCATTAGGAACGCTACCTTATTGGAATGGGTACCGAGTCATGACTTCCGAAAAATATCGACATATCTTCGCGTTTCACATCCCCTAGAACCCAAAACCACCCTGTTTAATAATTTATATCACTCTATCTATCTATATCACTTTCATGTGGACACGATATTGATGCTTAAAATTTAAGGGCACAAAATCTCGGTAAGTTCGTTTATGGGCAAAATTAGACATAAAATTAGACCAGGGGGCGGGAATGCATTCCCGCATGGGAGTGTTTTTTTTCGAAAAAGTGAAATTTTGCTATAACTCTTTTAGTATATAAGATATCGGATTCATTTAAATTTAATATTATTTCTTTGATACGGCTCAGTATAAAGAGCGATTCAGTTAACGCACTCTCACTGCGCAAGGGCGGCACGGCGGCGGGTTGAGATGAGCGAGCTGTCGCGCGGGGAGCGGATCGCGCGGCAGCTGGCGCAACGCTTGATATAAGTTCGTACAATTGGAGTTCGCCTATGCCCTAATTTGATCCGGTGAAATCTACTTCGGTGAGACGAAAGGGATATTTTTTCAATTGGGGATTATATCACCCCTTTTTCCGCTTTTATCTCCCCCCAATATCCCTAATGTTTCCCCAGAAGAAATCCAACATTTCTATAATACACTTATAGGAAAGTACCTACTAAACTCAAGGATCTGCCTAACCGAGTATCAAATAAACGGTTGCTGAACTCGATAGAAGGAATTATTCCTTCCATCGAGATCTAGGTTTAATGTATCTAGCTAGACGCTAGGTCTAATTCAGACCCTGTTGCAGGCCGTTTCAAAGATGAAATCTTTATGTCGGTCGAAAAATCAGTAACCTTCATTTATTGATAAAAGAGATAGAGGACATACCCTCACATACTCTTACTACTTACGATCTATTACTAACAAAAAATAAACCATAAACAGTAACAATAGTAGTGAGAGTAGTTGACGAAAAAAAAATAGTAATGAGTAAGCAGTGAAAAAAATGATCGAGAAATAAAATCAGAGTAAACATTTTGTGAGAAAAACTCCTACAGACGGATAGGCACTAATTTATAGGTGGCGTCGCTGCAGCGCGTGGAGCGCGGAGACCACAAACGGCGGTCGAGGGTAGCCGAGGTGTAACTCCCCCGCGGGGAAAGGACAAATACAGCAGGGTCTTCCGAGGGAAGAAACTCCCGCCCGCCCACTAAACACGTTATTTGCAGGTCCCCCGGGGGGACTCCTCGTCCCCTGAGCTACTCCTGATTTCCAACCCAACCCTCAATGAAAAACTTAAACGCCACCTCTGTGTGTCCCAGATAGACTTCTGGACGACCTTGATCCGCACGAGAACAGACTCTGGTCAGACTTAATATGTTCCAGTCGGTATAAATGGTTTTTCATTACACAATTATTATGTGTAAAAAACACGTGGGAAAAGATAAGAATTAATTGTTGACGCGAGTCTCAATCGCAGGATGTTACGTTATAGAGGAAATGGAATTCTTTGTTCTTTTTCTCAAGAGAGGGAAAATCTTTTGAGAAATGAACACGTTTTTATCTCGTGTAAGATTTTATTTTAAATGTTTATCTATTTTATATGCACGAACCAATTATAGGCAAATGATCCGTAATAGGTAATTCTATGGATTTCTTGAAGGTGGTGAAACCCCAAAAATTGCCTCAGAGCCATATTATTTTTTGTCTTTATTATTTTCCTCATAGCTTTAACTGATGTAGATTTTGTTGCCTGTGTTTTTTGATAACGGTTTAAAGCAGTTTCTTATACGATAATCCATCAGGAAACACTTCAGTGGCTCCCTTCCGAGCACTTTTTTATTAGGGTAGGCATCTTAATTTCTTTTTCTAGGTCAAATTTTGTAATCAGTGACGAAAAGAAGGGCTTCGAATGCTAGGTTAGGTTGGGGACGCCTTTAGCAAGGTAATATAACAAAATTAAGGCTCAGTTAAACACTAGAGGGCTAGGGGCTGTTAAACAAAATGGGGTCTTTGTAAAAAAGCGGGTGGGTCTGTGTCGTATTCGACCCCTTGATCCAGGCGTGATGGTAAACGTGAATGCGTCCAAGATGTTCGTAAAGAGATCGTTTTATTGTCGTGTTATCGGAAATGAAAGAGGGTAAGAAATAAAAATTAAACTAGATTCGACTGATGAAGGCAGATGGACGCTGTTGAGGTTCAGCGCCGCGGGAGTTTCATTGGTAACGCTGGATTGCTGGCGAGACGGTCTTTCTAACCGCATATAGAAATCGCGTACGAAATGAAAAAATCGACTTGGCCTTTTTCGAACTTCAACTAAAAATTTCAACCTATATTTTTTTCAGTTGAAATATGTACGAGCGTCGTAGCTTCCCTGAAACAAAATTTATATTGCGCAGGAGTTTCTATATGGAGCAAAAAATAATAAAATAGGGGTGCGCCGTCCTCCACCGCTGTCCTAACTTAGCGCAACAAAAAAATATATCTTTAGCTATAACGTAGTGTATTTAAATTTTCGATATAATCAATAGGTTTTGAGCTGAATCACGCTAGAAATTAATTTTGTTATCATTGGCATACTGTCGTTCCTCTCCGTACTAATTTTACGTAATGAATAAACGTATTCACGTCAAAACAAGACATTCCGTTGTAACTGTGAGGCGTTAGCATTGTAATTAAACATTTCCATTGTATATTTAAAAAAAATAAATGCTATACCCCATTATTATGTAAAATTAGCAAGGCTTGAGCAAATTTAGAATACATACAAAAAAATATATAATGTTGAATTACTATCCCGCTGATAAGGCGGGCGGGCGAAGCGCCGCCTGATCTCACCTGTCATTGACAGTTCGCGAAACGTCCGCGAGCGTTTATAAGCGCTGCTGAGTCCGCTTCCCGCTCAGTAGCGCATCACCAGTTGGCGCGAGTTTCGCGTGCGCGGCCGCCTTCCGGCTGTCAAATTTGAAAACCTAACACTTCCGATCAAACTACACATTGCTCTACGCAACCAGTATTAAATTATATAATCATTAATTTATTATTTTAAACGCGAATTTATTATTATAAAAACCATACAGTTAATAAAATAATGACTAAACCGTAAAACACATTATCGCACAAATATACCTCCACTGTTAGTTATGACAAATCGTAGAAAAGTCTAAGGGGATTTGTCTTCAAAAGTACGATAAGCATTAACGTGAGTAAATATTTATACAATGATACCTTAAATGATTTATTTGTCCGCTTTACCGAAAGCCAAGGTGAAATTTAATGTCGGCAGTGTCAATGCGGCGTTAATAGTTTTATACTCGACATAAACGCATCAGTGGTTTTCATAACAAAAACACGGACAACAAAACAATCGTTTTCTCCGCAGGGCGCTGGTCCATTCAGTCGTGCAGGCGGTGAGTAGCGCACCTTATGATGAATTATTACCCATTGTTAGCGGATCTGCCATTCCGCGATCAATTGAATTATGTTTTGTCTCGAGCGGAAAATAATTAATTCGTTTGTATACTACACAAAATAGTTCTTTGTAGAAATATTCTATGCAAGATCTACTCATAAATGTAATATTGTTGAACGACATATTGTAAAGACGATTGACCTGAAATGAGTAAGCAGCCGGCTGATGAATGTTATCCCAAATTCTATCCAACATTTCCTCTGTCTCGGACTCCTGCCGTCCTTTGAAACCCTCCTATGGTGGGAAAATTTAACAGAATCCGGGAATCGAACCCAGAAAATAGAGCTAATTACTAAACCATGACTGTTAATATTTAGTGCCATTTCACGTCGAAATTGTAGGTATGTTTAATTTTCGTGAAGACATATTAATCTGCCGTAATAAATGCGTACTCGCCCACATTACAATTAATGGTAGAAAGCTCGCAGTGATTTACTACTAATAAAGATACGACATCTAACCACAATAACCTTTGGCACGCATACGAACTTTCTTCGTAATTAAAACACGAAGAAATTGCCAAAAATATTACGAATGCAGTAATGGTAACACCATAAACAATTGCGGCATAAACTTACTCAAAATGGCTATTAGAAGATAAACCTTTCACTCTTTCGTAAATTGAGATAAAAGATAAACATATTATTCCAAATATAAATATAATATTTTTATATAACTCAGATTGTGCTATCTTGTCTAATTTTTTTGTAAATTTAGCTAGTCAGTAAGTAGTTAGGCTGCCGGTGGACATCGTAAAATAATACAATATTTGTAAAATTTCAAATTAAATAAATTAAAATTATATTAATTAATTTAATTGGTCTGCTAATAGTATGCGAATAAAAATATTATTCATCAGTATTAGTGAATTCGTATGGAGACATAAAAATAGAACACATTTTTCTTGTAGAAATACTTACTGTGTTTCTTTGCCAATTTTATTTCATCGGGTATATAAAGAGAAAATAAATCTATATACTCAGCATCACATGTCCTTCGTTTCGGGGATATTTCCGGTGCTTCATAGTGTTATACCATTAGTTTTTAACATTTAACACAGTTTCACATAGTGGTTAAAATGATATAAAATAACAGTCAAAAAGTGCCGCTTTGTCGTTCGGTTAAAATGGATTCAGAAAAGCCCCAATGCACTGAATTCTGGCCAAAATTCATATATACTCGCATTCCCTTCTGGAATAATACTTGGTAGCGGAACCCTAAAGGTAAAAATCCTAACATTTGCACGAATTTAACCTTCATAATATCAAAGCGTCATAGAAACAAAACAATAAATCAGTTTAAAACCGTCTAGATCAGAAAAAAAGAGGAAATAAATAAAAGGGAAAAATAATAATAACTTTGATACTAAATAAGTTATTTATCAGTTATTTTGCCTGCCTATTATAAATAATAATAATAATAATACAAAAAAAATAGTGCAATATTTTAATTAGCATACGACTTACGAAACTGTAGAAACTTAGCTTTATGTTTTTATCGAATTCTTACTAATTATAGAATGAAGCGGAAAAGACTCCGTTTTATAACAATACTTTGGGGTTTCCCAAACTTGTTATTTCTTAATTTAGACTGGATATTTATCTAGTTCGTGAGACGTTTTTAATCAATTAGATATGTAAATTTTACGATATTTATTCAAATTTCCTTAAATTATTGGAGATTTCTTAGGCACGAGACAATACAGAGTATCTATCTAATACATTCTAGAATAATAGCTGATATCTAGTAAACCTCCATAACCACGATGCACTTAATTACTATAACTAAATCTGTTTTAAAAATCCACTGATGTATTAAAATTGCAAGTCATCTCGTTAATCATTACACTTTTACTGTGATTGTGGGGGGAAAAATGACGTAGACGTGATAGAAAAAAAACAATTTAAATTTTGAGCAATAGAATATTTTATACAATTAAACAATAAAATCTATTTTATTGTTTAACTGATTTTTTTTTTAAAGACCATATGAAAGGTCAGTAATCTGCTGTATGTAATATTTTTATAAATATTCTCTTACTAGCATAGAGAAACACTAAAAAGAGAAGTGAGTCTTCTCGCTGCTGTCATGTATTCGATATGTATCTAACAAACTCGTTTTATGTGTGTAACTGTACTTAGGGTACTGGCGTTTTAGCTATACAGCCCGCGTCCTAAGTATCGATAAATGGGAATCCCCTTGAACTAATTGCTATGTACGCGAATGCGATAGTTTTACATAGTCCTAGCGAAGCGTCGCAATTGAAAAGTCATGCGGATGGCTAAATCGGATTTATAAAATAATCCACATGCACTATTTTGATCAATCCTAAACGTTCGATTCGAGATGTGCAAGAAATGTGCCATTACTAATCTTAACAACTAATCTTGAATAAAAATCTTAGCATCCTTCATTTTCTATCGATTCAATAAAGAGAATTAACGATCTGTACAATTTATACAATCGCATACAATCTATAAACTTTCTTAGGGTTTTATGAACAAGTTTTGTCTTGTGCTTGAATACCTTTCACTCACCTTAAATTATTTTTTTTTTAAATTTGCTTTGATAAACTGAGTGCAAACCATTGAAGTATTAACTAAAGAAGTTACATCATAGAAATTCGCTAGTCAAAATGTGTCCTAAAAACAGTGACGCTACCAATACCTACCTATATATAGGGTGTTTTTTTTAGAGGCGTGGTTTTCAATCTGGCACTACTTTTTTCGTAGTTGATGTTTTTGACAGCTGTCACTTGATTTATGATCAGTTTGGTTTGCCATTTCATAATGAATAGACTTACTCCTGAACAACGTTTGCAAATAGTGCAAATTTAGAAAAAATCACTGTAAATTTTTTTTAAATCACTCTAAAATAAAGTAAAAATCGCGTCGTGGGCCTGTGGCGTGGCCTCCAAGATCGTGCGATTTAACACCGCTAGACTATTTTTTGTGGGGTTATGTGAAGTCGCTTGTCTACGCAGATAAGCCGGACACGATTAACGCATTGGAAGAGAATATTCGGCGCGTTATTGCTGACATACGGCCCAACTTGCTGCAAAAAGTGGTTGAAAATTGGGCCTCTCGGCTGGAATTTGTTCGAGTCAGCCGCGGCGGCCACTTACCCGAAATCATTTTTAAAACATAATGGCAAACCCTTATCTTTATAATAAAACTAAATTCTTAGCCATAACATCAAATTATATGCGTTTTATCTCTTCTTGAAAACCACGCCTCTAAAATCATCACCCATAGATATATGTACCTTCGTACGAGCGGGCACATTAGGTGTCGTTATATTGTGCGAGCGAACGATTTCGATAATAAGAACGTGTCAGTCAGCTGTGAACGGTTATGGTCGTCAAAACCTATTACTAACAAAAGACCGTAAAATACCTGAATGGTGCGGAGCTCATGTTGTGTTTTCGAGTAAATTTTAGTTACTTCTTTATTCGTATATGTCGTAAATTTTTAGGCCAAATCGTTATTTTACTCTAAAATAGGTAGTAAGTACTCTTCCTCCTGAGGCGGCGACGTTTTTCTAATGGCTTACCATTTGCTTTTTCTCTTTTCTCTATGGAAAGGTTCTAATTTATTTTATTGAATAGCCAACAGTTACAGAATAACCTTAAAAATAAAAAAGTTGACATAAACTTTAAACAGTTGCAGGATCTCGTTATAAATTAGTTCTAGAGTAACGATATCACAAGTAAAGCAGATAAGAGAATAGAGAAAATCGCGTACATTGTAACTACATATTTATTTATTTATTTAAGTTCAGCAAATGTTATAATGCAAAATATTTATATTAAATAATAGTAATGTGTTTTATACTGAAGACATATCTATGACATATTGGTATATGGATAAGATAAATAATCCGTCTCAAGCAATCCGTCATAAAACTTGAGTGACGAGAATCACGAAAATGCCGTAAACGACAGTTGCACCGTGACCCTTGGGGGCCGAGTGAATGTTTTGCACTTGACTGTACCTAAACATAATGATTTAAGTATGGCTGATTGAGTTGGGAAACAACTACATAATGAAAAGTCAAATCATCTTATAAACGCTACTATGAAAACTGGTTTCACAATCTGTTCAACACAAACCTACAATAGTTACACCGATTATAACATTAAATTAAAATATTATTGGCAATGAAATGAACAATTTTTTGAGTTATAATTACAAAATAATTACATCAAACTATGTATTTTTACGGCAGTTTAATATTTTTAACGACGATTAGCGATCTAGTTGTACTAATTTAAGTTGATGTCACATATTCAGGTATTATTACTTTTAATTGCCCCGATCGGAAAACACAAAACAACTTTTGCAAATGTCTTGCGGCAATAATCTAGCAATTTTGTTAAGTATTTTTGCATATAAAATAAAGTTTTATTATTATTATAATTAACTTGTAATCGTGTATGCTCGAGTATTAAAAAAATTACATATATTTTGTTAATATAACAACTTGCAAAAACAAAAAAACTTTTATAAATGAAAACACAGAGGGTAGTTTTTACATTTTTAAAACAATAACGTTCATAAAAAAAAATCCTAAAATATCCTATATGCAGCAAACATATTCAGCGACGGCCACTGTCAAGTAATGACACCGGCCTGTGGGGCTAGTCCCAATATACTCCCAACTTTTTTGTCTTCGGGTCACATATATATATTTGTAAAGCTACGCGGGCCGCAACACTATACTTGTATGACGAAAAAAATATGAATCAACCCCCCACCCCCCACTCCCACCATTATGGGTAATTAAATTATAACAAAACAATATTTTATAGGACAACAAAAAATGCTATTGTATCCGTGTTTCGCGCAATGTTTACTTGAAATAAAACCACAACACTGTCACTCTTTCAACTTTGGAGCTGTCAAACATTTATGTGTTGCCACAAGCAAAATTATTTGCGCGCATAATTGTCTGCCAAATGTTTGTTTTTTGGCAATAAATCTCGCGTGTGCGATAGCAGACACTCTTATGCCAGATCTGATATAGACACGACAACGACAATCCTTTTTGGGTGTCACCATTTGTATGTCAAAGTCAAAACTAATCTCAAGATATTCGAAATATAGAATGCCAAATTTTGTAAATCACATCCCTGATAATAAATGTGCTTATGGCCGCCCAAAAAAGCTAGAAGGGCCGCAGGTTGAGTATGGTTGGCCTAGTCTGAGCTGCCGGTCGACAAACGACTCGAATACGTCATCATCGCTTCCCGTTTGGGTCGATTTTCGAGCGTCGTTTGGCAGCCAGACTAAGCCTGCCGTTTTGAATTTCAACGGCTCTTTTGTCGCTGCCGACGGTAATTTTTGTTTTTTTTTACCTATCATCGTGAAGACTGCAACAAAGCGAGTAGTTACAACACATATCAGCCCATTTTATTTGTTTATTTATTTATTTATTCTGGTTACCTAACAGAAATTATACACAATAAAGGTAATGAGGTAAAAGCAATATAAATTAAAGTATACAATCCTTAAACTAGGGCAGCGCGCAATTAACTAATAAAGATAATTAGAGGTAAAAAAGAATAATATTAAAATAGAATAAACGAATTTAAGATACACGATTTTAAATTTAAACAAAAATACAAAAAAAAAGGAACATGAAATACACCAATTTAAGTTTTAGTTGTTTATATATACTATATTGGTTTTGCTGGTATAATTCATATTTATTTGGTTATTTTCGACAACACAAGCCACGCTTAAATTCTTTTTATACCTATGTTTTTAAAAACCCAATGTGGTCACGACGTATTTATCTAAATGCGGTTTTTAGACGATTGGTTAAAACCCAAAGAGCTACAAAATTCCTGAACATGCTAATGAAGGGTAAAGTAAAACACTATCCTAAAAGCGCGCATCTTTTAAAATTGATCGTTTATGGTAATTAGCATAAATTAAACCGCAAATTCGCACGTTATGGTACCTGCGTGCATGGTAATTACATAATTTTACAGCGCTTGATTTTCTTGTAAATCTGACATTTATTTAACCGAATGACATTTGAGTAATAAAGGTGAGAATGACAATAAAATAAAATATACTCGTATAGTAAAAAATAACTACATCTTCCTCCAAGGACAAATAAAATCAAACCCTGAAAAAGGCCCTGAAGTTTAGCGAAGGCATAGGGCAGGGAAAGCTGAGGCTATAAAAATCCTTTCAACCGAACTTGTCAAAGTGCCGATACAAGACCGTTGGACCGTCCTTAAGGAATTGAGGTAAAATTGTCTCAAAACTAGAGGAGCGCCTAAAGAAGGCGGATCCACTGGTCCCTGATGCAGTCCGAGTCACCTAATGAGTCGTCCAAAAATCAAAAGGTTCATAAGAATTCAATCAAGCAATCAGTAAAAATCTGATCGAAATTAAGGGGAAGTTTATCGTTTACGCTATGAGTAACTCGACCTCGATGACTTCACCTTATAAATTTCACTTACGATCGTCCAGCGGAAAGACGGCTTCAAACTCATCTAAAATTTTTTTTTTGCTATTATTTTCCTTGAACAATTTTACTATACAGGTTATTTTCTATAATCAAGTTTCTTCGGGGTTTTCAAACTTATATATATATATATAGCTTGCTTTCCTACTAAGCAAACTAGTTTTTATGCAGTTATTATAGCGTCCCTGTATGTTAAATGTAAGCGTATGTTAATTTTATAGAATATACATAAAACCACATCTTATTTTGTTACATTCATTTTAAGTTATATCAGAGGCCCTTCATTATTTATTTTTTATGATGAGTATTTATAATTCCGATCTAAAGCCTGAAAATAGTTAATTTTCTGAGGGAGCAAAGATAAATAAACAATGCTCTCTAAGGGATCCTTACGTTACCGATCCCTACGATCGCTAACCCAAAGAATTGTTAATATCAACCGATCTTTCAGTGCTAGATTTCAATTTTCCATTGTTTATATTTATAGCATACGATTTTTTAATAACTGGATATTAGTATTTTCTCTTAAAACTCACTAATTATTGAAAATCTCACAAATTATTAAGGTGTTTAAAGTGTTGGTTTCCGAGTACTTCTAAACTTTTTCACAATGAAAATATAAGTTTTATCTTCGCGCACGTTTGCGGAATGTACACGACTTATCATTATAGTGGTTGATTGTTAAATTCTATGCAGTTTGATAACAGTATGCAAAATGCAATGGACATATTTTTACAAGTAGGTAGGATGTTCAAATTTGAAGTAGTGTTTTATAGATTTTTGTGAAAATAGCCTCGTATTCTGTGATTTACATAATAAATATGTATTTGTTTTCAAATATATTTGTTAAATATTTATCATAGAGAATAAAAAACACAGTTTAATTACAAAAAAATACAAAATATTAAAAATTAATTGATAGTTGTTGCATCAAAAATACACCTAACTTAATCCTAAAACCTAATCCGCTGATTTTCATTAAAATAATAAGGCATTTATTTATGCTTTTATTTTTAAATTATAAAAGAATCTCGGATTTTGGTGCCATTCTGGTTTGAAACCTTACAAATAACAAAACAACTTTTTTTAAATAATTATTTATTAGAGCCAAGAATACTAACTAGATGCGGCCGCATTTCAGGTTACCTTCTGGTGCCATTTTAACGCCGTGCCGTGCAAAATTAGAACGCATGTCCTATTCGATTGTAATATTTATTAACGCATTATTCTGTACATTTTACGAATACCGTAATGTGTTTCCTGTAAATCTAGGTTAGCAAAATAGATAATGCAATGGCAAAAATGCACCGCATTGGCATAGTGACAAACGACTACATCGCCTAATGACTGACCCAGAACTCGATGGATGTCTCTCATACCGGAGTGAAGCGTTAATTGAATCGAATTGTCGCTATTGTACGATATTGATTTTATATTATAGCTAATCCATTTGGTTTTTTTTTTTATATATTTTACTTAAAATATATAAAATTGTTAAAATGTTAAAATAAATAAATGTTGATTTTTGACAATATTAAAAGTTTTCAGAGAAGTTATTTTAAATTTTCCATCCACAAATTACGGTCAAATTACAAATCACATTCAGGGTGAAGAAGGGGTCCATAAAGTATGACCTGGTGTGACAAGGCAAGAGGGCAGAGTCAAAACCTTCATGGTGTCACATCTAAAAAATTAAAACAATGAAATATTTATATGTACGCGCATACGAACCTTCTATGTAATAATTTAAAGTCTAAATCTGTTTGTATTCACATCCTGCAAAAGTCCTGTCTATTAATAAAATATGAAATTGGAGATGGAAGATTGTATAGGAATTAATTAGGTAACATGCTAGGATAGTATTTTTGGGAAATTTGGGTAGTTCTTGGAATTTATAGGTCAACGCAACTAATTTCCGATTGCCGCAGGCACGAGTTGTCGGATGCCGAAGGCGCCGTCACGAAAAGCCAAATTTTGGCGTGCGGATGGCCCGAAGGGCTTATTTTTAAAATGAGTTGCGAAGTGACTGACATTCGCGAAACCAGGCTCGAATGGCTTGTAATAAATAATTATGGAAATATTGTTCTAATCTAAATTAGTTCTAGAATTTATATTGCAAATTGTGTCACACCACAACAAGAGAGCCGCTAATGTGACAACCTGTGACAAAAAACTATGAAATTTATGTGTCGTAATTTATGGATGGAGCTAATACGAAAATAAGGTACTAAAGATTTCCTGCACTGGTGATTTAAATTTTCTTAAATAAAAAAATATATTATCATCAAATCAAAGAGGTGAAATTAGTTATAAAGCCCAAGGTGAAGAATTAGGTAAAGTCAGTCAAACCGCAAGGTTTTTATTTAGACTAGCATTTTTTTATTCATTAGAAAGTATGTATGTCTTTTTTATATATTATATTTTTTCTTATTTTCGCAATGGGTAATAATAATAATAGGAGGATTTATTTTCTTAAACAGTAAAAACCGTGTTTTTAACTGGGTACACTTTTTTTTTGACACATCTTATATACCTTATAGATTAGCAACTTACATCAACGTAAGTATGTATGCATGGTGTATGTAATTTAAGAATGAATATTCTTGAAAATATCAGGCCCTCAAAGAAGGTATCAATGGCCATTAACACCAATGTAATGACAGTGTCCTCCTGTGCAGACAAATACGAGTATTTGCATATGCAATGGACCGTAGAAATCAAGGTTGATGATGCACGGCAATCAATTGTCGTAAACTGCGCGTTAACCTTGATTTTATAAAATTGGAGATGTTCGCAAACGAAGGAATCTTTCTCATTTAATAGCCGATTATCTTATACCTGTTTTGTTGGTGACACTGACCTCATTTCTTTCTGCCCCGCCCCTCAAAGATTACCGATTTCGTCGGACATTATTATTTGAGTAGTGTTCATTGCAGGGTTCCGTCTCAACCAAAGTTTAGACCCATTACATTGAAATTCTATTTGTCTGTCAGTCCGTAACGTTATCTAAACCTTGTCACTGTCTTACTTTCTAAGGTTATTTGCAAAATGGCGTGTCAATCTAATCCAAGTACCGCAGATATTAGATACAATGAAAACTGAAAGTTCTTTAGATGTATAAAAATGTTAATATATTTTTATTTTATTTTATAAAAATGTACGATTTAAAAAAAAAAGAATATCAATTAAGCATTTAAAGAGGCCACAGATATTTCAGTAAAAATACAAGAAAGGAATGATTTTTAATAATGTTTTCGATTTAGCGCCCAGTTATAAAAATGTTCACATTTATTTTACGATATTATCGAAAATATCGTAAAAAAAATGGATAAGCATTTAAAACAGTTAAGACATGTATAAAAGAGTGAGAAAGGTATAAACGGCATCGCTGAATTGATACTAAATGACTACCTACCGAAGGCAGTATTTCGCACCGAAACATCTGGCATTCGATCAGAAAGATACCTACACTGTAGTAATACAATACCTATATTTTCTTCATCATTTATATTTTATCCCAATTAAGATTTTAGTAAATTATTATAACTATTACTCGTACATACCTGTTAATGTAATATGTCAGTGTATAGCCTGTATTCATATTTATTTATTAATATTTGTATTTGTGTATTATTATATTTGATTGTTATAATTTTTATTTTAAAAATTTTTTACTTCAGATCAAATTTTCAAAAATATTAGCATCACCGACCTAATCAAAAATTACTAACTTCAATCATGTCTGCATTGTAAATCTCTTTTTTTAATACAGTAGTCCAGCAATCTAATGTGTTTCATGTATGTTCAGTCACATATGTTATATATGTATGTGTGTAAAATTTAATTTAATTGTACAATATTTACACAAACTTCTGTCTTCGAATTATATTGATCTCGTAAAATTTAACTAGCGGCAAATTTCTTTAAAAAATATTTTAATTATTTAAAGTTTTTTTTTTTATTTTTGGTTATGAAACTAATTAAAGAGGAAACGTGAAGCTGAATTGTATGCAAATGCATCCGCACTTGGTCCCTTTAGTATGAAATATCGCCAATTATTATGTATCTACTTGTGTCTATTAACTAAAGTATGAAATGAAGATGCACTAATTGCTAGGGAATTACCTACCAAATGTGCTATGAAGATGGCAATAATCTTATGCAATGGTGCTAGAGAGGAGCCAGAGGTCTTTCTCTGGGAGGGTACACGGGGAGGGGCTCACCAGCTATTTTTGAGTGTTTTTAGACCCTAGTAAAAATAATTTGAAATGGTGTTTTGTACCAGTGTTTTCATTTCTGAACTCGGTAAAAAAAATCCCTAATTCTCAATATTCTTTCTCGGTGAGAAATTAATATGCTGTCGATACGTTGATTGTCTTATTTATTCCAACTTTTTTTTGTTTCGGGGGCAATTGCGCCCAGTGCCAAGCGATTAGTTGAGTGAGTGAAGTGATGCAATAAAGCCGCGGATCGACTCAGTGATTGTTTCGTGTCATTTTCGAATATTTATTATAGTTTTTGTTTTTATCATTAATTAATCATTAATGCGCCCAAACTTATCCTCCTGTCATTCTTTGTTCTGTACCATTTACTCGTTTACAGAAATAAACTATTTCGACGACACGCTGCCTTATGCATAGTCGCGTAAAGTACGCTCGAACCGTACTAAAATGCACACTCTGTCAGTTTAGTCAGTTGTTAAACAATAATAATTGTATTTATCACCTTATTTGACATGCGCGACTATGTTACAAAAGGGCGAGGTTAAGGCCGCAATCCCTACCAACTAACACAGAGAGGTGATGAAAGAAAATTTGCGGTGTCGGCGATAAGACGTCCTAAATTGTTATTTTTATTTTTTTAAAGAATTGTTACATAATTGTTTTTGGTTCTACTCAAATAAGTTAAATTTGCTCGCGCTAGAGTCAGGCGAGATGGTGGCCACTATAATGAGCGGATTTTAAACATAATTAAATTATTGAAACATGAATGATCTACTTTTCTTTAGTTAATAAGTATGTCCAAGCGAGGATTAAGATACTAATGATAATTATAAATCACTCATTCCAAGTTTACATAGTATGTACGAGTACATACACACTGAATTCATACCTCGTTTATTTATAACCGTAGAATACTTTGGGGAAAAAAATTGTTATTAAATATGGCCAAGGTTGAGCTAATTATAACTCCTTATTTAGGGAAAACAGCTGATTACATAATTTTTCTTTTTCGGAACACAAACATCCTTTGTCAGCAGTCTAAAAAAAACAGCTATAAGTCATAATAAGCCCTAAGCAAATAGGGAAACAAATATCGGTTAACATCGTACATTTCAATCTGTTACGGATATGACGTATAACTGTTATACCACCATTGCTTACAACTAAATACTATCAAACGACGACGGATGGCACGTTCAAACTTTGACATCGAAGAATATTTTCAATTAAATCTAGGAACGGTTATAGGTGTCGAAATTCTGTAAAAAAACCTTAAAATCGTGTAATCTACTTCGGCAACCTGGTACTAAACCTGAAACAATGTTTAAGCCATATGGGTCGATAATCCCAATACATTTTAAACGCACATTTTTTTTTCAATATTATTTTTGCACATTTTTCCATCAGGTAAAAATCACAATAGACTGATTTCTTCTCCAAAATTATAAGATTCCAAAAGACCTCTTATATTTTTTTTTAGTTAAAAAAATAGGTTAAGAACTAAAATAAAAAAATAGTTTTAGTTTAAAAATAGTGTGCCGTGAATGGGATCTTTTAGATTTCTCTTATACTAATCTTCTTAAGCCTAAAATGATTTTTATCCAATGCGAAAATCTGAAAAATAATTTTATAAAAAAATGGACTTTAGGAGGATGTTAGATACACCTATAAATATTGTAATTATCCTTTTTTTTGGATTAAATGGAAAAAAAATCTCATGTTGAATTGCATGTTGTGTAACAAGCTCCGTGACTGGTTTACTTGTGCTACTTATTAATATTTTTGATGTTAACGAACGCAAGCTGTATTGTGCTAAAGTGCGACAAATGAGACATTTTATTTTTTCATAATCGGAATTAGATACGACTTTGTTAACATAGATGATTGGTGTTTTTAAATGCGTAGAAGGATAAACAATACTTCATATTGACAATGCATTTGTTAATCAAATAACCGCCCACATTGAAAAGAACAATGACACTGTAAAATAGGCGATGTATGAACATATAAGTAATGGCGACACAAAACAAAATACTACCAGCCGTAAGCAACATTGAGTTAAGCGACCTAATTCTACAAGTTAACTTATCCATTTAGGTTATATTAAATTCTTCTCTGTTTTGTTTTTCTTGTTTATCGGTAGCCCTATGCTACTCTAATAATTTTGTTTTAAATCCAAAAATCGTATTTTAAATCACAAAATGACTAAACACTAACCAAATCCTTAACTTCTTTACACCGATTGGGCTTACCCGCACACCACGCGTTGCATTCATATAAAATTTATAATTAACGCTATTATAGTCTAATTTATATTGTAACGATTTGTTCGTAAATTTGTTAGTATTGAGAGTAAGTGGGGCATGTGTCATTGACTGACGGCTTTGGTTTTGAATTATAAAAAATATTTTTACTGCATACATTTTAAATTCCAGTTTTCAACACCTCGGTAAATGCCTTCTGAATTGAATAAACAGTTCGCCACATGTCAGCTACCTCAAGTAGATTATATCCATCCGTGATGATTTAAAAAGAAATGCTTTTATAGAATGGACCAGAATTCGATTACAATTTATTTTAACTACATACATACTAATCTTTAAATATTTATCAAATTTCAAATGAAATTTTGTTTGCACGAATATAACGACATGATAAAATGGTTAACAATATATTTGCATGTCAGACGGTTGAGTGGTGCCTGTCATAAATTCTCTTAGTCCGTTCAGAAACGCAAACGAACCACTTTACTGTCAAAAAGCATTTTTCTTACTAATGAATTTCTATGTTTGCGTTTTGGATTCGCTCGAGTGAGCGCCGCTGGCCACAAATATATGAAAATAAATATATTCATAATTAATACTAATAAAATAACTTTATTGGTTGTTTGTTACATCATAAAATGGCAATTTTGTTGTTACAGGTAACCTCAAAACATCAAGATGGGTTTAAAAGGGGAGCTGGACGAGAAGCGGCCAAGTAAGTTGGCGATAATGGCGGACGAAAACGAACAGCCGGAGGGTGAGTTCCGCATTGTATTTGTATTTGTATTTCTTTAATGGCGGTAGATTTGAGTTTCTTTAATGTTTTATTCGAAATCTCAGATCCTATTTATTAAAAACGCCAACACGTTTGGAACATTATATAATAATAAATATTTTTTTTGCGTGTCAGCGCTCGAGGCGTAACGCTCTAGTTTCTCATCGAGTGAATATCTAGAATTATTTTAAGGACAAATTATTGGTATGTAAACAATACAAACAAACTGTAAAAATAATCATTGTACCTAGAACAATGTTTATATTTTAGAGTCTTGGCTTGGTTTGTTGTATATTTTTTTAATGATAAATTATTTAATTTCTATTAACAATGTAAAATTATGTTATTTGGGGAATATATAATAATAATCTGCTTCTCGTTTTTATTCTTGGTCAAAAGTTTTTTTTAAAGATTATTTTTTAAAATGATGGAATAGTAAGTCTGACAGTTCTATGTTAGTAGTGTTTCGAACATTTATCTCTCTCTCTCTCTCTCTCTCTCTCTTTTTCTCTCTATATTAAGTTGGTAGCAATAGGAAATATATAGGTACACATGCAGAGAATTGCATAAAAAAAACCACACGCTACATTTCATTTTTATTAATTTATACTCCAAAGAACTACAAGTACCTAACAAATACATTTTAAGGTTTCAATCATTTTCACAACTTTCACACTTTCTTGTCCACATTAAAATTAAAATTACATGTTTGACTCTTAGTCCCTATTGATTTATGCATCTGGCTGTGTTTGTTAAATATGGGTTGATAATACATACAAATACTTTTTCGCCAGATAAATGAGATGATAAAGGATAATAAAAGATAAACCCTCAGAGCGGCGTTTGATTTCATTTTGATAGCGATAACTTATGTTAGAAATATTTTTTCAGTCTGACACACAATAGCATACAATCACAGTATAAATATGTATTATCTGTCTCAGATTACATTACTTTTTATTAAATCCTCACCTACTTAATGTAATCTGTTATTTTTTATTGTTTTATTTAATGTGGATTTGCACTGGATTTTAATACTACCTGTGAATCTCTTATTTATACAAAAAAATAAGATAAGCTTCGCTAGAAAGAAAGGATATTTATTAATTTAGTAATTCTACACATATAATAGTCCATAGAACCTATCAAGATGGACAAAACAATATTAATATAGCCTAATTTTATTTTGTTGAGCTAATTCATACATTTTGTAGCTTACTTTACATCGATAAAATTCTTCATCTTATTTATATTTCACTAAATTTAACCGAGACCGTTATTAATCTTATATTTAACACGTTGAGAGTTTTAGCAATAATTTTCTTATTTCATCGTAAGATATAGACATTTGATTTATAACAACCATATAAATAAAATTACTTCACACCCGCTTCTATGCATATACAGAATGTCCATTTTAAGACCATTCTCAAAAGACTTAAGGCGGGGTTTGTGTAACCTATTATGAGTAGGTAAGAAATTATATTAAAAAATGCGAAAAAATTCAACCCCAAATTTATTATAAAATTAGGTTTAGTTTAATAGCAAACAGGCAAAATAACTCATTTTCGGAACGTTTATGCCTTTTTTTTAAGAACAAGGTAAGAGAAAATAAAAATACTTATTAACAAATTTAAAAAAAATCTTACAACTAAATAAAAAGCAGTTCTAAAAAGTTCAAATTGAAAATTAAAGGAATTTTCATATCCAATAGACTATATTTTACCAATAGATTATTACTTCCCAACCGAACACACCGAGAAAAATTACATCCCGATATTTCTAAAATAAAACCATGCGATAATCATTTAAGATAATCGTAGACATATCTATGCTGAGAGTACGCGAAAAAATATTTGACAAGATAAAATAATATAAAACAAGGCTGACAGCAAAGGAAGGGATGTCAACACGTCAAAATGATCTTATTTAGATAACGTTAATATTATGAATGCTAAAATAACGACGTCGAATCCTATGTAACTCAAAAAATAATAATGACACACATAATATACGAAACGAATGGATATTACAAAATTCTTTGTTAAACGCAATTTTTGTAGATTATTATTGTAGACACTTTTTATTGTAAGACACTTTTTTCGCACGTTTCAACGAAAACATATATTTAGATTGGTAATTAGTTTTTATGTATTTCTCTTTTTTTACGTCGTCGCTTACAAAAAAATATCTCTTGCATACGTAAAGTTTTGGTAAAGAATTGATACCGAAAGTAGATGTTTTGAGGTCACTTGAATTAATTTGACAAGGTTTGAAAGAATTTAAATCAATATACGAGTATTTCATAGAAGTCGAACGTCAAAACATATCATATCATATCAGATCATTAGTTGGTTTCAGACGAAAATATCGCATCTCTAAGATTTAGTAAATATCTTTAGTAAATATTATATGTTATTAACTATATTATGTATTACTGTTTATAAGCTATATTTTTAAGTGTAAATTAAAATGATTGCTTTATAAATACACAAGTTATAATATTATAAGATTATATATGTAAATCTTATCCAATGAATGTAACTAAATTATTATTTTTTTATTATACTTGGTGTAGGCCTTTTGTATTTGCTAGGTCCAGCTTCTTTAAAAAAACAAAAAATGGACCAGTAACGGTTCTCAACTAAGGGGCCTCTTCCCGAAGGCGCTCTTCTGTTTAAACAGCTGGTTCAAACTCCGGTGAATTGGCGCACGTGTTTGCAATTAGCAATTGGGACATGTTTAACCGTAACCGAGCCTTATTAAAAAAAAATACTTCCGGATAATAATGATAGTGGTAGAACGTGACGTGTGTTAATGTTACTACTATCATTGCGACTGCGTGTGTCCTTGCTAAAGAGGAAATTTGAAATAATATGGTAATGTATTTATATACTATGTTACATTATGAAGATTTTATGTATTTAGACGAATTCAATTTAATACTAAATAAAAAATCGTTCATTGATAATGGTCTGGTGGCAGTGGTGTTATTAATATCTGCTTCCAATCCATAAACCCCGGGTTCGAACCCCCCAGGTGTCAATTTTAAAATGATTAAAATGAAAATTAACACCTATATACAGGTTGTTCCGAGTTCATTTCTGATAAAAAAAAAAAACAGCTAATTGGCCCTGCAATTTCAAGCGTAATTTGCAAAGACGACATACCTATTCATCTTGATTTCCAAGAAAAAAAATTGTGAACTTTATGTGAGAGATTTATTTATTCACAGTTAAATACACAAGCGGTTTAGAATAATTAGAAGGTCGCCCGGGATCAATAGCATCTTGGCACGCAATTCGCGGATCGCGCGCGATATTTTCACGGTCATGCTATGGACTATTTTTGAATGCCGCTATGTGACGCACCCCAACATATAATATACCTACCTTTATTTATTTATTATGAAATGTAATGACGACGAGCGTTCTTTCCCCATTAGACCAGGAGCTATGGAAAAAATAGCTATTACTAGAATATTTGTATAAAAACAATATTTATATTGTCGCACCACAGGGAATCTATCCAGGTAGAGTAGGTGATGCGTCGAAGTTAATGAAGCCACCGATGATCTGGTACCTTTTATTCCCCCGGCGATAACATATATATTTGCATGAATCCAACAGAAACAATTCAATACTTGAGTAAAACATTGATATTATAATTAAACTACATAGTGACAGTTGCCTGCACAAATCCAAACCGGTTTGTCTCTGTGAGCGAATTCAGACGGTAGACTCCGAAAAATATCTTGGACTAACATTTGATAGTAGATTAAATTGGATAAAACACATAAATAATATATGCGACAAACTTCGACTAATAATAACAAAATTCTATCATTTAAAAGGAATCTTAAAATATGAACAATTACGAATGTTATATTTTGCGTTTGTAGATTCAATAATTAATTATGGCATCATGAGTTATGGCAATACTTTTAAAACATTTTTAGAAAAAATAAAAAAAATCCAGATTAGAATAATAAAAATAATTGTTCCTAAAAAAATTAAATTAAAATATATGAGTGATGATCTCGGTTTATATAAATATTGTAACATTCTCCCGGCAAACGTGACGTTTATATATAGGATAGTGGTCCACTTCTTCGACTCTGACAAGTTCAAAACACTCGTTCAACATGCATATAGTACACGGCAAATACAAAATGAAATGTTGTTTATACCTGCATTTAAAAATGTTTATGGTAAACGAGCGTTGCAATTCATTGTACCATTCTTTTTTTGCCATGATGTTTAATTAAAAGTAATATTAAAACAAAAAAAATAAATATAAAGTTAGAAATATTTGCTATGAAATCTCACAAAAGCACTCTATTTAATTGTTTGTAGATAAAGTGACTTAGCGTGTTGAATATTATTTTAAAATGTTATCATAAGTATACTTATGTTTTGATTGTAAAATACTACTAAGCTATAAAAATGTATATAATTATTGAATTTATTGTAAAGGACGTGTAAAATACAGAACAAAATAATTTAAACGAGTTTCACAATTATTAATATCTGTATTTTACACACCTGGTTTCCAGCAGATAAGCCTTGGGCTTGGCTGGTACATAAAAGAATGATATTGTAAATTTGTTGAATAAACTAAATAAGTAAAATAAATAAATTATAAAACTAAATAACGTCTGAAAAAATGATTGGTAAATATGAAAAATTCTTAGAGCAAGCGAATAGAATTCTGTATTGAAATTTATTTTTCTTTCTATTTCATTTATACTATATCATATCCAAAATGGGAACTAAACATATATTTCAAAATATGTATTTATTATACTAATTAATTATACTAATTAATTTTTTTAGTTTATGAATTGTCAGCTGAGGATCTGTGTTTCTATAACTGATTACATCACCCTAGAATATGCTATACATGCTATATAGGTGATGTAAAATTAAATGTATTGTTTTTTATAAAAAAATATATGTAAATAAATTAAATGAAATAACGGAGTAAAACCCATCACAAACACGTTACATTAATTGCCTTTGACATATCGGAATGACGTTCTGGGCACAACGTTCATATTAGACCACAAACTCAGAAGTCAGCTTTGACCCCTGGTTGTCCAAATCAGCACGTATCAGTAAAAAGGGCGTGGGTCAGACAAAGAAATAGTTATTGGCATAGAAGCGCTTTAAGCGAGCTACAGCGGACATGACAAAATCGTGACATTGCCGTCAGTCGAAACCTAAACTCTTGGTGTCAATGATTGCATCGGTATATTGTCACCAATACCGTTTCTATCAACGATCTTTTAAAACATATAGATACGGCATGCCATACAAATCGTTCTTGTAAAAACGACATGATTATTAAGTCATGGAAAATAATAATAAAGAACCAGGTGGGTGGGTACGACGAAAATATCCTGGGTACGAAAATGCGGCCTTCGGTTATATCCAACTACCCCACTGCCTACACAACATATGCGCGCATAAATCATACTTCGTAAACATAGCGATACAATATGTTGTGTAAATAACGACAAACTCATTTTATGGGCATGCGTTGAATCAATACACTGTTGAACACGCACACTAGCACGGCTCATTGCTCTCGCATACACAAGCACACAACCTAGTTGATATTGATGAGTAAATGTTTGACAAAAAATTAGCAGTTTCTGAACCGCAAAGCCGACGGGGCACGATAACTATAAATCAAAATATAACATCTTTTCAGGTGTCAGACACCTGAACTTTATTTATAATCCACATTCATTTGCTATGTACACAAAATATATCAATAATAAGTATACACATATATATATATAGATTGGATGATACGGTATTTAAGCTTTCGCCATTCGGCGTCTTCAGAAAATATATGAAAGATTTTTTATATATTTTTTGAAGACGCCGAATGGCGAAAGCTTAAATACCGTATCATCCAATCTACATATATATATATAACTTATATTTGATGATTGTTTTTTAATAACGGCAAATCGCCTGAAAAGATAAATGACACAATCTTTGACAATATTGAAAATTTTTGAATAAGTTTTTAATTATTTGATAAAGTGCTGGATAGGATAATATTTATAAAGGTTCTAAAGAGGTCCTGAACTTGAGAGCGCAGGATGTCGGTTTAAACCCAGCGCTGAGTTTTATAAAACTGGATTTTTAACTCCCACCTGTCCTCTTTAGTGTAAAATATTGTCAATTTCCATTATTTTTATTTTTTTCATCAACTTCATATATAAATCACTCATAAAATCATCTCATTTCACCATCATCCTTCATCGTAATCATAAATCCATTATTTTTATATTTTTTGTTAAAATATCATCCTTTCCTTATTTCATCTAATTAGATGTTTATATAATAATTGACAATATTTTACACTAAAGAGGACAGGTGAGGAGAGGGTGGTGTTATATTGTTAGGTCCTGTATAATTATTTTGGGCCCTACTCCACTAGGCCAAATGTACCTGTGCTAGAGTCGAGTTAGATGGTGGCAATGAAGCGTCAAAAATGGCATGATCACCTGTGGATTCGAACCCGCGACTTTTGTGTCCATAGTCCAACGCCTTACGCCAAGATTTACAACAACTTTTTATTTTAATTTAATCTTACGTTTTATCAGCTAGATTATATTTGTTTTTAGACTATTAAAATGATAATCTGTATTAAATATATTAGTTACTGTCATGCGCTTTTATTTATTTTTTTATTAAATTGAGAACATAATTATTTATTATTACTAAAACAATATTTTTATATCGTATTACAAAACAAAGTGATCGTCTGTTTTAAGGTACAAAAGTATTTAAGAATGCAAAATGAATTATTTATTTTACCAATTAAACCAAATTTGGTTATATAGGGTGATGATTTTAGAGGCGTGGTTTTCAGGAAGAGATAAAACGCATATAATTTGATGTTATGGCTAAGAATTTAGTTTTATTATAAAGATAAGAGTTTGCCATTATGTTTTAAAAATGATTTCGGGTAAGCGGCCGCCGCGGCTGACTCGAACAAATTCCAGCCGAGAGGCCCAATTTTCAACCACTTTTTGCAGCAAGTTGGGCCGTATGTCAGCAATAACGCGCCGAATATTCTCTTCCAAGGCGTTAATCGTGTCCGGCTTATCTGCGTAGACAAGCGACTTCACATAACCCCACAAAAAATAGTCCAGCGGTGTTAAATCGCACGATCTTGGAGGCCACGCCACAGGCCCACGACGCGATTTTTACTTTATTTTAGAGTGATTTAAAAAAAAATTGCACTATTTGCAAATGTTGTTCAGGAGTAAGTCTATTCATTATGAAATGCCAAACCAAACTGAGCATAAATCAAGTGACAGCTGTCAAAAACACCAACTACGAAAAAAGTAGTGCCAGATTGAAAACCACGCCTCTAAAAGAAACAACCTATATAAAGGAAATTAAAGTACATGTGGTGAAGATTGGCATATATTATAATTTTTATTCCCGGAGCCAGTGTTATCCTCACTTCATTATAAATATGTATGTAATAGCTATGCAATGCTTAATATATTATTATATTAAATAAACTATAAAGATTCAAACTTACAAATATATATTATTCTCTGGCGAGTAGCGAAAGACAAAACCGTTTGGATTATTTAATTTTATCGAACCATTAATTCAATAAAAAATGTTCCTTTTAAATGATGTATGAAAACTATTATTTTTCATGAAATCTCAGGAAATTAAATACTAGGTCCTTAATTAGCCAGAAATCGCGAAAAATATCCCAGTAAGAGTTTCGTAAAAATCACTTTGATAGTTTTGTAGTACATCTCTAAATAAAAGCAAATAACTTTTATGAATAAATTATATTAGTTTAGAAATAAAGAAAAAACGAAGCTTTGACTTAAAATTTGTAATAAAAATATACTAATTGGGGGGATGTGGATACGTAAATAAATATTTATTTAATATAAAGGATAGCTGTTCACATTTTTTTTTTAAATAATTGGTATGACCTAGGTCATATACAATTATTTTAGGCCCTCAACTAGGCCAAATATGTCTGTACTCTAGTCAGGGGAGATGGTGGTAATGAAGCATTGAAAATGGTATGACCATGTGCGGAATCGAACCCGCTACCTTTGGGCCAATAGTCGAACCCCTTAACTCTAGACTAAACTGCGTGTTTTTTTAAAGATTCAGACAAAATCTTTACCGACATTTGTATTATTATATGCAAATTTATTAGCTCACCGCGTCGATACTTTTATACTTAACGTTTTGATCAATTGACAAATTTCTATCAGTTTTTGGTATGCTTTGCTAATCTTTCTTGTGTTTTTGTTAACTGATATTTTCATGATACCCACTTGGCCATACTTAATTTGGCTGCGTGGGCTTCGAATGTCGAACCATAACTAGTCAGCCTTTTATGGACGAGATATATATTATAGATTGGCATATTGCTAAATATACACATTTCAATCCATAACGTTTGTGACGCTTCTAAAAATGCGATATTTATGTACACTTGTGTGTACTCATATAATATCATTTTAATTGTTTAAATTTAAGTATAATATTTGCATGTAACATGTATTTATATATTTTCAAGACGCCCTAATAAAGCTAAATGATGGATTAAATAAATCACAGCTATAGCCTCATCCCTGCAATTCTAGTGCTGTAATCGTGTGCTAGTACATCAGTTAGTTCATATTTGTAGACGTTGTAAAAATAAAAGTAATAAAAGTGATTTATAAAACTAATTAATATATTACGCCTAAACATAAACTAGACATACTTTAAGAATGAGATAAAATAAAATATTTTATATTAGTGGACTTAGAAGTCTTAACTGTTAACAGAAGAAATGAGGAAAAACTACGGAACGGTTGATGTTATAACAGCCGTCTTCATTCGAAAATATACTTGGAAGCGAATGCAATAAAAAAAAACTAAAATTATAAAAAGCAAGGCAATAAAACAAAATATGAATCGTCATATTTAAAATTAAAACGAAATAGTAATATAACTTAATTTTTACACTAGTCTCGCGGAGAAAGTTTAAAAATAAAAATAGTGATTACCTTGTAGGTAGGTGTTTTTTTTTTTGTCTCTACCGTGTGTTTCGAATGACACTTTTTTGGCGTTTTATAGTCCGCTAACATGGATTTATTTTTCACTGCAACCTTACACTGACGCCTCAAAAAGCTTATTTTTAACGGCCGAGATACAAAAAAGAAATCGCCTATTACGAAACAACGAGTTACTAAATTACAAACGTTTTTTAACTTAAACAATTTAAAAAATTTGAAAAGCAAATAAGTATTCTTTATTATTTATTCATTTAAGTTATTTGCATCATTAGCAACTAGGTACCAATGTAATAAGACATTGCTATTTTGCTTGTGTTTGTTTCTGTTTGAATGCATAAAACAAGTTAACACATTTCATTGATCCACTTTTACGTTTTTGAACACTCAAGGTCAATTTTGACCACGGCGGTCAGAGGACTAATGACCCACTGTAAGGAGGCAATAAAGAATTTATTTGCCTGTTGCAACCTGAAATGACGCTATCGCATAATAATAGTTAATGGCATAGAAGCGGCACAAGCGAGCTACAGCAGATATGACAAAATCGTGACATTGCCGTCAGTTGAAAACTAAACTCTTCATTTCTACAACTGATTTTGAGCCATCACGGTCGTCATTCATTATATTTTAGACTTGAAAAATATGCAACAAGTCGTAAAGGTCGTAAGTCTCACCGCTTTGAATGACATTATGATACAAATTACAAAAAGGTACAAAAAGATACAAATTACGCAAGGGGGAAGGGAGTACGGAATAGTTGCCCAAAATGTATTGTTATCAAGTTCATATTTGATAGACGAAACAAAACTCTTTTGAAAAAGCTAAAAATGCAAAAGAAATTATGAAAATTTACGCTTCTTTCGATCCGCCATTTCAATCCCTATAAAGTTGATATATAGATCTGTTACATAATCAAACTATCATAGCGAATAGCGTTAAATAGGTTTTGATCACCTTAAGTGTACTTTGACTTGTACAGCTGAAACATAATTTAACAAATTACCTACTCGCATGTAGTCATTGTCATTTGCATTTTTTTTTATTATGTTTGTAAATTTTATAGTGGTAGTCTAGTAGCAATAATAAACACGTGTCTTATTATTTACTACGACCTTTTTTTTATAACATACCGAGGTGACGTGCAAATGAACTAACTGTAATGATTATTAGCGGTTATATGTAAACATGCGCATGAGTCAATTAGGTTCGTGCAACGAAGTAACGACTTAAGTCGCCAAGGAAGTGAATTTTAAATCGGCAAATCGATTATACATATATCGTGGTAATATTCAATCTTTTTCATTCGTATGGCTTGTGTTGTCGGGGAGGCTCTATTGGGCGCAGTTCGATCTGTCTTATTGTTATTTTCATGATGCGAGGCCGTTCATTACAATAACTCGCAAGTCTATAACTTAATGTTTTTTTTTTGTATGTCTTGTTATTTAACTTAATCGACAGTGTTTAAGAGAAGTGAAAAATATCCTCGCCGAATTCGAACCCGTGACCTCTGGATTTAGAAGCAGGCGCTTATACCACTGCGCCACCAGGGGGCTATATTAAATGATCGATATATTATACCAAGATAATAACTTTTAGATTTTTTTTCCGACTCAAACCGACTTCAGTTAGATATATTCAAAATAATATTATTAAAAAATACGATACAACCCGCACACAAAATGTTTTGTCATAATAAGTACCATGTTTTTTTATTTTAACAATGGTATGACTGTCTAGAGGTCACAAACCTCTAAGTAATAAAATATTTGAGTTAATGACCTAATTTAAAAAGAATATCGGGCACCAATTTGAGATCAGGCGCTGAAAAGTAAATTTGCTCGATTGATTATGGTAATAAAAAAATCAAGTCGTGCGCGGGTTTAATTTGCAAGTTTGCAGATTTTTAAAACACACAATGACGGTGCTCGAGTGTATATAAGTGTAATGGTTGAATACACAAACAAAAAATGCTTAGAAGCGCCTGTCTTTCCTCGCACACTCACATATAGTATGGTTCCACTACCCAGGCGTGTATCCCAGGGAGGAGGTAATTATCCCCCCCTCAGGAACTTTCAATAACACTCACCAGTACATATTTTGTAGTGTTCGTTCCTTTGTCATAGTTTACCATATCGTAGTCATACCACCAAAAATATTAATTTTAAATGACTTGTATATTTTTAGTATTCAAAAAAGACTACTTTTCCATTTTACAAAATTGAAAGTGTAATTGTAGAATGGTTTTTTAAAGCGGGATGAATTCGAAAAATAAATCAGCCTTAATTCCAAATAAAAAAATATTTTTTATTTGCTTTTCGCTGTGTGTATATTCCAAAGATAGCAAGAAATAAATAAATGTGAAAATGTATGTCTTCTGGAAATTCGTCAACATACAATTCATCTAACTACAATGTATGTACCTTTTCCGAGAGAGAACTATAAATATACGAAAATAGGTATCCTTGACATTTTATCCCCCCCTCCAAGATTTTTCCCAGATACGCCCCCGCACTCACCCTAAGCAAGTGTTTTATATCTATGGCATTGAACAAAGGCCTATTTGCTTAATTCGATATTCTGTGATTTGCCGGTAGTCTAGTTTAAGGCCACTCCACTCACCTTCGGGGATGTGCATTTGAAAATATTAAACAAATAAGTTTTTTATTAGGTTAATTTAGTTGTGCCAGATGAAGGTCAAACATGTTTTTCGGTCGTTGACCAACGCCAATTGAATAATATTATATTCGTTTGTCTGGGTCTGAAGCAACACAATGATCTCAATGATCTCATCATAATCCTCTCGCAGATTTTGGTCCATTCGTCCTACGAGCGGCAATTCAGAGAATCGCCGCCTCGGACATCCTTTTATGATATTCAGAAATCATGTCCTGCAAGTATATCGTTCTGTCAACGTTCGATTCCTTTGCGCACAATGTGTACTTACAAGGAAATAAATCTGTTTACAAATGGCTGCAGGGTCGGGTTCGAGGATGATAGAAAATTACGTCTTATCAAAACGGCAAGCGTAATGAATTTATAAAAAAAAGAAGAGTGGAAGGAACCTCGAACAAGTAAAATTTCGCGGATGAAATCGCTTTTTAGGCAAAGCGTTATCGGAACAACGAATAAAAGTGTGTAATTCAGGATTATTTGTACTCGATTGAAATTTATTTTATATACGAGTATATATTTATACAAGCTGTCCCAGCGAACTTAATACCGTCTCAGAATCAATAAATTAACTTAGCTGAATTCAATTCAGTTTTTTATTGCGAATACTCAAAATGAATTAAGTTCAATTAATGCTTTCACACAATACAAAATTACATAATGAAACAATTATCGATTCGCGCACAATGACAAATGTGATAACCTCACAAAGTGAACATCTTTGAAGGCAACTTACCGTTTGAAAATAGAATTCCACAGAATACAAAGCCGTTCCATACAAAATGTATTTTCTTTATATATTTTTCCCGTGAATTTTCCGATGTTTTGATAGTTATTCTGCTATTCACGGCGGAGACAAATCCAACAAATCAAAGATCATAACAATCGCTCCAGCCGTTCTTAAGTTATAAGCGATGTAACTAACCCGATTTTGTTTTATATATATAGATTTATTTATTGAAAATTTAATATTACAACTCTTAAGAAGTACAATATAACTATGTAATATATTAGTATTATTAAATAACTTAATTAAGGCGACAAGCGACTGTTACACCAATGTTTCCTGCCTCCCTAACTAGACGAATCTGTACTAAGGGAAGCAGTTTGGGTTTGTTTGCTTAATGTGCCACTTCCGTCAGCTGATCGATGCTATAACCTGACCTGATCTGATCACAATATAACAGCGATTGCTCAATAAGTAGCCAAATTCTCCAACGGTAGAGAATTAAGCTAAATTAAAGATATTAAAAAAACTTAAGATAATATCAATGTTTGGAGTGTAATTTTTAGTGGTATCTGTACTTATGTTAGTACCTATGATATTATTATCAATAACAAGCCACATCCGACATGTTGTAGAGGTCGAAAGGACCAGGCACACTTTAAAGAGTAAGAAACACGGATATTTTTACGATTACTAAGTAAATCATAAAAACCTCTCGCATAAATTTTAATGATTTACTGAAATTAAATAGATAAAAAACACCTGTTTTTATATCAATTATAACACAGTCTATAACACAAAAAAACTGAGAGGTAGCGGAGCAATACGAGTATCATTGACATTATTTAAACTACCCTAATTTAAAGTATTTTTGAAAGAAGAGTTTGCACAAAAAAAAGTAAAAGGTTCTGGGGATTGAGTTCGAGTACCAAACAGAAAACCGTTTGTAAATAGTACCTAACAATTAATAAAATTGTCTAACCCGCGGACATGTTTTTCTCTAAATCTTCTCCGAATAGTCGATTGACGGTCATTTTTGGGCACCCGGTGAATTTGTTGTTACCAAGTCGAACGCAATGAAGATTTGAGAATGCGCTCACTGTGGTGACGTGACATTACTGTGATAAATAGTTTTAGCGGCCGGCGACACCTTGGCGACGTGATTGTCACCCGGCCTGTACTGTTGCTATGGAAGTGCGGTCACTAGGTGATTTTTTATCAGTTTTTGTCACTGTAAGAGTTTCTACTATAACGATGGCGACTTCTCTTCAAGAGAAAGACATTGACAACGAATTGTTAATACCTAGAGGAGGTAGAGGAGGTACAATCTCATTGTATATGGGACGCACCCAGGGTTTTTTTGTCATGGGTATTTCAAGAGCACAAATCACAGCAACCTCTTCGAAATCCATTCCAATAATGAATGCATTTTCGGTTTTGTTGCCCAGTGACAGTTACAGTAGGCGCATCGTGGGTGACAGTAGATGACAGTGACAAAAAATCACAATCAGCGGCCGGCCTCAGTTATGATCGTTTGAGGTAGTTAAAGGCATGGAAGTTGAATTTATTTAAAAGTGGGATGCTATTATATGCGAGCGTGTCATGAACGCACTTACTCAATTATAAAATTAAGGGTAAACGCATAACATAAGACGGAATGCTTTGTTGGCTTGAATTGCCGTTTAACACTGGCTGCAATACGGTCTCGCTACGAGTAGGATACGATACATATAGTATGTTTCAATGGTCTACAAATAAAATAATGAACCATCTGAATGTTTCGAAACGTCACCGGAAACTTTGATTGATGTTTGCCTCCCTTGGTTAGAAAAATACGCAAAGGGCGTCTTGTACATATTTATACCCTACACCGGTAATAGTTGGACAAGGAGCACTCTATGAGCGGACAGAGTTTAACGTGGTTATTGGCATGCGCATGCGCACGGTACAATTTAATATCCGCATACAACTTATCGGATTGATCCAGCGATCTCTACGCCGCGCCGTGACACAAGGGAACTAGCGTCACACGATCTGAATAGCAATCGATTGCATTGTGAACGGCACGGTCAAACGTGCCTTTGGAATTTGGACCGATCTCAGTCGTCACTCGTCAGCTAAATCTCACTCATCTTTTGATGTGAAAGCGAATGGCGATTTTTGTGGGACAAACAATTAGCAGTGGGCGTTAAAGCGACAGTCATATAAATTATTTTACGTTATACGCGATTTCAAAATAGCCTAATAGTTAAACGGCTACAAAATAACTGCGTGATTTGTAGGTGTCGCTCGCAACGAGATTTCCGTGTCACTGAAGCGGGAGTCTGGCCGGATAGGGTAAAAAATAATTGGGTGGCTATCAAAATAGTTACGTCGGCGATGTACCCATCTGTGTAACTTCTGTGTAGAATAGGCAAGCTAAGCGACCTCGTTGAACGCGACTCTGTAGCTATGGCTGTGAATGAACGCGATTTCGTTGCCGCTATTAGCCAGCTTCAGTAACGCGGTTATTCGTTGCTCTAGATTAATAGAGTGATTTAAACGGTGTCGTCTTATAATGCGCCCGTCTACAAACAATACAATGGTACTCCTTACAACCTTACAACCTTGGCATCAATGGCAACCTTACATTAAAAAACCATTTTAAAAATGCAATGTAGATGGCCAAAAGTGAGTAGTTACTTATTTCTGGTATTAACTAATTGTAGAAATGTGTAGCGTTACGTGAAAGCATTTGTGTGTGTATTTATACCTATATTTATAATGTATCTAGTATATACTTACTCAAAATATATTAGAAGGTTGATTTAGAGATATGTATAAAATAAAAATCCCTTTCGGTACACCAGAAGGCGGAGGTAGGTTTTGACGGGATCAAAGTAGGGAATAGGCGAACTCCAATTGTACGAACTCGTATCAAACATTGCGCAAGCTACTGCGCGATCAACACCGCACCATGCCAATGCGCAGTGAGAGTGCGTATAAATATCCCTCTTTATACTAAGTCTCCCTCCCTCTGTCTCTTTTGTGCCGTAAGGGTTGCCCATATCAAAAATTATTTCAAACAAAAGTTGTAGGGAAATTATAGGGCTATAATTTACATTTTGAACGGATTCGATACTGTGCGTATTAAGGGAGGTATGATTTTTTTAATTTTGAAAAAAACAATTTTTCCCACCCCTAGGACCAATGGTTGGCGCTATCAAAAAAGTTTACTGATATAATTATTAGGCCCTTATTTAAAAAATAAAATAAAATTTAAATGAATTCGATATCTTATATACTAAGAAAGTTATAACAAAATTTCACTTTTTCGATCCCCCCTTCCCCCCCCCCCTCAACCCCCCCTCGCTGGTCTGATTTTGACCATTAAAGAACTTGACCGAGATTTTGTGCCCTTAAATTTTATGTGTCAATTTGAAAGTGATTGGTGTAAAATTACGGCAGTTGTCGTGTCCACAAGAAAGTAATATAGATAGATAGATATATAAACCTATATATAAACTTTAAAACTGAGGGTGGTTTTGGGTTCTAGAAGATGTGAAACGCGAAGATATGTCGAAATTTTCATGACATGGTACCCATTGCTTTGGAAATCTACCCAAAAAGTATTGTAATTATTTTACGATAATTGTCTACGGAACCCCACAAACTCATCGCCGAGAATCGTTGGAATGATGCCGGTAGACCGACAGCGTAATAAAAATGCGTCGGCGCATCATTTATGTATTTATTGCATACGGGTGGCGCTGAGAATGTTTCAATTATTCATTATTCTTCGGCGTGTCTTCTGGAGTTTCATTAATCGGACCACAGAAATGAATAATGAAGAGGTCGGCCTACTTTTATTTTCAACTCTTCGCTAAGCCAATACGCATTTTGCTAGTGCGTAATTCCCTATTTAGCAGAGACGGACTCAGATTTTATTTTACAATTATGTCCTTAACACATTCAGCTCCGTACGCACTACACGCGGACCACGCGATGCCGCCCGATCAGCGAAGTTCGTTGACCGAACGGAATATTCCACTGCCATCCGGGTTTTAGTTTAAGTTATAATTTCTTATAATAAGCAAATATAAAACTATGAATATGTTTGTCATGATGTCTATGCCTTTTATGAATTCAGGTATACGCGACATGCCGCGCTTTTAAATATTAATAGAAATGCATTAAGTCGATGACGTGTTCAGCCGCACACGACACCTGGCTAATACATTGATGACGGAATATCCCGTCATCGGCGCTGAGTGTGAGATCCGAAAATAATTATTTCGCATTAGTTTGCTAATGTGATAGCGATTGCATTTTCATAGTAGCGACTGAAGGGACTATGTATAGGGCCGAGAGCTGCGAATAGGACAGAATTGGTACAGCTGGACCTAACCTACTCCCAATCACAGACTTTCAAACACATAATTAATGGATAGTCCATCTTATATAGGACACAAACATTTCGTTTTATTTATTAAAGTTTATGATTTGTTCATAGCTATATTTATGATAAAACAATTTATAAAATATCGGAATGTCATGAATTGTACTTTAATAATAAGCCAGCGCATGTCAAGAAATGATGGAGACCGCACAGTTGGGCCACAAGTTGACACATTGTTGACCCCACGGACAAAGTTTCCGGGTTTGAGTTACCGAGAAACCGGACGCGGTGATATGCTACATAAATGAGGTCTAGTATCATCCCCAACCTGCGAATGCGGTGCGTTGGTCCTGAGTGTCACCACGCATTGTTGACGAATTCCGCCTCCGCAAGTTTCCTGAAGGTCTGCGAGAGCTGCACCAGCTCACACCAGCTGAACCTAAACTTACAGAAGCCTTAGAAAGAAACGAGTATTAAGCCAAATAATGTTATTTTTTCGGCATTCCAGTTTTTATTTTTATAATGACCATAATTGGACTATTATTTTAATAGGACTTTTTTAAAAATCATTTCACCATATTTTTATTTGGGCTGTTCTATAATTTTTAGTATTAAATCAATTTTATAGATATATAAAACCGTACGAAAGTAGAGATGGTAGTCTTCCGTCGTTGCCTGCGTATTTTGTGGCATCCGGTACTTCGGCTTGGGTTTCCATATTATTTTAGTGTTTATGTATGACATTATAAATAAAAAGGGGTGGCATGGCGTGACTCAAGATCATTTCAAGCTAGCATTCGTACTTGAATCGCCTACTAATAGAACTGCGAAAAACGCAATAAGTCAACATTAAGTACTTTGTATTTTGATTCACCCGTGACCTCAGATTTATTCTAGGATATTCATAAAATTGCCGCCGGATTCAAAACGCTACGAGATAAATCACATCGAAATTTTAGTGCTTCGAGCCGAATTCTCGGAGCGTTTATCTTCGAATTATTTTGTATATTCGGGTTTGAGCCATATTTAATGGCCGGAAGAGTCACATTTTCGATTGTGATTTCGTTCCTAATTTGATCGTTTCTGTCATACATGGATGCTGTCACCCAGCAAGCGTTATCTTGGCGAAAAATGACGGCAAAATAAGTATACTAAGTATGGGCATTGCTCAGTTAGATAAAACTTAAAATATTAATAAAAAATATTTCTGAAATAAAATGATATTAATCTTTTAGCCTAAATATATCGGAATCCAACAAATTTTAATTTCGGACTTTGGCGCTACGTTGAGTTGAGCGGACTTTTAACGTGATTTATTTTCCCGACTTTTTTAGATATTAGCTACAATTGTAGATTACAATCGACCAAACTCCCACTGATCACTTTACGCACGGAAGCCCATCCGACAGTCGACTCGCCGCCGCTGAATTAACCAATGAAGCGCGTAATAGACCACAAATTGAGACAATGTAGGTACGCACATATTGCGCTTCTGAGAAGACTTAGCCGCCATTTTCAATGTCACCTATTTGTTCCGTTAGAATTAATCTAATCAACCGAATCCGCTTTTTTCAACTTTCAATTACACTTATGTATGTTTCTGACGGCTGGCAAATTAAAATAAAAAAAAACAATCTGTGGTTACACTGCGCGCGCTAGATGTTACACTTCGTCGGACCAGATGGTAGAAGTTATCTTTGGCCATTCGCACACACCCACTCACTCACACACATACACACAGGATATATAAATGAAATATAAGACATTTTTTTATGTTATTCAATATATTTCTCTTCAATATATTATTATAAGTCACTTCATTATTATACTATACACCTATACAATATCATTATTAAATTCATATACTTTCGTATAATTTGTGAAAAAAAAAAATCCCAGCAGCCGGGGATCGAACCAGTGACTCTAGCGTGGGAGACGAGTGCGTTAACCACTGACCCACCGAGACTCTTGGGGTTATCTTTGGTAGAGAACGTATAAAATGGCACTCTACAGATTTTACTCCTAACACGTGACGCGGTTTCTCGACCAACATCCCATCCCAATGAGTACAACGGGCGCAAAGAAGTATAACTTCAAAAGTTGATTAAATTTATCACACTGCAATTCAAAACTATCGCCTCATTCTGGCATTTATCTTCAACAATGTTACCAAGCCTTTTTTATTTTATTTGTATGAGAAATGCTTACAGCTATACATTATGACAGTTACAAAGAAATAGATTAATAATAACTTAAGCCGACTACAGGCATCTCCAATTTAACATAATTTAATATTACATAAAAGAAAATCAAACATCAGCAATAGTCATATTGCATTAGCATAAAGAGACTTTATATTAATATTGTATGACTTTAATATTGTAAGCAATTGTTTGAAGATGATTCTAATAAAGTTTGATTAAAAAATATTTAGCGTAAGCCAACAAAAAAATTAAAATAAAAAAAACTTCCTTCGGGCACCGCCTCACCTCGGCACCACCGACAATCCCTTGACTCGTCACACAAACACGCCTACGCCGCTACGTCGCGAAAATATACGCTTGACACCATTTTGCAACGCGCAACAACAATGAATTTATATCCCTACAACCATTAACTACGCTACACGCGGACAACAACAAACATACAAAATAAATACAATAAGCGAACAATAAAAAAGAAACTGTGACCAGAACCGATATACTTTCGCTGTGCACATAGCATTGAGAGGACTCAACCCGGTCAGTTCTCCATACAAATGCTGCAGTTTTGTGACTTTTATGGGTCGGTTTTATTTTTTTATATATATAGTTTATTAATTTCCAGTCGCAACGGTGCGTGTTGTTCCAAATTTCTCTATTGAAATATATACGCGGTTTAAAAACTATGTCATTATCATGTTATCATTTTTTTTTAAATGGCATGTGTATCGATAACCGAAGTATAAGTGGTTACATAAAAAAATATAGGTGCCCTCGAAAGAACAATGATGCCATATCTTTTGCGCGATAGTGACGCGCATATAACGAAAACCCTGATCTGTTATATAATAGATTAGTCATGATTATAGGAAAAAATATTAAATTCTACCATTGTAAATGTAGCACATGGCATTTTTTTTTAAAGTCGGGGGCGATGTGTATATTTTGAAATTTATGTATAAGCTTGCTATGCTTGTGACAAACATGATTCATATAAACATCGTTAAAAGCTTAACATACATGGGTTATGTTACATTTGTTACAGCTACATTTGAAAAATTAATATATTTAGGTAATAAAATAAAGGCACACCATCTCCTTAATCTAGCATAAGAAAATTTAACTAAGGTTGAGTAGGGTCAAAAAGGTCATATAAATACAATTAGTTTCATAATAAAAACCCTCAACCAATTTTTACTGAAATATCGTATATATCTCCAAATTAACTCCAGTTATTTAAAAATAAAGTTTACCTGAAAAACGATCTCGAAAAAAAAAAATCGAAAAGACGGTTTGGTTATCCCCATTAGAATTTTTAGTTAACTTCCTAAAAAGTTAGTTTATGAAAGATTTGAGAATAAACACAGCTCTTTAGTAATTCTCAAATAAATAAAGGCTAAAAATAAAATAAGTTGGTTAATTGACATTTATATTGAGGCGATCAAAAATGACTGTGCAATTTATTGCAACCATTTGTTCATACGGTTATATCTTTTCAATATATGAGATTCTAATGATGTTTCAATCAAGGATGTTCGCGGTCTATTTTACAGATTGATTATTCGTATAATTTGAATCAGCCCCATAAATTACATGAATTTTAAATATTTTGAGATTAAAAATGTCCGTACACACCCATAACATAGTCGTAACTTAGAATTCCCATAAAAAAACGCACGCATGCAGATGGCGCGTGTATTTGACAATTCCAGTGCTATCGCCATCTTTAAAGATGGCGGTTCCAGTGCTCATCAGTGGCAACGCTACTTCCCAAACACAAACGGACTTGTGTAATGTTAGTTCTAAGAAATTACAAGTTTATCAGTTTAGATGCGTTTGCGTTTTGGAATAGTTCAAGAGTCGGCCAAAGTCATGCTCGAAGCCGATCGATTATCGAACGGCGACGTGTTTTGCGAAAATATGACTTTTTTGCATTCTTTTTTTCGTATAACAACCGTGTCAAATATTTGCTTCTCAAAATGGTTCTAAAAGAGTTTATGCTCTATACAGAAATTATTATTATAATTATCTCTTTAAAGGCAACATTGTCAACGACACATACCTATTTGCAATCAAAATAGCTGATTTTTTGTCTTGTTCTTGCATTTTATTATTGCCGAAAATGTCCCTTACAATTGCGGTTACATTAAATAAATACAGTTTATAGCACTTGAACCTTAGAATTTGTTTCAAATACGCTTCAAACTTTATTTTACTATTTTAAATAGGTTTTCCTATAAACGAGGGCTTTTATATTAATTTTTTTTTTTAAATCTCAATTGAATTTTCGTGTTTATAAAATATGGACAATCAATTGCGAGTGTCATATAACGTTTTAACGTAGAACTATAATTTGTAAGATATTCACATTTTTAGCAATCCGTTTGTTTTTCTTTTTTTATTATTAGGTAGGTAGGTACACTTTGTTTGGGTTTTAAATATCAAGGTTGTAGAAAGTTTTGAGCTAAACTCTTAATTAGAGGTTCATCTGATTGCTTCAGACTCAATATCCGAATCGCTTTTAGAGTTTATGCTATGAACGGATCTCTCATTTCTTTTGAACTTAAAAGAAAACATTATTTTATATCAATGTGTCCATTTATTTTATCATACGGTTTGGGAAGCGATGTTTTATTGCGCAAGTGAATATAACAAGAAATTTAATGTTGCGTGCATTGATAACATAACATATGATACCTATTAAAAACAGGAAATGTAATCATTTCATTTTAGAACCTGTTAACACAATGATATTTGTTAATACTTGTGTCAACATACTTTTAGCCATGTATGTGTACTTATCTCAAGTGGACAGAGAAATATATTTATACAATTAAAATCTCGATCATGCGATATGTATAAAAAATATATTAAGGATATAAAACATGCTTAAGTGTTGATTAAAGAATGCTATCGCGAAAATTACGGCACATCACTATAGGCTAACAAACAAATATTCATTCGTTGACAACCATTCATCTATTTTAAATCTATAACCATAGTTTAGGTACGATATTTTCGTAATTTCCTTAGAAGCTGTGTTCCTACGTAGCTTTTATTTCGCAATCTTGCTGGAACACCTGGGTTTTTCTCCCGCAGTACCATTTCGATGGTTGAGATCTCTGACCTCTGCTTGCTCTGCTTGGCGTCAATATTGCGTTTTGCTTCATTGACATCCGATTTTCTCTTTCTTGGCGGCCATTTTGTCACCTCGACCTCAACCGCGACCTTCGGGTCTACCGGCTGGCATAATGAATGTTGCTATATTAAAAAAATATTTCAGTACGCTGAAAATGCATTACTGTAAAATTGTCATAATGCTTCTCTCCAATCTCAATGTAATTTTTTCGTTTTAGGTTTATTTATGTACGGTCGAGGGCAAATGAAGCTTTACCTTGGAGGTCTCTTTTTTTTTACGGGTTTCAGTTCAACTTTAAATGCTCGGGGTAAAGCTCCGAATGCCTTTGAAAGTTTTGTATGAAAATGCTCACAATATTGTGACGGCATGGCTTCTGGGATGAATTGAATGTTTTATATTTGGCATTAGAAGAATTATATTTGTGTTCATATATTTGTATTTGGATAAAAAAAATAAATTCTTTGGGACAGTCAGAGGATACAATATACATAGAATAGAAAAATTATATTTACAGACTCTCAACGTTTTGATATGTATACATATATTACTTCGTTAAAGTTCTTATCGTATTGTTTACACCTCGAAGCCTTCAATATAGAATTTGGGTTTTATTGGTTAAAAAATGGCATACTGCTCCGTGCTATATACAAGGCGGATATGGGGAATTAATTAAAACTTACGGAAAAATAAGACTTCGTGATGAAAATTGTACTCGACAAAAAAAAATGTCAAGTATAAACATCTGATATAGAGACCTTCAAATGTAATGACTATTTCCCACTCCTTCAACTTTCAGAAGTCGCGGTTATAACAGTAACAGTTGATTCAGAGGTCATCTCGTGCGCCTGGCTGTGACGAGCATTTAAAACCGTTTAGGTTTTTGTGTGTACCAGACCTTTGACATGATCGATGTCATTGTGAGTGGTTACTTGCAAACTGTCTACAAATATATACCATTCTTCATCACCGCAATCTTCCGTGACTCAAGCACAAGAAAATTTAGCTTAGTCGGGTAGGGCCCAAAATAATGCAATAACAATTCTTTTTAAAAAAATATACATAGTGTCCCAAGACCATTCCCGATAAATTGGCCCTGCGATTTTAATCGTATTTGTATATATCAAAATTCATGATGGTATCGAGAAAAAAAATAAACTCTACGCGATAATATTATACGGTTCTTGTAATATGTACGTCAGATGATCGACGCGGCTGCGGTGAGGGGGTAATTTACACCAGCGCTTTAATTAATTTGGATATGAATTATTTTCGTATTTTTCTATATAATTTCTTAGTCATAATAGGGGACATAAACATCCCATTAAGTCGTCGGGAATGGTGATAATAGCCGGCCACCGATCATTATAAGTTCGGTATTACTGTGTTTAAATTAAAATAAGTGCACGTAGTTCATCTTGTAGTCCGCATAAGTAATAAAGTTGACGCTGGTGTTTGTTACTGTCAAGGAAGTAGGTGAGGGTATGTAATTACGCCACTGATGGTCTGGTCTATTGTTCGATTGCAGCATTTGATAAAACGGAAGGTAGGAACGTTTTCGCTAATCGCTCATACCTCTAACATACCTTTCAGGGTTGTATTGGGGTATGGCTTTAAGGGCGGTTATGCAGGGGCTTTATAAGTGCCGAATTGTGCTAAGTTGAGGGCTCCAACATCCCCGCTGAACACTTTTTATGCACAGCCATAACCGGCGCGTCACATTGTTTATAAGTGTTTTTGTAATTGTCCTACCCTTCTGGGGGTGTTTTAATACTTCTCCATGGGGGTAATTCTTGAAAGCATTTCAAAAATTTAGTAAGCTAAATCAAGCACTTAGTTCGGTTTTACCGATTTTCGTTCGGTTTTGCATCAAAACTGGACTAAAAACGCGTTTTTGTTTCGTTGTTAGAACCTGGCTAAGGTTCTGGTCTTCAAAGTTTTTAGATTTAAGAATTTTGATGGCTTAAGATAAAATATAATATAAAATTAATTATTACTAGATTTGTTTTTGTTCTGTTTCAAATAATGAATAAACTGTGGCCTACCTTTGTTTACGGCCGGACATAACGATACTAATCGTTAAAACTCCCCACAACAGTGGCTGGTATAATTAATTAATTAAACCTAATTTATATACAGAATGTCACATAAATATAATCTATTGAGCATTGTTGAAATAATAAAATAGTTTGTTTGAAGTATGGGGTATGTAAGTGATCTATTTGAAGCAAACGATTAAACATGATACTTATTTTTATAAAATATTTAATACTCGTATTAACTTCATAATCTACTTCAACTTATAAAATGGGAGTTTCTTTTCGCGTTGTCTTCATCATCATCTCGGTTTTGAAGATGAAGCGTTTTGCTTCATCTCCAAAACTGCAGAATGGATTATAATGGGGTTTTTACTGTTGGATAGCATGAATCTTTGGCAAGATTTTATGCTATATGTATTGTAATAAAGTTATAAAGATACTTATTAGGAGCAAGATATCTTTTCCATTGTTTTTGTATGAAACGCAACTTTATTGATAACCAACGGTTATTTGACAAACATTTTAGCAATGGCGACCACTACTATAATACAATGAAGGTGAAATGTCAGAAAGGTATTTAAGTATATCGATATTTGGGACCAAATGTCAAGTCAATGAAAAAATCTTATAACATTTTTTTTAACGTTAAAAAAAAGCATTTTTTTTAGATATCATTAGTCCTCACAAACATAAAAAATATAGAAAGATATAAACGTTTGCCACCACAAAGGGACTGAAGAGGGGCAGCGAAACAAACCATCTTTAGACCAACATTAAACTAAAACCTCTTTGCATTAACAAATGAGGGTTTAACGACTTTGTTTACCAAAATTTTTTTTAGGTTAAAAAAAACTCGTGCGAAACCGGCATTGGACATCCTGTTATTGATATACAAATGGACAGTGGTAGTCAATATTACGTAACCAATTCTACTGTCTACCATAACATAAAAAAAAAATAAGGCAATATGACTCGAAAAATAAGAATTCATCGCCTTATCAGACATACCTTCAACTCTTCTTTTTGGGAGAAGACATCTTTTTCAAGAAGAATAAATATCATTTTACGCATGTGTTTGACGCCTACTATCTTTTTACGTTTACTTTACTTTATTATTTACTATTATAATAAAATATTTTTGTAATAAATAACTATACCTCTAGAAAATATTTTTTTAACATAAAAAACTAATTGGTGTATTATTTTATTTAAAATTCTCATAAATGAAGTTCTGTATGACGTAAGGTCGGTTCAAAGTACCTACATAGGAAAGTCCGCAATTAAAACTAAATTCATATATGTAATAAATCTTATTTTTAAAAAAATAATTTAAAAAATCTTAAGTGTTGTTTGGAATTGTCGTCCATTTGTCATTGCATTAACCTATCTCAATCGCATTTTGTATGTTGCAATTCGTATTTTGTGCGCGTGCATGTCCAAATTTATTTATTCATAGGTACTAAAAGGGTTAAAAACACAAAGAGAACATCAATAATTACGACCCCAATGAAAACCAGAAATGAATACCAGCGAGAAATAATCTAATTTAACAGTCCATTTTCTGGACAACACGATTTTTTTTACGATTGAAAACCTACCTAATTATCGTCACAAAGCGCAGTAAAACTTGCTGACGAACTTAATAAATTTTTAATACTCACAACGAATGTGTCAAATATTATATTTTTGGTAACTTGTAAGAGAGGTTTGTGATTTAACCATAAATAATTGAATGTATTGTTAAACAAATGAAACTAGCATTTGTTGACAGGAAGTGGCAACGACAGCTATCGAGCATTTTTTTTATTTTAGTGTAACTATCGATTATTGGCTGATGGTCACGGATGGCTAGCCGAAACGTCAATTTAAAAGTCAGGCGCAATTTCAGAACAAATTAATCATACCCAGAAGCGTCATCCGTTCACAATTTACTTGTTTTAAAAGCACCAACAAAAAAAAAGAAATACATTCAGAAAAACTTAATTATATTATGGCCATTGTTAAGAATACTGAAAAAGAGTTTCTACCCCAATACATTACGTGCATTTTAAATGTAGTTATTCGGTTCAGAATTCAGGGACGCATCCAGCCCTTACGGAGGGCTTGCAGCGATTCATAAAGGTACATTTTTATTTTTATGATGACATTGTCTTAAGTAGCTTTATTGAAAAAAAATATGAAAGTTACCAAAAATTACATAAAATGTTTAAGACTAAGTAATTCTTTCATAATGGCATAAAAGGAAGTCACAACAATAAATGATGTAATATAATAATACTGAAAAAAAACATAGACAAATTAAACACCAGTCATTTATTGTTGTTCTGAAGTAACATGGCTACTCTAACTAGGTTAAAAAACCTGTTCTAAGAGTGGCCAGAAGAAGATTGCAGAAAAAATAAAGTACTTAATACGTACGTGAGACGTTACTATTAAGAAGGATCTTAGGATAAATATCATAAATACAAAATATCACATATACAATAATTAGCACATATGATTATATGCATTAATTAAATATATAATTCTAATAATTCCAACTTTACACTGTTCGCTGTTAGACCTATTACAACCTCATTCTTAAATATTAATATATTTTACAGATCTTTAAATGGTTTCAATTATTACCCCCCGCACCGCATTAATTATTTCCCTTCCCCTTCTATTTCAACTTATTGTATTTCTTCGAAACATCCTATTTTTTATTTTTAAATAAGTAGTTATGTTTCTTACAGATTATCTTAAATTCTTAAGTAGGTATTTTTTATTGTATTTTTTTTTTATATTTTTAACACTTTAAGGATGTTTTTTGATAGTAATTTAGGTATTGTTCAGTACTTTAAATATTCTTTTGTGTAAATTATAACTGTACAGGTCTTGAATAAATATTAAATGAAATATTTATAGGAATATTATAGAAAAATATTTTATTTGTAAAAATAAATTGCCAGACTATCCGATATACATATGATCAAAAAAATGAAGGATTTTGTAGAGGTCCTAGTACTAAATAATTAAAAGTTAAGACGTGCTAATCATTCGAACAAGAGGAAAAAAAGCATTTCAGTGAATGTAATTAAAATCAAGAAAAAGTGGCCACCAAGATGCTCACCATTGTGGTTTATAACAATAGTCCTCTCGAAGGACATAATTTCATATCGCTTGCATCTGATGACGCGAAAAAACGAGGAAACGCGCAGTTTTTTCCCTCAGAGAAGATAATTGTCTTATCAGAGGCCGCAAACCATCGACCATCGACTAATGGAGCGCGTTTCTGATTCTAGATGAAGCCACAGGCCAACGGCCAAAATGTCACTCGCAATGGAAACCAACAACAGTAGCCAAGTGCGTTAAATTTAACGAAGTTGTTACAAGTGTCATATTTATGCAATAATATCTTTGATATTGTTGTTATTCCTACTTCTACCTCCCTCGCAACCCTAGAAATTATTTATTTATTTATATATTTTACGAAACATGTATAGGGTGATGTTTTTAGAGGCGTGGTTTTCAAGAAGAGATAAAACGCATATAATTTGATGTTATGGCGAAGAATTTAGTTTTATTATAAAGATAAGGGTTTGCCATTATGTTTTAAAAATGATTTCGGGTAAGTGGCCGCCGCGGCTGACTCGAACAAATTCCAGCCGAGAGGCCCAATTTTCAACCACTTTTTGCAGCAAGTTGGTATGTCAGCAATAACGCGCCGAATATTCTCTTCCAAGGCGTTAATCGTGTCCGGCTTATCTGCGTAGACAAGCGACTTCACATAACCCCACAAAAAATAGTCCAGCGGTGTTAAATCGCACGATCTTGGAGGCCACGCCACAGGCCCACGACGCCATTTTTACTTTATTTTAGAGTGATTTTTTCTAAATTTGCATTATTTGCAAACGTTGTTCAGGAGTAAGTCTATTCATTATGAAATGGCAAATCAAACTGAGCATAAAGCAAGTGACAGCTGTCAAAAACACCAACTACGAAAAAAGTAGTGCCAGATTGAAAACCACGCCTCTAAAAAAAACACCTATACATAGAAGTAAAATTACAATAAAAAAAACAATCAAAACATAAAACCAATGAGAGTTTCCTCCAAACTTAATAAAATAATAATACATTCGGGAGCGAGGTTAGGATTAGAAAGTAGGAGGGGTTGGAGAATTTACTTAATTACCAAAATATAATATAAAATACAGTATGACTCCTCAAAGATCGTTGGCTAGAGTAGACACTCTCTTGAATGCCGAGAAAGTAGTGTTGAAAATATCGATGTCACTCAACATGCTGTTGTAAATCTCGTTATTTCGAAACTATTAACCTATAATCTGCCAGGTATGTTTTGAAGTAGTAGGTACTTCCGCCAGGCGGAAATTGTAAGTGATCGTTATATATTATTATAGCATAGTTCTATATTCTATAACCCATCTCGGCGTGGCGCCGCCGCGTTCATTTGCACAAAATTCGGAATCGCAAAAAATGTGCCAAAAATGTACTTCATAGATAAAAAAAATGGGTCGGTATTAGTATAATATTATATCATATTCATGGTTTAGCTCACATAATCTATAAAAATATTACTTAATATTCGCCAATGTTTAATATGGCTTATTATGTAATTATTTTCACATATTTTGATTTTTTTAAAGAAAGGTTTTTTTATGTTACAATCAATGTGGTAAAAAAATAATTACTGAATTTGGAATCCATCCAATTTATCCGACGCAGAAAAAAATCGCCATCAAAATGGAAAAGGTAACCGTACCTTGTTTTTTAATAATTTATTGCTTTTAAAATTACTTTCATACAAATAACTGATGGGGCTGTTATGATTTATAGAAATCGCTGGAGAGGGGAGAGGTTTTATGGGGGTTTATGTGCATTTTTTTCTCATGACTAAATTTAAATTTGAAATGAGCATGAAAATAAATTACGTGTTGACTGACTGGTGTCTGAAAATGAAGTAATTTAAATTTAATTCTTATATTTGACTGCGAAAAATATTTCCTCAGATGCGTTAAAAAACTAGAAAATGTAGGAGGTATATTATAATAGCATTTATTATATAGCGTTTTGATAATTGTCACCAATGCCATCTGGTGGAAGTTTTGAAAACTTGTCAGTACGGACCGAAATTGTGTAGAGAGGTTATCAAGCAACAATAATTATTTCAAATCGTGACCATTATGTCTAATAGATAGCAATACATTACTAATAAAAAAAAACTGTATTTTATCTCAATATTGATAGATCTATATTCTTCATTTATCTAGTATCAATCAATACTTTCTTTGTAGTAGTATAAATTACTGAACCGATTTTGTTATTTTTTTCATAAGCTAGTTATACAATTTGTGGCTTTTTTAATTTACTCATAGTAATAATTTTAGGGATACAACGATTTTTCCACACTAGGCTAAAATATCAGATGGACCAGAAATGTACTGGTAAAGTTTGTAGGAGGTAATCTCCGAAACTCCGAAACTCATAAACACTTTTTGTTTTTAAAAGTTCGTAATAGTTTAAATCAGGTTAAAGGATACTGAAAAGCCGCCTGAATAGAATAGGACGGTAGGCACGTAGGGCCTGAGCTGGGGAGCGAAGTGACCCATCCCGAGCCCGCTGACACGAGTTATCGTGTGCTGAAAGCGCCGTCAAAGCCCGCGGTTGAACAGCTAGTTGATTATAATCATGGACATTAATTACATAATTACATTATTTTATCGATAATGTTGATGAGAGATTACTAAATTATCAAAAACTAGCTGTTGAAATTACCTACTGGTAGTCCCCGCAATGTGATTGTGATTTTTATAAAAATCTTATACATTTTCACAAAAAAAATATAAAATAGGATTGCAAAACACGTTTACACAACCCTAATTCATACTGGCGCCACGCGCTGACCACGTGCTAGGCTGCCCAAGGATCATTCAGCATTCATTTAGAGTAGATCTGCCATAAACATTTTTTATATTTAAGGTAGCTAGAAAAGTAACTAATGCACATCTTCACGATTTAAGTTTCTGTTAATGCCCAATTATTGCCTAGTGAATGATAATATAAACATATAAAATATAAAATATTTTTTATTATTATTGCACACAAATAAAGTCAATTTGAATACATTTCTATCTGGTTTTAGCTTGTTTCGGGTCCTATTATGGCATCCTGACTATCCTATCCTATCCTGACTATTCATGGCAAGAGATATTTTCCCATCTGATCCAATTTAATAACATATCCAAAGATTGAACTACACCTATTGAAAACCTGCCTGATCGTTTGGTATGTTTTACAATCAGTTTCAGATGATTGATAACATACATACAATCTGCTCTTAACGTTAGTTTATAGAATAGTAATAAAAACAGAGAAAAAAAGTCTAATATACTTTCTTGATCTATCAAGTTTTAAAATCAACCTAATAAACCACGAATGGCATTTATCTACTAGCATAATGGTATCGTAAATGGTGTCCACCGCGTTTTTTTAGTTTTTAGATGCAGTAGTGGTGAATACTGTGTAATGTATCTAAATAGGTATAGGTATCTAAATTTGTATCGAAAATCACATCATTAATGTAGAAAAGAACTCGGGTTCCGGGTTTAGTTATTAAAATATTGGTGACTGGAAAAATGCCATCCAAAAACCGTCAGCATCACCTATTGAAGTTAAATGATTTTTTTTACATTGACAGTTGGGTTGAATTGAAATGAAATGGGTTGGGTTGAAATGTTTTCTTTATAACATTTGCTGGAATTAAATAAATAAAATAAAAATTGACATTATCCTACAATAACAATATATTTTACCTTTTGTAGAGCGGTTACTGCATTTTCTCAAAATGGTCCTAAAATGCAAAAATTAAAAATATAATATTTTTCTTATTTCTTGTTTATTGTATACGAAAAACTGTAATTTTTAATTTAAAAAATAATAAAAAGTATAGCCTGCTCCTTTAGGGATATTTTGAATCCTAAAGTTATGCTCCTCAAAAAGAGTTATTCCATTAGTACGGTTATAACGTCTCTGTATAACAAACACACTTCTATGGAAAGGGGCATCCAACCACACCATCGTCACAGCCATCGTGGTGTGTTTGTGTAGGTCCGCATGTAAGAAATAAACTAAGTCGGTCGGCATGTGTGTATATGTCATTGTGTGTGTACGCCAGTCAGTCAGTCAGTAGTAGTGCGAGAGTTTGCCGTCGAACAGCGTTTGTGCTTGCGTGTTTCGTCGCGAGCTGAGCAAACCGTCTTATAAAATCCAAATCAAAAATGCCAACCAAAAACCTTAATCCGTCGTGCTCGATACTAAAGTGCACCCTCGCGAATATGACGTAGTTATACATAAAAACCGGCGCGTTGCAAATTTTAATTGTATAGTTTTGTAAAGTTTCACGTGTCCGCTGTGCTTGTTATTTTTATTCCTTAGTTATAGGTTATATTTCGTGCCGGCTTCTCCGTACGATTCGAGTAAGTTGAATAGGTAGTTTAGTTTGCTATTTTTATGGTATTATGGATAGGTAGTTATAATTTGTATTCGGTATGGATTTGAGTAATTTAGCACCGCCTTATTAATTAGCATCAAGCTCATAGAAATAGTTAACCAGTGCACATTACCATCAATTTATGAGTAATATTATCCTTTTAAACCGTTCTGTGTGAGCAATTAAATATTTTTGAGTTTCGACTGTAGTAACGTTAAGCTATTTCCATCATCGCCTATTTCTGGAATGCCGACGTAAGTGGGACCTACCGTATTATCGGCCGCTATCTCCAGACGTCACAGCTTCCCGCGCATTTCCGACTCCCGAGTGCTGCCGGTGCACCGATATGGTTTCTGCACGGCGGGGGAGGCCTGGAGGGCACGTGCTGGTTTGGGAGCAACCTGGATTGGACGATGATGGCGAGGGGAAGAAAGGTGTATATTGTTCATTTATTTTGTCATTTATCACGGTTACTAACTCCGAGGAGAGTGGAATATCAATTTCATAAAAATAATAAAGTTTTTAAATTATCTAATTATGTAGGTACCTACTTTGATGGTATATGTGGGGAATAACGAACACACGCCCGAAGGCACTTTAACGAGATAGTAATTTTATTATTTTTGACAATATTTATCATAGCCTGCCTACCTGACTGACAAGTGCCCTAAACTCAAACGCACCGATTTTAAATATATCTATAGACTTTTTTAATTTGGTAATTTCGGAACTATTATTTCAAATAATACCGAAAAGGTAAATTTAGTTAATAAATTAGGTAACTTGCTGTGCATTACGGATTTGCATGGCATAGCGGTCCAGGAAAACAAGCAACCTTTCACATTAAGTATCTGCCATCTGGTGTCGCACTTCGAACTCTGTTTATCTGTTCGCAAATCTTGCAACAGATTTTTCACTCACTTCCGATAGTTCAATCATACTGTTTTTTTACGATTTGCTTTCTATGACGTTGGACGAAAAATTAATGTGGACAAAAATAAAAAAAATATTATAATTTAAACCAGCGCCATCAAGCGATTACTGCTTTTAATTCTTTAAGACTCAAAACGCAGTTTAATTGGTTGCTATTTCATCTTTAAGACTAATGCTTACCTAGTTTTTAAAATTTATTAAATGTGCTTTTTACTATGGGCATTGTAATATACATATATATGTGCCTAGATATTATATGTAAAATCGATCTAATTCTTTGCACCTATACCCGTACCTTTTGTTTCTATGTACCTACAAATTTACTCTTCTTTATACATTAAAAAAAATATAATGGAAATAACTTGAAATATATCATTTATAGCAAACGTTCGATTTACTTTTTTTATATATAAGAATAATTTTATTAACATAAAATTATATTTTTTTTAGTACTAAATGTGTGCGTTCGCTAGAAATTAATATGACAATAGTCTAGTTGTAGTTAAATCAATAAGAAAAGAACCCGAGGCCCACCAGAATTATGGCATTATACCACTACAAGGTTCTTTATACTTCTAAAACTTTTATTTAGTAACAGCCTAATGGCATAGTGTTGATTTGTTTTTTTTTTTACTAGAAAACGGTTGCCTGGTCTGGTTTAGCTAATAAGAAAAATGACCGATCAAATAATGTGGTGGTTAAGGCGTTGGACTATCGACCCAAAGGTCGCGGGTTCAAATCTGCACCATTTTAACCGCTTCATTGCCACCATCTCCCCTGACTCTAGGACAGGCACGTTTGGCCTAGTTGAGTGGGGCCCAAAATAATTGTATATGACCTAGGTCATAGCAATTATATTTAAAAAAAAAGCTGACTATACTCTAGTGTTTGTCGTATCGGCAAATAATGCCAAAGGTTAACGAGAGGCAATTTGTCATCGCAGTTTATAAATCGATTAATTTAAAAAATAGGTAATTAATTTGACCCCAGAAGACTATACTTATCAGGGTTATTTACTATAAGTAGTCTCGTTGGGGTCCCGCAGCGAGGCCCCGCATTTTGGCGACCCATAAAAACTATTAATTTTAGAGACAAAATGATATAATATAAACTCATTTTATATAATGTTATAATCAATGCTGTCAGTAAGGTGTAAAGTAAAGTTTCTAATGAAATCAAAATAACACCTAAGCATAATTTATACCTATAATAAAATTAATTGATAGTGTCGTTCATATTATCATTTATAGTAAGGGGCGTCATAATATCGTATGTTCCTAGGTCAGAACAATCCGTATTTAATAAATATTTATAAAATTTGAAAAAATATCGGGTATGTTTATTTACTTAAGAGTACATCTTGTCAATTCTCACACTACAAGTTTGAAATTCTTCCTCTTTTCAATGATTATATATCGCCGAAGGCTTATAACCGTACATATTATGTCCGAGGGTTAAATATGTAACGTCTGTTTTTAAATTCAACTAAACCCAATCGATCTACGAATGGCTATCATATAATATGAACTTCTTCGATACATTGTTTAGTAGTAGTAAATTATTTAACCGGAACCTGACGTCTTATAGCTAGACCCTACAGGCGTCATTAAAGGCATTTTCATCCAGACTTTTGAACAAAATAAAAAACGTTATTCTAGATTAAAGAATTAATACCTAGATTACGATGGACGAGGTCAATCGATCAGGTGTGAATGCACCTTTATTGGCGCAAGTAGTTTGCTGTTTGCATGATTTACGTACTTATCACATTGTGATCATGAGTATAGATGGGTTATTGACGCCATAAACACTTAGCATACTTAGGTTTTTAATTGTCGTCATTTTTGGTTGTCAGATTGAAAGTTTTGACACCTAGAACGAGCCCTTATTTGTATTGGGCACTTAAATCATTTTATTTTGTACCTACGACACGTAGCCATGCCACCTGTCATTACTTGTGCCAAAAAAAAGATATATACACGTCACGGTCACGCGTACGTCACGACACACACACTTGTGTCACGTCACGTCACCTAACGGAACGTTAATTAGGTAGGCATGCCATTGTGTCAACACACATTTTATCATTTGTGCGATTTTCAATAACCCGTTCCATTTAATCCCACAATAGAAAGGGTTGAGTTCAATTTCATTGAAACAAAAATTAGATATATCGTTACTAAAGATGGTTTATTTTATAACTAATTCACTCTTTTCCCATGCCCTATCTTAGAAAGTTATAAAAATGGAAATGAGGCGACACTTTTGAGCGTTGTTTCCTGAGGGCCAATTCTTAAAAGCAATCTAAAATGTTGATGCAAAACCGAACGAAAATCGGTAACCTAACCTAAGCCAGCAAACCGAACTAAACTATGCCTCAATGTTTCATTATTATAATATCTTTTATGATATAATATGAAGGCTAATAACGGGAATAAATTCCTGCAACCATACTCCACCGGCAAGGAATTTGGCTGGCCCCTTGCCAGTACCAGTTCACCGAATAGCATCGGACCCCTAATTTGGCATACTAAATTTTTGGATTGCTTTCAAGAATTACCCCCTGGGCGCGAGCCGGCTTACTATCTTCATGGTTGTTGCTGGTGGTTTATTGTCCCTCTGGCAGCCGCGGTTTAAGGGGAATGTGTCGGTCAAAATAACTTGAAGGTATGTTTGAATGATTAGTAAACACAATTTGTTGGTAATCCGCGAACGCGAAGAAATAAACTCCGAAATTCTCAAACATATTTCTCCCATTCACAAGGAATACAGTATCGTCTGCCCCATTCGACGGATATAGCGATTTCCTTGATATTTTATCGGTGTGTTGACACTGAGTCTGTCGAGCAGAGGTGAGCTGTCAGAAAGCTGTGCCAAAAGCTGACAGCGTCACGTCACCGCAATCTCTGGAGGAAATTGCCGACTCTGTTCTTCTTTTTCCTTACTTTGGTGCATAATATTTTCTCTACTGTTTTATAATTAATTAAATTATTTTAAAATTTCACGCGGGTTATGTATATACTTTCGCGGATTTTTAGTGACATATATCAGAGGAGATGATTATTGGGTAAACTACTCTGAAGCAAATTCCTACCACTGATACAGTTGTAAAAAAATGATTTATAAAAAATGAAAGGAGTGAAATGGAGGCTAGAAATAAGCATAAGCATCGTTTTATGCTTTTTTATTTTAAATGTATTCATTTAATCGATTTATTCTACAGTCATTGAAGACCGATTAACTATAGTTACCTGGGTACATAAAACATTGAATAATGTACGATACAGAATGAATGAGTGCCTGTAACGTGTTTGTTAGAAAATTAAATAAATTTAAAAGATAATAATATCCTTGTTTTGAGCCGCCATTTCTCATCATTCACAGTTACTTCATTGTTCTTTTACGATATTATTAAGAGATTAAAACGATATATTTTTTATAAATATTAATTAATTATTTAATCAATTAAGTACTGAATACCGTTTAAAATGTATTTGCTAAAACATACAACTGCCTACGAGTGTTTTTATCTAAAAAAACAGATATTTTGTATTTGTCAAGAACATACTCTTTACTTTAGAAATCCGTCGATAACGATTTTTACCAAATGCGAAAATGTAAAGGATACTAAGATATATATTTGTTGGACAAACAACCCCTTAGTATGCATGCTTCTACAGGCCTAGAAGGACGACTTCTTTGTGGAAATATGGTCTCATGCATAGTCGCGTTAGTACGCCGGTTGAACGTGACCTCTAACTTATACTAAACGGCATTCTTTGTCTGCCTAGGGTTTAGTTGGTCCGTAACTCGATTGTGCAGTATGCATACGGCCACTCCACTTTTTAATGTGCGGACAAAAAAGGCATACCTCAGGGTAACCTAGTTGCCCCAATGATCTTCCGCTTGTCGTTACCATCTCGGATTCACTTCATGTTCTCGCCACTTCCTGTTTTGACTCATTTCACTCGAATTGTCCGTAACGGCTAAAGGGGTAATTACGTACCGATAAACATGAGTCGTTGAATTAGCTGCGATTTTTCCTTGAGAGGACTAGGTTTCAGGTTAAGGCGCCACCAGTCCCTAAAACGTGTTTTGTAACGTATTTTGGTGCATTTTGTTGAAGTTATTCCCAACAAATGGCTAGAACTAAAAATAGCACAATATTCTACATATATTAATTTAGTACTTTGCTTAAAAAAAACGAAATACACCTTATTATAGTAATGAAAATAAATAAATAAGAAAGTGTTGTTTTTTTCTTGCAACGATTTTCTTTTAAGTTGTGTAAGTGACGCGAACCTAATTTTTCTTTCTAAAGATAGACAATATAATAATCTAGGCCATTACATAAAAAAAAACACTTTTTTCAAATGATAATAATTATTTAAATACAAAAAACATGTTTCATCGATTCCAAATGAGTCGGCGAGTATATCCGTCTCTTTTCTACACGTCAATGTTCGAATAAAGCCTACTCTTTCTAATCTCAAGGACAAATGCGTCCCGGGGCGCCTTAATGATAATAATTATTTATTATAATATTTTTGGAGATAGCTCCAGTAATCGGTAGGAGGAAGAAAGAATTCCGAAAGTTCGCACCCAAATAAATAAGGCTAAAATTATGACCCAACACTATTCATCACTGCATAAAATATCGAGCTCTGAGTTAACCGAAAAGTTCAGCAGAATCTTAATTTGTTGTGGTTACTGAATTTTAGTGGGCCAAACCGAAGGATATTATAGTGTATACCGTCTGTACAAACTAATTCCCGTAGATTGATAAATCGTGCACCTAACAAAACTTTCTTGTAACCTACTCGTATACGAAACAATCTCATTCCGATGAAAATTCTCATTCGCTTTCAAATGAAAAGTTGCGCACCCATTACAAGACTGTTTTCTTGCGTCAACCAAACAATCTGTAGTAGACTCGCAACTCGCGCTTCTCGCCTATTCCGCCATTTTGTTTCTCTAGCGAACAGTTCGATAACGCTTACAGAGTAGTTTGTTTACGAGTTCAGTCAGGCGCACCAAACGTTGGTTGAGCTTACTAAAAACTTTAGTAACGGTAACGATATAGTCTGTTAAGGTCACTAGACTACTAGGTATTTATGTCGTATGTATTAAAAAGTATTTAGTTAAACCTAGTATTCCAATGGCGGGATCAAATATTATAGACAACTCAATGTTATACCAATACTCAATATATACAATATATACTAATAAATGTCGATTTGTAATACTTGATAATATTATAATATGATTATACTTATTAATAATGCATCATCAATCATAATAACTAATTATTATACAATTGATTAGATAAAACGATAAAATCTGGTCGTGAATCGACAAGTTTAGTGTCAATTTGGATTGTCAAATTCGTGAGATAATAATTGAAACTTGCAAAAAAATATGTCCGCGTAGCAAATTCGCTTTTCGAGGAAACTATACAAAAATATTTTTAAATTATCACTATGCCCTTACTATTTATATAAAAAAAATCATCTTGATATTTCGCGATCTGACAATCGATTGTAGACCAATTTAGTAAAATTAGAATCGGCGACAGCATTCGCCATCATAGTCAACTCTAGTCAGTCACGCAGTTTGATTTATTTATATTAACCGACGTCAAAAAAATGAGCACATTCACTGATTCATTTTTTTTTTTTGCAATTCGTAGATTTCTCAGAGATGGTCCCATTTTAGTTTCAAGATACGTCAAGTAGAAGGTAGCAAAAATCCCAAAAATAACCTTTCCCGCTCAAAATGTTTTCTTGTCGAATTGGCTTAAGCGATTTCGATTATTTTTGCAGATTGTACTGAAATACTAAGAGTTGCTTCCATCGAGGTTTTATTATGTTACTTTTAGTGTAAGGTAGCTAAAAATTTAAAATAAAAAAAAATTAACACAATAAACTTTAAAAACCCGATAAACCAAAACGTTAAATATCGACGTAGATGTTTTTTTTTTCATAATGTGATAGGGAATTTCAACGGTGGTCCATATAAGTTTCAGAAAGACGTATAGACCCCGATTAAGTATATTTATACTCGTATAGTATGGCATGTCCACCACTCACTAGCAAATTAGTAGCAAATAATACATTGTTTGTTTCAGTAATAGTTATACTGTTTGCATTATTATTTATTTTCCATGGGACAAGTGTCCATTGTCGTGCTATCCTAATAGAAGTCATATTTTAACATTTAATTTCATAATTTGCTTAATCGGATTACTTACAAAGATTTAGGATTACTATGCCCAATCAACTACCTGTTACAAATACAAACATGAGAGCCTATCTGTCTGTAATGTGTGACCTTCCATTATGTTGTCAACAGGGCGCGCGGAATTGCGCCTTACCCAACAACCCAAGCCAGTAAATGCGATATATCATACTTTGTTTCCGCATACGAATGAGATATCGAGTTACTCTGCGGGGAATTCGACTCCGAACTCTACTTTTTATGCGAGCGAAGTCAAACCAGCGAAGCAAAAACTCTGCTACCGTTATCGCAAGCGTAACTATAGCCATAAGGCTTTGGAGTGGTTTGCGAATCTGATACTCCAAGTTATGAGAGGCATGCAATCTAACTAACACGTCGACAGCCGCACAAATATACAAACATAGTCACAACGTAGAGCCACTTAGCGCACCTAATTGAAAGCAAATCATGCGCAGTGGCGGTACTTCCATAGAAGCCGAAAAGCCGGGCTTGCCTACTCTACAAATCCTGGGCACGCCGCTCATACGTACTAATAGTCAACCCTTTACGAAAATACATATTTATGGTTTATGAATTTCATACAAGCATACGAGTATGTATAGTCGACAGTAACCGAACGCCAAATATTTCTGGCACTTGCAAATTATTCATAGGTGAATGATGAACTTATTCACTTAGGTATAGCGAACGAAAATAACTAACCGTCATCGTAAACATTGACGTCACTGTTGGCTGTTCACTGAATCATTACGTTTACATTTTTAGGTAGATTTCATTAGAAATGGGTACCATGTCTTGACTTCAGGAAAATTTCGACATATCTTCGCGTTTCACTTCTTCTAAAACCCAAAATCACCCTCAGTTTTAAAGTTTATATATCTATCTATATATATCACTTTCTTGTGGACACGATAACCGCCGTAATTTTATATCAATCACTTTAAAATTGATACATAAAATTTAAGGGCACAAAATCTCGGTCAAGTTCGATAATGGGCAACATCAGACCACATGGGCGGGAAGGGGGTTCGAAAAAGTGAAATAAAACTATAACTTTTTACTATAAAAGATATCGAATTCATTTAAATTTTATTCTATTCCTTAGATAAGTGCCTAAAACTTATCCAAGTAAACTTTTGTTGATAACGCCAACCATTGCTTAGGGCACAGGTTCAAACCCGTTCAACATGGTAATTGTAGACCTATAATTTCCCCACAATTTTTGATATGGGAACCCTTAGGGTAAGGGATGACCAAAATGTTTCACCATTTTGATCCGTTGAAATCTACCTACCTCCGCCTTCCGGCGTGACGAAATGATTTTTTTCTATTTAATGGCCACATTGCAGGCGTAAAAATAAATTAAATTAAATATGGCGTAATTCTCTCAAGACGACCTGGCCTGGCCTGGTACCTACTGGCATTCGAACCTTGGAAATCTTGAGTCGAAAGCAGACATTCATATAACACTTCGCCCCCAGCACGACCCTCAGTTTCGTGAACAGGTAAGTAGGTTCGAACTGCCAGGAGGCTCTTGCCCTAGGCCAGGGGTGCTCAAACTTGAACTGCTGGCGATCTACCTCAATATTTTTAGACTACTTACGATCGACTCTGAGAGACTGCAAGTGTGTGTGATGCAGGGTTGTCGTACATACACGATACACCCTACCTACCTAGGTAGGGCGTACCGTAGCATATATAGATATTAGCTTTCTGCACAATATAGGTACATTATTTTAGTCAAGGTTTGGGTTAGGTTTAGTTAGGTTCTTCTCTACAATATCAATGAAAAAACTCATAGTTATTCAAAATTGCGAGTTTATTGGTTGTTACAAAACAAAAGAGTTACATATACCAGTTGATAAAGCCACCTTTTGCCGCAAGCAGTGTTATTTTATTACGAGATACATTTTTGTAGTTTAGTTACCTACCTACTTATTAAAAAAAAGTTTCTTTTCGAGATCTACTCAAAAAGCACTCGCGATCGACCAGTCGATCGCGATCGACCGTTTGAGCACCCCTGCCCTAGGCTATCGAAGCTATATAGCATTGATTATATAGTGTTATAAAACTATATAATCAATGGCTATATGTACATATAAATAGTTTGAATATTACGTGTATGCATTAGTTATTAGTTATATAAACTCTGATTGAAATTGTTTGTATACTACTTTGTCTTATTGCACAAAATTAATAACATATTAAAGTACCCCAGTAGATCTGGTCATTATCTGAGTAGCATCTGAAAAGATGGTGAGCAGTGTATCACAATAGAAACGCTAAAAATAAGTCTACCTTGGAATATACCTTAAACTAGCCAAGATACTGATGAAAAAACACTAACTTTGATCAATCGTGGTTAGTCTGTTAACCCAGCGGTCGCGAGTTCGAATCCCCATGACTCAAGTCAGAAATCATTTTATAGGACCTAGGTCATAGCAATTATTTAAAAAAAAATGTTAGACAGACATGTGTTCCTAAGCGAAATAGGTTCACTTAGGAACACTTGCTCAGTGCCACGTGACAATACCATCTCACATGGAAAAGAATATGTAACACGCTTGGCACTTGGCAGAAATCCAATATTGCGGTTAGATAATAGGAAATCTCTAAAATAAAACAGATTCGTGTTTGTGGTCACATGCTGACGCCATGGTATAATGACACAATGTAACCATCTGACACTAACAGACAAGTGAAATGATGGTTCTTCTACTGAGGTACATCTAATCGATAGCTACTTACCAAATTGGAATATGGGCATACTTATGTATAGAAACGATTTGGAAATTTTGGTTATGTGCCTTTCCAAATTGATTGAAATGTATTAAATTTTAAATTTAACTAATATATTGATGGGATATTTATTCATAATGGCACAAAAGGAAGTCACAACAATAAATGATATAATAACGCTGTAAAAAAGAAATCAACTAGAAAAATTAAATACCAGTCATTTATTGTTTTGAAATAACATGGCCACTCTAACTAGGTTTAAAAAAAACTGTTAAAAAACTAAGATAGGCCAGAGAAGGTCTGAGAAAAAATAGAATATTTATTACGTAGTGTATTACTAATAAGAAGGATCATAGGCTAAATACCGTATAAAAAACACCTTACATAAAATAAATAGTTCATATTATTATCTAAATATTATATCCCATGGCAATTTAATTTATTTATTTGGCATTGTCATTTCAGATTACAATTTATTTTTTTATAATATAAAATGCAAATATGAGTATATTAATTTGCAATGTTAAAAATATTATTAATGTGCGACAACAGCATTTAAAAAAGTAAAAACGAACGAAAACGACGCTTAAATTCACTCAAATTTCAACTAAATATATCAAACTCATTATATTCCTTATTATTAGGAAGTTTATTATACTGGGTGAAATTAAAGTCAGCAGTATCCTTTCAAGGAGTGATTCTGGACAACAAATTGTACAACTTTGTAAATAAAGCAAAAATACTAGTTTAAAAATACAAAAGACGTCGCGCACCGTACTTACGGCACGTTAGTGAACGACGGATAGTTTCCCGCTCGCAAATATTGTAATGTGGGTCGATTGGATAGGTCAGGACCACAACAATACGCACACCTAACGTTCAATCTCTTATTTATATTTTTATATGGATGTTTTTTGTTAGCTATATGGAAATTTACAAAGTTTTTATGCCCAGAATCACCCCAAGGGATGCTGCTGACCTAAGTTCACCTGTATATTAAATTACACACTTAGTATATGTGGGAGTTTTTTGCAAACATAACAAACGGCACAATAGATAATATGAACCAATTAAACCGGAAAGCATTTTTGCATGGCCTCGGATTTAGAGTCATCCGCGGCGCCATTGTGTGCCATTGTGCGGATTTAATTTATGCTACTCTCGGGGCGGGGGTCACGTGTCTGGCCGCACTCGTGCCGTGCTGTTAGTACTAGTAGGTACTTTCGGACGCGTCTGCGCTGACAACCAACTGTTGCTGGCGTGTCTTTCTATTTTCCTGGGCGGTTATTGAATCTAATGCGACACGCTATTCGGATACAATCGTAAAAACTCATCCGATACGACAAGGCACTCGTTCCTCGGATGACTCGTTCGTTGCGCCGAGCGACGGCACAAAACCACATTGATTTTATTCATACTATTATTTAAATAGGCATGCTATGCCAATGTAGATGAATGTATGGGGTGATAATTTTGAAATTTAAGACAAATTCAATCAACATACTTAGACGCTTAGTGTAGATGTACAGACATTGTTTTTTTTTGTCATTAAGTTCAGTACACCGCGGCACCGCTTCCACGGATTTGGTTCCCCCCCACCTCTTGATCCAACGGGATTCGATAATGTCGTGTCAAAATATATGGCACTGGAGTAATGATACTGTTGTAGCTAATTTCACTGTATTTGCGATAATCGGATGTTCACGCAGTCAGATTGGGGGAGGCGCAAACATCGCGACATTTTCGGACGGCGTGCGACGGATGCTATAAGCACAGTTTCTGAAATTAAGCGCTTATAATATTTTGCCGAGATAAAATACTTAGTTAAACCACCAGCAGCCCGGACGAAATATTAACAGCGACTTTTTATTTATCAGCTCTCGATTGACGAACAAATGCGAATTATAATTTACTTTTAAAATTTAGGTACACGTTTCAAATAAATGTAACGAAACGCGGTTTAAAATCAATGACTAGTAAGTATTTCGTAATAACATCGTTAGGTTAACTATTTTAACAAAGTAATTTTACTTATCCACTTATAAATACTTTTTTACCTGCAGTTTAATCGATTGGTGTACAACCAATTTTTCTTTCGAAATTCAATCAAGGCGTTTTTTTTTAAAATTATATATAAAATATATAAGATATTGTAACCAGTTTGGTAGGTCTTGAAATTTACATAGTGTTAGTAATTTGAATAAAAGACACGTGATAATATACTTCAATGCATTTATTATGGAGTTATTATACAATATTCAATTGACAAGATGGTCTTAAGGTGTCTACATACCTGAATGCTAAAAAATGCGAAATTTAGAGGTTTTCAAAGGCGTTAGGAGAGATATATGCCAGAGATATAAGTAATCTAGTTTATTTACATTAAAGTTAATTTATTATTCTATGGAATTGCCTAAGGAAATTTCTTCAAACATTATGCAAAAAATTAAAAAAAAAAACCAACATATTTCTGAAATCGCATTTTTTTTTTAAGTCACCCGCTTATGAAACCAGAAGCATCACCATATAAGATAAATATAGTTTATGATGAGAATAAGTGGAGGAGGGATTTACCTAAGCGATTTGAGATATATATGGTATAACAAGTTAGAAATAAAATATGAAAATGATAATTTATGCTAAAAATTTTTCAATTTTCAGGTAATATGTTTAAAAAAAAAAATGGAATGAAAAAACATATCCCTTATTTAAAAAAAAAAAAACAACTAAATGCTATCAATATCTCATACAAAATGGTAGACCGCGGTTTGTGCTATAGACGCCGTTATGTCCGTCATCGAGTTTATACTTTCAGTTCTTCGTGCAAAGCAACTTTTCGCAGGCAACAATTTGTAGGTTAGAATCGTTCAAATGTCCTTCGTTCACGTACGAGTATAAAGCCCCTAATGCCCCTCTGAATACTATTCATCAGTATTCGTCGGAACGGAATTCGCCGCGGCCGGAACGGAAGTTTGCGCTCGCCTTTTTTTATTACCGCCCGAAGGTTTTTTCCGGTCGTGCCACTCTTATCGCCTAATTAATTAAAGGCCCGCTATCGGCAGCCGCCATTATGCCTTACTATTGCAGGCATGTTTTGCCATTGTAGCGATCTAGAATTGTATTAGTTAGGCGCACCATTCTGTTGAGGGTGTGTGCGTTCCGCTAATAAAAAAAGATCGGCCGGCATTGCTAGGTGTTGGCATTATTTTTATGGTACCAACTATATAATCAATGATTACCCATCTACTTTTTTTAATTTAATTTCGCCATTAGAATAATCTGACTCGGCTAATGGCCATTTGAGAGGTTACTACTTATTTTGGTCTGCCTACTTCATGCTTATTTCAAAGTTTCAAGTAAATTTCTAAGTTTTATTTTTTATTCATATTTTTAGGTGTCAAATAAAACTAATTATCAGTATTTTATATTTTTTACATTAGAAGAAAGTAATTAAAAAAAAAGCATAGATTCTTAAATGCAATCTCAGTCACTCATAATAATTATAAGTTACTGAGATTATATTAGTCAACCGTAATAATTAATTATTTTTAAATAATTATTATATGCGCACTATCAAATTTTATTTTGTATTGTTGCTTCGTAAGTTATCCCTCAACTTCTTTAAGTATATTATTTTTTAAGAGAAGACGGAACTTTTAGAGCTTAAGTTCTAGACAGGTTAAACAGCTGACAACTAACCACACTGTTAATTATGTGATGAGCATATTGCTTTATTTAATTTAATACGTATCACATAATTTTACACATTGGTGAAAGTAGACAAGTCGACGTTACTACTCTTTAAATTGAAGATGTTGATCTGAGAAGAAGTATAGTTGAAGGACTAAGGTTACAACTGCGGCAATACGCTTTAGGTACCTACATGGAATTAAGATAGGATATAATTATTTAATTATAATCTTTTCCGCTTAGTAGGTTAAAAGAAGATAACAATAAATGCAGAACCTATTTTGAATTGAGTTGAAGCCGAAACACCCCAATAAGTCCAGATTTTGAGGTCTGCCTCAAAACCATTTCGTCTTGCAAAGTGAAAATCAACAGCGTCGTCGGAGTCCCTTATGCCCTCTGGGCCCAGTACAACTGTCCTCCTAGTCTAGGGTTGCCATAAATGGTTTGGCTCCGACCGGGACTGATATCAATATAGGAGGAAATATAGGGGAGTTATAGGAGGAGGGGGCTTTCAATGTTTCCCGCATTTTCAGAATACGTCCCATGGCCGGCAACAGAGACGGTTAACCACCTAGTTTTTGTTTGAGATCGTAAATTACCATGAATTACATCAGCTCCCTCACAAAGGTATTTCAGTCTTTCATTCCGTACTGTAAATATAGAAAAATATTTGTATAATGTCAGTACATCCCTTGACCCCACACTTTCACCGCCAGCCAACGTGATCTAACGCCGTCGCACAAATTATTCGCATAATTTTAGCAATAATATAAAACCATGATTATTCGTTTACCGGGACACATGGTGGGTCAAACGAGACAACCGGGACCGAGGCTCTAAACCGGTGACATGTCCTGGTGTACCGGGACGTATGGCAACCCTACCCTAGTCCCCGCCATCGCGAGGCCTAAGTAAGAGTAACGTTGGTTAATAGGTGATATATAATAATATAGTCTGATTCTTAATTATAGTATCTTCGAAATTAATCTATATACCTGTTAAGCTTACGCTCTTTTGCATAGGTACTTACTATGTAAAATATAAAAATAGTATTTCTAAATAATTAAGGTGCAGACCAGAGACTTTTAGAGCAGCGTTAAACGTTGCGATCCAAAAAAATATGAACTGTTACATAGAACCAATCCTAGCAGCTTGTTAGCTCTGGTGCTAACTGAGTGTGTACACTTAAAGTCATAAGTGACCGCAAGATCTTTCATTGATTGTTTCTACTTGTCCTTGTCACTTATTTAAACAATAAGCCTACTATGATTTGTTGTCATTAAACTTTTTTCAAAATTTTCCAATGCTGATATTGACTCTATGTCCCCTGGACTAACGAGGCATCATTCATCAATGTAATTGCTATAATAATATTATTGTCATTAGCAAAGACCAGCATTAAGCAATGTTTCATCATGTCGGAAAGATGGAGCAGCCACATAGTATGTCATAAATTGATCAGATTTTACCAATCTGAAACTGACATACTTAAAATGGTAGGCCGTAGAAGGCTAGTAATAAATTGAGTTTTAGTGGCTATGTAGTCAAAAATTTTATAATATGTAATATCATGATTTAACTGCGACCTTAGTGATGAGAAATTATTATAATAATCACATTTATTTATTTTTTTTAAATTATAGAATAAAATTATATTTTAAACAATAATGGCATAAGAATTTTAGTTTATGTGGCTTGACGAATTATTTTAAAAAATACCTATTAAAATCATTTAACGAAAATTTGTGATTAAATAGGAGAAAAGCAAATTTAAAAAATAATAAAAATTTCTTCAAATTTCCTTGACTTAGTATTGCAGGATTTTCATTTAACCCAGTGCTAAGTATAGCCTTTCTGTTTATTCATTCATTACCTATAGGTTCCGCAACTCTTATATCAATTTTGATGTCTTTTTTTAATAAGGCAACTTTACAATTGCAGCCTGATGGCCGAGCAGGAAATATAAGTGAAACATGCAATGTTGACAGTCAGACAAGAGCCGAGCTTCATTGGCGGCAAACAACAACATATAAATAAATAGCCTCCCAGCAAGAATATTTTTTGAATCAGTATTAACAAAAGTCTTCCTCTCCTCGTTTCAGGATGTTTCGGCACTCGGCACTGGGTCACGTTCATGCTCTTCCTGGGCATGGCGAACGCATACATCATGCGCACCAACATGTCAGTGGCCATTGTCGCTATGGTCAACCACACGGCGCTGCCTACAATTCATGAGGCCACTGACGATGAATGTGGCGCTATCGATGGAAACGCTACAGCTGTGGTAAGTAGCTTCTCTTCGCTGTCTTATAATTGAGAGTACTCATCTACATGAGTAGTGTTTTGCTCTTCTATCCGCCGCCTAACCACACAAATATTTCTACTTAGTAGAATATGACAACATGTCGTGAACTTTTGATTTAATTGTACTATTTTTTTTTGTGTCTTGTATGTGTCATTTTGTATTGTGTATTATGTTCAGTAATAATTCAAATAATATAATGTATTGGCCTCTAATAATATAATGTAAATCCTCTAAATTTATACACTTATTTTTATAAATAAAATAAATTAATTTTATTGATATTCTTGCTTGTCTAGAGATATCAGTGACTTCAGCATCATACGATTTTGATATTTAACACAAATGAATGCATATTTAAGTAGTTACAAATATCATCTCTACAAAGAACGATCTGTCATATCCATTGATTATTAGTCGTATCCTAATTATTAGAAGAAAAGAAATCGTATGCACATGTCAAACATTTTTGGATTACTACGTCATGTTTCATCCTCCTTGTAGTAATTTATTATACACAGCCGTGATTAAAATGACCTGCCTTACCCGGATCATGTCAACAGTTTCTGGAAGAATGAAATTGTTATTGATATAGTTCCCATCAAGGTGAATATTAATATTACCAAATTAGCGTAGAAGTACCCTTTGTGTGTGGCAGATTTATGCGGGGTAGTGGGTGATGTAATGAGTCCCTGCAGTTATTAGGTAAGGGTCCTATCACTTTTGAATCGATTGTAATTTGCCACTTAAAATATTTCTGGGTTGTTTCTGAGTTATTGTAAGTAGTTCTTGGACAGTCATAAAAGAAGGTAATAAACTCCTTTTGAAACTTGAATCTTTTTCTTTATAGGAACATCAAGATGGACCTTTTGTTTGGTCATCCACACTGCAGGGCTACATTTTGTCTTCATTCTTCTACGGCTATGTCATCACACAAATTCCATTCGGCGTTTTGAGCAAAAGGTGAATAGTATTTTTACTTCTAAAAATAGAACATTTCCTTATTGTTAAAATCATAAATTGTTTAATTGAGGAACCCATTGTTCAAGAGCTTTATTATGGAGCTTTTATCGTTTCAGTTAGCCAACATCAATGAACTAGTTTAAAACTTTCTACTGTTTTTCCAAAAAGAAATGTAATGGAGATACTTGTTTTGTGTGATTATCTATTTTCACATTTATTTAAATAAAATTAAAATATAACTTGTCAGGTTTTTTTCACATTTGCGGTGGTTGTGGAACTCAAAACATAAAGCCAATGAAAGCTTCCTCCAAACTTAATAAAATAGAAAAAAACTTCCAGGACCGAGGTTGGGATTAGGAAGTAGAATACGAAGAACGAGGTTGGGATTACGAAGTTTTTACATATATACTACTCTAGGGTTAGAGCTAGAGTAGACACTCTCTTGTAAGTACTCCGGGAAGGTAGTATTGAATATATCAATGGTGCTCAACATGCTATTGTAAAGCTGACATGCTCGATGTATATGTGAATTCTGTGCATAATTCGTACTCAACCGTGACAGATGGAATGTCTCACGCTGGCGAGTAGGTCTAGATGTAACCCAGAAATCTTTGAGCCCCAGAAGATGCGAGCAGTCAATGTTACCATTGACAGTTTTATATAAAAGCAACATATCAGCTTGCGATCTTTTGAGCTCAAGACTTTGGAGACAATATCTAATCTCTCTCATATTCTGCCACCATTTTTAGCCGTTGGATCTCTTAAGACGATTTCACTTCTATTGTTAAACTGAGAGTATAGTGACTTGGGATTCATAGGAAAATATAGCTTATTTATTTATCTTTATTGAAAAAAACAAGTTTTACACAGTAACATAGAAAAATTACATTAGATTAAACAATAAAAACCTATGTAAAAGTAAAAATGGGTTTCTACTAACAAAAAGTTTTAACATTAGTAACAAATATTACAATACCATTTTTTATATCTATATTTACTTATCTACTTACACGAATTTAGAAAAACTAATTTGCCGTTTATTTTTTACACAATAAATCATTGGTAAACACTTTAAATTGTGACGTATTCAGAGTCAATTTATCATTGTAGTTAATAATACCATTATAATAATTTTGCAACCGTGGTATCGGTGAATGTAAAGCGTTATTTGAAGTTATGTATAGCGTTTATTAAGAAGGAAGTCAAGGACTGATTTTTTTATTTTATTTCTAGGTTTGGTGCGCGCTATTTCCTCGGTTTTGGCATGCTGATAAACTCCGTTTTCGGTCTGCTTGTGCCTATAGCGGCCGAGTATGGCTACGGATGGCTGATTGTGATTCGATTCATCCAAGGCCTTGGGGAGGTGAGATTATCTTTGTTTTTTTTTTACATTTTTGCAATGTTACAAAATACAGCTGAGGCGGAGCTGCACTCGGCGGTGGGCCTTAACAGAGGCGCAAGTTTAAGCAGCAGTATAAGTGTGGCTGCCCTCCAAAATCATCATCATCATCAAACAAAATTTCATATCACAATTTTAGTACTAATACAATGAAGTCGGTACCGAGGAATCACTGGAAGTGGTGCAACTTGCACAACTGAACATCACATGTTGTCAAGATGTCTGTCAGCCATATAATGTCTATTATATCTGATGTGATGTGCTAAAATCACTATCAATCAACCAGGTATTATTTGTATAATAAATAACTATAAACAGTTATATAACCTATTAAATAAGTATTATATATAGATGCGAAATCCGTTTTCTCCTCACCAACTTGCCACTGAGATTTAAAATTCATCTAGTAAAATAATTTCTATATTATTTTATTATTTATAGTAAAATTGCTGCTAGCCACACAATTAATTAAAATACTAGCAAAATAAGTTGGTAGCGGCTATTGCAACTTTAATGTTTAGTTTTTCTAAAAAAGTTTTATAAATATAAATACCAAATTTTACTTACGAAACACACGAAACACATCCAGGTGATTTGTAATTGAAGTAAGCGTCAAAAATGGATTTATTCCTTTGAGCATCGTTGTGTGGGCATCTTTCAGCATTCATTTTCTCTCCTATTACCTATTTCCATGGCTCGGACGCATGATTTTTGCGTCATATTACTTATTTATAAAGTTGATTTGTCTAATGAGGCCACAAGCAATGATAAAAGTAATCAAGATAAGTATTTTATAGTAATTAATAATTTTATGTTTTTCTTGGGAAATGTATATTATCTCAACCTAGTCTGATAAGCGTTTTATGACTAAGAAAATGAGTATAAATAAAGGAGAGGATATTTACTTAATAATGCTTAATTAACGCATTCTAGATGGGAAATCTGGAGCTACGACCTCTATCCTTCTCAAACAATAATTATTTACGCCTATGAAATATGCAGAAATTCCTGTCTCATTATGGGGGTCTAAAAACAGTTAATAAGCTAAATAATCCTACCTGAAGACAAAAGACAAGTCAACGTCAAGTTAAATGAAAAATGTCATGATAGGGGTTTGGAGCTTTTAATTAATTTAGGCCTACCTTAAGACTCTATTTTGAGACCTCATTATTTACCATTTATACCTGCCATACTCAACCTGTGGCCCGTCTACCTTTTTTGTGCGGCCCCAAACACATTTATTTTCAGGGACATGATTTACAAAATCTGGCATTCTATATTTCGTATATCTTGAGATTAATTTTGACTTTGACGTACAAATAGGGACACCCAAAGATGATTTTTGTTTCATATTTTTTTCGTCATACCAGTATAGTGTTGCGGCCCACGTAGCTTTGCAAATATATGTATGTGGCCCGAAGACAAAAAAGGTTGAGTATGGTTGATTTATACAAACAACTCCATACTAAAGTTTTGACAATAATGTTCAGATATTTGACAAATTTACCAATAACACTTGTTGACACCAATGCAAATGAATTAACATAAAAATAAATTTGACACTAATCAAATTCGACGATTGCTTTAGAGCTAATATGATGTCCTTTAATATTACTGATATTGATCCCTTAAACTTTCCCAAAATAGAAACAATTATCAGAGCATCCAACTTTTGAATGAATTCCCTAAGCCGGAACTTCGATGTAGATGTGTCTACCTTGATGTAGAAATTAACTCGGAACCTCATATTCATGACAACAAAAGTGTATGCTGCTCAGCGCATACGTATATGGATAAAAATAAAAATCTTAATATAGAAAAGTCTACCTTAGGACGCGCATTGTCTAGTTAGGTAGAACTTTGCATATATATCAATTATGTTTTGTGTTACAAAGTCAATAAATAAATAACTAAATAAATAAAAACACGCATGTTATTTGCCAGTTTACTACTACTGCATTCTGGTAAGTTCTCTATAGTTAACTGTAGGCATTTATTATCCTTATTTAAAATGTTACATTTTTAGTTAGAAAGTGTTTTGTGCTGTGCTAGCACCAGTACCAGTGTCTCCAGTACCTTTCATGTGAATAATATTGGTTCAAAGAGATTTTGTTCATCTGGTTGCTAGGTGTTTGACTGTTTTTACCGCTTCTCTCATCGATTGCTACTCTCATCAGTTTTTCAGTTTTAATGGGTAAAACTAATAATTTTAGTCAAAAATTCATATTTCATTAAAGAAAACATTAAAATGAAATGCAGTTTAAAGCGTTTCTTTTGAGAGATTAAATTTATTTAAAATGCTAAATACGTTTGTTTTATCCAACCATTTTAATTCAAATATTAAAAAATTATATGAAAACATTTCTATTTTTTAAAATGATTTTTATGAAAAAAATAACAACCATGTCTGTCGGTCCTGTATTGTAACATCTACGTATGTGTTCTAAATTGTGTGCGTTTATCAAGCAATTTGAAAAAATACTCTCGGCTCGGTCGGATATTATATATTTAGTTAAATGTACCCCCTAAAAACATGTTTGTTTGCAGGGTCCCATTGTGCCCTGCACACATGCGATGCTGGCCAAATGGATTCCGCCCACCGAGAGGAGTCGAATGGGTGCAGCAGTTTATGCTGGTACATATTATACATTTAATTCTTTATTCTTGCAGCAGCGTTACAGAGTTGTAGCCTCTGTCATTTAAGTTTATAAAAAAATTGAGAGTAGAGCGTAGCTTTCAATGTTGAAATACACCTTATTGTAGTTTTACTGTGACGACACTAGCACAATGAGGGGTACTCGGGAATGGGACCAAGGCATGCTTTAATGATGACTTCATTTTACAGGGGCCCAGTTTGGCACGGTAATTTCCATGCCCCTCTCGGGTCTTCTCTCGCAGTATGGCTTCGCTGGCGGCTGGCCGTCCATCTTCTATGTCTTTGGGATCGTTGGGGCAATATGGTCCATTGCCTTCCTTATTTGGGTAAGATGTTGTTTTATTTTTTTCTATAACAAAAGAACCGAGCAATGTACAAAAAAATCCAAACATAAGTCGTTACAGCCACGAAATTTACTCAGATTATTGGCATCAGTAATTGGAAAGCTTGTCATTGTAATTTATAAAGATAATCAATTCTTTTTATCTGTCCAGCGTCAATCTTCCGATATACAAATTGTTTGTGAGACCATTTTTTTTAAATAAGGGGTTAAATATAGAATCCATATACCATTCTAAAGATATAGATGTTTTAGAAAAGGTTTAGCGGCAACTAAGAAAAAAGACCTTTCTCCCCGAAGAATTAAAAATATGAAGACACACTTGCGGTTCTTGGTCTAACTTTGAAGCAAAGGAGAGAAAAAGAAAAAATCAAAACCCATTAAATAACTTCGATATATTCATGGAAACCTGGAAAATAAATTCTTATACTAAATATTTTCTATTTTAACTTAAATCTTAAGAAACTATTTTTGCCCTTGTAACGTGATTGGTGCAAAATCAGTCAATCAATTTAATAATAGACTACATATTTTCTGGATTCATGATCCGGATTGATACACAAACAACTTACTGCTCGCAAAATTTGTTTGTTTTAGCCATTTATGAATGATATTCTTGCAAATTAATTGCATTATTATAATTACTTGCATTTCTCCAATAAATTCATCCAGGTACATGAAGACCCTGAAAGTCATCCGACGATGCGTGCCGATGAGAAAAAATACATCCTGTCATCGTTGTGGGGAGCAGCAGGTTCATCTTCCCCCCCTATCCCTTGGATGAAGATTCTCCGTTCGTTGCCCTTCTGGGCGATTATGTTGGCGCACATGGGGCAGAACTACGGCTACGAAACACTCATGACGGAACTGCCAACTTTTATGAAACAAGTTCTACATTTCACCATCAAAGATGTATGTAATTTGTATCAAATAATCCATATTTGACACGGTTTTCCTTATAAAGCTAGAATGCCTTCATGAGAACTTTTGAAATTGATTGAAGGTAGTCTCCGTAAAGGTATCTTCATTACATAGCTATTATCGTGAACATAGTTCAACCAACTGTCCATCATTGATTTTTATTGATATGCTAACTGTAGGCTAACAGGCTCTAAGGAAATTAACTAATGGGTCGCTAATGGTTCTTGTTGCATTTTAAGAGTCTTAGGATGGTTGATCCTGAATAATATGTCAAATTATTTTTGAATACCAGATATTATTCTGTTCCGAGAAGTAAAAGAAGTTTTGGGCAAAGGAACTTGCACCTTATACAAAAGAATCAAAGCTACAGGATTAAAAGAATTTTCAAGAGCAATGATTCTTAAGAAAAAAATAAAATTACTGTTTCAACTGGGAAGAACGAAAACTAAAACCCTAATAAAATATCTACCTAAATAAATAAAAAGTTACTATGAATACAAACAATAAATATTTTACTCAATATGTAATTAAACTTTATTTTATATATTTCTCTGTCATTTATTAAATATTTTGTGTAACATCTTTAATTATATATTAGTTTTAGAAAACTCAACTGCTAGATGTTGCACCAAGTCTCAAACATCCATAAAACATTGTAATTAATCGTAGAAACCACACAGTTTTATAATTTTGGAAAACCACTTTACCATTTTTCAAATGCATCAAAATAGGTAAAACTTTTGGATGAAATTAAGAAGAAAACATAAAAATTACATATCATTGAATGTAAATACCAAATTATGCAGAATAAAACACGTGGGAATAATTTAACGCCATTTAATGCGTTAAAGAACTAGTATTTTGTACGCATTGAGATTGCTCAATGCATACAAAAAAAAAAAGTGCATGTTATGTTAACCCTAACTAATGGCCCTGGCCTTTTTCCTTCCAGAATGGCTTTGTGTCTGCCCTCCCCTACTTAGCCATGTGGCTGTTCTCTATGTTCATTTCCGTGATTGCTGACTGGATGTTGTCTACAGGAAGGTTCAATCATACCCAAGTTAGAAAAATCATCAACAGCATAGGTAGGTGTTCGATATAGTTAGTGGACTGTATTTTTTGTAATCATTAAGAATGATTGGTGACGAGATGCAGCGCCAAATATCGGAAGACAGAAAGGAAAGAACAGGGACGTACCTTTGCTGCGATCTGCCTCCTTGACCCACTGGACTCGTCAATGTGAAAATGTAGGTAACTTAAGATGAACCACCTCACTTCACCACACACACTTGGTTCCTCAAGGTAGAGGTACGAGAGCTCCGTTCACGAGCGTGATTGCGGCGAGAGCGCTATACAAACGTTGCTTGTCGGTCAACGCGCCGTGGTCGTGTGTGCACCGCAACTAGATACTGTGCGGTTGCTGGAAATTGGACACGTCGAAACGGTGTTGTTTTTGGCGGGAAAAGGTTGGGTGATAAAGGATTATATCTGGCGCCAACAGTAGGAATTAATGTTATTTTATACTCTTTAGGAGATAAACTGTCTACATAATAGTCTTGATATAGTAAAGGATTTTAAATTGTTTTCTCATCGACCAGATTAAATGAGATATTTTTCTGTATATACAGGACAGGCTGTTTTTTTTTTTTTTTGCATTAATTAGCGGTTACATAGTCAAGGTCTATTTTTTTTTAGTGTACTCCATTTTATTATAGTGGGATTTTTTTTAAAAGCTCAGTAATTACTATGAGTATGCAATTCATTCAGAAACCGATAAAAAGAAAAAATTAAGGAAATTATGAATGATAAAATATTTGATCTTTTTTTATTTCTTACCACTACCGACCGCTACGATATCAATTTATTATTATAAATATGTGGGTTTATCATTATTTTTTTAAATTTTTGTTACAATGTTATTTTGAGTATTTTTATTCTTATGAACAGTATATTTTTTCAACCTACATGACCCAAATTTCATAATCTATAAGATTTTAACAGTTTTAATAAACAATCTCATATAATAATAAAATGTCTGTAAATAATATTTTGATTTGTGAGTGTTATTGTGTCATTTTTATGTTTAGTGCATAGATGTTATAGTGGTATGGATCGTGCAAAGCCATTTACTCTAGGCGCTCCTGAAACTTTCAGTCTGTCCCATTCGCACTGAAATTATCTTAATGTAGTTTCAATTTTGGAGGGAAAAGCCGACCACGTCCTCCCCATTCTTCAACAATGAACACACATTTTTCATTGTTTTTGTAAAGAGCCAAATTGGATTGCTCAAACAATACATCGATGATTTTGTAACAATGGTTATATTTAATAATTTTGATGGTGTTTTATGCTAACGTTTAAGATTCAAATCCAGCAGTCCCAGGTTAGAATCCCCAGTGGGTCAAATCCGGCCCGGTTATTTTTCACCGTTGAATATTCTCAACTTAAGTTGAGTTTCAACGCCGCTTTTCTCAACACTATCGACTGAGTTAAGTAACATAACGACATAAACAAAAAAAAACCCCTCATTCAGTTACAGACTTGCAAGATGTTGTTTTCCCGTAATGAACAGCCTCGCATCATGAAAACAACAATAGGGCAATCGGAACTGCGCCTAATAGCGCCTCCCCGACAACACAAGCCATACGAATGAAGAAGATTAAGCGGCAAACTCAAAACTCTACCATATAGCCAACTTCTGAGCCATCTATAAATAATCTATATTTATATTTTCACTACCAGGTGAGTATGGACCCGCTCTTGGGTTGATTCTTGCTGCTCACACCGGATGTAATCCTGCTGCCACCGTTGCAATCCTGACGATCGGTGTTGGACTTAATGGCGGTATCTACTCTGGTTTCAAGGTACACATTTTATTTTTTTGTGTTGATTTCATATAGCACACATATGCCACATACATATATTTATTTTTTATGTCATATCTCACATTTTGCTTTTATTTTATTGTATAAATTCATCTGAATTTGAATAATCTTACAAATAAAGTGATTTTTTAAAGAAAATCAATTGTCAAACATGCAATATCTTGGTTTCTTCCTTTTTTATAATTTATGTGAAGTATGTAAGATAAACCCAGTGCTTTGGGGTTGTTTATAGAAAAGATCCTGAAGGTGCAGTGGAAAAAATAGGGAATCATTGTGTTTCGCGTACAAATTTTATTAGGGGTGTACATGAAAAGCAGCAGGAAACCTTATCAGGTTGGTTGGGTTTCTCGGTGCTAATTTTGATTATTGTGAATTATTATAATTATAATTATTATATTAGGAAGGGGGACAACGTTTAAAACTTGGGTTTCTGAACAACTGTCACAGTTTGTTTTGATCATAAATCCGTTAATTGTGTCAAAAAATAATAATAATTGAATACATGAAAAAAAATGTTAACCAACATTAAAAAAACATTAAAGCAAATTTCAAACTAGGTAAATATTTTTTATTCACAAATAATTACACTTGTCAGCCCAAACAGAGCCATGCAAGTAATATTAATTCCAAGATCAAGTTTGTCTTTAAGAAAACATAGCTTGAAGGATTTTATCTGATCAAAGTGCTATAACTTGACTTGTTGCATTGTTTCCAATACTTTTCAGAATTAAATATCCTAGACGTGAATATTTTATAATTCTTTGTTTCATTATCAGGTCAACCATTTGGACTTGAGCCCTCGATTTGCTGGCATCCTAATGTCATTCACCAACTGCCTCGCTAATCTGACTGGTCTTCTGGCACCGATTGTCGCCGGCTACATCATTGAGGGAAAGGTAAAATTCCTCAATGTAGATTAAAAAAACATTCAACGGCCAGTATCCCATCTGACAAAATTAACTTTTCTATGCGGTTTGTGTCTAGGCTATCTGCCAACGAAATATTAATAAAAAATATGAGTAATATTTCAGGAAAAAAAGCACAATCTGCATCTCTGCATTTCTTGGGATTTCTTGGGCGCCTACTGATTGTCTAAGGTTGACATATTTAAAAACCACTATACTATAACTAATGTTTTAATCAATTTTACATAAGGTTAAATTGACATATTCCTATAAAAGCATAAATGATGTTTTGATTTTTGTATAGGTTACAAGTCTGAAGAAATATTGAAAAATAATATAATAGACATGAGACTGAAGTTCAAGTTAACTTAGAGACTGGTTCAGGTTCATGAGACTGAAATTCACTAGGTTCAAGATATGATTCAGAAGATAATCTCGTTAGCGACTGTCAGATTTTTTTAACTTTTTAGTTTCAGACTGATAATGTTCGAGCCCCACCCATCGAGTGGAAACTAGTTGAAGAACCTATGATTTTAAATTATGTAAAAAAACAATACTTAGATCATCGTCTCATTATTTTTTCAGCCAACCCAGGCACAGTGGCGCATTGTCTTCTACATAGCAGCGGGCGTTTATCTTTTTTGCGCAACCTTCTACAACTTATTCGGCTCGGGCCAGCGCCAGGAATGGGACAATCCGGAAGACGACGAAGCGAATGCTGTCAAAGCGGCTGATAGGCGGGCTCGCCGCGCCAACGGCAAGTCGGCTAACAACAGTCTTGCCAACAGCACGACCAATAGCCAGGCCAACAGCCTCGCGGCCACTCCGCAGCTCAGCGCCAGAACCGTCAACGAAACCAGACATTAAAGACTTTGTTTACGGAACTGCCGAATTTCCTAGATCATCCATCATAGTTTTGATTCAGATATCGTAATCATTTTGAAACCATATGAAAGGAAAATTATATTATTATGTTACCTCATAGGATTTATGTCATTTCATATCAGTTTAAAGAAGAACTAATTAAAATTTAACAAGAGTTAATTATACGTTTTTTCTATTTTAATTACTCTTAAAATAATGACAGCGTTCATTTACTCAAAAATGGTTTTAGCACATTTCATTGAAATTTTCATATAAAGTAATATTTATTTTCTCACTTTTTTCCCAATCATTTCAGCCAGTTGATTTCAATGGGGCTCATTATTGTAGTTTCAGAGTTTCTGACCGTTATTAGTAATCAAAAGTTTAGTTTATAAAGAGAAACCGTTAGAAATTATTTTTGGTAATAATGATATTAAAAATAGCTTTTTAGGTTAAGTGCGAAGCCGACTGTTTCAAAGTTTTTTTTCCATTGCATGAAATCTGAGACAATTGATATACCAGAAAAAAAAACATATTCCGACAATTCATTACCATAATGGATTTATTACAGGTACAATGTTCTAAAATTTGGAATGAACCATACTTTATAAAATCACCAATAGCAGTACTCTGTAACTCTATCGAACAGTGAGTTCTGAGTAAACTTCAACTTTTAGGGATAGTGAAATACCAGCATTACATATTAAATTTTATTTGCGGATACCTGGCGGTCAGTCATTTTCTTTATCATGAAACTGATGATTGTAAAAAGAAAGACAATATGCACTAGCAGAAAATAATATTCTTTTCAAAATAAAATCAAAATAGCAAAGGATGCTATTTCAGTTGTCTTCGAACAATCAATTTATTATTTACAAATGCAGTATTTTTTATTGAGATATTAGACTATTACTGTGTAACAGTGCAACCAGATGTTATATTTTGTTAAAGCTAATATTGTTATGCAACATAACGCAAATTTCTTGTAAAAAGGCCGTTTTATTAGCTTATTCTGATAATGTGTTAATTTTAGTAGCCCCAGTTTGGTTATAGTACAATTTGTTCTAATTTAAATGTTAATTTTTTTGTCAGGAAAAAGATTAATTCGGTGAAACAAAAAATCTGAAACAAAATTTAATGCAAGAAATATAATAAGAGCCTAACTTCTATTCTTAAACCATTCCTTTTAACCCCTCTTTTGGACTAAAAAATTATAATCATCATTGACTTTATATGGTATTAAGACGACCTCCCTTGTTTTTATTCTTTAGACTAGAAGGCAATTTGATACAACTTTGAACCAAATGCCATTTATATAGTTTTTGCAATTCGTTTTTATAGGAATTGATTTCAGATGTTAAATTGCTTCCCTATAGAAAAAATCTAAAATATCTAAACAGATTTAATTGTACTAGATAACTGGAGTCTTCCGTAAAGTGGTTGTATAACAAATTTATCTATTTTTTTTTTAAATTAATCTATTGTTAAGCAAATGGCATATGCTAAAATAAGCTTTTATAACAATATTCCATGAAACTGTTTTTAAAATGGAAGCGTGCAAAATTATGTTTATTCACAGTTCAACTGGGGCAAAAGACCCGTTCAATTTGAGTTTTGGCTGCATGGCCAAAGGAGAGGGTTATAATAACAACGTTTTTTTATTAAAACCAACGACATTTATTCATAAAGTTTTTTTTTATTAACTATTTAAGGAGTTATATTCCTATGAGGAGTTTGTTTTCCTATTAAAAACGTTATCATTGGCAGATTTACTGATCGAAAGGTATTAACACACTCCGTAAAACGCGCGGATGCACAGTGTCGTTGTTCTGCGAAGGTCGTTCGCTGAAAGGAATATTCCACGCGGGGCTGCCACCCATTTTTTGGTTTCAGAGTAATGATTTCTTATTGGCAAATAATAAGTACAAATCTATGAAAATGTCTTTGTTTTTATATTTAATATTATAATGTCATAACTTTTTTAGATGAAAATTATTTACGGCCAAATCCACCTAAATTCACTCTCACTTTTTACACAAACAATTCCAATGACCGTCAAAACCAAACTGAGATGAAAAAAATCCATGATTAGTTTATGCCTTTTATGAATTCAGGCATATGCGACATGTCACCATTATAATAATAGGGATGCAGTAAGACGATGTATCAATATTGATATCACAGCATCTAGCGATATATAATCAAAGTCAATATACCGGCGCTGTGTGTTTTTATCCATCTAATAGTAACTGGAAGTATTTTTACTTTTACCGTGGATTTTTTGCTTTTGCTAGTTTCTAGTAATATTTTTAAGTAATTTGCGAAATCATTAGTTGCATTGTGATTTTAGTCTTAGTTGTAGAGTTATATGTTACATATTGCCCAATAACAGCAAGTCTGCAAATCTTTTTGGAGCAAACTATATTGGATTGCCAAAAAAAAAGCACAAGGTTGATGTTGATATGTTAAGGAGGTGCTAAACAGGTGTTGAATGGAAGATAGACTGAAGAATGTTAGAAATGTATTTCACTATTAAATTATTTTCATCATAATTCTAAGTTTCATTGTCAGCCGCTAACAATAATAATTGTTATTGTGAGAGGTATTTTTTAGCTCTATTTTAAGAGTATTGTTGATTTACTATGTAATTATATTTTATCCAGCCTATTTATACGGACCAATCTTGTATCGATATCTCCAGACATTTTCCAAAAAAAAAGAAATAAATATAGTTTGGACAATAATTTATTGTTTTATTCAGAACATATTTCTGACAGCAGAAAGAATTCTGAAAATTGGAATTCCTGTTCATTCATTGCAACCGCTCAAAACGTGCAGTCACTGAGTTAATCCTACAGGTTTATTATTATAAAGTTGGTTAAATAAGCTCACTCCATACAAATACCCCAGAAGACTTGATTGACATAAGAATTCAAATTATGTAATTATTAAAAATAATATTCGGACAATATGAATCATGTTAGCCATACCATCACCTGTTTTATTACCCCACCTTTTGTTATCAATTAATTTACTTGAATCTTCATGACAATCAGATATCATAGACAAAAAAGTTTAATCTTGCAATTCAGTTTAGTGTTGCATTAAATAAAATCATCTCGCATTTAGGTTTTTAGTAACAAAATGGCGTTCTTTTTCTTTGTAGAGTGTGCTTTATTTCCACTGCATAAAAATAGGGGGCAATATCGGAGGTAAATAAATATTTGATTTATACATTAAACTGAAGTGTGCTACTCTAGGGCCAGAGAAGCATGAATATCAAATTCAGGATATGGATCCACCTGTTGATCATCTGCTTGACGACGCAAAATTGCTTGTTCGGCAATTTTATTCTTTTATGGGTCAGTATTCGCAAGCTTTAATCCATAAATTTATTTATTTATGTTTCTCAAGAAGATTACAGTTTTACAAAACAAACAGTATAAAATGTGAAAACCAATTAAAAATCTTCACTGTTACTAAAACATTATTATGAGTGATTATGATAACATATTTTGTTTTAGCAAAAAATTATGTGAAAATAATGAAATATGAACATGCTAGCCAAATTTAAAATACATCAGTTCTGTTACATCACCAACATTAATATTAAAGTATAAAGTTTTAGACGTAATTTTTTTAATAAACATTGTACCTACATTGAATGTTTGAAGTCATATTTTACCCGTCAGAATTGTTAAAAAATGTGGGAAAACTCTAATCATTGTAAATATGGTTTATTTTATTACCTAGCCTTGTAATATAGCAAATAAATTAATAATAATAATAAATTGTCGGTAGTAGTTGATTAAACCACGACGGAAACTTTATTGGTTATTTATGGGCATATCAAAATAGTAAAATGTTATGTATGTTTTCTATAGTAATTAATAAAATAATGTAGGCAAAGAGTATCCAGCATATTTCTAGCATCTTTTACTTTGAAACATAGTGCAGGCACCATACAAAACACGTTGAGCGATTATTAAATAGTTTCCTTGTGCTGTGGTTTCAATGTAGGTAGTGTGGTAGTGTGTAGGTTTCAATGATGAAAATACTATTTTAATAATAGATAATATATTTTCTTTTCATATTAATATAAAACACTACTCCAATGAAATTCAGGCACTGGTTTGTTACTAATCATATTCAGATAAAACTATACACTAATAGCTTTCTTTCAACACACAATGCGATGCTGTCAAAATATATGAATCTCAACGAGCTTTGAAGCCGGCCAACGCCAGCGGATTTTCACCGGCTGAGAAAATTTACAACTAGGTAAAGCGGATTGAGTTAACAATCAATTAAAGAAAATTTGTATCCTTATTTTCTTCATAATCTCCTGAAAATATCAGAATAAAGAACTTTTGCATTCTTTTTATGGAAGTCCAATTTAAACAACCATTTTAATGAGATGCAGTGTCAGCTTGTTCTCAAAAGATGAGTGGTAGAAGAGTAAGTATGTGCACACGGTTTTATGTTTTATAATACATCTGTTCTTGTTAAACCCACGCACAATTTTTCAACAGGTTGGAGTCTATAATGTGAGTTCAGCATAAAACATTTTGCACGGTCCGAAACATGGTAAATACAATATACAGAAATACTTTTCTTTTTTAATATATTAGGGCATTTGAGATTCTGGTTTCATGCCTAATGAATTAAATTTTACTGAAGTAAAAAACCATTTAAAAAAATATTTTTTAAATGTTAATAAACGTTAGCAATATGGGATGTACTTAGGAGGATTGTTAGGATTAGGGGATGTCTTAAATAGAAAGGGTGGTGCCTACCCCTTTTTGCATTTGAGGTTCCCCAATGCTGTATTCAAAATCCCCTCTTCCTCCCTATATTAATTACTTTAGTTACCTACAAATTTAATTTTAAATTATATGCATTATCTGAAAACTAATGGAAAACTACCTTTTGAAAATTGTTCTATTGGTCCTCATCAAAATGATTCTGTAATATTGCAAAGGAAACTTAAAATATCAGATAAAACCATATTGCTTTCAAACATTTAATACTTGCATTTGTTTCGGTAAATTAATACATGCAATGACAAAACTATGTAATTTCAAATGCATCTATGTTTTTGAAAATAAAACAATTAATTTAAAAAAGTTCTGGATATCATGAAATATTTCAAATTTAAAATAAAAACCTGGCAAAATCAACAATTAAATAATAATTATTGTAAAAATATAAAACGATTATATTAACTTAATGTTTTGTTGCTTTTCATATTATTTGAAATGAAAACGGATTACCAATATTGTTCTGGAAATTTATAGTGAATTAGGCAACTCCTCTCGTGACTCCATGACGGTCAACTGAGGAATGATAACTTGCTTGTTATTTCGTATTCCTCTTATGTAGACGATAGACTTCTTTTTTATTTATTCGATTAGGATGTTGGTATTGAAAGTGCCAATTCAACCAGCCTCGAGAAAAAGATCTCTATCTGTGTGAATTGGGTAAACATGGACCATAATGAAACTTAGAGAGCCTTTAACAAAAACGCACGGTCACAATGTCTACAAGTTCCTCGATCGACTGTCTTGGAGATATACGTGTGTGATGAATATAATTGACTAAAACACTAAAGCAATTGTGGTAAGCAGTTATCAATAAATATAATAATATAATTATACAAAACATAATAACACAGGTAAAGTACTTAAGCATAATATTAAGATTGTCTAAAAAGTTATACAACTCTAGAAATTAGTTATTTTTATATAAGCACCACAAAAATATATGGCTAGTGCTACCCAAGTACCTGTGGTCACAATTCCATAATAGAAAATAAAAGAAAGATATGTTTGTATTGAAGATGTTTTCCACTCACCCAAATCGATTTTATACTCATTTTTAAGTTCCAGAAATCTAAAAAAGTAAGCTTATTGAAAAATGTTCCTAGCTAAGGATAATATTTGTAAGTTACGCCTTTAGTTCGCTTTCCGTGGTTGACATCCTGTTACGTGAGCAAAGTCTAGGCAAATTCAAACATTGCTGGTCTAACCATTATTTTCTTTTATCTGAGAATGGACCCAATTTCTTAATAAATCATTCTTAGGATATCAGTCTCATCATACACACAATTAAAATCCTAGGCTAATGGTTAATATGCGAGATAAATTTTTGCAATATTATTGTAATATTAATATTAATGTAACCATTTATGCATATATTATTGCATTAAATTTTTACATTCAATCCATGGATTATTTTTTTTTATATGTTGCTGGAAGGTTGATGCCCTCATTGTAGGATTTATGTGTTTTCGAATATTTTTCATTTCGTACCTTGCCCAAAAAATTCTGATTATTACATCAAGATCGTCAAGAAAAACTGAGCACGCAATGAGTTTTCTTAAAATACATAATTTGAATAAAGGGATTTCTAACTTCTCAGGAAAAGAATGATACATTTGAAAACATAACAGATGTCAACTAAATTTAAACTGTTTAATGGTGATGCATGGTTATCTCCAACGATCTTTTAAAACATATAGATTAATGGCATGTCCTTGTAAAAACCCGACACTGGTAGATACCCCCGTCGTTCCACGCGCCGCAACACTTTGTCATGCTGAATAGAGACATATCGCGACGACATATGCGAGCAAGCGAGACGTATGATATGCGACGAGTGTACTCGACGCAAAGTGGCGTACTTGGGCGTGGTGCATTTTTCATCCTAGTTGCCGTATCTATATGTTTTAAAAGATCATTGATTATCTCCCACCAATAAGCGCTCATTATCTCTTCCTGGCATCATGATTAAATTATGATGCCAGGACGGCATTTGAAATACATTTTAATGAATGTGTTTTTATGTTGTCTTGTCAGGCACAAATTTTTAAATCTGTCATGGCTCTCCACATTTTATTTGAACTGTATTTAACTGCATACAGGGCCTTGACATCCTTTTACTTGATGGCTGAAGTGAGGTTATTGTATTTATTTGATTTTCAGTGACTTAGCGTAAAGAACAATATGGTGGGTCAGAGGGCTGTAGGGAAGTGGTATTGTCGGTCATGTATGTCCATTTTGAGGATCTGGACTTCTAATTTATCAATTATTGATAATTGGAGACTTCTGACCAGAAAATAGAAAGTATGGAGGCCCTTTCTGGAGATTGATATTGATAGCTTTGCAAATTCTTGTTGGAGTACGATATTGCAAACGGACAGGCTGTGTCTTCAACCATAGGTCAGATCACCAAGCCAAGATCCTGATCCGGATGGTAGATTGCAAGAGCCGGATTGTTTGTTCCAACAAAGAAGGCTGTTGGGAGGTTACTTGTGTGCCAATGAGGAATCGCTTTTGGAATTCAAGCCGGTCTAGGCATCTATGCATATCTTCAGAGTAGTCCAGTGTGGTTGCCTATGATCAGGTCTTTTAATATCTTGAAAATGGACTTTATAATGAGGGTGACATATGAGTGATAGAAGCTTTCGGTTGTAGCTGGAGTGGTTGTGGTGGAGTAGTGGTGGTGGTGGGTGGGTGGTTGTGGTGGAGTGGTGGGTGGGTAGTTGTGGTGGAGGGGTTGTGGGTGGTTAAGGATTGCTAATAATTATGTGTCTCACCCTATAATTGGCAAAATACTTTGTCTGCATCACAATATTTGCATAATTTCTCCGGTTGGCATAAATGACCATAGACAGTATTTGCGAGAAAAAAATATATATTCACTAATATTGGTAATAATCGCCAGATAAGAGAATGATGCAAATAGGCCTTAACGTAACCAATAATTTGTACTATTTATAAAGATGGTTACAGACTGGATATCGATACCTTGGTTCAAGACAGCAACGTCTCCGAAAAAGTCAATATTGAGTTAAGTATACCAGAAAAACTAGCATAAAAAGTTTTTTCGAATAAATATGGCAACAACTGCGCAGAATTGAGAGAAATATTCACCTTTGATAAAAACACCCAACTACGTGGGCACTGTATGAAGTTACGTAATAGGACGTCCTTTTCAAGCAACCCCAGGAAGAACTTCATCAGTAACAGAGTCGTGGAAGCATGGAATGGATTACCAGAAAGTGTCATAGAATCAAAGACAGTCAACCAATTTAAAAACAATCTAGACGAACATATAAGAAAAAAAAAACAGAAAAAATAATATCAATTTTGATACTGAATACGATATAGGCTTATCAGCTATGCTGCCTGCCTATTACAAAATAATAAATAATAATAATAATAATAACTCTCAACGGTATTATTACGTAAGTTGTTCTAGAAAACCCTCTATATGGTTTTGTGAAAAGTAATACGAACTTAGCAGGTTAATATGGAAACGTTTCCAATATGTTTCCATTTTAACCGAAGCACATTATAAACGAAACAACACTCACTTCTTTCACTCGCACATAAGACATTCACTATCTCTGTCCCGCATTGGGAATGGCGGGTAAATTGACAATTTTTATGCTAAGCGCCAATCGTTTCTGGAGTTTATTATGCAGTAAATTATGCATTTTCATTATTTGTGGAGTTTGCAGTTATTTATAGTGTAATTATAAATACAGTGTAAATAGTTATAATTTTAGCATTTATAATATTGCCAAGAAACCTGATTTTAACTACATTTGGCATGGAGGTATTGCGAAAAGAATACAAATGTTTTTATTTTTTTACAAAAATAATTACAATGAGATGTAATTATTTTTAGACCCTACTCAACTAGACGAAATATGCCCGTCAAGGGAGGTGGTAGTTATAAAGTGATGTGCAATTTCGAACGCGCGACCTTTGAGTCATTAATCCAACGCCTTAAACCCTAACTACCACGATCACCTAATTCACGAATTGGTAGTAGCATTATGAAGTATCTTAAAGCAAATTGCCTCGGCAAAAACGATAGATAATTCAGATAATCAGATGATTCAGATAATTCAGATGATTCAGATAATTGCGGAGGGCAGAATAGAACATTTTGCTGGTTTCATTATTTCTCTATTGAAGTCGTTAGATAAGAGATTTACACATAAGTTTTTTGTGGTGCGACACATGCAAAATGAGGGTGACACTATGCACCAATCTACGTGCCGCATCAATTGGTTCCAATTTAGCAAAAAAATATGGAAAGCCTTATACTGTAGATATACTGGAAACGGAAGATATCATTGATTTAAAAACATTAAAAAAAGATATTTGAAGTAATTTTGACTTTACCGGTGAAGGAGAAAAGGTGTACTAGTCGAAGGTCCGAATTAATGTTTAAAAAATCTCAACCCTATGCTGTATTTTACAAATACACTCACCCCTGTAAGGAATATCTACAGATCTATGTACGAAATAAAATGGATAGAAAAAATAATATAATAGAGTATTATCTAGAAAAAACACTAAATTTGAAAAAGGTATTTTTGTGGAAACCACCTATTTTGATATTAAGAAAAAGACCTACTCACAATGTGCTACAATAATGCTTTTCCTTGAGAATACTGGCATTTTTATCAAAACTTGTCTAGTGGTTCTGTTAAAAATTAAATCCTAATTAATGACAATAGGACTACCTAATAGGACCTACAGGATGAAGGTTTCGAGATACACGTCGAGATACTTTATTCATCCATCATTTAATTTAAAATTATAGTTATTGTAATTTTTCACAAATAATTTTAATATTATTTTTAAAAAATGTGACTAAAAAAGGAAACAAGTGTACTAAATATTATAACTTTTATTAATTTGACAGTTCAATAGGGAAACAATCCTGTTTTTGTGTAGTTTTTTTTTTAATATTTTTATGAATAAATATTGTTTCTTTTTAAAAACAATATATTAATCTAATAAAGATATTTCATATATCAAAATAAACAGTTTGAAAATAATTTCAATCTATCTACTCATTTTGAAGACACATGAAAACTTTAAATGCGATTTTCTCAAAACTTGCTTTTTTAAATTGTTGCTGTCTGGAACCAAGGTATCGATATACTCTTAATGTCAAAGGGCTTTCCAAGAGACCTTTACTTCAGATAATAATTTTAATGCTTTTATTGCGAGAGTTAACAAACTATAACTCCAAACGTTCCTAAAAGATCAGTCAGCCTTTGATGAAATGGATAAAATTAATTTCAAGATGGCAAAATGAATTTAACCACTGCACACTTCCTATATTTTATTAATTTATTATGATTACTTTATTAATGTATGTTTACTTTATAAAATAAATAAACATTAGGTATTACATTCTTTAAAGAAATTTAGGATGTTAAGCGAGATGTACTCTTGCGCGAGTGATACTTGGCTTTACAAGCATCTGCAGCACGACACTCGAATGTCTAAATAATTAGCATATTCATCATACAAGTGTTGCCCCGATGAATGCTTGTCAAACCAAAACTACAACTGCGGTCTGGTGACATAGGAAAAACTAGGAAAAAGGAAAAAAATATGAAAGACAACAGCTAACAGCTAAAAAGGAACAGGTGGGCAGTGTAAATGGATAAGAAGTATACACCTACCCTAATTTTCTACAGGCAGTTGACAGGCCTCACCTAAATAAGAGGAGCAGACAATATGGAATGTAAAGTCCTTGACATTACTGTGCAATCCGTTTAACATGCAGCAGCGGACACAAGGAATAAAGTTGAACCGATGGAAACTTCTAATAAGAAGTAAAGGATCAAGAGCATGAGAATACAGTTTCCTTAAAATATGGATATGTTACATTTTCGTTAATTTCCCACTCACAAGCATATTTGAGGTTGGGTAGATGCGTTGGGAATAATTTTTTTGCAAGTTCATTAAAGCACCAAAAGGCCTTAGCAATATTTTTTAACATAGCTCAACCACAGAACCTAGTACACCGAAAAAACTAACTTATTCACTATATTTACATATAATTAAAATAAAGACTTAGGAAATTCTTAGAAGTAGTCACCTATTATATAAAATAACAGCTATATTATAAAATGCTCACCTAACCATGGACTATATAGAAATATTCATAGTAACTTTACAAAACTTACGGGAGTTTAACAATATGATCCTTACGCTTACATAAAATTAACAGAGCCCAGCGCTACCTCTTCAGGTCGAAGCCTTTGGTTAGTTCATTTGGTCCCAATGGTTGCCGTAGGATTATGAAACAGTCACGGTTCTCGTTTCTCACCGAGTTTTCAATGCGAAGAACTTTTATGGTGGTGCCGATATCCAGTGAATTTGTCGGCTGCTGCATGACTGGTTTGGTCAATTGTAACCGGCTTAAGCTGAAACACAATGTTACCTTTAGGCTAGATAACTAAGACTAAAGATATGGGCTTATCAGTCTAAGCTGCTCGCTAATTATAATATAAAAATAATAATATGGCTAAATGCCAAGTTAGTAGATGGCAGCTGGCATGTAAGCAGTTAAGCAGATTTATTTACACAAAACTGATTGCTGATACTGTCTTTCAATTGGATAGTCAGCTGGTTTCAGTGTACACCACCAGAGTTAAAGGTTAGTTAGATTTTTTTTAAGAAACGGTGCATATTATAATATGAGTACCTACATAAATCATGAGGGGAAATATTATAGGAACCGATTCAGGGTTTATGATCCTTATAAATAATTAAAGATGTAACATTACGAATTGAGTTTGCAGGAGACATGTGGGGGACTGAAAAACAGCTGACGGATTTACAACTTCCTAAATGGTTTTGGACAATGCAATTTTTTTGACATTCTTATTTATATTGTCTGAACTAAGCTATGATTAAGTTTTTATACAGTAACAAACATGAAGCTAAATAAATTAGTAAAGCAGGTGATTATTTTCCACCACTTGGCCTGGAACACATGATGCCATTATCCGCAAACTATATGTTAACAGGTCACAACTTATACGACCAAGTGAATAAAGCAAATTCCCGCCAATCCAAAAAGATATTGTCGCCCAACTATTCATAGTTGGACTTTTGACAAACTACCACAGTTTAAACAAATTTGGGCATAACAGCCAGCCCCCACCCTCCATCTGAAGAGGCTTCAAGATAGACTGTGGTATATGGAATCTGTAACAGTTCAGCTCTCACTTAAAAAATAAGTACAATCTGAGGGGCACTTAGGCACACTATTATGAAATTATAGGATCAAAGATGGACCTGGGGCATATACAAAATGTGGCAAAAAGGTTGTTCTACATGTAAGCCGTTGCTTTGCAGCCCTTTGATGATTCAGACTATATCACGACTGAACAGATTATGTACCTTTCATCAATTATGTCCTCTTGACACTTTGCTTCACCCAATATTCTCAGTCGCTTTTCTTCATATTCCTTCTGCCTCTGTTCAAGACTTTTGCAGTTCTTCAGGCCATTCCGCAGTGAATCGGTTCTGTCACTCGGACCGACTGATGGACGCTTCAGTATCTTTATGGACGGTTCTTTAATAAAAGTCAAAGAACTGTTATCCTCTAGAACGACCATCGTTGTAAGGTTTGGCTTTTTCTCAGGAAAATTTTTGTTGCTCGATGAAGAATTACCTTCGTCAGCAGATTTCTGACTCTCGGATGCTTCAGAGTCATTCATCGCCAGCAAATTGTTTATCGCTAAGTTGAGCTGGGAAATTTAGTTTAAAAAAGTTATCACCAAATCGTTTACAAATGTTAATTGTAAAAAAAAATCTATGTAAACACATCCAAGAGAAACGTTATTGTGAACTATCAAATAAAATAAACGCCTCAGTAAAAACATTATATACGTTGCTGTAACCATTAAAAATAAATATAAGGAAGGCGGTGGAAATTAACACATAATTTACTTTTCTCTAAAAAAAAACATCAAAATAATTTTGCAAATGTCAAAAAAGTAAGGTTATGCGATAGCACAAATTAAGTTGTTTGGTTATTCTTTACAATGTTTGTACATCATATTGACTAAAAAATAATTAAAAAGATGAATTATATGAAATACCCTAGCTTCATCAATATCCTCCCAACTTTCACAAACGTCTTGCTCCTCGCGGGCTGCCATTTTTTTGTTTCTTTTAAAATTTTATGGCACCAGAAAAAAAAATACATCAAGTCAAGATAATATATGTACCTTTTCATAGATTACATAGATCGGTTTTACCTAAAGTAAAAAAGTTGCAAAGGGTAGTTCTGATACTGTATTTTATTTAAAAACATATCAAACCAAACATTCCGAACAAAAAAAAAAACAATTAAATTCAGCCTACAAATATCAAAACATTTACCGAGCCATTTTAACATATAACATTTTATCGGCCCTTCAAAGATAGTGTTGGGAGCCGTGTGGTTAATTGTATGAAGTTTTATAACCTTGAATACAACGATCTTTTAAATATTTTAAAAATCGTTGCTTGAATAAGTGCGAAGATTATCAGCGAGCGGAGGACTAGAACCGTGCAGTAGAAGCCATATCCCCTAAAAGGGATGAGGGACAAACAAACAATGTGTTGATTTCAATTTCCCAACTCAATTCAATACAATTTTTCAACCTATTCATGGTTGTAAAACTAAAATGTATATATTAAGACAATTAAATTATTGGTCACCTGTATTGTTTTGTCCTAGTTGTACTATTATATTTCTGCATTGTTTTAAACTTTGCTTTGTTATTCTGTATTTTTTTGTTTATTGAGAAAACATGTTGACCGATGAGTACAAGTTTATAACCTTCCTAACTAGGTAGAGTTACCTGTTCTAAGGAAGATTATTTATGAAGTTTTATATGAAGGTTATATATGAAGTTTTATTGCTTTTATGTTTTCTATTAATGAACCATATGTTTGTATGCTTTTTATAAAAATAAACGATGGCTATTCTTTGTATGCTTTTTATAAAAATAAACGATAGCTATTCTTTGTATGGGCAGATATAAAGACTAAGTCTTTGAAACTGCTCAGTCGGGGGCTATTCTAGAAATGAATTATATGAAGACGGTGATGATAGAATGTTGTTTATTTGCAATGAAACAATGTTCACTTAATTAACCAATACATAAGATATTCTAACTTCGTAAACTAATACTATTATAATTACTTTAGAATACAATTAATATAACTTAGATATTATACAGAAAGTAAAGCCAACTGGTTGAATTGGTGAGACCAGTGGAAGCAACGGAAGGCTATAAAAGTCGGCACCTCCGTTGAGCGTGCCGTCAAAAGGTAATTCTCTGAATTAGCGACATGCGCCTTTGACTTCTTATGCGAAATATAATTAAAAGTAGGGTACTCAAAGCTGTCCTTACAGAAGTGATCCTACATACATATTAATTATAATTTTTAATAATTCATTTTAAACAAAGAATGAACGCATCACAAACTCAAACTAAACTAATTGATCAGTTGAACTGAAGTATGATGCCAAACAAATAAATTGATAGCCAATAAATCACAATTATTTAGTTCGAAGTTTTATAATAAACTGCAGTTTTTTTTTAATTTGGCTAATAAGTCGCCTAGATTTTTTTTCCATAGATTGGTAGAATAAACTTTTGTGATTGGCAGTATGCTACACTGCAGAATGCTACCAAAAAAACAAAAAATAAAGATGGCCGAGGCGATGTCCGGTGATCCGCACTTCCCGTTTGCTTGAGGCTGTGAAGGAAGGGGTTATAGCATTTTATTATATGAAGCAATTTTACTAAATTTTTCATCGAGTTGGTCCACTAAACAACGGCAGGTACATTTTTTTAATATTTGCACTCATTAAAGTAGGTACTATAACGTCGACTTCGCCGACACATCTTGCACCTGTGTTTTTTTTATAGAAAGCTGAAAATATTGTTTTGTATTTATTGTACATATTGTTTGTTGCGTCTTACGTATCTGTCACTCGTTGATTTATGTGGCAATAGTTTACAAAATTTACTGTAAGTAATGTGAAAAATAGTATTTGAAACGTCATGATTGCCTCTTAGGTTTATGAAGGTTCACGGAAGCCGGTCCACATTTATTTTTTTAAGGTATGAGATATTGTCGAATAATTCGATGTTGGTTATTTAATATGTTATTGGGATTGAGAATCATGTGTTTGATTCGATGCGTAGTTTAACATGCTAAATAAATAACCAACATCGAATTTTGCAAAAAAGCATTTTGAGTTTTATGTCTGAACTCCGTATTTACGTCGATTAAAATAAGGCTATTATCACTTACGAGTGGAAGTCATAAAAAAAAATGTAAATTAAAATCATTGTACGTTTTTATCTTACCTACCCATATATCACCTAATCAAACGGCAGTGGATTTTTCATGGCGACTACTGTAGTTGTCCAGTGTACCAATTACTTTATGATTTCCAGTCCCTAGCGTTGATCGATGATATGTTGTGTAAATGAATATATTAAATAATAAATAATGTTTTGTCAGGCGAGATGTCGCTGCCGCCGTACCTGCTGGGTCCCAACCCGTGGGCCACGATGATGGCCCAGCAACAGTTGGCGGCCGTGCAGGCGGCACACGCGGCCGCTGCAGCCCAGGCACATGCCGCAGCTCAAATGCAGCATGTCTCTGGACTGCCAATTCAACCGCCGCTTCAACCTCACAAACAGGACTTTATTAGTGATGAAAAATTGCAAGAGAAAGGTAATTTTATTCAGTTTGTACCTACTTTAACTAATCACCAAATTTACAATAATTATAATAAACACCATACTCTACGAAACTCTACGAAAATCTAAACACTAAGCCTAATGTGGTTGAGAAGGTAGAACTTCCTGGATTGACAAGCTACTTTAATCCGGACTCTCTGGGCCCAGTTCTATTTTGTAGGGCTTATCCTTTGAAAAAAACCCAGCTTAGGAACTGAGAACTGAAATACATAAAAAAATTGAAAGTGATCTCAGTTTATTCATGAGGGCGGAATTATTAATCCTTTTTTTTGTCGATCACATTATAAATTTATTTAGTAATATTGTGGTAAAAAGCTCAGCTGCCATTGTAATCACAGACCGAGAGTAGGACTATCAACAACAAGTTAATAGAAAATTACGGTCTTAAAATTGAGAAAATATACTTTATTTGAAGATGCTGGTTAATTTTAAATGTAGTACCTTTAGCAAAATTTATAAAGTGCGGTGAGAAGTTGTGGGGTTTGACGCCATGCTACATACAGTAAAGCTCACTTCCGTTGATGCTTGTTACTAAAAATATCAAATTCATTCAGCAATCAGACCACACCGAAAGAGTATCCTCTTCCAGTATTTGAAGTCCTGGACAAAGCCTTGTAGTTTTTGTTTTTCCGCAGGCCAGACGAGGAAAATTCTAGGAAATATATTTGTTAGGAAAAAATCCTACAAGCTATGCAATTTTACTCACATATGCATGCTCGGCAGGAGGAACTGACAGTTTTCAGTCTCAAGTTTAGTTATTTACATAAATCTACAAATTTAAGAAACTAGGGCAGGTAATTGTTATGAATACCACACTTACAAAGCACTATTATACCTGCATTTACAAATTAGACCAATAATCGCATCTTGTTTGGAGGTATGTTCATAAAACTTATCATGTTTTGTTGTATTTTAATTCAAGCGCTGGAAAATATCAATATTGTTAACATTATACTTACCGACTTATATTCCTGGTATAACTAGGGGCACGAATGATAGAATTATGATGATGAATGGCTGCTAAGTTCCATTTAATGATAGATACCTTTCCAATATTGACCATGGTGTATTTAGTTTCTCTAATCTGGAATTATATTGGGGAGGCTGCTGTCATCCGTGAACTACAGATGAAAGACAGGTGCTCCAAAGTACCTTGCAAATATAACGGCTCTTCCAGAGATTTTCAGCCAATAATCAGTATTTGTGAACTACTTTCTCAACCTTTAATGAATAGAATGCACTTGAGTCCACATTTTCTTAACCCCTATAACGTAGTTGTCTCTAATAAGCTAGTAGCCGTAATTGTTTTTGAAATTTAATGTGAAGAATAACCGAGTTTGTAATGTCTTCCTTTACACAGCGCAAAAATGGCAACAGTTGCAGTCGAAACGTTTTTCAGAGAAAAGAAAATTTGGATTTGTGGATGCCCAAAAGGAGGACATGCCACCTGAGCACATCAGGAAGATAATCCGGGACCACGGAGACATGACAAGCCGCAAGTACCGTCATGATAAACGTGTCTACTTGGGCGCACTCAAGTACATGCCTCATGCTGTCATGAAGCTGCTCGAAAACATGCCCATGCCCTGGGAGCAGATACGTGATGTCAAAGTTTTATATCACATCACTGGTGCTATAACCTTTGTTAACGAGATTCCGTGGGTTATTGAACCCGTTTACATCGCTCAGTGGGGCACCATGTGGATCATGATGCGTAGGGAGAAAAGAGATCGACGCCACTTCAAACGTATGCGTTTTCCCCCATTTGATGATGAAGAGCCTCCCTTAGATTACGCAGACAATGTATTGGACGTGGAACCCTTAGAACCAATTCAAATTGAAATGGATCCAGACGAAGACAGCGCAGTTGCCTCGTGGATTTACGACCATAAGCCGTTAATTGATTCCAAATTTGTAAATGGTTCCACGTATCGTAAATGGAATTTAACATTGCCGCAAATGGCGACGTTGTACCGCTTGGCGAATCAACTTCTTACAGACTTAGTAGATGATAATTATTTTTACCTGTTTGACTCGAAGAGCTTTTTCACTGCCAAAGCTCTGAACATGGCTATTCCCGGTGGACCAAAGTTCGAACCGCTCGTCAAAGATAATTCTGCCGGCGACGAAGATTGGAATGAGTTTAACGACATCAACAAAATTATTATCAGACAACCAATCAGGACGGAATACAGAATAGCTTTTCCATATTTATACAATAATTTACCTCATTACGTTCAACTTTCATGGTAAGTTTTTATTTAATATAAGTTTATATACTTATTAAATGGTACTACAAAAATGTAAAAAATATATATCATATCGTAGAATCAATTAAGGGTCTTTTAAAAAACTATACCAATATATTCTCGATTATAATATTACTTGATAATTTTCTTATTCAACCGGCGAATGGTGCAGAGCCCTCGTTGAGTTATTAATTTTAAGGTTTATAGGTGGTGGTTATCTAAAATTTTAATATTTTAAGCATTTGATTTTTATATGTATTTATATATTACTATTTCTTGATTTGTATATATAATTGGGCATATTTTTGACCAAAAATGAAATTCTCACCTACCACAAATTAGTATATTCATATTTATTGTATAGGTAAAGATAAATGTTATACATTGTGGGATAAAATATATGCTATAGATAAAATTGTTTTTCATCAAGTTATATTTGTTAAACAATGCTGATAATGCACACATAAGTAGTTTATATTGTTAGTATTTTGTCAATACTGCTCGGTGGATATCAAGCGAAGCAGGCTTTGGAAAACTTTATTTTTTATTTTATTATGTATTTTGCTGTTTCTTGATACATTTTATTTTACTGTCCCGTTATAATTTTATTGCTTTCTTTGTTATTCGATAAATAATATTCTAACCAGCTTCTATGGAGAAATATAGATAGACACGAGTAGTCCCCTTAATGTATGGAATTCCCTGGTCGAACGCTTTACGTGCGGTGCGTGGACGATATGACGACCTTCTGTCTTTAAAACGGCCCGGGTAAACAGTGGGTTCTTTCGGAGTTTTATGTTTTTAGTTGTAGACCAATGTTTCCCGTCTGTTCGCGTCATTTTTTATTTATCCACAATGCATTAACCCCTGGACTCCGTAGAACGCATATATGCGTTCGACCGCTCGGACACCTCTGTGTCCGTTGACACCGTAGGACGTATATATACGTCCGCATTAGCCGCTTGATTTTGATTATTTTTGGTATTATTTCAGTATTATTTATTAACTTGACGTTTTTTTCATTGAAAATCACAACAAAACAATTTTGTTTTTTTTTTTTTCCATTTTAATGCAGTTTCTACTACTATTTATAAATGTGTATTGAAAATACACTAATGTACTACCTTTCCAATATCTATAACTTTTTTTTAACTTTTTTGTTTTTTCCGAAAACTGTACATATTTTGGAAGACTTTTAAATTATAATTTATAGTTATAAATATATGAAAATGTAAAAAAAAGTGTTGATTTTGTTTATTTCGTATATTAAAAAAAAAAAAATGGCAACATTTTTATTTTTTCTTCTTTAATTTACGAGACAAACATAATCAAAGTGATATGGTGTAATAGAAAATTTTACGGTGAATCCGATGATACCAGATTTGTAAAGATTGAACGACTCATGCCTGCACTATGGATTTTATAGTAGTGAGTGATTTTTCAAGGTCAATAACTACGGAGTCATCGGCTTTTGGCGCCAAAATTTTTGGCGGAAACTACGGAGTTTACGGGTTAAAGATCTGTCTCTTATCTTGTATTTTCCAAATATAATTATCTTTGTTTTGAAATATATCTAAGACTATAAGGCTATGAATATGGATCCAATTATCCTCATATTCCAAAAGATTACCTATGAACAATTTCAAATTTTAACTTTGTCCTTATTAGTACATTCAAGATGTTTTTTTTTAACTATTTGTATAATAAACTCAGATCAGTCGCCCGTTCGAATCCGCAGATTATAGTCATACCATTTTTAACACTTCATTACCACCATCTACTCTGACCCCCTAGCACAAGCACATTTAGCTTAGTTGAGTACAACCCAAAATAATTGTATATGGCCTAGGTAATAATGCTTCTTTAAAAAAAAGGGTATCGATTTTTTGTCGCACTGTAACCTGTGCCACACGACGCACCTCTAGAATAATTACCTCTAATAATTTTTTATTGTGCTGTGGCAATATTTCAAATTGAAAAGGTAATACTTTATTAGAAGTTAAGAAACATTCAGCAAAAATATATAACTAGAGATCTATGCATCAAAAGTGCATTAAGATTGGTTATACTGGATACTGCAAGTTTATTGGGTGGAAAATAACTAAACACAAAAATTAAATAAAAATGTTGTCACGTTATACAGAAACTGGTAAATATTATACTTACTTAATATTATAAGACACTAAGAATTATAGTCTAATAATTGCTATTAATTTTTTTTATTTCAACATGTTTGCAAAACTAAAAGTGGCATTATATCTAAAGTATTGTTTCGATTGTTAATCACTTTTCGCTCTATGACCACTATATATCAATCATTCCAAAATTATTTCCTTATAAGAAAGATATATTTTCCTTTTTATTACATAAGGTATCACACGCCCAATGTGGTCTTTATCAAAACTGAAGACCCAGACTTGCCTGCATTCTATTTTGACCCTCTGATTAATCCAATATCACATCGGCATGCGGTGAAGAGTCTGGAACCAGTTCAAGAAGAAGATGACTTTCAGTTGCCTGATGACTTTGGTCCCTTCTTGCAGGAAACGGCCCTTTATACTGACAATACTGCCAACGGTATATCTCTGCTGTGGGCCCCTCGCCCATTTAATATGCGATCCGGTGAGTTATGTAAAATTGCTTACTAAACTTTTGTCTAAAACAAGATGGTTATATTGTTTCATTTAAAATCTGTTACTTATTTTAAAAAAAAACTCAAAACTACAAAAGCTCATCAATCTTTCGAGGAATTGCTACTTTTATTTTTATTGACAATGTTATAAGGTATCGATACTGATTTCATTGTGAGTTTGTAGTAAGGATGAAAGGGCGGGCAGTATGGGGAAGGGAAGGTAACCTTGCAAGGGGCTTCCTTTTGAATGTTTTTAATTTGTAAAATTACCATTTGCATTATTCTAATAAAAGTTTAATTCACCAATTATTTATTTAAAATCAATAACAGAGGATTCCGCTGTTATTAGTTTTACCTAGGTTAAAAAGAAAAATTGAGCTACATTCAACGTAAGCTGTAATATAATTTAATTCTACTTTGTATATTCTGTCTTTCATACTCTGTTATAGACAGTTAAATAATTTGTATTTAATTAATGTGAATTCGGGTGATTTGAACTTATGATCTGAAGGTTATGAATTGAAAGTTCTCTTAGAAAATTGTTTCACTGCCATTTTCAGGCCGTTGTCGGAGAGCAATTGACGTTCCTTTGGTGAAGACTTGGTACAAAGAGCACTGCCCCCCTGGCCAACCCGTAAAGGTTCGAGTTTCTTACCAAAAGCTGCTCAAGTATTATGTACTCAATTCTCTCAAGCACCGATCTCCAAAACCGCAGAAAAAGAGGTACTTTTTACAATAATTCAATGTTTTTGCTATATCCTGCTCATTCTTTCTGTTCATAGATTAAATTTATGGTTAAACAAATTCTGCATTAGCTACAGAGAAGCTATGAAAAGTTTTGCACTATTAAGCTCTATTGAAAAAATAAAATATATATATCTTTGATGTAAATAGAAAACAGGTATGAAAAAAAAACCAAGAAAATGCTTCCATGGTAAGATGAGATTACATTCCTCAACCACATAATGAGAGGTTCAAAATTTGTACTTTCTAGGCTCATTTTTTAGAGGAGAAAAGCGAGAGGAAGTCAAAAGTGAGAATGGCCTTTAATGGAAAGCAGTTACTGAAAAAAAAAAATTATAAAACTAAGTTTTACTGTAAGAAGGGTTTAGAATGTTAATTGCTGAACTCCAATACAATAATGATTGATGCATTAGTGAAATTAGGCTTTGACAAAATTCAACTTTTACTCATAGAAAAGTAAAGAACCTTGGACTTATAAAGGTCTCCGTTAGCTTTCTGAATGTTAAAGAGTTCATCACGATGAGGTTTTAACCTTGGCAACAGACCTACAACCTATAGGTGTGTGGGTGGTTTATGCCAAAAATGACTTATTGCTAATATTTTTTTTTAATGCAAATGTAATTAATCTATGAGAAAAATAAATTTTAATTTCAATCAGCTATAAAATAAAAGCAAATTTAAAAAAAAAAATTGAGTTGTTAATACTTGAGTACTTAACACAAAGACCACTATTCACATTAATAAAAATGAAAAATTATCAAAATCTAGTTATCAAAGAGGTTATTAATATAATGTACGTATTATTTGTTTATAAAGAATATCCTGAGACCATTCCAGGATATTTATGTTTCGTATTACGAGTAAAAAATTTTATTAAAAGAATGCAAAAATAGTTTATCCCCAAGTTATTTTTTTTAAAGCTCTAGTGTAAATTGATTGCGTGCGGTCAAGGAACCTGGTCGTCACGAGCGGACGATCAGCTGGCGTTTTTATTGGTTCTCGGAAACCTATTATATGATTTAAGTTTTTACATATTAAAGTTTTGTTTGAATGTAATTGCCAGTATTATAAGTAATTAATTAAACAAACGTTAACTCATTAGGTATATCAATTGAAAAATTGCAATGTGTATCCACCAAAGTTTTGAAAATTTAACTTCAAATACTTTATTATAATTTGTTGAAATCAATCATTCAGCTTGAAGAGCATTTTGCATTTTGTAGTTCTTCAATAATCTAAATATTTTGATGTCATTTTGCAGATATTTATTCCGTTCTTTTAAGTCAACAAAATTTTTCCAAACTACGTCAATTGACTGGGTGGAAGCTGGTTTACAAGTATGCCGGCAGGGTTACAATATGCTCAACCTACTCATCCACCGAAAAAACTTGAACTACCTTCACCTGGATTACAATTTCAATTTGAAACCAGTAAAGACGCTCACTACAAAGGAGAGAAAAAAGTCACGGTTTGGAAATGGTTAGTATATTTTATTCTATGAGTCTATGGTTCTATGTTACTGATACATCCAATTAGTAACCCGGTGTTTTTATTTTTTTTTACCAATAAAACTATCTACCATCTACCACTTTTAATAATAAGCAACCATCTTTCATGACAAAATAAAAAATGTAGCTTAGCTGAGTCAGATCAAAATAAACTCATTTATATTTATTTCCACTTCAAGGAATTTTGTAGTAAAATTTAAAATAGCCTATATTTTAGAAAAGTTAATAAGGTTTTTGAAATAGTATTGATACATAGTTTTCACAGAATCATAATTTTAAGGTATTCTGTAATAACTCAAAATCTAAAAATCGGATTGCCACCCTACGGTTATTTTGTTTTTCAACCGGGGTACATGGCAAGTTAAATGATTGTTTGTAATTATTTTTTTAATCTAGCAAAAAATTCATTTTTTTTTAAATATCACTCTTTACGGTATAGTATATTTTGAGTTTGATCCTTTGGTCAATTTGTTATGAACAGATTAAACATTAAAAGTTTCCTGGCCAAAATTAGTAATGATAAAATATTATTTTCCACAGCGTTCCATCTGTGTCGGGAGATCCTTCGTCTGACAAAACTCATAGTGGACTCACACGTTCAGTATCGCCTGAACAATGTAGATTCATTTCAGCTTGCCGACGGCTTGCAGTACATATTTGCTCACGTCGGTCAGCTGACCGGAATGTACAGATACAAGTATAAGCTAATGAGGCAGATCAGAATGTGCAAGGATCTCAAGCATCTAATTTACTACAGATTCAATACGGTGAGCATGTTTTTTAAACGATTTAAGCTTTTTCTTTATTTTGTAAAGATAAGTTGAGAGACATTTATTTAGAATAGATTTCAATGGAAATGGCAAATTGGATAATGATGAACAGCGTAGGGGTCCCGAAGCCAGTGAGACCATGTGCACTGGGAGCGATATGTCCGATTCCTCATTGAGTAATGTACCGATGATGGAGTCACACATTGTTCGATTATACGCATACTGAATCCAACCGCCAACTGAATAGTTCTCATAACATATTTCTTAACAGGTTAACTGTCGGTCCCGCCATTTGGGATTATCGTTGTGTCGCGAGAAAATGTCTCCGCCAAATGGTGTACGGCGGACTGTTGAATTTTTTACTTCAGCACGTGTGGACATAAAGCTATGTTATTTTGTGCAAAGCCATGTTATTTTTACAAATTCTAGGATGTGGGGCGGGATTTTGTAAAAAGAGAAGTCATTTCTATTCATTAGGGTATTATATCGTTTTTCAAATTTATGAACAAAGACCTCAAACATAATACTTACTGTTTTCTTTGAATAAAAAACATATCTTTAAATACTGGCTACATAACTAATAAAAAGTAAAGAGATTTGAAGATATACCTAGAAGGGATGAGGCAGCTGCAAGCTATTCCAAAAATGTTTTCATATTTTTTTAGGCTACTTTTCGCTTAATTAACAATTTTATTAATTTGGCCTAAGGTGTTGATCGTTTCCTGTTTGGATTGTGATTTACATAGTGAAATGTCTAGAATTAAAAGTGTTTTAAATTTTACTGTATTTAATGAAAATTTATTATAAATGTTGTAATAACTAAAAAATATGTTTTTTGTTAAGGGTCCAGTATCGAAAGGTCCCGGCTGCGGTTTCTGGGCTCCAGGATGGAGGGTGTGGCTGTTCTTCATGAGAGGCATTACTCCACTTTTGGAACGATGGCTTGGCAATTTACTGTCCAGGCAGTTTGAAGGGCGACATTCTAAAGGTACCAAGGATAGGCGGCAGATGCTTTACATTTTCATACTTGTACAACACTTAAACAGAATAAACTTTGAATATTATCTGCCCTGTCAGCAAAAATGCAGCATCTCAATAGTCATTGAGCTCAATTCATAATATTAAAAAAAATTAAACATTATTCATATACATAATATATAACTAAAATGATACTAATTTACAACTACACATTAATAACTAAATGTCGTTTAAAAATAAAAGTCAAATAGGTAATAATTATAAATCAATGGTTGTCGAAACAAACTGCTTGTAATTTATTAAAACATTACGTAAATATGTCGGTAGATGCAAAACCAATGTTTTCAAACAATATGCAAAACCCATTAAAGCTTTACGGAGTAGAGCTATACTTCCATATACTCTACTTTACTTTATTCAGCACTGTTGGCTGAACAAACTCACATTATTCTATCGTCTTGGACTCATCGAATATTATTTCAAACTTTCAACCCGTTAATAAAGCGCTCGGGTACTGCGATCTGCCACTGACTCAGGTCACGGGTGTCATTCGTGTTTTCTTTGAAAGGTTATTGTAACTCAGACCCGAGGGATATTCGTTTGGAATGACTTTAAATCCGTAGATGTATCAACTAGTTTGAATCTGGTAGTATTGTTGTTTCACAAAGTAGTAGTTAAAAAAAGTAGTATTTTGACATTTTTCTGTCAATTTGATAGTACCGTTCATACCTTTGTTCCACACCATTGCAAACTCTTGACATCCTATCAATATAAGTAAAAAGCTTTAAAAAAAATAAAATATTTGGTAAAAGAATAAACTTGTTTCATTTCGACATTTCAATAATTTAAAACATATATGTGTTTCTAAACGTTTTAAAAATATATATATTAGTTTTAATTGGAAGGAGCACATCTCTATTCTAGACAACATAACTACAGTAAGATTTTTTGAAAAGTTACTTTAAAAAAGTGATGAAATCAAATATTGGTCACTGAGATAAGTGATTTTTTTAAAGTGTTAAGTAATTTGTCTTTCTCCTAATGTTGTGCAATTTAAATAACACACCGTACAATTTCATTACATTCTGGTAGATGTTGTGTCCAAACAAATCCTTGACAACACAAGAAAACAAAAGGACATCTCCTAATCTTCAAATGAATTATTATAGGTGTAGCAAAAACAGTGACAAAGCAGCGTGTGGAGTCTCACTTTGATTTGGAGCTGCGGGCATCGGTGATGCACGACATTGTTGATATGATGCCTGAGGGAATCAAGCAGAATAAGGCCAGAACTATTCTGCAGCATTTGTCCGAAGCATGGAGGTGCTGGAAGGCTAACATTCCTTGGAAGGTACATTTCTACTTTTTGTTACTACAAAATAATAAATATTAGGCGCAGTTCCGATTGCATTGTTGTCTTCGTGATGCAATTTATTCCAATGTAGAATAATTGATACATTCCTATCATTGATTATTGTAGCACAACAAACAACAGATTGGATAATGATGAACAGCGTAGGGGTCCCGAAGCCAGTGAAACCATGTGCACTGGGAGCAATGTGTCCGATTCCTCATTGAGTAACGTACCGATGATGGAGTCATACATTGTTCGATTATACGCATACTGAAAGCAATAAGTCCACACAAAATAAAGATTACGCATTTGTTTGTTGGAATTTTAAATATTGACATACTTTTGTTTCCGTGCAGGTTCCAGGTTTACCTACCCCTATAGAAAACATGATATTGCGCTATGTAAAGATGAAAGCTGACTGGTGGACGAACACGGCTCATTACAATCGCGAGCGTATCCGCCGCGGTGCCACCGTTGATAAAACCGTTTGCAAGAAAAACCTGGGACGGCTGACAAGGCTCTACCTAAAGGCAGAACAAGAGAGGCAGCATAATTACCTGAAGGTGGCTACATGCATACTTATAATGGCTTGGCTTTTATTATTCTTTAGATCTAGTAAATTCTACGGAGCTATGTTGTTTCTTAGCTCGACTGATCAAACATAAAATAATTTACTGAACTCTATTATACTTTATTATCTGGTAGAACTTTTAACTTTACAAGAGTTTGTAACTTATTGGTATTACATTACTTAAAATTTTTTTTTTGTTAAATATGAAATAAGATTGTGGCCACATATGTGGCTTATATCGTCACAAATCACTTTTGTGGCCATATAAGCAATTATTGAGATAATGGTTACCTTTTTTGACAATAAAATATTTTTCTTTTTTATTTACTAAGAATATCATTAATTACTAATCTGTTTTTAGGATGGTCCATACATATCACCAGAAGAAGCCGTAGCGATATACACAACGACCGTCCACTGGCTCGAATCTAGGCGCTTTGCTCCCATTCCGTTCCCTCCCCTCTCCTACAAACATGACACCAAGCTGTTAATCCTGGCCCTGGAAAGGCTCAAGGAGGCTTACAGTGTTAAGTCAAGGCTAAACCAAAGCCAGCGAGAGGAACTGGGCCTAATTGAGCAAGCTTATGACAATCCGCACGAGGCTCTATCCAGGATCAAACGGCATTTGCTGACCCAGAGGGCTTTCAAAGAGGTTTGTGTTTTGGCCTTTATTATTGTTTACTAGTAATATTTTCTTTAGAGGTGATTTTTCTACTGGTATGTAAAGCGGATTGGAAGGTGCAATAATATTAATATCTTGTTTAATTTATTTTGTACGAAGTGTTTCTCGGAAAGAAAATGTTTGTTTAATAAAAACTATCCACGGTATTTTGATCTAACATTAACAGAGATTCATTAGAACTTCAAATCTTACAGAATATGCAAAGACCCTCCAAACTAATACAGGCCTGTAATAAAGGTTTGTTACGACCATCAATACCATTAATTAAACATGATTTTGTTGGTGTACTAGGTAATAAAAATATATTGCCATCAATATAGGAATACATTCATTTAGATGTTCGATGACACTGGTCGGTTTAAAGCACTCAAGTCAGGTATGAAATACCCTGAAGGGAACTTTCCTTAATAAGTTTGAATCCTTCATACAATGAAAACCCTTTTATTTTATGTCTAGTGGTCTATTTTATGAAATTCACTTTGTAGCCAGTGTAGTATTTAGCAGCGGTGTGCGAATAGTGAGAACTGATTATTTTTACTATAATGTTTTACATTATTGGGTACTAGCTTCAATTTGTCTCTAAACTGTTTATTGACCTGATATACTCATTATTTCTAAAGAATTCTTTCGAAACGAAAAATAGAAACTAGATTATTTGGTTTTTTTTTATTGCCAAAAACGATAAAATATGAAATTTGTGCAGGTCGGCATAGAGTTTATGGACCTGTATTCCCACCTGGTACCCGTTTACGATGTGGAACCTTTGGAGAAGATAACGGATGCGTACCTCGATCAGTATCTCTGGTATGAGGCGGATAAGAGGCGTCTTTTGCCGCCATGGGTGAAGCCTGCCGATTCAGAGCCACCGCCTCTGCTCGTGTACAAGTGGTGCCAAGGTATAATTATTTGAACCATAGTTTCGCTGTACTGTTAAATTCTATGATATGCGGATTCCAATAGACAAAACTATAGTGGCTGTGGAGTGGCTCAGTGGTAGAGTAACAGAATAGGTGCATGCATCAACATGGCACTCTTAATTCTAAGTTGTGCTCTGACTGTCATACAAGCCATTTAAGTGTTGGTGTTTAGAAGATTCACCGTTAATGAAAGTGCCTGGTGTGTGCGTTGTGGCAAAGGAGATTTATATCAACATCCATCCCCTTGTTGCAAACCTCACGCCAGTTGCTATTCGTTTCTACTATCAAGCCGATACTTTCTACGAGACTACAGGAAAATTGTGGCATGGTGGTGAGTAAATTGATAAATTCTTATTGCTTCCAGTAGCTCATGTCCTCTTCAGAGTATTTTTGGAGCTTCCAACAGAGCGTGTTTGTTTAGCCACACTATCACTCAGAAATAATGTTTTTTTTTTAACCAATCACCTTCATCCCTCTCCCAAAATATGATAAAACTCTCATGGAAAACCACTTTCATGTAAGTAATGCAACAGTGGTCAATCTAAAACCAATTTTTCATAAATCAAGAAATATGTTTTTAACATACCTAAATTTATATGAACAGTTACTAGTAGTATTACAAATAATTTTATTATTGTATGACTTGTGTTGTCGGAGTTCCACGCTATGTAAAAGCCATTCTTTTTTATAATATTAACATAATATTTTGTCAAGGTATAAACAACCTTCAAGATGTTTGGGAAGTGGGTGAAGGCGAATGCAACGTACTTTTGGAGTCAAGATTTGAGAAGCTTTACGAGAAGATTGATTTGACGCTTCTCAACAGACTCCTCCGTTTGATCGTTGACCACAACATAGCCGATTACATGACCGCAAAGAACAATGTTGTCATTAATTACAAGGTACGTTTTTTAGATTGACGAAGCAAAAATATTAACAATGCTAATTAATGATTTTCTCATTTTTTACGCCCTCATGAAAGGTAATTTCTTTTAAAACCGTATGCTTGTCTACTATTAACGAGGAAATCATATTTGACATCCATTCGCATCTTCTTACTATACGTTACATATATTATGTCCAAAAAGTTATCTAGTAGATTGTTTATTAACATTACATGGTATTAGACTAATAATAATAGTTATTTTGGTAGGTACTAAAGTTCTTACATAACCCATAGACCATTTCGTACCAAAAAGGCTTGAGAATGAATTCATTTCTAAGGAAAATTTAAAGAACTCACTATAAAATCCATAATGCAGGCATGAGCCGTTCAATCTTTACAAAACGGGTATCATCTGATTTACCATGAAATTCTCTATATCACTTTGATTTTCTTATATCTTGCAATTTTTTTTTTTAAAACAAAACTGCTTTTATCGATTTTTCCTGTTCTCCACACTATTTTGACAAGTTTTGACAAATATTTGTCACTTTTGCACTTTCAAATATACGTTAGATATATAAACTACACAATACACACTTACAATACAATACACACTTCAATAAATGCACAATATACACTTCAATAAATTCTGAGGAAATAATTGGCTCTTTGCGATTCCAATGGTGCAAACCTCAAGTCAATGAATCGTACTGTTTAGTAGGCAGAAATGATCAAATGAAGTGGAGAAATGCTTCATCATGCACACGCAACGTTTGGGCCGTCGGCCGGTAAGAGTTAAAGTAAAGATTTCAGTTATTGCTTTGCTCAATAATATATGGATTTTACTTTTAACAAATTATGGATATAGGTATGGGTTGTAATTTTTTTGTTATACAGGGGAATTTTATCTGATACACATCCTTTTAGGGGTTTATTCTACAATTCAAACTGAACAACTTTTGTTCTAAAGTTTTTCAACGTATCAAAACAAGTAGGTAAAATGCACAACGGAAAAAATCCTACCAACATTAAAGCAAATGGTCACCTTATGTGGCTCCTACTCTTGCAAGGGCCATTGAACCATTATGCGGAGGCTAGAGGCTAGTGTAGAGGGAGAGGGGGAAATAAATGGTGCACGGCCCCATGCTGCGTGGATGACGGGCAAACCAATTTTTTAAAAGAAAAACTGGTATTATCTAAGTTTTTTTCATACATTTTAGATTTCAACTGAGACATTTGAAATGGTGCATAAATAATTAAGAAACTTATAGTTTTCCCGAAATCAAAGTTTTATCGAATTCGAACTGTACCTTCATAAAATGAAATATACGTGGGGGCAATTTACATTTGTTTTTAAATGCTCTCAGGTAATTTATGTCCGGGTTTGAATGTGTTACTAAGTTTTTCTTTTTAATTCAGGACATGAATCACACAAACTCATACGGCATAATCCGTGGCCTACAGTTTGCCTCGTTTGTGGTGCAATACTATGGGCTTGTACTAGATTTGCTCGTGTTGGGCTTGCAGAGAGCCAGTGAGATGGCTGGACCGCCGCAGCTTCCAAATGACTTCTTACAGTTCCAAGATGGGCCCACCGAAGTCTCACATCCTATAAGGCTCTATTGCAGATACGTTGACAAAATACACATTTTCTTCAGGTAGTTTTCTCCTCAATGTATTTTTTCTACTTTTTAATCAAATATATCAAAAGTTGAAAATAGATTTCTGAATATATGCTTTCGCTATGTGTAAATTGATCTTGGCGGAAAACTTTAATTATTTTTTCTATTTCAGATTTTCTGCTGAAGAGGCCCGCGATTTGATTCAACGCTACCTTACTGAGCATCCGGATCCTAACAATGAAAACATAGTTGGCTACAACAACAAGAAGTGTTGGCCTCGAGATGCGCGCATGCGCCTCATGAAACACGACGTTAATTTGTGAGTAAAAGTATTTATATATAATAAACACTTCTTATTCTTCATCACCTTTCACCTAAAACAAAACAGTGATGAAATAAAAAGTCAACCCCCCCCTTCCTTCTCCCCTCTCCTTCAAAACTCCCACTTCACAAAAAATGTCATATGCTCCAATAAAAACTTAATGCCTTTTTGATCATATGATCGAGTGATACATTAAACCTTATGTGAAAATATATGTATTTTTTTCAATAAAATTACATATATTCAATATGTTCAAATTATAAAAAAAAAAACAAGGAATGAATAAAATTTACATAAATATTTTGAAAATGTAATTTTTTGGTAAATTAATAATAAAGGGAATATCTCTCCTATTTAATTCTATTTACAATGACATTGCTAAATAAAATCAGTTAAAAAGATGTAATATATATCTATTCATTTATATTTTTAAAAAATTGTCTGTGTTTATTTGTCAACATGTCACAATTTAGAGTAAACAGACCGCCAATCACTGCGATACTTCGAAATTTATCTCTTCAGCATCTTGGAGTATTGTTGGAGTCTTGGACAATTTTAGACTAAAATTTCACAATAAAATTTTATATAGAATACTAAATCCAAATGTTTTCACATAAAAATATATTTAAAGTTATGAAATATATTTTAATTTCTTTCCTTGTCGACAAATTTGAAATATTGCGGACATTGTGGTATATTTTTTTAATTCTTTGACACGTCGATGCATAAAAAACAATTGTAAAACATTTTCCTACATGTTTATGTAATATTATCCGCTTTTAAAATTAACATTGTATTACACAGTATGCCAAATCTTTCTATTTATTGATGAAATAAAAGTAATATGTTTCACAGGGGCCGTGCAGTTTTCTGGGACATAAAAAATCGGCTTCCACGCTCAGTTACTACCGTGCAATGGGAGAGCAGTTTCGTTTCTGTCTACTCCAAGGACAATCCTAATCTCCTGTTTAATATGTGTGGGTTTGAGTGCAGAATTCTTCCAAAGGTGATTGTTGGACATTTTAAAATTCAGTACATTATAAATATATTTTTTGGAAAAGGAAACTGTATTTAGAAGTGGAAATATATTAAACAATATTAGTATAAATATCGATAAAATATAAAAATAGCTTATTTTAACATTTCGTTTTATTTTAAGAATTAATAGGTTTTCTCATTCCAATATGTAAGCGCATAATGTATATTTTATATAGGCTTAATAAATTTATTAGACAATTTTATTTAAACTTAATATTTTAATTTAACGTAAGACAACAAGTCAAAGTAACAAAAAAAATATAGTTGTCCTGTACTAAACTAGATTGTCTGTAATTAAATGAAGAAAGTAATTGGTCTAAGTATTTCTTCTCCATTTCGGTTAATTATGATAGTGTTAATTCTCCTTGCAGCTCTTATCTAACACATTAAATTTATTTTGTTGGTGCTAGAAATACCTAGATAATATTTTATAAATTTAGTCGATAATGCAACTCGAATATATTCAACGCTGTTCTTGTTAAAGCGTTTTCTTTATTTAAATTTTTCGTATGGGCATAATGATTTACTTTTGTTAACACCAGGTCCGTGCCTTGGCAGAGGAAGGTTTGCACCGAGACGGAGTGTGGCATTTGCAGCACTGCATCAGCAAGGAGAGGACGGCTCACGCACACTTGCGCGTTGATGATGACAGCCTTCAGAGATTCCACAACAGAGTCAGGCAGATTCTCATGGCCTCCGGCTCCACCACCTTTACAAAGATCGTCAATAAATGGAACACGGCGCTGATAGGTTGCTATTTATTTTCTTACTAATATGCTTGTATGAGGGTTTTTGATTAAAATACTTGGTAGTAGCTAAGTATACCGCTATACATAAACAGATAGACATTAAATTTTAGATAACCAGGTTTATATTTATTAATTAATACAATTCTAAATCCTTAATTCTATTTTCTAACCTTTTATATTTTTGTTGTAACAACTGAAATTCTATTTATTGTGCTAATGGACAACATAACGAAACAATCCAAGAACAGGACCCGGGCTAATAAATCTTATTATATTTACTCACAGGTCGTAAGTACTATTGCTAATACTGAAAACTCTTTACATGATAACTTAAATATTTGGCATGAGGACTAAAATCAAGATTATGAGCACAAGCAACGTGCTTTTTTCCTACCATGTGGATAGATCACATCTTTCAAATATTTATTTTTCTATGTAAAAAAATACACGAGAAAAAAACGTATGAGAATAGTATTAAAAACACAATATAATACCATATAGGCCAGGGGTGCTCAAACTTGAACTGCTGGCGATCTACCTCAATATTTTTAGACTACTTACGATCGACTCTGAGAGACTGCAAGTGTGTGTGATGCAGGGTCGTCGTACATACACGATACACCCTACCTACCTAGGTAGGGCGTACCGTAGCATATATAGATATTAGCTTTCTGCACGGTGCTCAAACGGTCGATCGCGATCGACCGTTTGAGCACCCCTGATATAGGCCATAGAATAATGATGACATTGTGATCCTTCAGCTACTATGGTTTAGATATATTTGAAGAATCCAGTACAACAACCACGAGGACGATCTTTTACTTTAATCCCATCAAGCACCCTGGAAACATGCATTACAATGTCACAAAATCAACTATAGTTACTGAAAAAATCCTAACAGAAATAAAATCAGAATAACCGAGTTAGGTTATATATTAAAAACATTTTTTTTAATTTTTCCTAGGTCTAATGACATATTTCCGAGAAGCTGTGGTCAACACGCAGGAGCTGCTTGATCTCCTGGTGAAGTGCGAAAATAAAATCCAGACACGTATTAAAATTGGTTTGAATTCCAAAATGCCTTCCCGATTCCCTCCCGTGGTGTTCTACACTCCAAAGGAGTTGGGCGGTCTCGGGATGCTGTCCATGGGGCATGTACTAATACCGCAGGTAAGAAGGTCTTCCTAAAATTCTTTACTTTAGTGTCCATTTTATTGGATCTCTCTTGTGTACAATATTGTATTTAATGCAAAAGTTAATTATCCTCCGGTCAAGAATATTCATGGTCAAAAGAATTTGTTTTTATATTTTCTATAATTTACAAGGAGTGTGTTCTTTGGAATCATTGAAGTTGTGTCTTCCTTATTTTATCATTACTTATCCAAATATCGAAAAATGTGACCAAAGTAGCCTTGAGTATGTCCTTCCTGCTCAACACCAGATGTTTTTTTAAAAATGGTAATCAATTTTGCTGGAGTTGGTTAATATTTATAAAGGAATGTCGCATTGTCTTACCTTTGCGAGAAACCTGCCTAGGCTCCGTTTCCCTGCTGTAGTAGGCAGGCTTCTTCAAAGCAGACACTCTATTTCGATAGGGCTCTATCGACTATTTGTTTTAATATTAATTAAAAACAACTTCCACTTGAGGGGACTCAACCTGGTTATTACTCCATACAAACGCTGTAGTATTGTGACTCTCTTATTTGTAGATGTAGAAGAAAAATAATAGTAGCTATCGTTTTATCTTCTAAATATTTAGGCTTCTATGGGATTAACAAGTTGAATTTTTATTTTGTCTAAAAGTTAAGAGCCTCATGAAGTCTGTATTTTGACCATACATTTTATCACATGTTTAGACGTAAATATCTTATTGACAGAATACAATCATCGATAAAATAAAACAACAGAAGTATAGTTTATTTTATAAAGTTGCAAATTCAAGTAAATTTTTAGACAAATTGATTCTGTTTTATATAATTAAGCAACAACAGTACAGAGTATGAAACTCTTCACTTTTTAATCTCACTGAATTTACAAATACTATTTTGTTAATAATTTTTACTAATAGATCATTGGGCTTACAATTTCACATAAATACATTATTTACGTCGCATTGGTTGGTCAGTGACGACGTGCTGTAGCGATTGCTACAGAAAAAATAAACATTAATATGGTTATAACTGCCCAAAATTATTATTTCTATATTTTTTTTAAATAAGTTAACATTCGACTTTTTTGTTTTCAATAGTCTGATCTGCGATGGTCGAAGCAAACAGACGTTGGAATAACCCATTTCCGGTCAGGAATGAGTCACGACGAGGACCAACTCATACCGAACTTGTACCGGTACATCCAACCCTGGGAGTCTGAGTTTGTTGACTCCCAGCGCGTCTGGGCAGAATACGCACTCAAGAGGCAGGAGGCCAATGCGCAGAACAGGTAAGCAACTCCCGTTTTCGCCAAAAATTGATTCTACAAATAACCTTAATAAAAATATTTGGGTTATTTAGGCACTTTTAGTCAACGGAAAAACCAATGTTAACTAAGGTAGATAAAAGATTTAAAAAAATGTAACATTCGTGGCTGCAAAATCTATGGCCGGTAAAATATTTATTTAACTTTTTTTGTCAACTGTATATTATTTCGGACCGCTCGTTTTCAATTTTAAAATGTTCATAATATATGTTTGTCACACTGCAATTTATTGCTAGTTCGTTTAATCATTATAACATTTATTTATTTCAATGTATATAAAAATCAATCATCACCACCACCACCCCTCCCACCATCTCCCTGACTCTAGCACGGACACATTTGGCCTAGTTGAGTAGTGCTAAAAATAATTGTATATGACCTGAAAAATGGTCTACAATTAGTTTTATAACATTTATTATGTTGTAATTATTTGATTTCAATGTCATCATATCTATAAATAAAAGTAGTATTGTAATGGCATTAGTTAGGGAATAAAGAAGATTTAAGTCAACCAGTATATAACGCTGGTGGACCAGGAATTGAACCTCGGATTTCTCGTTAAACCTCTAGACTGCGCTAGTATATGTTTCTTCATTTAATATGTTTCTTTTATTTAGTTTGATTTATGTATTAGTATTCTCATTTGCTCTGACCAATTTTCAATATGATATTGAGAGAAATATTTTTCCATATAAAACTTGATAGTATACTTGAAAAATTAAATTACACTTACACTTATTAAATTTTTTAGGCGGCTGACATTAGAAGACCTCGAGGATTCATGGGATCGTGGAATACCCCGAATAAATACGCTTTTCCAAAAGGATAGGCACACACTTGCCTACGATAAGGGATGGAGGATCAGAACTGAGTTCAAGCAATACCAGGTATATATTTGTATTTGTTCTTATGTGTAAAATATAAAATGATAACAGCAAAAGATACTTTAGCCTATATTTAAACAAATTTGTAATTAACTTTTATAGGTTCTGAAGCAAAATCCATTTTGGTGGACGCATCAACGTCACGATGGTAAACTATGGAACTTGAATAATTACCGTACAGACATGATTCAAGCCTTGGGAGGCGTTGAAGGCATACTTGAACACACTCTTTTTAAGGGCACTTATTTCCCTACTTGGGAGGGTCTTTTCTGGTAAGAACATTTTAGGTATTAATAAAATAAATATGATAAATAATAAAATAATTTTGTCAATTTTGGCATATGATTGATTCATTAAGAGTTTCATAATTGGGTATAGCAATTTAAGTAACAATTAATAGCGTAGCTGCCATTGAAACTCAGATTAATATCAGATTCATCTCTGCTGAGCAAAAATAGTGTAATTAATTTTGTGTAATAATAAAGGTTAAATTGTGTAAAACAGTGTTCATTATTTCAATTTACAGGGAAAAAGCTTCGGGTTTTGAGGAATCAATGAAGTACAAAAAATTAACCAACGCTCAGAGATCCGGTCTCAATCAGATTCCCAATCGTCGCTTTACTTTGTGGTGGTCGCCTACCATAAACAGAGCCAATGTGTACGTAGGATTCCAGGTAAAGTATTTAGGTACATTCCAACCACTTTAGCCTAGCATGTTATCGACTTAGCAGCTTCAATATGACTCCAGCTCAACAACAGAGTTTCTGATTGAAAGGATCCAGTGGTAGACACAATCTTACAGATTTTTTAAGATTTCATAGTCTGACCCATAAGTTACATTTCTGTCTCTTATTAAGATGACTGTACAAGTTAAGCGAAAAAGGGCCTTTTCTATGGGATCTTTTAAATGCCAGGAAGAGGAGGTAAATATTCTCAACAGTGGTTTACTTTTTGTAGTCAATCAGTGGAGCAATTTCTAACCTGCAGTTAATCAGTTTTTATTGCAACATCGCTACCGTCATCCATTACCATCTGTTGCGAGCCTCTACGCCCCATTACCTCTTACCTGATCGTCTCTTAATTTATAATGTACTTTTAATGAAAGAAAAGAAAGTGGGAGAAATCTTTTATCGTTTATTGGTTTACTACATTGAGGTCAAAACCATTAAAATTAAGCTGTATACTCTGCCTCATTTTTCCTGAAAGTTATTACCGAAAAATATTTCTAGAAAAATGTAGAAATATTCAAGAAATAATATAAGTTTACAATATTTAACATACCCTACATAACATCTGTTCTTTCAAAGTGTGTAAATAACAACTCTGTTCTAATAATATTAATGATTAATTTCAGGTGCAATTGGATTTGACGGGAATTTTCATGCATGGCAAGATTCCCACTTTGAAAATCTCACTGATTCAAATATTTAGAGCTCACTTGTGGCAGAAGGTTCACGAATCCATCGTTATGGACCTGTGTCAAGTAAGTTCAATAGATGGATTCATTTCAATGTCATTTAACCTGACGTTACCCAGCCCGTAAAATGCAGACTCCCAAGTAACTATAAGAATTGAATAAATTATTTACTAGAAAACTATTATTATTAATATTGGCCACTTCAACTGACTTACAATTTATAAAAAAAATATGCTCTATCGAGAAAGTGAGTTGTACCCACAGCTAATATTTTATGTGTGACAATTTTAAAATGATTTAAATTACACCTCACATTTGATTTTAATGTTTTAACTATTGAAGCTGAATGATATATTAAATTGGTTTTAATATAATCTGTTATGGTTTTAGGTTTTTGATCAGGAATTAGATGCTTTGGAAATTGAAACTGTTCAGAAAGAAACAATTCATCCGAGGAAGTCTTACAAAATGAACTCGTCTTGTGCAGATATTCTGTTGTTCTCTGCATACAAATGGAATGTTTCCAGGCCATCACTGCTTGCAGATACCAAGTGAGTATTATAACACTTTGGTACATTTGTAAATTACCTATAATTTTAAAATAATCTTTATAATTTCATATGATGGATATGATCACCTACCTTATTTTGATGACATTACTGCTCCCAAAGCTTATCAAATGATTGGAGCGAAGCTCCCATGTGGTGACTCAAATGTCACTCTGTTCACGAACCAAGGCTCTAGAACTACAAGACCGATTTTGATAATTATTTTTTTAAAATGACCATGACAATGTCTTCTGTGCGTAGATACCAAAAAACATATACATTTGATTGCGCAAAGAATTATAAAAAATTAAATGGTAATCCCTATGGAGAAATACATTTATAACTAAACTCTGCTCCAATGTATGCCGCAGCGAAGCAAAGCGGCGCCCTAGTGTAAAATTACATGTTTAAAATGTAATGTTTACTTATGCCTTTCTGGAGTCAAACAATGTTTCTCAATGTACCACACACATTGAATCTATTATGTTAGTTTAGTTTTAGTTTTCATTTAATACCTACTAACTTTTAGTATTTGTATTGTAGAAATAATCATTAAGATATAACTGTTTTGTGTGTCACTGATGTTTCATTTTCCTGTAAATGATTTTGTTATCATATTCAAGGTAAAAAAGTTACATCCGTGATTTAGTAGTGTTAAGCCCTAAACATCATGATCATGATGTTGATGTCTGAGATAAAGGGGATATATTTTAAAATATTATTTTCAACCTCTAGGAAGCTACATAGGTAATATATAAGGCCATATAATCACCAAATTAAGTGTTTTGAAAAATAACATTTCAGGACTGTAAAGGTTAAATATTTTTATTACTTTTGACAATGCTGTCCGTAATTCTAAAAGTCAAAAGTGTCACCGAACTAAGTTGTCAGTTTACCCGGATATTAAACAATATAACTAGATAACAATTCAACGGATTGGTAACTGTGCTTGCCAGTTACCAATTCTTTTTTTTAATTAAAGGTTCAAAAATCCATAACCAATACTTTTAAAGCCTAAGATGTTAAAATACCACTAAAAAAGTCAACATTTTGTTTGAATGGCTGGCTATAATATTTTTTGCACCGACAAGTGGTGGCTGGCACCTCTATTGTTGAATAATATTAGCAATTAACCGGAGTTTCGCACACCATGATTAAAATGACTGAATCTCTTTTAAGAGGTGCAACTTTAATTTATAAACAGTTTAAAAATATTAAATTGTAGCTTTATTATAGTAGAATTTCAAAAACCTCAAGAAATATGCTAACATTTTATCTAAATGTATATACCCCTTCTGCTATTACTTTGATATAGTTATACAACTGCTAATTACACCTTTTTCTTTCTGGGAAACAAAAAGTTTTTTTTAACAGTTGGTTGATTATCACATTCAAACATTACTATATTTGACAATAGTTTCTAAACCTTATACAGGTGTCCCAAGACTTAAGGGGTGTATATCCCTATTGCGAGTAAGAAATTACGTAAAAAATGTGAAAACAATTCATTTTCCACATACCTATATTTATTTTATTTATTAAAGCGCTGGTGTCAATTCCCTTTAGTTGCGACACTGCTTCACAACTAAAGGCCCGATAGCATTGTCATTCAATTGCATCGGAGCTCTGGCAGACACAAGAAAACGGAGATTTAATATAATCACGTAAAGTTTACATTTTTTTTTCTCGAAAACTATGATGAATTAAAATATGTTATCTTAACAAATCATGTCTAATCGTAGGGCCAATTAGCTGGATTTTTTTTATCGGGAATGGTCTTGAAACACGATGTATGTATAACACAATTTTTACATTGTTTCAGAGATACAATGGACAACACTACAACGCAAAAATATTGGTTGGATGTTCAGTTGAGATGGGGAGACTATGACTCACACGACGTAGAGCGTTATGCAAGAGCAAAATTCCTCGATTATACCACAGACAATATGTCCATTTACCCATCGCCCACAGGACTGTTGATCGCTATTGATTTGGCGTACAATCTCCACAGGTTGGTTTATTATTATACTGGATAAAGGGATGTTCATTTAAAGATTTTTATAGATTTAGTAGTAATTTTAATCCCACACTTGTCAAAGTTAATGACACTCAATGAAGATTGAATATATTTGTTTTATGTTCAACAGCGCTTATGGAAACTGGTTCCCCGGTTGCAAACCACTCATTCAGCAAGCTATGGCGAAGATCATGAAGGCCAACCCTGCCCTCTACGTGCTTCGGGAGAGAATCAGAAAAGCTCTCCAGCTCTACTCATCGGAGCCAACTGAACCGTACCTCTCTTCACAGAATTACGGGGAACTCTTTTCTAACCAAATAATATGGTAAGATATGTTTGTTTTTGGAATTTGGCGATATCAGAGAGATACAACACTGCGTTTTGGGATCGTTATTTAACATTTTATTTATTTATTTTATTTTATTTACACTAGCATCTTCAAGCTAATGCGTGTATTTCCCGTATTGATGTCACTTAATATTGTTTTTAGTTTTTGTTTTTGTTTTTTAAGTATTTCTTTAATTTGTTTTGAAACTGTTAACTGAAACAACACTTATCACTTAACACTTATCATTCCAGGAGTCCACCACTCGGTTGGACAAGAAATGCTATCACTGGTCAAATCACAAAATATTTAATATTCAGGTGTCGTAGATCAACTGTATTTGCTTAGCACCATAAGATTTTTACAACTCAATAATTTGCTTTAATTTTTAGATTTGTATTATAATTTATGCGTCAGTGGAAGTCTTCAAAATGTTTTACAATTGGGTATTTTTTTTCATTTATTCATTCTTGGTTAAAATATGAAAAAAATAAATAAATATATAATTTCCCATTATATCTAAGAAAACAATTAAAAAAAATGGTTTGATAAAATTTATTTTTGATATATGTAATTTTTTTGAATTGGTATATTTTGTAGAATTCAAAGTAGCTTTGTATTTTAGAGAATTTCATAAGGTATTTGTAGTAGTTTTCACATATAAGTATAAATATTTATAAATAGTTATAATATAAATAATAGTTATATAGTTATATTATATTGTTAGTATTATAAATAGTTTTCCTGAAATCATAATATTCTAGTGGAAGTCCCGGAATAAAATAGAGTGCAATAGGGTGGGCAAATGAAAGATGTTTTGCCTTGGAGGCATAGATAGACCCCACAATTATTGATAATATTTTCTTGAATTAAATTTTTTTTTTGTGTAATGTTACAACAATAACATACCGTTTTGTTTTGTGCGTAATTTAAAATCTATGCTTTGCAGGTTTGTGGATGACACAAATGTATACCGCGTGACGATCCATAAAACTTTTGAAGGAAACCTAACGACCAAGCCAATCAATGGTGCCATCTTTATCTTCAATCCACGCACAGGTCAGCTCTTCTTGAAGATCATTCATACGAGTGTATGGGCTGGACAGAAACGTCTGGGACAGGTAACTGACCTTCCTTTCAAATTTTGAAAAATGAAATTTAAATATTCATTCACGCAGTTATTTTTTTTTATTTACTACATATTATACACCATGTTTTTTACGTTTTCTTATAACTTCGACTATTGGTTTGGGTACCATTATGACAACCGATTAAAGGCAGCATGTGTGATTTTAGGAATAAAACTAAACAAATGTCATTGGCTAAAAATAAAGACTATTAAGTCACACCTACAATATTTTGAGAGAGTTAAAGATACAATTTGTACCTAGAGTACTAAAATGTAAATTAATAAGTGCGCTGTATCATCAACATCAAGAATATGATGTTCAAGTACACTTAATAAACCCCCTCCAATAGGATTAAAAATCTGCTTTCTATTACACTTTTATGAGATCACCTTGAATTATCGATTTTTTTATTTCTTTGTTATTGTCTGCCTGGAGGCATTATTTTTATTTTTTTTTAAAAAAGCTCATTTTTGAGAAAAGCCGTTTCAAAAAAAAAATTTAAAAAAGTTTTTTTTTTGATTAAAAACCTTTTTTTGAAATAAGCACACCCATTTTTCAAAAAAGCTCTTTTTTGGAAAGAGCTCTTTTTCATCAAAAAAAGCCCTTTTTTGTCAATAACCCTCATTTTCGAAAAAAGCTCATTTTCATCAAAAAACTCTTTTTTGAAAAAAGTTCCATTTTCGTCTAAAAAGCTCTTTTTTGTCAAAATCTCTTTTTCAAAAAAGGTCTTTTTGTCAAAAAAGTTCTTTTTTGTCAACACTTCCTTTTCAAAAAAGCTCTTTTTCATCAAAAAAACTCATTTTCATCAAAAAAGCACTTTTTTGTCAACACCTCTTTTTCGTCAAAAAATCTCATTTTCGACAACTTTTTTGAAAAATGCTCATTTTTTCAATTAGTTATTTTTTGTTTTTGATTGTTTTTGATTTTTAATGTTTTTTTTAGTAGTATGTTCCGTATTGTTATGTACATGGGAAACCTGTTTAATAAATAAATAAATATTTTGGAATATTTAAGTGAAATAAAAAGTCAAAAGGTTAAAGTGAAAGTGATACATTAAATGATTCTAATCAAATTTCATAAAAAGGTAGCTTATCAGTGAAAACATAATTATTAGGAAATATAAGAATTTTTAAATAATGGATTTTCCTCCATTGATAGTTGGCTAAATGGAAAACTGCTGAGGAAGTTGCCGCCCTGATCCGCTCTTTACCCGTTGAAGAACAACCAAAACAAATTATTGTCACTAGAAAGGGAATGTTGGATCCACTTGAGGTGAATATATATTTTTTATTTTTCTTTAAAAAGTTTTACATGGCCCTAGATTTTGTTCCTGGCATTTTTCTAAGAGGCAAAAATGAATCTTTTTATTCTTTATTAAGTAGAAGAGGTGTGTTGGTATTTTCCCCTATGTGCATCTCCTTCTTACTTTTATAATAATGTCACATTGTACGTATTACATAAAGCGCCGTAATGACTGATAATTATGGTATTCCTGATAAAAACACCAGTGTTTCAACATGATTTGTTTTGATCTCATATCAAAATTCATCATGGTTTCCAGGAAAAAAAATGTGATAATATTAAATCGTTCTTGTCATAAGTATGTCTGCTCGCGTGCCGGGTTATTGATCGGCCTGGAATGAAAGAGCAAAGGCATTTTACACCCGCCCTCTGATAATAACTTAATAAAAGTTAATAACTTTTGGGCATGAATTATTTTTGCATTTTTTTGTACAATTTCTTACACATAATACGAAACATAAATACCTCATCTGGAATGGTCTTGGGACAGCCCTGTATTTTATATCAATTTGTATAATTCAATAACAACTATTTGACAGATTTACATGAAATACGTAACATGGCTCGTTCCATCCAAACATTTCGCTGTTAATGCAGCTCATGACCAAAGTCCTCCTACAGTCACGTCGGCTTATAAAAGGCCGTATTCGTAGTAAGGGATTTTTCTTCTTTTTTTTAAATTTTTCAGTAAATGTCATGACTTCTGTTTTTAGGTGCATCTCCTCGACTTTCCGAACATCGTGATCAAAGGTTCAGAGCTGCAGCTTCCTTTCCAAGCGTGCCTGAAGGTTGAGAAGTTCGGTGATCTCATTTTGAAAGCGACCGAACCACAGATGGTCCTCTTCAATCTCTATGATGACTGGCTCAAGACAATATCATCGTACACTGCATTCTCTCGGCTTATTTTAATTTTGAGAGCCCTGCACGTTAACACCGAAAGGACCAAGGTAATATTTTATTTATCATGTCCGCAAAAGTGTAATTGTCACATCCTAAGAGGCACAATGTGACCCAGAGATACTGGATATGAACTACGAAGTAGAAGATCTACAAGTGTTTGCTTTGGAAAAGGTCAATTATAAGGAATCCGAATCAGATGCTGACGGATAAAGCAGCTGACCTAAATGTCACATAAAATATTTGCTTTCAGTTTCTACAAATTGGGTTGGGTATCATTCAAATCTTTTGTTATGAGGTTGATTAGATTTTAAGACCGCTGCCGAGATTTATATCCCTGGACAATTTTTTACAGCCAACTGTAAAAGAGACTTTAATCAAAACAGATTTTTATTTATAAAATGATAAATTTATAAATAGAATGATTACTATTTTGGGTTAAAACTTCTATAAAGGATTTTTTTTGTTTAATTATAAACCTTGTGAAACTGTGATGAATCAGTTTTGCAAAGTAACAGATCCATAATCTGAAAGTATGAGAAGCGATCAAAGAAGGGTGATTCAAAAAGTTTAACCTTATCCAAAGCATAATATTGTTTAACCTGCTATTCACCAGCGCCACTATTACAAAATTATCATTTAGTGGGTTGCAAATTTTCCGGGCAGTTTTGGCTAAAATTGTGATTCTAAGAAAATTATAAATATATGCAGCGTGTAAATATCTTAATATCTTAGGTAATTATCTAATTATGTAAAATATGGTGCTACTTTGAATTCTACAATTATATGTAAAATGCTAAATATTTTTTTTAAAAGGCATTGGCATTGGTAACTAGATGGCAATTATTATTATTTTTACTTGAATTTTTGTATCTTTTATATTCTTCATTATCAAAATGTAGGGACTTAGTTCACTCTTGGAATAAATTAAAATTGTTTCATAGACTACCAAGCCTAGACTGTAGTATTTATTTAAAAACTCACGAGTAAGGTACATTTTATTGTTACCGCCCACCCTCTGACTGGTTACGTGTGGAATGCCGTGGGCGGTGACGTGCAATCCCTTAGCTTTAAATTGACAGCTAAGAGATTAAACAGTGATAAAAGTACTCCATCGCTACTTATGACATTGAACATTGTGATTTTTTGACAGGTTCTATTAAAGCCCGACAAGACTACCATCACGGAACCGCATCACATCTGGCCAACTCTCTCCGACGATGAGTGGATCAAGGTGGAGGTGCAACTCAAGGATCTTATTCTAGCTGATTATGGAAAGAAAAATAAGTAAGTTAAAATAACGTCAAATACAATGGCTCTCTTTTTAATTATTTTATGCAGTTGAGGTAGACCTCCCTGCCAAACCCCTCCACCACCATTTTAAACGTACTTCAAAAATGATTCTGGCAGTATCATTCCACATTTGGTTACAGGAAATGGAGATTGGTCAGTAGAGTGAACTTTGGTAACATGAGAATTCTTATTTGGAGTTCTTAAATTCTCCATTCTCTCCCGTGCTCAATAAACTTAATTAATTTCACATTTGTTGCTAAAATTTGAGAACTGCAAATCCATATCTCCATGTCCTCTTCACGAAAGGCCTGACCTCGGTCAGTGATTTATATGCCAGCTGCACTTAGCACCTAATGAAAAGAATTACTTATAATATAGTGGTGTTATTGGTGGTACCTAAAAGCTAAATTGAGCTATTTTACTACTGAATTTATATTTTTTTTGTGGCAACAAATGTTTTTATTATATAGATTGCATTTTTATTCACTTTGCTCCTTTCAGGGATTGATCTAGTTTTATCAACAATCAAACATTAATCACCAAAATACATTGGAAAAATATTTCTCAATTAATTACGAGAAAAATATATTCAAAATTGAATCAAAATCATTTTAATGTTTGAGAATTAGTTACGCTCCTGATCGCAGTGAGGAACAGGGCTAAGCGCTTGGTCGGACGGGAACCGCGCGACAGTACACTTAGAAAAAATAAACTAATTATATCATTATTTTAGTGTTTTTTTTTTCTAGTTGTCATTATACAAGCAACGTGAATAAAAGTAGTCTGTATAGTGAGTTTGACATGTCAGGCTGATAAATCCTTTGCATGATGCTACATTTAAATTATTCTTTAAATAACTGTTTTCAGCGTCAACGTTGCGTCTTTAACCCAGTCTGAAATCAGGGACATAATCCTGGGTATGGAAATATCGGCGCCTTCAGCACAGCGCCAGCAAATAGCCGAGATTGAGAAGCAGAGCAAGGAACAGAGCCAGTTGACCGCAACTACCACAAGAACAGTCAACAAACACGGAGACGAAATTATAACTAGCACCACTAGCAACTACGAATCACAAACGTTCAGGTACACATTCTTCACCCCAAGTTTGTATTGACTAACCGGATTTACGTTCTGGCACCTGTCGAGCGCCCAAGTTGCTAAATAGCGGCCTCAGAAAAAAATCCGCCCTGGTCGCTATACAGCGGCCTAAGTTCCAATCATTTATTTTTTGTTTATTAAACGTTGGTAGCATCGATCTTTCGTTTCCAATTCGATAATAATCTCCGTTGAATTTAAGACCTGATTTTAGGAACAAAAACAGTTTGTCTCTGCTTTTAAATCTCAAAATAATTCTCAAACATTTTCTGTTAGTCCATATACGAAAATGGCTGTTTGCGGAGTATCGTGTTCCGTTTTGGTCTGTGTTTAAAAATGTTTTTTTAGCGTTTAAAAGTGAAATTGTATAAAAAAAAATGCAAAACAATTCATGCCCAAATTTATTAATTTTATCAAAGCGCCCGTGTGAATTCCCTTTTTGCTCGCAGGCGCTTGGCTAAGGCTGGCAATGAACCGGGGCGGCTACGTTAGCGATCGAACTCATGATGGGCGATTTCATATTACGTAAAGTTTACAAATTTTTTTTACTAAGAAACCATGATGAATTTTGATATGAGGTCTAAACAAATCATGTTTGAGGCCGCAGGGCCAATTAACTGTATTGTTTATTGAGGATGGTCTTAAAACAGTGTTTATAAATTACAGTTTCCGGTTCAAGAATAATGAATTTTTAGCAAAATCTAAAAGATGAAAATCTCTACTCAAGGGTGTTTATTTCACCAATGATATATCTCACAGACGATAGATTCAGTTAATTCAGGGGATGATTGTTCTGAATTCAAAACAGAAAATGCTTGAGAGTCCAAAATTTTCTCTTTAAATATTTTTTTTTCGCTTTTAATCAGTATTGGATTTTTTTTTTGTAACAGCTCGAAAACGGAATGGAGAGTGAGAGCGATTTCTGCAACAAATCTCCACCTCCGCACTAACCACATCTACGTCAGTTCCGATGACATCAAGGAGACTGGCTACACGTACATTCTGCCAAAGAACTTACTCAAGAAGTTTGTTACTATATCCGATCTACGAGCTCAAGTATGTTCGAATTGCTAATATTGACAATATTGAAAAATGTAGATTTTTTAAATTATATCTTGATAAAGCGTCAAAAATTATGTCATTCATGTTTTCAACCGATTTGCAGCTATTTATCAAATATAATTAAAAAACTACAATTACTATTAATTTATTACCAATTTTATATTTATGTTCATTTGGTTTCAAATGGAAATAAGACGTCTCAAAATCACTAAAAAAATTGTTTGGTGCTTAAAATACAATTTCTACATTTTTTTTTAAAAGAATTGATATAACCTAGGTTTTTTGGGGCCCTACTCAACTAAGCTGAATGTGCTTGTGCTTGAGTCGGGAGATGGTGGTGATGAAACGTTAAAAATGGTATGACTAATGTGTGAATTTGAACCCGACTTCACACATTAGTCGACTGCTGGGTTAATAGTCAAACATCTTAGTCACTAAAGTGCCATAACTTCCTTTTGCAACAATGGTTCTCATCGAAGTGGTATTTTGAAGGTGCCTTGGTCCTTGGTTACCAAAGGATTTCAATGGTTATTAATGGTTTAAGGGTTTTAATGGCAATCAGGATCCGTATAGTTTCCGTAGGGTTGTTAAGGTGCAGCTGCATTTACAAATGAGAGAGCAATAGTAAATCGGAAGAGACATTGCGTATGAAGATTTTTTCAATTTGAAGTTTAGTTTCATTTAACCTGTGTCACTCAGTCAGTTCAAAAAATGTCAACACCTTTCAATTAAAAATTTGTAAAAACCATTAATTCCTTAAACAAAATTTGCTTTTTAGTACTGTAAAATCATTATTTTTAAAGAATATTGCCAACTATCAGAAGCTGGCAAAACATGATCATTGACTAGTTATTATTAGTTTTGGTTAGCATCTGCTGTGCATCGACCAAACAAAAAAATGCTTTTATTTAGCAAGATCGCAATAGTGCTGCCCTGCTCATCTGTTTGCGTAGAAAGTCTGTGGTTAAAATCATCACCTGTATGAAAAATCTTCATTTGGGATGTGTTAATTGCCGTCTTGCTTAAATTATTTGGTTTTATATTTACCTACATTATCACTATGTTTATTTGCACATTACAGATTTCTTGCTACTTGTACGGGTGCTCCCCATCGGATAACCCGGCCGTGAAGGAAGTGCGAGTGGCTGTGATGCCACCTCAGTGGGGCACTCATCAAACGGTGCACCTGCCCAGGCGAGGCCCCGAGCACCCAGCTCTTGCCTCTCTTGAGCCCCTTGGATGGATGCACACGCAGCCCAATGAACTCCCACAACTATCTCCTCAGGTAAATATTTTGTGGTCTTTTATTGTAACAATTCATAATTTTGTTATTTTTAGCTGAATCATTGATTATTACTTATTTTACTTTTTTTTATTGGAATGAAATTACATTAAAAATAAATCAAGTTAAGGAGAAATTAAGTCTCTGATCTTATATTTGTCAAATTACTGATATATGTTTAAGGTTAAGTCAATGGAAAACGATGTTCAATAAATGGGTAATATTACACACAAAAATAATTTAAGTTTGTATTTTAACGAAATTTTCTTTTTTCAGGATATAACAACACATGCGAAGGTCATGTCGGACAACACTTCATGGGATGGGGAAAAAACCATTATCATCACTTGTTCGTTCACACCAGGCTCCTGCTCACTGACAGCATACAAGCTAACGCCCTCAGGATACGAGTGGGGATCCAAGAACACCGACAGAGGCAACAACCCTAAAGGCTACCTGCCTTCGCATTATGAGAAGGTGCAGATGTTGCTGTCAGACAAGTTCCTTGGCTACTTCATGGTTCCCGCCCAGGGTAGTTGGAACTATAACTTTATGGGTGAGAAAAAACTTTAATGGATGATATACTTCGTTTTTTGGCCATTGTAAATAAAATAATATGAAAAATAGGTCACATTGACACAGAATCAACATATATTACACAACCTCTCTGGGTTAGCTGGTAGAGATTATCTTGCGGAAATAAGCTCATCCGCTTGTAACATATTTTACATGTGTCAAATAAAATGTTTATTATTTATAATAAACACCACCATTAAACATCAGAATAATTAAAAAAGTGCAGATACCTTGAGCTGGACTTGACTAGATATATTTAACCATTCTTGACCTCGGTCAGTGGTTTTCATGACATTTACTACCTCTCTAAAAAGGATACAGACAGAAGTTTCCTGCGAACAAGAACTCATGCAGGTTATACCGTCAATTTAAATAGGCCCAACATTAAAGAGATTTGCTAGTATTTATATACATATTATTGGTAATTACACAAATACATTTACCAAAATAATCTTAATGATACTGGAAACTTTTAAATTGCATCTTTGTATTGTATCATCCAGGTGTGCGCCACGATCCAAACATGAAGTACTCAGTCCAGCTGGGCAACCCACGCGAATTCTATCATGAGGTTCATAGGCCAGCTCACTTTATGAACTTTGCCAATATGGAGGACAGTGGAGCGCTGGGACAACCAGCTGACAGGGAAGACTTATACGCCTAAGTTTATATTATATTAATATTTTAAACATTTGTTTGAAAAGTCCTTTTTAAAAAAAGTGTAGTTAATTGTTTTAGCAAGCGAAGACAAATACTGTGTAAAATATTGTTAATTTAAAATGCCATAATCCCTAAAAAGTATTTTGCAAATTGACTTTAAAAGCAAAGGAACTAATAAAACCGACTAACAAAATGATACATAATCGAGATAGAGTCGTCACCAAAGTTTATAAATTTAAACGACTAGTAACCTTCAATAGGTAATCACTTTTGTAATATGGGTTGATAAGATTTAAGTGAAAATGTATTGGGCTCTGCTTCCATTTAAATTAGATTTTTCATTAAATTTAGTAAACTATCCGTGAATGTATTTTTAAAAGTATACTTATTTTTTTTTGTGATTTATGTCATAACCTATTAGCATGATTTTATGCATACATTCGCCATTGGCTGTAAGTAATTTCAAAACGTATTTCAGTGGCATTTAGACACTGCGATTTTGTTTTCATTTTGTTGAAAATTTATTTCTCATATAAACTAATTTGTAAATTCTTCTAAGTGGCATTAGATGTAAGTGATGTATTAGGAAACCACTTCGTAATTACTGCAATGGTAATTACTTAGAAAATAATTACAATGTCCATTCAAATATTTGTTTTATTACCAGATATTCCATCATATCTTTAACAGTTCTTACAATTTTATCAAGAAAGCGATGCAAAATAGCTCTAGAGACAGTATGAGAGATATGTCCACAAGTAAGATGTGTAGCTATCTCTATCGCTATGGAATTATAGCACAAATGGAGTATCACTGTCCAAAGTGTGGCATCCTCACCCGGCTTTGTACAAACAGCAAAATGCACTACATTAAAGCATCATCGAGATGATTTCAAACGAATGGCATTATTATCGTTTATTACAATAAATGAACAGTGCACCTAAGGGATATTGAATCAGCCATGAATACAGCCAATCAGCAATTGTTATTTTCAACATTTCTATAGGACATTGTTGATATACTGTATCTATAGCAGCTAATGGAATAAACTGTAAATAAAACCCAGCCAAAATACTTCCGTCGAAAAGAGACAGCGATTAATTGAAACAGCATCAGGAATAATTCTAATTCTTTATTAAAACTTATTCGTAACAAATTGAAAATGGACTGTAGATACATGTATGTAGAAAGAATAAAACTTAGCACCAATATTTTTCACAGCGCATAATTGAAATTAAGCAAAAGAGATTGTTTTTATAATGCCTATGATATTGTGTCCTTATAATACTTAAATGCAAGAAAAATAATAAAAAAAACCTAGCCTTTGAAATTATAGATAATCCGTTAGACTTCATCAAAATAATTATAAAGAAATAATTTAACCATCAGCATATGTTTCGTATAACATAGAATAGACGATGTTGTATTGTCTTCATAATGTTAGCTCAAAAATGCTGCAATGGAATGTACACATAAGTATAAGAATGCTACTTATCAAAATTGAACTCCGGAAAGATTGCTAGCGAAAATTAGGTTAATTTTAGTCACACAATTAAAAATAAATTCTTATACAATAATTGCATGTCTGCAAATTATATCATTGACTAAATTAACAAGCGAAGGCCTCTTTCATAGTTGTTTTGTTTATTTTTTCATTATTTTCATGAATATTGGTGCCTGATTTATCATTTATCAATTTCTTATTACACTATGGGGCTGCCAACATTAATCAGCTAGAAGATGAATTTACATTCTAAGTATAAAAGGTAATATCATAATGAGATAGATCTTGGTTGTGTAATCTAATAAGTTCTTCATTCTATCATTTGAAAATTATTAAACTAGGGCGCCGCTTTGCTTCGCTGCGGTGCGGCATACATTGGAGCGGAGTTTAAGTATATAAATGTATTTCTCCATAGGGATTACCATTTATTTTTTTATAATTCTTTGCGCAATCAAATATATATGTTTTTTTGGTATTTATGCACAGAAGACATTGTCATGGTCATTTAAAAAAATAATTATCAAAATCGGTCTTGTAGTTCTAGAGCCGTAGTCCGTGAACATTTGAGTCACCACATGGGAGCTTCGCTCGCTCCGCTCCAATGAAGTAAAACAAGCAAAGAAGTCTTGCACTTTCTATTTTGATTCCTAATATTTAGCTGTAATATAAAATGACCAACATATTCTTTACAACCTGCAAAATATGTTAAGGTACACCTGCTCGATCGACTGTCTTATGAATACAAATCATCCTCCTGATTGATTAACTCGATCGTCGATAATCACTTCAATAGTTCTCGATCGGCAGTGAACGGCCTCGATTAGCACAAATCTGTACAATATAGGAAATTAAATTAACCTAAGAAAAAAAATATTGCTGAATGAAGAGGTTCGGATTTTCATGTATAACACATTTATGGTTGTCTAATTCTTTTATCACCTTTTTCTTCATTTTCTTGTGTATTTTCTTCATAAAATTTAAATTATTTTTATGAATTTTTAGATGTTTGAACTAATAGTAATTTTCTAATTTTTATTTTGTCTAAAGTGTTTTTCAAGTCTGCTACTGTGTCTGTTAAGTATAGCTACTGTAAAATAATAGCATTGGCTGCATTGAAACAAGTTGCCTCTATTTTATCAAGGTCGATCGATAGCGCTATATTTTTTCTACTAGACTTAGTTTCGGACGAATACATCTATTTCACTACATACTAAATTTTGTCATAGTCTGGCCATGCCAATCGAGCAGGTGTGCCACCTTAAGGTATATAAAATGAATTTGGTTTCATCTAACTTTGCTAAATTGCAACATTACTGTGTTGTGTTCCTCGGTTTTGCTTTTTCTGCTTAGAAATAGAATTACTCACGAGAGTTACAAAATTAATACAATTTATACCATCATTCTCGTAAAATCTAAAAATTACTTTCGAAATAATATTATCATTTAAACTAGGCTGCAGCAATGCCATAACTAGATTTAATGGTTAAACCATTCTTTAAAGGACCTTTTATCCTGCTGCCATATTACATACAGTCTTCGAGTCATTATAGCGCGTGGGTGTTCGTTCGGGTTTAGAAAAAGCGATATGTGCGTAGGAAAGAAATTTCAATTTGTCATTCGTAGGTTAAAAAGTGAGCTGTGGCTTGAACTATAGTGACCACCAGAGTTAAAAATTTAAATGTTATGCTCACTATAATAGTTCAAATTATTCAGTTATGATGTGAAATTCCATGATAGTATTTAATTCAGCATCATTTTGCGTTTGCTTCATTAATGATCATATCGCTATTAAATATTTTTTTGGGTGACGGCAACAGTGAAACTGGTGTCAATTTTGCAGTTTTAGCTGCTGTGGCACAGACCCTTTATTGCTCCTCTCTATACTAGAGCACTCCCCTTCTATCCGAATTCAAAATAAACAGTAGTTACGCAAATGCGGCTGAAGGATAATAAAGTCCAACAATACCTGCTGAATATTATGGCACTGCTTAGCAGAGGAATTTATGAATAATAAAAAAAATACTTAATAATTAATTTCCTAAATTTTTAACTTAATAACTTATTCTTAAGAAATACAAATAAAATGAGTATCAAGATCTAAGCAAGATAGAAGTCAGTTATTTCAAAACCTATGTTTTAAATTAAAATTATTTTTGGTTTAATTATGTTAATTTTGATACATGAAAATATAATGCAAAGCATAAATCTGTAAATTCTTTAATTATTGATTTTATAGAGCTAAAACTTACGGATTATTTAATAATTACCCTGTAGTGACATTTCGGAGATGGTCACATGTCCTGCCTTTAGAGAATGTACAACACGTCCGTCTGGTGTCAGAAACTAACGGGGTGTGTCGGTCAGACGTGATTCACTGTCCCTAAAGACACTCATTATCTTAGAAATGTTGGGACTTGACCGGACAACACGACATGCAAAATAATCTGTAAATTTCGAAGAGATTTGAAGTTAGTGTGTGTTGTGTTATTATTAAGAAACGAGTTAGTTAATATGTTGTACAGGAGCGGTTTGCGGATGGCCATTAGCTTGAATGTGTAATTGCCATTTTACAAGACGAATAAAATAAAGACAGGCACTATAATTAAGAATCCGAATCGTGAAAATATTGATTAAAGCGTTTGTTTGAGAAAATGCAGCAATCTGACTTCGTTTAAGCCGTTAGTTGAATACGACCTCAAAAATAGAGCAGAAATGTTATTTATTCTACTCAAATCAAATGTGTTATGTAACAAAAGTGACCGCATCACATATTATTTCTTGTCTTGTCGATCTCTTGTAGTCTGACGCCCTCATAAAAGGAGCTCGTCTTATCGGGCTCCACGCTTGAGGCTGTCGTTTGAATCGAAGACGATTGTGGTGTTTTGTGATAATCCGGTCCGTAACGAATTAAGTGATATCTGAAAAATATTATATATACATTACTAACAAATATTTTCACAATGAGAACATTTTGCTAATCTAAATTCAAGACACTGCAAAGAATGCAAAACATTTTTTGAAAGCACACCCAATTCCTAAGAATACTAAAGTGAATTACCTACACACTTTCAATATCTACTAGAATATCAATCTACTGTAAATTAATTGGAATATTCTATAGATACATAATCCAACTTAAACGTAAGCAATTTTAGTGTTATTTTAGTAACAAAAACATTTTGAGTGCTGGAAACCATGCCAGAGAAGAAATGACTAAATTCATAGAAAAGATAGAATTTTCAAATGAACACCACCATGCCATACTTTTCTAAATACAAATTCAAGTGCCAAAAATGTATGTTCACTGTATTTTTAATTTGAACAAATTAAGGTTTAGTAATGGTTGTGGTTTATGAAGAAATGTGGATGTTAGTGTGTGTGTGTGATGTCTGTGTTAACAGCTGCAGTTTTTATGTGTGCATTTGTTGACAGTATGATGATAATGTTATCCGTTGCCAATGACATTTGGATGCACCGTACCTACAAGTGAAATGGACATTATGATGTGAACTTGTTCATTTGTGTGATAAGATTGTGGTGGAGGTAACGAGCGACGTAGTCGATCGCCACTCGCGTGCGCCAATTTTGTGTATCTCACCGGGATTACTCTGTTGAGCGATCGCCAATGTGGGCACGGCGCTTTGCTTAATCGCAACCACATCTTTGTTATCCTGCCGGGAAAAACATCTTTTGAACAGGACCAAGGATTATCTTCTCCGAAGTTAATTGGAATTATTGCAGATTCAAATGTTTAACAGTTTACTATGAAAACTTTATTCATTTTAAAGTACTTTGAAAACTATTTTTGATGGTTTTTTATTTCACATTATTTGGCAAGTATTTATACCTCACATTAGTGTTGTATTTAGAAACATATATAGTTATGGATGAAATTGATACAACAGAATTTTATTGATTATGATAAGCATTAATATTACCTATAAATCGATCGAATTTGAGTAGATTAAAAACAATACAATGTGAACTTAAAGTGGTCCTTTTAAGGGGAACATAAAACTGAATAACTTTTAACCACATAAAAATAATTATACTCGATTGAACGGTTGTTATACGTATTCAGGCGGAGTGCGAGGCGAGATTCCCTAACTTATCCTAAAAATTCACCTAGGTAAAATAGATGTCGGCCATATCTACTTTATTGGTGATTCGCTGTGCTAACACAGTAACTTTACTTTTTAAATGTTTTTATGATTATTCTGTTTTTTATTTACAAAGTTGTAAATCAAAAGAAGTTTCCCTTAAAAGGATGCTTGTGACAAGTTCACCTATGGGCAGTAATTAAACATTTTTTTTTAATTCCTTTCTTTTTAATTTTTTTCTTTGTTATTATTAATATAACTCATCTTCATTTTTTTTTAAGGTTTATAATAAACTTTAACGGGAACCATTAAAAATACAAGTAATATAATAAAGTGTGGAGAGAACGTGGAAAAATTTGTTGAATGCCTTATATATTATAAATTTATGTACTCCAATGTGCAAAACAGCGATAAATAATTTTTAGATTGCATTTTCATCAACAAACAGCCAGTGTAATAAAAATGTGTTTTTTTAAATATAGAGTATGTTAGTAAGTGTGTTTTGTGCTGAAACGAGTATAAAAAGCCTAAGGATATGTCCTTGTATACCCCATCAGGCATTTGAATATTTTTTAATGAAATATTCTGAATTATAAAATTATAATTTAGTAAAATAATCACAGGAATGATAATTCTCGATGCTATATACTTGTTAAACATTTGAATCTGCCTTTTGAAAAGTATTTTGCAAACTCACCGTTTGACAACTAGTTTCTTTACTTTCCGCTTCCATACAAAAATAAAGAAAATGTATATTCCCACGGCCGTATTCAACATGTCGGTCAAGATCCACCCGTAGCCGTTGCCGTTCAACAAGAAACTTATAAACTCAGCTATCCAGTTGACACCCATAACTATAAACAACTTCAGGTACAGTTTGAATCTGAAACAGTTCAAATTGAAAAAAAAAGGACTTATGTGTTTCCAAATCACCATCACCACTATCTCCCCTAACAGCACAAGCACATTTGGCTTATTTGAATAGGGCCCAAAATAATTATTTGGTCTAGTTCTTTTTTAAAAAAAGTTTTTTTCCAAGTGGGAAGTAAACGCCAAAATTTTCCCACAGAAAATAAAATTACATAGTAATTAAAATGAAAAAAAAAAACTAAAGAAAAAAAAACTTATTAAACCATTCAGAGCTGGAGTATATTGTCCTCCAATGGTGAAGTAGTGGTGCTTCGTACCAGTTTCTTTTCGCTTCCAGGGTATTTTTAGAGGTCCCAAGCTACTTCACGTTATTATACCGTTATTATGGTTCACAACAAAAAAAAGACCCGTTAGTCCAATCATGTCAACAGAAATTTGACTAAGATTTGTTTTAGTATATCTTAAAATGGAATACGACCATATTAGTAAGTCACTCAGTAAAGGGCCTAATTTGGTAAAGAAGACACAGGCACAAGTTTGGAAGTATTAAGTAGGTCAATTTCATTGTTTGCTCTTATAATAATTGTTAACATGTTCACCGACATACTAATAAACGTCGAAAATGATATAAAAATAAAGTTGACTGAATTTGAAAAACTAGTAGGTGCACAAATATAATAATAAAATATTTAGTACATGAGGGCACGGATGATCGGAGATGCTCCTGCAGAAGCAGCATGCGCAATTTCTCCCCTCCGCTCCGATAAAAAAAACTTATTGTATATTTTTGCAATAAACAATAGTTTAAAACATACCATGTAAAGCCTGTTATCATGAAAATCTATAAACCAAAAAATCAGTAAGTGAAGTTCTATGGCGCCGCTCCAGTCCATTTCCAATGAATGATAAAATACACAGAAACGGAGACCGGCGGCGCAAATTTTTTTCTTAAGTCTCCCCAAAGTTAACGGCGACCTACATGGCACTATGGATCATCATTACCTACACGGCACTAAATGTGTTAATTTTATTAATATATAATCACGGGTTGCGTCCAGGTTATTAAACTGTCTACTTATTTATTTGACAATAATATGCAGAACTTGTCCATACAAAAAAAAGATCTTGACAAAAAATATACAAAAGCACTTGAAGATTACTTGAAAATATACAAGAGCACATTTTCTCACTGTAATAGGGAGCGATGGAGCACCACTGTTTAAAAGTGGCCTTACCTCCTGCCTGTGCTCAGAAAGACAGTTTTCTAAGGGCCAAAAAGAAATGTTCATAATCAATCAGACTGGATCATTTTTGTACAAAAAAATATTTTAGACTTGTTTATTTTAGTCAGTTATTTATATATTTAGCCTAACAGTTCAGGGGCTTGGTAGGTTCCCCCCTATCACCAAGTCTCGGGCTGACCACTGTCTCTGGGACATACTGTAGATATATGTATATCTTTCATACGAATATAAATATACATAAGTGATATATAACAATAATTCAGCATATGTTAAAGCATTTTACAAAATAGTTAAATTATTTCAACTTATAATGAACAACATTCACTGATTCCTGTCTTCCTTTCTCGCTTAGCATATTTTTTTTGTATTAGATTTTTTAATTAATAATCAGGTCTTTAGGAAGGAGAGCAGAATTTTACTTTAAAAACCTTTGATCAAAACTCGTTAACATTTGTGGAACAGCTACATATACTGTGCTCCACTGTGCTGTGGCATTATGTGCTACCTAATTTATTTATTATATTTATTGTTTTATTTATTATTTATCTATAAATATTATTTTAAACTGAAAGTGCTGATATCTCAGAAACCGTAAGACTTTATTTTTTACGGGTAAATATAGCTCAATAGAATCGACATTTCGAAATGACTCATTCTCACTCCTTAAAAATGTCCCTATCGACCTACCTAACATCTATATAAGGCCATGTGTTTTTGATAAAACTTGCATTATCGGTGTTTTTGCACAGCTGTATCATCCAACAATGTTGTCATGTTGTTATTGGCGATCATTTATAAATATTGTTTTATAATCGATTCATACATTGATTACTAATTAAACTGATTGACTGGTCTCCCGATGCGCTAGTTTGTTGATAAACTTAGCAAACTCTTGAGAGAAAAGTCTAGGTATCCTAAAAATGATAAAGAATAAACTTTCATTCTTTGCTCAGCGAGTCAGTCTGGAAGTGGTGCGTGGTAACGCAGCTAGTGTCCTTGGTACACTCACAGCGTCGGAGGTCTTGGAATAAATATTTTATTCAGTTTATTTTATATTATTAAGTTTGTTGTGTATTTTATTAACTTTATTAATTTTCAATAAAATTTATGAACCGAGTGATTGATATTTTGAAATTACAAAATATTATACTTTTATAGTTAGAGCTTGTAACCAAAATCTCAGATTCCATGATTTTCATAGGCATTTGGAAAAGTTTCATATTCATTGGAGGCTTTTTCCTGGATCTATAAAATAATCTTATATCCTCGGTTAGTTAATTATGTCCAATATGCAATCACTATCAAGCTATTTATTCCTTAAGGTACTTTAGTAAGGTTAGAATACCCACTGAAGAGTAAAAGTGCACGTCCATACTAAAGTAGATGGGGAAACCTGTTAAATAAATAAATAAATAATAAAAGAATGATTATTATTATTATTATTAAGTAATTACAATATTTAGGAGCCAGCTCCGGTGATGCTGTTGAGTTTAGGTGAGGAAAAAAAATTAATGCTTAACAACTCGCAGCCTACGCTTAAAAACAGCCTTGGAAGAACGAAAGGGATCAAATACTGACCTATGAAGAGTATTCCACTGCCGAATTGTTCTGGAAAGAAATGAATTGAACCCAATGTTCCGTTTTCTCAAGATAGGTTTTATCTTTGAAGGATGGTCATTACGGCCAATATAAGGAGGCTTAGAGAGCTGGGATCTTAAAGCAGATCAGGCAGACTTATCCGTCACAGTCTTATATAAACTAGTTAACCTGAATTCAAAACGCCTTCTATTAAGTGGCTCCCAATTAAGAGTTGAAATTAATTCAGATGGACTATCATACCGACTAAAACGCATAAAGACATGCCGACTTGCTTTTCTCTGAACTGCTTCTAATTCGTCTTTAAGACATTGGGTGTGAGGATCCCATACTGATGAGCAGTATTCAAGGGTAGGACGAACCAACGTTTTATATGCCAATGCTCGAGCTTTAAAACCAGCACCTTTAAGACTTCGCATAACAAACCGTAATTGTCTGTGAGCCTTTTTCACTACATCACCAACATGAGTTCCCCAATGGAGTTTAGAAGACAGGATAATTCCAAGATGCTTTGTGGTAGAGGATTTCACCAGTGATTTGCCGGCTAGTTCGTATTTGAAATCATTATGGATTGAACCGAACTGTATCAAAGCCGACTTGTCCGTATTTAATCGCATGCCATTTTGATTAACCCATCGGACCTCCGCATCTAGATCGTTTTGCAGTGTTTCACAATCTGACTTGTTTCTAATTATCTTAAATATGACACTATCATCATGATGTCCAGTAATTATTCGCATTTTAGGTATTACGTACCTGAGTTTCATAATTGTAAACTTTTTAAAGGAAAAGATTCCAAACCTGTTTTATTTATACATTTTTCTTTTAAAATTAAAGCAGTAAATATATCTATGTAGTATGCTTCTTGGGTTTATATTACTAATTCGTTAACCTTTTATCTATATTAGATTTAAAATTGATATAAACATCCCTCTCAAACTGGATTTTGCTTAGTTTAGTTAATACAATAAAAGAATTGTTTGATTTTATTTCAATAATAATGTAATAATTATATGATCATAACGATGGTCTAGTTCACAATTGTAGTAAGTGTAGTTTTAGCTAAAAATGATTTAAATATACATTCAAACTTTTTTTGACCAGATGTTTATAGTAGAGTAGATTCTGACTGATTGGTCAGAAAGAAACTGCGTATTATTAAGTGCAAGAAAATCCAATTTCTAAGACATAACAGAAAATATTACTACAATTAAACAATGTTAACACAATTGTGTTCTTAGGCCATCGATAATATATCCTTAATCTAGCAATAACAAATCAATCTGTTTTGCGAATGTTGATAATCTACAAAAATATAAATAATACTATTTCACCTAATTAAGATATTACATTTTTATTTTGATCCATATAACTGAAACCGCGAATAGATAAAACAATAGGTATTTTATAATGCAATTAAGACATCTAAAAAACTTGAAACGACTTAGTTGCCCGTTAATTTACGTACATAATAATTCTTGAGAGTTGTTTCTAACCATGTAGTTGGTTCAAAACTCAGCATGATATTTATCGCTTATTTGTGGATAGATTGTAAGTTATCTTTTCATTTGAAATGAATATGGTGAAATATACTCAAAATATATTGTCCTTCAACATAAGTTTTTATAACACACAATATTAATTCACATTTGACACATTCATAATAACATTAAAGTCCCTTCTGGTTACGAGGCTCCATATATACATTATCTTCGAGCGTCTTCGATATTCTTTCCATCGCAAGCGACTATTTTCAATTTATCCACTTTAGCAAATTCCTGAACTTCTCGGAAATCGACATCATTGAGCATAAATGTCCATACATTGTCGCAAAAGCGGTAGGTGTTCAGCTTACCCGCTTTAAAAGCGAGTCGTGACTTAACCCGTGAGGAAAGGGCTTGATTAATTGCCTTATCAAACTGGAGCAAAACCTTAACGGCCAAGGCGGGTGTTATCTGGCCATATTGTATTAGCTCGTCGAGGCTTTCTTGGAGAGTACTGCCGATTGTTGTATTCCTGTATAATTGGTAAGACATCTTCCTGCGAGTAACAACGCAGCCACGCCCAATTGCGAAATAGAATATTCGGTGGTCTAAATATAATTAGCAACTCGTAGTATAAGACAAAATTAACAATCGCGAACTAAGAAAACAGCAAAGAAAAAGTTTGTAAAAACAACCTCAAAATCTTATGACAAGACAGCTAGATAGATTGATAAATAACGTCATGGCAGGCAGCCCCTCCCTCCCAACCACTTGCCTTGCCAGGCCAATGAGAGAGCGCCGTTGACTATGGTCAAGCGCCGTCGCTCTAGCAACAGCGGTACCATAAACCAGTGTTACCAACGTTTTATTCGGAGTGTTGATGTAAAATTAATATTTTCGACAAAATTTCTAGAAAATACTGCTTATTCTAATTACTTATATTAAAAATGAACCGTTATTACCAAAGTTTATATTATTAGATACCTATTAGGCATTTTCATGTTTCAAAAATAAAAATACATATCTGTAGTCGTCTGTAGTCATAACAAAAATAATTTTGAATTATTTTTTTTAAGCGCACCTAAGCCTTACACATATTTTCCTAGGCAGTCAATGAATCTAAAGTTGTGAGGACGCTCAGATGTGGTGTATTCATTCGCGTAAAGTCAGTGCGGCAGCTGTCACGTTGGTTTTTGGTTATTTGTCCAACATTAATTTTCTTCCTTTATAAATAGGCATGCAAATCATTGAGGAGTATAGCCAATATAGAGTGGAAGTTTTGAAATATAGATTAATAAATTATTCATACAGAATATATATATTACTTTTGGGATATTTTTGATATCGTCGTATTTAAAATCTGCTATTGGTTCAAGCGGCAAGTAAAACTTTTTGATTTTAGCCTTATCGTGATTTTCGTTATTTTTTTTTTTATTATTTTTATTCCTGCAATTATAGACCGAATGTGTTTTTTATGCTTACAAACATACTAAGTAGTCTCCCTCTGTTGGATTCCATCGTAATGGCTCAAAAGCAGACTAGAAGTTAGGAATGGAGGTTTTTCATCTTCTTAAACACCAGTCGCCGCCTGAATAACTCCCAGAGTTTTTGAATTCATTTACTTAGCTGTCATTTACTTCCTCTTTTTCTGTTAGAAGCATATCTTTCAGAGCTTTTATTTTGTTCTTAATTTTAGATTCTTTTTTTAAGTTGGCAGCAGTTCTGTCAATCTCTATTTTTTTCCGGGAGTTTCGGTGGTCATCGTACTTTTTCTATACCTTCTTTGTTCGAGGCTTAGCGGGAAATTTCTGGGGCGTATTTTGAACAAGTCTTATATAGACCAGAGGTTCCTGGTGGCTTTTGGATAAACTATATAATTGTTTAATCTCTTCCTGTGGGTTTCTGACTTGAAATTAGGCTGTTTTGTTATCACTATCGAATTGGAATATTTCGTATTATTTCAACATTTATTATTCGTATTGTTTGGTGTTATTGCTTTCGGATATGCGACACCAATATTCACATATCTGATGTTATATTGCTACCAGAATTTTGCAGATGTTTTTATAAATGGTAAAATTACACCGAATTTTTATATACAACAGAGGGATAAACCATAAAATATTTGACGCAGTTTCTCGTCTAAGATAAAATTTCTCGTTTTGCTCGAACACTTTCCCGAAAACGGGACATTTCATTGATTGCCCATTTCAGAAAGGTCAGATTTAATCTTATGCACAATAACTATGCAATATCCTATAGATATCATTAAAAATAGAAACAAAAAATGTGTTCGACCTACCTTTGAGTATCTTTTTCGTATTGGGCATGTCTGCTACTTTCATTGTTTTGAAGCATAGCAGTATCTTTCTTTATTTCGACAATCTTGCAAGCTGTTATAGCGAAAAAACTCAAGTTAACCAGTACAAGGACTATCATTGGTGTGTACAGATATACCATTTCCGACATCCAATCTGCAAAAAAATAATCATGTTTTATTTTATAAATAAGCATGTACCTGTCTAGAGAATTATCTAAAAAAAATATGACATACGTATACAGAATGTCCCAAGACATTTCCGAAGATTTAATGGGGTGTTTGTGTTCCCCACATTTTTTTTAACGAGACTGTAAATTGCCAGTTTTCTCGGTCAGAGTTGCGACGCGACGCGGACGAGGGACGTTGCCATAATTGCAGGCATCCGCACTCGCGAGCCAACCTCGTTTCTCCACCGCCCAACCCCCTATGTGTTACAAAAACCGTTTAATATTATCAGGTAAAGTTTAGATTTTTTAACTCGCAATCGACGATATACCGTCTTCACATATAATGCTTGAAATCGTACCCAATTAGCTATTTTTTACCGGAAATCGTCTTGGGGCATATTACAATATAACATTAATTTCCTTCTACACGGGGAGTAGCAAACTAATCTCGACGGCGAAAACATATACCTAACAAAGTTGAACTTCAAAAGTAACTGAAATACCCAATTTAAGTCATGCTTAAAAGTTAAGTTGATCCTAACTAAAAACGACTTTAAGCACGGACTAAAATTTCGGCCCTTAAACATTCGGGAATGCGTCTTGAAAGTTCTTTTGGTCACAGTGTTACTATTTACTGTTTGATGGCGCTAGTTTAAATAAATCACATTTATTTTTATTTATGTTTACTTAAATATTTGATCACACGAGCATTGTCAACGGAAGCAAGTGTGTATACAAAATTTCAGTAAGATTGGACCATGGGAAATGGTTTAAAATTCGATTATAAGATTCAACGACTCGGCAAGGCGTTGTACAAAATGGTATACAGAATAATTTAGCATCCATTAAAGGGGGTGGAATTTATCAGGTTTCTTTTTCTCTTTTTAAACAAAATGGTAACGTTCCCGAAATATTATAATAAATTGAAAATAATACGAAATTCGGTCGATAATTTACCAGAAATGTCCGAGAATGTCGCGCCTGTAAAAAATGTGGCGAATGTGAAAATGTCGGAAATGATTTCACAATTGGAAAACTCTAAAAGTCATAAACTCTGAATTGCCTAATCGCGTTCAATTTTAATTTTAGAATAACTTTAATGTTTTTTTTCTATATTTGGCCAATGAATATTTTTTTTATAAAATAAATTACATTATTTTGTATATCTACGAATTGCGTTAATTATGAATTATTTTAACAGCTAGCGGGTATTAATATATGCATTTTTTTCTCTCCTTGTAAGAAGGAAAAAAACCACTATTTTGGTTTATAAAACTTGTTAGATGGTAACAAAAAAAAAATCACAGCTAAAACGTAGAAATAGATATAATTTGTCTCATCTTCAAATTGATATAGCTAAATTAAGGTTTATCGCTTATATTATGACGTGCAACATGTGACACCAATCACTAGCTATTTTATGTTTAGCAGGGTACTAATGCGACTATGCTTGGACGATAGATATTTTGGTCGTAGTGCATATCTCACTCTACCCAGCAACATACTCGAGGCGTTGGCCACAGACGCCCTTCTGACTTCCCTCCATGAATGTAACCTGTGTATTCTGTAGTAATAGTATCTAGTGAACAAAATATGTACTTACTTTGAAACCAGCATTTAGAGATGCCGAAGTTGGGAGAGATCAGATTATCGGTCATGTTAGGATAGATCTGGAGAATCAAAGCGAAGGAAATGATGAGGAGAGGACCGCCCCAACCGAAGAGGGAATAGAGAATGAACCGTTTTCGCTCAGTCGCCCGCCTCGAGCCTGAGAAGCCTCGCAGTCCACTGAAACAGGAGGAATAAAAATCGGTCAAGATAGTAGCCAAACAAATTAACCGGGGGAAAAAAAATGTGATCGTGGTAGGCTAGTGGTTAAGGCGTTGGACTATTGATCAATGATCGTTCAAATTCGTTTATTGATTTATAAAACATATGACTATCCGACTTACTTTTCATAGATCTTATAGGTAGCAACCTACGTACCTATCTTTTGATTTAGAAGAGTATCTATCGCAAGGAAAGCAGCCAACCAATTTTTCGCAATTTTTTTATTGGGTTTTTAATTGTTTTTTTTTTTTACGCTACCGTGCACAAAAGTTTTAGGTTAACCAAAAACTACAGTTCTCTCATTCCCTCTAAAGTGAATGTCTCGTTTGCCTCATAGCACCGTTATACCGTCTACCTTAGAGCATCAGTTCGATTAACTCCCTAATGCAAATCAGACATCAACCAACAGCTTTTTGTTATTCTATAGATATAACGAAAAACAGGTAAACTAAACGATGATAGGGAAAAATGTAGGCATTAAAATTAACAATAAGTATCATAGTAAATAAAACACGCATGCTATTAAATTGTAACTATTGATTCTAGAATCGAAGTCCTTTTGACCGTTTAAAAATGCCCAAAAAATCGCTAGTTACCTCCTACTGAAAACAGAATGTAAGTAAGTACCAAATAATTTTGAAAAGAACTAATTTTGAAACAAAAAAGATTTTTTTTTGGTTTTTTCATAAAATTTTCTTAAAATCCAATTTACCTAATTTAATACCGGAATACTATTACGGTGCGTCGATTCATAAATTCAAAGATTACCTTAAAAGCAACCCTTTCCAATTTATTAAAAGGGGCCTTAATTGGAGTTCTCAATTTATTGCGTTCAATTACACATTTTATCAGATGAAAGCTGTCGCGTTAAAGCCTCGGGAAGGTCATTTAGGGAGGTAGTGAATTCTTTAATTTCCCAAAAAGGGTAACAAAAGAGTAGTTTTAATTAGTAAAGTAGGTACCACACAACATTTGTCTTATACAGACAGGGATAGATCAGTATGTGTCGTTTTAATGACAGCATATACAGGAATGTTCAAGACCATTCCCGAAGACTTAAGGGGGAGTTTATGTGCCCTATTATGCGTAAAAAATTGCATAAAAAAATGCTAATTGCATAAAAATTGCATGTGTAAATTCTCTTTTTGCTCACGGACGCTAAGCTAGGTCAAATCATGTTTGAAATCGAAGGGACAATGTTTCTTTAAGACAAAATTAAGAGGTTCACAGTTCACATATATTTCCGATTTTAATCGTAATATACGAAGTTTATTTCGTTAAATAAACATTAGGCATTGCGGTAATAAATTAAATCTTTAATTAATTATCATATAGAATTAAATTAGACGGAGGTATAAAAAAGAACCCTGGTTACAGCAAGATAGTACGTCGTTCTACAAATTACGTATTCTTACCTAATTATGTTAATGCAATTTCCCGAAAACGGGGAGATATGTTCAGGCAACTACAAAAATACATTTTTACAAGGGAAATGAAACTTTTAAAACAGGTTAGAAACGTATTTTAGGTTTAATTTTACTCGAAAAATATTTTTTGTGTTTACAAATTTCTTTTTAACCATAACGTGTAAATGGGTCATTAGATTTCGATAAAATTTGATACACATCTTCTATGTACTTAATTCAGTCTGTGTTGATACAAAATCACATATTTTATGTAGTCTCGCATTTAAGAGCTTATTAAAATATAGGCTTAAATGTGGTTCAGTTATACATAAGAATGGTTGGAAGACCTTATTTGGCATTGAATATTTAAGGAAATATCCCTTTATGTTCCCTGGGTTAATGGTTACTACCGACCCAAATTAATTATATTATATGTAAGGAAGGGTTATATTTTTGACAAATTACTGAATGGCGACATACATCGCAATTATTACACGATACTTTTTCATTTTGGCATTTGCGGTTTGAAAACATCGGTGTTACCAACCAACCCATACGGCGATTAATTAATATGTATGAAAATAATATTATTTTAGAAATGTTTTGTTAATAAAATTGGATTTTACCACCTATTAAAATTATGCGACCTATAAATGTTATCGTGGAATTAAATAAGATGGTTTAAATTTTACTGATTATTAAAGTATCGATAAAGAACCCAATTTTTTTGTCCTAAGTATATTCCTTAATAATTATAAATAATTCTTCCTTGGAACAGGCACTTCATTGAAAACTGTAATTTTATAAATATCACGTGTTTCATTTATGTTTTATGGATAAGTTTAAGGGCTGAGGCGCATAGCGTCGCAAACGCCATTAGCGTCACTGCGGCACAGCAACATATAAAAGAAATTAATATTTCGCACGACTCATGTATGGCAAGTCCCCTCATCCCGTTGGGTGTGCGAGATAAACGATCAGGGAACATTTTTGTCACACGCAATTTGTGATAATTAATTGCTTCCATTAGAGGGCGGTTTTGCGACCGCGAATTGCTAGGAATTGGAAAAACCCTCGGATTTTCATTATTTTACAGTTAGGGAATTTAAACGAAATGATTATTGCTTGCCGGCAGTATTCTGCTATGATCTAACAGCCGTTTCCTAAAGAGTAGTTTTCAAAAATATATATATACATATGGGTTGGTTTAGTCTCCTATGTAAAGCAAGCATAAAAAATATATACTAAGCACCTACTTTTTGATTAATTTAGAACAGGAATTCTCAAACTGTTTTGGGCAAGAGACCCATTTTCCAAATTGAACTGATACCTCAGACTCCCATAGCCAAATTACTTTCAAAATCCTATCATTAGTTTTTTTTCCTATTGATACAACTTGATCATGATCTCGTTGGTGTTAAATCGCGTATATGCGTCAAACACAGAGCAAGTTTTGCAATTTACTAATTCATAATTTATATCGTACCTGACTTTTTTAGCGATTAAGTGACAAAACGGTTGGGTTTTGCTCGCGTGGGACGGATTGACAGTCAGGCCAATATTGAATCTTCTTCTATGAAATATGTTTGACTCAACTGGGCCTATCCATTATTTATTTAGTCACGTTCGAAGGTGGCTTATCTTGGACTATAAAGGGTTGCCCTAAAGTGTTGTTTGCACGGTAATACGCGTCCAGGATATAGGACAAGATAAATGTCAAGTTGTTGAACCACTTAGTCAGGCTGTAGCGATGTTATCTTTCGAGCTCATTACGAATAATGTCACTTTCCAATCCACCCCAATATATGGCGAAACCGGAAACCAGGTGTTACCTTTAGCGTCATGGTGTTTAATATATTACAATTTTATTTATTTATTTATTTATTGACAGTAACTTAACTTAACATTAATTTCACATTATGCAAAGTACTACCTAACTAGGCAATGCCCATACTAAGGTAGACTTTACTAGAAGCATCGTTTTTTTATAATATAACTACCTCATTGCGCAACATACAATTACAATGATTTGAATTGAATTGTATGCAATAATACATATTATATAAATAATAATATGTAAAAATAAATATAAATAAAAATAATACTGAAATAATAATAACAATAATAGATATAATACTATATAATATATTTATATAAATAATAATAATACATAAATGTACCGTTAATAACTAATACATAATTTTAATAATAATTTATATATTATAAAAATAAAATATAGTAATAATACACATATATACACTTAATATAAAACCCAAATAATAAACTAATATTAAATTAATACAAGATATAGTATCTACACAGAAAAGAAATTTATCTTGGTATGTAATTGATTAAAGTCATCATTAATTACAGTATGTCACATAATGTCACATAAAAAGTTGATATATTTTTTAATAAATTCAGATATGTGGATGTTATCAGAGCCTACTAATCTTACAATATATTTAAACTTATTATTGATTAATTACATAGTAATATATTCAGGGCGTCTCTAGACCATTCCCGAATACTTAAGGGAGTGTTTATGTTCCCTATTACGAGTAATGCAAACGTATTATTTTTATTAAAGCGCTGGTGAGAATTGCCTTTGCCGTAGTAAAACGCGATTCATATCTCGTAGCCTTGACTGAGCGCGGTTGACGACCTACGCGTTGTGAGCGGACGATTAGCTGGTGTGCATAATGTAGCCTCAACAAATCGCAGGACCGATTAGATGGGTTTTTTTTATCGTGTACTCATGACACCAATATAAGGTAAAAATAAAAATGGCGTTAACATTACATTTTTTGTAAAACAAACATGATTAAATGAAACAAAAAACATTTTTTTTTATTCATTCATGGCTACTTTGCGGGTATTTTATTCATTTGACCTACCCTAACGCGCCTTGAATAAGGTTTATATTTTAACAGCGTCAAATCGTCGTTACGAAATCATTAAAATATGGCGAAATTTAGTTAAAACGAGGAACGAAGTTTATTCAAAAAATATCTACTAATTTAAAAATATGAAACGATAATTTGCTTAAAAATAGCATGAACGGTAAATTTTGATAATTTTAGCAACATTTAATATTAATTATTTGGGTTGTCCGTAAAACGATCTGAAAGCAAATTTTGTTTGGTTTTTTTTCTATCGAGGAATCATATATTTTACACCTCCCCCCCCCCCCCCCCCCCTTCCCTGTATCCGCGCTTGAATACATACATCTACAGTTTATAGAAGAAATATCATTTAACATAATTAGGCGAATTGGATACCAAAGTCATACAGTTTATTTAGAAACAAGATTAGGATCGGCAGATTTTTAAGGCCGTCCAAATATTCCTAAGTTTGTTAAAGTTCTAAGGTCGCTTGCAGAGTTAAACAATTCACACATTTGAACAGAAACTGACACAGCCTAGCAGCTGCTTAATTCACGATCAATAATCCGCGCAGTGGTGAAATTAGAGAAAAGTACTCATAAATGCACCTCAACCGAAGGACTATTCTCATTTTCGTTACTTCGACCGCTTTAAATATTTAAAACAGCGATATTACCTGCGATTTCTAGTGTTATTTGTTAAGAAACTATATAAGAAATCATCATGGTTACCGAGAAAAAAAATATAAAATTTAGGTGAAAATAGTAAAACGATCATGTAATAACATATATGTGAATGCTTAGCTGTCACCGTACGCAGTAACGGTGTCAAGACCATTATCGATTGGCGCGGCATCGGAATCCGCACGCTAACCGAATTAACACCATATGTTAAAAAATATAACAATTTTTTTTATGTCACTTCTTACTCTTATGAGTAAGGTTACACAAAAACCTCCTTAAGTTTTCGGGAAGGGTCTTGGGACACCTGTATACGCATATATATTATGACTATAATATTCGAATCTGGGTCAAAAGTGAGACATTAGTAAAAAGCATCTGGCAATAGTCAAATGAATTAACTAGGAGATTACTATGATATTAAACGTATCTAGCGACGTAACATTTTTCGAAAACACTACATAACGATAACTAAGTTTTCTTATGAGGATAATCAAAATATAATATAAAAATAAGAATAGATATGTGTCAAACTAAATCGTCTTACTGAAATTGCAAATGAATATCTCTCCACTTATATATTTCAAATAGGTAACACCTCGGCACAGGCATTTGCCTAGTGAGTTCTTACTAATCCACACAATCTGTACTTTTCTTTTATGGAATATCAATAACATGCGATATAGTAATATATATGTAATGATATTAATTTGTATGGATATTATATAATAATAATAATAATATATGACTGAATTATTCAGTCCAAATTTTGGTCCGCGAATGGGAAAAAAAACTACCAGGATCGAGACTCGAATCTACGCCGTGTCGATTGAGAGTTCAAACTTTTACCTCTGGATTACATTGGCTAGGGGTCACGAGCTTTAGATTATCCTTAGCGTTACCACGACTAATACATATATCCCATCAAGACTGAGTATTATCCCGAAAGATAAAATCCAACCGGGAGCAGTAAAGCAATGTTTACGCGGAAAATCCAGGATTGCCCTCCTACGCTTACACTACGCCCAACGTGGGTGTCGGGTAGGCAATACGAGAAACAAAATAATCTCCTAATAAACTATAGTGGGAATATCTGAAAAAAATAGCAAAATTCACTAAACATAATTTTGAGAAAAGCGAAATAAAATAATTTGACGTTTAGTTACTTAGTTGAATTTAATACTAATAACAATACTTCATAAAAATACAGTCGTCGTGTCTCGTGCGCCGGAAATCGTTTTAAAAACGTTACCAACATTAACAAAACGAAGCATTCCTTTTTAACCCTCGACGCAAATAGAGGGGAGTTATGAGTTTAAGAGTGAGTATTACCCTCGCGACCAAAATCGGGCAACTTTGACGTTTTATTTTGTGTTATATTTTAAATAAGGTTTTTTTATTTTATATTATATTAAATCCTACAGCGTGTGTCGAAGTAGCGCCATTTCTCAAAATCAACACTTTTTCGAGCTCTATTTTGGCTAAAATTCCAGTGCTACTCTTACAGATAAATAACAAAATCATAGCTTTATCGCACACAATCTTTTCTAGCGGTTTTTCGGTTTTATTACTAAATAAAGCCAAAAATAAATTATTAGATTGACTACTAATTGCTGCAAAATTCATCAACTTTAATAATTTTTTTTAACTTTATGATTTCCCCTCAAATGCCCTGTTGCGGTTAAAACGAAATTGTATTGAGAGGAATACTCACTGTGTCTGCGGATCTGTGTGGTCTGTGGCATCGCAACTCCCAAACGGTGTTTGAAAGGTGACCTGATCGAGGTGGTGCTAAATCTTTCAGTCGTTTGTGTGTCGGGGTTTTTTCATATTCTTTAATAATTTGTATTTTTTATTAAACTTTCTATTTTCCGTTTGATAGCGAAATATAAGAAATGAAAATAAAAACATTCATTGTAAAGCTAGAAGTGAGCTGAAAATCGCTGAAATTAAAATTCTTATACTTTCAGCATATTTCATGTCAGTAAATGTCATCTAGTTTCAGCAGCGGTAATTTCGGAAAGTGAAAAATTTTGACATTAATAATTTAAACAATCAGTCTCACTGACGGCATGCAACAAGGCCACTTAAGTCTCCGGCACTGGGGTCCGGTCGCATTAAAGTTTACAGGGGTTCACAATTTTCTGGTTGATGAGTTTACACGACTGTGGTCGTAATGTCTATAATTCCGAGATGCTGATAACTGCGAGTTTATATAGGACTTGTTGCCCGTCGATTTATTCTTTGAAGCGAATGGGTTTTTATCCTCCCACGCAAAAGTCGACCGCTCTTTTGGGAGTCGGACATTTTCGACGAGATTAATGGAAAATGGATAACATGTAGCAGAGAAAACAGATCTGACGAGAGATAAATAAAAAAAAATGTGGACCGACTACGTGATAAATTCAATAACCTGGAAAATATTTATATTGTAGCAAAGGGAGGGATATATTAAGTGGGTTAGGCGGTGGGTGATTATACAGATATATATCGCATAGAAACCTACACTTCTGTCCGTCTGAGGAAAAAAGCTTCCAAAACCCAAATGTTGTTTAATTAAACGTAACAACGTAAATCTTCGCCACAGCTATAACATTTTTTATTGGTGATATACCAACATTACATTTTTATACAGCAAGTTTGAGTGCAATGTGTGATTCATTTATTGGTGATATATCATCCGATATATTCGACTATAGCATCGCTTTCTTACACGTCAAACAACACGGTTTTACGAGTATAATTACTTTTAATCCTAACTAGACTGAGGTTATATTAGGAAAGGTAAAGTTTTTGTTGTGATTCATGTTACAACCGTTTTGTGACTACTAAATATTTCACTAAATATAAATATATTAATATTACATGCCATTACATTACATTACGACACCCCCAACGAATAACATCCTAAGTCATTTTTAGCAATTTTTCAGGAGGGCTTAACCAAGTTTTAAAAAAATCTCCGTAATTTGGTTTTTAGGATAATTACTTAGAAATTAAAATGTACTATATTGGACTCTGTGTATTAAAACAAAATGAACATAATTTGAGAAAATTTCTTTATTTAATGTATTTTAGAGGAAATCGACTATACATTTTATTCCGTTTTTTTTTCATATAATTTTAAACGTAATTCGGGGAATACAATCTTAACTAAATATAATATGTTTTTCCATGGTACATTTTAAAAAATCAAGTGAACGAGATTTTCTAAATGCTCCTATGTTGACATACGATCAATATAAAATTATATTTCATATTTCATATTTCAATTATATTTATATTATTTCAATTATATTTATATTATTTCAATTATAAAATGTATCAAAACATAGTAAATTTCAGGAGGTATTTACGGTTTTAATTGAATAATAATAATAATAATAACCTGTTATAATAATATGTTTAATAATACTTAATATTATAACATTTTTATTGTTATAATAACAATAAAATCTTCATTGCAATCTAAAAATTGAAACTACAAAATAACGAAACAATAATATGAATTAAATAAATGAAAAAAAAATGAAATAATATGAGAAAATGAATCTAAAAGTTTTCTATTTTATTTATTCCATGTAAAATTAGTCTTCTCTGATGATAATACTGTACTTAACTATAATTGGGATCTTTTTCCATTAAATATTACTTGAAAAGCTTACTTACGATATTCACATGCATACGATATCTTTGCACGTAGTAATGATAGAAAAAAGGTGAAATATACAGAAAAATAGCCAATTTGACCCGGAATAATATCCTAACTCAAACCGCCAAAAAGTGACATAGGATGTTATTCGTTGGGGGCGTCGATTAGTTGATTACGCGTTTTTATTAAACTGGTGTTTTTCGTGTGTTTACAAACGCACAGGTGCATACCATAAAGAAGTATGTCTTCGTTTCATGTGATGATGCATACCATTTTGTGCGAAGAAAATGAAGCGATACTAGCTTGCGCTGGCATATTCGACCCCAGGCGGTCGAACCCACCCCCAACCCTCATAACCCTCTCCATAACCCCTTTGTTCAAGTTTACTCTTTTTTTGTAAAGAGCAAAAAAGTTTCCCTTTCTTCGGCCGCGGATTGTCGCGCCTCTAAAGGACGCTGCAAAAGTGGAAATGGCGAATTGTCCGAGAGATAAAGCAGAGAAATGTCCTGAGCAACGGAGCCTTCACGAGAACTTTTATAGGCGGCCATTCAGCTTTCGACGAAGGGACAAAAGATATTTGCCCCATCAGCCTCTCGTAGCAGATGGGCGTTGTTTTATTTGAGTATCAAAATTGTCTCCAGGCCCAGTATTCATGTCAGATGTTGAAGCGATGCTATATCTACACACCCTCTTATCTATTATAAATACCACTTCGCACCCCTCCACAACATCAACACATTCAAACACATGATAGTAAATTTAATATTGATAAATATCAAACAATGTTTTCTTCGATATGTATTCATTATCTATAACGTAACCATACGAGGATTTATAAAGTAATGTGCACATAGAACAAAGGGCACTCAACACAAGTATTAAGATATTACACAAAAATAAGTGAATAATGAATAACAGAAAGTTAACATTAAAATGTTGAAAGTGCGTGTAAATGCGGGTAAAAAAGGTTGTGTTTGGTGGTGATTTTATATTTTAAATAAAAAAAATACATTTTTTACGGGACGTACTCGTAGAGTAATCATGTGTGAATATAAAATGTATAAGTTAGTTGAATGTACCTACCACCCTAAGGACAGTTAAACTGTGAGATGACTATTCCTCTTCGTAAAATCCAGTTAAAATACCTCTAGTGCCAAAATACCTCTTCATGAAATCCACGAGAATCAACATTTGTTTTTTTTTTTACTTTTAATAAAATATCATTGCACGTAGTTTCATATTTGAAACGTGGAGCCGTTTAAAATGGCCTACCATAAAAATTATAAGGGGTAAATTGAGGTTAATGTAAGGGGGGTTAATATACTGTAAAAAATATTATATGTAATGTGTCATTCCGCATTCAAATTCGTTTGAAAAACAGATTTTACGTTGTAACGAAAACTGGACGTTGGAATGAAACGAAAAAAGAAAACAAGAATAAAAGTAGTTTCATCGTAATTAATAACTAGATAAAAACGATACTAAATCGAACCTAAATGTCACCCGTTGTCCTAATGTGTCGTTAGAGTATCATAAAAATATTTGTGTTAACTTTTATTATTCCAAATTTATTGTGCAATTAGCTAATGGATAAATGGACTTGTTTTAAATGAGCATAGTTACATATCGCACCCAAATGTCGCTTACTTTAAAATGTAATTAGGAATGTCTGCCTTATACTCCATTCCGTATAGGTACTATTATTATCAAGGATTCTTGCCAAAATTATTCAAAGTAGGTATATGTAATATATTATTTTAGTTTGATTAATTTTGATGGGTATATATAATTATTTATATGACCTTATATCAAATAATTTGTCAGAAAATTCGTAGCGTTATGAGTAAAAAAAAAAGCAATTCAATATTACAAATTAAAATATAAATATATTCAACGCCGAATTTACTTTACTTACTTATTTTTTTCCTATTAATAATTTTATTATTTAATATCCTTTTCGGTGAAAACTTATAGTTTAGTAAAATAGTGTTTGGTTAGGAAATACTCAGCTTATGAAGTTTAATTATCTGTTAAGCCTGTTAACATTTAAAAAAAAATAAGACTTCACGTCGTCTAGTTAATATAGACATTACAATACAAATATAAAAATGTTTAATTAACTTAGTAATACCACAATACTGATAATGTTATTCATAATATTTTTAATTTTATTTATCTGTAATATCTTTCCATTTGCGAGCCGTTGAACTTTAGGTACTACGAGTTGGAAAGGCAATTAGCTGAGCAGTGGTTAGCAGTTAGTACAGCCACAATGTACGCATAGAATCGATACAAGTCAACCTTGACAGCCAATTTTGGATAAGAGCTGACTTCCGTGGCGAGAATGACGTGCATGCATGTTCTGGGCTATTCCTCAAAATGGCATTTAATTATGGCTTCGTGTTTTAAACCTTCGCGGTGAAAACTTACATCAGACTCCAATAGGTTAGGTTATTAGTTATATATTTTGGGAGTTCCTAAAAATATTCATTGGAACTGCATAAAATGAATGTAAATAATTTGTTAAGTTTCCTTTAGATTTAAAATCCACATTAATATTACGCTATTGTTTTTATTGGTTAATTAGCATTGGGTGAAGTAAACAAAATAGCATAATTTTTTTAAAGAACTGCTGTGTCCTGTATACAATGATTGTAATTACAGTAGGCAAATATACAAATATTTTGGGTTCAGGTCAATTAAGCAATTTTTCCTTGCGCCAGCAGAGTTAGAAGAGATGGGGCAGAATCCAATTCACGACCTCTGGGTCAATAGACACCTAACTAGACTACCAAGATCTTGATCTCTTTCAATTAATGTATAATGAGAATACAGCTGAGCTTTAACTAGAATTTGCATGATGTTTGATTTGTAACTTATTATCTCACGCAACACCGTTAAAAAAACAAATACATATATTTTCCTTCTAACGAAACGTATGCCGTTTTTGTACGAAAACGACGAAGGTTTTAGATGTGTGCTAAGTAACAAAATTGTTACTTTGTGTACCAGCGATTTTCGAAGCTAGTTAAAAGTAACATGCGACATAAATCTCCGAATTTAATCACATTGCGATGACTTTTCCAGATTAAAACCTCACAAAAACACGGCCGAATTTACTTGCGGTTTACCAAAACACGAAAGTGCGATTTTTAGTTGGCCGTGTCACAAAACACACAGAGACAGCACAAAATCAATATGGACTAAAAACTCGTCTACGATCTCTTGTCAATATTTGCCAGTTCGGCTCAACGGCTTTTATTGCATGGCAAAAAAATCTGCTGTGACTACATACTTGGTTCATCGTGGATCGGAGATAGTAGTAGTCTAGTGGTTAAGGCGTTGGACTATTAACCATACGACTTTTAGCGCTTCATTATCACCCCTCCCCTGAATCTAGCACAGGCACATTTGGTTCTAGTTGAGTAGGGCCCAAAATGACCTATCATTTATTGTTCGTTGTGGTCTATAACGCAAAAGGTGTCAAGCGATTCGTATGGACATGAGGGCAATCAATTCCTGCTGCGATTATGGGACCGATTTCTGGATGCTTTTCACTCCTATTCCCACTACCCTTTCCTGTTTTTGTAATAATAAACACGATTTAAAAATTACACCATCCTTAAAATCCGGGGAATTAGTTCAGTCAATAGCAATATAAATTATTTACGCTCCTAATTATAAGTACTTGTGCTGTGGCCTTTTATAGTAACGGATATATACTAGTTAATCTAGAAATTAGAGGTTTTACTCTAATAAGTAAATATTCTAAAACCGTGAAGTGTGGCAAAGTAAAACTTGAATTTGACGCATAAATGTCGATTCGTAATTATTTTTTTCTATTATTATTTTCATCTGAGCCGACGCAAATATAAAAACGGGTTAGTTGAAATGAGCAATTAAGCAAAATACTGCCATCTCACTCTGTTCCTGAGATGTACCTATATCACGTTTAGAAAAACATGCGATTAAAACACTTAGTTAAACTTGGTTCTACTGGATTGCCTTATACTAACTTCTAACTTAGCCGAGATGTTTGATCTTTATATTTTGTTCCATAATAAATATATCTCCGCTTTAGCCGATCCATTTTATATTGACGCTACTGAAGCCAGACCACTTTACTCGCAGAATGATTTACGAGTGTGGGGAATAAATTTCAGCATTATTAATATATCCTCCAAGCGTAAAAAATCTCGCGGGTGAATATAAGATATTCAGTATATTTTAACGAGAATCAGGCCCAATTGCAACAACCGTCTAACCGAAGGTTAAATTATGCAAGTGCCATCACGTGTCTTGGATGAGATACACTATGGCAAACATGTAGGTCCAAGGACGTAATTTATTATTTGATAACACCCCCCTCCCCTTCCACTTCTTCCTCTTTTCACTAAAATAGTAATATATTTTTTATATTTTCACAGGGTTTCGCGCTGGTCTCTTGTATGCTCACTGTAACATTTCATATATAACCTTCCTTAGAACAGGTAACTCTTACCTAGTTAGGAAGGTTATAAACTTGTACTCATCGGCCAATTTGATTTCTCAATAAATAATAATAATAAAAAAAAATATTATTCTTTGTTTGTTCATTATATACAATTTTTTATTTATTTAAAAGGGCTTTTACAATCACGGTTGGGCTTAAAAGCTTGCTATTTTCTGGGGCGGAGATTCGTGGCAAGCGTGTGCGAAATAATTGTGAGAACAACATGACGACTCTCAATAATAACTTCTTTTTAAGGGGCATACAATCTAAGGCATCTGTTTTTTTTTAATTAATTGCTATGACCTAAGTCATATACAATTATTTTGGGCCCTATTCAAATAGGCCTAATGTGACTATGCTACAGTCAGGGGAGATGGTGGTAATGAAACGTTAGAAAATGATATGACCATTTGCGGATTCGAACCCGCGACTACTAAACTACCACGACTTAGATATAGGATTTCTCATAAGTGATGCTGATTACAATGATAAAAAAAAAACAAATAATTCAATACATTAAACCTGTATCTAGTTTAATTCCTGGCTATTTTTTCTAAATTTATAGTGTCTGCTGAGTAAAAAAAATAATCTTGAGGCGTCTACCTATTACAAAGATTTTTTTTCTTTCCTTTATACAGAGTGTATTTAAAATCACTACTGTCTTTTTACGAATTTGATCCTATATAGACAACTAAACCGACGTCACGAACAAAATATTAATTCCGAAAAAAAAATACTATTATAAATGTATTATTAAAAAACATCGATTTTTCGAAGTAACTACTTCGCGAGCTGCACGTTAGGCGGTCTTTCTCGTAATTGCCTGGATATGCAAACTAGGTCATTCGTAAAATAAGTCATAGAAATGTCTAAGACAGAGTCTAAGAACCCTTTACTAAGAGGCGCTGTGCCCGATCATATTTTTTTCCTTCCTCCAATCCACGAATAAATTGTTGGCAAAATATTTTTTACGGCCGCCGAGAAATTAATTTTCAAACATTTCGAATTCAGGGAATATTTTACTCGAAAAAACAATATCCTAAGTAATATATTTTGAGAGTTGAGATGTTCAGAAAGTCGGCGGCAGTGAATATTCATAGGCAGGGAGTTACTGATTTATCGCACTTTCGAAGGACATTGAAAGCTCCTTTGCTTAGACTCGAACAACAAAATGGAGGAGGCCATGAGGCATAAAGCGGTGAACGCGTTCATGAACAAAGTTTTATCGCCATACAAAATCCTCCATTACGCACCGTATTTATTCAGTTATAAAATATATTAATTTTAAAATATTTGGTGTTGTCAGTGCTGGTGTTACTGTTGCAAACAAACCCTTTTTTTGAATTACAACATAGAAATTGACTAATTTCACCTTTCTCCATTTCCAAGATATCCATAAAATAATCGGTACCGAAACCTATACGGTTAAAATTACGTATGAGTACTGACGCACTATTTTTTTCTGCTTAACCCCAGTTTTATTGGTTATCTTTATAACTTCCCAGAAACAAGCTGAATCGTATAATAAAACCCTAACCCTACAAGTTGCATCAAAATCGATATAATAGTGAGAGGTATTGAATGATATTATTTTTTTTTATTTAGACTCGTGTATTTTTATTTTAGGTTGTATGTTGGTTTAATGTATAAAATTAATATAATCTGAAAATAATGCTTTCGGTGAGGTATGCAAAAAAAGATTAAGATATTGATGAAATCTAAAAATAGGGATAAACCAATCGTTTATTTTTGCTAGTTTCTTGTTATTTTTTGTTGTTAAGATATTGTTTTTCTCACAAGCTTGTATTTAGCTTGCAATGTTTGTTAGTCGATTTAGGTCAAATCATGCATGCTGAATTAGAACCACTTCCTGTTATCCTACGGGATTGAAATTTAACATGTTGATTCAGTTTCGATGACAATACATTTTTATGGTAAGCATGACTTGATTCTACATACAGGAATGGCTCCAGACTAAAGAACTCCTCGACGGTCATTAGGACAGACACGAAATTTTACATAAAATAAAAATCACTTAAATAGTAGCTTGTTTTAAAAAATGTATTTTTACTACAATGTATTTTAATGTATGTTCAATTTATTTTTTTGTTTTAGTTATTTAATTTTTGTTTAATTTTAATAAGTCATACTAATCTCAGCATTAACATAAACCCTATATTTATTAAATTTATTCAATTATTTTTTTAACAGGCGTATTTGAAACCACCAAATCCATAATTATTCAATTTATTCTTTATTCGTATGGTTTGTATTGTCGAAAAGGCCCTATTGGGCGCAGTTCCTACAGCTTTATTGCTGTTTACATGATACGAGGCCGTTCATTACAGGCAAACTTGTTAACAATTCTTGTTATTCAACTCAGTCGACAGTGTTGAGAAAAGCGCCGTTGAATATTCCCAACGGCGAAAAATGACCAAATGACCTCTGGGGATTCAAACCCGGGACCTCTGGATTTAGAAGCAGGCGCTTATACCACTGCGCCACCGGGTCATTATTATGCAATTGGCGCACTATGAAATATACCTTCTATAGTTTTGTAGTTGCATAATAAAATGATGGAAATGGTGGAAAAAAAATAATGAAATTATAAACACAATAGTTTGAATTGCGCATTTTGCATGTCATCGGATTTTTGCTTTTGCACGGATGGTTTTGAAATGTGGTTCTACAATAATAACGTTGAGTCTGTGGTATCGGATGGTATTTAAGGGACTATACATAGAACGATCGAATAGGACAATATACTTAGTTCCCACGAGCTACCACGTGTCGCAATTACCACGAATGAAAAACAAGGAAAATAAAAAATAAATATTCTGTCGTAATGACATTTACGTAATTATTGCGTTTGGTTTAGGTTTATTATACACATCAAAATAAAGTCGACAATACGTAAAGGTAATTTAAAACGTAAATAATATAATTAGTTTAGGGACGAATATCAATTTATGCTAGATCCCTTAATATTATTATAACGAAAACACAATATAAAATATAAATAGAAAAATGGTGTATTTAGATACCATATCTAGCGCCGAAACCCAATAAAAATCTTCTAATAGGCATCGTAAAAGGCAACACACGTATAACTATAGCGTTCTTACTCACACAAGTATGATATCATAAAACCAAACATTTTCCTGTGCGTGAAAAAATGATAAGATAAGATTCGGCTTAGTCGCAAACTGAACCACAAAAGAACCAGTTGTTTTTTAATTGCCTACAGCGGCAATTAAATTATATACAGTTTTTTTTAAACATGTTATTTCATATTAATTTGCGTTACTAGGTCTTAATTATTAAAATGATAAATAAAGTTTATTTATATATTTATTTATTAATAATGGCACAATAAGAAGTCACAGCAATAAATGATATAATACGGGTAACACTGAAAAAAAAGTTATCATAAAGACAAATGAAATACCAGTAATTTATTTTTTATTTGAAGTAATATAGTAACTCTAACTAGGTTAAAAAAACCCTTGTCGGAATAGATTAGATATTTTTTTCTTTTAAAAAAAAAAATATTACTACGACCTAGGTCATAAGCAATTTCGATCCTCTGGTTAAATTCATTTTTCATAAGTTTAATAAGTTTCATATAAGTTTATTTTGTATCGCGCTAGTAACAACGTCACGCGGAATATTCTAGACATTTATCATTAACATTTAGCGAGCTTTAGTGGAGCAGTCTTTAGGAGAAGAATAAAGAAGGTGGGAAAAGTGTTGGTCCACGTACTCCTTCGGGAGAAAATATTTCAAAAAATGGTATCTCACTTTTATATTTCTGATAAGCGTAATTCCAAGAATAATCAATGATATAACGACTTCATGAGCAAAATTTGTACTGGTACAAAATTTGTAATTCTCTTCAAGGCTTCAACTATATTAAATCGTTTTATTTCACTCGTGCCGTTAATGAAATGAGTACAAATCTGGTATATCCTTTCGGTCGTTTTATTTTTAAACAATAAAACAACCTTCTTCGTAGTTTGGATACTTAAACGAACTTTCCTATATACGAAAATGAATACTAGAACATTACTAAGCTCTAAAATAAAACTTAAGTTGTGCTACATCTCAGTTTTATTGAACAATTTTATTGAACACATGGGGTCATCTAGATTTCACCTAGAATAAATAATACTATGTCATAAGCGACTTTCTTCTCGTCGGCGTCATCAATAAAGTGGAATTCCTGGTAATAAAGAACTAAAAATCGCTTCATAGCAATCTATTTATTTATAATGTTAATATAATCAAGAACGGATCACGGATCGAATGAATATGCATGAAACCGAGGAAGATGTCAAATTAAATATTGACGCCATACATTTTAATGATGTTTACATTTACAAAAAACCAACAATCTTAATTAATCCATTAACGGCAGACATTTGTTCAAACTTTATAAAACGGACGGATGATAAAAACATTTAAAATTTAATTTTAATCAAATTATGGACGACCACAGTCCTAGATATATCAATCGTATTAGTAGTATGTAATGATGGCTAGTATGTAGTAATATTTTTTTGAATATATATGCGTGAAAGTGATATTCCTTTTTTTAAAAAACTTTTTAGGTGACTCGCAAATGTGACCTCAAAAGTGTTACATTCACTCGTACACTTAAATACACACTGTCTAAACACTTCCAGAAACAGATTCTTTCATACATATCCTATAAATAATATTTATTTATATATAGATTAAATTAATATTTTTTCTCTCTTTTATGAACCAGCCAAGCCCAAGGCTTATTTGCTGGAAACCAGGTGTTTAATATACAGATATTAATATTTGTGAAATATTTTCATATTATTTGGTTTTGTATATTACACGTCCTTTACAAGATACATTAATAATCTTATATACATTTTTGGTGATTTGTAGTAAACTACAAATTTAAAAAAAGGTATAATAATAATAACATTGTTAAACAATAATTAACAAGCTAAGTTAATTTATCTGGAAACAATTAAAGAAAGTGTTTTTCGGTGATTTCGTAGCAAATATTTCTAACCTCATATTTATTTTTTTTAGATTTATTATTAGTTTTTAGTAAAAATCTTGGCAAATTATTAAAAAAGAATGGTATAATAAATTGTAACGCTCGTTTACCGTAAACATTTTTAAATGGACGTATAAACAACGTTTCATTATTTATTTGCCTCGTACTATATGTTGAACGAGTCTTTTAAACTTGTCAGCGTCAAAAAATTGGACCAGCATCCTATATATAAACATGTTATGTTTAAATAAACCAAGATCATCATTGACATATTTTGTTTTAATTTTTTTAGGGACAATTATTTTTGCTATTCTAATCTGTATTTTTTTTATTTTTTCTAAAAATGTTTTTATAGTATTGCCATAACTCGCAATGCCATAATTAATTATTGAATCTACAAACGCATAATATAACATTTATAATTGTTTATATTTTAAGATTTCTTTTAAATCAATAAATTTTGTAATTATTAGCCGAAATTTGTCGCATATATTATTTATGTGTTTTGTCCAATAATACTCCGTGTTATAAATAAAAATAAAATAAGAAATAATTTTGTGTAATCACATCGAGATTCATAAACAAAATCTTTTGCTCCTAGCCATATGTATGGCATAGATAAACGAAACAATTTTTTATGGCATATAAATATATGTTTAGTTTTGAAAGTATGCATACCTAGTACAATAAAAAAAATGTGAATCAAATAATATGATTTTGTATTTTATACGAGTAGGTAAAGTAAAGTATAGTAAAGTAAAAGATTATTTCCAAGAACAACTTAATGCATAGGAATGACAATTTTCAATTGGTTCACAAAAATTGATATAATGATTGATATAGATATATCATGCCTAGAGTTTTCGACATTTATACTACTCGTACTCATATTACATAGCTAAAAATACATCACAATAAAAATTATATATAAATTGTAAATAAAAGTTTTATAATTATCCTTAAACATACTAATCTAGAATTAGTATGAAGAATAACTGCCACATAACATTTCTTTCTTTCAATTATAGGTTTTTGAATTCATACAGATTTTTTTTAATTAAATATGTTTTGATGGCTCTTTTGAAAATTAATATATTTAATGGACCAAGGGGAAATTTTGAGATTACTTTGTGCCATTCACTGAATTTAGCGACCTTACTCTATAGTAGATAAGCACGTTCCTATTTTTATAGAAATGTGCCTTAAATCATTTCGCGGAAGCGATCTGACATTGAGAAGGCGTGGCACGGCTTAGTGGGTACACCTTCGGTACACCTTCTGAGAACGCGAACGGATTTTCCAGACTGACTGCAGAATTAATCCATTGTTAATTATAATTATTTTGATGGATAGTTACGCTACATACTAATGATAGCATAGAAATATATATAATTAGTAATTACTTGAAATGGGAACAACACATCGTAAGTAGCGTATAGTGAAATGAATTTATGGAGTCTTTGTTAGTGAGTCACTGTAACTGTACCGAGCGCGGTACAGTTACTTGAAAAAAAAATGTTTTTTAATATTTTTTCACACTTAACCAAAAGTTTACATATCATCACAAAAGTATATTTATTCGGAAAAAAGTATAAATGTACTCTTACTAACTTATCTTTTAGTAGGTAGTACCTAGTTTATTTATTTTTTTTATAATGTTATAAAGAATAGAATTAGATATGAGGTATAAAAAAAATAACATTAATTTAGTTGAGTGGACAGACAAATTTGTATCACTACATAGCTTTATAGTATGCTAACTAGAAACACGTGACAAAATAGGCTAGAGGGAAGGAAGCTACTCTAAAACAAGTATTGGTAGATTCACTTACCTTATAAATATTTTATCCGATCTGCAGCAAGAAGTATAAAAAAATATATTATCAGTGTATATAAATTAAAATCACCGAATCTGTGTTTCATAATATGCCACATACCTACACACATATTAATTATTATGTACATGCAAAATGCTAATTTCATTATGATTTTATGGATTTTAGTATGATCTAAAACATAAAAAAAAAATGATAACCTAGGTTTGGTATCTGCAACAATAATAATAGTATAAAATCATATCTATACACGTATATATAAAAGAAAGTCGGGTTAGTTACACCATTTATAACTCAAGAACGGCTGGACCGATTTTTATGATCTTTGATTTGTTGGATTAGTCTCCGCTCCGAATAGCAGAATAACTATTAAAACACCGGAAAAAGATCACGAAAAAATATATATAAAAAACAATTTCTCATACAGTTTGTATGGAACGGCTGTGGAATTCTATTTACAAACGGTAAGTTGTCTTCGAAGATGATCACTTTGTGAGGTTATCACATTTATCATTGTATCAAATGAAATGTGTCATTTTGATTTGTGTTCAGTATTGAACTTAATCAATTCTTAATAAAAAAAAAACTGAATTTAATTCAGCTAATATATATAAAACATATATTTTTTGACTAAAAAAAATCTTTCACCACATTGTCCTAAAAGTAAATTTGTTTATCAGTAAAGATGGTAGGTGGATTTATATTAATTTCGCCTGTATAGACAGGCGAAATCGTCCCGTTTAACATATAGATGTTAAACGGGACGATATATTATAGTTGTAATTAATATATTTATTTTGTAATATTTCATAATTTATCGAGTTTATTTTCGCGTTACCTGTAGTGTATACGATCATAAAGTATTTATAAACCAACGCTGATAAAAAAAAAAATGCAGGTTATATCTTGGCATTTTATGCGGTTTTCATAATGTTATTTGCACACTGAGGCGAAGTAATTACCTCAAGGCACGCGATACCCATGGTGTATGGTAAAAAAAACCTTTCGAAAGTGTTATCGGAAAAATATGCGTGATGGTTTTAAATTAGGCAATGAATGTTAAACGATAATTTATTTTTTAGGAAACTCGCGCAATGCTTTATACAAGTTCGTACAATTGGGAGTTCGCCTATACGCTGAAATCTACCTCCGCCTTCCGGCTCATAAGTAGAGAAAGAATATTGTCATCCAGAAAGTTGAACCGATTTTTTGAACCCAACTTTTTCGATGACCTCAGTCCATTTCGACCGTTTTTGGAATGTCATCCGTATATCATCTAAACGCGATAGCATCTAAACGCTGCAACGAAAATACTCCAAATTATCGACTTTAGAATTGTATATGCCTTTCCAGTAGCCAGAGATGGGAGAAATAAATTCTAAAATATTTTTTTTTCAAGTTTTTAAATCTTCATCCAGTTCGTTGTTAATTTAATTAATGCACCTAAAAGTGTGTCTTATAAATGTAACCTATGAAATTACTTTTGCGGTTTTTAAGAGCTAAATAATTGGTCAACCCGCGACCCGGGAGTACGCCCAGGGCGCCGATATTTCGAAAGCGTTTTACATTGTTTATATTATTATTTTTTTAACTCAATTACAGCGGTTTTTGCGCACGCAAAACATAATGTGATCGAATAGTTTATTGCCCTTGAATGTCATCCATATTTATTAGTATTTTGGTTCTTTACCTAACATCAGAAATAAAGCCAACACAGGACGATAATGTACTGTTAACATATCTTTAGCGAAATACCTGGGTCCTAAAAATCTATTTACGGTTTTCATTTTAGCGGTTGATAACGCCAACGGTTTACTGTTGAAAACAATCAAACTAATGATTACTCATCCGACATACACATACATATCTACCTATTTGCGGTTGACCATTTCCAAAAACGCCAATTTGCACAATAATGAGTGACTAATTTGAATAACAATGAAATGGAAGAAAACTAATGACTGGTTTATTATTAATAAATAATATATCTTTGTTTGTATTGTACTCATTGCAGACTCTTCGAGTAATATGTCCAAAGTCATCTACAATTATTAAGGGTTCTACTCAACCAAGCAACTTCAGCTAGAGTCAAAGGAGATGGTGGTGATGAAGCGGTTACAATAGTATTCAAAATCCGCGACCTCTGGGGTCAATAGTCAGACAGATTACCACGATTTGATCTTATACTCATAGAAGAGGAAGATTTTTTTTTTATGGATTGGGAGATAAGATCTTATGGATGAGAAATATCCCAAATTTAATTATGAAATTGTCCTAACTTCCGCTATCGACCTAACCTAACCTATCCCAGCATAATTTGTGATTGTAATCGGACAAATTTTCTCTCAAACTCACAAATATACCCTTAGCTCACCGTCTCTCTCACATACGTGAATAATAATAATTATAAGAATAATTAATATATATATTTAAAACGATTTATTATGTCATATATCAGGTGAATTTAAGCCATGTCAGCATTTTGATATGATTAAGAGTTAAAAGCATAATTTAACTATAAATGTTTAGTTTTTACGTTTAGTTTTTGGTGTTTATATTAACAGTAGAAATCTTTGATTAGTGTTACAAATACTTTTTAAGGATGTAAACTTGTCATTTTTACCAATTGTTTGTAAGACTGTTGATTTCTCTTAATAAAGAATAAAGAATACGTGACCCCAGTTTACAAAAAAAAGTTAATATTTCCTTCCTCTCCTGAGTATTAGCGAATTCTCTATTCTATCATAATAAGCACTGTTATGTACCCGTAATGTACTAACTTATATATTTTTTAGATATTATGTGTAAATATTAATATGGCATTACATATTTTACTGATATTACATTAGGCTTTTGTTCAAATTACCTATGTATTTTTAACAAATCTCCGCTTTCAACAAGCAAAATACTAGGGCACAACGTGCAAGCTCCATAGGGCCCATGCATAGGTGTACTGTTATGCGATTGTGTGTCGCATGCAAATGCCACGTCTGGACCGGCGCCGAGTGCCGCAAATACCACGAGGTATTTGGGCGCCTCTCTGTTACATATTCTCATCTAGGTTTTCAATCGATATTTATACTCATCTAAATTGCTTTTATCACTAGGATAGGCATGCTAGGTTTTAAGCAGTACTAACAATAAATACTTTTTTGAATATTTGGTATAGCATTCAGCAGTTAATAAATTATACTATTAACACATTCTGAGCAAGACGTTGGCTTTGTTTATGTTCAAAGTTACCACTCTCAATCAATGTTCGTTATTTGTGTTCACGGGCGAGAGAAAGATGAAATGAGAGTGAGTGAGCGTTTGCAAATCGGTCCAGTTCAACCAGTATCGCATGTACTAAAAAAAACAAAATTCTTGATGTTTCTAATATGCTGCCTAAAAACTAGAAGTTAATTATTTCCATTATAATTTTTTAAAAAAGCTTAAAAAAAATCTCACAAATCAAACGCGTAATAATAGTTTTTATCAGTCGATTTAGTTTTGGTGCGCTTTTCTTGTCTAAAATATTTAAATAATTTTAAAACTTTGCGTTATTAATTTTGTTTTTTTGTTTGTTTTTTGAACTGATGTTCTTCTTCTTTCAAATTATTGGCCTCATGACTATGGCCAGTATCAAGTAGCAATTATCATGACTAATATAAAAAGTAAAGACAGATCAATTTAGACGATAAATAAAATATTAAAATACTTTAGAAATTTAGCAAAAAAAAAAACAAATAAACGGCAAATCAAAATACAATAAAAAGTATTTGAAGCTTACATTTCTTAAAAAATAAAACGCTATTTCGCGACACAAATAATAATAATAATGTATTCATATTTTGAGAACAAACTCTGAAAAGAAGCTGAAAGTTGAATTTTATTTAAAGCAAGATTACCTTTGTTTTATTTAAAACAAAGGCTATTTATTTAAATTATTACATTCTAAAAATCTACGGTTTAAAGTTCCTTCAACTTGAATTTTGTCAATTAGTTTGACTGTACATAAGAAACCCGAAAGCACACGTGCGATTTAGATAATATTTTTACGTAATGCATTCTAGTTTGAATATAATCTAATTACCAGTGCTGGTGATTTTTTTTTGTTTATTTAAAAAAATATTTACCATAATATTTATTTATTTATTTATCTTTATTGGAGAAACCAACAATTTTACATAGTACATACAATAAAAAATACATTTGATTGATCGATAAAAAACTATGTAAAACTACAAATAGGATATGTATCTATTGTATTGTCGATATTAAGATACTAATTCAGAAACAAAGCAACAACCCGGGACTTTGAATGATTGTTCCAATCGCGTAACCCGAAGGGCCCACGGGTAAGGAGCGAAGATACGAGCCGTCTGGGTGCTATCACTGACGCCCGCAAGACCTAGCTGTTGGCCCGGGGCGAAAACCCGAGGTTAAACATCTGGTTTAGGTAGTATAAAACGAAACTAACTACCGACCAATGCTTATGAAGGAAAGCTGTCCCTTTGGCATTTTAGGGGACACTTATACTCGTCTCCTCGTGAGGCATAATAAAATTTATTACAGAAATTACTATAAACTACCCCGTAAAGTAAAATGACTTTATTGCGTATTATCGCTTTTATTTATGTTAGATTTGTACTCGTGTCTACTACACCTAAGGGCACGCAGAATTCTTCATAGATGAGTGTAAGACATTTTTTATGGCGATATTTACAAATACTTGAACAACACAACCAATAATTCTGCTAAAATACAAAGCATATCAGAATGTAACCCTCGTCCTCTCCTCCCCCTCCTCCTCTGTACTCCTTAATCGTCGTGTATCACCCATAACTTTTGTGGTGGTTTCCATGTAAGCTCGTCTACATGGAAAAGTTCGCATCTGCGAAACTCGGGATAGATTATTAAATTAAAATGTTTTACTATTTGGTTTGATTGAAGCTATTTTGTAAAATTAACATATTTTGAGTATTGAGGTTACAGAAAATAAACAAAAACAATAAATCTACAAAGTTTACATTTAACTTTCCTGGAATTACTTATTTATTATGGATCGAGAATGAATGTTAAAGAGGCCACATTTACTCTTGAATTTTATAGTCAACTGAAAATATATTATTATTAGCAGATCCTTATCATATATTCATAAGTTTATCAATTGAACGGATCTAGATTTACCAGAAATAAAAACAAGATGAGGGAATTTAAGAAAAACAAGGAATGTGATAAAAAAAGTGAGGGTATTCTCACCTGAACGTCCACCAGATGTCGAAGCACATGACGCTGAGCCAGAAGAAGGTCGCCAGGATGGAGAAGTAGCCTATGAAAGCTGCAACAATGAAAATGAACTCAAATTACTGGCGGCCATTATCGCAACGGCGAGCGCGAAAGACAACAATTAGTACGGAACATAATCGACGCTAGAAGAGTTAACCGTTTTTTTTTAGTTACGAAATGTCGAGTCATATCGGTATGACAAAGTATCATAATTTTTCTACGGTGGATTCTTTACTTATTCCTAACCACCACCGCTTTATACCTTGCACATAATATGCCAAATATATATGTAAATATGTGTAAACAAGGGACAATAAAAAAAAAACGAATTTAAATACGTAAGTCAGTGAATGTATTTGTTTATAAACAGATTTAATATTCGATCATGAAAACTTTCTCATTTATAACTATATTTAGATCATTGGAAAAATAACAGCTAACAGTAAATCTACTTGAGTAATATATGAACAAACGTCCAAATTAAAATCTAATCAAATATTCGACATAAGACTTGATAGAAAGAAAAAAAAACTCATCTATAAAAGTAAAACAAATGTATGAAGTTGTGCTGTTAAGGGACGACAGATGTGTCTGTTTTATTTTATGTTATTGACGACAGAATGGTGTTATTTTATTCTATACATTTTTCCGAATCACTATTGTTTAATTATTATTTTTTCTAGTATTCTATTATTATTTATTCGGATTAGTTTAAATTTAAAAAAAAAATAGTTGAAGAGACATGGAATAAAAACGGTCGTATCTCGGTTCGAATAGTTTTATAAATGCACTATTACAGTCGATGTAAATAGTAAACCCTTTGATTCTAGTCATTGTTTTTTAATACGAGTACATATTATAGGCTAAATCTATGAACATGGCAGTTTTTACTGCAAAATTCTGTTACCAGAAATCTGACGGCGCTGTCCACTACTCCTAAAATTACAAGGAATATTTTGGTAGATTCTTTGAAACCCCTTCAAAAGTAGTTTTTGAGTTTACCCGATACACTTACCCCATAAAATATGCAAATCGGTTGCGTCACTTGGCAATGGCCACGTTTCTAAAGACTCACCTGCCCAGACGATTCTTTATTCCAGCATCCCGTTTGCACTCCCGTTTTAAAATCCGACCTTTTTATTCACATAATAAAACCTCGATTTAAGATGCTTCGTACTGCGGCGCTGAAACGTGTATTATTTTAATGGTTCCAGGAGCGGAATGGGAACTAGTTTTAACTGATTTATATTTCAAAAACTTTCATTAGGTAACCTAAAACCAACTGAGGAATACTGGAACACAACCATTACAAATACAATTTTAATGACTTTAAGATAGAATTCGCTTTTAGGCTCATTTTCAAGTAACGCTTTTCTCAACGTTTCCAAATCGAGGAATGGTAGGTACTCGAAAAACTGACCTATCGCACAAATCTTATAAATATTATCAAAGTAAAAAAATTAATAGGTAAGGATAAATGCCCCTTATCGATAAAAAAAAAACAAGAATGAATGCTTGTCTTTCTTGTGTAGCAAATTAATTTAAAACAAGTTAAAATTGAAAAAAAAAATATTTTTTTTTTTGCTAAAAAAATATCTGTTTTTATGAGCTTAATATATTTTTTAATATTCTTTACTCGGGATGCTTTTTATCTATTGATAAAATTTTATTATACCGGCACGACTTCGGCAACTATAATTTCTCAAATAAGAATTCTTACTGTGTCAGATAACACGACCTTAATTGGAAAATAAAAAACATTTTACTGGTACATAGATTTTATTGATTTATTTTTGACCTTAATTTCTTTACCTAATACATATTTTTTAAGACTTCAGAAGGAGGCTCTTAATTCGTTCTGTATGTTTCTTTATTTTTTTTTAATGTTTAAATCCGTTTAATTAATATTAAGTTTTAATTATTATTAAAATAAAACAATATATAACCGATATCAAAACAACCCAAAAACTAAGTAATAATAGGTACTATAAACTTCTTATTGTTAGAAAATATAAAAAAAATAGATACAGTTTTTTTAATATTTTCTACACATTTCTTTTAATATTTCAAGTGTTCTCCGTGAATTCATAATTCAAAGCTGCTTTATTATTATTCTGTGACCTTTGCCACATTCGCCGCCATTGCAAAACTATCCAACTGACAAGTCAAGTTATTTTTGGTTGGGGATTTATAAGCGAGGAATGAATTTGATACCAGCTCGTTCATACTACAAAGCGGAACGAACCGCGCTAAGCGTATTGCATGATTGTGTGTGTTTGATAGTTTGGTCACGTCACTGAGGCTTACAGTCCGCTGTCACGTCGTTTACACGCTTTTAACTCAATAGTCTAAAATTTTAGTGGACATTTATAATTACGTGGAAAGATATCCTAATTAGACATGTCAGAAAAAAAGAAATATAAAAAACCTTTAGGATTCTCCAAATTAGTTGTCATTTATATGCACTAGTTTTATTTAGTCAAGAATTTCGAGATACTGGTGTTTTAAACTTCACAGACAGGTTTTTTGATTACTTGGGTAGGTCAGTCTTCTAATAACTGTTGAATAAGTGACATTTGTATCTAATTATATCGCTACCTTCCTCGACCATATTTAAGAAAGAAACCAATGAAATATCTTTTTATTTTATTAGTGTAACCATGTAATCCCTTTATAAAAAGGGATTACATGGTTATTTTAACTCATTTGTGAAAAAAAAATATCTATTAAATTCTCTATTTAAATTATTGACAACAAATACTTTTTCTTCACACATTCACGGACAACAGTGTATTTCTAGGTCTTACGGACTAAAAAACCAAATCGTTTATCAATACAAATAAAAGTGGTGTTCAAAGGCAATCTTTTTAACATACTTTAATATTTTTGTTTTACTAACATTCTAACCATTTTTAAGAAACTAAACATTGCGTCAGAGATGATTCCGGGATAGATTAGCCACAATTTCCATTCGATAATATTTTTCAGACCACATTGAGCGCCGCGTGATTTCGGATGGTACGTCAAACTATTTGGAACATTGCCAACGTGGCTAACTACCGAAGAGTGCTTTGTTTTGAAGATGAGCAATACAAGAGGGAGGAAGGAGGTACATCTGTTCAACTGAATTTTGATTTAAATATTGTTGGATATGCTCGTAAATTATACTCAAAGTAAAAATAATGTTGATATAGATTTTATGGAGGACAATCGAACGTTTAAATATATCTATAGATAATCCTAGAATTTTAATTTAGAATCCAGGGAGGAATCAAGCCGCTGAGAATATTCAACGGCGCTTTTATCAGCACTGTCGATTGTGTTAAGTAACAAGACACACACACAGAAAAAACACTCATTCAGTTACAGACCACAGAGGTATACACAATGGGCCCCCAAGAATGTGGCCATTTGGCTGCCCTCCAATCCAAACACTATTGCTCTAAAGGGGGAAAACGGTTTGACATTTGTAGTGTAGCACAATAAAACACTGCCTTCCTTAGTATAAACAGCCAGGAAGCAGGGATGTTTGTACTAAGGAAGGCAGTGTATTGTAGTGTACTGTAATTTGCAGTACTACATTTTTTTTATAATAACGTGGGTACACGATAAATAATATATAATATAAGAATCTTGAATTTTATGTAAGTAGGGATGTGTATATGTTGGCAGGAATTAATTAAGGGTATATACAGGGTTGACAGATTTTATTAGAATCATTTAATAGCAACGTTAAAAAAAGTGTTATTACCTTTTATTGTATTTATTACTTACTCGTATGTCGATAGATTATATGTAGGATAATGCGCAGACATGTGGATTGCAAACATAATTAATTGTTATAAAACTTCAATATTTCAAACAAATCTAGGAAATTCAAGTTAAAACACTTATATTTAAAAACCCAATCGTCATTGTTTTATTTGCAATTTGCCTGTGCCTAAAGCTTATATACAAACAAAACGTTCCGTGACAAAAAAAAAAAACTACACGCGACATTTTCAAAAACCAAGGAAACGACATGGCAAGACGTGTTAGACCAACACATTATGATTTTTTTTACACTCATTAGTCACTCGTAAAATATAAGCGGTGTCAACAGAATTGGCCAAGTAGTCGTTTTTAATTCTGTATATTGTAGTTGCAAGAGAAAAATATTCTGCAAATTAATAATACATCAATAGTTTTTATTGGATCACAATTTTTTTAGTGACTTGCAAAATAGCAGATTACTCAGTTTTATAATTGTTTTTTATTTGTAAAGTCGAAACTATTATAACCTATATTACGCAAAGAAAAGGGGTCATAACGCTGTTATGAAAGTACCTAAAGAGGTCGTTAGAATCTCTAAAAATCGAGTCGCATTCCAAAATATAATGAATATGGCAGCATTCCAAGACAAATATTTTATTTTCAAATTATTACCACTTTTCAGATAAACCGGAGAGGTTATTAGGATCTACATATAAAATCCGAAACTGGACTTTAGATGTGTAGAAAAAGAAAAAAAAATAGTGGTTTTTTATGGGATTTTTTTTTTATGTAATTGCAAGCAGTTTTGTCGGCAAGGTGAAACCTAACTTAGTTGTTTGTTAATTGTAAATATTTTTGTGTATAAATATAAAAGTATTCCTTGTGTCTTTTATGCATAAGTAAGTAACCTGAAGCATGTTATTTCTATAAATGTTGACAAAACTGCAAATCGCTTCTACGTTGAATTAACTTTTGTGACCCGGATTCGTGCGTTTTTAAATTTCGGCCTGTGAAATGTTTTGACTCGATAGCGAGCCTAAAAATGCTATACTTACGACATTCGTACCTTCGACGCATCTATTCTGATCCAGGTCATCAGACGTAAAGTTCTAAATCGCCCTGGATTGATAAAACGCCGATCTAAACAACCGCATCGCTTAGAATTCCGATCACGGGAAACATATTTATAGGTAAATTTGCAGGGTCATTGCTTTTTGGTATAGCTGCAATAATTATTAGGTAATTCCTGCACATTGTTGTTGGAAATAAAACTTGAAGTTGAATTTAATATGCTGCTAACTATTCTAAAATGCATGCGCTGTCAGTTAATTTGATGCTAACTCGGTTTTGTATAAAGCTCAAAACTTTATTTCGCGTTTCGTTTCATTTAATATATTTATTATTTTTTATAAAGAAACAATACATTTAATTTTACATCACCTTTATAGCGTGTTCTAAGGTGATGTAATTAGTTATAGAAACATAGATCCTCACCTGATAATTCATAAACTGAAAAAGACAAAAATTTTCATAAAAAAATATAACATAAAATCTGTAACTGAAAATTTACCTATAGAGGCGCGCTGTAGACTTTTACAAATAATTATACAGGCTATATACATATTCTGCGAGAGCAAGAGATTAAATAATTTGAGGCTATGTGTGTTTGAAAGGAAGTTTTATTTTTCATCGTGCAACTAAGAAAACGTTAGCTAATTCAATAATATTATATATAATATTTAGGTACGTATTTTTTTAATCCCGAAGTTGCACAATTCCATTCATTCATTCATTGTGTTACATTTTTTGGTCTGATTTCTACTTTATTTTGGGAGGATAAAGTAAAAAAAAAGCTTAGCAGTTTTGTCTCACTGCGCATTCTCGTAACTGTGTGAGAATCTGTGTCCTCTTCATTATATCTCGGAAAACGAGAACGCTAATGGAAGCTGCGTTGAACAGTTTGTTATTAAATAATGATTGTAGCTCACAATGGATTCAACTGCAGTCAACTGTCAGTACCCGCAATTTGACAAAATTGCTACAGTGCGTTTTCAGTAACGACACGGTATCAGGGGTAGGAAATGGAAGAGGTGTTTGTACGGATCTAAAGCAAAGTAAATGTAATCAAACGACTCACCTACGACCACACACGCAGTATTGCTGATGGAGCTGCTGAACGACGAGAACTGAAGAGGTGCCAGGGTGAGGTACCCGCACGTGATGCTGCAAATGTAGCACATGAGCGACTTGCCGTGGAGGTTCCTCAGCTCCGGGACGAACGCGTACACGGCGAGCGTGATCATGAGGAACGGTATCGATATTATCATCCCTGAGGAGGAAGAAAGAAAGAAAAATGAGCGCACACATACAGACACAAGATTTCAATACTGCTCGAACTCTTGTGTGTCAAAAATTCATATGAAAATGAATTGAATTCTAATGAAAATGAACATTCTATACACTCTACAAAAGTCTTGTAGATATAGTGACAGCTAAACATTTTGTTGCGTCTATAGTCCTGAACGCATGAACGAACAAGTACTTATTCTAACCTTAACAGACTATTTGGTTACAGCTACTAAAGTTTTTAGTAGGCTCGATCAAAGGTCGCTACGTCTAGCCGAACATAGATTCAATTTAAAAACAATGTACCGGGTCAAAATATTTTAATAATGGGGTCATCTGTTTTTCTAATGTCGCATCGTCGGGCAGGTTTTTTCTTAGCGTTTTAATTGTAATCATGCACAGATTCTCCATTTCTATCAATGATATTTTTGTAAACTGTACCTTCAAGTACCTACGCGTCTACGTGGGTTAACTTCACATCCATAAATGGGTTTAAACCATTAAATGAGTATCACTCTAAGGATTATTGAAACACGATATTATGAAAAAGGGTTTCTGGGACGTTAGGCTCCCTTGCTAGATCCCTCTAGCCCTGCCTAACCTAACCTAGCTATCCTCCTATAAATCGAAACGGTAACAATATGATAAAGACGGACCTACCTATATTTTATGAGAGAAACTATTCAAGTTCTACGGCTTCCCCTTACGTATTTCCAAAGTTCTTTCCTATTTTGGACCAGTTCAAAAATAGGGAGAGCATCAAGGTGTAGATTCGTAACACGATCATAATAAATTACATGAAAAATATTTTGCTTAAACAGCTAAGCACTCAATCAGTATTCAGGAAATCTGTTTTAAAAATAAAATATATACCTCACTATACGAGTTTTTATTACCATTCGCGGAATTGCAAGGTTTTGCTGTTTTTGGTGTAATGGTTTTAACTTTACGTATGGCTTTTGTATAAAAGTACCTGCAACATTTTTTCTTTTTCACCAAGCGTTCGTGCAACCGTGCCTCGCAATCATCAATCATCAGTGCCTCATGGGTATCATCAATTATTTTTACTATCATTATTGCATCGAGGAGTGTCTTTTGTTAAGTAGACAATTAGCGATTTTATTTTATCCGGCCTTTATAATTGAGTTTGCTAATTAATTATGTATCTAAGCCACCTTCAAACACTTAAATGGGTTTCATTTTTTTTTACCAATCATTGGATTAGGGTTGTCTTTCAAGATAGTATGGGTATGTGGCATGCGTGTGGAGTGGTAGATTTTTATAAACTTTTTGCAATGCTTGTTTAGGTCAAATCTCGCAAGCTGAATTAGAACCGCATCCTTTTATCCTGTGGATTTGAATTTTGACATGTTGGGTCAGTTCCGACGACAATGCATTTTTATGGTAAGCATGACCCGATTCTACACGCAGGATTGGCTCCAGAGAAGGAACTCCTCAACGGTCAGCAGCACAGACATGAAATTTTGTATAGAATTCAGCACTTAAATAAAAGCTTGTTTTTAAAAATATTTTTTTACTTTTACTTTATTTAACAGAGCGAATGATTATTATACAATTCAGTGGAATTTTTTACCACACCAATTGACCATTGACAATTAAAGGTTCCAATTGACAAATAACTTCAGCAGACGACTAAAATGAGGGGTACCTTATCTCCCTTATATATCTTAAGGAAGGCCGTGGTTTCGTAATGTCATTACGAGATTCGCAATGGCTAATTATATCAATGCAAAAACATAACAAACTCAACAATATTCCGTGCACAATATTTTTTTAACTACGTAGAAATCGCCTTAGGCTCGATATAATGACCATAATTTGAAATTGTACGATATTTGAAATTGTACGATATTTGAAATTGTATGGCATATAACCATTCCCGTATTAAAAACACATAATACTTTGGCTATATTACAAAAATCTCAAAGGTCTATATATGATATGATAATTAAAACAATGGAAAATTGAAAGAAATCAGGGAGGGGGTGGGATTACAGAGTTTAAAGAAGTAGAACGGAAGGGAAATTAGGTGAAAAAGCGTTTATATTAAATGGACAATCAGGATACGCAAAAAACTTTTTTTTTATTTTTATAAAAACACGCACTTTTTTATTTTTTTAAATGTCTTTACTTCTATCTGTCTCTCTGCCATTTTCAGAGCACGCCACCATAAATTCTCTATTTCCACCATAATCTCCTAATGTTTCATTATTGCAATATGTTTTATGATATATATGAACGCTACCATATTATACTTTTTTATTTTATCTATTTATCTTCCTTTGTATCCTGTCGACCATCATTACCCGAAGACCATACCCAAGACTGAAGGGGATGTTGCGTAACCTATTATGAGTAAGAAATTATATAAAAAGATACGAAAAAGTCTTACGGCCTTTACGGCATACGGTGACAGCTGAGTGTTCACAATAAAGATACTATTAGATGATCATGATTGTTTTTTCTCGGTAACTATGATGAATTTTTGATATAGTTTCTTAACAAATAACACTAGAAATCGCAGGACCAATTAGCTGTTTTTTTTATCGAACTGGTCTTTTGACACAGTATATATATACATATATTTACAAACTCTATATTTTTGCCATTTAAACCCCGTGTACTTCGCAATCAGATACATTTTCAATGATGTCTATCTTGGGACACATAGTTAGATGGACACTGCATATTCCGATATGCCACAAATGCTAATATATAACACTAATGAATGTGCAAAATGTTTAGGCATATTATTTTATTGGATACAAAATATAGCCATTATTTCGTTGAAATTTTTGATGTAAAGTTGTACTTGACCTAAGTATGACCCTACGTGCTCCTGACAGGCAAAACTGTATTTCATTGGAAGCACTTTAATAAATATTGTAATGTTAATCATAATAAGTCTAAAAAATATTTAACTAAGTACTTACCAATTGAATAGAGAGCGCGTGTTATAGTATGGCCCGTGTTCTCGGAGTGATCTTTGAAGCAAATGACGGCGGCCGTTTGCGGAGTCCAGTTCGGGTTCGGAGTGCCTTCGGGATCGTCGTCCGGGTCCTTCAGGAACACGTCGATGCAGTACGACTCCACTGGCTCGAAGCCGTAATGCAGGTAGATGCTGCCATCCTGCAGAAGCGAGGAAATTCAATCGTATTCGGAGGCGTAAGGTCAATTGAAAAATAAAATATTTTTTTATTCTTTAAAAATTCAATAAATTGTTTGTTTGTTTGTAAATGCAGGAATATATTCCTTATAGTTCATTTTTATAACTATTTAGTTATATTTTTGAAGATGTTAGTTTTTATTTCATTACTATTGTGTTTAATGTAAAGCACAAAATCCTGTTACAAGATTGATTTTTGTAAATGAGAAATTCTCCACTAAAAAAAACATTTTTATAGTGATTTCCATGGAAGGATAGATCTTATTTATACGGATGCCATAATAAAAATAATACCATTTGTTGATCGATAAACTAACACTTTCTTATACACGTGGAATATAATAGGAATATATTTTTTTATATAAATAAATTATTATAGGAAAACTATTTGTAGGTAGATTTCAGGTGTCCAATTATTGGTAATAATATTCGAATCATTTAATAAGGTATTTTTTATTATATTCATAATAAAAATCGCTTCACAAAGTGTATATTTAGAAAAAATATTTTAAACATGACTTACATAATTTATATGAAAAAAAAAATTTGGATGTAAACCTCGGTGTATAAAATCAGTTTACTAATGGACAGTTTTTTTTTAAACATGGGAACTCAGGACAATGGGAACTTCGTTCATACACAAGGATTCGGTATGAACTCTACCATCGTACATATACCGTTTTTCTTACGCCTAAAAAAACTAATATTTTTCGCTTACTCGTTTTTTTAATAATCCCGACCTCGATATCTACTTGCATTTCGTTATGTAAATAATCATAGTGTGAAAAAAAAAACAAGGAAAAAACCACGGTATTAATTACACAAACGAGATATGACTATTCATGGCTATATCTGGCCATGAACTTGTGCATTTTGATAACAATCTACAATTACCGACTTCAATGAGTGGGCATTGTTGCCTCCTTGGGTGTGGATGAACTCGTTTTTAAAAAGGATGTGGGGCATTGTTACCTCCTTGGGTGTGATTGAATTCGTTTTTAAAAAGGATGTGGCAGGTTAAGTGTTAAGTCGAAATCGTTCGGACTTAGAATCTCCTCAACAATGCACCGTCCTGCTGAAATCCCAACGATATGCCGCGATGACAGGAAAATATCAAAGGAAATATTTTAGTTTTTCCTAAGATCCGATTAAACTAAATTCTCGCAAGCAATCTTTCAGAGCCGCGAAAATTGGGCATTTTCCGAGCGAAATTGCCGAATTCCAATACATGTTATTTTTGTACCAAAGAAAATTATTGAAAAAAAATATCTGATGTACTTAATAATCAAAAAAAAATATTTTATTTATTTAATCTTCATTAGAAAAACCAACAGACAATAAATACCTATGTAAAACTAAACATGGGTGGGTGTCTACTAACAAAACAATTAATAACAAATATTACAATATCATTTTATATTTATATTTACATATCGACTTACAGGAATTAAGAAAAATTAATTTGAAATGTTTCTATTTTACACAATAAATGTTTTTTAATAAAAATATAAATAAAAATAAATTAATAAATAAAAAAAAATGTTTTTTTTTTTTTAAAAGACTCCAAAAGTTTTATCGTCAAAAACATGAGAACCAAAAGATTCGCGTTAAAAATGAATGTAATGTAAAATTATAATAAGAAAAATATATATTAATATAGTTGAAAAAAACTGATATTTGTCTTTCATCCAGCGCACGCGAGGAACGTATCCATAAAGCTGTCTAGCTGTGTTAGCTAAACGGCGTTGGTGTTGACATGGCCTTAATCAAAAAAAATCTTTATTCATGCGATAACTCTGGCACTGCAGTTTTAGCTCTGGCGTAAATGGTCTAGCGAAGCTTGCTTCCGTTCAAATTCATAGCGAGAGTAGATTGACAAAATTAGATTACACATTACAAGATTATATTAGTTAATAATTCATAACTATTCCTACTTATATTAAATTAATTACCTCTTGTATATCTAAGTTTGTTTTATTATAACTCGAAAATCACCATATTTCGATAAAAACTGGTAACGGTGTATCATGTTTCTCGGATCTCATGTCTATGCAACGCGCTAAAAACAAAATAAGGTAAGGCCGTTTAAATCATAAAAAACTTAAATAAATTCAAAATTCATTTAATTCCTATAATTTAGGTAATTCATAAATTTATCACTATACACCCTACAAACGGGAGGAAAGCGCGCGAATTTTCCAGGCACTTTTTTATATATTAGAAAAATTGAAAATTCAGAATTCATGAAAAATATTTTTATGTATCTATTTATATTAAATAAAAATGCATAAGATATTTGCAACTGCAAATATACGATTTTAACATAGAACTAATAGTAGGTAACTCTATTTTTTTTTATTTTTGCTCGTATACAGACCGCGACGTCACTCACAAGCGCCCATAGCATATTATAGCATATTGTAAGTATAGTATGAAGGATTTAGCCAATATGAAAAGATGGAAAACATTCCCCATCAGAGGCGAACGAATGAAAATATGCATTTTTTTTTTTAGTTTTTGGGGGGCGAATTATTTTGAAAGTGAGCCACAGGCAAAATAAAGCTTTTTTCATTACAGGTAGGTACAATACTGTCAAACGCGCATATTCCTGCCATACTAGTGTGAGAATACAACATACCGAACTGTAATACCTAATTACCATACCTAATACCATACTAATACCTAATTAGACAAGTATTCTAAACATAGAATGTGTCTAAACATCGTACAATTGATACGAATCAATTTGTCTCTAAATTTGATTGTGTATCGTGTATAGAGATTATTGACAAATGAACACTATAATTGGACACTAAATTGTTTTTTTTTATCATGTGTAAAAAGAAAGTGTTTCTAAAAAAGGCGTTACTTATTCGTAATTGAATTTACAGCGGTTAAAATATTATTTATAAAATACATTTTTGATACCTTTTTGATGACATATTTTATATTAAAATTAGTTAAAGAACTTAATTGTATGGGTGATGTTGAAAAGATACAGATAAATCTTTCCTCTTCTCAAAATTTTTCAAAATGCAAATTCTGGTCTGGTTATTAACCAAAAGTTTGTGTAAAATTATATGTTAATATACTATGTTTAGAATATTAAAAAATGAATAATTATTATTTTATTTACTAATGTAAGACAATAGACTATGCCCAGAAGTGATGGCCTTCTCATCTAGACGGATACAATTGCTGTCGGCTATAAGTCAAAAAAGTTCCTAGAAATAGGTTCCGCTCCACGGTTCACATAGCCACCACCATTAATATAAGCGACACAACTTTCGTCATACACGTCATTTAGTATTACCGCTGTAAAAATGTCAATAAATTATTATTAGCGATGCGAGCTTCACAAACAATACGGTAACAACCTAACCTTGCCTGATACTGCGTAAAAAACAAATGCATTTATAAACAAATATCCCCTTATACTTAATCTGATAGCATTTATTCGGATTTACGAGTAAATATGATCGTTTTTTTTTTGTGTCAGTGAATGTGGGGCGGAAACTGTTGATTGGAAATTAACTGCCAATTGTCTAAAAGATTCGGTTGAAGTCGAGGAAGCTGTTGTGGGGGGAAACGTACCATCACATGAGAATCCTAAATACAAAATAAAACTCCTGGTGCGTATTATCTATTTGTGATGGTTAGTTTATTTGTAACTTATATAAATATAACTAGGCTCATAAAATACTAACACGGCTAAAGATGTTGCTATGCTCTACGTACCCACAGGCAGGTGTTAACAGGAAACTATTATTAACTGGCAAGAATTTCGATATTTTTATCTGATGCGTTAATTCAGCCGCATTAAGTGTTTATAGAATTTCAACGCTGTGTGCTAGTTTATTTTATGTGGCGCGATAGTTGATTTAAGTTTAAAAAAAATAATTTTGAAATAAGGATATTCCTGAGAAATTTAAAGGGAATATGATTATATTTTTTGTTTGTTCTTATGACAGTAATAATTCTAAAATAAATTAAAAATGACGAAGGCTAGCGTCAGATGACGTCTGCAGAAATCTTCTCATTGAATAAATAATGATTAATTTTTAACCAATTTTAGTAAGAATTTCTAATAAGTAATTTCTTGTAAGGGAAACTTGTAATCACACGTGTTTGTCAATCACGTTTCATAATATATCGATAGAAGCGAAGAGCATGACTAAAATATTAATGATTAATCTAACCTTTATACTAATATTGTAAATAAATCAAAGATTAGTCGATTTTTGTAAGTACACGAATTTTATTTGCTTTGTTATTATTTAGTAACTTTCTGTAGGTATTGTTTACAATTTATATGTTTGGAGTGGCATATGCCATGTTATGTACATAGATAACTATACCTATGTTATATACCATACCGCTCAACTCCAAATATTTACGATGTTGCCTACATCCACATCCGTAATTTTGATTTTGAAAACACTTGTATCAACATTTGTGATGCGGAAATATCAATAAGTACACCTAATCGTTAGAAAAAGTAGAATGAGGATTGCTGGAAAATGATTTTCCATTAAAACGGCTTACCGCGATATGACCTTTTTGGTCAATTTGTTTCTGGGAGTAATTATACTTTACTTTATTTATACTATTAACAATGATATTTTTAAAACAAACGATCAAAGCAAACATCTGCGCTGTCAAAATAATGTTGATGTAAATAAACAAACAGGATTCTAAATTTGTATTTATTATTTATTTAATTACCCGCTGTAAGTAAAACTTTTCCTTTTCGGCCTCGTATGATTTGCTTAAATATCGATGGCTGCATGGCATTTCGAAGACCATGCCAAAATGGTCTCGCCAGTCCACTTCCGGTAGCAAAGCCATTTCATCGTACACGCCTAGATCGAATGAGTGAAGAGTATGTTCTGAACTTTCGTGGCATTCATTCCCAATAAATCCCTGTCCAACCGGACAGCACTTCCTGAAACAGGGCTTCTTCAGGCAAATGCAGCCTCGTCTGTGCTCAGCATTTGTCTTATTGTCAACGTAAATAAAATGTTCATCGGGGCTGTAAATAATACCGTTATGTTGGACTGAATTATCACTCGAAACCTCAGCATCAGATATATTGATGCTGGTCAGGTAATTACACGGATATTGCTCTCCAAATCCGGCTCCGAACAAAAGTAAACAAACGAAAAGCGCCAATGCCCGCATGGCGCCTATAACCTGGAATTACACAATCTGTGTAAGCGTCAGGGATCACCTCTCACTCACTGATTCACATCACAAGATTACACTTCAGTAAACAAAACACGCGTCATTTTGCAAACACACTTTGGACCGAATCGATTCTTTTCACATCCGACATGTCGTACCGACGCCGTAATAAACGCGAGTGGGACAAATTATTTAAGAAAAACTTGAATTGTCTGTTATCGTTGAGCAAATATGTGAGTCAGGTGTTTCATTTTGAGACCGCTCCGACCGAAACTTATCGAACCTTATCAAGGAGGGATAATTACTCGAGATACCGCCGTCAATAACAATCGTGGACATCGAAGAAACCATAATTTTGTTATGTTTACAATAGATAATTAACCGCAATTTTGGAAATTTCTAAAACCGAGATTGGTAAGTTGACCTTTATCAACACAGGCATACTGTATTATTTGTAATGTCGTCCACTGTCAAATGTAACGGCTCGGCTCGGCGCGGCGGTAGACTGTCCAAGCGAGGGCGCCAAGGCGACGCGTCCCCTCCTCGGGGCCTTGTCTCTAACTGACCCGAAAACAGCGGCGCCAAAATAATAGCTAAAAATTCTAACGCGCAGGACAATTTGACATATTGGGAGAAAATATTTCATTTGTTTGGACTACCAAATTAACTATACATTTTGCTGGCTGTAAAAAACTATTCATTGCTTTGAATAACACCGCGAGCGACAACGCGACGCGTCGTCTTATTTGAGGCTAGAAGTTAATGAATGGTTGCGTGCGTAGTAAACATATATTTATATATTTAAATAACTAATTAAATTATATTATTTCTTTTTTTATGTTTGTCAACGTTTGATTTTGATTTGAGTATTTTCACGTAGTTTTATTCTGATTAAATGACGCTATGCGGTCTTACTACGGTCACCATGAATGGGATAAACTGTGGTGGTTAGGCTCTTTACTATTGGTTTATTTATGAAATGCAAAAACTACGTTTGTTCCTATAACTGTGTAGAAATAAAACGTTCTTACCTAACGCTTAACATTATTAGTATTTATTCTTATTTTTTTATGTTTATTTAATATGATTTATAGTTTTATGCGTAATTATTACTATTTTGGTTTAGAAATTTCTTAATGTTTACGACTAATACTGGGATAATAGCGTATTGTTTTGATTAAATAGGTATTTTACTTATGTATTTTATATCAATCCCACCTCCTCACTACGGCCACTAACAGGTAAACCAACGTGTAGGTACTTCAGGTGACAGATGATGTACCTAGACCAGTCTTCGTTTAGCTGTTGAAGAAGAGGCCACGGAGCTCCGAAACGTTCAGCAGAAGTACTCACCTAATCTATATCTTCTTCTAATATTTACAACGAAAAATCTTTTAAAGTATTATATATATATATATATATATATAAATATATAGTAAAATAGTAAAATGTATTGTTTAAATACCGTTAATTAGATGATTTCTATGTTAAAATAGGTAAACACCTTTAGTTTAACATATATAAAAGTTTGACAGTACTGACATTTAGAAAATACGAATGCTTTTTAATATTTTAAGGATTGAAATTTTTTGCAAATAAAATATATAGCCAGAATGTTCAAAGAAAAATTAATACCGAAAGCACAGATAGTTGCATCGCTTGAGGTAATGCACGCTGGTTTAAATACAGGCCTGTATTTTATGAAAGTCTTTCACTCTCACCTATCTATCTATGCGATTATGCATTACGGTCAAACTTTCATTATAGTAGTGAATAAATGATTTAAAAATTAAACAATAATTATGAAAAAAAGTGTGAAAATGTAACGAATATGACGTATAATGAATGAGAAGTGAATGGTTTAATGGATATTTACAAGAATAACTTACGTTCAACGTAGTTTATATGAAAATGAATCGTCATGGCTAAAAAGAAAAGAAAAGTGTAAAATAAATGCACATTACGTGCAAATCGTTAAGATATAGTAAAATAGTAAAATGTATTGCTTAAATACCGTTAATTAGATGATTTTTATGTTAAAATAGGTAAACACCTTTAGCTTAACATATATAAAAGTTTGACAGTACTGACATTTGGAAAATTCGAATGCTTTTTAATATTTTAAGGATTGAAATTTTTTGCAAATAAAATATATATCCAGATTGTTCAAAGAAAAATTAATACCGAAAGCACAGATAGTTGCATCGCTTAAGGTAATGCACGCTGGTTTAAATACAGGCCTGTATTTTATGAAAGCTTTTCACTCTCAACTATCTATCTGTGCGATATGCAATACGGTCAAACTTTCATTAAAGTAGTGAATAAATGATTTAAAAATTAAACAATAATTATGAAAAAAAATGAAAATGTAACGAATATGACGTATAATGAATGAGAAGGAATGGTTTAATGATATTTACAAGAATAACTTACGTTCAACGTAGTTTATATGAAAATGAATCGCCATGGCTTAAAATAAAAAGAAAAGTATAAAATAAATGCACATTACGTGCAAATCGTTAAGATATAGTAAAATAGTAAAAAGTATTGCTTACTACGATGGCAAGACGACTTACAAGAGGATATACCCTCTAATATGTGCCTTGAGGCAGTGGTGCGGGTAGGTCAAACGATAGAGCAATAATAATAATAATAATTCATCCATTAGTATTTTTTCCAGACGGTTTTATCCATTTATCGGTTTTACCATTATTTATTAAATGCAAATTATGTGCGTAAGGGTATGGATTGCACCCTCCTTTGTGCCTTCGGAAAAAAAACGATTTGTTTTTTATTGATATAATAATTTTAATGAATCAAAAATGATTATTTTTTATGCCTGATGTCAAACGACTTAGCCTATTATTACTATTACCTACAATTTTTATTTTAGTTATACATATTAAATAATTGTTTTTATATCTATAAGAACCGAGTTTTGAAATGATTGATTTTACACCGATACGGTTGTACAAAGTACAGTATGACTAATTTTATTCTATTTTACTGTAGACAATTAAAATTTGTCGTCAAAGATCTTTTTTTGACTGTATTAAAGCACGTTTTTAAGTTTTACAGATTATGGTATCACCATACGTAGCTATACGTAGCTACGTATATTTCTATATTTTAGACTATCTATATCTGAAACTAATGAATATTTTACACTGTTAAAATGAATATTTACACTGTAAAAATACTTTATAAAGAATTATTAAAATTCTTTGCACCAAATAGCGCATTCGGTAAGTTGAAAAGGGATATTTTAAATAGTCGACTAACCTTATCAAACTATATAATAATCGCATAGTAATTAGTATATTTCTTTATTTTTGACTATAAATAACATTATTTTGTTTATAGCACGTAAAATAGGTTAGATCTCAATTGAACTTTGTATACTCATAGCATTTAAGAGGTATTTACTTATTTATTAAACTGATTATATCTCTTGATACCACCAGTTCAACTACAGGTTTGAGCCATGGCTGAAAGCTAGGCCCTGCGGAAGGCGATCGGCGCCTTCGTCGCCTTATGTTTCGCCCTTCGGATCTCAAGTAATAATCTCAACCTTCTTCGGTGATGGTGACGCTTTATAGCCTATGCTCATTTGGAAAATCGGCCCAAATGTTCCGAATATTGCCTCGAACAAATAAACTAACAGTATCACAAACTTTAAAGTGTCACAAATTATCATCGTCTATAAAGTTTGTGACATTGTTAGTTTATTTGCCTCAATGGTGAAAGTGTTTGAATTGTGATGTTTGTGAGAAGCCTCAATGGTGGAAGAATAACCAAAATCGGTTTTATAGTTCCAGCTATTACTTATCAATGCTTTATGAATACTGACTGACGGCCCTTGGTTTAACAACCCTGAAGCAAAGGAGAGAGAGAGAGAGGGGACATGATCGAGACTTACAAGATAATTACAAAATATTGGGATGTTCCCAACCTTGAAAATATATTCACTATGAACACTATTTCCCAGCTGCGTAAAGCATCTGTAAAACATTTTTTACCTAACTGAGTTGTGAGCGCTTGGAACAGTCACCAAGTGAAGTGATTAGTGCAAAATCAGTGAATCAATTTAAAAATCGACTAAATACATATCTTAATAAATTAAAGCAAGCACAGTTCTAGGCTCATCAGCATAGGTGTCTGCCTAGTACAGGGTTACCATAAATGGTTTGGCTCCGACCGGGACTGATATCAATATAGGAGGAAATATAGGAGGGTTATAGGTGGGGGGGGTACCGCTCCCCCCCATTGGGCTCAATCTTTTTGTGAAAAAAAGAAATCTTTCAATGGTTCCCACATTTTCAGAATACGTTCAATGACCGGGAACAAAGACAGTTAACCGCCTAGTTTTTGAGTGAGATCCTAAATTACCACGAATTACATCAGATCCCTCACAAAGGTATTTCAGTCTTTCATTCCGTACTGTGGAAAAATATATTGACCCCACACTTTCACCGCCAGCCAACGTGATCTAACGCCGTCGCACGAATTATTCGCATAATTTTAGCAATAATATAAAACCATGATTATTCGTTTACCGGAACATATGGTGGGTCAACCGGGACAACCGGGACCGAGTCTCTAAACCGGTGACATATCCCGGTCTACCGGGTCGTATGGCAACCCTAGCCTAATATCAATAATAATAAACAAACAAACAAATTTTACTGCTTTTTAACATATTAGTATAGACAAAGATAAGACCATAATAATATAAACTTAGAATAAGATTAAATACGAGTGAGAAAAGTGAATATTCAAATGTTTAACATAATAATTAAAGTAACTAAAAAAATATTTTTGCTGTTCGTCACGATGCGATGGAAAGTTAATAGTTATTATAGGCAAACTGCAAAAGAGCTGTGAACTCTTTACTACCCAGTTTTAAAGATTAATACGAAGCCCTTTATAAGTAAAAAAATATTTACAAATAAGCGGTTTTTTAGAGGTTGACAGACATTTACATTCTAAACGGACGCGCGCTCGTCAAGATTACCGATAGAAATACGAAATTGTGCTTTACCATCTGTAGATAGAACAGAAAATCCTTGTGCTCGTAAGGTTTGGCCAAGTATCTCTCCTCGCATGGTATCCCAAATAGAAGCCCGAACCGTTCGGACGCGACGACGCCGGCCTGCAGAGCAGTCAGCTCGTACACGGGCGGGTTGTAAGGGTTGAGGATGGGCTCCGCGCTGTCGACACATTGCCCATCGGAAAACCCTTGGCGTTCGGGACAGCATTTCCTGAAACACGGCTTCTTCATGCATATGCAGCCCCGCCTGTGTTCTTCCGTGACGTTGTCACTGTACATAAAATGTTCGCCTGGTCCATAGAGAATTCCGTTATGCAGAACGGAATTGCCGCTGGACACTTCGGTCCCAGAAATGTTCAAGCTCGTGTAATAGCTGCATGGTTGTCCCTCGCCAAACGCAGGAGTAAACCATTTAAAACACACGAGAACCACCAAAGCCCACATCGTTCACGATTTTTTCACACATAAACAACCATAATATGAACAATTTAACACGCCTTTTAGGGTCTATGCGGATCAATTCGATTGATTATCGATACTAAACGTCACCGCGTCGATTCCTCGTTATCTTTAAAGGAAACACGATAAGGGATTTTATTTATTAAAATCTATTCCATAGAATCTCAACGTGTCAAACCTAAACCGAGTTTTAAAATTGAATGAGCTAAATTTTAACGTAGACTGCAATTGCCGAATTGTCTTCCGACCGCAAACATCCGGGCATGGCCAATTTCCGGAACACACTAACTATTTGTTTTAGGTACAAATAGCGTCATGTAGGGTGAAATGTATTTGGTCGACCTTCTGGGTGTGTGCTTGCGTGTCAGCCCGTTAAAATTGAATCATATCGTGATTCGCTGAGCCACGCGCACCAGTCTCCAAGCGCTCATGGCGCCAAACTGAATTTGATCTTCGTTTCAGCGGTCAACCAACTGCACATCCATAAAAGTCCATATGGTTTATGTACGGTAGGCACAACAGTCAAAATCTCCGAGCGTGCCTGGAACTAATTCGTGCGGTCTTGTTTGATCGATATTTGTTTGTCCGTCGATTTGTAGCGCCATCAATAACGTCTGCAAGAAAAACAAATAGCGAAAAAATCCTCAGCGGTTTACAAAATCCGGCAAGCTCTGTGTAATACCCACGCTATTCACGTTAAGTTATAATATGTTTATATTCCCACAATACACACATATAGCTCAAATAACTACTGAATAAAACTTCAATAAAGCCTGAATAACGAAAATTCAGCATTATTTACAATTTAACTATCAAAGCAACTAACTTAACGCTGCAATTTTAACTACCCTATTCTCATTTAAACCGTGACTATCAGAAACTAAAGCGGAAGGCGATTACAGAGGTAAGACAAAACCTTGAATCTGCCCGTATTCCACCCCCCGACTCCCTTCTTCAAACCCCCCCGAGCAAAAATGTTTAGCCAATAGGATTCATTCTAATAAAACGGTCGCGACGCGAAGCAAGTCTCAAAAAGTTCATTTTATCAGTTTTTTCAAAAGAAACTGACAAACTGACTGACTAACTGACTGTTATATATATTCTCCCTACATACTGAAAATGAATACACTCGGGCGGATCTTCCGTTAAATGTATAATTATTTTAAAAAACAAAAAAAAACTGTTTAAGGCGCCCCGGGACGCATTTGTCCTTGAGATTTGAAAGAGTAGGCTTTAATCGAACATTGACGTGTAGAAAAGAGACGGATATACTCGCCGACCGCGAATTCGTTACATTTGGAAACGATGAAACGTGTTTTTTGTATTTAAATAATTATTATCATTTGAAAAAAGTGTTTTTTTTTATGTAATGGCCTAGATTATTATATTGTCTATCTTTAGAAAGAAAAATTAGGTTCGCGTCACTTACACAACTTAAAAGAAAATCGTTGCAAGAAAAAAACAACACTTTCTTATTTATTTATTTTCATTACTATAATAAGGTGTATTTCATTTTTTTTTTTAAGCAAAGGACTAAATTAATATATGTAGAATATTGTGGCATTTTTAGTTTTAGCCATTTGTTGGGAATAACTTCAACAAAATGCACCAAAATACGTTACAAAACACGTTTTAGGGACTGGTGGCGCCTTAAAGCGACTGGATCGTAATTTGTGATTCGTTGTAACCACGGGCTTGACTTCTCGTATGGTGATATCGCGAAGTACAGAAGAATGAGACGATTGACAGAATGCATCGGCAGGAGACAAGCTCTTCCAGGTTTTTATAGCATGTATGGGATCTATAAGTGTTTTAAAAGATCCTTTATGGCTTCCCAAAGAAGACATAATTTAACAATACCTCTTTGTTGTGTCAAGGGGAAAGATGGAATTACACTCATTTTTGAACGTATTCTCAGATTCTGAAAAATCGCAAAACGGACAACTACTCACTCTCGGAATATCAGTCATTATGTAGATAAGGAAAAAACGTTCCACATTGCCACAATCACCAACTCGAGTATAAGTTATGCATATTAATTTATTAATTAGGTGACTATCCTTTATTTTTATTTATGTACAAATACTTTCCCTATTTTCCTATCAATCCTGAAAGTGTATGTGAGTGATTGATTGTTAGATTTAAGATACTTAAAAATATGCTATGAGAAATATTTCAATTAAAGATGTATTGTCGTCTTAAGAGTCTTTATTGTCGTCTTTATAAAAAAAACAAACTAAACTCCACTTATATTTTTGTCTGACATTACCAAGAACAAATCGTGGTAAACCTTTTGTTAAATTTTATCGTTCTTTAAGTTTTAAAATAAAAAATGGGTGGGTTATTCTCCTTTTGAATAAGCTTAAGTATTATTTATTTATTTATTTTCTTATGGGAAAACACACAGTAAAACAATAACATTAACAATTAAGAATTAAGCAGATAACAAAACAGATTATGGATTTCCTACATATTCACAAACATTATACAGTTTTATACAGTAGGTATGAAGACTTCAAACTAAAAAAAATACTGACTTTAATACGAGAATTAGTAATAAAATAGTTGTTACCTTTTGCAGATATATCTGATTGTTCTTTTGCGCCCAGGGCTTAACCAAATACCTTAGTTTACAAGGTATTCCGAAGACCAAACTGAATCGTTCGGAGGCAACGAAGTCTGGCAGCGACACGTTTCCGTCGTAAACTGGCGGACTGTACCGATGGATGGAAGGTTCGTCGCTGGCCAAACATGCTTTCCCCGCCATGCCCTGGCCCGAGGGGCAGCATTTCCTGAAGCACGTCTTCTTGAGGCAAACGCACCCACGTCTGTCGTCGCCGTTCACGAAGTATTCATCGGCGCCGTACGAAATGCCGTCGTGCAGAATGGAGCCGTCACTCGCGAGCTCGCCGTCGCCGATGTCGACGCTCCGTAGATACGAGCACGGCTGATCACTACCTTGTCCACTTCTTAATAATAACAATTGTAAAAACACGGACGCAACGTAATTCCACATGGCGGCTGCGAATATTATTTTTAATCTTATTTTCTAACCACAACACGTTAATATCATCGAATATCGAGAACAGTGAGTGTTCATTGTAGATAAGTGTGACAATATACTATATAAATTATCATATCTAGTGTCTTCGCGGATAAGGAACGAGTTGTTAATTTGTTTTGACATTTATTTAAACATGAACTTTCGCGTATTCGCCACAGGACATCACTAGTCAATAAGCAAAAATGCGTCCGAGGCAGAGCGCCTCGTCACATCTGCGCTAAACTGGTTTTTGTGGGTTTTTTTGTAAAAAAAAAGCAAATAGAATAGCTTCCACTCAATTTGGGCAATAGACTGACCTCATATTTCGGGGGGCGTAGAGTTTAACACTGTTGTCGGAGAGTTAACAACACGTACTTTTAAAGTAGCAGAGGCGTAAATTATATCAATAAATATTTTTCTCGAACGAAGAGATAAAATAAGGATATCGACGAATAACCGCGAAGCTGCGACTATTATTTTTTTTAATCGTGATATAAAAATAATATAAATTGGTAGGTATTTTGATTTCATATACACATACTTTCTTTTATTTATTTTATTATTTACCTTAGGTGTAAGGTACGGAGCCTAGTGGTAAATGCGAGTATATAAATCACAACGTGTTCATACAAATAAAGATTATCTCGAGTAAAAATTTGGTCAAGTTACGACCAGATGGTTGGGACATGGGATGTAAGAAAGATTGAAATCCACCTTCAAATACCTAGCGCGCAAAAGAGCCAACGATTGACGTGGAAAAGTAAAGGAGAGGGCAAAACTGGGGAATATTTTTAAGGGTGGTAAGACTCACACCAGGCTGTAGCGCCGATGATGAGAGTGAAAATGCAAAAATACAATGCTTTAAAAAAAAACAACTCATCTGTCCGCGGTTTCTGTCATATTAATAATAGTTTGATAATATCATATTTTTAAAGGGTTTCACTATGGGCAAAACATCCCAGAAAGCGATCAACTGGACGAGAAACAAGCTAAAAATTTACGCATAATGTTATTGTACTAATAACAATGAACTCGTCAATTGCGTGTTGTCCTACCCCCAACTGAGGCTATAATGAAATAACCAACTACATTCGTTACAATTAATTAGCCAAAAAGGCGCGGTTTTTACCCAATAACATTAGCCATCAACCAATTGATCTGAAAAGACAAAACCACTTTCACGCCCAATACAAAAACCAAAGTAAGTATCAAATTAGTGGTTTTTATAAACGTTGAAAAGTGTAAATTCACGAACTGTCACCTTATTTATTTATTTCCATTGTATTTTTTCTACATTTATCTATTTAAGTTAGCACGTTTATACCCAATATTCAATATTAAAAACTATAATTATTTCTTTATTTGTATTTTATGTATTTATATTCTACAGAGAGCTATAACATGGCTAGAAGCGAGAGTTCGATGTTATCTTTCGTGTGAATGAAGTACTTACTGTTCGTAAACGCACTTATCTTACGAACAGTTGTATATAAGTGGTACATAGGTACTTCAAGCTATGATATATATTACTAGCAGATTTCGGTCTTATAAGTTTTGAGTTTCAAAATACGGAAAGAAATGCGACAACATTATATCTATTAAAAACCATGGCAGAAACATTGCATTCATAACGTGAAACGTTCGACGATACCAAAGCCACTTTAGAATGAATAAAAGATTAATTTAAAAGAAATTTTACATAATACAATAAAATAAACTTAAGCATGCAGAGTAACGACACAATAATACTCATATGTTTTGAAAAATGTATGTAGATCTGCCATACTCAACCTGTAGCCCGCCTAGCTTTTTTGTATGGCCCTAAACACATTTATTATCAGGGACTTGATTTACAAAATCTGCCATTCTGTATTTCGTATAACTTGAGATTAATTTTGACTTTGACGTACAAAAAGTGACACCCAAAGAGGATTGTCGTTTCATATTTTTTTCGTCATACCAGTATAGTGTTGCGGCCCGCGAGGCTTTACAAATATATGTATGTGGCCCGAAGACAAAAAAGGTGAGTATCGTTGATGTAGATGATATGTATCGTGGTAGTCTAGTGGTTAAGGCGTTGAACTATTGACCCAAAGGTCACAGGTTCGAATCCGCATATGGTCATACCATTTTTAACGCTTCATTACCACCATCTCCCCTGACTATAGGACAGGCATATTTGGCCTAGTTGGTAAGTAGGGCGAAAAATAAATATATATGACCTAGGTCAAAACAATTATTAAAAAAAAATATAACAAATAAATATCTTAAATAAACTAACTTCAATATATTTTCTAAAACATAAATATTGCCTGAATTAAATACTTTTATTTAACTTGCAATGTTTGTTTGGCGGTTTAGGTCAAATCTTGCAAGCTGAATTAGAATCACTTCCTCTTGTCCTAAGGAGTTGAAATTTGACATGTTGATTCAGTTTCGATGACAATACATTTTGGTGGTAAGCATGACCTCATTCTACAGTCAGGATTGGCTCCGTCGAAGGAACTCCTCAACGGTCAACAGCAGACACGAAATTTTCTACACGCATTCAAGCACTTTAATAAAAGTTTTTGTTATTATTAGTTTTACCCGTATAACTAAATGCTTTTAATCTACATTGCCATAAACCTACAATTTTAACTTGAGTATATTATAGCTATAGATGTATTACCATGATTAAGAAAACCAAAACAAAAGATCACAAAAATTATGCTCTCAATTATAGTAATAAAAATATTGGTATATATCGCAACATCGCAAGGTTCCATTCTAGGTAGGGGTTTTTTTCGTTAATTTAATAATCGATGGTACAAAAATATTCATTAAAGAGAAAATTATTCATTCATTTACCTGCTGCAAATAAATCAGCTGATCCTCTCGTGATTCATAAAGTTTTTTAATTTCTTGCCCACCCCTGCAAGGTATATCAAATACAAATCTAAAGTGGTCGGTGGTATAGAAGTCCGGCAGTAGATCGGTCCCATTGTAAACGGGCAGTGTAAAATTCTGGGTTAGTGTCTCGTTACTTTTAACACATTTCATATTCCAAAGGCCCTCCCCGAGGGGACAACATTTTCTGAGGCACTGCTTCATGAGGCAATTGCAACCGCGCATCCGCTTACCTTTCCCGACTGTGAAGTATTCTTCGGGTTCATAAAGGACGCCGTCGTGGAAAACGGAACCGTTGCTAAAGATTTCTCCGTCAGTTATGTAGACGCTCATCATAAAGTCACACGGCCGTCGTTGACCTCGTTGTCCAACACCACATCCCACCAGAAACACCAATATCATGGTGATATCCCACATGTTTAAACGATTGTTTTATGGGTACCTTCATATGGGCTGACGTTTAATGAACGCGGATAGCACGGAGTATTAACAATTTTACTAAAGATCCAAACGTTATGGATACATTCTCTCGGATTCGATACAAAATTAGGGCTGTAATGTTTATCCGTATAATTTCACGGAAATCGATATTTGGGCTGCAATTATCGATTTTAAGTAGTCCTAGAACTTCAGTTTTGACGATAGGCAGTCTCTGCAGTTGTACTCGTGAAAGGATAAGCCTTGAAAGATCACTTGGCCAAGGGATCTGGGATGAGACTTGAAAGAACAATCCCGCCCGATGGCACTCAAAGGTACTCAAAGACAATATCAATTATCTCCGAGTACTCAACCCGGTCACTTCTCCATTCAAACACTAGTGTTGTCACTATTAGATGAAGAAAAGTAATACTGCATATCGTTTTATCTCCTAATTATATAGTAGGTTTCTAAATAATTAATAAGTTAAATTTATACGTTAAGTGCCTCAAAAATCTGTATTTTACCACACATTTTATCAAAAGTTTAAACGTTAATATCTAATTGACTAAATAAAAAAAAACTCGAGATAATTAAAGCACATAAACATAGTTTTAATTTCATAAATATGCAAACTCAACTAAGTTTTTAAAGACATACATTGTTTTTCATAATTAACCAACAACGGTGCAAAGTAATTATGCGTTAGATTTAAAAGCATTTAAAGCATAAAAGCACGCGCAAGATGTAGAAGGACGCCACCGGGTAAAGGCCACTTAAAAGGATGCTTTTCAAACATACTCATATATTAGACAGATATCCTTCCTAGATAAGTTATGCACGCTATACTTAAAGGTCTTATGATTTCATTGCAGCTCGGCGCTATCACTTCACTTTTCTGTAGCCGAAAACAAAAAAAAGGGGTTTTAATATACGAGTATCTATGAACGCTGATCAGATAATATTCCGGATAAACACGCGTTGCATTTGACGATTCTGCGTACTACATCGACTAAGGACAACAACCAACGAACTGAGGAGCAGGAAACTAAACGCTTCACACGGTACAAGAAGGCAACATCGCGCGGTGCAATTGCACTTTGCAATTGCAATTAATTACTTATTTATACGGTATGCAATGTGAATAATTTGCAACTGAGTAGATACGCCCTGGTACTTGACCAAGGCTGTTTCTCCACACGAGGAATCTGAAAACATCGCTGATACGTACGTAGGAATACAGAAATAGCTGAAAGTGACATGTTTATAAGTCGGCTGATTTATTTTTTGCATTGTCAGGTGATTTTGTGTTATAATAATTTATTATTTGCACAAAAGGCTAAGATTTTTAAGATACTTTGTTTTTTTTTCACGTAGGTACGGTCAGGGCAAATGAAGCGTTTGCTTTGACATATGAATGTGCCTTGAAAGACGATTCGACAGTTTGAAGGTATATGTACTCGTAAATATTAACCTCATCTACGCTCATACGGAGATAGTTCAGTCCAAAAGTGGGTGTAAGTAGAGTACGTCAATAGGGACCTTAGTTACGTCTAGAGGGGGAGCCGGAGTGAAGGGGGGGGAATGAAGAAGTTTTTTACCCCACTTTTGAGTTTTTCGCGCTTATATCTCAAAAACGGTGCGTCTTAGGAAAAAACAAAACAAACAACAAATAAAAGCACATAAAACTTTATATAATTTTTATTCTACAATTTTTTTCAAATTCCCAACCGTTGTGAAGCATCGCGCTCCGGAGGAGTGAAGATTTTTTCTCACATTTTTCATCCAACATTCCTTCGTATCGTCGAGAAAGAAATTCCAGAGAATTGAATTCTCTTCAAGTTATCTCCAACCGGTCAACAGCTACACTAATTATAAGATTTTTCGTAGAAATTCGAAAAAGCTGCTTTTATCATTCCCGAGCCACAACTATCGTTTGGTACAGCCATGTATCGTCTAACAATACGTTACCATACTTAAATGTGGGTTATTAAACAAAAAATAGTAGACGAAAATCATGTTACTAGAAAAATGGAAAATTGTATGATCAAAAAGCCACATATAAGATTTTAACTTTAATCGATTTCAATAACTTCTCAATAACTCCGGTTTCACGTTTTTGTCCCCTTTGGCCTAGCAAGGGTTCTTCGTCCATGGCATCCTCATCCTCAGTGGCAGTTTGGACTTGGGAGGCAATTTTGTTTTGTTTGCTTAATGTGCCACTTCTGTCATCTTATTATAATATTTGAAAACTAAATAAATATGATTTATTATAAGCAATTTAATAAAAATATAATACTGTTCTATCATTATATACAAACTTACAAGTAGGTATAGCAGAAAAAAATCTGGATGCTCTCCACTCTGATTTTAGATATTGTGTTCTTTATTGGTGCGGCAAATACTAAAAGTATAATGCAAGATACATACAAATTTTATATTTTAAATAAAGTTTTCAATTTTCAAAACTGTCAGAATCCGCAGTTTCTCACAAAATCCCTACAAAAATTTCCAACCCAAACAATGTATCGCAAACTCAAACAAATGTTTAAAGAGCCCGCAACGTGATAGATTGACGTGTCCGAAAAAGTATTACACCGCAGGCGTAAACTCTTAACACAAATTCGCACTTGCGAGGATATTTTAAAACTCTCAAGTACAACCTTTAGTTCTAATCCGAGGAAGAATTTCTCACGTCAAATAGAGTGGTGAATGCATGGAATAAGTTACCAAGTGCAGTGATAAGTGCCAGAAATGTGAACGAATTTAAGAACAGTCTGGAAAAGTTTATCAGAGACGACACAAGTGCAGATTTAGGCTTATCAGCATAAGCCACCTGCCTAAAACTAATAATAATAATAATAAATACCTGTGTATACCATATAGAGACAAAATAGAACAAATGGGATTTTTTTGGATTAGGTAGTAAGTAAACATACAATGATTTGCACTACTTTTATTAAGATTGACTACAAATATTAATAAACAAAAACACAACAATTATAATAATCTCACTATGCATTATAACAAATCATATTATTTTAAGGTATTCTATGTAAAGTATACCTTTTTCGAAGTAGGTATTTCTGATACCTGTAAACAGAGTGTAAGGTAGAGAATATATAATTTTTAAACAGAAGATTAAATAGATAAAATCATCCCTAAAGCTTGCAAAGGATAAAATAAGGCATTTTTGAGAAAAAAAAACCTAAATATTTAAATTCTGTATTCTGATGTACTAAAATGTAGGTTTTCCGTTTTTTTTCCAGACTACTGTAATCAAATGTAGTAAACCAATTCCAATTATTATGAATGGGTTATCGGAGAACCTGTTAAAAACTTTTTCAAAGCTTAATTGTTCTAAAATATAAACAGTTGTATGAAATATTTTACAAATTGTCGATTTAATAAAATTCATTACGTAATGTCGTACAAAATAGAATGAAAACAAATGAACATTAAAAAAAACAATATTGAATCAAATCATAATTGCCGCATACATAAATGTATGTATATAAAATCAAGAAAATTGCAATAAATAATACAATCGACAAAGGGATGAAAAAAAACATTTTAAATTGTAATATTCATACAAAACAGTCAGCAACGTATGGCCAGAAATTTTTAAACTCACACTTAAGACTAAAAACTTGTCTTTTTGAGGAATAACTAAGCCCCTATCAACACGTAAAATGTCAAAACGCCAGAGGCTACTACGAGATTCTGGTAAATTCGAAGGCTTCAAATGGTGATTCTGCATTAAACCACTAAAAATGCATGTCAATCATTCTAATAAAAAATAATTTACGTCGGACTCATTTAGCAAATGTTAATTTGTCATTTTTTCAAGTGTCCTTATAATTTTTTATTACATGAAGGTAAGACAATAGTCCCATGCCTGAAGGCTAAATTGATAAAAATATAAGTGTAAAGCTTAGCTGTACAGAAACAAATGAATGTTAACTTGTTTGAATGCACAAAAAAATTGACATAATTTTACAGCGGAACAAAGCATTGCTGTACATTGTACACTATAAAATGTTAAGAGGTTACCCAGAACGGGAAGTGAGAACTTCATTGGTGATATCAGGCATTTGCAGGCCTTAAATCTTTAGACTTTAGGCTTTTGGCAGTATTTTTTCAGTTTCAAGGTTTCTTTTTTCCGTATTCCATGTGGCACGAGTCTGATGGGGGATTTTTAAGCATGTTACATGAAGCATGTTTATATATGTTCCCTGGTCAGCCTTAGATCTCTAAGCAAGTGTGAAAGCAATTTTTTTTAAATAGTTTATACTAATAATCACATTTGCATTTGCAGCTTGTTGTAAAAAAAAACTCACATTTTGTTTATACTACAAAATAATTAATAGTTTATACAAATAATCACTTTGCATTTGCAGCTTGTTGTAAAAAAACTCACATTTTGTTTATACTACAAAATAATTAATAATTTTAAAATAACTTAACAAACAAATAGTAGAATCCCTACAAAAACAAAAATAAAAACAATGACTAAATCGGCTCATTACTTCTCAATTAGTACACACAGATAGGTATAGTTTAACAGGGAAGTCACACACATCTATCTCAAAAACATTGTATAATGCTATAAATCATTTTTCGTGATGGATTAGACTATAAATAAAAAGAATAAAAAATTACACACGCTATATACATATATAACAGCCATGAAAAACAGCCCCTTTTTGATGATTATTGGATAATGTATCCAGAAATTGTAAATATAAATATATGATCATGAAACAATTTTATTACCTACTGACAAAATTTTATAGTACTATACAAGTGTTTTTAAGTTTAGGGCACTCCTTTTAGGAGTTTGAACTATAACGATAACTAAACCGGTCTCACGAAAAAAAAATATACTTTCATACTACAATAATATTATAAAAAAACTTTGTTTTTCTCAATGTGCTTCACGAGCCGTATGCTCGGGGGCACCGACCGTTGCTGATTAATGTTTGATTGTCGATATAGATCAACATCCAAAAAGGAGTGCCTTAAATTTAAAACCACTCTGTACATATGATTGTACTTCCGTGGTTCTACAGTAGCAGCACAATCTATTTAAAATTATTATTCTGACGGGATGATATTTTGTTTTAACTTTTTAGCATAATCAGTCTTAAGTTATTAAAATTTAATTTAATTATGACCTTCTCCCAAAGCAACGCACACATCCACTAACCTCTAAATTCCACCAGAATTTTTTTTTTATAGTCCGGTAGTTAATTTTCTATGTTCATCAGTCTTTGGGTTTGTAGTTGTTAAATTTAACAGTTATAAAATTTATAAATTGAGTTTGCGAGGGATATGGTAGACTGTAGAACTGGATAAAAAATTGAGAAAATCTAATAAATTATCGAGTAAATAATTAAATTAATTCCATAATCACATGCCAGTAAAACAACATGAATAACTTAATTAATACATGCTACACATACATACTGTAAATAGTGGTTACAAAGATTATTCACACATCTATAATAATTTATAATATAACGATAGGTTATCTTAACTATTGGAGACAAATTAATTATTTCTCTAAACTTCCCACCCTTGATAAAACAGCTTATTTACTATTTCATAATATGCATTATTCTTGCAATTGTTTAATAATATTTAATCCTTACAAAATCACTAAATATTTCTGCATCCATATTCAGTCAAGTTAACTAGCAACTAAAAACTTTAATATGTAAAAGTTGCGAGTTTTAGCTTAACAGCGTACTAAGTCGACTATGCATACAGCTGATATATATCATGGAACTTTGAAATAGCTGGAAGAAGCATGTACGCGTAGATTAATAAGTACCCATATTAGGAATGAAGGTGCAAGTTTTTCACAATTTTTACTTTTCAACGTAATCTTCTTAAACAACACCATACTAAATTTCAGACCAATTCATAGGTTAGTTTTTATTTGGCAACTACACGTTTCGTGTTTCTCGATAAAATGGAAAAAGAGTAAAAGTATGAAGAGAAAAAAACACTTTTTATTTTGGTTGGAAAAACATGCAAAGAAATAAAAGCGAAGTTGAATGCTGTCTATGCTCTTCACCATCTATGACAATTGTGAGATATTAGTTAAATGAATTTAAACTTGGTCATATGTGTTTTGGATGAGAGCGACACTATGGACAAAATATGAACTCCAGTACTCCACTTATGAACTGCAATAAGTTTGAAAGTTAAGATTTTGGTAAACTCAATAGGCGGCAAAACGGTTCTTAAACTTTTACTTCTTACTCAGGACTTACATAACACACCCTTTGTTATATATAATGCTCAAATTATTTTCAATAAATACATGGTTTATCGATAACATAAACCATTTAATTTAAAAAATTACTGTTTAATAATTATTCAAATTCATGAACAATATTTATATATTGTATATATTCCTCTCAGCAATATATCCCGTAAACCCGGTAAACAAAAGTGCACATTATGGCCCTTGGAATAAGCAGTAGTGGATAGTTAAGTAGTGACATATTCAAAGCTCATTTAATTAATAAATGAATAATAAACATATAGTAAAAGAGTGTAATAAATTCTTATTACTCAGTTACACCTTATTTTAGTAATACAACATCAAGCCTTTACAGATAATTATATGTTATTATTATAAAGGATTTCCACATTTAGTTATATCCGATGCTTAAACCGCAAGTTAGTGTCTCGAACTAATGATAGTAATTCAATATTCTAACATTAATTCACAATTCAGAATATTCGGGCTGGAGTCGCAGCGCCGGATGAATTGCATTCTGAAGGTTTATGCTGGCTAGACACATAACAGGTCAAGGATTCCATCCTTGACTAAAAGTAGAACATCTGAAATAGTACTTTAGTATTTACTGCAAGTGTGACACATCACGAAGATATTTTTCAATCCCCAAGACATTTTTCGAAGACTATAGAAGGAGTGTTGACAAGCTTAACAAAGGCAGCGCTAGACAAATCAAATTGGCCGAAGGATAAAAAAATGTCTGTCAAGGAGATATGCTTTTGAAGTGATCCTCTTCAGATGATGGATCACTTTAATAAAATCCTGAAAAAATGCCTCCGTCTCGTCTTTGAATTTATGCAGACTGTCTGAAAATAATAGCTCTCCATAGTTTTATCATAATTTAGGTGTTACATATAAGAGAGAAGCATTTGCATAGAAGAGTCTTCAGAATAAATAAAGTCAGTAAAACTGCCATGATGACTGCATAAACTCCACAGACGAAGCAAGTCGCAAAGCTGAAATATATAATAAAATGTGAAAATTAATGGTAAATTAATAAAATGTCTGTTATTGAAATTAATCAAATTTAGAGGCATTTTTTTCATTAATTTTTAATTTTTAAGCACGTGCAATTAAAAATAGACTTTTTCTTATCATTTTATTTTATAAAACGATCTACAATTTTCTTTTATTTTATATTTTTGGAAAGGTGAATAATAAAAAGTCTTTATTAAATATGATAGCATCGATAAAGTTTTTAATAAGTTGTTGACAGTTTTTTGTAGTAACCTACGTTTTATAAATTGGAACTTGGGGTGAGCCACAGTGCTATGAGATTCAACAAACATACGAGTTTACAAACACTTTAAATTTGGCAGTTCTAGGTTTTATGTTAGTATGATAGGTCTTTAGACATATACTTAGTAATCCTCCAGTGCCATGGCTAGCTATTTATAATATTAGTGGTGTCCTTTCGGAAAGGTAACCACATTAAGTTAAGGTAACCACATTAAGTTAAAGAAAAGGAAACATTTATTTTATTTTGTATGAATTAATTATACCAATACAGGGAATTTTTCAAGGGGTTTCACGCTTTATGAAGTTCAAGCTGGAGGTTATAAATACACGTGTTTTGGCGCTTTCGCAGATTTGACTGTCCGACGAAATTTCTATCTGACCTTAAATGGGAGCCATTAAGTTCGAGGAGTAAAATATGTCGTCTCATTAACTTATTTAAGGCCTACTTGAAGCTCCCAGCATGGTCCTCCATCAGTGAGAAACCCTTCTATTTTGGACGAAGGGACCATTCTCCCAAAATAAAGGAAATTTTTAGGAGAAAGAATGTCGGTTTCCATTCTTTTCTTCCGCGTACCATTAGAGAGTGAAATAGTCTCAACTGCAGCGTCTTAAAGCCATTCCCTAGGACCCCTTCCCAGCTAAGAAAAAGGATAAAAAAATTGGCTTTAAAATAACTTTGTTGCACCATCTGCCAATCAGCTATACTACTGGAGGAATGGCACCTCCAAAGTATATGTAATTTTAAATAATAATAATAATAAAAAGGCATTGAATAAAATTACACATAAAAAAAAATACTTTTAGAGGCCAACATTATATACTTCAGAGTGGCCCGTTGCACAGGTGATACTTTTATCACTTCCGCAACAAATTTCATAAATTAGAGCGCAAGTCTCTTTATACCTGGTCCAGTGTCCTGGTCACATCGTATGTATTTTCAAATAAGCACTTGGGGGGAATAGAAAAATTACTTCTTGCTGACTGGAAAATCAAACTTAGGCTTCAACCTACTTAACTTTTTTTAAAGAATTGATATGACGTAGTACATATTTAATTATTTTGTGCCCTACTAAATTTGCTTGTGCTAGGTTAGGGGTGAAATTGATTGTGATTGCTTTTTTGTAAAAGAGTGGGAAGGTTTCTAAGGTACTAAAACTGAACTTACTCAAAATGCAAGTAGACATTGTCACAATTTCCAGGTAACAGCATTACGCCGAATGCAATGAACGGGTGACAAATAGATGTGAGAATCAAGTTTGCACCGTAGAAGAGAGACATCACAGAGAAGATGGATCCACATGTAAAGGTAGTGAAACTAGTCTTCGTGATGCAGCAATCGAGCCTAGAAAAAAAAAATATCCTAAATTATTTTGGGAAACCATCAATGCAGACAGTACTCTTCATTCCTTGAGTCAATTAAGCTCGGGCTTGAGTCACTAGCGAATTGTAGCATCTTTGCTCACGTAGGGATTGCACAGATGCTACAATTTAAGTACAAAGAAATTACTTTTCAAATGCTTGTTAATCATAACTCAAATATTTATAAAAAAAACCATTTCCTGGCAAATATAGATTTCAACAAGCTATTTTATAATAAGAAATACGGTTCTGAACTAAGACATAATTCTCTTAAAAATATAATTTTACATTTTTCACTTATAATTTAAACTTTATCATTACATGCAAATTATTTTTAAAAGTGTTCACTATCATGAGTTTATAAATGAAAGGCAATTTGTTTCACATATCAATAATTCATTTTACCAATATGTATTTCTTGTGATTTTTGTTAAACTATATTTTTTACTATACATTAACTATTTATTTTTCTAACATGTTAAATTAAATTTCTTTTTAGAAAATTTATTTGTATAATTTTATTATCTTCATCATGTATTTTTGTTTCCACGTTGTTGTAAGTTATAAATGCGTCATTTCTATGTTCATTTTTGTATTGTTTGGAAATATAAATTATCTTATCATAAGCATTAAATTTTTGGCCAACACTACATTTTTTTGATACATTTTTATTGCTCATCGCTCCCCTATCTCACCCTCCATCCACTTGCAGATAACAATCTTAAGCGTTACATCAAGCATATTACGTTCACGAGGCTTTTTTTATGTGATTCTGAGCATTTGTAATATAAATGCGATAGTTTTTTAAGGGAAATTCAATAAATTGCAAATCATTAGTTCGACATTTATATCTATGACTACAACACATTTCAGCTGTCTTGTTATTTTCGGGCGGTGGACAAAATGGTAGAGCTGGAGAAGCAAGCAAAGACAATTCAAAGTTGTAGCTGATGTAGACGATGACAGCAGTTGCCAGCTACACTGGAAGTAACAGGATCTTCAATACAACACCGTCTATCGATGATATAATAATATTTTCAGTTATATGAGCAGTGTTTTAAATAAAATATAAAAATGTAGCGTTACCATAATGAGTGAAACATTTTGCATCGAATTTCCCCAATGCAAAGATTGCAGAAAGTATTTTCTGGGTTATTAGGTTTTACTTCCATGGAACTGAAAAGAAAAATAGGTTTATTTAGAAGCAAGACATATCAAAATAGAAATTTTTTAAAAACAAAAAAATGCTTGGAATGAAAACATTTTACATCGGATCAAATTTATATCCTTATCAGCATGATTATCATTTATCGATTGCCATGAATCAGCTAAAGAATTATGAGAAAAATGAAGTGACTGTATTTTTTTTCACATTCTGACAATCAGTGTAGGTTTGACGTGTATAGTCAATACTATCCACAGATGTAATTTTTGAAGCTGTAACCTCAATAGATAATCTTTGGTCAATTCTCGGTTAGCCAGGTTTTAAGCCAGTTACTGTTTTAAGCAATTTTTTTTTAAAAAGACTAACAAAAAAAGACTTTTAGATGTTCCCGTTTGTAGATATTATATTTAAACTATTTGTTTACAATCATAGTTAATCTATTAGGTGGCCAGCAAATACGCGGGCCGACAGAGATAAGTATTTCTCTCATAGTTCTGGGTAATCATTATAAATGCTGAAAATATCAATTTAAAGACAAAAGAAATTATACATTCTGTGAATGTGTCCAACGGTACTCATCCAATAATCGATTATTTCAAAAAAGTGTATCAAATGCCATGTCTCACCAGGATTTAACACCTGGTAACCTGGTCGTTGGTTATGGAATACTCATAGATTTTAGACTGAATAAAGTGATTACAAGCTATTATTTGTTTTATAATATTACATAATATAGTGTCTATAGGTGTTATAGGTGTTTTTGTGCATCAATGTGTCAGAGAATTGAAAATCAATGTTTTTGTGTTGTGTTTACCACAACTGGTCGCTGGTACATAAGGTAATTAGATAATTCGTTTATGTGTATGTAAAAATAATTGGGTATTCCGTATAAAAGTTTATAGCGAATCACATATTTATTTTAAATAATATATTCTCCAATATGGTGATGTCGAAAATTTGGAAGTTCCGCTGCAGTTGACGGTTTATTTATTCTTATTGTGATGTGTTGACAAAACAAACACCTATATTTGTTTTTAAATATAATGTATTGAGTGAGTAATGATATATATTAAAACATATTTCTAAATGATTTTATTTAGAACGTCAACACAAATAAAAGAGTTAGGTATTCCATCTTTTATTACTTATGAAAAAAATAAATTTTTAAAATAGGTATGCAATTTTTTTCTAACACTTACTTATATTTTTTATACTTCAAAAAATATATATAATTTTAGTGAAAAAAATAAATAAATAAAAGTATAACTTACAAAGCGATAATAAAAATGAAAATTGATAGTTCACATACAATAATTATTTCATAATAATTATCACGGCACAAGTGACTGATGCTCTATGTGTATCTATGCATATTTTTTTTAAAACAATAATTAAATTTAAAATTGATCTATCTAAAATTATATCTGTAATAAAAGGTAGGAAATTCCCAAAAAATCACAAAAGCCCGAATGATTTTTAAACCCTTGACTTTTGGATGAACCTATTTTATGGACAGTAGTTTCGTAGCGATGTACCTTATCACCAGGTTTTGAGATGACAACTGTCTCTGTGACACCTGTATAATACCTATAATGAAATTGTAGTGATTAACAAAAATATAAATACCTTCCAAGTTTTGGAACTCCTTCCTCGAGGGACACATAAAATGGTCTGTACGTCCCCCTTGCTTTTCTGCGAACTTCAAATAACAAAACCACACTTATCACAATCAAAAGCACCAACGCGAGATGTTCTTCTGGCAAAATTTCAAGTTTAGAGATGACCGTTGTGTGAAATACCAACAGTATAAATACTATTGAAGCTATCAGCCACATAGAGAAAAACTGTGACCTGAAAAAAAAACAAAATCTATAAACAAGAAAAATTTCTGACTGATCTAAGATCAGCTCAAACTGTTTAATCTAGGTACTTAAGCGTAATTTCAAAGGTAAGTGTAATTTTTAAACCCTAACATGCATCTTTTATCTTCTCTCTTTTTAAAATATAAAAACACCTATATAAACAGGGGTGAAGAGGGATATTTTATGAATATTCCTAAAACCACAGAAATACATAAAAATAAAATATGCATGAATTATTGTTTAAAAAAGATTTTGATTATTTTTAATCAGTCAAGCGGTTTCTTTGATGTATCGGTTATTGAGCTATTAGCTTCAGTTGAAATAGGCACTTTGAGTAACATTCTGTAATCATAAACACTTCTATTACCGCAAAATAATATCAATAGGTTCCACAAATAACGCCTTGTTTTCACCATCACCTCCCTTGTCCAATACCTACAATAAATATATCAATTGGCATGATACTCTGCAATTTGGTAAGTACGCTTTCAAGAAACATGCTCTAAATTGTATAAAAGTAATTAATCCCATAGTTTATATCATTTATACCATGTTATATTTTAAAAGTTATTTTTGTAACTATGTAATTTTTAAGTAGAAATCTACTTTAGTTTTTTAAATTGGTTCATTGTTTATATCCATGTATGTTTTGTTGAACTTTATTAAACTGACGTTTTTTTTTATAATTAAATAAATAGGCTATTTGTTAACTTCTATTTATATTGTTTCTCTAATGTAAGTATGTTTAGATTCATCTTAAATCAATTTATCAGAAACTCACTTTGTTTATTTGTGTGAAAGGAAAGTATTTCATGCAACTCTCAATTCTGATTTTTATAATTTTAATTAATTCATTAATCTAATTCATAAAAAATAACATGCCAATATTGCCAAAATTTTCAGTAAAAAATAGAGGATCTTTTTGTTCTTATAGTGTCAATAATAATGCCTTTACCCTATGTAAAATCTACTGTATTTTGATAAGATAATTAAAAGATTATTACTTATTATAGTTTATTTTTAAATGATTTTCACGTACCTAAATTATATGAATAATAAAGAAATATTACCTTGGTGCAATTACCGGCAATGAAACTCGCATATAAAACATAAATGATCCAACAGTTAACAATAAACCCATCGCTAAATGGTAGGACATAGCGCATAGCAAGCAAAACGCCGGAACAAACGCAAAAGGCAGAAATGCGTCCAATGGGATTCTTTTTCCACTTCCGATTTTGAAAATCCAAGCCAAAATTGACTTCATTGTGACGACTTGCTTGGTTTTACGAATTATGAGAGAACCTTACGCTCGTTAGGCAAACGCCATCGAAACACCTCTTTTGTAACTGAAAAAAATTGTCAGATTGTTCTTGATTTTATTCATACTGTGCATGAATACGACACCATTTCAATAATTTTCATACATTTTTTTTATATATAGAAATAGGTCAGATCACTTAAACCAGCGTGAACCCGGATGGTACAGAATGGAATAGAATATGTATGGATGATGACAATTGACATGACGGCGGGTAGGGACAAGGAGTGTGTATGAATGACAGGTGTCAGGTAGCTATGGGCAAACAATCGCATCGCAGCGATTTTATCATATGACTTGCGAGGAGCAATCGCTGACTGTGACGGTTCACTGAAAAATAAAATTCTGAAAACTTACCTATCTGACTGACTGCTACTATTTCTACTTAGTCCAAATTAAAAAAATAATCATTAAGGACTACCGACAGAAGTGAAAACTTAAAACTATGAATAACAATGTTATTTTTATATATTCAAATTAATTGGAGTATACCAGTATCACATAAAACAAACCACTTGATACGCTTCAGATGAATCATTTCTTATTCAAATGTGATCAAGCAGTGTCACTTAAAGCTACAAGGTTACTGGTGTACGTTATGTATTGTTACATTTTAAAAACTCATATACTAAAAAACACGCCATACTTATAGCTACAGATAGACTGTTATGATAGTCGTGTTTTAACCGTAATATTGTATTAACCTAGTAACCCAGTGTTCCAACCTTATCTCATTTATTCATTTAAACCAGCCACTGTTGTGGGCAGTTTTAAGGATTAGTAACGCTATGTCTGCCCGAAACAAAAGTAAAAAAAATAATCATTTATTCATTATTTGAAATGAAACAAAACACAAAAATTATAATTACCGTGAAATTCTCCATCATTGATAATAATCCATAAATGATATTTCAAAATTTATATAAATGAAATAATTTTACCTTTTCTCTTGTAAAATATAGTCAATTTTTTTATTTTTTTTTAAATTCTTTTTACTTGATATTGATTTTATTTTATTTTTGTAATCTTGTAGTTTTTTCATATTTATTTGTACGAGGTCGGTGTTTTAGAATAATATTCAAAATAATTATTTTAATTGTTTTATGTAATGACTTATGACTGTCAAACCGTTATCGATTGCCTTTAAGCCTTTTTTTTTAAAAAAGAAGAACACTATCTTTTGTAATATCTTTCTACTAGCGCCGGTCATCTAAGTCGTGTGTCTACTTTTATTAAATTGTTATTTTGTTTTGTCACGTACGGAATCTGTTCTTTATTCTATCTGTTATGTTTCAAATTGTATTATTGTGTGTGACTTAGTTAATCGTTTGAAAACTCTTGGTCCCATCCTCAATCATTGTATGGCGGGAAAACCTTGAAAGTTTATTCAAACTTCGAATACAATTAATTAGCTTTATCTACACTTCCTACAATAATGGCAGACCATGAGGACGTAGACGATTTACAGTTTCCAGATCACGATGATTTCATACCTTATGTGACCGGCGGAAACTTGGCCCAGTACAATAGCAAGAAAGTAACGTGTTGGGGGCGAGTCTCATCAGTCAGCTCGAACGGTGACAGTTTTGTTATAAAAACCGTTGATGACCAAGACGTTACCGTCCGCTTGAAGAGCCCTTTAAATGAGATGCTCGATGGCTGGATTGAAGTCAATGGCGTTGCTCAAAACCGTTTGATAATGTGCGAGGACTTTGTTTCTTTCCCTCTGGAGTACACGACCGACGTGGATGTAGCGAGCCATCGCGCTCTGGTAAAATTATTAGGAGCGCTTGATGACCCTTGGAATCTTGGGGACCACGCTACTAACGGACACGATGGTGTTGTGCCGATGGAATAAATACTTTCTAAGATTAATATGATTTTAGCATTAAGTACTTACCTGTATATTATTTTATGTTAGAATAAAAAAAACGAACTTGATATTTTTTATAGTGTTTAATCCCAAATAGGAATTATAAGTAATATAGTATGACGGAATGCTAATTGTGTAGATGGTGGGAAAGGATAGTAGGTAGGTTACTGTTATTAATGAGTGCCATTCATTTTATATTCAATGGATTAAGTTAGAAAGGTATCTCACAAATGGGGCCTTTTTAGAAAATCCTCAATGCAAACTCAGTTATTTCTATAAAAATATAAAATTATGAATTATTTTCTAATATATAATTCTTTCATACACATACATTGTATGAAAGAATTAATCTCGATGCTTCAAGGGATAAGCCGCGTCCGTTTGACTGTATATAATGATCCATAAAACTGGAAATCAGTTATCTTGGTCTTGGTTATCATTAGATATGAAACAAATCACTCTATATGTGAAAAACTTGTAAGGATGCAAGACTAACCTAAATCATAAGTTTCTTTAGGATATCATCTCATCTCTTGTACCCGTTGTTTTACCTTGATTAAATTAATAATCCTAATTCTAGTTCTTTATTTTTAATGAAAGAACTAAATATAAGCAGTTTGCCGAACTGCAGAAAAAATAATATTTGTCCTTATTAAATCCGCTTAAAAAATAACAAGTTTAAGGATAGGTAAAATTCCCTCAAAAGTATTTTGAGAAAACCCAACAATATATATGACGCTCTGACAATTTCTTGACTATGGTTGTTGAAGCGAAACTTTAAATGTGACATCCAAATCCTTATAGATAGCTTCCACAGGTCATAGGTAAGGCCGGACTTAAGAATTTTACACCCCTAGGCACTTCTTACAGCCGTCGGGCGGCTGTGGCTTGGCGGCTAAAGCTATAAAATAAAATGAATGAGATTGGTAATAAGATACAATACTACATTTCTTTGTGTTCAAGGTCATTCCAGTTGTGGACGCTCATTCAGGCAAAAGAGTATGTGATTGTTTTTACCGAGTTTCCTCATTCTCTTCTAAACAACCTGTAGCTCTAAGTATTTTTTAAAATCAGATTCTTACAGATTCGGCTAACAATAATTGACAGCGTTATCAAATGATATCACCATTTAATATTGGGAATCGGGTAATTCAGAATAATAAAAATACTCAAAAGAGGTCTTGCTAAGGTTAGGCTCATCATATACTATGATGATGTAGACCATTAAAATAAAATGATGTGTCACAGTCTGTCACCAGCAACTTCGCGTCACTATTGGCTGCTTATTGTTTCTTTGATTCCATACTTTTTGCCGGCGCTCGTGTTGGACGGCATTACATGTATTTGCTTCAATGCATGTGACAGGACGTGGCAATCTGCAAAAAAAGTATATATTTATTATCTTAACTCTCCATTTTACTTTCTCATACTTATAAAATTGCGTAATGTGGTTTTCGTGTATTTGTTTTTATTAGTTTTTACCGTAAGCATATAAATAAATAAAAATATGTCGTTAACAATAAAACATACGACCATAAAAAATATGTATAGTTCATATTATTGCAAATAGAGATTATGATAGTTAAGTGGTTAAGGCGTTCGATTATTGATCCAGAGGTTTATGTGTTCGAATCCGCACACATTATAATCATACAATTTTTAACTCTTACTAACATCTCCTCTGACTCTATTAGAGGCAAAGTTAGCGTAGTTGAGTAGAGCCCAAAATAATTGTAAATGACTGGTCGTAGAAATTCCTTAAAGAAAAAGTTTTTTTTTTTAATCTTTTCAAATAATTTTTTATGAATAATTTCCATTTGAATATAAATGTACTGTAGGAAATAAAATGGAGACGGGGGAGAGTGAATTTTTAGCTTCTATACATTCATGTATAAGAAGCTACTATTTCCATCCTTTGACCATATGTCTGTCCGTCTGTCCGTTGCAACTTTCAACTCAAAAAGAACAAAAATGCAAAAAAATGTTTTTTTGTGTGTAGATTGATGCTCTCGAAAAACAACCTTAGCCGTTAAAAAAACATTGAAAGCTGGCCGGTTAAATATACAGGGTGTATTTATATTCATCGATGCCCTTTTAGGCAGTTGATATAGATCAATAATCATTTATCAGTAAAAAATATTTCTCAATTACGATAAAGACGAATTCAGAATTTAAAACAAATTGTTTTAATGTTTGTGAGAAGGTGCGAGATCGGACATCGACCTCGCGCCTTGCCATAAAAAAATCCCTTTCGCACGCCGGAAGGAGGAGGTAGATTTCACCGGATCAAATAAGGGGATAGGTGAACTCCAATTGTACGAAATTTATCAAACATTGAACGAACTACTGTGCGATCCATTCCCCGTGCGGCAGCTCGCACATCTCAACCCGACGCCGCATCCCCGTACCCTTGCGCAGCGAGAGTATGTATACTGAATCCCTCTTTATACTGTGCCGTAAGGGTTGCTCATATCAGAAAGTATTTCAAACAAAAGTTGTAGAGAAATTATAGGCCTACAATGAACGGATTTGAACCTGTGTCTATTAAAAAAGGTTAGGTTATTGTAAGAATAGAAAGTTTTCTAAATGGCGACCCTTTTCATGCGGCATCGTCGGAAGAAAATAATACCTAATTCTCTTTCAAGCATCTGGTTTTTTGGCCTTTGATTTTTGAAATTGGGGGACCTCGAAGGCCTGGCTAACGGTCCACCATGACATACAAAATTATAATATAATAAATAATGAACATTGAATACGTACTTTTCAAACATGAACCGTTTATCCGCCATCTCCTCTCCTGCTTTAGTAGTGCTGCTGTAGGTGTACATGCTGACAGGCCGATGGGTAGGCTGGTATCTGCAGTCTGCCAAAGCTACCTCGGTGAGATATTTCTTCAAACTGGCTTTCAGCTCCTCATTCTCCCTTCTTAAATTATGTTTTTCCACTTTAAGCATATTAACATTTATTTTTACCGAATTTAGCTTGAACCAGAAATTAGCCATTCTTTCTAAAACTTGATAGTCATCCTAAAATATGTAAAAAAAAATATGCTTTATATTCATTTATTTAATATTCTCAGTCACATATGCTCACTTAAGTTAAAGTTAAAATTTTAGTTTGGTTTTATCCTTGAAATCATTGCAAATTAATAAGTTGATTTTGGGGACAAGTTCCGTCTTCAAGATAAATAGCTAACGTTTTGGTGGATCGGTTTTTTTATGTTAACTTAACAATCTCAAGTTTAATGTATTAAATCTTTAATGTTTAATGTTCGTCGCTAGGAGAGGGTAATTACTATAATAGAATGTGAGGGTGAAAAACGCACCACGCGCAAGTACGCCATTTACGTCGAGTACACTCCTCGCTTGTTCGCATATGTCATCGCAATAGGCGTGGCGGAGTGTTGCGGCGCGCGGAACGGCGGGGGGAATCTACTGGTGTCGGCTTTTTTCCAAGGACGATTTGTATAACACGCCGTATATGTTTTAAAAGATCGTTCTAATGGCAGTCCGGAAACATGTCAAAACATAACTAAAGTAATCCAGTATGTTATAAGTTCACGTGCGATTTACGCATTTATGCATCTATAAAAAACATGGTTGATCTATGCAAACATTTGCGTCCCCCGCCTTATTTTTACAAACGTAGGTTATTATTGTCATCAAAATAATCCTTACAATCATTGCCTCTGTCAAATGTTCAGTTTCCTCAAAATCCATAGATATATTGAAAAGTTTGTCTTTGTTTTGTTTTCTGAAATATTTAATTTCTTCTTGTTTTTCGTATTTGTAGCAGGCTTCGGCTATTTGTGTTGCTTGCTCGCTTTTTGAAATTAGTGACTGCAGACGCTAGAAAAAGTTTTAAAATATGTCGTATTTAATATAAAATTTCGGCAATTATTCATATTTTTTTTTAGTTATGTTTATACACGGTGTCTCATTTCGATAGGACAAGCTCAAAGCCGTGTCAATACGTAGTAAAGTATAGTCAGTTTAAACTCAAGTAATTCGTTATGTACCTACAATTTAACCCTTGACCCTGACCCCTTATCTCTGTCCCCTGGATCAGAGAATCCCGTATGTAAATCTGATGACGTCACACTGCAGTTAGGGCAACACCTCCTACAGTGATGTGCGGTTGCAATTGCGCTTGGGTAGGCGATGAGTTGAGGGGGTTATGCAAAAAAAAATACTTTTTTATGCGATTCTACTGGTAAAAATAATTCAATGTTGGTTCCTTATTGTGTATGAATACTATTGGTAAACCGTTCGTGGCTTCATTTGATGGACGACAGTATTGCACTGTCAATCCACGTGAGACGTGAGACACACGGGTAAGGGGGTAGAAAATCACGCACTATTGGAGTGTGTATATCTCTTTCAGATATCTCTGAAAGGCATAACCTTTCAAAGGCTTACCTAGGCTCTCTTTCGCACACATTGTTTTAAGCAAATTAATAGAGTCAAATGACGTTTGTTGCTCTTCGTCGTTGGATACAATACGAAAAGACAAGGGGTTTTGTGAGGGTAAATAGAAAAAAATAGCTTTAAAACTACCCTCATGTTTAATACAAGGGGTTCTTGTATTAAACAGGTTATGGGATAATATTTATATAATAATAATAGTCAGTATTCGGGGAAATTATTCTTGTAAACAAACCTTAATAGATTTTTCACTATTTTCCACTAGAAATCTCAGCTGCTTTTGGTCGAGAGCATTGCAGGCCTCTAACTTTTGCTTTATCCGGTGAAAGCCGCGACTCATTTCGCCTTTGGTTAGCGTGTAGTCGTTTGTTTTCATTTCTTTATTTGTTTGTAAATAAATTAATTCTTCTTGAAGTTCACTGTTAATTACCTACAAATGAAAAAAAAAATAAAAATTATTTTTTATTCAGTAAATTCACAAGTAGTAAATAATAAAAATGCTATATCATTTTCATTACTTATTACAGTTTAACGGTTAAGTAATTGTGGTTAAAAAATGTTGCCAATCACTTTTCTCGTAATTTAAGGCGCCTACATGCCTGAAACTGAATACTACAAAAATGCGAATTTTAAAAGTTTTTAAATGCGTTAGGAGAGATATCCCCAAGAAATATGAGTAATCTGGTTTAGTTACTCTAAAATTAAGTTATTTTTCCAGGGAATTACGTAAAGAAATATCTTTAAATATTATACAAAAATAAACAAAAGCAACTTGTTTTAACCTGCTTTTGAAACCAGAAACATCCCATATAAAGGTAATTATATTTTTACGATGAAAATAGGGTCAAGGAGGAATTAACCTAGGTGACGCGTGGTATAACAACATATAAATAAAATATTAAAGTTTACCCTAAATTTGAGTAATTCAATATTTATAAAAAATATATTTTTTGTTATTATTAAAAAAAATGGATTTAAAAAACATAGCTCTAGTAACTAGCTTAAAAAAAACTAAATGCTATCAATATTTTACACAAAATGGTAGGTTGCGGTTTCGTCGTAGAGTTTACACCTTTCAGTTCATCGCACAAGGCTTTTTTTTGCAGGCAACGATTTGTAGTTCATAAATGTCAAAAGGGTTTTCTGCGTTCGGGTATGTCGTCGCCTTAATTTGAGAAGTTGTGATGAATGTTTTTTTTTTAATTATTATTATTTAATTTACGTTAGGTTAGGTAAAAAGAATTTATTATAATAACATTATGTACCGTTGCGCTTGCTATTTTGTCGCTTTGTTTGCTGATGACGCGTCTGGCGAACTCGTCCTTCTTCCTCAGGGTGGTGTACTGTTTAATCATCGGCGAGTGATTGTCGACATAGCACCTGAACACGTTCTTAACTTGGTTCCAAACGCCCTCCAGTTCCAATTCCCTGGGAAGTCTCATTATATGCATTGTTTCTTCTTGCTGTCCAAATTATTAACGATCACTATTGTAACCAATTAGTTGTAAAAAGATGAAATCTACTTTGGAACACTTTTGACAACGTCAACAAATTTTTCAACCAGTTTTTAATATTCATATTATATCTATATACGCGAAGAGAAAATTTTGTACCACTTTTTAAGCATATTGCAGGCACGGAGGGGTGTGAGATTTTGCAAGTTTATATCGAGAAGAAGTGCAGAACGCTAAAATTTATTTATAATATGTGTTATATAAATTAAATTTAATAAATAAAATGTTCATACAACTGACAGCTCATTAACAGAATTAGTCTTTGAGATAAATATATGGGAATTGTGACCTCTGGTAGCAATTAAAAAATCTAAAATATCTCTGGGCAAAATCTGGAAATTGTTACTATTTATGTATACAAAATTAATGCGAATTGACTCAAGGTGCCCAAAATATGTATTTCTCGTGAATTTTTCGATTTTGACTTGATAATTCCTGTCACTCTCAATGTAAAGGAAGAAACATCACTGGAATAATCAAGGCATCGGAAGCATATTAATTCATCGATCTTTTAAAACATATAGATAAACTGACGGTGAAGAACGCACCACGCCCAAGTACGCCACTTTGGGTCGAGTACGCTCCTCGAGTATCGTACGTATCGCTTGCTCGCATATGCCATCGTCATGAGCCTCTATCCAGCATTCGGAGTGTTGCAACGCGCGGAGGAAATCTACCGCTGTCGGGTTTTGTATGACATGGTTTAAAAGATCGTTGTATTAATTTCTCATTGGGGAAGAAACATAAAAACTCAAACTATTTTTACTGAGGTCTAAAGAAACTGCAGTTTTAATTAAAATTATAGTCGGATTATAAAAAAGCGAATAATTACGATAATAATATAAAAAGCTTGTCATGTGAGCTGACAAGGGCGCATGTGTGACGGAGCTTGACTGACATGCTGCCCAATTTGTTCAGCTTATTACCACTTCATTCATGACCCGATCAACGCGATGACGGCCCATTGTTATCTGGCGGACATTGCGTGCTCGACAAAACATCAGCCAGAGCCAGCGACAATTTCGACACTTTATTATCTGTGCGAAGACAAGGTACCTATGCCTAACGCGTCATTCAATTTTGAGGTCCACAACGGGGACACTTTACCGAAATCCTTGTTTCCCCTTATCTCTAGACGTTTCCTTCTTTCCTATGCATCATAGGACACAATATTTTATAAACAATTTATAAAATATTGGAATGTCATGAATCTAATAAATTCATCTACGACGAAATAAGAAAAAAAATGTGTTTTGAATAAAAACATTATCTATGGACACAGAATTTACACTTGTAAATTCTGATCTTGTGAATCTTGTTGATTACATTACATAGTATGTTCTGATCTCATAGTGGATATTGAGTGCGTTATATTCTTCCTGCACTTTGTACTATATATTATTATTATTAGTTTTAGGCAGGTGGCTTATGCTGATAAGCCTAAATCTGCACTTGTATCTCTGATAAACTTGTCCAGCTGTTCTTAATTGATTGAAATTGACAAAATAAAAAAAATATAGTTAATTCCCAGAACTTTGGAAAGATCCCTCGTATATATTATATAGTACTACATACTATTATTAATAATATATCTGCTCGTGACTCACTCAGGATCTTTTGACAGTGGACATTATTTAATTAAAGTTCACCCCTAGTCCTATATCTTTTTGTGCTCAATAGATTGTTTTCTTTTTTGGGTTGGAGGAAGATAGGTTTTAAAATAATAAATGGATACAATGTGAGACTGACTCTCAGTCTATAATTGAACATACCATTTTGCACTAAAACACAAGAAGGACTAGATATTTGATTCGCTCCTTATTTTGAGTATAAAATGGAAGTGCGACTTGTTTACCGAAATCATACTTGACTCATTCACTTTACAATGAAGTACTTTGTGATATTTGTCGTGTGTGCATTCGTGGTTCGCTTTGCGCAGGTGAGCTTGCTATAAACATTATAGTTGTATAGTAATGATTACATTAATTATTTAAAGGGCCGATATTTTCAATAAAATAGAAAAAGTTTCGATTAATTTGTTTATTTCAAATTATTTTCGCTTTCATGCCTTGACGGTTGTCCGCCTATAAAATTGTCTTCCTTAGTGACTCAAGGAGGTCAAGGGACATTTCTCGTTATGCCCGAAATCATATACTTAAGTGCTTTCTGTTAGTTAAATTGTCAATCGTTCGCTCGAGTCTTTGATTCGCAATATGCAACAAATGTCAAATTGCAACTTTCAATTGTAATTAAATCCGCAGAAATTGCAAAATTACACTTTTCATGAAATCGTAATTCCTCTGATTGATTACTACCATATACGAGTATAATGGAAATTCTGCTGACTTTACGATATGTGTCTTTATCTATAAATATTAAATGTTAAAATCTTGATGACTTTAAGTGGTCATATCGTGAACCGTCTTACTGTGTGCTGTTACTTCTATGAGTAACTAATCGTAGTAGTCAAGGGCGGATTCAGAAGCGGTACTGGGGGCAATTCCCCCTCCTCCCCCCTGAGACAAAAAAATAAATAAAAAGTGTGATTAGTTCACTCTCAATGTAAAGGAAAAAACAAAATAAACGAATAGAGGTATCGGCAGCAAATTAATATAACTTTGAGGAAGAAACAATCGCCAATATAAACGTGAAAATAGTTTATAGAGTGGTAATACAAAAGAATTTAGTTATATATTTTTTAATTCACCCTTCACTTAATAAAATTATACTATTTCTTGTGATGGTCCTGTTAATAAGTGTAACCTGATGGACAGAAAAAGGGGTTTTTTACATATATTTATCTTTAAACATATATTTTTAGGCCCTAAAATGCCGCACTGAAAGTGGTCCGAAGGAAGAACAAATCGCGGAGATTATGAAGCGTTGCATTCAAAATGGCGACTCGTACAACGAACACGACGACGCCGCTGGCAACGGAAAACAAAACGAGGACAACTCATATGTATTTCTCAATAAATATACTATTTATAACATACATGTAATTTTAATATTTAGTAGCACGCTCTGGCTTAGTTGCGGCACTTGGGTGATGTGTATAATTAATAACAATCCAAGATGTCGTAACCAGTCCCATCGTAGTGACGAGAATGGTAGATATAAAAGACCCCCTTCCCTACCCTGCCCCCCCCCCCCTACCTAAGAGGCCTACTCTAGGGTAGTACCGTGTAAAATATTTGTCTGGTAATTATGTAAATTCCCCAACCCATCCTACTTCCTATTCTTAACCTCGTTCCTGAATGTATTTTTCTATTTTATTAAGTTTGTATGGAGGAAACTCTCGTTGGCTTTATGTTTTGATTGTTTTTACTGTAACTTTATTTTTGTATTAGCTGTTGTTACCTGAAATAAATAAATAAGTCGGCATGGATATCAGAAGGCTTGTGTAAGCTTCAGTATCGAAGCCACCTTAGCCGCTAAAACGCTAGGCTAAGATACTGATTCTTGAGAACATTGAACTAACTTCGCCAGCCACTTCCAACTCGAGTCGAGGTACGCTTTCCTACGTCATCCTTATTAAAAGTAAGAGACAGGCCTCATTCTGACGTCAGATCTGACGTACGATTATCTGCAATCCGGACTTTGGAGGCTTGCCCAATTGTGCATCCAGAGAAGGCGGTTGCGTGTTTTTCATCTTTTTTTGCTAGTCTTTGCTAGAATACAAGTCTTGGGCCCGGTCAGGGTAATCTTTAATTCAGATCACTCCGAGAAATTACCCATCTATTATGGTATTTTGGTTGGTGCCTTCAACATAATGATATTGTGAGGGATTTAGCTAAATATCGCTTACACAAATTTATTTACAAATAAGGCGAAAACTTTTAATCGTTTTAGGAATCTTCAAGGCAGTACAGGTCGCCAACAGCCGCACTGCGCAGGAACAGAAGACAGAGTTCAAACGGGAACAATGCGAACAAAAATCCATACAACGCCAGTTTGGGATCTCAAGGCAAACAGAACTCATCTCAATACGAACAGCTTCAGAATGACAACGCGACTTTCAACTTCAGCAGTGACGCCGCGGGCGCGTGCATGGTCCAGTGCGTCTTGCAGGAAATGAAGATGGTAAATGATGCTTAAACGATGATCTTTTATTATGATTATTTGACTTCGAAAATGGAGGAGATTCTCAATTCACGTTTCGATGTGTCCTTATTGGCTTTAGAGTTTTTTGTGAATTTTCATTGGCTTTCATTTTATGAAAAATTCCAGATTGATCGATGCAGATAAGTTACTAAAATTGAAGTACCGCATATAATGAGGTTTAATGACTTGGTATTTTTTTTAGACAGGAGAAAATGGCCTCCCTGACCGCAACATGATGAAAAACGTCATGACCAACAAAGTCAAGGAAACTGACCTAAAAGATTTTCTACAGGAGTCAATCGAGGAATGCTTCCAGCTGCTTGAAACAGGTACTGGCTCGCTATCAATACGTACTTATGTACTTTATTCAGGTTCTATTGGTGTTTTGTTTTACTATTAAAATGTATTTTTTTTTTTTAAATAGCTATGTTTATATACCGAATACTACTAGAGGAAATTATGTAAAGTTTCTGAATTATATGGCCGCTGACAGCTTAGTTTGTTGCTCAAGATTGGTCGCTTTGTAACCCGTGATTGCGGAACCCGTGATTGCGGGCCTTTTCGGCGTCAGATGATGCATAAATAAGTGATCTCCAGTAGTCGATTGCGGAAGTAACAAAAGTAAGGTCTATACTGGTTCAAGGGTGTGGAAACTGACAATCAGGGTTGCAGGGCTAGACGCGAGTGAGAGCGCTCCCCTTGCTCGCAAATCGCTCTCGCGTTTTGAGACTAGCCCTGCTGGTCGCGAGTCTAGTAAATCAGGCTGATAGTCTATAATGCGTCAAAGGATGTGCGCGTGTCTAGATGTCCGTCACAAGTCTAATAACTTATAATTTACTAGGATTATAGTCAGTTTGCTTTAGAGTAAAGGGTGGGGATAAAGCTTTGGTGACTCCAAATCCTCGACCAAATACTACTCAATTTACTGGGAATGTGGGAGGTTCTTACAACCTCTTGATGCAATATTTCGACAACAATTTTGAAATTGCAAGCAGATTATGCATACTTTTATGTATTTAAATTAAATTTTGTGTAAAATATCCTCCGCTGTTACAGATAACTCAAATCGGGAAAAATGCTCCTTCTCAAAGAATCTCATGTCCTGTATGTCTGAGCGAGGGAAGTCTCAATGCGACGATTGGCAAGATACTCAAAATATGCGTTTTTAATACATCTATTTCATAAAATATGACGTCTTATACAAATTAGAATATCGACAGGCATAATTGACATAACTCTGTTTATTATATATATTTGAGCTTTTACGAATAAGTCAAAGTTTGTTTAAATATTGTACCAATATTTTTTAACTCGAAAATGAAAAAAAAACACATTTACCTATATTCTGATTTTTATTTTTAATCGATACTTTAGTTTTTTACAACTTAGATCTAACAGTATTTTAGGAAATCAAATGTGTTGTGTATAACAAATGTCGTAGGTTTTAAATGTATAAAATGATTAATACGAATTAATTTAATACATAATACGAAGTACCTAATTATGGAATCTATAATATGTAAATATATATTTTTCTTGCTATTTTAAATATGTGCATCAATCGTTTTTAGTTCGGTTTTGCATGAAAAATAGTTTTGCGGTCTAAAAACAATTGATTTTGCATACTGAATTGTTGGATTACTTTCGAGTCTTTATGGGCTGAAGAGTCATACTTGTTATAGACAGGTACATGGAAGTTAATTTGTTGTTAAACTTTTAGAATAATACTATTAGAATTTAAATAAATCATTGCTTTGTGTAGGATAAAATATATTATGTACCTAACAAATACATTTAAGAACATCATGAAGGTTATTCCCTTATATTAATTTGCCAGCTGCAGATTGCCTGCAAATCATTTTGGAAAAAACAATTTGAATATTATAAATCTTTTAAAAACAAATAAAAATAAAGTGACAAGAGGAACTAAAAAATAACGAACAATTGTGGCAAATGCCGTTGAAACATAAATGTTTCCGAAATTGGAGTCTTTATAGTAGGTATAATTATAGCATATTTTTTTAAACACAGCTTTATCAAGCGTGGCGTTCGATCATTCTAATTTCCATTTTTACTTTGATATTTGAAGGAGATCTGTCATCCGCCATATTTGATTTTAAACCAAATAGTTTGTATCGGACAAATTTATAGTGAAAAACAGGTTTACCAGATAAAGCGCGTTTATATCTAAATTAACCATGAAAACTTTGTCGTTCGGATTCGCCCTTATCATTGGGACCTTCGCTTTCAAGGGAAACATTGATAACCCAATATTTTTGGCAGTATCTTTCGCGCAGTTGGTTCACATTATAATGTGTCTGTGGAAGGAATTGAAGAGACGCCAACTGAATGTCGAGAAAATGCAACACTTATATGGTATTCTGACGGCCACCCAGGACTCCCATGATTATTCTAACTTGTTCGAGGAGTTGAGTCCGTTGCACAACTACAGCGACAATGAAATTATTGAGAAGTTGAAGCTGGTGGAGAACTTAAACTTATAGTATGATGCGCAACAGCCCCGCATCTAAAGTACTGCCTAAAATTACAGATTTGTTTTTGCGATTGTTAATTTTCTAAATAAATCTTTTTTAACCCATTCACGAATGTTTGTATCTGGTATAGTATATCCGATTTAATTGGGGAAATAGTTAGGATCCACCAATGAATTTTATACATATGCCATACATGCCATTTTTGCATTTTTTATGCCATTTTATACATATTTTATTTTATGCATATACCTAGGTAATTTATAATTATGTTAGGTCTTGCGCAACTAAGCTAAATTTGCTTGTAAGAGTCAGGGAAAAGGGCGTTGATGAAGTCGTTATATGAGCTACTCAGCGAAAGAGTATAGCCCGATCCTTAGATCTTTTATATAGGTTTGAGGAAAATAAAAATAGTTTTTTTTTAATTTTCATTTATACTTTTTAATAATCCATATATTAAAAAAAAAAAAGTCTAGGGTAGGGACTCGCTAAGAATACCGTAGGATAGAACTATGTGACAGGAAAGTATTTGGACATACAGACAAATTTCAGAGATACCTGAAGGGGAAAACCAGGGAGACGGTTTCAGCCATGTTGCTAGATCCCAACCACGTACTGGAGATACGGAGTACGCTGGAACGTCGCTTCGGACATCTGATCGAAATTATGATCAATGAAGCGCCACTAATCCCAGCGCTGGAAGATTTTACCAAGTCAGCTGAAATAATGGACTATGGTATGAAAGTCACGAATATGATAGTAGCAATTCGAAACACCAAACATAAGGATATTTAAAAAACCCTGTGTTGGAAGAATTTACAGAAAACTTTTATCATATTTAAAGATGAAATGGTGGCAATACATAGATCCCACGCAATTGCAGAACAAGACTCTCTAGCACTTCTGCTAATGGCTGACTAGAATTCCGGACAGGGTACTTTCGCTAAAAAGGGTAACGCGACGAAAGGAGAGCAGACGCAGGAAATCTCACTGAACGAACTATGAAATAATAGAAAGAAAGCGATGTTTTTTAATATTTTTGTCAACACAAAAACTAAAAATATATACTCTGAGATTCATAAAAACAAAGAGTTTTCCTTGTAAACAGACGATATTATGTTATTTTGAACTCACCTCTAAACGTTCGTCATTTAGTTTGGTTGCTATGAACAGGGTCTTATTTTTGGTGTAAGTATCTGCCGAATCCTGCTGCTGGTACACTATAATATTCAGTTCCTGTTCATCGCTTTCCTGATTCACCTCGATATCCTGGTAATCTCGGTCCCACTGATCCAGCTTTGATGATTTTACCGCCACATAGTTATTTTGGATGTATTCCAATCGCGCGATTCCGAGCTCTAAAAGTAATAACATTTATAGTTAGACTTCATTGTGGATTAACAGGTCATTAAAATTATGAACTATTTTAGAATGAAAAATATAATTAATTATAGTGAACTTTGGTAGTTACAAAACGTACGATTAACTTTAATTTTGACATCATTGCCCGGAAGACCAATCAGTACTGATATTACCAAAATACCATTATGCCATCAAAGTATAAATATAAAATATGTCGCAGTGACATTGGTAAATTCTCTTTTATTCAAAAACCCAAGGGGCATTATAAAAAAAAATAAGAGTGCTGTGTAAAGATGATGTGTAAACATCAGCGTTCATCTCCAAAATGTACCCTCTGTTCCTAAATTTCTTTAATCTTAATCTTACGTCCATGATATAATTGTGCATAGGTTAATTTTTTGAGAATTTAGGGTTGGATATTGTAACCCTTGCTTTAACAAGAACATTAAGAATAATAGAAACAATTAAATTAAAACGGAAACGGTTATTTTTTTAAAAAAAAGGTCCGTTTTATTCACAAATTGCAAACTTAAACAATGTATTATATTTAGGGCAAGACCTATAAGGAAAGGGAAGACGATAAAACTTTAAAGATGAAAATGTGGGCAGATTTTTATTATATTAAGTTATCATAGGTCACTGTGACCCTTTTGACCCTGTGACCTGTGTGGTCCTTTTATAATTAATTCTTTTAACATCAATATTGACATTTTGCAACAATGACAGCCTTAAATGGTCCCAAATCCTATCCATATTTTTTCTTAAAGAATAACAGTTATTTAAAAAAAAACATGATTAATAATGAAAAAGGAAAAGTCTGTCTTCTCTGTCATATTATTTGTTCCTGTTTTTTTTTGTTGTTATTTTAAAGGTGTATATATTTTATCTGTTTCTTTTTATAAGCTGATTTATTTTTTTTGTACACATGTAGGATTTTTCTTATAGTCAGTATATGAGTAATTTCCAGCAGATAAGCCCTGGGCTTAGCTGGAACATAAAAAATATATATAAGAACAGAATGCCCTAAATTCTAGAACAACATAATACATTGTTAAAAGTTTTTCTTTACTCCAGTAAAAACAACAATCACCGACTAATTTCCTTATTTAATTAACCGATTCTAAATGTAGTTGTAATTTTCCATAAGTTTCACTCACCTAAGAATGTGTTCACCATCTCCATTTGGGACTGAAACATTCTAATGTACTGATCTTCGGCTTCGTCCAGCTGTACCATCAACTCTGTTATGCATCTATCCTTTCGTGACATTATTTCGGTAAAGGAAGAAGAAGTACCCTTGAAGAGAAAGTTTAGGTTTTTATTATTTTAGTTCTATTTTTTTGTCTTCGTAAATGTTCAAGAATTACTATAAATTTACTTCTATTTCTTTCGCCATCTGTTTGCATTTGATGCGTCTGAGAAGAAAGCGCCATTGCTGGTTGATTTTAGCAAGATTCACCTTCGCATAAATGTCCTCCTTCTGGAGTTTTATCTGTCAAAAGAAAATGTAGTTAAAAAGTTTGCAAAACGGGTTTAATGGTTTTAGTGGTATATATGGGCGGACCAACATACAAAAGAGATATTTCCTTTAAATTCGTCTCGTTATGTGAAAAAATAATATGAAGTGGGTTAAAAATTAATTATGAAAGTACTAAAAAGTTTGTCGTCTTGCGATCACGGGATGCGGTTTATCCACCCAGCGCCGAGTTTTATAATAATGGATTTGTGATTAAGATTAAGACTGAGCAATTAAGATAATTTTATGTATTTATAAGACCGATAAAAATAAATTAGTGTGCATATATTATTTAGAAAATTATTTAATTGAGTGTAAAAGCAATTATAGTTATTATTTACCTTATCATATTAATATTAAATAAATTATTTGATAACTTATATTATTTTTAAATATTAATTATTGTCCTAATTATGTTTGCTTATATATAACATGTGTTACCTTCATATACCGAGAGATAAGCTCATGTTTCCTCCTCTTCGCCTCCTCCTCAATATCCGCGCGATGCTGCAGATATCGCTGTCTCTCTTCCTCCGACATTTTCGCCAATTTATTGGCTTTGCCTTTTCCCTTTGGCGCCATTATTTTTTTAAATTTAAATAATCAGTTAAATTTGATGTCTGCTGTAAAATTAATAAAAGTAATAAGGTTTGTATACAAGTGAAATTTTCGTTGTTATTATAATTAACTCTCCGTATTTACGCGAATTTAATCAATAAAGTTGTTTTTGTGATTTTTAAGAATAAGCAGAATTATATTATGAAAACACTAATTTTTATTATTATTATTAACAGCGTATTAGGAAGTAAAAAACTCTACCTACTTACGGCAATGCTAACTAATATATCCAACGTATTATTTAAATATATAAAAATAGACAGACGAATAGGTACCTCTGCTGGACGTTTCGGAGCTCCGTGGCCCCTTCTTCAAGACTACGAGGAAAGAAGATTGGCCTAGGTATATCATCTGTCACCTAAAGTAGGTACCTAGATGTCGATTCACCTGTTAGTGATGAAAGTGAGGCGGTGGGATTGTGACATATAATATATCTGTTTAATTAAAAATAATACGTAATTATCACATGTCTAATACTAGTAAAATTGTGAGTAAACGTAAAAAAATATCTATAAACAAAATTTCTTATAGAATTTTAATTCATTTTAGTATAACTACCCGATAACGAATGCACGTAAAACATAATATTAAAATCCTAATTGAATACCCTCATACATGTAATATTAATATTTTTAAATAAAAGCAATTAAAATAAACGTAAAAAGCAATAAAATAAACTAAAAAATAACAAGTAAATAAATTAGAAATATATTTTTATAAATATTTTAAACCACAAAGTTTTTTAGTGTCGGTAGGTGATATAAATTTAAGTTTGAAAGCGGTTCAGAATATTACTTACCAAATCAACAAATTCTATGATATACCTATATTAAAAAAAAAATTATATATTATTATATTCCTAATTTAACATACTATAACGCGTTGAAAAATATTATTTTAAACTTACCACTAAAATGATTTCAACATAGCGCAATCTTATAAAAACGAAACTTGTTTTGTTTGTAAAATCTCGTTGCTATATCAATGAGACAGTATCATAGCAACAGACTGTCACGCTTGACAATCATATGCGTTTCACTACTTCAGTTTTATCAATAAAGTATTTTACAGATTACCTTATTGATTATTTTAAGAATAATTATTTTCATTTTTTTTTTAATATTGTAAGTTTCTAGTTGAAATACGTTACAAAAATGTCTACAGAATCGTTGGCGGTAATGCCCCATGCTTCATGCATCGGATATCTCGAGCGAGCCCCGGAGGAAAAACCGAAAATCAAAGAAAGCATACATTTTGGTAACCTTTAACTTATTTATTTATTTCAGGAAACAACAGCTTACATAGTAATTACAATAAACAAAAAAAAACAAAACACAAAGCCAATAACAGTTTCCTCCAAACTTAAAAAAAATAGAAAACACATTCGGGAGCGAGGCCGGGACCAGGAAGTAAGAGGGGTTGGGGAATCCAGACAATCACCAGAATATAATATAAAACACAATATAATATAAAATATAATAAATTCTACATATACATATGAATATAAATATTAATCATAAGTTCTTATTTTATTCTGTTCTCGCACTAGTGATACGTTTTCGACCTTATAATAAGAAGACCGATTCATATCTAAGGCTGAGGTTAAAGCTCCGATACTTTTATGGATTAGTAGTAAGATATTTTAGCGACAATAAGCTCCCCCTTAATACCCGCTTACTAGACGTGCGTTATAAGGCGACACCGTTTAAATCACCCTATTATTCTAGCGCAACGAAAGCTGCGTTAGAAGCTGGCTCATAGCGGTGGCGAAATCGCGTTCATTCACAGCCATAGCTGCAGTCGCTTCGCTTACCTATCATTGCGAGGCTTGCACATACACAAGTCACACAGCGGACACCGCATGGTGCATTCAGGCACATCGCCAACCATGACTATTTTGATAGTTTTTAGCCTGTCCGCCCAGACTGCAGTTTCAGTGACACAGAAATCTCGTTGCGAGTGACACCACCACAATGAATCACACAGTTATTTTCAGCTGTTTAAGTAATAGGCTATTTTGTAATACCGTATAACGTAACAGCAGTTACCGAAACGGAGTTTATTATCATCTAAGGGCCAATTTCAATAACTTACTGTAGCGCCTGTCCTTTAAGAGAAATTGTTGGGGGAAACGCGTTGTTAGAGTGTGAAAACCTCTGATGCCTCGTCAGCGGGATGTTATTGAAATTGAATTGGACTGTCAGCCCGTAGACTCTCACTCCTACGACATGTTCCCTTTAAACAGAAGATTATCCTCGAACCAGACACATAGCCAGTGTTTTTTTTTCCTTCCTGCACGAATTGCAGATCTAAAAAAACTATTATGTAAGACTAATTCAGTATACAGTCACGAACATTATAAGTGACCATTATAGTTTTTTTTGACTGAAAAGTCATCTTTATTTAATATGTAAATTTCAATTAAAATGTTCTATTGTGAAATGCAATTTTTTCGTAAAGCGAGTCCATTTCTATTTAAAATATTTTTCTCATTTGAGACGAAGACCTGTCGCCGACCGATTTGGAGATAGCGATTCAGAAAGAACGCATCATGGTTATCATCGATGAGATGATGTACAAGAGCAGGATTGCCATCTGCCTCGAAGAGCTCTTCACCGACAAGATGATGGAACTTGGTGACGTGCTGACGAAGGAGGACTTCTTGTACGCACAGCAGCATCGCGCCGTGTCTGACGTATCCAACACAACGGATACATTAATCACGAACGGTGTACCATCAAGAGAACAAATTGAAATGGTTTGTGCATACATACTTAATATTATTATTTAAAGACTGTTCCAGTGCCACCGCTACGAGTTGGTAATGTAAGCATATTCACACCAGCGAAATTGCCAGATACACAGTTCTCATACCCAATCTTGCTGGAAGTTTTGTATTGACCTTAAAGGCAACTAGAATTAATTAGTTCGCAAATTTCTTTTTGAAAACACAAGCATTTGCTTTATTTGGAAAAATGCTAAGTTAGGAAAAATGCTGGTTACTGGAAAAGGGAGTTAAAAATTGTGAATTGCTATTTAAACAGACGTAAATGATTCAAGAGGCGTTCTTGTATAAAATAGTTTAGTGTTTCTATTGTATTTAAATAATAAAACTAGTGTATATATGTAATATTTATGTATATTTATATTTAATTTTATGTATTTGTCTATATGTTATTTACTTTATTTATATTATAATATTAATATGGTCAAAATCCTAAACTACATCTATAAATGATTGGCATCTCCTTGGAACAGCACATTGTGCTATTAAGGTGATGAACAAACGAATCCATTGCACGCGATTACAAATTGCAATAATGTACGTACAAGCAATGTATTTATTGTGTAAATAATATTGTGTAATAATAAGAGTGTATGTAAATGACATAAATAAAATAAATAAATTTCACACGACGTGACGTCAGCCATTGACCGGTTAGAGACGATTTGTAAAGTCTTCAGTTTTATTTTAAATTTGTAAGACTCACCGGGCCCCGTTACATAGAGTAACTCAAAATCTATTATTGTATTACCTATCCACATGCATGGATTTTTAACTTTTTTTCGCCTTATTTCCATCCTCTTTTTCTGGTGCATTTCTATCAAATTGCACTTCTTTTTATTTTGGACCATCCTTCTGCATAATAAAATATAACGCAATTAGAAAACGTTTCTATGCAGGTTTAGAAAAGGATAGCGATTATGAATAATTTTTAAAGTGTGTCCTTAAGTCGGTTGAGTTGTTTTGGCTTTGGAATAGTCCTTCTAAAGGTCTGTTACATTAAATGAAATATTCCTCTGTATGAACAGTAATAAAGCTACACTAGAAAAAAAATACCACACAGTACCGCAGGCTTAATTTGTTTAGCATTGATATTAAATTCAAAGAATGGTTGATTGTAGGTATTACTAGACTTAAATAATGTTTATATAAACCGATTTATGTTTGTAATCTTTATGTTTTTGCAGATGTTGCATTCCAAGACGAAGCCTCACCTAAACCCAGCTCTCGGACGGACCATCAACATCTTGGCCAAATATCCCAAAGTAGGAGAAATGGTCAACGATATTATACAACCGGTAAAACACAAACCCGCTCTACTTTTTAACAATGAAAGTCATCGTGAAGAGATCAGTATCATTGGCTATGTATGGTTTTTTTAATTTATTTATTTTAGGATACACAGAAAACCACAATAACCCCTAATTGCATTGCAAAAGCTTTCTTTTTATTACATTTAAATAGTTTCTATCAATACTGTTTCTATAACGGTCAATTATTTCTTTATTATTATTATACTGTAACGGCCAATAATGATATGGTATGAAGAGGTTAATTCGATTTATTATGATTCGCCCGTTACAATATAACTTCGGTAATTAATATAGCGTCTAACTCCATAGTGCGCGCACACGGGCGCGCGTGTCGACCGGCAAGCGAGTAGGTATTCACGGCGCGAGACTCTGATGGAATAGGCACCGTGGTAGAGTCGACCTCCGCTCTTATAGTCTGCGCTGGAGGGGAAACCCTCTACCTAGGACGTGATGCATTAGGAGCGGCCGTTTGACGTCATGCTCTACCTGCTGACTGCGGACGGGTGGCGTGATGCGATGTGGCGTGATGCCGCGCGCTGCTGATGCCAGCAAACCTGGGCGTGGACGGCATGTGACCTTGTGACCCCCACAATACTTACTTGTTTTACCACCTCATATACTCGTATTACAAAATACACTATAAAAAACTATATACGCTATACTCTAATCGCATTCCCACACGCACTAAGCAACTTTTATTTAATATAAGTTATTCGTAGTTGCTGTAATGAAACTATATTTATTTTTTTATTATAATAATGTAAACGCTAGGCACAAACTGTAGGAATATATAAACTGTAAGTACTTAATTTAAATATTACAAGCAAGAACAAATGGTATTATCTTCTTCGATATTAAAATAATAAGTATATTGATTATTGATTACTCTTATTTACCTTTGTAATTAAATAAAATATATACAAAAAACTAACTAAGATTAATTCTTTTACATTATTCAACAGGCATATAATTAGTATGTAATTCATAATATATTTTAACACCTTTATATTCAGATACACGCAAGGTTTCATTCATATCTGAATATATTATTGAATTTTGCCCCTTTCATACAGGAACAAATAACAGTTGCGTGAGATGTGGTACTTTCCTTATCTGCCTACCTACACTGCGACAAAACTGCTTCTTTACGCCTCAACGAAAAGTCAGTGTTCAGAAATGATCGACGCCGTGTGCACGTTTTTTTTTTTTTTTTAATCTGATAATGGTCTGTTAACTGAAACTTAGTGGAAAAATAAAATAAAATGTAAGGATTTTCCTAGAGGCAGGATAATGTTCCGCCTGCCCACCAGTACATGCGCTCCCTGTACCGACTCAGGAACAGGATCCACGAGGAGTTGCACGTGGCCGCTGCCGACGAGCTCAAGAAGCAGGTCGAACTGAGAAATGTGTATCGCATGAACGTTGTCTTGAAGGAAAAGTTAGGAGGTATTTATATTTTTTCGTGTATATAAAACATTGAGCAAAACTGCATTGAGTAGTTATGATATTTAGCACATAATTGCTTGCCTTTCTCTTAATTACTTCTAGTTCGTCTTTAAGGCATATTAAGGCGACTTTAATATATATTATATTAAATACCCTAAATTAGGTTAATTCTTGCGTCAGTCGAATTCGCCGTGAGAATCTTTTTTTTTATATAAAACATAGTGTTTGTAAACCGATACAAGTTACGTGACTTAACGTCCACATGTCAAAAATCCTAGCTTTACGGACATGACACAAGTTACCTGTTCATATGCTAAGCGAGTGATCATCATCCCTGCAGAGTGTTTTTACTAAAAACAATCTTAAGATTACAATTGTGCAAACAATATTCATGTCTAACCAAAACACGCAACTTCGCGGCCATTCAATGAAGTTATTTAAATATCTTTGTTCCACTAATCCTAGGAAGAATTTCATCTCCAATAGAGTTGTGGATAATTGGAATCGGCTACCACAGGAAGTGGTGGAAGCTATAAGTGTAAACCAGTTCAAGAACCGCCTTGATAAATTTCTTGAATCCAGGCAAATTGCTAGTAACTGAGAATAAGATACGAGCATGACAGCTAAATAGCTCAGCGAATAATAATAATAATATTTATTTATTATTTTCATAATAGTAAATCAGTAGAATTTAAAGAATCAGTTAGTAGTTAGTACAATTTTACATACATACATGTTATATTGATAAATTTAAGTGATTTAAGTATATATTTAATGTTCAAATAACATTATAACGTTACTAATCGGACTTTTTATTCATAGCGTGCCAGTGTGCGTGTTTCTGAGCCCGCTAGATGCCAGGTCAAAGAGTACTGTGCTATTGCACTAATAAAACCTGTTCTGCAATTCCAAAATAATATTGTTACAATTTCAGAGCTAAATAGAAAACTTCGTCATCATGAGCACCGCTACGAAAAAGAGTTGCTTCGCAAAGAGCGCATTGTCGAAAAGCAGGGTAAAAACCTGGAACAGATGCAATTCGAATGCAAAGATTCAATCAAAAACCTTTTGTAAGTAGACTAAGTTACAATATATTTAAACTATATAATTGCCATTTAAAATAAGGGCATTTTATTTTTTTACAAGATTTTATATAAGTATAATAAATGTATACCTAAGTTCATATTGCCAGTTTTTTTTTCATCATTAAAAATACCTGTTTTTATTTTTTTGGCACTCCTGTGACTTCAATATTAAAGACGGCCAAATTATTTTTACTTCTATATATCGGTCACTGTGTTTTGTAGACACGGATTTTCTACTCACATTTGTCCGGATTTTGTTGATGGCATTGCTTTTTATATAATATGGTTTTAACCGTTTGTAGAAATATTTTTTACAGAAAGGAGTCCGAATGCCAGATGATCTTGATGATGCGATCCCACGACATGAGATTTAACTCTCTAAGCGAGGAGAGCGCTGATGCGCAAAAGCAGTATGCGACCTTGGTAAAAACCCATAGCAAGAACGAAAAGGACATTAAAGCTAAGAGGTATTAAAGTCTAAATTGGAACTGTGTTATTTTTTGGTCGATATGAAAACATTTTGAACGAAAACTATCGAAATTAAAATGCAATCACGCCTGAGAATTTTTATTTGTTGCAAAAAAAATCAGCTAAATCGCTGAAACCATTTCTGAGATGAGTGAACATACATTTAAAAAAAATACGGATCGAATTGAAAACAACCTCTTATTTGTTTAAATGTTTAATTATTAACATTTAATTTTTATCACAGCATTGTACTTAATTTATGCCTATTTACTTTTAGTATTCAATTTAATGACCGAATGAATTTCTTTAATAATAACAATATGATTTTTTTTTCCTTGAAGGTATAAAATTGAATGTCAACTAAAATCCTGGATTAGTAAATATGATCAGGAAATTGGTGAAAAACAAAAGGAAGTTGACAATTATCTCGCACTTTATGACGAATATGTACAAAAAGTCGCAGATACGAAGGTTTTTAGCAATATTTACCGTTTATTTTTGAAAAAAATCTTAAACATGATTTCGACGACTCACAAAAGTAACTGCTAAAAGATGTAGATTCGATCTTTATTGGATTTGTGTGCCCTCTAGAGTGATAAAAATGATATGATATTCATAATGATGATAGTTCTCCCAGAATTAACCCTACTGTGTATTTCTTTTAACCAAATAAATTGAGATTATTATGTATAGGTACGTCAATTTGAAAAACTCTATAGGAAGTTTTGAGGATATTATAGGAGGGTAGAAAACACCAATTTAATTATTGCTTTACTTTTGATTCATCTGTACTAACCACCATAAAAAATGCGTAAAAATATTAAAATTGATTAAAAACGACAACGTTCTGGCCATTTAGGCCATTAGTATTTCAGACATTAGCGTTTAAATAGTGTGCCACCTGTACCTAATATTTATACCTGTATAAATAAACGCATATCGTAATGTAAGCTACAATCGTACTGTTTCGTCGTCTGATGTTTCCCACCTCCCTAATTTGATGAATCTGTACCAAGGGAGGCGATTGTGTGCGATTGATGCTTTATTAATATTTTTAAACTAGATAAATATAATTTGTTATGATTGCAAGCAATTTAATAGAGAAATAATTGTTTATATTTTATTAATAAAAAAACTTACATTTTTCGTATATAATAAATCAATAATTATATGAAATCGTTTAGTATAACTAAACTATAAATATGGCGGTAAATTGCAGAATCGCCTTTGTTATTTTATTCAAAAACAAATTTTAGTTTAACCAAGTAAAGAGTGATAAAGGTGTTTCCACGTTTAAGGCCGCTCTAGCTGAGCAGGAGAAAACTTACGTGCCCCTGATGGCGGAGAGGGAAGCCGAGTACCAGGCCGAGTTGGAGAAAAAGGTTCAAAAATTCCAGCTGGGCAGAGCTGTGAGGGTGGTGCAGCGCGCCTGGAGGAGAATCCTCGAGAGGAAGGCGAAGAAACGAGCGGTAAAACTATTTCATCTCAGTTCCTCTTTTAACAGTATTTTAACCTGTTATTGTAGGTATTATTGACGTATTAAATTTTATAGACTCGGCGCACTTTACTCTTCAAAACTAATGCACTATTCATTCTGTTATAATGACCCCTCTAGTTTAAACATCGTCGTTGTAAACTTTTTTGACACAAATATTGGCATTTTGAAAAGCAGAAAATCGAAAAGACCGCATTATCCGACTATGTTCAAAACGGATTTTCAACTGCATGTTGACTTTATCAGATCTGACATCTGACTGCCAAATTCGCCTTATCTTCGTGCGTCACTTTCGCAGGACGCACGAAGATAAGGCACTTTCGCAGGATGCTTGCCGCATATGTAAAATTCAATGCGTACCTCACGACTTTCGATTAATTTATTATTATAAATTAGGTTAGGATAGCTTGTTTGTGATTAGGTACATATCATATTGGTTAAACATAATGTCTAAAAATAAAAGAGTTTGCCCGTAATGAATAATGCCTCATTAAAATGAAAACAACAAGGAGGTCGGAATTTCAAAATCAACCATTCTCGACAATCAGAGATAAGCGTAAGGTGATGGGATTTTGGCATATACAATCTGGCAAGATTTTATAGATTTCATGGGAAATGTATACTCGGAAACCTGTAACAAATATTTAACTAAATATAAACTATTTTATTTTCCTTTTCAGGGCAAAAAGGGAAAGAAGAAAAAGAAAGAATAAGTTTTCACTTTACCCTCTAGCGCAAAAGAAGGATGCTAAATATTATTTTTAAGTTAGTCATCGGCATAAGTGTATTTTTTTTATTTTTATCCTTTTTTACAAGTAGGTGCGTGTTTACTATCCATATTGCGTTTATGAGTATTCTTAGTTTTTTTTATATGAAAAGCATTTCCGCAAAAACGAATTATGAAGATTTTATGTACCAAATCAGCATTTATAATTGAAATAAATTATTTGTAGCGACACTATTAAAATGAGTTTTATTGTTGTATGTACATCCACAATATTGTTACTAATTATTACAGTCTTAAAAACTATAAAATCAGCTACTTACAAAGTATCAAAATAGCTAAATAACGCAAGAGGCTGTATGAATGTATTTTTAAGTGATCGACACGTGAGCTGAAGATGTAACTAAAATATTATCTGGTCGCTAAGCGTTTAGCCTTATTGTTAATACAAATTGTAACGGACGAGATTTTTAAGTTTACTTGAACAATTGCATTAGTATTGCATTTTTTTAGTAAATAAAATAGTTGAAATGAACACGCTCAATGACTTACTGACTGTTTATAAAAAAAAACATAGTAATTAAATTGTACTCGTATTAAAAGAAAATGTTAATAATCAGTCGTACATTTAAATAAACTTCAAAATTATTTTAATGTCTAAAATTACATCGAGGTTTTATTATTAAATTTATGGCCATGTCTCCAACTCAGTTCAACATCCGGTGCGACACGCGCGACGATTTAGGATGCTGAGTCGCCAGGTCAATACGAGTCCCTGGTGGAATTATTGAAACTCGGGCTGCTGACTTCCAGCTCACCTTTGCCCGATGACAGCACTCGTGTATCCACGCCTCGGGCCAAGACGGGTATATAAACCGTACCTCGGAGAGTCGATAGAGTTCCGATCAACGTCTTTGCACTGCCAGTGACAGAAGGCGCTGCCTGAGGAATCTTCCACTGCCTTATTACCATGGAGTCAAGTATATGTAACCTAGTAAATAATACAGTTCATCGCAAATAATAAAATTCACTACGTCACCTGCATTGTAACTACGGCCCTTACAATTGATTGCTCTCCACTGTTACTCGACCGGAGGATATATTTTCTTTTATTATCAATTAATTCAAAACTCATCCGATAGCCCCAAATAAGCAACGACTTAAATAAAATTTAAACGAAGAAAAAATATTTTTGACACATTTGAAACTGTTATGTCTGCCACAAAGAGTTGCTTGATGTTTATTTTATTTTTGGTATTTTTTCTATAAAGTGTAGAAGTTATTTAAAGAATTCTATTTTAGAGTAATAATGCCTAAGAAATCGTTAAGCACTAATTTTTGGGAATCGATCGAAAGAGACGATAAGTACAAGAAAAAGATAGATAAAGAATGCAATCGTGATATTATTTGTAAGTTAAAAAGTATAAGGTTCCTAAATGGGTAATTTATTCTGCAACATAATAAACTAACGGCGCTTAAAATGATATTTCCGAAAAAAGTTTCTTGGTTGTTTTAGTCTGAACTCGAAACGCTCACTACGCCAATTACGCACCCCGTCTAAGAATTATTCACAGCGATATGGACCACGATTACAATTAATATTATGCATAACAAAACATATATGCCAACAAAACGTCAAATAACTGTGATATAAGTGAGTGTGAATGAAAGTGTGAGAAGTGTTTATGTAGGAGAGTGGAAGAGAAAGTTAATATGTTAGAATGAGTGATAAGCGAACATCGCAAAGTATTATTTCAAAAATAAAATGTGGCATATAGTTCTAAACAATATCACAGACAGCTTTAATAAATTGGTGACGGCTAAGATGGAATAAATCAATGCTTTCGAAATGTTTATTATAAGGGCCCTGAATTCTATTAAGCACAACATTCTGTGCGTAACTTGAGTTATATTTAGGTAAATGAAACAGGTAAAAAGTGCGTGAGAGACGAAAAGAGATTTCTCCCAATAAGAATGGAGTACTAATTGTCCGTCTGTTTTCAAGCGCCACCATTTTATGATATGATAAAGCCCCTTGGTAATCAAGAACCACGTGCTTTCTGTAATTTACTTGTTTCATAAACCGCACCTGTACTCCTAATCTGGCCTTGTGAATAGCATAAGAGGGAGACCACATTGGGGAAGAGAATTCATGAAAGATTCTAACGTACGCAAAGTATAGCATTTTCAGAGTACTGACATTTTTAATTAGGCTTCTCGTTTATCAAATGATTCATAGATGTCATCCCGAAAGTGACAATCCAAGAACGTGACATGATGCCATCGTGTAGGTACCTATTATAAAAACATACAGTGTGTATAAATAGTACATACGATCGGCGGTGTGCAAGAATCTATTTTTTTTTTTATTGGAAGTTAGGTATTATTACTAAAAACTTTTAAACTAGGTATAACATCTGTTGGATAATTGCTATGTCCAATATTCTTTAACTATTTGTGCTTCTTTTTATACAAGTACATTATATTACAAAATCCAATACTTTATCCATTTTGAAATAGTAAATTTTTTAATAAAATAGGTTTTTTAAATACAGTTCTTAAGGAAAAATTGCTCAGTCATACTTTTTCAATAAAATGCTGTTCTTATGCTATTTTGCATCTTTAATATAAAAATCAAAAGTAAAAACCATTTGGATATCAATTTTTTTTACACCGAGTGGATATTTTTTCCCCAGCGGAACAGATGGTGTGCGAACGCATGCAGGCCCAGCGAGTGATATCCGTAATGGATGAGATAATCCAGAAGACTAGAATAGCCATCTGCCTGCACGAGCTGTTCTCCCATCGCGCGGCGCTTGTGAGGCAAGTGCTCAGTGGCAACGATTGGAAGTACATCAAGGCAAATTATGACCTCGGGGAGACGGGCAGTTTTAGCATCATCGACCTGAACGTTGCCCTCTTTCAGAAGGACGAATACACTGCTTTTGTTAGTATTTCGATTGTAAATCATCATACTGTTGAGTTGTTTGTACTTGTATACGAAATCCAAGATCAATCATTATATCGGTAATATATTTTATAAAAAAACTAATAAGTAAGTACCTAATATTTAAAAAATATCCCTAAAAGTGATTTTATTAACACATACCACCTCTGAGGCGGAGTAGTTGAAACTGCTTGAGGCCACTATATCTACTCACTCACGCATAATCTTAAAATAACCGAACACGTCAAAGGGACAAGGTCTGGTTAATCTAAACCAAAACGACCCCCGCTAGGCTATTCTTATTTCTCTCTGTCATGGAGATGAAAGAACTTGTAATAGTAGGTATAATTAATAATATTTAAAAAAGAAAAGAAAAACTTTCGCATACCTATGGTGCCATTTAACTTCACTCTCACCTCATCCTAATGTTGTTAAATTTTTATCCTATCTGTATGCATATTTATAATTTATTAACGCGGTAAGCAACCTTATGAAATGAATTGGATCGTAACGGACCAATGGGGCTAGTCGCTGACTCGCCGCTCGCTCATATTCAAGCTCGCGTTTTGTTACTAGAGCACAGAATGAGATATAAACAAAGATGTGATAAAGGTTATTACTGACGATATACCATTTAAGACAGTCCGCTACATGACGGTTGTCGAGATGTGACTGTGGTGCAAAATGTTTATACTGAAAATGACCATTCTGAAGATTGTTGGCTTGGCATCAGTAGTAACTTGATTAGTATTACTTCGACTGACATTCTTGACTGAGTGCTCCTACGATGAATGCGACGTGGAAAGCCGTATATAATGATGACCTTCGAGCATGAACTGACCATGAGCGGTCACCGGAAAATCTAGTTCGAAAACAATTCACAGGAACAACGCGACATGCGCTTTATCTGATTGATGTCAATTACAGTGCGTTGGGAATTCGGTGTGAGTCAATTTCGCCTTTTTGGTGATCGTAATATTTGACAATATTGTTTTTTTTTCAAAGGTTTTATTTACATATTTACGATAAATAACGCATACATATATAGTAGGATACTTATGAGAAATGAAACACACGGTACAGTTATTTGAGTAACAGAATTTAACCAAAATTAGCCGTTGCAGAATTTGATATGTTAACCACTGTCTAATCGTGCCGTACTGGTTGAAATATCTTGAAACAACATTGATAGTATCTACAAGCATTTTAAATCACAGTGCTTTTCCATTGCCATTTTTTTTCTGGTGTTTTTTTTTTAACCATTTTCTATACTATTGTACTTTCAGTTGTTACGTGAAGGCGAGAAACCAAAGGTCAGTCCAACGATGTTACGCGTAATTCACATTCTATCGAAGTATCCCGAGATTGAAGAGATAGCTAATATTCTGATTGAAAAGGTATTTAATAAAGGTTCAATAATAAATATTTCCTTATTTTTATTTCACGAGTCCCCTAAGTGAGCAAAGTATTGTAATGTAATAAAAGGTATCCCAACCGGGAATGCCGGGATGAGGTGCTTTTGCATTCATTGAAACACCGTTGAACATGTAACCCGGAATATCGGTATTTTAATTTATCTTACATTAGGCAATTGTTGAAATCCCCCTTTTGACCGAACCAAGAGGAAGAGTTTAAACCTATATATGAACGAATATACACAGGTGTATAGGGATTTATTATGTAATTATGCCATTTTTTAAAAAATCTTTTCAGGCATTCGACGTATCTTTGGTAAAAGTAGCTCGGACGCTTGACAGGTGAACTTTCATTAAGTTAATTCTAGCCAAAAACTTTTACAAACTCTAAAAAAACTAAAAACTACATTTTTAGTCATTAATAAAAAAACCCGATTCACTAAGGCGTTGAAGTCTTACGTTTTACTAGATAGGTACATGTTTTCTTTCAGAACAAAATGCGCCAAAGTGCGACCTGGCTATATCTTCAAACCTTGGAGGAACTACGTAATAAAATAGTAGAGGAAATCCAAATACCAGCAGACGAAGAAATCAAGAAGTACCGATACCTAAGGAGGGTCTACATAGCTCAAAGTGCCTTTGTTCGGAAACTAACTGGTTTGTTATTTGCAAATTTTGTTTAAAAAACAATTAGCCAGTAACTATGTTACTTTTATTTATTTTTCATTCATTCGGGCAGTTTCAAAGCTTTATCCCTAACCCCAAACATCAGTAGCCATTCTTTATTTTCAATAAAATGATACAAAACATTATATTATATTATATACCCCCATAAGTACCAATTTCTCCTAGAACTATAAAGTCATGTAGAGCACAGTTAGCGCATATTTTTAAAAAAAAAAAAGCAGTATATAAAACAACTCAAAAATAAAAACAATACCTAAATTTATTAGTTACATAGTTGTTATCCGCGTTTCATATTGGCGGAAAAATATTACCTATAGGTAGCCTACGAAAAGGGTTAGATTTAAGTCAAATTTTCTGCAGTGCCAAACAGTGCAGGAACCTTACCAACGACATTGTTTTTATAGCGGTTTATTTATTTTTATATTTAAATGCAAGTTTAACATATAGTTTGTTATAATGATATAGTTTAGTTGTTAATTATGGTATATACCTAACTGCTATTACAATAATATTAATTTTAAGAATGCACAATTAATTCAAGGTAAATACTATTTTAATAAGATTAATATTATCAACGATCTTCTAAAACATACAGAAAATGTTTTCAAATTTAAAAAGAAAAATATTCTTTTCATACTTTATACCCCTTCAATTTCGATGTTGCCAGAAGCAAGTTTTATTATTCAACTATATACAATTACTATGTATAGATCCAGCTAAGACATTGTCTTATCTGCCGGTTTCTTAATCTAACTAAAAACAATTTATCAAAACATGCACAAAATAAGGGTAAAAAAAGGGTAAATAAGGGTTATTAGTAACAAGATTTTTCCAGGTTTTATCTGAAAAGTGGTTGATTGCAATTCTATAATAAGTTTACGTACTGGAAGAACTTTGAAATGGGTTCATACTATAATATGGTTAAACCTAATGTATTTATTTATTAACCTTATACTTTCTTCGCCTACTACTTAGAAGGTGGAAAAGTTGATAATCACGATATTCTAGTTTTTACATTTCCACAAACCAAGTGCGTATTGCAAACTCCTCGCTGTGCAATGGAAACACTAAATTTTGCGACCGTTCATAGGGCAATATTTCTACTGATACACGCTTTCCCTTGGTGTTGCCTGCAGAAGAAACGTGAAGTGCGATAACGATAAATCCTCGAGTTAGGTAGCACTTGATTAGTAATCGATCGATATCGATTCCCACGGACAAATTACTTCGAAACACCGTCAATCTAGTTTTTGGAAGACCAATAACGTTGACGTAAACGTGACGCAAGTGACCCAGGTGACGAGTCACACACACCGCGAAGTATTCAGGTCTATAAAACCACGGACACAAGCCGGACTTCGCCAGCCCACTGAACACACCTTCAAGTCTCTACGGTGTCGCGATATTTTATATTTTATTTTCAATTAACTTAAGGCGCCACCAGTCCCTAAAACGTGTTTTGTAACGTATTTTGGTGCATTTTGTTGAAGTTATTCCCAATAAATGGCTAAAACTAAAAATACCACAATATTCTACATATATTAATTTAGTCCTTTGCTTAAAAAAAAAATGAAATACACCTTATTATAGTAATGAAAATAAATAAATAAGAAAGTGTTGTTTTTTTCTTGCAACGATTTTCTTTTAAGTTGTGTAAGTGACGCGAACCTAATTTTTCTTTCTAAAGATAGACAATATAATAATCTAGGACATTACTTAAAAAAAAACATTTTTTTCAAATGATAATAATTATTTAAATACAAAAAACATGTTTCATCGATTCCAAATGTAACGAATTCGCGTTCGGCGAGTATATCCGTCTCTTTTCTACACGTCAATGTTCGTATAAAGCCTACTCTTTCAAATCTCAAGGACAAATGCGTCCTAGGGCGCCTTAACTTACAAGATTGCACTTACTTTATTAAGAATTATGTTGAAATATTTATTAGGAATAAATAGTTTAATCAAGTGTAGCTTATTTGCATTCACAACGACGTCTTGTAACGGTAATAATAATAATCACAAGTATTATTATATAACCTCTTTTCGTCTTAGGATTGCGCGCGGAAGTTACAGCTGAACGCAATAGGCTAAACGCTGAGGTGGAACGTAAGGCGCAGATCATGTTTATGGGCAATTTGCGACTCCCCAGCCTGAAGAACGAAACCAAACAAAAGCTCTCACAGCATATGTATTTATATTTTTTAAATATTTTTTATAAATTTATAACCATATTGGATATTGTTTTATATGAGACTTTGTCTATCACACCTTTTTGGGATATACACCAATTTCTGATCATACAATTCTTTGTTTAAATCACAAATATTTGTTTTCAGACCCACACAGGTATGCCGTACGAATGTAATTACGAGGAAAAGAATTTAAAATTTAATAAATTTGGACTTGAATTATTTTGGCATTTTTTTTTTATTACAGTTTCTTACACGCAATAGGGAACATATACAAACACCCTCATAAAGTCTTGGGACATGCCAATATTAAAAAATATAATTGTATTATAGGTAAAATACAAGATTGTAGCCATGAATAAGTAAATATCAATGTAATTTATAATTAGAAAATACCAATATAAAAAAAGTTCAATAGGGGGAGGGGAGAGGGTGTATAAATTAAGTACATATGTCGACATATTCATCCTCCCCTACATTTTTTTAAAGATTTATCAATATTATTATAACAACGATAATAACCTCAGTGATTATTAAAAGTAAGTATTTTCTAGTGCACTGGCTAACTAGGTACGCTTGTAATGTGTGCACGGAACCCTGCGTGCGTAAATATCGTTTACACAATAAGTTTTTTTATTTATAGTTCATTTTTCGCTTTCCGATGCAGACGCTATTCCGAGTGCGAAATGGTGCTGAAATCAAAGGAACACGAGGAGCTGGTGGGGAACCTGGCGAACCTGAACAGGCAGACCTTCGCCGTCTACGAGGACACGCTCGAGGAGAACCTCGTAACTGAAAACAAGATCAAATCCCAGAGGTAAGTTCTCACAATATATTATGGTATCTTCATCTACGAAATCCTTTGTGATTTTTTTCTTAAAGACAGAGGTTGCTTCAACGCAGCAATATTCATTATTCAACCAATCAAAGCTCGTACAACTCAATTTCAGAATCAAGTGTTTATAGGGGGGCGGGGGTAGATTTATTAAATAATCTCCCCAATAATATAAAAAAAATAGAAAAATATCTATTTGAAAAAACTTTGTACTGTCTCGATGACCTTATTATTTTTTTATTGCATTATATTATACTATTTAGTTTAAGTATCCGAGATTTACGCACTTTTACTTGCTATCTGTTCTACTCATGTGTAAAAAGTGTATGCTTAGGCTTAATTATTACTCTTGTCGTATGTATCTTATTACTGTTATATTGCTCTATGTACTTTCTTGTTCTATATTACTCATCTCTGCCATACACAACTATAGAGTTGTTTCTTGAAATAAATATACTGAATACTAAGTTAACAATAATTATGCTATCGCCTACTTTGACGCCACTCTTTGTTGCAGCTCGCATCGATCTTTCGAAATATATAGATACGGCATGTCATACAATTCTTCGCTCGCTCTCTCGCGATGACATATGCGAGCGAGCGAGACGTATGGTACGCGAGGAGTGTACTCGGCGCAAAGTGGCGTACTTGGCGTGGTGCGTTTTTCACCTTCAGTTACCGTATCTATATGTTTTAAAAGATCGTTGGCAGCTCGGGTTTAAGCAACACTAGATAGTTTGGTTTAAGCATCCAAGAGGTGTCCATCCGCTTTGAGCTGGAACTGGAATGTATAATGCTACGTTTATATTGTACATCATACAGATAAATTAATGAAATAACTCAGGTACAGGCCGATTCAGGACAAATGGGATGGGTAGCAGGTGTATCTGTTTTGCTTTGTACGGATAGCTTAAAATATAGTTAACTTGTATAGTAAATAAGTAATATATAACTGTTTTACGCGTATTGTTTGGATTCAACAAAGAAAAAAAAAGTACAGCAATCTGCATTTTTTTAAGCATAGCAGCGTACTTGCATGGTACAAATCTTACTGCATTTGTTATGGGTTTGCACAGATAAAGTGGAAAAAAAAATGTGGATGATGTACTAAATTGCACAGTCTCACCTTGGATTGTTGTGTCCATTCAACGGAACTCAGAATCGTATTTATACTCTGAATAGAATTTGTAGAATCGTACACAAATGGATAATTTATTTACAGCATTGATATAATCTATTCGTTTTGTGGCAGAATGAAGTTGGAGATGCATTTGAACGGTTTCATAAAGCAGTACGACAAGGAAATCGGCGGGAGACAAGAAGTGCTGGACGAGATCACGACCACCACCGAGGACTATGAGAGGAGAATAGTTGAGAAATGGGTAAAACAGCCTTATGCATAGTTGAGTCAAGCGCGCGACGGCTTAAGACTTTAGTAGCACACTAACGCAACTATGCATTAGATTAAAAGAAATCTTTTTGTTTAAAATTCGACTATTCAATGGTCTCGCGACGGATATGTAGACCTCAAAGATGCTAATATTTCTGTCAATTCCTGGACTTCATTTTATTAGTATGCCCTATCGAACCGATAAAAAGGACATTTAAACACGATTCAGCGAATCAACTCATCCCGTTCAACTTTCATCTTCAGTATAGCAATAGAAAAAGTCTAAAAGGTGGAAAAGTCTCTTTATTGTAACAGTTATTAGTTACAACATTAAAGAAACTGATGAATTCGAGAATGGAAACGAAAGAAAAAATTAAGACAAATTTACTCTGCCTTGCAGGAGGAATATCACAGCATCGAGAAAGATTACGACGAATGTGTGGCGGATCGGGAGAGACTCTACCAAGCGGAGCTGACGAAGAAGGCAATGCTATTCAACCAAGAACGCTGCGTCAGGATCATCCAGACTGCCTGGAGGAAAGTACTTGAGATCAGGCACCAAAGAAGAACGGTGAGATTACAAAACCTCTATAAAATATGAGCTAGGTGGCAAAACAAAATGTGACTTTATATAGGTGATAAACAGAAAAAAGGTTACAAGCCATTGCTGGGGGCACAGTTGATAAACTAAATACTGAAGCACTGGCATGGCGTGAAGTTAAGCATTCTTTAATTTTTTAGACTAGCGGTTTTTTTTTTTTTAAATTAAATCATGTCTACTTACAATAAAAAAACACTAGTCTTTTACTGGCCTAATAAGCAAGCCGTGAGAGAGAGAAGGCGCAATAGTGGACGTACCTCAACATGTGAGTGAGAGAGGGTAGGAGGCCATTGTAAAGGGTAGATTCGATGCATCAGAGCGGGCTCACATTGCCATTTTTAGGTATTTTACTATAGTATTTATTTGTCATTCGGTATCAACCTTGACTTTAGATAAACCTTTCAGTTTACTTCGCGTATCAGCCGTAGTTCCGTAGTCTTCGTAGTTGAGTTGACTCTTAACACCTTTCCGTCGTACCGTAATTCACGAAATACCAAGAATACAGTAGAAAACTATCATAAAAAAACCCATTTTATGCATTTTTAACTGTCTAATAATAACGGGTCTTTAAAACTAAAAAAAAATATATATCACGCACCCTCCCCTCTCATTGAAGACTCGAAAATGAAAACAAAGCATACAAAAATAACATACAAAGCCGTTTCCAACTCGATGAATCTCATATTTCAAATTTTTATTTATTATTAATGTTGCATTGATTTTTGTACTTCCGTTTGTTTCAGCAGAAATACAAGAAATCTGAATATGGTATATGAATCAACCCTGAATAATAATGGAAAGTATCGTTAGTGTTTGTAAAACCGTATTTTAATTATTCGTTTTATACGTTCGTTTATATTTTTATGAGTTCTGGCTCATTTATTTAGTTGTTAATTAATTATGAAACTAAATAAATACTATTTTAAAATGTGATTTTGATTGTATCTTTTAGTTCGTTGGCATTCTTTTAAATAATCACTTACTGAGGAAAAACAGGGAAAATTAAAATATTTAGACGATTTCAGTGAAACGAACAATCCAACTTAAAAGAAACCTACTAGAATTTATCGTTGTAGAATAAATCATTTATAAATTATATTGGTTATTATATTAGTTAAATAATAATGTGACTCCACGATAAACCTTTTATTGTTTATTCCAGGTTTTATGCTATTTAAAAGTGTGGCAATCTGCTTACAGTCCATGTTTAAAAAGAATATCTGTGATATGCGTCTAGTATTTTCAGCATCAAACTAAGTAAAAGTGGTAGTAAAAAAAAAAATAGTATATTATTTTTTTTATTACCATATTTGATGTTTTTTTAAGTACATACTCTGTATCTAATCTCTTTGTAACAAAAACAAGTAAATTAAGTAAGCAAAATTATTATAAACGGTTAATTTTGAAACTAAATAATACAACCTAATATTACATAAGATAGATGTTAAAAGAAGCAAAATATGGATTAACTTCAATAAATAATTTGGGTACAATCTTAGAGACTGATAATGGTTTATAAAAGTACCAATCATCCACGTAAAATGTGAACCACTCAGATTAATTTCAATTTAATTTTTGTTTTACCTCAATAGTTTTTTCTGTTGGTTTAAAATAGTAGAAAAACAAAAACCAGTATTTAGCGATGGGGGAATGTTAGGAATTTAGACGATGTGTGTAATTGTGGGATATTTCAACAGCAAAACTTTTCGTCGCTCACGTTGTCAATTCCAACATTATTTTTATTATAGAATTGTAGTAAGTTACAAAAGTGCGCTTATTACCACATAACCTAAATTAAAAAGGCTAATTTCCACAATAGAAGAAGAAGAATTTTACACATAAATACTTTGTCATTTCGTTATAATTTCTCAAATGTCAATCTCAATCTGCTGTCAAAAGGTGGATTGCCGTAGTCTGACTGGAGACCAAGGTCTCGGATACTACTATCCCACGGAATGAATTAGTTATAGTATTGGAGCCTGGAGAATTAACTCCTTTTATTAAAATAAAAAAGTGTTGGTGTTTTCGTGTGGTTAGAGAATACCTTTATGTGTCATAATTACATGCGGCTTATATTGCGATGATTATGCGTATTTGTTCGTTTTTTTTTATAGGAAGTGCTGTGAAATAACATTTTACCTAAATAACCGTCAAAAACCGGTATGTAGTTAAATCAACTATTTATGTACCTAAATATAATTAAAGAAAAATGTACTAGTTTTCTGGATATTATTATTGCGACATAACCTCTAATTAGGATTAAGTATTAAGTAGCTGTACTTATGCACATTTCTCTGCACTCTCCCCTAGGCAATGTTTTTAATTATCAATTGTAATTTAAATATTCATACTTTACTTAAATACCATTTAAATTTTGAAAATTGTCAATTAAAAATGGTTTTCTGATACAAATGTATAAAAAAAGTCTTATAAAAACTAAAACAATAATAATTGGCAATACATTTGAATATATTCAAATGACTTCGCAGCAGATTACTGATCATATATGCACAAACAGAAAACATAAAATTGTTTCTGATGGTCGCTCAAAATATTTAAATTTTGAAAAACTATAAAAAGGTGTCAATTTTACTCTTTTTCTTTGTTTATTTTTATGGTCAACCTTCGACTTATTAGACATAAGTTAGTACACATATGAAACATGTAATGTACCTGATAACAAGGGCAATTTTTGAGCCCTTAGAGCAACTATACTCAACCTTTTTTGTCGCGGGCCGCAACACTATACTGGTATGACGAAAAAAATATGAAACGGCAATCATCTTTGGGTGTCACTATTTGTACGTCAAAGTCAAAATTAATCTCAAGATATACGAAATACAGAATGCCAAATTTTGTAAATCATGTCCCTGATAATAAATATGTTTAAGGCCACACAAAAAAGCTAGACGAGTCGCATGCGGCCGCAGGTTGAGTATGGTTGCCTTAGAGCAATAAAACTGTGGTGTTGGTAATCCTATAAAAATGCTTATTTTTATTTCATAACTACTAAATTTCATTCTCCAATTAGTTAAATGATATAGCTTTATTTGTAGTTTATAGTAAGTAGGAATACCTATTAAAAACTATTTTGCACTATATTTACTTTCATCATCAGCCCACGTCTATCCACTATTGAATGGGTCCTGTGCTATCCACATCCCGCTTCCTTCTGCCACCTGCTTCATGTAGTCCGTCCAAACCGCAAGCGGGAGTGGAACGACCTACACATTTCAGTCCAGTTCAGGGTTTTTATTTTGCGATTTCCTACTTTAGCATCAGATCTTTGGCGTAAGTGACCTGTCCATTACGACTTTAGCTTACTTTTTCTTCGGGTTATGTCTTCAGCTATGTAACTTTGGTGAATAACTTATAGTCCTCTCCTCTGTGTGACCTTGAGCTTGTGGATAAGGCCATCTGTTAGGGTTTGTGGTATCTTAGATTTCATTAAGTATGTGTTTTAATTTGACAAAAGTAGCCTAGCCTAATTGTAAGCGTCTATTACACTCCTTTGTAAAATGTGGTCTTCCGATCTGTATAGTTTAGGGTTCAGTGGTTGTTCAGCAAAACGTCTTAAAAGCTCCACGTTCATGTGGTAACCAATTTGAGAGGCTTCGTAAAGGTCTATCAACCTTTCAGCATGGTTTTTAGCTCTTCGGATGACTCTGTCTAAGTGACTACCTATATCATCTGCAAATTTAAGGGTGTGAAATGTTTTCTCCTTTGCTGTATAATCTACTTCTTTTCCGTAATAATAGTTTAAGAACATCTTACACTGAATCTGTGAATACTTTCTGGGATATGACATCCTCTTGTTTCATCTTTATTTAGTAACAATACTCTAGAGCTTAGAACATACAGCACCAAGCTTTTTTATTGCAATCCTTTTATTATGGCGATAAAACTATTTTTTTAATAAATTTTCAGAAGCAAAAAAATCGATAATTAGATAGCACAGACTCAGAGATACCGCCTATGAGTTAAAAACATGAAATTACTGTATAACCTTATAACCACCATTTTGAACATTAATATTTTACATTCACAGTAAATTTTAGTTGTTTTTGCATTGTTTATTCTACTACATTCAAAATAAATATTACTGAATCTAATTATTATTATTATGTTTAAGTTTAAATGTTTAACCTGCAGTTTATAGTTTATATACTACATTTCGTATAAAAAACATCCCCCTCCATGCACTTTAGAATAAATTACAAATATTACAAATTACAAAATGTGTAGTTAGGTAAGTGAATATGTTTTTAAAAGTACTACATAGCTAAACATATGTTTGATTAGTGATAATGCAATTTTATTTTTGGTTTTGCTCTATTCTTCAAAATAGGCTTACAAAAATGCACCAGTCTTTCTAGGAAGTTCTAAAATTATACTTTTACAAAATACTTACAATTGGAATGGAAAAACAATCTATTGCAAATTGTTCATTTTGTCCTAGTTGGTAAGGTACTCCTTGTTAATCGTTTGAGAGCCATTTTCACAATGCGATCCGTAAAATAAAATTAACGATATTATGCTTCAATTAGAGTGAATATTTTATACTTCCTTATTTTGACGCAAATTAGCTATTACTGGACCATTAACAAATTATTTAAATTAATTTGACGCATATTATGCTTCAATTAGAGTAAATATTTTAAAACTTCCTTATTTCAACAATCTTTTGAATTTAGTTTTTGACAATTTAAAGTACTCAAACAGACCTTTTTAATGTGTGATGGATTAGATAACTTTTTAACTTATTTAATTACTCTTTAATTAATATTTTATGTCAGTTGACCTTGAAACGGTAATATTATTTCAGTTTATAATCTACCCAACATATGTTATTCTATTTTTTAAAATACAAGACAATTAATAACATCTTCAAATAAAAAAAAATCATACTGTCTATGTTTTGGTTAATTGTAACAACCAGGTTGCTTTGAAATATTAAATCACAAGCCTATAAAAAAAAAAAATCCTGACCGAGCTGATTTCAAAGCACTGTGAGTATATCTTAACAATTATGATGTTTGTGCGATTTTTTACAAAAATCGACATACATTTTTACTCGGCAAGGGCCGTTGCAAGGTCTTGGCCAAAAGAGATGTTAAACAAACCGAAAATAGTTTTATATATTGAGAAAATTATAACAAGACGTTCCCGAAATCACATGATATGAAGAAGTAGTGATTGAAAATTATTTTAACCCATTTTATTTCTTATCTTCATCAAAGTCACAATATATGTACTAAAAATTGAGTAGATAAAAATATAAATGGATTTATATTTTAAAAAATCAACAATTTTTTGAGGTTTTTTTACAACAGCTTTTGGCAAGTAACCTTGGTTAATAATATGCATATTTTTGTGCTTATAGGTTTACCAAAATGTTGTACTGTCCACCAAACGTCACCCTCGGGGAAATATGGGTCGACCACGGTATATCGCAATGCTTCATGGAAACGGTTTGCACGTCTGTGATTGGTGGATTCATTCTGTTGTTTGGCACAATCCAAATAGTAATGTATAAAAGGTAAAAAATATATTTACCTATTTTATTTTTTTCTTGGCGGGTACAAGTTATTGTATGTTCTCTTTGATTTCCAAATAGATTAATAGAAAGGCAAATAATAGGGGGAAAGGTGATGAATAGATAGAAGGCAATTATGTAGCTTGAGCCGATCCGGAGTAATGAGTGCACAAAATTAGATTGAACTGTTTTAAAGTACCTGCTTTCTTTGAAAAATTAAAATAACGCATGTCAATAGCACGTATTATGGTTCTTGACATAGAAATAGTAATGGCATAGAAGCGCTGTAACCAAGCTACAGCGAATATGACAAAATCATGACATTACTGTCAGTCGAAAACTATGCTCCGCCTCTCCGCTCGTTGTCAGGCAGTGATTGCGTTATTGTTATTTGTGTCGGTATATTCCGACTGGAATACCATTCCAATATCTGAAAATGGATACACTACGCAGTACGTAGATTTAGCTTACACCGCGTCTACCTAATTCAGTGGTCTGTGGTTCTTGGGTTCAAATCAGCAGCTCCCGTGCACCAAAGTTAATTGATTAAAATTGAAGATACAGAAACATATTCATGGAGAAATAATAAAAACGGCCTCATAACATCCCACAAATAGAAATGGTAAAAGCAATATTAGAAGGTAAAACAAGTACTTCAAAAATTGTTTGAGTGCCCGGACTCGCTGTTAAGATGTGTAAACATCATCGAACGTCTGTAAATGTAATGGGAAGAATGAAAATTTAAATGAAATGAAATATATACTGATGATTCATTCATTTTGATTTCACTTAATAAATATCAGTTAGTAGGTGTTAATTGAATAACAGCCCCCCTTCCTGTACTCTCTTTATCTATGAGATAGACCCTTACGACCGACGGAGTGTCGCTGTTGCCAAATCGTAATTCACTCCAGCCCTAAAAACTCTCAGTATCCCACTATAAATGCTTATACATAAGTAAGAATCACATTGAATAGTCTACTATGTACATGTTCTACAAAGGAACCCAATTATTTTGTAGAGGCGGGCGATTATTGAATACATTTTAAGAAAAAGAAGACTACCCAATTATACTAACATAGTTTAACGCCAGGAATGTTGGTTTAATGTCCATGGTGGGGTGCAGAAAGATTAAATGATGAAGTCAGCGATGAACAGAGATTCCGTTTATTCCTCAGACGGTATTTCTTTTTTTACATGCTTAGAATTAATAAGTTATTAATGCTTAAAAATATTATTCAACTTGTAACGCCGAATCTCACAGCTAGGTGCTATGGGTGCTTTTGTAGCCCAATATATTGGCCCTTTCTATTATAACACCATCGTTTTTAAATGAAAGCATTTATTAAACAGATACAACAATATTTTTTGAAGCCGTATATCTACAGAGCATAGCTATAGTTTCTGCCATAGTTTTTAATATCAAAAATAACTTAAAGTTTGCCAAATCTCAGGTCTCTAGCTATTATGGTTTTCGAGTTGAAACACGCAGACACACATGCGAACAAACTAGCAGACACATTCAGTTTAGTTACAGTAGTAATGAGGCCATTTTTTTTTTTGATTGTAACATTATCGTTTTCAGATATGCAACAGAAGTGATGGACGTGAGACATTCGCGTCTATTTATGCTTCAACTATTCTTCACATTGCTAGTTCCTGTATTAGCCATAATACGGTTCATTCTGCAAGGAACATTGTTCGACAATAGACATATATACGGGTACATGGTAAGTTCCTGATATCCTCAAATTCAAGGGTACACTGCAAACATTAGCAGCTTTCCATATTCTCTCCTACGATGCAATAAACAAGGAGTTAACGCATTTCATCTATGTAATGTAGTAGTGCTGATCTTACAATTAATATTTTAACTTCCACCAACTGATTTTATTTTATTTTATTACATTTGTCTTATTGAATAAGTAGTTTCAAAAATGTTGACATACACAATAAATATTGAAGGTCATACCTACTAGTTAAGTTTATATTTTTTATTTTAAGAAATGGTTTGCCCACAATAAATCAATATTTATCAAACCATAATCATAAACAGTAATCATTATCTCTCTTAGCGTAATTATTGTACTGGTCTGATTTGATTTAGGCAATGTTATTTTGACCTTTTCAAAGAGTTTGATTGGTGCTGCATTAATCAGGGTACCAGATATATGCCACTGCCTTGAGCCAATTCAAACGGTGACCTTTTGAATTATGCAACAAATCGCACCAGGCCACTTATTAACCACAATTTTGTAAAAAATAATAGTTCCTAAGTACTTTTTATTTATTTAATTGTAAAGAAATCTACAGATGTACCACTTGTATAATAATAATATCAAAAGATTGCCTAATACTATGTTTTAATTTACACGAACTTAGTTATTTTTTATGAGTAACATTAAAAAAAAACTTTAAACACATTTTTTGGTATTATTTGTTGCATCTACATATTTTTTTTTTAATTGAATTTCCTTAATTTAAATCAATCTTGGCAGTTAATTAGTTGATTTTACAACTGAGAGTTTTGAGGAATTGATGAAGAGATAATTTGGATGATGCAAAAAGTTTTTCTTTGTAACATGAGTCAATTTTCCTTCTGTTTTCAATTCTCTCGTTCTTTCGCATCAAAATCTTGGGTTGTTCACTTGGAACTATGGTATTTTATTAACACAAAATTATAAGACGAGCAGCATCAGATAACAATTACAATAAACTAGCTGCAGATACGGCAATATCCATGTGTGCAAGTGACCTTTGTCTCATCTATGTAAGGTATATGCGTAATAATATTCTGTTCATATTCTAGATCTTGGCGCTGCTGACGCCCTTGATTATTTTCCCACTGTCTGCCTACTTGGCAGTTCTCGAAAAGTCATATCTTCTGCCCTCGGTGCCGCCCAGAGGTCACGGCCTTGTGCTTCTATCGTTCTGGGCCATGATATTCATAGCTGAAAACTTGTCATTTGTCAATTTGAAAAAGGAGGGCTGGTGGTGGCACATGAAAACGTAAGTAACATCTAAAATCAGACTAATGACATGGTAGTTATACAGGTGAACTTTATCTCCATGCTCATCCTTTTATGGAGTCATTCTACACTTCAAACTGAACAACTTTTGTACTATAACTTTTCTTAATTGTGACATATATTTTTCCTTGTAAAAAAATAGTATCACAGAATAGCGGAATCAACATTTGGTTTACCCGTCGTCCACGCGGCATGCGGTCGTGCTCTGCAGCAGCTCTTCGCCACTTACCTTCCTACTTCCCCCCCCCCCCGCCGGTCCTTCTCTAACCTCCACAGAACGGCCCTTGCGAGAGTAGGAGGCATATAAGGTAACTTTGTGTTTAAATGGTAGTAGGGTTTTTCTATTACTCATTTTATCTACTTTTTTTGACACATTGAAAAGCTTTTAGAACAAAAGATGTCCAGATGGAAGTGTAGAATAAAGCCATAAAAGGATGGGCATGAGAAAAATTTCACCTGTTTATATTATTATTATTTTTTATACTGACCGAGAAGCTATGAATAGTTGTTCGTGAACAACCGAGTAAGACCAAATGGATCAATTTAGAATGTGATCGACCTAGATCTCAGAAATAACGACAAACAGGATAGTCTGCACTCGCGTGGTTTGATAGAATGCATAAACCCAGTTACAAGCCAGTTAGCTCTCCTGTCTGTATTCCTGAAAACTTACATTTAAGAGCAATATTTTGAGGTTAGGATCTTCTTCCATTATTGACTGTGTTATGTCACCGCCATTGGTAAAAATCTATTCGATTTAATCTTTTTCCCATACTCATCCGCTAATAAAACAATGATATGGCTCTTCACATAAGTTTTGAGTGCAAAGCTAGCAAAGTGTAGGTTTTGCTGCACCATATTTAAAGTATTGTTTCGGTGAATTGTAGATGTCACTGCCCCTCTGGTACAGACGGCTTCTATCATAGAAGGCAGGGAACATCAGTGCAGTAGATGCTGGTCGCTTGTTGGTTACATTTATTGGCATTGAACTGTTACTACTGCTCTGTAATTTTATCTATTTTGGTTTATACGAATAAATAAATAAAAATATAGAATCTGAGTAATATCTAAAAAATATCATTAAATCACAAAATATTTTGTTGAAAAGGACTCATTGTAAGTTTAGATTACAGTTTACAGTTTATATATGATGAAATATGTTTGTATAAATAATTTAACCCCCAAACACCGTAGAACGTATATATACGTCCGACCGCTCGGACACCGCTCGCCCGTTGACACCGTAGGACGTATATATACGTCCGCATTAGCCGCTTGATTTTGATTATTTTTGGTATTATTTCAGTATTATTTATTAACTTGACGTTTTTTTCATTGAAAATCACAACAAAACAATTTTGTTTTTTTTTTTTTTCCATTTTAATGCAGTTTCTACTACTATTTATAAATGTGTATTGAAAATACACTAATGTACTACCTTTCCAATATCTATAACTTTTTTTTATCTTTTTTTTATTTTCCGAAAACTGTACATATTTTGGAAGACTTTTAAATTATAATTTATAGTTATAAATATATGAAAATGTAAAAAAAAGTGTTGATTTTGTTTATTTCGTATATTAAAAAAAAAAAAAAAAAAAAAAAAAAAATGGCAACATTTTTATTTTTTTCTTCTTTAATTTACGAGACAAACACAATCAAAGTGATATGGTGTAATAGAAAATTTTAAGGTGAATCCGATGATACCAGATTTGTAAAGATTGAACGACTCATGCCTGCACTATGGATTTTATAGTAGTGAGTGATTTTTCAAGGTCAATAACTACAGTCTCAGCGGGTTTTGGCGCCAAAATAAACCACAGCGTTTGGAGGTTAATATGTAGTCTACGATAGCATATATTTTGAATGCACATATTTATATCTAGATTCCTCCATTTAGTGTATTTTTGTAAAAACCATTAGTGAGTGACTGCTTTTCTATTTTTTTAAATAATTTTCTTATGTTTTGTGTAAACAAAAGCCAAGAATTTTATATTGTGAAGGCACCCGACAAATATGTACTCAAATGAAATGCACTCTTTAACAGTTCCTTTTTTTATTATAATATTGTAATATTAACACTTATATGGATGAGTGAATCCTTAGTTTTGGTTTGTGATTGCGTTAATTAACTGCGCTGTGAGTTTTTATTTTTTTTTTTCTATAATTAGGATGTGAAAATTGTTCGAGACCCTTAATCATTAGACCGATCTATGTAAATTTCAGATTAGAAGATCGTCTCGAGATGAGTCTATTTGTTGGGCGGTACATCTCGTGCATGGCTATGTTTGTCCTGGGCCTCAAAGCACCAGGAATTGTCCATCAATTCGACTACCTTCATGATGAGGATATGAGAGGGAGCAGAGTTCCGCCAAGGGTAAGCACGCAAAATGTTCACGCATGCACAATGGTCCTAAAGCTTTTATCAATATTATTAGCCTAGCCGCTGCTGCGGGCAGTTTTATAGATTGTATTTTTTAACCTACTCAAAGGCACCATTTATTAAAAATATATGTACATTTTTCATAAAAAAATATTATTATGGTTACCTTAAAAGTCTAAATGTACAATAAATATGTAACTGCAATTATGGTTTTTTTTTTTTTTACTAATTTTGGTCAATTTTATGTTTTTGCTATCATTATCCATATTAAAGGATAATAATCAATAATAAATTTTTGACTAAATAATAAATATTTAGACATTTAAGAAATTAAACATACTCGTTTGAATAAAACTAATAATGGGGACCAGTGCATTTCTAAAATGGACGTATATTTACTTCATGGCCGTAGATGATGTCAATGTGGTCAGATGATCAGTTACCAAGGACAGCAGCAGATAAAATAGGTGATGGAGTGACAAAACGACTCTCATCATCCCGTCTTAGTCCCACATGAAAAACTGGAAACATATTGACCGAATTTAAACAGTTTTTTAATTTAAACGAAATATACCAGCTGTTACAATGGGGAATTTGGCCGGCACACATTTAAACTGTTAAATACTGCTGCTGCTACCAAAATGATAAGATTGGCCCCTCTTTTTTTAGCCATAGGGATTAATTAGTGTCTTTAGTAAATAATTTGAAATATTTTTCTGTGGCCCATTCTTGTAGCTTCGAGATATTTCAAAAAAAAATAAAAAGGAATTTTATTCAGTTTAAAATTTTAATGTCATTTTGATATTTTAGGTTGTTTATGACTGATCCATCTGTCATAAATTTAAAGATTACGTTTTTTTAATCTATATAATTATTATTTGGAAATACTTTGTATCGTTTATTTCTTATACGGCATGTCCTTTTGATAAATGACTTCTACTGTACAAAATGGCCCAAAACATGAGTTTATTGCGAGAATTGTAAGTCCATTTACTTTAGTTTTCGTCACACGAAAGTGAGTTTAGACTAACTTTGCAATTAGAAAATGATTATTTTTCATTTATGTTTCGAGAATAGGTATATGGTTCAGATATTAATTTATTTATGTAAGGTTCTAAATTTCCTTTTCAATGTTGTGAACCTACTGTTTCTAACAATATGGGGGTGTTTTGGTCCAATTCTTTGTTATTTACTTCTTTGTGAGATCGTTAGCGATGTGTGAATGTCGTCCTGCAGGTATATGTCCTCCATTTTTATTTTCAAATATTAATATAATTGTAAATAGTAAATGATTTAAAAAAATGTGAGATTTATCTCTTCGTATAGTTACTTATATATATTTTTTATTGGTAATAGGTGCGAGTATAATAAATAATATACTGTATACTTTTCTAATTTTTAGTGTGAGTTCTGACGGGTGTGTGTGTGAACAATATTAGCTATTATTTTTAAGCGGTTTAGTTACACTGAGCTCACATTTGTCGTTTCCTGCCCATGGCTGACTCAGTTCCACCTAGATGAGTAATGGTATTAACTAAAGTATAGTATAACTCGATAGTCTCATAACTCAAGTAGCGACCTCTATGAATACACAACCGCAAGCTTGTTCTACACGCTTGACAATAATGATGTGTAAATGCGTAATTAGCAGTCATAGAGACATATTTATGTAAATAAGCAGCTAAAGAACTGGCATGTTATTTCAAAGCTTTCATTAATTAATTACATTTGTAATTTAGATGATTGGATTTATAATAAATATTGCTAATGATCATTTTAAATGTTTATAAGGTCACCTAAAACAAATTTTGGCATGAAAAATACATTTTCATTTTTAATAAACTTGTGCCATTTGTTTTAAAAAATTATTAGTCTACCTTGGAACAGGTGGCAGCGTAGTTAGGATAAATAAAATATTAGTTTTTTTTTGTAATAATAAATATCATACTATAAAATATTATCGCATGAATAGCAGTACTATTATTTGATTAGTTTACTGATGAGAAACATGACCTTGTTTATATTTAACCATTTTGTTACAGCGCAATGACAATCGCTCCACCTTCAGAAATACTTGGGGCAAGCTGCGCAAACTCCTTCCATTCTTGTGGCCCCGGAAGAGTTTCTGGCTCCAACTGCAGGTGTTCGTCTGTGTGTTGGCTTTGCTCGGCGGGCGCGTCATCAATCTTTACGTACCTATATACAATAAATTACTAGGTCAGTCAATAGGCATTTTTCGTTAAATGATAAAAACTGGTTTACAGGAAAGGATAATAACCCTAGTGCTAAGATGCTCACAGTGGGAGATTCATTAATACTGCAAGCAATACAATTTTAATTATACTAATAAACACCATTACTCAGGTAGTTTATGATCCATCATACTGATGAGGTGAATTTCTTGGCCTAATTGAGTAGGGTCCAAAAATAATTGTATATGTATATTAAATTATAAAATATAATTAAAATATAAACCTAATTTAAACTTTTTTAGATTTATTAGGGTATTTTTTCTGCTCTAATTTTTTAAAAAAGTTGAAAATGAAAAAAGTAACCTGTGTATCGCTTATTATTTAAAACTTGAAAAGGATGGAACACTGCCTTCTTTAGTACAGACGATAGTCTAGTTAAGAGAGTAGGAAACAGAGTATAATAGTGTCAATAGCTTGTGCGAATTTACTGTTCCATTATTCTTAATTGCTTTAATTATATTGTGAACCTAAATAAAATAAAACAATTCTTTAAAAAAAAGTTTTTTCTGCGTGATTTCCATTTTTCTGTTTTTCGATTGATTATCAATATGGTATGTATATTCAATAAAAAAAATATTGAAAAAATTGCCTTGGTTAAAATAACTAGCAAAAATGAATTTTTTTATCATACACATTTATATCAAATTAGTATTATACAAGTTTATTATAAATTAACAAATGTATATTTTGTGATTTTCAGTTGACAGCCTTTCAATTGAGCCAATTTCGTTCAGGTGGGATTATGTACTTACATATGTTGCTTTTAAGTTCCTCCAAGGAGGAGGTACAGGCAGTATGGGCCTCTTAAACAATCTCAGGTCGTTCCTTTGGATTAAAGTACAGCAATACACAACGAGGGAGTTGGAGGTATTTATACCCATAGACCTTACTTTGATGAAATTAATAATTTATCAATTTCATTAATATTTATTGTAAATGCTGCTAAGTACAGTAAATAATCAATTTTATACACTTTATTTATTTATTTAATTCACGATACAGCTATACAAATTACGTGTTCAAATTAGGCATAGTATTCAAGCATGTATTATATCCGATAAATATTCAATCATAGAACTGTGTCTGTTGTGATGATAGTACTTTTACTTGTATTATTAGTACTATTATCATTCTGATTAAAACATTCCAACCTAATAATAATCAATAAATAAATCATTATAAGAACGCCGCTACATGCAATATTTTTTATTTATATATTCAATTTATTTATATTTTTCATTCTTTATGTACCAGCCAAGCCTAAGGCTTATCTGCTGGAAACCAGATGTATAAACACAGATATTATACATGATTAGTAGTAGTAATATAGGTGTAATTAGTAAAAACATTGTAAGATAAACAATAATTAACTAGCAAAGTTAATTCATCTAGAATCAATTAAAGAGAGTGTTTTTCAGAGATTTCATAGCAAATATTTTTAACATTATATTTAATTTTGTAGGTTTAATATCACTTTTTCACGTATTGTATGTATATTGAATGAGTGTTTTGAATTTATCAGAGTCGAAAAAGTAGACAACCATCCTATATATAAGCATTTTTTATATACACCGTCTTCTAAGGTCCTTCTCGATAAAAAAATCAGCTCACTGGTCCTTAGATGTTTTTAGAGGCTATATAATAATTCATCATGGAAAAAAGTAAAAGGCTCACGTAATAATATCTTTGTTATATCATTTCTTACCCATAATAGGTTACCCAATAACATTCAGCTCCGTACGTCAAACGCGCGAACCGCGCATTGCCGCCCGATCGGCGAAGTATGTTGACCGTACAGAATATTCCATGCGGGACTGACACCCGTTTTCTAGTTTAAGTTATAATTTCTTATAATTGGCAAACAATATGTACAAAACTATAAAAATGTTTGTTTTTTTATTTTTAATATTATATTGACATAGCTTTTGTAAATAAAACCCGAATTATTTACCGCTAAATCCGTCTAAAATACTTTCAAATCACTAGCGCACTTTTCACATAAACCATCAAACGCCAAAACCGAACTAAAATGAAGAAAAACGACGATTAGTTTATGCCTTTCATGAATTCAGGTATACACGACACACCACACTTTTTATATTAATAGAAATGCATTAAGACGGTTTTACACGGAAACGACACCTGTCATATACACCGATAACGGAATATACTGTTGTCGGCGCTGAATGTGTTAAGTCTTAGTGAATGGGCTTGGGACATTCTGTATAATTGCAAATTTGATAATTTTATTTACTTTGTTCAACAGGTGGAACTTTTCAAGCACCTACATGCGCTGCCCCTCCGCTGGCATCTCAGCCGCAAGACGGGAGAAGTGCTGCGGGTGATGGACAGAGGCACGGATTCCATAGACAATCTCCTTTCCTACATTCTATTTTCTATCACTCCGACTATTGTTGATATTCTCATTGCTATAGTATTCTTTGTCACCTCATTCAACGCCTGGTTTGGATTAATCGTCTTTCTGACAATGTTTTCATATATATGTAAGTGGAATATTATTGTATGTTATTTAAAATTGTTTGATTTACAAAAAAGCACCCGAAAAAATTTATAACCTGAAGATTTGAGAATAGGAAACATAAAAACTTCAGCAATAATAAAAACCTGTTAAATAAGCATCATGGAAAGAAACATGTATACTTATTTTATACTTATTTTTTCCACCAGATAAAATAAATAAATTTAAAAAAAATAATTACGTGACAATATTAATATGTACCTACGTAGTTGATCGTAAGTAGAAATCTATTTTAATTTTGTATTCATTTTGTAACTCATTGTATCGTTGATTTTTTAAACTGTTTTAAGCCACAAAATGATCAAAAAAACTATGTAACTATAAATATCAGCCTACACTCGCAAATGCAGTTCTGCACTAGTAGTAATTGTTAGTAATAAGAGCTCAATATTGAGATTACCTTCACAGAAATTTATATTATTATCTTTGATTTTAAGTCACGAATAGTCTGGTAATCTATTTCTAGGATTTTGTTACTCCATTCAGACCTACACCACCACCATCGCCATCGTACATGTGATATTGCATGATTGTGTTTAGGCTATTGTTTGGTAGTTGCCACTCCAGGCCTAAATAGGTATGCTAGAATTTGATGCTGACCAAACCAAAGAAGTTTAAAAATAACACTTTAAAGGTTGTGAATGTGATTGAAGGTCTGAATTTATTTAATCTTTTACAATAGCATGTTACATAGATTAAGCCCTTAGTTATGCTTAAGGACCCGAAATTGGCATATTATTTCTCACATTATCTCCGTAGCATATTTTGCAATAAAGCAATTTGTAAGGTTAATGTTTTCGGACTCATTTCCAATTTATGTGGAAGTGCATTAAGGTGCCAGGAATAAATTACTGTCTAAAACAAATCGATTACAAATTCAGAATGATATTGAAGTAGAATATATATTTGTCCAACAGTTGCAACGATCGCAATAACTGAATGGCGTACAAAATTCCAACGAAGAATGAATTTGGCTGACAATGAACAGAAAGCCCGATCAGTCGATTCCCTATTAAACTATGAGACTGTCAAGTACTATGGTGCAGAAAGCTATGAATGCTCAGCATACAGAGATGCCATCAATAAGTACCAGGTATTCAGATATTTTTTTTACACCAGTTTTCGATATTGGTGCATAGGGTTTCCACCAGACATAACAATATAATATATCATAACAATAATGTAGATTGGTAAGCCTTATGTAACTACTCAACTTCAAATCTAAGAGCGCAAGATAGAAAAATAAAATATGGGTCCTGAACTCACCAAAGCACTACTTCTTGCCTTCGGTGGTAAGTAAAACTAAATGCTGACCAAGTCTTGCACAGCGTACGGAGTGGTGGCGATTTTGGCCACGTTACCTTGATTAACAACCTGTTTAAATAGTTTTTCTTTATGGAAACCAATAACAATCTTTGAAAGGCTAAATAAATTGACTTATTTTCGTTTTCCACTCTATTTGTGGTTGGTAATATAAAGCTGATATTATCCAGCTGTTATCAAGCCATAGCCATGCTTATGTTGTATCTTTATTACATACAATCCTAAGTTCAACATGTCAGTTCAAATTTTCAGCGAAACATAAATTAATAGTTTCAAGGTGGTGGATGATTCTATACAATGTTTTCCTAAATTATGATAAGAGATTACTGCAATCAAATGTTTTTGAGTAATTTGGTGTTGTTTTAGCGTTAGTTAAATTCCTTTAGTTCAATTCCTCACAAAACACGATATCGCACTCATCTGAACTCATGTTAATATTTAATAAAATATGTGTTAGAAACAATAAATAATTTAACACGTTTGTAAAGAAATAACCTCTTCGCTGTTAGTCACACGAAAACAATAAACGACGAACTGAAGTTAGTTATTAATTGTTTTGATTAATATGGATGCGACACTGTGTCCACAACTTCACTATAAAAGCCAGGTTTTATTATAGTAAGAAAATTCTAAACCTATCTACTTGGTAAACGTATACATCTATTTGATTTTGTATAAGTGCAATGAGAACTTAAAAGCCTACTCAAAGCCATAAAGGAACTATTTATTTAACATTATTCTTTTTTTCAGAATGAAGAATGGAATGCAATGATCACTCTAAATATTCTGAATACAATTCAAAATGTTATTGTTTGTGGAGGTTGGTGACTTTTCATTTTTATGTTACATACATAATGCAATATATAATTAAAATGAATTCCATTCTTTTATGTTTCTATTGAAATAGTAATTGAAATATAATCTACAATATTGTGTTGGTTTCTCAGTTTTATCTGAAATCATTATTATTATTGTTAATTTGATTTAACATTACAGAGAGAACCTAAATACAGTGCAAAACGTATTATAATTACAAATTAATTAATCATATTTAGCCCAATTTTATAAGCTTCACCTATTTTTTTCAATTTTTTTGCTATTGCCGCCCAGTATTTTATATAATGGTTTATCCCAATTATGACTTAATTATTACTTTTAATTTTTGACTTTTTTTTTTTCGTTTACTTTTTGAGGTGTGCTGGATGATGGTGACCTTGGTTCTTGATCTTATAACCTCGTTTCTATTAACCTGACTGTCATCCGAGCGACTTTTCGTAAAGTGACACTCTTTGCCCTGAGAGATTTTTAAAAATGCATTAAATTTAAATTTAAAACACCGTTTTTTAAATTTCAAAAATTTAAAACTACGTTATTTGAACCTAAAGTTAATAAATAAATATGAAGCTATACATAAATAATATGTATATCTTTGTTGGCAGGTTTATTAGCAGGTTCTCTTCTGTGTATAAAGATGGTTGTTCATCACGAAGGATTAACAGTCGGAGATTACGTTCTATTTGCCAGCTATATTATACAACTCTATGTACCGCTCAACTGGTTCGGTACATATTACAGGTAAAGTTACTACTTCATTTCTCAATAAACATTCTTATCTAAAATAATTCTATTCTAATTTATATTTAATTGGAAAATGATCCAACGCCAGTCCCAAGCCCGGATAAAAAAAGAGGATGGAGGTCGGCACAGCTACCTTATGAAAGCAGCCCTTTCACTGTGCTAATCCTTTGCAATCCTTAATTTAAAAAAAAGATTAAAAGAAAACAAAGATATAAAAACGGATGGTTTAAAACTAAAAGGATCCTGCGAAAATATTGAACTATGATTTATTAAATATTTAAATCTTTACTTGGCAAACATTTTTGTCTGCATCATTTAATTTTACCTCATTCTTAATCCCCAAATCCGTGTTCTGCTCTCTAACCGATCTCCAGTAGTTATAATTACTAAGATAATATGATTAGTTTAAATTTCACCAAGTTTATTTCTGTAATTTAATTTATTTAGTTACAATCTATAAGTTGGTTAACTGGTAGATATTGCATTTAAGGCAATAAGTTCGCCGTATATGCATTACAAAATATGTCATTCTGTATTAAAGTGTAAATAAATAAATAAACATGGAATATTAACGTATTAAGTGGGAAAGAAATTGAATTGGTTGAGGAAATCAAGAAAACGAAAGTAAAATTGTCGTACTAATGGCGACTACCTTCTTAAATGGAGATCTCTTTGTAAACATCTACGCCTAACGGCACACAGAGGTCGGTAAGAAATAAGTTTAATTGGAAAATTATATACTTTCTAAACTTATTCTAAACTAGCATTTGTAAGTATTCACAATAAAGTTTACTCCTATTATTTGTTAACTAATATTAATTTTTATTTTCCACAACACTTTTCAGCAGATTTCTTTGTCATTACCAAATTTATAACTATTTTATTACACAAATAATTTGTTTATTTATAATATATCCCCAATGTTATTTGTAATAATTACAAAAAAGCCTTTTTATTGTATTATTTATTTATTGAATTTGTTCCAATTTATACATTGGCTAATATATTAGCCATTGAAGGGGCATAATTACTTTAAAATACACTGAAACCTAGATTTACAGTCAAAATCTTCAAGTACACTAGATTAAATTTTGTTTGTTTTTCTGTTGCACTATTCATTTTGTGTCATATTTACAGAGCAATACAGAAAAACTTTGTCGATATGGAAAACATGTTTGATCTGTTCAACGAATCATCCGACGTGATTGATGTACCAAATGCGCCACCGCTCCTCGTCAAGAGAGGAGCTGTGGAATTCAAGAATGTCTCCTTTGGTTATACTCCGGAAAGGCTGGTCCTGAACGATGTCAGTTTTACGGTGCCGCCAGGAAAGACCGTTGCGTTGGTGAGTTAGTTTACTAAATTTCCCAAAATTTCTTCAACTTTAAAAACATATTTTTGGTGATTCGTCATCTAGTGACCGCCTCCTCGAGAAGAAGTTTTATTATTATTAAGAGGCCATTGGTATCTTTTTTTTTTAATATGAAACTACTAAATGAGTCGTGAGATTGTATTAATAGTCTTGCATCACAGACTACAAAAACTGTTCATGTCACCCTATAATACAAAAATATGGATAATGAAGAAGTTACAATTTTGTAGTTATATTGTTTAAATAAATATTCTAATCATTGTTTTAAAATTGTTTACTTTATTGCTGGCACTGGTTTATTTCACTTGTACTGGTTGTTTGTTAGTCGTAGAAGTGGTTATTTTTATAGATTAGGTCATACCATAAATATATTTATTATAAATCTTCACTCCGGCCTGAAAAGTTTTGCTTATTTCACAGGTGGGTCCGAGCGGTGCCGGTAAGTCAACGATTGTTCGTCTCATGTTCCGCTTCTATGATGTGAATGGAGGCTGTGTCTCAGTCGATGGACAAGATGTCAGAGGAATATCAGCTGTCTCATTGCGAGCGGCCATTGGTGTAGTTCCACAAGACACAGTTTTGTTTAACAACACTGTCAGGTATTTATTGCACACATATAAAGGATGTATTTATATTCACTTATGTCCTTTTAGGTGGTTGATATAGATCAATAATCAAATATTAATCAGCAAAATGTTTCCCAATTACGAGAAAAACAAATTCAAAATTTAAAAGAAATTACTTGAATGTTTGAGAAGGTGGTTGACCGCACGGAGCGAGATCGGGCAATAACCTCGCAGTCACGAAGCACTTGGAAGAATAAGAAAGTTTTTTAATAATATAATTATTTTAGTTTGAACATTTTTTTTTTCCAAATTTTATATTTTTTTATATGAGAAATGAGGTTGTCGTTATATAGATCAACCCCCTAAAAGGACATCAGTGAATATAAATGCATTCTGTATATTTTTTACTAAAAGGCCGAACTTGTAATTGCTAATATATATATATATCACTTGTGTTCAATAGTTTGACCTTTGTAAAGGTGCACGCAACTGAATTTTATGTTGTTTGTAATTATGGTACTAATCCTCGTCACCAGAATATTCCGCTTGATTATAACCTCCATGGATATTACCTCCATTTTTACTATTAAGTTTCTCTATTTCGAGTTTTTGACCGAATAATGGTCAATGATGACCAAATAAAGAAACTTTGTAAAGAAATACTTGCACCAATCATCTGTGATAGAAATGTGAAGAACATAATGAATTTTAATAGTAGCTTAGGTTAGGTTAGGTGGGGCCTAATGTACAATATTTATTTATTTATGCATACATATACACATATTGTATAAAAAGATCGCACGGAGCTTCACAAGATCAGAATGCAGATTTCTTTCTTTTCTATATTGAAGGATTCGAAGTGTATAAAATACAATAAGAATTTACATATAAATCTTTAACGAAGAAAAATATAAATATCATATCATAGATCAATATCAAAGCATCAGCAAATATCATAGCAGTTTCGACTATAATTTTCTATTCTCTCTTTTATTTTTATATTCTGACAGTTCCAAAGAATTACATTTTTTATTCAAATACTAATATTGGTACACAAATTTAATTCTTTTAATGCCAAATATAAAACACTAAATTCATCCCAGAAGCCATTTCGTCATTGCGTGTATGATAATAAAAAATACAAGGCCTTACCTAACTGAGCCATGTCTGTACAAGGGTAGTCTTTATATAGACCTAACAACGGTAATACTGGTACGTTCTCCCTTGGAGTATTGCTCATCTGTTTGGGAACCATATAAATTCTGACCTTGAAGCACTTCAGCGGTTAACAGCAGACATGTGTTCAGGCACTGTCACAGATTCGACAGATTCTAACTGACCTTAAATAGGATCCCTTAAGTTTTAGGCTTAAAAATATGTCCCCTAATTAACCTATTCAAGGTTTACTCAAAACTTTCACCATGGCCCTCGATGAGTGAATTACTTGAAAAACTCTGTTATATTGGATTAAAAGACCATTCCTACAAAATAAAGGAAATTTTCAAAACGAATAATGTTGCTTTGTATTCTTTTCTTCTACGTACTGTCAGAGAATGGTCGTGGTGTCTTACCTGCAATGTCTAAGACCTTTCCCTAAAAAGCAGAATTAAACATTTGGCCAAAATCTAAAATCATTAAACCACGTACCAGCTACATTGGGTGGCAGGCGGTTTATAAAATGATAATGACTCATTAGGACGTTATAACAAATAAATTAATGTCATGAAAACAAACTAAATACCAGTTATTTATTGTTAATTTTGGAGGCTAGGCTAAAAACCTTTTCCAAGAGGGGTCAAAGACGGTTCCACTATATTTTAGTTACATTTTACGTAAAGTTAAGTTCAAAAGAGTCACTTCCCTAAAGGTCATGAGGTCACAGTCCCTTACGGTAATTTTGCGCTTCGCGTCGGTTAAGTTTTATAACGCTGCTCGCAGCTATTACCCACCATGCGTTTTTTAATCGATTTATTAGTGGTCAATATGCGCCTGACCATACATTGAATCAATTTGATTCCAAAATGTATTCTTTAAAATAAAAAAAATGGTTTTAAAGAAGTGGTGAAAAAAAACATTTTGAATTAACTCCTTGCATATAAATATGGAAATGACAATAATAGCAATCATACTATATAATTTTTTACTATTATTATATAAAGCAAAATTGAAAATGTGCCTACATCCCTAAAAAAAGTACTGTATAGGCGACAAGTGGGCAACATTAAAATGAGTAATATTAATTTTCTGTTTAAATGGCTGAGTTATGATATTTCAACTGTTTTCATAATATTATTTTATACATGTTTGTTACTCTAGATACAACATTCAATATGGGCGAATTGAAGCATCAACAGTTGATGTAATAACAGCTGCAAAGAATGCAGATATTCATGAACGCATACTAACATTCCCAGAGGCTTATGAAACACAGGTACCAGATATATATATCATTGATATTATCTTATATTAAAGCAAATATTTATACTGACTAGCTTCTTAACCACAGCCCTACGTAAGCAACGTCTTGTTGCCCAGATAATTCATGCCTGCAGAACTCAGGATGGATTACTTTTCTCCCTGTATCCTGGCTTTTTGGGCTAGGCAGTTTTTCATAAGACAATTACAAAGTGACCGTAGTAGAATGTAACCTAAGCAGTTTCCAGTGAAAGGGATCGGTATACAAAAGTACCACATTCATCGACCGTCGATTGATGGCTCCAAACCATGCAGCTACATGCGGCAGTAGTCGTAAAATTTTCGTAAACAGTAATTCAGTGAATAAATTAATATTACATTACTTTTAGATAGGGAATAAAAAAAACAATGGTATAGTATTTTAGTATTAGATTCAATTAGGTAGATGATTACATTTATTTAACTAATTTATATAAGAATAAAATAACTAAAGTTTTCAAAGTTCTAAAGTCTAACTAAAGTAAAAACACATTTTTTATGGTTAAAAATGTTAATTCTATCATATAATGTTTCAACCATATTATGCGGTCATTGAGCTTTTATTATTAATTTAAAATCAAACAATCTGTGACTCACAGTTCAATTTAGTTTATGCTTTCCGTCTGATGAATTTTAATAATACCTCATGCATATTTAGGTAGGCGAGCGCGGTCTGCGCCTGAGTGGTGGGGAAAAGCAGAGAATAGCCATTGCAAGGACTCTCCTCAAAGACCCGGCTATAGTTCTTCTCGACGAAGCCACCTCTGCACTCGACACGCATACTGAGAGAAATATACAGGTGTGATATTAATATTTCGCATATATTTTATTAAGTTAATAAATTGTTGTTACCTCATTATGAACTGAAAACTAATAAAATCAGTGTTTGTAAGCCAACTCATAGATGACTCATAGTATGTAATAGAATTGGTAGTATGTGATTGGTATTGGTGGTTTGACCATCATTGTTATATTTTTTAAAAATTAATAATCAATATTATCATAACCTAAAATGAGCCCAAATAATAAGTATAACTAACCAATTCAATCCTCTTTATATAAATAACAGAATTTCAAAACAACACCATAAGTATTTTTTAATATATACATATACAATACTGAAGTATGAATTCCAAATGCGAAGCGCATACTTCAATTATTGTTATATTAATCTTTTCGAAAAAGTCCGACAACCTACAATATTCCCAAATTAGTATAAATAAATACATCGAGTGTGAGGAGCGACTTGCTACTAAAATTACAAACACTTAAAGCAGCACAGAGATAGAGGAGATCCCATAGAAAAATAAAAAATCCTACTTGGTCATTATCCTCTCTATCCTGACTATATATGATCTCAATTGGGAGACCTAGATGTAGAGTGCCGACTCAGGTTGTATGTTTTTTCTCCGTGTTTTTCAACAAATTTTTCTTCCACTGCATTTTAGAAAAAAGAATTGTTAATATTTATGTATAAATTATGTGGTTGATACACCAATTTCTTTGCAACAGGCTGCGTTAGCAAAGGTCTGTTCCAATAGGACCACTCTGATAGTGGCACATCGGCTGTCTACAATCATTCATGCGGATGAAATCATCGTTTTAAATGAAGGCAAAATCATTGAAAGAGGACAGTAAGTGAATTTCTTTAATGTTTTAAATTATTGATAATTACATGTGATAAAACTAGAAATATCATTTTAACCTCCTAACACCGTAGGACGTATATATAGGTCCGACCGCTCGGACACCTCTGTGTCCGCTAACACCGTAGGACGTATATATACGTCCGCATTAGCCGCTTGATTTTGATTATTTTTGGTATTATTTCAGTATTATTTATTAACTTGACGTTTTTTTCATTGAAAATCACAACAAAACAATTTTGTTTTTTTTTTTTTTTCATTTTAATGCAGTTTCTACTACTATTTATAAATGTGCATTGAAAATACACTAATGTACTACCCTTCCAATATCTATAACTTTTTTTTAACTTTTTTTTTTATTTCCGAAAACTGTACATATTTTGGAAGACTTTTAAATTATAATTTATAGTTATAAATATATGAAAACGTAAAAAAAGTGTTGATTTTGTTTATTTCGTATATTAAAAAAAAAAAAAAAAAAAAAAAAATGGCAACATTTTTATTTTTTTCTTCTTTAATTTACGAGATAAACACAATCAAAGTGATATGGTGTAATAGAAAATTTTAAGGTGAATCCGATGATACCAGATTTGTAAAGATTGAACGACTCATGCCTGCACTATGGATTTTATAGTAGTGAGTGATTTTTCAAGGTCAATAACTACGGTCTCAGCGGGTTTTGGCGCGAAAATTTTTGGCGGAAACTACGGTGTTTGGAGGTTAAAAATAAAGCAATAAATGCTGATACGTTAAATTTAAGGCGTTTCATGTTTAAGTCATAAATAATGGTATAATTACAGCATGCATTGTATTTTATAAAAAAATACTTCTACAAAACATAGATTTCACCCCAAATAAAAGTGTAAATCAGACTTTTTCATTAAGTGAGGATATTCGATCCACATTATAAATCTAACTGTTTTACTTTTTATTAAAGTAAAACAAACAATTTGTGTTAAATAATAGTCTATAAAATGTATTTTTATATTATGGACGACATAAAATTTGAGATCTGTAGAAATAGGAAAATAGTTTTTTTAAATTTGTTTTTTGCTTTCTTAAAAATTTAGTTAATACTACTTACAATGTTATTTCCTAGGGGTGTCGATATCTTCTGTAGTAATCAATCGTAGGGCATCATTTCATGAATCTCAATTTTCAACCTATATACACCCTACGTCCCTCATTCTTCTATTTTCATTTATTAAAATGTCATTTATTTAAGAATCATTCATTTTTTTAAATATTTTATTTTTATAAGATAAGATAACTTTTATTTTCCAAAAACAAACATAAATTGTATAGGATAGTGCCTTTGCTACATTAATTAGTTAGGTTTACATTTGTTAAATTATTATTTTATGTTATTTCTTTTTTTTCACAAATTTGTCTGTACAAACATTTTCAGTTTATATGATTTAAAATTTTTAAAAAGATGTTTAAGTAATTACTTTTTTTAAATTTGAGTTTTATCTATCAAAAATGAAATCATTAATATTCATTATTTATATTATAACATTAATATTAATTCTTATGTATTTAAAGTATTTTAGACATTAACTTATTATGTATATTTTTTGTAACTCGAGTCCAACTGCGTAACCCAGTGGTATTTCATTACTACTAATACCATGTCATTGCAGGCACGAAGAATTGATTAACCGCGGCGGTGCGTACGCAGCTATGTGGCAACAGCAATTGGAAAATACTAAAACAGCCGAAGGGGACTCAAATGATGAGAAGACAGCAGAACCCGACGAAAAACCCCCACAAAATCATTATCATGGTCACGGACCGGGTCATGCGGATTTTTAAGATATTTGCGACTTAGTCTCTTCTTAGTAAATTATATTTTGCTTTAAGGGGTCGTCCGTTCAATATGTCACGCAGACAGCAGTCCTCTCCTCGCGTGATTGAGACAGATAGATGTGTTATGTATAGTACTAAGTATGATCATCACTGATTGAAGAAATATTTTTATTATCTCATATATATATATATATATATCTAGATAGAGATAAAGCACATGCAGCAGTGCAAAGGCCTACAAACAAAAAGTATATGAATGAGCTTAAAAAATAAATGAAACTAAATGGAAGTTCCACTATAAATGACAGCCACTAAAAATGGAGATGTCATTTGGAGATTTTAAAAAAAAAATTACGTTACAAAGCTATGAACAAACAGATTCATGACGACCGATTGCCAAACTAACCAAAACTTTCACATCCCAAGGCAGTTGTCATATGACCGACCAAACAACAAAACCACACGCATTCGGGATATGATTTATTGAAGGTAAAGTCGAACTTAAAAGGATTGTATTTTTTTAATGTATATGTACGATCGAGTGCATAATAACCACTCATAAATAGATTCAGAATTTCATGGCGGGTGACAGCTGTGCGCACTCGAACAGCGAAAGTAACAGTCGTGCATCAATGACCCTTGTGGGCGAGTGACTCTTCTTTTTCACTTGAATGTACACATATAGCATTGAAGATGCTCTCAAAATCATTCAAATCAAAGCATCTTGTTGCCCTGAATCAGCAGTTAAAATCATCCTCGTTTAATACTGGTTTTACATCAGTGCTCGGCTGTGCCCAGAGTGACACAAATTACGCAGTGGCACGCTGCCTTATGAGTGCGGTAATCTGTAAGTATCAGAATGCACTCAAACTATAAACTGTTGCCATATTAAAGCACTTCATCTCGGGCAATAAAGTGTTTGGTTTTTACACATTTTGAATGTAGGTTTGGTGATGCATTCATATGAAACATCTAAATAATTAGCAGCATATTATACTGGAGTGCCTTTATTTTCTAGTCTCATTTTAAAATTCCACATTCACATATTATACAAGAAATTTTGCTTAAAAAAAATCTATGAAGTTTGAGGTTAAGATTATGGCATCTCGATAAGATCTTGAGGGTCTTAATTGGATCCCCGCACAGCCTGGCTTGTACATAACGGCACTCTGTAGACAGTGTAAAGGTTTATTTCATAATAATTGAAATTTCATCTTAATTTAAATGTGAAATGTTTTGAGGCAAGCACTTATCTGGTTTAAACTTCAAACTTGACTGATTGGCAGACGACTGTCATAATAGTTTTTTTTTTTTCATAGAAGTGGAAAAAAATATACTTTAATAATAATGAATATACCGTCGTCAATATATTTTACCAAAAACCTCTAAAATGAGGTTAGGTAATTTTACCTATGACAAGTATTTTATGATTATTGCACGAAAATATTTTGTCATTCAAATCACAAAATATTGGGCCTAAATATAAAAATTATGTGATTTACCTAACGAAGTTGTATAAGTTTTTATTTTTATAGCCAAAAAAACGATATCAAATAAAAATCTTACTCTGGTTTGATATCTTTAGTTCACTTAATAAATATGATTTTTTCCTGAACAATAGAATTCCAATATTATAACCCCATTATTTATTTATTCTGAATGCTCTGATTTGTCCATTTGGTTTTTATTTTTAATGCTATTGTGACTGTAAAGTATTGTTTTAGTAATACAAATAATGTATATATTTTTTTTTATTATTTGTATATATTTCTATTTAAAAATGAAATTTAAATGAAAGGCACTTCTAATAGTCAATGAATTGCTTAGCAAACTATTATTATTATTTTTAATGATAAATTTATGCTATGTGCTTTTCATGAGGGTGTTTACGTCCCCCGATGTATTTTTAAATTATAAATTTGTTTTAATTTACATACCTTGAGTTAATTGATGTTATTGTGTGGTAATCTAGTAAATAATATATTTTATGAGCAGATTTGATATTTAGATTCCATTAATTTAGTACAAAAAATGTGGTCCAGCATTTCAGATTCAATTTTAATTTAAGTAATTACTTAAATAGTAAAGTGCGCAGTAATTGATGAATTATAGTTCTGCTATGATTATTTATATATCACAAGGTGTAATGTAATTGAATTCAGAATGAACAAACATTTGAAATAGCTTTCAAATAAAATATTTTATACAGAAATTTGTTTAATTTCATTTAATATTTTTAGGGTTTGTGCCGTACATCATAACTATTTTCGAATCAGCTACTTTCCTATTATGTATATGTCCTCGACAAGCCTTTAGCTCCTAAACCACTTGACTTACAAACTTGAAATAAGTAACATTAATAAACGTAATGATCAGGAGCAGGTGCTTGCTTTTAAGTATAGAAAATATAATTTGCCACCAAATTAGTCATAAGTTAAAATTATTAAAAGTTTAGTTGGTGTTTGACTATTGGTGTGGTTTTAATGTTTTGTCATGGATTTGAAATTGGTGCATTATACTCGTAGTCATACTATTTTTAATGCTTCATTGCTACTATCTACCCTATTCTAGCACAAGAAAGTTTAGCTTAGTAGAGTAGGGTTCAATATAATTATATATAACAAGCTTAAATAACAAGGCAAGAATTTTGGCTTCAACTGCAACAGAATCTGGAGGCTTGTTAAAAGTTTTGCAGAGTCTACATCTTGGAACATTACTAGATAACATCACCCTTCGTATTTCTATGGCACTTAGGCTTGGAACGGTGCTCGTGTGCTGTTTACCTCACACGTGCTGGGATAGTGTGAATGCATATGGTGTTCATGGTCTTTCATGTCAGCAGAGTGTGGGTCGCTAGTCGCCCTATAACGCAATAAATTTACTTATAAAAAAAAACTCTGGCTTCTGTACATATTCCAAGCAGGCTAGAGTCTCCAGGAATTGGAGTCATGGTAAATTTATGACCTGGGATGTCACGTGTGCTCACGCGGTCGCATTGACTCACTCACATTAAAAAAATTGAAAGGAAAAAACATGTATTTTATTATAATATCTCTTTATTTTTTTATGTATTTTTATGTTAATAATGGACATGATATCATTTCCTACATAAAAAATAATGATTATTAAAAAATGGATTAATACAATATCACATCCATTTTAATACTAAATTAATTACCACCATCTCCCCTGGCTCTAGCATAGGCAGCTTTAGCCTAGTTGAGTAGGGCCCAAAATAATTGTATGACTTAGGCCATAGCAATTCTTTAAAAAAAACTAATAATTTGTATTGTTATCTGTAATAAAACCTTAAATTTAAATAATTTTATGTGAAATACAATAAAAATTCATGCAAAAAAATATACTTTTTGTGTTTCCCACAAGTTTGATGTGACATCATGTCCTATGGCTCAAGGTACATACAAAATTAAACACTGTTAATAAGTTCAATACCATGTGGGGCGATGATCTCATGGTATCTGTCACATTGAGCCATGGGGTCACCAGTGATCACGGGTTAGCCCAGGCATTCCATGCGCTTGGATGACCGACATGGTGCTCTTCGTCCGAGCTTATGTACCATAGGTGGAAGTTTGACATATCGGAAAATCAAATAAAATAAGGTTTTTTTTGTTTATCTTTTATTAGCATTTAAGTTTGAATAGAAAAAAATAAAAAAGAGCCAAATGGGAGTCAAACTCCCGCCCAGAGTGTTACATAGACGTTAAAATTACAATTATCCTTCGTTAGTCGGGTAAAAAGTATTTTTTTTTTTTTGTAGTGGTGTATCATAATGAAACAAAGTAAGCAATGGTGTTCGGTAGACTGCACACAAAAAGTGCGAGTCTTCCTTGTTTTGTTTTTTGCTTCTTTTCTGATCTTCACATTGTCTTCGTAGCATTGAACACAAAATCACCTTGCGTTTTTCATAAGACCTGACTTGATCAGTTCATGTTTTAATTTTTTTTGTCTGATTTTTTTCGTTCAGTTTATCAGCCTTTATTTTTCCGGAACTAATAAGGTACTCAAGCAGTTTTTTCCTAAAATCCACTTTGGATACCCGTCTAACAAAAAGTCTTGTGCCGTTAACTCCAAATCGCCGAAATCCACTTCAAAATCCATAAAACATTTTTTTTAAATTGTTATATCTATTTTGTAATACGAAATTATTTAATTTTCTGTACAATATCGTCTATTATTTAAATTACAAACGCGGACGAAACAAAGAAAACAGCACTCCGTTCAACTTTCGCAGACTGACTCACTGATGGTGAGTGGGCGAAAGGGTGGCCGACGCGGTGCCACAGTAACTGTTTATCAAATTTCCTTCACAGGGTGCCGCGATAGTCACAAGTGTTGTATGCAAATATCAACCTAACAAACAAATGTATATAAAGTATGTTTTTATTAAAATTGGTCATTTTTGCCTAGGCGTTGAGGTTTAAAATAAAAACAATTGAATCTACAATTTAGAATAAAGATTTTGTAAGCAACATTTTTTCATTAAATTATTTTAATAACGCCCATTATTTGTGCTTTATTACTTTACTTTATTTAATGTAAATATGTAAATTAAATAAATAAATTCATTCGCATTGTATAAAACGATAGCAAGTCGAGTACTAGCCTTTGTTGTAGATTTGAACTAAGTCAGATGTTTTAAGGTTTTTTTTATAATAAAAAATATGTTATAACCTGTCATATAATATAATGGTATGTAAATTTATTTACTACCAACAAAATGAAAGAATTCCCTTACAATATTAACATTATAAACTAATAAGAAAATTTCGTCGAGGACGACGGACGAAGTGAGCATGTCGAGCAATCTGGCTGCGTTACCACGCACCACTTCCAAACTGTTTAAAGTAGGATCCCGCACCCGGATCCCCTGACTTCTCTCTCAATAATTTGCCAACCTTTTTAGCAAACGTAAACACACTGGGTAACCACTGGCCCAGAGTTTCTACAGCAATCGCTACGAAAGCATAATTTGCTAATATGTTCGCGTATTTGCGTCTCTTAGAAGTGGCGGCTGCACGCGCTGCAATGCTGCGGCCGCCACTTCTAAGAAAAGCGGAAAAGCGGTGTATCTGACAACACTGCTGTAATGTTTTGCAGTTGACTCAAGCCGTGGCTTAATATTATCATTGATCATATAGCAATGCTATTATTAAACGTGTTTAAGTTATTATTTGGCAGACTAATAAAGATTACATTTTTTTATCTATTTAACGAGGTATCTGTAAAGCTGCTAAATATACTGCTAGTAAAGATAATGGGCATAATAATATTATTTCAAAAAAGACTGTTTTTTGTTAAGTATTTGAATTTAACATATCTGAGACCAATGAAAAAAGCATCAAAATTTCACAACAGTAGGTAGGTATGTCCAAATGTCAATTTAGTTCGGAACTATTATTTATTCTGTGATTTCAGCCATAATTTCCAACTACTTAGTAGTACCTAGAGAAGCAAAAAAAAAACAATAAAAAAATAGAAGTTTTTGATATTTATTACTTTAAAGTAATTAAAACATTTTATTTATCGATGTGTGGAAAACTCTGAAAACATTGTGTGTGGAATAACGGTGAGGGTAAACTGAGTCAATTACAGCGGTAACACTGTACTTGTGTCATTTGACAGTTTTAATTATTGAAGGTTAGTTTTAAACCAAATAAATATTGTGATGAAAAAAATAGATGATTCTCTTGAATTCTTAGAGACTTATGTAAATTTGACTTTTGACCCAAGAAGGTAAAATGTATACTAATTAATAGCTATGGTGACATGTTTATCTGCCACTTTTTGTGTTAAAATAACTATTTATGCGTGGGGTAAGAACGCACCAATTTTAGAGTTTGTAAATTTAATTTAATATTGCATCGTACCCTTACATTTTTTAATTAACTTTATCCGCGCTCTAAGAGTGGCATACTTATAAAGAGATCTTGTCTTCAAATCCCTATGGCATAAAGTTAAACTTGTATTATGTGAAAAACGGTCAGGATTTTAGGATTGAATTATGCCACTTAAGATGCTACATTATTAGTCTCTATATGATGTAGATTAAAGTAAGTCTAATCTATAACGGAAACTAATCTTAATATTAATTTGAAATCCGCACTTAAATATCAATATAAAGTTGATTTCGTATATGTGTGAAAGTTGTTGTCAGGCTTCGATCAAAGAATTACCAAGCAAGCACAAGCGTTATCAAAACCATGCTCTAGTAAACTATGCGTAAGTATTTCATAAAATTTCATTTGTAAATATTCCTAAAACATCTTTATTTTATTAAAGTATTATCTTTTATAGTTTAACATAAGTTATTTAGTACGAGAACTCTCGAATAAAATTTTTGTTTCATAGTATTACAGCCAAAACCATTTAACAACGATGGATTCGATGAGCCTTAACTCAGAAATTTCTTGTGTAGCGTCTGACCTGAGTGCATTTTCAAAAACGCTGATAGCGTAGAGGACCACTTAATCCCCGGAAGCACACGGACGTATATATACATCCCGCCGTCCGGGCAGCCGAAAGTCGCCATCGGCACGCGGACGTATATATACGTCAGCATTGCCCGCTTGATTTTCATTATATCTGCTATTATTTCAGTATTATTTATTAACTTGACGTTTGCACCATTGGAATTGCAATGAGCCCATTTTGTTTTATTTTTTTTTCAATTCAATGCAGTGTCTAATACTATTAATAAATTTGTATTGAAAATACTTCCGTCCGCACTTCCGTCCCAATATATCAGCTGCGCCGTCACTTTTTTTTTAACTTTATTTTTTGTTTCGAAAACTACATATTTTGGAAGAGTTATAAATGGTAGTGTATAGTTATAAATATTTGAAAATGTAAAAAAAGTATAATATTTGACAAAATTTGTTAAAATAGTGAAAAATTGGGTGGTCAACAAGAAAAATTTTATAGGAGCACTTTTTTTTTTTTTAAATTTGCGAAAAAAACAAATCAAAGTGGTATTTTATAATAGAGAATTTGATGGTGAATCGTATGATACCAGATTTCAAAAATAAGGTAACTTATATAATTTTGTAAAATTCGTTCACTATTTGCAGAAAATGATGTGATATTTTTTATGAATGGATTTGTCCATAGTTTAATAGCATGTGGTAAGAGCGTAGCTGCCATAGAAATGACTAACCAAAAACGCAGCCCATCGTAAGAAAGTAGAGGGAAAATAGGTACTTACAGATTAAGAGTTTTTGATCCTTATGATGTATGAAAAATGTAGCTTATATACCACTCTCTTTGTTATTTAGAGTGGGATTTCACCATCCAAATACATTTTAGTACAAGCTATGAATACATAAAAATAATGGATTAAAGTACATTTACGGAAAATGTGTATAAAATGAAGAATTGCGGGTAAACATGATGATTTTATAAATGACTCATACAGGTGTATTTAAAATCCCTACTGTCTTTTCAGGTGGGGTTGAGCTACGTCAACTAAACCGGTCTCACAAACAAAGAAAAATATTTTGAAAAAAAAAACATACTAAAGTAATTATACTATAAAAACAAGAATGACTGTGAAGTCCTGTAGCTATCATATAATATTAACTGCTTCTATAAATTGTTTAGTGGTAGTAATTTTTTTAATCAGAACCTGACGTCTGACGGCATCTTCCCTTCAGACTAGTCACACCTGTGATACTATGTAACTTGTGATGCGTTGCTTTATCTCCTATCTTGACTTGCGCTTGCACCTGCACTTTTAGCCCATTTGATGTGTGTTTTGGATGGCCATAGAGGTGACAGTGTGCTAGTTTTTAGGTCTGTCAGATTGAAATAAGAAAAGATACAGTGGTATGACATTCTTTCAAATCATCATAGATTTTAACACCATTTTAGTTTTTTTATGTAATTTTATTAAATTTAATTGTAAATTGACGAAATATCACAATTTATAATAATTATATGTAGCACTGAACATTATTTTAGATGTTTCTATTTGCGGACAAAAATGAGGACGTATTATTTATTAAAGACCAATTAAAATTAATACGAACTTCAGCCGTGCTGTCATGTTTTTGAAATTCAATGTAAATTTTTCATTTTTTATTACTAAAAACTTGTTGATTTCTTATATGCATGTATTGAAGTTAAAACTTTGTTTTTTTTTTCAAACTACTCCGTGTGGTACCTGCCGGACCTCCCTCCTTTTGTTCAACCGCGTTTTTAAGATTAAATCGATTTCTTTTAAATTTAGAATTCTTTTTCTCATAATAGGGAACTATTTTTCCAATATTTTTTTTTAGTATCGATCAACCACCTGAAAGAATAGTAGTGATTTTAAATACAATGCGTATACATGTAAATACATGTAATACATGTAAATACATGTAAATTAGAAATACGAGGGCTGATAAATACACGGAAAGTGTTAATAATTTTTAAAAAATCTTATTTTATTCCTTAAAATTAATATGGTCCCTTTGAAAGTAATCACTGTCGAATATAGTACTCTTCTGCCAGCGTCTTTTCCCATTTTCAAAGCATTTCTCGAATGCACTTTTTGTTATGGCCTTCAGTTCAATTGGAACGAGTTGTCCTTCCGCAATTCAGGTCTTTGTTGTAGACGGCCTCACGCAAAACAGGGTAAAACTTTTAGTTAATACTCCTTGTTGATCGTGCGACCTGGTGGTAGCAATTCGTGGTGTACAATCCCATCGTAATCGGAGAAAATAGTAATGAGAACCTTGACTTTCAACTAAACTTGAAGTGCTTTTTTGGGTCTTGGCTCTTCTGCAATCTACATTGTGATAATTGTACCTCTTTTTCAACGTCATACCCATGATTCATTACCGGTTTTGACCGTTTGAGCAATTCTGGGTCGTCACCAACTTCATCCAACATTTGCTTTTTTGACATTGCTCATTGACATTTGCGATACTGCTTTTGTTGAAGATTTAACAATTTTGCCATGAATTTGGCGGTCACTCGAGACATGCCCAAAATGCTTCTGATAATCGATTCACAAGATCCTTATGAGACACCAACTTTCTCTGCAACCTCTCTAGTATGATTCGGCGATTAGAATGCACAATTTCTTTGATTTTGTGGATGATTGGTCAATGTTCTTGGCCGCCCATCTCTCTCGTCATCTTCACAACCCTCTTCGAAAAGTTAATACCAATCGTAAACGGCTGTTTTCTCTATAAGCGGTCTCTTAACATTCCAACCATGGCACTGCACTTAATATTGTTTTTAAACAAAATTTATACAAATTGTTTTCTCTGTCATTTTCACTCTGGAAAAATCGCCGATCACAATAAAACACATCCTACTAGTTTGTCTATCAAAAACCAACTACACACTCAAAAATAGCCGAAATTTGGCATATTAATTAAAAACATGTGTACCAACCTATGATAAAAAGTTGGTGCTTGCAAGACATATTTAAATTTGAAATTCAAATTTTTCATGTATGTTTTTATGTATACTAAAATATATTACTTAATTATATTAGTAGATATAATGTTTAATAATGTGGAAATACCTGTTCCAATATTTTAAGTACATTTTATAATTCCAAACACTTAACGCATTCAATAATCTCAATAATATTAATTAAAACAACAGTTAATTATTATTAATGGCTTAATTTGGTGTCAAATGAAACTACTATAACAGTTCTTTTAAATGGTTCGATTGTAACAGTACTTAATGACTTTCTCAATTAGAGGGATAAAACTAAAATATTAAATATATTAAGAAACCAAAAAAATAATAAAACATGATTTGACTTTCATACTGTGGTGTCAATCCGGTGTGAAGGCTTGAGCCTCCGACTCACCAGAGTGTGGTCTTATGTTCAGAAGACCATCCTCATGCACCGCTGTGAACACGCACTTGCTCACTTCACAGCATAGAATTTCGCCGATATGCTACTATCGTGAAGATCTATGCTTTCTGGAAAGAACGATGACACGTTCAGAGCAGTGCACCTACCGATTACTCATGCGTTTGCATTGATTCTTCATGCATTCTTTTTAAATTTCCCTTAGGCGCCACCACGATATGATAATTGTGAAAATTACTTCAACTTAAGAACAAAGTGCCTTTTTACTACTTTACAAGAAAGGAAACGATTTCTTTGTGTTTAGAATGGAGTTTATTTATTTATTTGCAAAACAGTAATTACATTCTTTATTTAATCCCGCGCAACATTCTCCCATATCCGCTATTTCCACACACGCAAATGTGCTTAATGAACATTGTGTTTTCAATTTTTAAACATATCGTTGACCTGTCAAATATCAATTTATTTCCAACTATTTTTATCACAATGTTTAGTCTTTAAACAGTTCTCAGGTTTCGAGATGCCTGACCACAAAATTTAGTTAGGACCTCCCAGAATGTTATTTATACGTGCACATCCATGGAAGCATTTATTACATCTCCTGTTCAATTTTAATAATTATTTTAAATTATAACAACCTCGGGTCCCATTGCACGTTTGTCCGGATGGACGCGATCTCAGTACAAGTTTCGTACCACTGAGGTGCAATCAAAGTTCTCCATCTTACATCTAGTAACTACAACCTAGATACATTAATTGAACAATTGGGAATATCTTAAAACACAATACATTACACATTACTATAACTACATAACTATATAATATGGACTTTTCCTACAACGGACTTGCCCATAGTTCTGTCTTCCTGATTTATAATGAACTCCGGTTCAACAACAGTGTCTCACAATGAGTCATCATTGCCTGTCCTCGAACAATTTCAGTTCAAAGCACCCAAGTGAAAGAAAATTTAGTAAAAGACAACTCACTTTCTCCTTGAGTACGATTTCGGGTAACCTTGCTTAATGGTCCATATCTTCCGCTGCCCGATGCTCTTCAACAAATATTTTTTCTTTAGGATTGACGTTGAAGAAGAAGAAATGATAGCTACTTCCTTAAGTGACCTTTTCCGAAAGGTCCTTTCATTCTGCAAGGCCGATCGGTAGTCCTTATTTATGTGTACATAACAAATTAAAGTTACACAGTCCAAATTAAAGTTACACAACAAATTTTACTCCTTTTTTTCAACAATGCTTAAAGCGTACTCGATCAGGCTGTGCAAATGTGCCCTTTCCGTTAAAATCTGAAACAAACACTACCTAATAAGTTGACCGGACACAGAAAGCACGTACGAGTAATCAGAATTTGATCGTAGTTACAAAATAGGTAAATTTGTGGTAATTTATTTTCCTCGTATTTTAAGTCGTTTTAATAAGGACAGTATGTCAGTTTTGTAAAAATTGTTAGTTTGTGTAGCATATTTTCCTCCTATTCTGTTTTGGGCATACTTTTTACGTATATTAATTAACACGTTGCCTAAATGTTAGTAACCTTGGCTCGTAACCTTTCATTTCAACTTGTTTGGCTTTAATAGCCTCTTCTGTTTTTTTTATTTATTATCGTTGAACTTATCAGACGATTTGAATGAACACATGTTAATATCATTCTAGTCTAGGCCTCGTGTGTTTCGGTCATTATAACTGTGATATTATAATTATTAGTTTTATGGCTTTGTTGCTATCCATTTGCCATCATGTCTATACTGCCTCTAGTGGTAATTATATATTTTTATGTTGTGCTTTGTTGATGTTTTTTCTAGTATACTAGTGTGTTTAATTAAATTTGCGAAAGAAGATAAATTATTATAAACAATTGGATATGCGTTTTGGTTTAAATAAAGAACATATTTTTTTTGTTTTAATATTTAGTGCATTAAAATGTGTCATTGATGTGTGATGTCAATATTACTTAGGTGTCTGTCTCTCTACCATAACCTTTCAAATTAGAAATCCCAAATTACCAAAAAAATGAAATAGTAAACAAGTGAGATTTAAAATTTTTCACTATTAAACATCATTTATTTATGTTCAACTCCGGGGCTTCGCCCTGAGCTGGCAGCTAGGCCCTGCAAACAGCTTTAACATACTCCACGCCGATGACACGAAATCGTGTCATTGCTGTATATCACCAGATGTTGTGCGCGAGATATTGTGTCATCATCTTACTGCATTTCCATTAATATTATAATATTAGTGGCAAAATGTGTATACCTAAATTCATGAAAGCCATAAACTAATTATCAATTTTTTTTCATCTCAGTTCGGTTTTGATAGCCATTGGGATTATTTGAGTGAAAGTGGATTTAGCGTAAATAATTCGAGACTCATTGAATTGAGAGAGAGGGGGATGGCTCTTCGGGCCGTCCCCCTCTGCCTAAATTTGATTTTTTGTAAAGGCGCTTTGGCGCCAACAACTCGTGCCTGCGGCTCTATGGAAAACTGGCGTAAACCTAAAAAATTCCCATACAATTCTCCACCTCCTATTTCACCCTCTTAGTGGTTTTTTTTTTAAGTAGCCTCCATACCAAATTTCATCAAAATCATTTTAGCCGTGAAAATGTAACGGACAGACAGACTTTTCCATGTAATGCCGGACGGAAATAGCATTTGACATTCCTAAACTCCACGTATCAAATCAAGACCACAGAAATCAAGAGAAGAAACATCAAATATTATAAAAAAATAAGTAGCACTTCACAATATAGTTTTGCATATGCTATTTGTTTTAAAATAATCATAATGGTTCAAAGTATTCCTGTCTGCTTTATCACACTTTAAATATACTTTTTATTTAGTATGGTAGTAGATCGTGGTAGTCTAGTTAAGTAGTTTGACTATTGACCTGGCGGTTGCGGGTTCGAATCCGCAAATTATACTTGTACCATTTTTAACACTTCATTAATACAATCTGCCTTGATTCTAGCATACGAAAATTTAGCTTATTTGAGAAGGGTTCAAAAAAAATCATAGTGATTTTTTAAATAGAAAAGTGAATGGTCAACATAATTCCTGTTTAAATTTAACTTTAGCTGGTCCGATCAAATTAAGATAATTAAAATAAAAACATTAAATATGAACATGACATATTTGGATTTCTGTGAACCTTTTAAACTTGGTGAAACTGGGTACAGAACGGTACGGTGAGATTATATTACATTATGGTTCCCATCACTAGGCATTTAGGGTTCCAAGGCATTTAGGGCCACTGCAAGACTATCTTCAACCAAACTGATTTAGTTTGGTTGAAGATAAGTCTTGTGTATATAAAGAAACTTGATCGGGTGAGTAAGATCATTACAAATCATTTTCTCGCAAATGTTATGGTCACTAACAGATGATTCTATTGGTTTGGGATATTTTAAAAGTTCATCTTAAGTTAAAAAAAAAATATATATTTTTCAAAATTGTTGTTATTGTACCTAAATTAAAATGTCATCCTATATGTATTTATCTTGTGTTTATGGAATAAAATTATTTGAATTTGATTTAGTCTGGAAAGTTCATCATAAAGATATTGTTGCCGGGTGTAATGTAACATATTGCTTTATGTGAAATCCTAAAAAGTACCAATAGCAATAAGCAAAAAAAATGTTCTGAACCACGGAAAACACCTGACCAAAAAAAACACAATATTTATTATATAAGTTAGTGGTGATCAATACCTATAAAAACTTTTTTTTTTAAATAAGAAAAGGCTTTTTTACTATGTGTGTAACTTTTTCTATTAACAAAATACATATATATTATATTTTCAACAGAAAAATGACAACCGGTCGACATTCAAAAATACCTGGGGAAAGCTTCACAAGCTATTACCATTTTTGTGGCCACAACGCAGTGTATGGCTTCAAATTCAAGTTGTTTTATGTTTCTTGGCATTGATCGCCGGTAGGGCCGTAAACCTGTATGTGCCGATTTATAATAAGTTAATTGGTATGTCATTTTGATTTCTTTTTTCATATATGCACATTAAATATTTGCAAAATTTTCCTAACCTGTCTCGTATCGTCAACGTAACTGTTAAACCCAGGTCTGTTCTTTCTACTGCCAAATACTTTCCGGCACTGTCAAGGTGGAACCCGTGAGATTTGACATTTACGTAATTCGGAGAAAGTTCAAAAACATCTTCTAAGGTTCCTCTACATAAGGGACTTTTTGGGTACAATCCGTGGGTATCACCAAACACATTCATTCTGTGCTCATTGCACATTTATTTTTTATAAGTGGCTTGGGTGAGAAAGATAAAGACATTGATAGGATTTACAACCTTTCAATTACACCTTAAGAATTTACTTGCCCGACATTAACCCTACTGTTGCCAGGACTTAATTTTTTTATCTATATATAAAATAAATTTACTGGGGCGGTTTAACAAGCGTATTTATTCAAGAAATTATTCCTTATTTCGTCAAATAAAAAAAAATACTTTTTACTAAATTATCTAAAAACCAGTAAAATTTCAAAATGACGATACCAGGCATGTTCTTATCGGACCTCAAAATCTTTAAAACCAAAATTTCTTATGAATCAGTAAATTTCTAGTTGCCTACAATGATAACCTAGCATCACGAAGATAACAAAGCAGTTAAAACTGCACTTGACAGCACCATTCTGACAACACGTTTCATATTATAATAATTATACCAGGAATTTGTGGATTAATGATTACGACACAAAGCTTTCTACAGACTTGATTCCTTCCTAAAAATACTCATTAAATAAATATTATAACTCTGGCATTTTTTTACAGTTGACAGCTTATCAGAAAATCCTGTAACCTTTAGATGGGACTATGCCTTAACTTACGTTTCCCTAAAATTTCTCGAAGGCGGCGGAAACGGGAGTATGGGGTTATTGAGCAACTTTAGATCTTTTATATGGATTAAAATACAGCAGTTCACGGTGAGGGAGTTGCAGGTATGATCAAAACATTTTTTTACCAGTTATTAGAAGTTAAAAATAATGGTTCAAAATGTCTTTGAAATAACATTTAAATTATAAATTTTATGCCTAATCTACCGTTGATTGAAAGGTTGAAAGTAAATTTAGAAAAATTGCTTGCCAAATCCTCCAATTTCACATTGATTATATTAACCACTGCGCTGAAATTTAGAAGTTATTTTGACTTAAAAACTAGGGGAATGGAAAAATATTTTGCCACTGTCCTAAAACAATGCATACCAACTGAAAGGCCTAAATTGAGGGTGGTAAAGGCCATGGGTTGAAATGAAGCGTGAAGTAGACTTGAAGATAACGCTTACTACTGAATATACTTTTTCAAACCAAGTTACACATCAAAACAAGAGAAGATAACTCTAAAATTAAATGTGACAAAAATATAAAAGTTCTAATTCGGCAACCACCAAGTGAAACCGGTAGAAAAGACAGTTTCTTAGCTGGATCTATTTACAATGTATTTGTATATATTTGATGAAAAGAAGTTGCTTCTGGCAACGTTGAAATTGAACGTTTCAGGTGTTGTAGTCGCGACAGGTTAAGACAGCTAACCGTCTGGTTTCCGAATTGAAGTAGGAATCTACTGTGAAAATCGGTTAATTTATTTCCCATCTTCAATACTATCCCACTGTTCCGTATTTACATCACAGCTGTTTCAGTTGAAGTGCTGGCAATGCGGTCAGCGCGTTTGAATTGTTCTAACTAATTCTTTGTTCAGAACAATTCTGTTTTAGGAACGTATCACATCCAAGCAGCTCGTCCGCCGCGGCTCATCCGCCTTTCTGGAAATACACGTTAATAGATTGCAGGCATCACTCAGCTGCCGCTACCGCTAAACCGACCGCCAGCTTTTCGCTACTCGTCCGCGGCCACCACCACTGTGTTTGTCAAATCACACATGTTTTTACCTGTTCTATCACATCCAGCGGATGGTCCGCGGATATCGTTGTGCGAATTTAGGGTGGTCTGCTGAGGTCAGTTCTTTCTTCGAAGGCATCCTCAAAGTCTGACGTTGAAGTTTATAATAGAAATCCACCTCAGACCTTCCATCTAGGATGTCAAATCAAGTAAATATTCTCTAAAGAAAATAACTGGTGCATGGTCACGGGTGACGGCAAATTACCTCACCGGTGTGGCCTAGCCGCTGTTGATATAGCACGAAGGGCGGCTTGTCCGCAACGGATTAGCCACTGTGGACGAACCACGCTCAGATATGACACGCGCCTAATAGAAGCGTGTGACTTTTCCAGTCTTTGTGTCTGGATTTTGGAAAATTCTACAGAAAAACTAGAGTGAGAAAGTACTTTAAACATTTGCATGCAAAAGTGTTGTCATGTACTTGCTGGTTCTTGGGTGGTTGTTACTGCCCTTACAGAACCATAATATGTATATAATTACATTAGGAGATAATCATATGTAGCTTCATAATTTGATTAGCTTCTAAAATTTTCTATCCTGTAGGTGGAACTATTCAAACACCTCCATTCCTTGCCTCTCAAGTGGCACCTAAGCCGAAAAACGGGAGAGGTGGTGCGGATTATGGACCGTGGCAGCGACTCCATAGACAATCTGCTGTCCTACATCCTCTTCTTCATCATGCCAACTTTTGTCGACATTGTCATTGCTGTCATCTACTTTGTGACTGCTTTCAACGTTTGGTTTGGACTCATTGTTTTCGTGACCATGTTCCTGTATATATGTAAGAGATTTTTCTATTTAAAAAACAGAATTTCATACATTGATAAAAGTAACAGCAAAAATGTAATTAAGTTTATATCAACATCTAAAGATAAGCGATACGAAATCAAACTACCCCAAGCAAAAAAAAAAGAATAGATCTAGTAATATTGCTATAGGCAATTTATAGTAAAATACTATAGTACTGAAATTAATATAGATATTATATGAAGTTGCAGCAATCCCTATATAAATTGTTTCCTTGATTTTTTTTTTCTTAATATATAGGATGATGTTTTTAGTGGCGTGGTTTTCAAGAAAAGATAAAACGCATATAATTTGATGTTATGGCTAAGAATTTTAAGAATATGTTTTAAAAATGATTTCGGGTAAGTGGCCGCCGCGGCTGACTCGAACAAATTCCAGCCGAGAGGCCCAATTTTCAACCACTTTTTGCAGCAAGTTGGTATGTCAGCAATAACGCGCCGAATATTCTCTTCCAAGGCGTTAATCGTGTCCGGCTTATCTGCGTAGACAAGCGACTTCACATAACCCCATAAAAAATAGTCCAGCGGTGTTAAATCGCACGATCTTGGAGGCCACGCCACTGGCCCACGCTGCGATTTTTACTTTATTTTAGTGATTTTGTGATTTCTTCTAAATTTGCACTATTTGCAAACGTTGTTCAGGAATAAGTCTATTCATTATGAAATGGCAAACCAAACTGAGCATAAATCAAGTGACAGCTGTCAAAAACACCAACTACGAAAACAGTAGTGCCAGATTGAAAACCACGCCTCTAAAAAAAACATCCTATATGTATAAAATATTTTATATTATCAGAAAAACTTCATATTATACCAATGGTAATTACTTAATCTAAACCAGTTAACCATTTAAGTTATATTATTGTTCATGTACTTATTACAAGTGTGAACACTCTTCCTTTTGGAAGTACCAGCTGGCATGGGCAAACTTCTCTTCCTTGCCTACTGGCAGTTTGTTGCTCTGTTTCACGCAGCACCATACCTCACCGCCCCACTTCCGTATTGCGTGCAAAAGAGGGTTTATTGAAAAATAACTAAATAGCAGACGACTCGATCTGCCAGAAAACCTGATTTTTATCAACAAAAATAAATACTGCTATTTATTTACACATGCTTAAAATTGAACAATAATAGTATTGTTTTATTGTTCACCTCGCTTTTACGAAAGATCCGCCTATTGCCCGGGCTAATTTTCAAAAAATGGCCGCTAAATGGGCGCTAAAATGCTTATTTTAGAAAAACTACGAATGCTGGAATATCTTCTATTTCGATAAAGAATGATATTTCTAAATGAAATCAGTTAGAAAGATGTAATAATATATAAATCTAAACATTTATATTTTAAAAAAGAATTACCAGTGTTTGTCAACACGAAAACACACCGTTGACTGGCCCCCCGAACTGCCAAACTTATGACATCATCATATTGAAATATATACATTTTAGAATACTTATGTGATTCACGCGAAAATTTATACAATTTACTTTTTTTCAAATGTTTTTGTATCAAAAAATAAAAAATATTATTTAACATAATTAGCATAATAATCAAGATTATAATTTATTACAATCAAGACTAATTTATTTATTCATAAATTATTTTTTTTGGCAGTTCTACCCAACCCACCTAACTAGTTCAACATTCCCGAATTGAAAATACGAGTAGTATTGAAATCAACGCATTTTTTCTTTTATTTATTATTTATAATGACACCAGAATGTTTACTTGTTTATTTGGTGTTTCACATTATATTGAAATGATAACTGATTTATAATTATGAGTATTTCTTTTAATTTCATCAATATTTTTTATTTATGTATAATGTTTTATTTATTTATTTTTTTAAAGTAAACATACAGAGAGTAATTTTCATACAGAGAAAGAGTAGTTTTCCTCGTGAAAACACTAATAGTCTACGAGGGTTGTGTAAAAGTTTTCAACCTCAACATGAAGATGACATCACTGTCTAATTAGTGGAAATAATTTTTACTTAAAGTAATATTGTACACCGCTTGGCAAACTGAATATGAACTATTAAATAACTCGCAGTTGAACAATAAACGAACAATACAATACAAATTGATTTTATTGAAAGTTATAAATTTATCTGCTTTTCAGTTATGACAGTGATGATAACTGAATGGCGCACGAAATTCCATCGCAGAATGAATTTGGCTGATAATGAGAAGCAAGCGCAGGCGGTCGATTCGCTCCTTAACTACGAGACAGTCAAATATTATGGTACTGAACATTTAGAATGCGCCACGTATAGGGAAGCCATACACAAATTTCAGGTTTGAAAATGTTTCAACAATTTTTATCCTAATCTATAATATTATATCAGAGTATATAATATTATATAATTATGTACTTTTTTTTTTTTCAGAAAGAGGAGTGGGTTGCTTTGACGACTTTGAATATCCTTAACATTGTACAAAACATTATTGTATGCGGAGGTAAATTTTAGAAATTTATGTAATACTTTTGAAAACTACTTTTTCTGTTTTCTGGTTCATCTTTTCTCATTTTTTCTGTCCGACAACTGCCCAAATCACATATGTGCGGAAAACGCCATTGGTTGGTTTTTAATTAATATTAATTAGTTGCCATATCGGGTGTTACGACAAAAATATAGATAAAATAATCTTATAAATTATACATCATTCGAATCCGTTCATCACTATATCACTCATTTAAAAAATAATCGAAAATAAATTGTAAAAAGTAGACTTGCCCATCTCTTAAATTTTGTCGCCTCGAGGAGTGAACGTCAGTTTGGATTAATCCTGGTTTTCTATTTTAATACCGCCCACAAAGGTCTGACGTTGAGGTCCAGGTTAGAAATGTGAGAATAAAGGATGAAAACTCCGAAAGCAATGGTAAAAATATCAATTAAAGTGCTCACGATTGCTGGCTTGATTGTCGTCGACTGCCGGGCGGTCATTCTTCCGCTTGCCTCGCTTCGCCCCGCTCAGGCGCTCGGACGACCTCGGCTATCAGCGGCCAACCCAACACCGCTCAAACTGGAATGAGCGCAAATCGCTGCGTCGGTCGCCGTGATGTGCGTCGAATCTGTAGCCACAGTACTGCTAAACTTTGTCAAAAAGTTACATTTTCAAAATATTTGTCTTTTTTCTACCATTCTTAATTTTTTTATATTTTAAAATTTTACATAATTTAATGAAAAAAAAATAAATAAGTAAAATAATAATTTACAAAAAACAACAATAAAAATGAAATTTGATAGTTTTCATAAATAAGTTATTTAAAAATAATTATTACGGCACAAGTGTTCAAAAACATATGTATTTTTTTTTTAATATTTTGCAACTTGTTTTTTTTTGTATAGTTAGTATTAAAACCATATTCTAAAGAGTTTCATAACCTACCCAATATAATGAAGGTAATTTCTCTAAAATAAGCATTTTAGAAACACTTTGCCTTTGCCAAAAAAATTGTTTAGAACAAAAATATCTTGTTAAAAATATACTGTTCATAAAAGGAAAGGTTCAACAGAAATGAGCTGTCATATTTTAATTTTCGTCAATAATTATGGATAAACACTTTCCACTAAAAATTTAAGCAGTTTTGGAGCTGCCTAAAGAGGTAATTGTTTCAAATAGTGTGTGACATTTCAAGTCATCGGTGCATCGGTTTTTCCGAAATTTCTAAAGAAAAACTACACATGCAGACATCAACTAAAGAAAAAACCAAATAATTTACTGAGAACTCCATGAGTTTTACTGAGAACTCCTGCACAATTAATGTATTTGTTTATTTATTTTTTGCAGGATTATTAGCAGGTTCCCTTCTTTGTATACGAATGGTCACCTACAAGGAGGGTTTGACAGTTGGCAACTACGTGTTATTTGCCAGTTACATTATACAACTTTATGTTCCACTTAATTCGTTTGGACAATATTACAGGTAAGTTTCATTTTCTTTTACTCATAAAGCCGAGGTGTCTTCATAAATTAATCATTCAAATTATATGATATTCAAAGTAGCTGTTTGGGTGTGGTCATAAATCATGCTAAGATTTTCAAATAGGTAACACAAACCTTGGGACTGATAATACTGATAATAGAAAAATAGAGATGGCTTACTATGTGAATGCCAGACGAGCGCGGTTTCAAAGAAAACTCTTGATGAATGATTACGGGTTAAAGTTTTTTGGTGCACTATTTTTGTTTTCATTCAAGCCGCCACCCACACCCAGCATCGATAAAGTTTCCTCCTCTCTCTCTTAGCCATGTTGCAAGTATATTGCTTTCCCTATCTTAGTCATAATAAAATATATAAATTCATATATATATTTATAGCCTAGCGTGAGTGTAATATAATTTATTTAATTGCCTGGAAAATTCGGGTTGTGCGCCAAAACCGCCCGCAGGGCCTAGCTACCAACCCGGGGCAAAGCCTGGGGTTGAACAGCTAGTATATATATATGTATTTAGATGATTCCTTACGTTACAATAGACAAACGCCGTTAGCTAAATTTTCCAAATGTCAATACTGTCAGACTTTTATATAAGGTTAGCTAACGGCGTTTGCCTATTGTAACGTAAGGAATCATCTAAATACGGTATTTCAGCATTACATTATACAATTTTAGTGTATGTTATATATTCCTTGCGATTTATTTAAAATAATTAATAATCTGACTTTATTGTCTCCTTAAACTATTTCAGTAATATTTATTTAATACTTATTCAGTATACCTAATACTTATTTCAGCTGTATGTTTTTTTTTTTATTAATACATTATTATTAACAACATTAAAATTATGTCAGGGCTATTCAAAAATACTTTGTCGATATGGAGAACATGTTTGACCTCTTCAATCAAGCATCAGATCTGAAAAGCGGCCCAAATGATTTAGTCCTGAAAAAGGGAGCTATTGAATTCAAGAATGTCTCCTTCGGTTATACTCCTGAAAGGCTGGTACTGAAGGATGTTACTTTCAATGTTCCATCAGGAAAAACTGTTGCATTGGTATGCTTATTATTATGTATATACTACTTCTTTTAGCACCCTGTTTACCTTTTTAGGAATGTAGGATTTCTTGTTTCCTTGTAATTTTACACTTATTTTTGTATTTCATGTTTTTATTGTGTATGCAATTTTTTTTTCAATTTAATTTATTTTTTCATGAATACAAATGTATTTAGGAAGGACTTTAAATTAAATTATGAAAAATGACCTAATATATAAATAGACATTGAAATGCTATCCAATAAAATAAATAGTAGAAGCAGTAAAAAACCCACAAAACTAATACATCAAATCCTGCAAAAACCAAGAAAGAAATAACAAACACAAACATAAACACAGAGAAAAATAAAAAAAAACAATAATGTAAATGTTTCAAGTAACAACAAGCAGTAAATAAAAATACAAGTCAAAAAAAAATAATAATAAACATCAATTCTGTAAAAAAAGACAAATAAATTATACAAAAATATTTGAGAAAAAATATGTGGCAATTTTTATTAATTAACCAAAGCGCTTTTTCCTAATCTAAATACTTCCTTATACCTTCATACTAATTGCTTAAGCATATAAATTATTTTTATACTTACCTGCCTACATGACCATAATATACAGTCTCTCTGGGTAAATTGGTAGAGATTGCCTTGTAACAATAAGTTCACCCTTTGGTAATGTTTTTTATGTTGCCAAATAATATTCTTATTATTTTATTTTATGATTCCCTTCACGTACTTCAAAAACTTCTCTGGCAGTATCATTCCACATTGGGGATACATAAAGGTAGACTGACCATTAATTAGGGTGTCCGTGGTGCCGCAAAGAATTTTTAACCCCGTTTAGGAGGTTGTAAATCTTCCAGATGTTCCTCGGTCTCCTTTCCTACATCTTCTGTAAGTTTTACTATTCTCATTTAATTCTAAGCTTACAAATCCAGGGTCTATCTAAACACGATGGCCTTAACCTCTGAGTGATTTACATCACAGCTCTTATCACACAAAAAAAAAAAATTTAAATTTAATAATATTTAAACTGCATATTTAAAATGTCCTTTAGGGAGTTAATCTATATCGACAACTAAATCGGTCTCACGGAAAAAACAATAATTTAAAAGAAAACTCATGCTAAATTGTTAAACACTTTGTTTTTCCTCAAAGTGCTTCGCAAACGGCGCTGGAGCAAGGTCATTCCCCAATCTCGTGCCATGTGTTTAACCGCCTTCTCAAACATTAAAACAATTTAATTGAAATTTTTAATTTGTTTTTCTTATAATTGGGAAACATTTTTCCAATATTTTTACTGATTAATGTTTGACTATTGATCTATATCAACCCCCTGAATATAAATACACCCTGTTTAGTGAGTTAGCGGTGCTTGTATCAGTAAATGAAAACATTGTTTGGTTCTCACCTCGTCTTTATAAGTCTTTAAAAGAAAAATTACACACTTGCCAGTTTTACTCGCCACCTCAGATTGTCGCTCCAGTGCATCTCCTGACTTCTTGGTGTTCTGTCAAACTATTCTAAGCATATTGTCTGAGCATATTCTATTACTCATAATTTTTTGGCAAATAGCTTAGACGCAAACTGCATAGAAGCATAAACATTTATAGTATAGAAAAAGCTATCTCGCCAATTCACAGGTGGTGTACTGTTTTGAAAATGTATCTATAAAATAGTCTCAAACATCCATAAATATTTTTGCAGATGACACTTGGTGCGTCATCTGCATCATATTTTAATTGCTAATTTCTTATTAGCATTTGAGCAATCCAAAACCATTATAAAATTAAATATGTTGTTATTCCATTTTAAAATTTACAGCATTATGTATATATATTTTAGGTAGGCCCAAGCGGTGCTGGTAAATCAACAGTGGTGCGTTTATTATTCCGTTTCTACGATGTGACTAGTGGCCTATTGATGGTGGATGAACAGAATGTTAAGAATGTATCGGTCGAGTCCCTCAGGGCTGCTTTGGGTGTTGTACCACAGGACACGGTGCTCTTCAATAATACGGTCAAGTATGTTCGTTTGTAGTTATAATTGTAGGGCACATATTTATTATTAACAAATCAGAAAGGTGTATTAGTGATCGGGGTACAGCATTGTGCCGTTTATCTTCATCCTAAGGCTATCTGGTCATCTGGGTCTGCCTGGATAAATATAGGCCATTTATTAAGATTTTTTATACCCTGAACTAGCCTTGTCCCTTTGATCGTACCGCATTATATACTTCGATTGATTATTTTTTTGGTGCGTCTGAAAGAACAAATTTTATTTGTAAATAAATTAAATTGCAGATAAAATTGATCAAAATATGAAAAAAAAACATACAACACACAGTTAACTATCAGTTATGCCGAATTTGCCTGTAATTAATTAAGCCAAGTGCTAATACAAAAAAGATTTTTTTTTTGACGACTGAAATTAAAATTAATATTAGAGTTAAAAACATATTAGTGCAAGTAGAAACTTTCCAGTTATATTTTTAAGAGCACAATTTAAACAGTTCATTGAACCATATTTTATAATGTTTATTTATATAATGCGTTAAAAAGTAATATTTAATTTGGCGTAAAAGAAAACCTGAATATTTCGTCCCTGAAGGGTCAGAATGGCTCTCGGCCCAGTCTGAACTGTGATAAAAAAAAAAACCTCTCCTTTGTCTACTCTGCTAAGGTTGTTAACAATTATTTAACTACAATATTTTTACAAATTTCTTTTTGAACTTAGTAGTTATAAAAAAAAAATGTTTTCAATGCCTTTATAGGCCATGGTACCACGTACCTGGTAAGCTGGTTGAGTAGGTTTGTCAACAGTCCTAGATGGTGAGAGTATTTTTATTAAACCAGCTCTCACTGGAAATTGATCATTTTACTAACACGCCTTATTCGCATGAATAAATTAATGATATACAGGTATTTTTAAATCTAAGGTACTCCTTTTAGTATGTTAATCTATATATACAATCAACATTAATCAGCAAAAAATATTGGAATAATGTTTCTCAATTAAGAGAAAAACGACTTCAAAATCAAATAGAAATTCGATTTAATATTTCAGAGCGCGGTTAAAAGCATGGCGCGAGGCCGGTAGTGACCCCGAGTTGGCGGCTCGCGCAGCACATTGAAGGAACTTCCTAAAAGGAGTGCCCTGAATTTAAAATTACTGTACTAAAAACAGTCTATCTAAGTAATAAAGAAATATATTTTTTTATAATTTGTCAAAAATAGATGGCTAATTATCGAATGAGATGGATTATGAGCTAACTATCTAATAAGATGGATAACAGTATTGAATGCCTGATCTAATGCTAATCTGAGTTTCCAAACTCTTTGTTTACTCTCCTTGCAGATACAATATTCAATATGGAAAAAAAGAAGCTCCCTTAGCAGATGTTGTGGCCGCGGCGAAGAATGCTGATATTCATGAACGTATCTTATCATTTCCGAATGCGTACGAGACACAGGTTAAAGACATGATATTTTTTTTAATAAACTCAAATGTATTTTGTAGAAATACATTTCATTTGTCAGTTTTATTTTAACGGTGCTTGAAATGCTCAAAAGGCATCATAATATTTTCAAAATAAATTCTCCATACCAACAACGGACTTAATCAATACTGTATTCTTAGTATAAGTGATTACTATCACTGTTGCTGTTATGTACTAAATTTTATATTAAATTCATGTCATATTGTCTTTGGCGGGCTCCAATTCTTCATACTTTCCCTTCCACTGTCTTAAATGTCGCTTTGCTTCTAAAGTTACTCATTCAGATATTATTTCTTTAACAGCATTTATATTGTAAGTTACTTCTTAAGGCTATCTGACCAATTCATTGGGGAAAAGGTCTGTGTGATATCTACCTTATGACCATTTTCTTCTAAGATTTTGTCTTGAACAAATAAGTTTTGTACCTTTATGTATAAAATCAGTCAATACATATTTTTCTGAGAATGTTATATTGTTTTCTACAACTAATCTAACATTCATGTTTATTTTTAGTTGGATTAAACTTTTTTTATGATAAGATGCATTGTTGATTACCAGGACAGATTTCGGCTTTAGGTAAGGTAGAAGATTTTCCTTTATCCATTTTTAATTAGTAGAAGTCATCTCAATGTATCTTTGTGATTTGTAAATGGCTCTTTCTTCACACGCGTAAACGACAATCTCGTGCAAACCACGATTTGTTTCTGCATCGGTTTTCTTTGTTCATAAATGTCAGATTTAATCATATTTTCCACAATATAATTATATCTCTGCTTAATATGACCAACACTTGCTTTTATTTAGGTAGGCGAGCGCGGTCTGCGCCTAAGTGGTGGGGAAAAGCAGAGAATAGCCATTGCAAGGACGCTCCTCAAAGACCCGGCTATAGTTCTTCTCGACGAAGCCACCTCTGCACTCGACACGCATACAGAGAGAAATATACAGGTGTGTAAGAGACAAATATAGTTATTAGCTTTGACTAGCGCATAGAAGCCCTTGTGAGCACAGTTCCGACAGCATTGTCATCTTCATGATGCAATACTATTAATTATCAGATATAATACCTTGTAAAACCTCTAATTTTATGGTTTATTATGGATGTATCCTGATTATCAATTACAATAATTGTAGATGAAATAATCAATCATTTTCTCTGAATGCCCGGTGGACACTCCAATATAGATTTAGAGCCATTATCTCAATTATTGTTGATTCTGAAAAATTTTTATTACTAATTTACTTTCACACATCTAATAAAATAATATTTATCCCTTCAAATTGAATCTATCAACTCAATTCAATTTTTTATCAATTCTAATCTATCTATTTAAACTATACTACCCTCATGCTCGATCGATATTATTGATTAAACAGGATTTCCCAAGACCATTCCTGAAGACTTAAGAGGGTAGTTTGTGTTACCTATTATGAGTAAGAAATTATATAAAAAAATGTGAGAAAAAAATATACTTTTTTAACAAATGGTGTAAATTTGGCCGGCAAGCGAATTCCGCTCCGTGCGGATTGATAATGTTACCTTGCACTGTTACTGGCGTGCGGCGACAGCTACAACTGAGCGCTCACAACAAAGAAGTTATTACAAAATCCATTAAATATTATCATGTAAAGTTTAAACTTTTTTTTCTCAGAAACCATGATCAATTTTTTATGCTGTCTTCACCATTAATACTAGAATAGAGTAATCTAAAAACCACTATATAACCAATGGTAATGTGTAGTTTTTCCACATAATTGCACCATTTCTTATATTTATATTATAATCGATTAATCTTTAATACATCGAAGGTAAATTGTACCATACTATAGTATAAAAATATAGGCCATCCTTGTTACTTTTAAAACATATACTTTCCTAATAATATGAGACTGCTGATAAGATTGTTGAAAAATTGTTTATTGATTTGGCAGGCAGCGCTATTGAAGGTCTGTGCTAACAGGACGACACTAATAGTTGCGCATCGATTATCCACAATTATTCATGCCGATGAGATCCTAGTTATGAAAGATGGCACCATCATTGAGAGAGGACGGTAAGATTCATATTTAATTTGTAGGTATTCCATATCCGTGAACCTTTTTTCTGCCTAAATGCTTCCACTGGTAAATTGACAACAGCGCATGCGCTTTCTTATAACTATTGAATATATTTAAGCTTTAAATATGTTAATAAGCTAATAGGAAAATAATAATTAATAAAAAGTTGTTTTTGATAATCTACGCAGTGTAATGCAAATGTCTTTGCTATCAGAACCATCGCCCAGATGTCATACCGCAATGAAAATGTTTAATCATTATAATTATCAACTTTTACAGACATGATAAATTAATAACCCAACATGGAGTCTACGCTGAAATGTGGCAGCAACAATTGGAAAACACAAACTCATCCATAAGCGATTGTAAAGAGGACTCGTCATCCGAAAAGTCATCAATGCAACATCACCATCGCACTCTAACGTGGCCATTATCACGAAAATATCATTTTAGCTGATGATAACTAAATTAAAAAAATATTTCATTATTATTACAAATTGACTGGCTTACCAAAGCAAACGTTTCTCAAATATACTTCTAAAACTCTCGTTTCATATCTGCATATGAAAATGGTAGACATGATAATTTATAAATTAAACTTTTATTCGCTAAAAAAGCTTAACCTATTTAAAATAGTTTACTATATATAAATACTCAACTTTTTGTGAAAAATTCACTTTAAGTTATTTTAGCTTAGCAATGTTTGTTGCATTTCTTGTAAGTAATATGGGGACCAGATGATGAGATGTCTCAAGAGTAATTACAGAATAACTAAGATAAATTATGTGTCAGCAGGTGTTTAATGTTTGGTAGAATTGATTATCCAAATATATAATAAATAAATATACCGTAGGCAAAAACTTTTTTTTTTTATATAGAAAGAAAACCAGAAGTGAATTATTTACTAACCAACTAATTACATATTACATTTTTCTAAACTATATTTTCATCACTTTTGAAAATTAAGTAATAAATAATTTCGACTCTTGCTCTTTTGCAAATCATTGTTTAGACAATGCAGTATAAGTTATGAAAAATGGATATTTTATATTTTAAAAAATTAAAATCGGCACTTATTAATGAAATCAATCATCAGCTTATATTCTAGAAATATATATTTATTGTAATCTTCTGTCTCGTAAATGTTGAATATTTTTTTTATAGAATATTGAAACTGTTAATTTCCTACGTTATAAACCGTTGTTTGGGTGGATTGCTAAATAAATAAAAAAAATAAAGTCGTAGTTGTAACTTTATACACAAAAATAGATTAAGGCAAATATTACCAAGTATTATTACAAATAACGAAGGCCGAAGCATTGGATGCTCAGAAATATTATTTCTTAGCTTGATATTCCAAATTTTATATTTTTTCAACATAACACATGTTACGCTAATGATGTCTTTTGTATAGGATTTACCTACTTAATAAATTTTGCATTTATTATATATGTTTGTGTATATTGATTATTATTGTTACATTTTGATATTATTTTCTTAATTTTGTTGATAGTGATATCATTCGATATAAGCTGTAAAGTAAAATATTTATTAATTACGCACTTACACATATTATAATTAAATAAATACGCAAAAGCCAGTGAGATAGTAAAAATCCACTCTACCTGTATGTTATTGGTTTTGTTACAATGTATGTATATGATTTGTTTTATAAATTGTGTAAGTTCTATTATTATCATTGAAATTATATTATTAGAATAGAACATTTAAAAAAAAAAATTAAAAATATCGGAGTAACATCTAACATGATACTCGCCCATTAGGTCCGTCTATAATGAGATGGAATGTAGCGTACTGATAATAATATAGACTGTTAAGAAGTTTTTAAGAGATGTTTTAGATGTTGGAACATACACCTTTGTTCCAAAAAAATTGAAAAACCTTTTCGTTTCGATTTTTTTCAATTTTTAAATATTCTTTTAAATATTTTATATTTTTAAATTAAATAAATATCACACCATGTTAAAAGCATTTTAATCGTCTTTATAATTAGATATTTATTAGCTTTAAATTTATTTAAATTTAAGAAAGATATGGAAGGCTGGCTTGAAAAATAATTTTATTCAAATTAATTTTACTAAGTTTTCTTAAGGTTAATAAACATTTTTCTTAAATTAGTATTTGGTGACCCCTCTCCTTGTCCAGATTTCAGCTCTAATTCTCTTCTTCATCGATATGCTGAGCTTCACAATAGTATCTTCAGCAATATTTTCCCACTCTTCTCACAACGCAACCATCAGCTCCAGGATCGAATGTGGTACTACATTAATTTCATCCTCTCAAGCGAATTGAAGTCTTGCTCGGCGAAGCGCTGCAGTCAATGTTGGCCCTGTGGTTGACCAGATTTGCTTCTTGTAGCCTTCGTCCGACCGTATTGGCGCTTACAGCCACTCCACAAGTACCACGGATTCGCTGTAGCACCTCAACCACGTTAAGATTGCGTTTTCACAACAATGTAGTCACGATGATGCGGTCATCCCTCTGAAATACATCTTGGTTTACCTGAACCGGGCAGCCTCTCAAAAGCACCAGTCTGAAAGTATCTTTGGTAGACCCAATGAACCGATGACAGGCTCATGCGGAGTACAGCAGCCACATAAAGCTGACTGTGCCCATGCTGCAGCAATGCCACAGTTTGAGCCGCTTGCTCCAACTTGGTATTCAATATTCAATATTGAATAGCATAGGTTAAGTCAAATATTGCCATTTTTATAAAAAAAACTGTCAAATGTAAACTGAGTTGACACGCCAAAGATACATGGCGATTTTTTTTTTTAAATATAATACTACTTTCTTTAATATTCAAATTAATCTACATACGTAAATATGAAAAGAGTAAGAAAGTATGCATTTAGAAAAGAAGTAATTGAACAATAAATGTATATAATATACTTGCATGATATAGGTAAAAACAGAAAGTACAATTAAAATAATAGAAAACTGATATCTAAAATATAAAATAATATGTCGATATAACGTATTTTAATGGTACTCAATACACAAATATTTGTGCCCTGGAATTGTTGAGTTAGGTCATATATTTCAGTTTTTCTCGAAAGCTTCAATCGCACAAAATATTCATTTTTCTGACATGTTAAATTTTCGAGTTAGAACTTAGGGATGGAAAGACTAAGTATTGATAATCTGACTTACGCTATAGTTTTCCTGTAATCTTTACCAATTTCTACATTTACCTATTTTTACATACATAGGTAAGGGAGGACATCAAACCACAACTTTGTATGACCAACCGTTTAGAACAGGGTTTTCCAAAATGGTAGATATCGAGACCCTTGGGGTCGAAATTGATTTTCCAGGGGTCAACATAAACGAAAACTGATTTTGGGTATCGACAAGGTCTAAAAATCGACCCCTATTAATTAACACAAGTTCTTATTTGAAACCTTTAAGATACTCAAAAAAAGATAAGTTGTGTTACGTGTACCAACTTGTTATAAGAATGACTAATATTTTAGTAGGAAGTATCATTGTTGTACTTTTAAAAATCTCGGCAAGTCGATAAGCGTGGAGAAGTTCGTACAAGATGAAAAACTCGGAAAGTCAATGAGCTTGCAAAAGTTCGTGCAAGATAAGTATTTTTACGTCATTTGTATTAATAATTATTAATTACACTTGATATTTACTGAATTTTATGTCAATTTAGATTGTTAAATTTTGATAGAAAATTATGTCGTTTTATCACTTAACCAACCACAAAGTTTTTAAATTGGTAAGTATTTTGTATCAATAGGAAAAAAACTTAGAGATCAAAAGCTAAAGAGCTAGAGAGCTAAAATAATTTGGCTATGGTATCAGTTCATTTTGGAAAAGGGGTCTCTTGCCCAAAATAGTTTGGGAATTCCTGGTTTAGAAGATACAGGCCTCGGACAGACAGTCAAGTACAAGGCTTCCTGTTTTTAACCATTTTGGGCCGGATCCTGAGGAATGTGGAAAAACAAAGTGAAAGTTAGTTCATTTCGAATCTTGAGCTAGAATTTCACAAAATAACTCCTTCATATCAATAAAAACTTTTTTGATGTGAGAGTTTTCATATATTTGTTCTTATGATTCTGATTAATTTTTCATTTAAGAGTTGGAACATAGCCCACAAACTATATGTATGCAACTCAGTTAAAGTACCACACAAATGAAAACACATGAATTGAAGGTAGGTTAGCGAAACAAAGTATTTTTTAATGCTTCACCGTCTCCATCTCCCCTGCACAACCAAATTTAGCTTAATCGAGATGGGCCCAAAATAATCCAGGTATGTGTTTTTGGTCATATCAATTATTTTCATTAAAAAAAATGCCAGTGTGCACAAATGCTATTTTAATTAAATTATCTTGAGTTATGATTTATGTTATGTTTTTATTTTAAACCATCGATACTTACTAAAAAGTTGAACTTGGTGAAATTACATACTGTTTAGGTGAAATAAAAGCTAATTAAATACAATATAACAGTGTGGTGGCACAATGATATGAATGCCTGCTTCTGATACTCGTTTTTGTATGTACACGTGCTTTTCATTGGTGATTCCAGTATTTTATCCAGAAGGAACAGGGCTGACAAAAAAAAACTGCTTTAATCCAATAGAGTACCGTGCCAATCCCATGTGGGTAGGTAATCTATTGTGGGGTGGTAGGAATGAGGGGTGAAACCCCCTAGCGCCGTAGACATTATTTTTTTTGCCTTTATGTAATTGTTATGCATATAAAACCCATGACTTTGGATTGCCATACCCATCCATTTGCGTACTTATTTTTTTACACGCGGCATTAAAAGTAACGCATGAAAAAGAAGCAAAATTCGGTATAAGTAGAAAAGTTAATTCGCATCTTAAAATCTATTTCGAATGTTGTCCCATTGCACTATGTTCAAAAACGCGTTGAACTATTCAGCAAAGAAGTTAAAACTAGAGGGGTGAGTGTGACTAACCTAACTACCTAATAAACCATTTAGTAATAACAACATAATATAGTATGCTTTAAACGTATTTTTTTTAACACGTTTGTACTTTGGAAATATCATTTACGTTGATATTAGCAAAAACAATGATTAATTTCATGGAAATTAGCTTTCAAATGTCGTGTCGATGTTTTTACCGTTGACAGTTCGTTTAACTTCGTCGCTGTGCTGAAACAGCTGGTTCTGTCAGACGTCTAATATCTAATATCAAACCTCTGTTTTCTTATTTTACAGAATGCATGCTATTTTCAGATTTTATGCGATTTCTTATTCCATATGACTATTTCTTTGAGCTTAAACGTGATTAGTTAAATCTTCATTATTTTTTTATTATTTATTTATTTAAATCTTAAAGCCCGGATCAGACGATGTTAGTGTTTATTTCTGTGATTAACCGCTTTCGTGATTTTTTTTTTGCCACTGTACGTACTTATTAGGGCCACTAAAAAACTAAAATATCCTAGTGTACGCTGCAAAAATTGCAAACAATCCTGTGGTTGGTTGAGAGGTGACCGAAAGCTTTAGAATCACAGATATCAAAAGCATGGATGAGCAACTTACGTATCGGACCAAGTAATAAGCTAAGTATCAAAACAAACCTCGTCATTAAAACGCGATGTTGTCTGTAGAGGGGAACGCTTTCCGATCAATCACGACCTGCGATCACTCTCACGAAACTCATAATCCAAGCTTTCTAATCAACGATCTTTTAAAAGATCGTTGTTTCTAATACCAACATTTTTAATAAAACCAACCAATCAATCTATCCTCCTCAATTATTCTTTTAAGGTTTTTTAAATTATTATTTTGCGAAAGGCTGATTCCGTACCATACATACCTTCTCTGAATATACTGGCTAATGATTATTTATATCTACTGGGTTACAATAAATCTAAATTTTCTTAGCGACCATTATAATAGTATCTTCTTTGTGTCACTTTTTCTTAGGTAAGTATTTTTTTTTACAATGTAATTAAATGTTTTTTGTTTTAATATTTATATGCTAAGCAAATTACATTTTTTGTCGCAACTAAATTAATGGTGTATTATACGAATTAAATACTTTGTTTTTCAGCGTATGGGTAATTAAAAGCATGTATTCCTATTTGCTCTTAATACAATAAAGAATCAGGTACACTGTTTACTTTAAACCAATATTTTTTAATAAAGAACCAGGTACGCTGTCGGCTGTCGTTAATTTTTTAACTATTATTTTTTAACTTTATTATTTAAAATACAACTACTTATCAGTTCAGCGTAGAATAAAAATTGTAACTTACTATACTATATTATATATTACTTACTATACCATATTATATATTACTTACTATACTATATTAAGTAATATGTATAGTATATATACTATTGTAATACTATAGTTTATAGTTATTAACTTTTCTTGTTATATATATTAAATTGTTATAATTAGTTCTAAATGTTTATGTTTTAATTAGTAGCGTTCGAATGAAAATAACTATAATACTGAATTCAAGATACCCTGAACTTCAATGTTCAAAAAAATACAGTATTTGAAACTCAAAATAAATTAATAACTAAAATACAGTTCGAGGTTTATGCAAGTTGAGATTCATTTTGATACTACTTGCAATTCTCTTAATTTCTATTTATCAACGTGTATTTTTGTATTGATTTTATACATTTAAATTGTTTATCAATTTTGTTAGGTTTTTGTTAGTGTACTCGATAGTCGCGCCTTTAGACCACCCCATGTGTAATAAATAGTAAAGTAAGCTTTGAACTCACGCGTGCAAAAGTGCCAATGACCATATAATACAACAGCGTCGACTCACATACTTTGTTAAAATTAGGTACATTTTTTTTTTGTTTAAACTGTGGGTCCATTATTAGAGCAGCGGGTGCACTTGTGTTATGACCGAAGATTGATATACGAGCATTACCCGGGCCCCGGGGCTTCAAGAAGATATGCAAAAACAATGCCTAATGAGGACGATCCTTTATAATCGTATTAGAATGTATTAGAATGGTAATAGATTCCAACAGGATTTTTTGACATAAAAAAGCGGGGCTGGAGCAAGCGGGGCCAAGTTCACGCTCGTGATTGATATCATTAGTTCGAGAAAAACGATAAAGATTTGATCTTAGTCGATACTTTGAGACTGGTGCCTTGCCACACGTCCACCACTCGACAAGTAGGCGCCTTTCGCTAGCGGGCGGAAATTATTTGAACTGAATTTAGTCGCAGATGAAACTCGTCGTAGGTAGGAGGTCCGGTTGCCTCTTTTTTTACTTACTGTCTATTGTATTGAAATTGCGCGCTTTCCGATTGCAGTTATGCCGGCACCGTGTGTGCGTTATCGAACTGCATAACTAATAGATAACACCCGCTCGATTTCTGATTGTTTATCGTATAAGCAGTTGTAGGAAATGAGCTCTTCCTACTTAATAATGTGTCACAAAGCACCAACAAACGATTTGACATCTCCCGCCAGCATTGTTTGAGGAAGTTGTAGTCAAGCCGAATTAGCGAAGCTTTATTGAAAGATTATCGCCAGTGTCATGTAAAGAGTGTTGTGTTTTTAAATTTGTGGAAGTGATAAGTGATAATATTATCAAGATGGCGGATCTTGAGGCGGTCTTGGCTGATGTCAGTTATCTCATGGCCATGGAGAAGTCGAAATGTACTCCGGCAGCCAGGGCCAGCAAAAAGATTATCCTGCCAGATCCCAGGTAAAGCTGTTCTTCTAAACCTTCATTTCACTTCAAGTTAACAGCAGTAGTTTTATGGCCAATTGTCTTAATGTTTGACCGCAATTTGCTTACGCCTCTGTAATATGTACCTGATCAATTATTTGTGATTATCCTAATTACTAATCAAGCATTAGTTTAAATTGTTGGTGAGTAAACCCGATTTTAGTTCGATCCAAGTAGGGCACATCGGTGCCTTTTGTAATAATTATTTCATCGTCGTTTTACTATTTACGACAGATAAGTATTTGCGTCAAATTGAGGAATTCATTTCTAAAATAATAATTTGAATTGACTATGATTAAAATGTCATCTAATTAGGAAAATTCCGCAATTCTAATAGCAGTGATATAATACTAATAATGTATGATAATAGTTGGCCTAAACCGTAAATAAAATAGGTACCTGTGTCAAATTGAAGAATTAATTTTTAAAAGAATATTTTTAATTGACTGTTGTATGTACTGTGTAAATTGTTGGTTTCTCCAATAAAGATAAATAAATAAAATAATATCACCTAATTAGGTAAATTCTAAGAGCAGTGATATAATACTAATGTATTATGGTAATTGGCCTAAACCGTATATAAAAATATTTTCCAAACTGTAGTTATAAATAGTTACCAACACGTTTACTTATATATACTAAACTTAAAAGAAGATCGGTATTTTAGGTACAACACAACAATGACTAAATTTTAATTTGGTATATTTTTATTATTATTTTATAGGTGGGCAGTTTTACAGCTGATAAACCTGTATCTTAGATTAAGTTTTTATCTACGTAAACATTTTTTGAACTGATTAACAATATAAATATAATATAACTATAAATTTGTAAGTAGTTTTATATTGTTCCGACCTGATTCAATATCCCAAATTCCTCAGTGCTAATTACTGTGTACTTAACCGGGCATACTTTCACCTCCTTCTATCCAAATCCTTATACATGTGTATGCATCCACTTCCGCCTTAAACCCCATGACTGTTCGCGGAGGTCGGTCATCATTCTTGGCTGAGTGCGGTTTGTAAAGTATAAAGGTTTACTCATGATTTTATATATATTATTTTATTTCATACTTTTTTTATATTTCTACAGATACAAAAATTAATAAAATTTCAAATATAACAACGTTTTAGGAGTCTACATTTTTTTCCTGCCTTCAAATCCTAAGCTACGGATACTACTTAGTTAGGTATAGTGAAATAACATCTTTGCTAAACTTTAAACACAATAAATTAGAATTAACCAAATGTTTGCACTCTAAGTCCACTGTATCAAACATAAGGAAACATTTGGTTGAAACAATCATACTGTTACTTATTATTATTGTATTTGTTTTTATTATTTTGTATCAAGGATTATTGTTTGAAGAATATAAAAATATTTCTATGTTGGACAGCAATTATATTAGGCTAAGAGTCATGGGACATTGGTAAGCATTATAAAGTACTGATAAAAAAGCATGTATAAGTGTTGTTACAGCGATGAATGCACATCACAACGGTGAAAGTCTTACAACTATTTTAGACTGCATCAATGCCTCAATGATTGCGTCAATGTTGCGACTTGCTCACATACTCCACTAGGTGCTAAGACAGCACACACTCATTCCGGCAATGGCACTGCTCAAAAAGCTGTGCCCAAATATCGACGTGTTCTATACCCCACTCTCATTAATTAGGTTACACCTGCAGGGTTCGGAGTCAGGCAAAAGGGTAGTTGTAAATGGGTAACCTGTAACAAATCCTATAAAAAAATAAAGGCTGGACTATAAAATATATCACATATTGACTTATTGAATATTTGATTTTATATGCCGTTTCGGATTGGGAGGTGCTTGTCTTACAGTACTTAACCCCTCGATGAAGTGCCAAAAAGCTGTGCATAGGACTGTAAGGTGATGTTGTAGCCGGACGTGGGTGCCCAGTTTGATAATCCAATTATCTTTTTCGCTGATAGAAATTGGTAGAATGCGGTACAAAGGCAATTGTTGGTTTTCTTTCCAAATTAAGGCCATTTTCATGGTGCGACTTAACACCTGGACAAAATGTGTCATGACAAGAGCATTTATTCCAGAGAACAAGCTTGCCTGGGTCTCGAAGTGTGTGCTGGAATGCCTTTTTGTAAAACTTGAGCTATTCTGAATACCAGTTGTGCGCAATTATTTTCCAATTGAGATCATGTGAAAAATAGAGTTTACAGTGGTTTAATTGTTTTGCACTAGGTAACCCGCAGCTGGAACTATAACTTTTTGGTCAAAGTCTGCTTTATTTAAAGCTACTAAAATATGCTCATCGACCATAGTCCGGCCAGTGTTTTAACATAACTGGACCTCCCGTTAGGAATTCAACGTTTTGGAATTTGTGTTGAAATCCAGGTGGTTAACAGTCTTTGGGTATCCAGAAAGCATTTGAAAAAAAAAGAGATGGGCTACGCAAATATAAAAATCTTACAATCAAGCTTTCGGTTTAGCGTTAGCGCAAGTTGTGATAAATTATTGTATTCGCTGCAATTTCATAAAGTAGAAAATTCTTTTTCACTGCCGCTTTTGTAATTCTAACAATGTCAAGTTTTATTTTTTTAAGAGCTATTCAAGGCACTAAAAATGGTTTTTAATTTTATTGCTGAATTTTCTTGCACGAGCCGTTTGCAAGACCTTAGCAGGAATGCTAAATAACCTGTTGTGTCAGCCAGTACCAAAATTTAGGCACCCATTGTTATACCTATGAACATATTCAATATTTCTAGCAGATTGACTCGATTAATGTTTATATTAAATACATACTTATTAGAAAATACTTCACACTTACTTATGTACCATAAACCATTCACCATAAACCATTCACCCAAATCCAAGCACATTACCATCAATAAATTCTAACCTAGTATAATTTTATTTCAATATTTATGAATATTAAGAAAGATAACAAGGATGATATCATAATGCTAGGTACCTTCTTTGCTATAAGTCTGAAATCCATAATTCATTTCATATTCTAAAAAGTACACTGGAAAAAAAATATGCCTAAAATAAAACCAATTTATATTTTTTTACAATTTTTAACATTTAAAAGAAACATCTGACAAACCTAGGTCATACATGATCATGTTGGGCCCCAATCAACTAAACTAAGGTTGCTTGTCATAGAGTCAAACGAGGTGCTGATGAAAAAGTGTTAAAAATAGTATGACTACATTGTGCCGATTAGAATACACTACCGCTGGGTCAACAGACAAGCACTTTACCAATCTGCTTACTGCGATCCAATCATTGTATTATATTTTCACACAAGTGTTTAATTATTTATATTACAGTAGCTAGGTTCCCACTGGCGAAGCTGGGGAAGGGGAATTTTAATTATTTTAAAAGGTTTAAATAAAACATATTGTGATATTGTAATAAATTATACAATAAAATAGATTTATGGCTCAACATTGCGTAGTCGGCTGATACGAAGCGGTAACCGATAGAAATCACAGCGTTCTTCGAACTATCGCAATAATAAACCAGACGATTAGAACATGTTGAGAATCGTTTATTATTATTATTATTATTGTTTTTTAACGACACTTTTGTGATTTAATTTTTCGTCTACTGTTTATATGAATATGATTTATTAGCGTTCCGTCCGGAAATCGGACGCCATTGCTGACGTCACGAATACAAAACCATAGAGATAACGGAGCAGGCCGCGCCAAAGCGATCTATCCTACATACATAATATTTACTCACCCAGGTTTATCTCTGAAACCTGAAACTACTAAACCTACATACTTAGTTGTTGCCAGCCAGACGCTAAAAGCCTAGCTACACACTCGATGCCAGGATACTTTTATTAACTAATAACATTTTACATTCATGACCTTTTTGGAAAAAAGCAAAATTGATTGTTGCAAGTCCACCTTTTTTGGAAAATGCCTTCTCAAAAATTAAATTTCGCCATTTTGTGTACTTATATTGTTTCATTACATGAAGAGTTACTCTTTCCGCAAAATATAAATTGAACATTTTCTGTTGTGCATGAGCCAAAGAACAAAAACAGTTATCACAGGTTTTTAAACACACACATGGACAACAATGACAACATAATATGCAAATGTGGGTTGCCTTAGGAAAGTATTTAAAACTTCACTCGCAAGTTATGACATTTACTAATGTTTTTCGTATTTTTTTTAAAAATTCAAAACTATGGGCACCAAAGCCTATGTTATTGGCATCGATTTCCAATTTAGATACAACCGCGTCATATAATGAAAATCATTTTCGTCTTAGATTGACTTTTGTTAGACTACTAATCAAAAAGCTAAGTCGAAATATAGAAATCGTATGCGGTTACAAAGACCGTATTGTCAGCAATCCACTGATATTAATGAAACTCCAAGAGCCAGTAAAGCCGTGATTGAATCCAAGAAAATGCGCTGGTCAACAACTGGAAAAGATGTATCTGCCCTCATCCCTCGGCTGTGCATCCCGACACAGTCACACCCAATTTTATTTTTTATTTACTGCCTTGCGTGTTTTTTCATAATAGGTACGTATTCCATATTTTTCATTTATTAAAGAGGTATGTTTCAGTGATTTAAAAAAAAAAATTATTTTTATTTCAAAATAACGGAGAGTTTTAACAAAACAAGCAATAAAACAGTCTCAAATAATCTTTTTTGAAATGTTCGGTTAAATTATATAACTTTCATTAATTACCATTTTGAAACTACGTATTTCGTTAACGACTCTTGAACTAAATAAATGATAAGCATTGATACGGGTTTGTGCATAGGCACGTTGGATTATTTGTCATCCAATATTACGGCATTTTGAATTATTTTATCAATCCTTACGAAATAAAACAGTTGCGTAACAAAAAAAAAACATAATACTCACAATAAAGACATGTTAAAATAAAACCAATTAAATATTTCCACCGACGGAATGAATAGAATTAGTGTTTAACCTGAGAAATGCAAGAGAGGGGGAGGGAGAGAAAAGGGAAATTTCACGTTAAAGTTGGTTATTGATAAGTTTTTTAACGGCACTTAACATTAAATATATTAATTTCTAGATATTTTATATATAAGGTTGAACACATTTTATAAATAGGTTCATATTGCTCATAGTTAGTTCTACGACGTAAATCGTTTATTGTTTTATTAATAGTAAACTAGACCAGAGGCGTCCAAACTTTTTTCTGCGAGGGCCAGTTTGGTATTTAAATTCATTAGCGGGGGCCAAGCATTGTAAATATGTGAATTAAAAAACCTTATTACAAGTAAAGCAGCATTGATTTTTTTTTATTGTTGCCACATATATATACTATATTTTTTTTTACAGTAAATTACAGATATAACAATACTAAACAAACATGTCTAAATTATATTATTATAAAATTATTTCATGCAATTTTTAATGGAAATGGTGGAACTGGTTTTTTTCCTGGAGAGTTTCTTCAAAGTTGGGATTCAAATCGGAAACACCAATTATTAGCAATGATTGCAAATGATCATCCGATAAATTTGCCCTATATTTAGATTTCAGATACTTCATCCTGGAAAAAGTTTGTTCGCACATATAGGTAGTGCCATACATAGAAATAAATTTACCAGCCAATTGCTTTAACGAAATTTGCAAAGAAATTTTTCAAAATCCTTGGCGGGCCGGATAAAATCGCCTGCCGGGCCGGGTTTGGCCCGCGGGCCGTAGTTTGGACACCTTTGAACTAGACGATGAGAGTATGGAATAAATATCCGATTTTGTTTATATGTCAACTCGCAGACTACAAATTAAGTTAAATTTCTTGTAATAACCCATAACACTCACATTTTGGGTTATAATATTTCAAAGGCAACCGAAATTACAAGGTATTTATTGCATGACGTCGTTGAAGCTTTTGACAGAACGCTGTCATGCGCAGTAGGTGGGGTGAATGTACCGTTTATGGGCTCCCAAATATTCAATTTCGTTAAATAAAAAATGTATTTAAAATTAACGATTTTAGTAATTATTATTTCAAAAACCGTTAAGTGGTGGAACACAATTATTCTTATATTCGTGACATTTATGAACAGTTTCTCCGTATTATTTTTTTTCTGTTATAGCTTGACCTGTCATTTCGTGGAGATTAGTCGTTGTTATGAATGCGAGTTATTCAATGTCCTTTAAGGCGCCACCAATCCTTAAAACGTGTTTTGTAACGTATTTTGGTGCATTTTGTTGAAGTTATTCCCAACAAATGGCTAAAACTAAGAATACCACAATATTCTACATATATTAATTTAGTACTTTGCTTAAAAAAAAACGAAATACACCTTATTATAGTAATGAAAATAAATAAATAAGAAAGTGTTGTTTTTTTCTTGCAACGATTTTCTTTAAAGTTGTGTAAGTGACGCGAACCTAATTTTTCTTTCTAAAGATAGACAATATAATAATCTAGGACATTACTTTAAAAAAAACATTTTTTTCAAATGATAATAATTATTTAAATACAAAAAACATGTTTCATCGATTCCAAATGAGTCGGCTAGTATATCCGTCTCTTTTCTACGCGTCAATGTTCGAATAAAGCCTACTCTTTCTAATCTCAAGGACAAATGCGTCCCGGGGCGCCTTAAGGTTTTTTATAGTAAATAGTACATTCCTAACGCGTTAGTACAGTCAACGAATGGCTCAAAAGGGGGTGTGGAGTGCGTGAGCATGGACCTAAGCGATTCCTTCAGGAACTTGTTCAGTGTGCTTAGGGAGTGAACATACTAAAAGTTCTGACGTTTTGGAGGAGAGTCACAGTGGAGGGGACAATAAACAATAAGTGGGGGTAAAGTATATATTGTCTTAGAAGGTCCCACTTTTGGGATTTTCGCTTTAACCTCATAAATGGTGCGTCCTAAGAAAAAAAATAAAATACCAACATTTTCAACTGTTCTCGAGCCACGCTCTCGGGTAAAGTGAAAATTTTCGAAAAAAGATTTTTCTCACATTTTTCATCGAACATTCCTTCATATCGTCTAAACTATAACTAAATCTAAACTATAATCGTTAAACTGTATCAATAACTAAAGGTGTTAATATATAGACTTAAAGGAAATTTAATTTTCACGACACGTTTAAGGTCTACGGTCGATATTTTCCGACGTAATCCTGAAAAAGACCGTAATTAAAGTGTAGCATTATTTCGTTTATTTTCAACATGTAATAAATACGTTTTTTACTCTTTGGATCAATACATACTCCAGGTCTATGATATCTAACAAATGACATGCGACATATGACATATCTAACAACATCATAAAACGAATCAAAGTTGTAGAGAATTACATTTCCTCTAAGTTTAATTAAAACCATTGTTAAACAAAAGTTAAAAATGGGCGAGTTATTTAAAATAAACAAACTCAACCTAAAATTGAAGGAGGCAGCCGAAGCTCCTGCAGGATCTCGCCGAAAATCTGGATCTAGACTACCAATGACCTCGCCTAAAGATCAGAAAAAGAAAGTTGTGGCCTATGCTACGGTCAAAACCCTGTGGACTCGCCATCGCATTGGACAAGGTGCGAAATATTGTTATTCGAGGATTGACCAGATCAGACCAGATTGGTCAAGCGGGGGGGGGGGGGGGGTGGACGAATCTTGACAAGCCCGACTTTTCGGCTTGCTATGGAAGTATCGCCACCGGTAAGCAGTATCTCACTTCATAAAAACCGGTCGATTTGATTTTGAACTACATTGTGTGAAAAATGGTGTTTTAATTTTAAGACCGCTAAATATGGCAAAATCTTGAAGGTCTGAAATGCAAAATTACCCTTAGGCAACGAAATGTTTACCTACGGATGCACTAATCTCTGTATAGACATCTCTTTCTGGTCCTGTCGAAATCGACCTTTTTTTTAACCTTCTAAGAGCTCATATTTGGTACCTTTATAACCTATATAATAATGTATAGGGTGCCTAATTTTTATTCGAAATTATAGTTTTTGTTCGTGAGACCGGTTAAGTTATCGATATAGATATCCTAAAAGTAGTGCCCTAAATTTAAAAACATCCTGTATACGTTCTGTGATTTTTCGTAGTAAAAATACCTTTTCTACGTTATTTTGAACTGAACTGGACTGCAATGTCTTTTTGGCATTTTACTTTACTACTTTCAACTACTGGCAACTACTTTCTTAGTATTCTTGAAAACCAATAATACACATTTAGACTACCCAATATTTGACACTTAAATTTCCCAATGGTTGCCAATGTCTAGGTACTTTTGGATCAGATGAACATAAATGATTAATTCTTAAAATAAAGCAAAAGATGAAGAAAATAAATGCCAAAACTGTTTGAAAAATCACTCATAATATCACGTGATCACTACTAATTGACAGAGTTGTCAACTATTAATTTTTATGAACTAATAGAGCAGCCAAACCTTAAAAAAATTGATAACTCTTGTTAACGCCGTCACTTCGCTTGCCAATAATATTCGTCACTTTAAAATACACTTAGGTGTTTATCGTAAGGTGTATTTATATTTTCTTTTCGCGAGCTTTTACGATTAAATGAGCTTATTAAAATAAATGTACTTCAAGAGTGTCATCTTTTATTGCATTGTCAATCTTTAGTGCTTGTTACCTTACTATCTATTGCACACCTTGTATAAGGTACTCGCCGTCCGGGTTGACAGCCAGGCCCGGTAGGTAGGTACCCTTAGGTATTCCTTAGTTTCGATTCTAAAAACCTTTTTATTTTTTATGGTAAGTTATACATATAGTAACTCTAAACATCCAATAACGATAGCTTTCATCTTTTAATCCATCTATTTATTTATTTATATCGTCTTATACGCGCATTATTTTAATTTGTGCGTGCAATAGATTAGTTTTGTGCCTTAATAGCATAATGTGCTGTTCCAATGATATAAATATATAATAATATAAATATACATTAGTACTACATACATACACATGCTTTATTATTTAAATACAGTAGGTAGACACACTAAACTATTTCATAAACTATGTCGGTTTAAATAGTAGTTCAAATTTTTTAACCATTTACTACCATTTTAATACCAGACGTATTTTTTATATTTGTAGGATGATTTATTAAATTGGTATTAAATTATTGGATGTTGGTGCTAAAAAGCCAAAATATTTTTTACCTTTTACCATACATTATTTTGCAATTAATATACGCACATAAATAATTGTAATATCTGTCCTTGTCCTTGCCGCGTTGCGTGATATTTGTTATTTTTATATTCTAACGTCTAGAAAATCACAAAATATTTTACAGTCTATATAATAATTTACGACCTCGCATATCCGCTGTGACTGTTGACACATTGTCGGCACGTAATAAACGACGTAATGTTATTTCCAAGCCATGCATCTTCCTCGGCATGGGAAAAGCGTGACGTTTGAAAATAGGCGAAGACAAGCATAGTAAATAGTTGCGTATAGGAAAAAATACCCCCCCCCCCCGAGGGGTATCCAAAGACGTGTTCTTCCTATAATTTTATTTACTGCCATCATCTATCATATGCGCTAACAATGAACTTAAACGCGTGTATGCTATATTATGTTTCCGCTACAGAGATGAAACTATTTACGCAAAATCTACTTACACACGAGGTAAAAATCTCAATAGTGAAACGCTATTATTGATTAAGTAAAAAAATCATGAACACTGAAGTGTTTATTTTTAAATTTTATTAAATTTGTATGAATATTAATGAAAAATCTAAATAGATTAATATAAATTAAATGTAACTAAAGAATAACTGTGCCCTACCCAAAAATTGCATGGCAATTTGGTGGGGGTTATTGTAGTTTTGTAATTTTATGTGTATTCTAAAATAAATAATAATTTAATATTACGAAGAGTCCATAAATGCACATTCCAGAAAAGAGACAAATATTATTGGCGTACAAAGTAAATTGACTACAAACATACTTAAGTATCAAAATATTTTTTTAAGTGTAATTTATCAAGTATCTAATACAAACATAACAAAAAAAATCGTTACATTGTTGGATTCACGATGTAAAAAATTTTACCTCCTCCGAAGCAAAACTTATCATTAAAATCATCAACACAAACGAAGTCATAGTAAAATACAAATACTTTGCGTTTTTTTTTTTAAAGAATTGCTATTACCTGGGTCATATTCAAATATTTTGGGCTCTACTCAAATAGGCCAGATACGCCTGTGCTTGATTCGGGGCAAATTTTGTTTATTTATTTTTTCATTATGGTACAATAAATTATATAATAACACTGAAAAGGAATTAAATTAATATGATATAGGCAAATTAAACACCAGTCATTTATTGTTGCTCTGAAGTAACATGGCTACTCTAACTAGGTTAAAAAAAAACCTGTTCTAAGAGCGGCCAGAAGAAGGTTGTAGAAAAAATACAATACTCATTACGTACGCGAGACGTTATTAATAACAAAAAGGATCATATGATAAATATTATACATACAAAATATAATATATGTAATAAATAATAATAAAATGGTGATAATAATGCGTTAAAAATTATACGACCATGTGCGGATTCGAACCCGCGACCTTTAGGTTCAAAGCCTCAACCACTAGACTACCACGATTATTTAATTTTACTATACGTTTATCCTAAAATTATATTTTCTATAGTTAAGTCCTCTGAAAGCCAAGCGACTGAGATAAAATCCAGGTAATTGGCCCTGCGATTTCGTCGATATTTAAAATAAATACAAATACAATGGTTTTAACATTCAATTTTAATTGCATAGGTATTGCAAGGAATTAAGGCTAACAACACACGCTAGTGACGTATTTGTACACGCTCGCAGCTAACGTAATACTTAGAACAAAATTAAATATATATATATACATCTACTTTAAGTAAAAAATAATGTTTACAATTGGTATGAACTCGTCCAAGAAGGCCGAGAAGACACCAATGGCGAACCCCGCTCTGGACGCCCAAGCACGTCATCAACTGATAACGTTGATAAGAACGTTGAAGAAGTAAAGAAAATAGGGTCGAGGAATCGTCGAATTACCATAAGAGAAGTTGCTGATGATATCGGCATTTCATTTGGTTCGTGCCAAGCAATTTTAACGGATGTTTTGGGCATGAGACGTGTGGCACAATAATGTGCCAGGTCACACGTCATTGCTTGTTCGTAGATTTTTGGCCAAGAACAACACTGTAATCATGCCACAGCCACCGTATTCACCAGATTTAGCCCCCTGTGACTTTTTCCTGTTCCCGAAACTCAAGAAACCCATGAAAGGATGGCGTTTCGCAACGATTGAGGACATAAAGACCGCATCGCTGGATGAGCTTAAGGCTATACCAAAAAGTGCTTTGAGGATTGGATAAAGCGTTGGCACAAGTGTATTGTATCTGAGGGGGGTTACTTTGAAGGGGACAAAATGAATATTCATGCGCTTGATTTATGCTCAGTTTGGTTTGCCATTTCATAATGAATAGACTTACTCCTGAACAACGTTTGCAAATAGTGCAAATTTAGAAAAAAAATACTCAAAACTTTTTTAAAATCACTAAAATAAAGTAAAAATCGCGTCGTGGGCCTGTGGCGTGGCCTCCAAGATCGTGCGATTTAACACCGCTGGACTATTTTTTGTGGGGTTATCTGAAGTCGCTTGTCTACGCAGATAAGCCGGACACGATTAACGCCTTGGAAGAGAATATTCGGCGCGTTATTGCTGACAACTTGCTGCAAAAAGTGGTTTAAAAATTAGGCCTCTCGGCTGGAATTTGTTCGAGTCAGCCGCGGCGGCCACTTACCCGAAATCATTTTTAAAACATAATGGCAAACCCTTATCTTTATAATAAAACTAAATTCTTAGCCATAACATCAAATTATATGCGTTTTATCTCTTCTTGAAAACCACGCCTCTAAAATCATCACCCTTTATATAATACAGCAAATTGCTGATGATAGGATTATATTGACCTTAATATAAGTTTTACTAAGTATATAACATTTGGTCATTTTTATTTGGTTCATTGGCCTTCTGGCTTGAATAGTCTACCTAGAGATAAGTGGCGAAATGACTCTTTAGAGTGCCGCAAACATAAGGTATAAACGATAATTTTATCGCAGTCTTTAATAAAACAAGAAGCATTTCTCACTGAGGTGTGTACAATCCTGGATGGCAACATTAAAACATTGTTAGCAGAGTATTTTTTTTCTTGTCTAGCGTAGACAAATGGATGGCAATAACCCCCCACCCAAGAGGCACAAAATAGGAAACAAAATAGTTGACATAAATCGCAACCTTATCTACACAACCCGTAGGATATAAACATGTCCACATAAATTCACTTTGTTTATTATTGCGCTACCCTATCCGGAAAATGTCTCGTCCGCTGTCTCCGTTGACAAAAGATGGAGAAAGTGAACTATTTTGTATAATTTTCCATTCTAACGCATTAAATGAACCGATATGTTCCAACATAAACTAACCAGACAATTTTCCATACTACCAAGATATTAAAATTTCTTATTACTAATATGTCTCCAAAACAAATCAATGGTTTCGGAAGGGGCTTTGACTGTTGGTTACCTTGGATCTTCGGCTAGGTTTTAGGATCTAAATAATGCAATAAAGTGGTAAAACTACTCATCAGATCGCGCGCCGTACGAGGCCGGGACAGAAAGCTAGTTTGACATATTCGCGAAATTCAACAGTGCCAAACTAAACCTTGTTTTCAACGAGTTTTAAGTTACATGACTTAATTGCCAAAATTTGCTTTACGGTTTGTTTTGATTGATTCGTGAACTATAATTTATCACCCGCGACCACAGTGGCAGGTAAATAGGTTATTAAGAGCCAGTATATCGTGAGGTTACCTTGAAGTTCCGCCTTTGGAAATGGTGTCGGCCACGTGCACTTCGAGCGTCCGTCGACAGCATCAAAGAATGAACATTTGTCAGTTTTTTATTTATATTTAAAATATAAGGCAATTTAAAAAAATCTAAGTTTAAGGTTTTCTGTAGAATTTTATTGCGGACATTTCTATGTGTAAATTAGGCTTACGTCACATGTAGTTTGGTTTATGAGAATTTTAAAAAATAAAACTTACTAATTTCAATATTTTTTTATGTAAACATAGGATTATTTATTTAAAAAACCAGCTTAAAGGTTTTCTAGAAAAATGTTCAGTTAATCTAATTATGTTTTTTATATATATGCCTGGTATGAAAAGCTATCTTGGCAGTAGACCTCAAAAACATGCATAAAATGCAATTCGAGTGCGTTATGGCTCTTAATAAGTATTATCTCGGTAATTACCGACACAATCTAAGAATTTCGCAAATTAGGTAACACAAAAAACCACCTAATTACTACTAACCAAAAACTAAATAAATTGATTTTGACATATTTTCTGCAAATAAAATCACATACGTATTCCTTCATTTGGAATGTATGTAACAAAAATATTATAAGTAATATAAATTGGTCAACTATGTTTTGCGTGTTTGGTTATGATAGTCATTTCAGTTGACGCTTTGTATGTAATTATAAAATAATGAAACGCGAAATTCCAACGCACATTAGTCACGAATTTAATTCATGATACTTAAATTACGTATCAAATATATTTAAAAAAAAAACGATGTTTCTTATTATTGCATTATTCATACAGCGAACTTAAATTTAACAATATAGAATGCATATTTTTATAAGTTAGTAACTATAGGACCTGCAGTGCTTTCGGCGCGCGACGACTTGTGCCTGTGGCACTAGGAATGAGTTGCTTCGCAGACACAAAATTTATTTTCGAAACGCTGTCAATTCGAATTTTGTCGCTGACAAAAAGGTTCCAGATTTACTGATCGACGATACATATTTTATATATTAGATTTTAAACCTAACAGTAACAGGTGGCTCTGTAGGTGCCTTCGGCGCGCGACGACTCGTGCCTGCGGCACTAGTAGGCACAATAATAATGTTCGGTCTAGAGAAAATTGACGTTGCCGTTTATGAATATAAATATATATTTTCGAATCGCTGTCAAAGAGCGTTCCAGGCTGACGATACATACTTTTTAACCTAAACTTGAAACATGAATAATCTTATGTGGAATTGACGAATTGGTGAATTAAAAAATCTACACGTGGATGTTTTACTATGGGCGAAAAGTTATTTATTAAACAAATTTACCATCGATTCTTAAACCAACTCAGTGGAGTTGTTTATTTAGGTGAATGCTGACACTGAAAAGATTGTCTGAAATGAATTATTTATTTATTTATTTTTATTTTATATTAAAAAACAGACATAATACATTAAATGGGTTCTGGAAAAAACATGGTTTTGGCTGCCAGAAACTCAATTCGATGACATGTCTTAAAAACTATACGTACTAAATTTACATACATTTTTAATTAGATAAAAAAGAACAAAAAAAGAGTACATTAAAAATAAGTAACTATCTTTACAACATACATTAACACAAGTACAACACAATCACTATACAATAATCCTATTGATATTTAATCAATCAGTCACAGAGTGTATAGGTACTCTTTGAGAGAGATTTTATAATGTTTATTGATTTTGGTTACCTCTTTTAAATGCTTCGGCATTTTGTTAAATAAGCGTGCTATAATAATTTTTAATGATCTTTCGCCGTATGAATTATAGTACTTCTGTATTACCAAAGTTTTATTTTGTTTTTGACGAGTTATATACCGGTTCTGAAATAACTGTTGATTAAATTTACCGTTTTTTCAGACCCTGCACTCTGCCGTTTATGCAAGTTTGTCTTTTTTTCAAATCTTATCCTCTTACATGTTTATACAGATAATAAAGCAGTTTGTGTCAACTAAATTTGGTTTTAGAGTAATGCTTATATGGGTGTTTTTTTTAGAGGCGTGGTTTTCAATCTGGCACTACTTTTTTCGTAGTTGGTGTTTTTGACAGCTGTCACTTGATTTATGCTCAGTTTGGTTTGCCATTTCATAATGAATAGACTTACTCCTGAACAACGTTTGCAAATAATGCAAATTTAGAAAAAATCACTCTAAAATAAAGTAAAAATCGCGTCGTGGGCCTGTGGCGTGGCCTCCAAGATCGTGCGATTTAACACCGCTGGACTATTTTTTGTGGGGTTATATGAAGTCGCTTGTCTACGCAGATAAGCCGGACACGATTAACGCCTTGGAAGAGAATATTCGGCGCGTTATTGCTGACATACGGCCCAACTTGCTGCAAAAAGTGGTTGAAAATTGGGCCTCTCGGCTGGAATTTGTTCGAGTCAGCCGCGGCGGCCACTTACCCGAAATCATTTTTAAAACATAATGGCAAACCCTTATCTTTATAATAAAACTAAATTCTTAGCCATAACATCAAATTATATGCGTTTTATCTCTTCTTGAAAACCACGCCTCTAAAATCATCACCCTATATAATCAATTTTAAAGTGTTGTTTATGAAAAGATACTGTGATTTTTACCCGATGCGAAAATATGAAAAGTATAAAATAAAAAAATGCACATACATTTGTTTTCGGATAAACAACCCAGGGGTATTGTAATCAGACTTACTTTATATTAATAAAAAAAAAATCTAGTATGTTTTTTTACGAGCTTTTATTTAGCTTAAATAAATGTATGCCGGTTTAGGTCAAATCTTGCAAGCTACATTAGAACCACTTCCTCTTATCCTACGGAGTTGAAATTTGACATGTGGTTCAGTTCCGATGACAGTGCATTTTTATGATTTACATAGCATGACCTGGTTCTACTCCCAGGAATGGCTCCAGACGAAGGGACTCCTCAAATGTCAACAGCACAGACACGTAAAAAGATTGTTTTGAAAATGTACTTTTAACTATTACCTGATTAATGTGGTTTTATTGGTTGTGACTACGAGCAATGTATTCTCGCCCCTAAATCATGATGGCGGTTTATGGTAATTTATATAAATCAGTGTAATTTTGTAAGATTTATTCTTTTCAAGTGTTTTAAATTAGTGTCTGAAATCTAAGTTAAATAACAACTGTATTAGAAAGTGAGCAAAACTTAGATAGTTGGTCGTACGATTAGGTTTAAAAACTTACCCAAACGCTTTCAATTGGGCAAACTATTTTAGTTTTAGAAACAGGATTTTTTTATTGCGTAACCGACTGTACCTATCCAATTACGAACATTTTTTTGTCAGCACAATTTTGTAATTTTGTAGATTTATTCTTTTCAAGTGTTTTAAATTAGCGTCTGAAATCTAAGTTAAATAACAACTGTATTAGAAAGTGAGCAAAAGTTAGATAGTTGGTCGTACGATTAGGTTTAAAAACTTACCCAAACGCTTTCAATTGGGCAAACTATTTTAGTTTTAGAAACAGGATTTTTTTATTGCGAAACCGACTGTACCTATCCAATTACGAACATTTTTTTGTCAGCACAATTTTGTAATTTTGTAGATTTATTCTTTTCAAGTGTTTTAAATTAGCGTCTGAAATCTAAGTTAAATAACAACTGTATTAGAAAGTGAGCAAAAGTTAGATAGTTGGTCGTACGATTAGGTTTAAAAACTTACCCAAACGCTTTCAATTGGGCAAACTATTTTAGTTTTAGAAACAGGATTTTTTTATTGCGAAACCGACTGTACCTATCCAATTACGAACATTTTTTTGTCAGCACAATTTTGTAATTTTGTAGGTTTATTCTTTTCAAGTGTTTTAAATTAGCGTCTGAAATCTAAGTTAAATAACAACTGTATTAGAAAGTGAGCAAAAGTTAGATAGTTGGTCGTACGATTAGGTTTAAAAACTTACCCAAACGCTTTCAATTGGGCAAACTATTTTAGTTTTAGAAACAGGATTTTTTTATTGCGAAACCGACTGTACCTATCCAATTACGAACATTTTTTTGTCAGCACAATTTTGTAATTTTGTAGATTTATTCTTTTCAAGTGTTTTAAATTAGCGTCTGAAATCTAAGTTAAATAACAACTGTATTAGAAAGTGAGCAAAAGTTAGATAGTTGGTCGTACGATTAGGTTTAAAAACTTACCCAAACGCTTTCAATTGGGCAAACTATTTTAGTTTTAGAAACAGGATTTTTTTATTGCGTAACCGACTGTACCTATCCAATTACGAACATTTTTTTGTCAGCACAACTAGACCACGCTGCGACGATTTAAACCATAATTAGAGCTTTTCCTCAAACTGGTTAATCTACTGCTTACGAGTACTTAGTTTCTGAGGTTGTTATTTTTAATGATTACTTGAGTATGCCCCTACGATTTATGACTTCCCGGAGTGCCATATTTTGCTAATTAAAAATATAAGCGGTAGAAAACTCGAAATGGCCATCAGCTTAATGTGTGATAATTCCCGAATTTTGAAATATTTCGTTAGATAAGTAAATATAGCATTTTATCTGCTGGATTGTCAAAATTGTTCTCGGCTTTGAGCCGTAATTTTTTCGTTTCTCAAGGTATTTTTTGTCAATTTGGCTTGCATAGGTTTCACACCAAAAATATACTGCTTCCTGGAGGTTTTTTTTTTTTTGAAAGGCCGTTGTAGACGGTTCCCTCTTTAACATAATTGGAAGACCATACGATGTCACTTTGAATTCCAAAATTTTAAAACAAACACAAATGCAAAGTGATGTAAGATTCCTCCAAAAAACTAAAAGTTCAAAAGCGTGCAAAAATTGCAGATGGGTTTGCTTTTTGGAATAACTGACCTATAAACGGACGGGTGAAAAAATGCAATTTTTAATTCTAAAATGTCTAAAATATTAACCCAATTTGCAAAATTGAACCCTTATATTACCTATATTAAAACTTATTTATTTAATGGAGAAATCAAATAAAGAATTTTCATCACAAACAAACCGATTACGAATTTTCAACAAATTTCCTCTTTATAAAATGGTAAGTTACAAGACAGTGGTCTTTGTGGTAGTGTTATATATAATATTTTGCTATTCAATACCCCCTTCTCCCCGGGCTTATAGCCAAGCTCTGTAGGCGCTTTCAGCCCGTTACGACTCGTGCCTGCGGTACATCTTTAGACCCTTCAGGAGAAAAGAGAAGCTGGAGCGAAGTAGGGTTTGTCAAAGGAAGTGAGGAAAGGGAATGAAACATAAGTTTAGATGCCTATCCTTCGTTTTGGCATCTATTTCACTTATATGCCAAAACTAGGGATAGGCATCTATCCTTGCCCAAAAAATACTTGCCCAATGGCAAGTATTTTTTGGTTCATTTCCAAAACTGATAGAACCTGATCAAGCAATAGGGTAGCATAAAAAATGTAAAATACTCGTATTTGGCTTTGCCATTAATGCCATACTTAATTCAAAACACTAGAAAGATGGACTTGTAATACAATATATATTTACCAACATACATCTATATGTTTATAAATTCAATAATATATAATTTGGTAATGTATTGGTATAAATAAATCCGGAACAATAACAAATAAATATCTATAAAAAAAGTAATTATTTGTTCAATGTAATGTAATTAATGAAAGTTTGACCATATTGCATATCGCACAGATAGATAGGTGAGAGTAAAAGGCTGTCCAGAAAATACAGGCCTGTATTTAAACCAGCGTGAATTACCTCAAGCGATGCAACTATCTGTGCTTTCGGTATTAATTTTTCTTTGAACATTCTGGCTATATAATTTGTTTGAAAATTGTAAAAATATTAAAAAGCATTCGAATTTTCCAAATGTCAATACTGTCAAACTTTTATATAAGTAATGTCAATTTACGGCAAACGCCTCTTATAACGTAAGGAATGCTCTAAATACGGTATTTGAGAAATAAATTATACAATTTTACTATATTTAATATTATATAAATAATATATAATTCATTAAAAACAAACAAAATAAGAACGTTTACAAAGCCTTGCCTAACAAGGCCGTGCTCGTACTAAGGTTAATTTTTTACTTTGAAAATAAATATAGTTTGTTTTTTTAAAATACATAATATTATACACTCGTAATGAAGTTACGTGCGTCTTTAATGTTTTAAAACGTCGGAGTTATTAAAAGATAAACATATCTTACTAAACCAATGTTTTGTGATCTATCTAATATGTTAGTATTCTTGAAATATACGAAGAAAAATATAGAAGACGCGGAGCAGCCAGCCACGGTCAAAAGTGACCCATTGCCGTCGCGGCGTTGACATAAATAACGCTTATAAAAGCCCGCCCTAGAAGAGGCAGCCGGCTTTGGGCGGGGGGGCGGAGCGACAGGGCGCGGGGGGGAAAATCAATAGGAGGCGGCTGCGAAGAGAGAAACTCCAGCCATAGACCGTTTCATAGACGCCACTCATGAATGACCGACTTTGTTAGCACAGAGCGTGACCGCAACTCGGATGGGAAATTTTAAAAGGCATTTTTTTTTAAAGAATAAATTGATGGTGCTCATTTCGCGGTAAAAACGGAAGGGGCCAGGAAATAAATATTGCGAAACTTTAGTATTATTGAGATCGTCCCAAAGGTCCCCGGTTCGAATATATAATTTTTAACGCTTCATCTCCCCTGACTTTAAGGCAGGCACATTTGGCCTAGTTGAGTAGGGCCCAAAATAACTCTATACGACCGTCATAGCAATTATTTTTATAAAAATAAATGAAAGAGGTGATATGGCGGCCAACATTATCAAATTATCATGAAATTTTGTTTTAGTTTCAGGCGTTATTTCACCCCCTCTTCCTCTTTCTTATCATTACACCGTAATATACCTAAATATGGAGGTCTATGGGGTCACTCCTCTCGGAACCGCGGCTATCATCGGGCACGAACATTACGGCTATGAGCTTTATCGAGATGGTCAGGATGGCGCTATCTTTAAGATTGATTCTTATACTAAATATAACGGACTCATAACTAAGATGATGACTTCTTAGGGCATTTGATCGTCCATGGTAAGGTTAGGTTAAGTTCACGAGGGCGGAGCATTCCGCCCTCGCGAAATATCACTTACGAGATATATCCATAATTTCAACGAATCAAATGATTTAGTCTAGAGGACGGTCGTGTGACTATCGGATTCAACAATATTGGCACAATATTCGTCTGTCCTGAATTTCTTTCGGAAGTAAACGTCTAAATTACTTATTTGATGCAATCACGCCTCTAAATAACGCCGCATTTAGAATATTAATTTATTTGCGCTTACTACATTCTGTTTTGATACAGAATTTTAAAGAAATATCGCACATAAACATTTTCCTATCATCTCGTGTTAAACATCTCCAGATACAATAGATTGTGTGAACATGTTGATTGTGTGAACTTTTTAGTTTCAAAAAGTGTGCATGAAAAAAGGTTCAGCCTGTATTACAGGAAATACATACTGATTTGTTTTGATTCCAAATTTATTAATAAATATCAGGTTCTTAGTAATTGAATACCAACACTAGCCTTCCCGTCCGGCGCACGCATCGACTCGCATTGCGGATGCTCGTGATGTCACGGGCGTCACCTTCGCAAGCGTTACCTAATCACAATTCAACTACCCCGAAAAATCATCAGGGTCCCGGTATAAATGTTTACACATCAACGAACAACCAAGCTTTTAAGTTAATAATATAATTAATCATGTCTAAAAAAATGTAGATTTAAAAATTATATACATAAAATGATAAAATTACTAGCTAAATCGTATCGGCTTTCGCACATTATTTTTTTTTTTTCAACTTTTGCATATGGGCAGATATATGATTATCCGTCATCTTCCATCACGTCACCTTGGCTTATCCGTGTTTTCCATAGAACAACCTCAGCGCTTGAAATGCCCTCGTTACTTCCAGCCTTCTAGCTTTCCTTTTCTCTCAATGGCATCTGCAACTCTTCTGTTTCGCTCCTTCTGCAATTTATTTGCCTGGATTACCAATTTTCAGCCATCTTCGTATTCTATGCAAATATTGTATTCGATCCCAGCCCTCGGGAGCTCCGGGCACCAGTCGCCCGGTGTAATGATTGTTATGCTGATGACCTATTCGATTTATGTATAAGTTTGTCACCAGATACTGCTCTACCATCATGTGTATTATCCTCGGCTGGTTTAGTATTGCCATCCAGCAGTCGCCACCTTAAAAGAAATTACAATTTTTGATTCCTTTGTTTCAAAATTATATTTCGTTAGAATTAAAAAACCGTAAATTAAGAGCACAGAAAATGAAATATTTCTTTGCTTATTTTATTTATTTTAAATTTTTTTCTTTGTGTCTATCCATAAGCTGAAGTAATCCCATTCTAAATATATTTCTCTTAGTTTTTAGTAATTTTAATATTATCAATATATATAAAGTGAAAAGGTAATTAAACACCTATTTAACGTTCTGGGCTTAGCTGGAACATAATAAATGTTAATTAAACAGAAATAATATAAAATAAAATAAAAGTACGTTTGGGTCATTCCAAAACTCAAACAAATCTTGAAAGTTTTGAATTTAAAAATTGTATTGTGCAATTTGGAATAGCTGAAGAATTGGTGGCATAGCAGCGGTGTATAATAGAAACATTAACAACAATTTAATATTGTTTTAAAACAGCTTATTTTCATACACACCAAACCAGCCAACTGAACCAACCATATTACCTGGTGCTGATATGCGGAATCTGAAAAAATGGACCTTAAAAAGGGTCCAAGGAAATCGACAAACGTATCAGGTTTTTTCGCGTTTAATAATAATCTCGTAAAAATAATAGTTTTATAATATAAACCAAAGTAGATTTTGGTCGTCTAGTTGTTAAGATCTTACCCAACTAACATAAATTTGCTTTTGCTAGTCAGGAAAAAAAAATCCCTTTCGGTACGCCGGTAGGCGGAGGTAGATTTCACCGGATCAAAGTAGGGGATAGGCGAATTCCAATTGTACGAACTTGTATCAAGCATTGTGCTAGTTCCGATCCACTCGCCGCGCAGCAGCTCGCGCACCCCAGCCCGCCGTACCCTTGCGCAGCGAGAGCGCATATACTGAATTCCTCTTTAAAATGTGCCGTAAGGGTTGCTTATATCAAAAATTATTTTAAACAAAAGTTGTAGGCAAATGATTTTTTTGAATTTTGCTAATCAAACATTTCCTGAAATATTATTTATTTCATATAGACAATAATAAGTCAAAATTGAGAAAACTAGTAGAACATAAGTTATGTTCATAAGAAAAAAGCCAAGACGCATAATACATACAAATAAAGTAATAATTAGGGATTAAGAGTCTGGTTGCTCTATTTATGTATTCACTAAAAGCGCTGTGTTTGATTGAACCATTAATCGCCCTATGATTTTAGGCAAACTACTTACAAAGTATCAGAACTACATTTACAAAAAAATTTTGGAAGAAAGATTTGTGTAGTTTATACAGATCCACTTCAAAACGAATTCTTGTCGAAAAAAATATTACCTCTATCTACTCAGAATTCAGCAAAGGTTTCCTTTGAATTAGTTTATTTACTGCATAGCTATTTGCTCACAATATGTGCCTTGCAAGATGCGACAATTTAAGTACAAAAAAATAATTTCAAAGGCGTGTTAATCATTACTCAACTATTTATAAAACAATCTAATATTTAACAGCAAACATAGATTTTGATAAACTCATTTATAATAAGAAATAATTTATGCCAAATTTTTACATATTTTAATACAAGCATTTGTATTAAGGTTCCGAGCGGAGACTACCCTCTTAAAAGCGACGGGTTCCTCTTTTCGTCCTTTCTCGCAAGGATCTAAGCGTTCGAAGACAACGTTTACGACTTGTGCGTGTCGGTCGCGCCTGACCCCTAACTTTTCGTGCGTCACGCGCATTATTAATTAATCATGTTACTGCTGTTTAGTTAAGTATGCCACAGCATAGTACAAATATCGCTGAATACGAACTTAGGTTTCGAAGTTATGAGTCGATAACTTAGTTGTGTCCATTTTCTGCTGCAAAAAAAAAAACAAAGTTTTCGATCTCCCACGTGGGGGTTTTCTATTGATGAAATTTAACCTAGTATCTAAATATACAAAGTGTCCAGTAAATAGTGGATAAAATTTAATCATGTGGTAGAAAGGATCATTTACCGAAAAAAATATTAGTCAAATTTGTTCGATTTTCGACCATTTTGGAATTTATTTTATATTTTGTCTTGAAGACACTCACGGTATTCTCACTTAATAAAAATATAATTTTAGTTTAAGTGACATCCTTTTTCGGATTTTTGAGAATAGATATTTAAACAAAATACTCTACAAAGAGTGTGCATAATATCTTAAATATTAAAAATATTTAATTTTAAAATTAGAAAAGCTATGTCATAAAATCTATATTTTATCACTATATACGGGATGCTTATTTTAGTATAATTAGTATAATAGTAATTATTATTTATTTTTTCACCCCACATTTTTTAATTTTAAGATAGTAAAAGATGGTAAAAGTAATTTACAATTTTAGGTGCTATATTATTATCATAACTTGACTAAACTTCCTTCATAAACAAACAATATTCTGCGGAATTGAATATAATGTGAATTTTCAAGAACTCTTAAATCCGTGTTAACAACTCATTGCGTTTAACGCAGAATTAGGAGTCTGGGCTATTGTTTCCTCTGGTAACTGTATGTTTACCGTTTATAAATTTGCATTTTTTTTTTTAATATTACGCCGTAATTTATCACTTTCATTTTATTAAAGTTGGCTCGAATGAATTCAGAGTTCAGGGTTTCAGCCGTCGGAAACATTGCTTGAAATGTTTGCGTAAGACATTTTGATGAATGGTGTCGAATCGAATTGGTACATGAATGTCTGCTGAGCCAACAGCAGACTGCACGACCGCTGGCGAACGAGATTGCTCGTTACCGTAATTTACACGATCGATTCTCGTCTCAAACAGCGAACGAGATAAATTTAGTTTTTATTCGGAGCTTTTATAGAACCTACACCCACATATAGCATGTAGCATGCCTTTCATTCTGTTCCGTCGTAAGTTGTCTTTGTTTTGACAGAGGGTTTTGAAGGGTTTTTTTTAACAGATCAGTTCATTAGTTCGCAAGTGCACAATTTTAGAAAGAAAATTCATCATTTTGTATGGAACGACTTTATATTCTGTGGATTTATATTTTCAAATGGAAAGTTGCCTTCGAAGATGTTCATTGTGCACGCATCGATAGTTAAAATACGTATCATTTTGATTTTTTAACATATATTGGACTATTCATTTGAATTATTCTAAATAAAAAACTGAATTTAATTCAGCTAATAAGTTAACACAACATTTATTGATATTAAAAATGAAAGGCGTCGATCAGCAAATTTAAAATAAATTGCCATATTAACTGGCATTTTTCCAAACTGAGAAAACTTTGATAAAATCTGTACAATAATATAAGAATAAAATAAGAAAAATCCATCCATATGGGAGCCGTCTCTTCAGGGTTGATAGAAAGCGTCCAGACGGGATGACTTTAACTCCGTGGTCTAGGGGACGAGTCCTTGTTTGGGACGCTACCTGCGCCGACACAATGGCAGCTTCTTACATCCATCTGACCAGCGTGAAGCCTGGTGCCGCAGCAGAAACTACTACGTACCTTAAAAAATAGGGGAACTCACCACGCCCCTTCCTTCCCCCCCCCCCTCCGGCATATGGATTACCTACTATAGAAGTTCTAAGTTCTAACTGTTTTTTTAATTTAAATACAATTCATGCGAAGTTTTAATAAAATCCGAGTTCAGTTTTACTATCCATGCCTAATGGATTTTTATATATAGTTTATACTTGAGAAATTGACGTTTGATTTACTATAGGTAAGATGTGATTTTTTATTACAAGTTTTTATTTAGCTTGCAATGTTAGTATGTCCGCTTAGATCAAATCTTGCGAGCTGAATTACAACCACTTACTCTTATCCTACGGAGTTGAAGTTTGACACGTTGGTGCTGTTTCGACTACAATGCATTTTTAGGTTAAGCGTGACCTGATTCTACGCCCAGAACTGGGCTTCTACGCTTCAGAAGAAGAAACTCTTCAACGGTCAACAGCTCAAGATACGAAGTTTTGTATACGCATTCAGGCACTTAAATAAAAGCTTGTTTTTAAAAATGTTTCCTGCTATTATTCAAAGCATGGTTCTTTTTGCAGGCAATGACAAAATCGTTCTGCTGAAATTTTAAAATAAGTCTGATGTAGTCATGTCTAAAGCATTCTCTTTTTGTTTCATTTCAGTGTCCGAAGTGTAATGCACAAATACCTAGAAAAAAAGAATGAAGTGAACTTCGATAAGATATTCAATCAAGTTTTAGGTAAGTGAATACTATAACCTTTAACTATGCCAAATCCCACACTTCTCCGTGCGCGCAATTTGCTTAAAAAGAAATCCGAAGTTTTCCCTTCGCGTATTACTTAATATATAGATTCTTAAAAAGTAACAGAGTGATTATCTAGAGTATAAAATAAATGTGTAGCTTCAGTTTTCAAACATGAATTTTATGACGGACTGTTACTGACTAACCAAGTGGTGAATACTATATGACTAGATTTCAAATAAAAATTTGAAGGCAGAGAAGTTTTCAACACACGGACAACATAACGACTACAGGCGTGTAATTAAAACATTAAATTTTGAATACTTTACATACATTTTCTGCCTCTCATCTCGTTTGCGCCATGTTGAAACCCCTAGCGATTCGTATGCTATATGCTTAAGATTTACAAGCGCCAGCATTAATTTCAACGCATCTTTTTGGAGTTAGCAATCCTCTAAAGCTATAATAAATAAATTTATTTAGAAATTAATATTTACAAATGCTGAGAAGTAGACGGTTAGGGCGAAGCCAAAGGATAAATATTAATTTCGATTCATTTATACCATTTTTCCTGGTATTTACTAACCATTGGATATTTAATCACAAAAAAAAATATATGTTTAGATACCTTGATCTTATATCTTAGACATGGTAAAGGCAATTTTTTAAATTCAATTACATTTCTGAGAAATTTCATAAATGATAATCTTCTAATACTTAGTTCTTTTTTAGTTGAATCGCTCTCTTATAAAAGACATTAAAAAGCCTTAGAAAATATAGTAATTGAAAGGCAAATAGAGGGTTTAAAACATAGAAAAGTTGTTTTTTTTTTAATTGCTTACTCACCGCGCAAAAGTTAAAACCTGGCGCCCTATAAAAATAAAGCACCTAATCTCAAAGTCAACTGTGAATATGCTTTGCCTTAAGACAATCTCCGAGGACGTTGAACTTTTTTGCATACCGTACCCATTTAAAAGGTACGATACCCCCTACGTATTTTGTCACAAAATAAGTAGTCGGTGTTGTTTCGATTCAGACAGTACCGATCGACCCAAATGCCTTTTAAACGGAGAGTCGATTAATTTTAATTTATTACTTGACCTCCCTCTAATCTAACAAGTATTATTAAGGAAAAGGTCGCCTTTCATTAGGTACACGTGTGTTAGTGAACCCTTCGCTAGTGGGCTTACACTCCCCCGCCTTTCGTCTCGTTTGCATATTAAATATCCACTTAACTTGACGAAGGCGATTATTTTGGCCTAAGACGTTTTTTATATAAAATGTTGACTGATACCTAATCTAGAAGTTTTTTTTTTCAAAACTCCTAGTTTTTACTAGAGAACTGTTATATGCGCTTGCTAACTATATATTTTTCTATTAAAAAACACATATAGGTACCTACTTCTAACGTTGGTATTAAAAATACGGATTTAAGGGAGGGATTTTTTTTTTACCAAGTCATGTCATGTATTTTAATAGGTCAAACCAGGTCAACGGCAGTTTCAAACTTATTTATTTTTTAAGGTACAACTTATATTACTTTTTTAAGGTTTTTTAAAATATATTTGTACTAATAATTTATATTTCAATCTACTCAAAACTAAAAAATAAGTTACTGTCGCCTCTATTGCCACCCAAAAAGCACATCGAATGAGCTAAAAGTGCCACAGGCACAAATGTAGATAGGAAATGAAGCTACTCATCACAAGTGGGTTACACAGGCGCGAGTAGTCTGGCATTTAATGACGTTTGTAGGGACTAGCTGTAATACGCCAGGTTCTGGTTAAATAGTTTACTACTACTAAACAATGTATAAAAGCAGTTGATATTAAATGATAGCTACAGGGCGTCATAGCCATTCTTGTTTATTTATATGATTGATATTATGTATAATACGTCATATCAATAAAAAAATACGCCAAATTTACGAATTTACCATCGTGTGTTCTTTTCGATTCAAGTTTTGATTTGAACTATATTTTTCTTGTATTTGTATATAGCACGTACTTTGTGTATAATATTATTTTCTATGGTTTATATATATAGATTGTAGTTTTTGAACAAATACAGATTTCCGTGTCACTGAACAAGACTTCGTTGAACGCGACTCTGTAGCTATCTATGGCGATTTTGTCACCGTTATGAGCCAGTTACAGTAACGCTGCTATTCGTTGCGCTAGATTAATAGGGTTATTTAAACGGTGCCGGTGTCTCCTTATAAAGTGCACGACTAGAAACGAACCCCGTAACGGTTTCAACTCTATACTGCGTAATAACTTAATTTGCTTGCGGATGCGTCATCGACCTGTGGCCAGGGGATAAAATCGACCTCCCCCTCCCCCCATATCGACCTTCTACCTCGTTTTTAACCTTTCCAAACGACTACCCGCGTTCGATGACCTCCTTAGCTGTGGCGTCTTGAAGGTTTTCAGTTTATTTTTAATTTGAACCTGTATCTTATGATTAATTCAGTTTATCATTTTCCAGGCGGTTACTGTGTTGTTTCAGCACACCTTAATTACCCTTTGAATCAATTCTAAAATAATCAGCTTCTTATATCTAGCATACTTTTGTAAATAAACTCTTTTTTTTCTCTGTATATTTAACTCATAAGCCACACAAATTTGTGAATTATTTTCTTTTTCTGCATTAGTTATAGTAAAAGTTAAGTTGAAAACTCTGTAAATCGGTTAAGTTAACCGCTGTTAGGGCCGAAAATTCATATCTGTCTTAAGACTAATTTAAATTTTAAGTTAGACTTGTATCCTCAACTCACTTTTAGCGTTAAATCGAACTTAAAGTCCGCCTTAGGTAAGAATCAAAACAACCACGACTTAAGCCTTAAGTCAAACTTAATTCAGTGTTAAAATACGTTTCTAGGAGCGATTTCAGTACATTAACGGCGCTGCAATCGTCGTTACCCGTGTGTGGGTGTGTTGTCATCTGTGGTTCTCGTCTCGTGTTTGTTTTTATTTTTACTAACTAATTAAAATTAACTGGATTTGCATATTTTGAACATCTTGGATTCAAGCAAACACGCATGGCAAAATCCTAGTAATCCTACAGCTGACAGCATAATTTCAAAACATTAAATCACGCATGATATGGCAAAAGTGATACGACAGTGGCGACAGTCATACCATATCCGGTGAGTAGCAAACTAATCACTAGTGCGAAAATTCAATTGAGTCATGCTGTAAGTTGATCCTAACTAAGAACGACTTTAAGCAAGGACTGAAATTTCGGCCTCGGTTAAGCTAAGGTTAAGACGACAAATAAAAAAAATAGGGTTTTATTTTTGGCTAATTGCTTTAGAGCTTTGATGACTTTTCAAAAGGAATTTTTAAAACGCATCAAACAAACAGACATTTCCTATTAAGGCGCCACCAGTCCCTAAAACGTGTTTTGTAACGTATTTTGGTGCATTTTTTTGAAGTTATTCCCAACAAATGGCTAAAACTAAAAATACCACAATATTCTACATATATTAATTTAGTACTTTGCTTAAAAAAAAAATGAAATACACCTTATTATAGTAATGAAAATAAATAAATAAGAAAGTGTTGTTTTTTCCTTGCAACGATTTTCTTTTAAGTTGTAAGTGACGCGAACCTAATTTTTCTTTCTAAAGATAGACAATATAATAATCTAGGCCATTACATAAAAAAAAACACTTTTTTCAAATGATAATAATTATTTAAATACAAAAAACATGTTTCATCGATTCCAAATGAGTCGGCGAGTATATCCGTCTCTTTTCTACACGTCAATGTTCGAATAAAGCCTACTCTTTCTAATCTCAAGGACAAATGCGTCCCGGGGCGCCTTAATGATAACCTAATTTAAATTACTCGTAATAAATTTGTTTCTGCGTGACAACCCTTTCTTTTTTGAAGATGGTGAATTTTGCTGTTTGTATTTTTCGCTTATTGGGTCGTTACCGGCGGAGAGCGCCCCTTCCCCCAACCCTCACCCCCAGGAGACAAACGTTCCCGCATGTCAGCTGTGCTCTCAACCGCTCTAAGTAGGATCTTTCACGCTGTGCTGAATGGCTACGCCCGTGGCGCTGCGGACTACTATAAAATCTGCCTACATTCACAGTTCAAACGCAACTGCTATGTAAACCTCAACCGATCGTTACAGTTTGATTTTTATTAGAGATATAATCGATTGTGAATTTTAGGCTTTCTTTCTTATCCGCCATAGCAAATATTTCATTTTTTAATAAAAAATACAAAAATGAAGAGCACAAGAATTGGATTACATACAAGCCAAACTTACTTCATCAACACCGCCTACGTTACCAATTTTCATGGGATTTTTTCTAGCGAAAAGTAAGTTTATCTGGCCTGGTCGTACGATATAATTATCCTAACATCACATACGATAGATGAAGTTTTTGTAGTCTCATTGCGCAAAATGAACAAGATAAATATTTTCACGATTAATATTAATATTATGTTTTCACCCTTTCAACGTTAGTAAAATAAACAATTGAAATATTGATTAATTTTGGTAATAAAAATAGTATTAAAAAAATTATAAAAAAATCAGAATTGACTATTCATTCGCTTAAATAATGGTAAAAAATCATTATAATCTAATTATAAAAAACTCGCGTCTAAATCATTTAGCTTTCAAATTTCCCGGTAGGAATGCTAGACATCAAATAACTTTAAATGGATTTTTTTCCTAAATCTGTATAATCTTTGTACTGGTTTACATGTAACCCGGCAGTGTTTCAGATTACTATCAAGTTGACTATGTATTTACTATTAGTTTTATAGTTTTTTTTTAAATTTGGCCGCGCGGCTAGTAATGAAACAACACGGACATAATATTTCAATTTAATAATAATAATAATTTTATATTTATAATGTGGCATTGAACATTATTTTGCATGTTTCGATTTACGATGAGTTTGTATAAATTTTAACTGGCCCGTAATAAATAATACGTTGCAACAGCTATGCTATTTTTGAATTAGGAATATGCTATTGGAGCGCTGTATCGAACTGTCAAAGTTTCACTTATTAGTACTAAAATTTTGTTGAATTTAACCTTATGTATCTGTAATTACTTGACCTGCTTTCGATGTGATCTAAACGGCTGTGGTTGTTTTTCAAAAGCATCGATCTACACGCAAAAAATCTACTCTTTCGCATTTGTACTTTTCGAGTTGAAAGATCTATGGACCGAAGACAGACGGCTTAAGGAAGGAGATAGTGGCTTTTATGCGGGCCCCTCATTCACAAAAGGTACCAGCTGCGGGGCAACTATCTCCTCAAGCCAGAGGAGATTAGAATCATCGCACCCAAAAAGATACTTAACTTCATCTACAGTACGGGACTAGAGGGCGAACTATAAGTGGATTTAAATATACAATAGTTCTGGAAAGGACGCTGTACACGGGGAGCAAACCCCCCACATCCACATAACATAACATAGTAGCTTTTAATACATGTATGTTTGTATACTAGAAGCGAAAAGATGATCCACCTGGGCACGCAACCGCAAGCTTCTTTTAATTATAGCAATCGATACCATTATACATTTTTTTTGTTTATATTTAATTGACAAAAAAAAACTATAGGCGGACCTCTCAGCCGACCTTTTCAAATAAAAGACATCGCGTAATTATGTAATTGAAGGTACACCAAAAGTGATTCATATTTGAGGAAGGGAAATTCACCTCACCTCGTCGAAGCGTTTTTTTGGATCACCCGGTGGATACATAACGATTACTTATTTATTCCTACGCTCAACCTTCGCTTATATTTTGATTTATTACCTAACCAGATAGTCTCATTGTTTTACACACCCTAGCACACACCAATTTAATTACAACGATACACAATTATGTGTTTTATTTAACGCACAACGGATATGTTTTGAGGACGGCGATAGTAGCTTCCTATACATGCATTATGTATAGAAGCAAGCGTATTGACAGATTTTACAGATCAGGCGAAAATTCGATGATTTATTTTTATAGGGTGTCAGGTTTTACTCTTGGCGCAAATTGGTTTTACAATGGTCTGTCTGTAAGCAATTGTTGGTTTTTATTTAAGATCCATAACGCACTCGAATTGCATTTTATGCATGTTTTTGAGGTCTACCGCCAAAATAGCTTTTCATACCAGGCATATATAAAAAATATAATTAGATTAACTGAATTTTTTTCTAGAAAACAATTAAGCTGGTTTTTTAAATAAATAATCCTATGTTTACATAAAAAAATATTGAAATTGGTAAGTTTTATTTTTTAAAATTCTCATAAACCAAACTACATATGTGACGTGAGCCTAATTTATACATAGAAATATCCGCAATAAAATTCTACAGAGAAGCTTAAACTTAGATTTTTTTTTAATTGCCTAATATTTTTAATATCAATAAAAAACTGTCAAATGTTTATTTTTTAATGTTGTCGACGGACGTTCGAAGTGCACGTGGCCGATACCATTTGCAAAAGCCGAATTTCAAGGTCACCTCACGATTTACTGGTTCTTAATTACAACTTCATAATATAGAAATTAAAAAAAAACAAACTTTTCTATGTTTTAGACCTTTCATTTGCCTTTCTATTACTATTTTTCCTCCTTTTATAAGATAGCAATTCAACTAAAAAATAACTATTTATTAAATTTCTCAGAAATAGAATTGAATTTTAAAAATCCACCTTTACTATTTTGAAGACATAAAATAAATATATCTAAACATATTTTTTTTATGATTAAATATAAAATGGTTACCAATTGCGAGAGATAGGAAAAGCGGTCTATGATTAGGTATTCAACTAATCGAAGAGATATTCGTCGGTAGGTTAAAAATGACGCTAGTAAGATGTAACCCAGTGGTTATAGGTAATATTAGTCCGATGTTATGAGATGTGTAGGTGCTGAGTATATAGGGAATGCTGCCGGTGGATTGATCCGTGGCACGTGGACCTGGCCTATACCGCCGTCGCCGTTGATCTATCCAAGAGTTGAATATAAACAGTCTATTTTTACTCCGAATGCGCTCATAAATAATATCGAGAACGCTGTAATGTTTACGCTTTCCTGCGGCCAGGGCGCCATTATTGGAATGTAACCTCAGACAAAGGAGCGAATTTCCACGTAGATTGTAGCAAATATGGGGTAGTAAAACAGAGCGGTATTCCTATCAATATCATCTACAATATCGTAATTAATTATAAGCATTAACTAATGGCTTGTTTATCCAATAAAGTTTGAAAGTGCATATTTTTTTAAATTATTTTTCACATTTTCGCTGTGGGTAGAAATCATAATAATCCCATTTGCTTTTTAAAATATTTAAACGTATTCTTTGGCCAGGTAACAGAGAGAAAATTGCAACCAAATTGGACGAATTAAACGTTCGTAAAGGTCGCGGGTTCGAATCCGCACATGGTCACACAATATTTAACGTTTCATTTAACCACCATCTCCCCTGACTTTAGGATAGGCACATTTGGCCTAGTTGAGTAGGTCCTTATCTTTTGCTACTTTACACTAAACGTAACTTTACAAACCTTACATGAAACCACCATTTAAAAAATATGTATATATTTTTAAAATCGTCTAAGCCACTACGAAGTATTGCGTGAACGCGCACTAAAAAATAACCATTGACCATTTTATAATTTAATATGAACATATTATTTACATTTCGGGGAATTCCTCCATAATATAATCTAATAACAAATATTGATCTAATTTGATTACTGAATAATAAATCAATAAAAATAATATGATAATCTAAGTTAAAATAATTATTTTATCAGAATACGCATTAATTATTAAAATTGACGAAATCGCTCGAGTCATCTCGCGTGTCTTCATTTCTGTTGAATTGTGTGAATGTCGATTTATTTAATTCTCGTTTATTCGGCATTTTTAATAATAGATTTGCCTCTACGTCAGACGTTTTGCCTTTTCGTGATCCTTACGTGCGAAAAATGCTAGCTTATTGTATTCAAATAAAGCATTGTTTGTTCGCAATCGGGCCACATAATCATGAAAACTAAAGTTATTTTATTACAACATTTTCAATCTTGCAATCAAATAAAAATCTATGACCCTATTTACAGTCGCGATAAAAATAGTAGTAAAAGTTTAGCGCTTACATTTAAAAACATGCGTCCCAGGGTCTATAAAAACAAATTAAAAATGCAGAAGAGACAATGCAATACTTAAATTCCATTCCCTACAAATATGTGTCGTTTACTGTTTTCCAATAATCTCAACTTTTTTAAAATTATCATTAGATTCATCGACTTGACATTTAATAGTCCTAATTATAAATCTTATTGAAAAACATTCCATAAGAGAGTGGAAAAGCCAATTAAAAAAAATATATAATTATAACATATAACCTCTAATATGGCTTTTTTTAAATTAATTATTACTAACGATCGTTCATACCAGTATATACTTTTAAAATGGCAAACGGATAATATTCTTATCGCCAATACAAAAATACATTTATTACGCTAAACGCTGGTGCGAGCGGTTATTAAGATAAAAAGAAATCCATCTGCCTGAAACAAAGGTATGGACACCGTTCATTCAATAATCAAGTGTCTTCATTCAATATACGGACTAGTATATGTACCTACATACTCTAGATTAGAGCAAAAAAGCACTCCATGGCAAGAGTACAACCAACACCTCAACTTTATATATTTAATCAATGACTTTCGGTATAACACAACACCACCAGAAGAGGTTATAAGCAATATTTTTTTTATTTTAATCATATTTTAGGCAGATTTTAACGTTTATGTTTTTCAAGTTAAGTTTTTAAGTCTCAGTTTATAAGTGTATATATATATATATATATATATATATATATATATATATATCTATCTATCTATCTATCTATCTATCTGTCTGAATCGTAATTTCACTCCAATCACTTTCAAATTGATACATAAAATTTAAGGGCACAAAATCTCGGTCAAGTTCGTCAATGGGCTAAATCAGACCGGTTGGGCGGAAATGGGGGTTTTTTCGAAAAAATGACATTTAAATTTCTTAGTTTATAAGATATCGAATTCAATTTAATTTTATATTATTACTTAGATAAGGACCTAAAACTTATTTCAGCAAATTTAGTAGCACGAACCATTCGTCCTAGGGTCGGAAAAAATGGTTTTCAAAATTCAAAAAATCATACGGCCCTCAGTAGGTACATGATCGAGTTAGTTCAAAATGTTAATTAAAGGCCTTTAATTTCCTTACATTTTTTTTCTTAAACAATTTGTTCCCGGGCTGCCGACGCGAGGAGTTGATCGCGGCCCGCAGCGAAACAAATGCTTCGGGCGTTAACACCATTAAAAACCATTGTCTTTTTGTATATAGAAATACGGACCCCTAAAACCTCTCACCAATCCTTAAATGGACATGAATCAGGTCACTTAACTAAGGAAATTCGCAATAATGTCTTTTTATGCTTGAAATAAAACGTAAAATGTCCTTAAAACATCGAAAGGAATGTTTGATACAAGTTCGTACAATTTACTTTGATCCGGTGAAATCTACCTTTGCCTTACGGTGTGTCGAAAGAGACGTTTTACTGTTGGAATGCGCCTGTCCATGGGACGAAAGACGTGGAATATCGGCCGGCCTCTAATTCAATCTGTAACCACGAAGAAGAATTGCTATGCTAAGAATATTTTTGGGTCCTACTCAACGAAGCTCAGTTTACTTGTGCTAGAGTCAAGGGAGGTGGTGGCAATGCAGCGTTAAAATAGTATGACTAATGTACGTATTAGAACCCTCAACCGCTGGGTCAATAGTCGAATTCCCCGACAACAATTTTATTTTTCTTATCTTACTTGACCTTACTTTGTAGGAACTTCAGTTGGGATATCATGTGGAATGTAAGTGGTTTTTTTTGCAATTATATATGTTGTATAAAAAAAAATGCGTTTAAATCGATCTGCCCAGAAAACTTAACCCAGTTGTTTTTCACTGTGTGCTATAAAATTATTATTTTATCGATTTTGATCTAGCTTATTGCGAGCATCGTTTTGGATTCTTGCCAGTTTGTGTTAAATATTTCTATAGCTTAGAGTTATCGCATGATTTATCGAAATGTGTCGTTAGCATATTGAATTATAATAAATTCCTATTTTTCTCGTATAAAAATAATTCATAGCCTTTACATTACTAATGATATAGGCTATATATAGCCAGAGATATAATGACTTTAGAGAAAAAAAGATAACAATCATTAAATATAGTTTTTTTTAAGCGAGTATTGCAAGAAAGAACCTAATAATGCTGTGTCCCTTTGAAGGTTGTATTTTAGTTTTAAGCAGTTGGTGAAAGTCTGATATTTCAAAGCTTACTTGAGCAAGGAAAATAAAATAAATATTAAAACATATATTTAACTAATTTTCAAGAAAACCGCTCTACAGTAGTTACATGTCAACTTAGTTTATGTATCCGTTATAACAGATTTGTATAAGCGAATTTCCAACAAAAATTGCACTGCATAAGGTACAGTCAAGTTTTTAAACATATTTGTCTATTTAACTAATTCTTAACTGATCTGTGCAATCAATCAGGTACAGCATAGTCATTTTTATTTATTTTATCTTTTGATACAGATTAAAGTTTGTCTATTTACCTCATGTTTAATAAAAACAACAAAACTACATTAGGTATAGCACTTTTTTTAAACCCGGACTTATTAAGGCGACTTTATGGCAAAAACAGTATAAAAAGCAAATAATTTGAATGTGAATTCTTATATTTCTGAAGTATTTATTGTAGGCACAATTGCCTAATAGTTTCAGAAAAGTATATTAGTTTTTACATATTTTAATATATGTATATATTTGTGTTTTGTCTAAAATTAAAAACATTTTGCATAGTTTGGCGTCGTAGATTGCGGATTTATTTAAATGGAGATATTTATTCCAGCGATTTTTCCGATATTATGTATGGTCGGTGGGTACCATGAATATTACCGTACATATTTTGTTTGTAAACTTAACTGACAGTTTACAAACTCGAATGGAGAAGTTTTCAGTATAACATGAGTTTGAGTTTGTCGTGTCCTCCGTCACTTTAACTTATAAGGTTATACTTAGATAACTGCATTACTTTGCATCCATGGAAATGCCCTAGATTCGTGTTTGTAAACTTTAGAATATATATATACACTTATTTATTTACCGGGAAACAGTTATTACATAAATAAAATAACAATCATAATATAAAGCTAATGAAGTTTCCTCTAACTTTAGTAAAATTAAAAAAATATATTGGGAACGAGATTGGAATTATTATAGGAATTTACCTAATAACAAGAATATAAAATTGAATGTACTCTATACAAATTATAAGATTACCTAAAACTACTTTAGGGTAAGAGCTCTCACTCTCTCACTCACTCTCTTGCTTGGGGGGGGGGGGGGGGTATCCATATACGAGGTTGGTATTTTTAATGTCATTCCGCAACGTCTTTCATATCAAATTTAATATTATCGTCTCTCTCACTCACCTTCATAAAAGATGTGCATGTGTGAGAAACAAAGATGTTTTCAAAGTTGTTTATAATTCTGTCGCTTACTATAATAAAACAAATAACTAGTCTATTCTACCTTTTACATCACCCCTTTTATGTTCAACCTTTTTTGGACACCTTGTATAAAATCGAAGCTAATTTTACGACAATATGAAAATGTCATCAAATACAAGTACTCTCTAAATAAATCTACACATTTATAAATGTGTTAGAATTAATAAAAAAAACAATTAGATATAAAAGGTAAATCAAAAACCATTTATTTTACACATTTAGCTTTAAAAGTTTTCCAATATTCCAATTTTCAACAATTTCATAAAATAATAGTCCTGTACACTGTGACAGATCCACCGTGGTCATTTTAATGGTTTTTTTGGTTAGTTTTTGTAAAAATAAATTATGTATGTAAATGTTTGGCTGTGACTCTCACGGAAAAGTAGTATGATTTACGATTAATATTATATTTAAATATAACCCAAATATAGCCTTTGTCTTCGTAAAATATTTTTGCTTTTTTATCTTTTCCAAGGATCATAAAATATTACCAAGGAAGATATTTTCCTAATGGTTACATAAGCCGTTTCGTGCCTATATAGCTTCCAGAGCGAAAACCCGAAACTTATATGCTTTCTTTCCCTAGAATAAAAAATAATTTATTTGTCAATTGTTCAATATCCTATAGCCTTGGTTTAAAGACAATTGAAATTTACATTGATTTATTTGTCTGATTACAATAGCCACAATATTTCAGCACTCTCAACAGTGTTTTTTTTCTCTCCTAGAGGCGTGAAGTTGGCAGTAGGTTTCATTTAAAATTAAATCTTTCACGGTAGAGAGATATTGCAAACAAGCCTGATCTGAAGGCGATTTTCCAGTTATTGAATATTCTGTACACACCGTTTTTTTTTTTAAATAATATTAGCTTTAACATGTTTATAGCTGTAATCACATTCCTGCCCCTATTCCCTACAAAAAATATTCTATTACAATTTTTAAATTATGAACTAATAAAGACTATTATTTGCATTCATAAATAATTTAATTAGTCGAAATTATAGGCATCGAAACCGGTCAGGTAGTAGATTGATGTAAATAATATATAATTGGATATAGTCTATTTTTCAAACGCTTTCGAAAGTTTTTAACAATATATACCTACCAAAAAAAAAAAAATATTTTAGAGATTTGACTACTATAATGTTTTTTTTCTTTGTTGAAAATTCGTGAAATTTAGCATAATAGAGCTTTACTTAAAAAAAAACAATTATCAGAATGTTACAATTAGGTTTGTTACTAAAAAAATGTATATATTAGAACGATATTAACGATTGTGTTGTTTTTTTAGTATACTCTATCTATATTTTTTAATTATATTATATTATACGACATTTAAAGCACTATTCCTCAGTAAATTGTTTATTTATAACGTTATTAACGGAGCGGAGCGAAGCATTACTCCCATGGATCGACTCCGATAGTGAAATGTTTGTGATGTCAGATCTCGATGATTTCACCTCCGATTTTAGAATTTTAAAGTTTTAATCGAATCTAAATGAAAAATACTAGGTCGGTGTTATGTCTAAAAATATTTTCTCTGTGGGAAATCCATGTTAAATTTTTTCGCCCTGTTAGTTCGAATTTTAGACAAAGTTTGCATTTATGCGCTCTAATATACTGCTAGCGTAGGTTTTACCTTGGCGACTGCGGCTATTTAGTTAAAACCCTGTAAGAACACTGTCTTTTTTCGCCGAATGCCAAATGAATGCGGTCAAAAATAACTAGAGATACTTCTCTAGTGAAGATACTTCTCTAGGGAAGATACTTCCTCGTATCGGCGACATGGACTGCGTTCCTCAATTTAGCCGGAATGTTTTTGTTTATATCTATCTCATTTGGAAAGTCTTTCATCCCTCCAGCGATTGGCCTCTAAACCCGACAGAGCGCGTAATTCGCACGAGTTTATTGCATCTAGGTGGACGAGTAATTAGGGTTGCCTTCCTTGGCCAAAACTTCCGGGTGAAACTTTCTCACTTTGTTTGTTAGATCGGTAATTCGGACCAATTCGAACTGTCTTATGCTACAATGCCTAATTTCGAAGTGCCTTAATAAATTACGGTCAAGAATAATCGAATCACTTATTTGAGAAACAAAATAAGTCGGCGGGGACTAACTTTTAAGGAGAAGCTAAAAGCTTCTTTTTTTATCTCCTATTTCTTTATAGTACTCAAGTTTGGGTGTTAAGGCCAAAGTATTAACATCTGATTTCATACAATTAATTACCTTTAAAAATTTCCCCGTTAATATTTTTTAGGAAATAACAAAGGGTACCTACGACTTGTTATTCACACACGGTAAATCCCTCAAGGAATCCCACGATAGTCAATACATTGAGATGACGTCACGGTGAAGTCCTTTTACGAAAAAGCATAATAAAAAAAATGCCACGTTCTCATAAGTAGTTCGTTTGTTTACGCGTCAATGGGGATTTTTAAACAAGTGTTCATTTGAAACAAAATAAAGTAGTTTCACACATCCATTATCGTATGACAAAATTATTATATATTTATTTATCTTTATTGGGAAAAACAACAATTTTACATAGTATATACCTACATCAAAAAATACATTTGTTTGATTGATAAAAAACTAATGTAAAACTAAAAATAGGATTCTACTAACAAAAAGTATTAAAGTTAATAACAAAAATAACAAAACCATTTTATATCTACATATACATATCTACTTACACGAATTTAGAACAGCTAATTATTACACAATAGATCATTGCTGAACACTTTAAATTGCGATTTAATGTTTTAACTATAGATAGAGTGTAAGTACGCCTATAGAAACTATGTTATTTTGATGGAATAATTATAATAGGTTAAAATATTGCCATATAATGGCTTGAGAACTTACAGGAATCCTAGAATAAGTAGGTTTTATACTTTTATTTAGGACATTTAATAAAAAATGTGTTTCTATAATGTAACATGCAATACTGAAATATTTAAGCTAGATATTAAGTTGATACATCTTAAAGGAAAATAATTGATGTTTGATACTAAAATAATTACTTATTAAAAAATATTAAAAATTATAATGCTAGCTTAAGGTCAAGTCCCGTCTGCGCGGGAATTTTTTAGCTTTACGAATAAAAGGCGATGTATCGGGGCATATTGAGTGCATTTCCATATTTTACGCAGCAACGTGATGCTGTCGGTTGTTTAGTATTTTTGTACCAACTTACTCTTCGAATCATTGTAATACAGTCATCTATAAAGAAGTTTATATTCGAATTGCTAGTTTAAATTGACTGCGTAGCGAGCTTCATCTTAAGGCGCCACCAGTCCCTAAAACGTGTTTTGTAACGTATTTTGGTGCATTTTGTTGAAGTTATTCCCAACAAATGGCTAAAACTAAAAATACTACAATATTCTACATATAATAATTTAATCCTTTGCTTAAAAACAAAACGAAATACACCTTATTATAGTAATGAAAATAAATAAATAAGAAAGTGTTGTTTTTTTTCTTGAAACGATTTTCTTTAAAGTTGTGTAAGTGACGCGAACCTAATTTTTCTTTCTAAAGATAGACAATATAATAATCTAGGCCATTATATAAAAAAAAAACACTTTTTTAAATGATAATAATTATTTAAATACAAAAAACATGTTTCATCGATTCCAAATGTAACGCATTCGCGGTCGGCGAGTATATCCGTCTCTTTTCTACACGTCAATGTTCGAATAAAGCTTACTCTTACAAATCTCAAGGACAAATGCGTCCCGGGGCGCCTTAACCTGAGGGTCGAGTTTAAAGGCTTTTGTCCACAAATCTCTGTGTCATCGTAGATCGGGCGGCAGTACGAAGGGCTCTTCGTGTATCTCTCGTCTTCACCATCACAGGCCGAGTGGCCAAAGAGTCAGAAGAACTATTTGGTCACTTATTTATTTTATTTCAGCATCTTAGGGTTGCTAGAACCACGAGACTAAAAGGTTTGAGAAAAAAAATTGCCAACGTGTTAAATAAAAAAACAAACTACTACATAATATTCAATGATCGCTCGTTTCTTATACACTGGTCCCAGAATTCGAATCCCAATGGGTCTAATCTGTTCAGATATTTGTTTTGTGCCGCTGAGAATACTTACTACCCCCTTTTCTAACACGCCTTCGAATACAGTTTTGCGGGATGTTGTTTAACAAAAGCCACACGATAAAAACGCAAGTATTGGGAGGTTGTGTATCTTATTATTATTAGTTTATTCATCAAATTTACATTTATTTTATTTTATGTACCAGCTAAGCCCAAGGCTTATCTGCTGGAAACCAGGTGTGTAAAATACAGATGTTATTATTATTGTGAAATGTTTTCAAATTATATTTTTCTGTATTTTACACGTCCTTTACAATATACATATTCACATATATTGAGGTGCATTTTTAAATCTTAGTAGTATAATACAAACCAAAAGTAAGTATACTAATAATACATTTTAAAATAATAATTAACACGCTAAGTAAATTTACTACAAACAATTAAAGAGAGTGTTTTTGTGCAATTTCATAGCAAATATTTTTAACTTCATATTTATTTTTTTTGTATTTAATATTACTTTTAATTAAAGATCTTGGCAAATTATTAAAAAAGAATGGCACAATGAATTGCAACGCTCGTTTACCGTAAACATTTTTAAATGCAGGTATAAACAACATATCGTTTTGTATTTGCCGGGGACTATATGTATGTTGAACGAGTGTTTTGAACATGTCAGAGTCGAAGAAGTGGACCACTATCCTATATATAAACATCATGTTTGCCGGGAGAATGTTACAATATTTAAATAAACCGAGATCATCACTCATATATTTTAATTTAATTTTTTTGGGAACAATTATTTTTATTATTCTAATCTGGATTTTTTTTATTTTTTCTAAAAATGTTTTAAAAGTATTGCCATAACTCATGATGCCATAATTAATTATTGAATCTACAAACGCAAAATATAACATTCGTAATTGTTCACATTTTAAGATTCCTTTTAAATGATAGAATTTTGTTATTATTAGTCGAAGTTTGTCGCATATATTATTATTTATTTGTTTTATCCAATTTAATCTACTATCAAATGTTAGTCCAAGATATTTTTCCGAGTCTACCGTCTGAATTTGAACCGTTTGAATCTACACTATTCAAGTGAAGAAAACAAAATGAATTTACGAATGCGAAAATTATTTCTATTCAACTGCGATAATTGTGCAAAGGAGAGGGACGATACGAATCTGTAGCGCAGCAAGAGAGAGGGAAATAGCGAGGGCTGGCGACTGCGGGAGGTAAATGGGTCACAAGTGTTTGTGCATCGGGGGCTGAAACGAATAGCGATCGGCTACAAAATCTAGGCCACGGAGTGAACGACACCGCGCTCCGAATGCATAATATGCAAATGTACTAAGCGCCACTCACCCCAGCAGTCTGCTGGCATCTACTGCGAATTACCATAGGCAATCGTGTCAAAAAAAAAGATTACCACGTATGAAAAACCTGTTATAAATTACTTCCGTGTTCGGGCGTCAGTCGAAACATTGCCAGTAGACCAGTAAAAGTTGATTAATAAAGGGGTTTTTTCCCTTTAATTTAGACCAGCGTTTGTTTTTTATTTAATCGGAAATTTGCTCCAATCCTTATTTATTTGTTTAATTTACAAATTTTGAATGTACATTTTCGTTATATATATTTATTTTTAATATTTTCGCTATTTTATAATATATTAAAGACCCAAATCGAAAGACTCTGATTTTTTTAGACCATATTAAAGGGAATAAAATTGTTCCCGCGATCAAATCTTTTAGAAATTCCTATAATGGTAAAGAACTCGGATTTTTATTGTTTAACAAGCGAATTACATTTCTGATACCACCTATGATTTCTGATATGATTTTGAAAACCAGAGGTTGAATAATTTCCCGTGAGTTTTTTTTACTGTAAGTATGTTTACGGTTTTCTTCTTATCAACAGGCTTGGATTATCACGTCCAGTTCAGCTCCAACCAGATGTGAGGGCACTAATTACAGGCAAAAAAAGCGCCCTTTAAAATTCACCTATGCTTAATCATAGCATCATCATCATACAGCCCGGAGTGAGCATTGGCCTGCTCAAGCAGAATCCTCCAACTGTACCGCATAACATCGCTGCTGAGAGGAATAAGCAGCGATGGTCTTCCAGTTTGGTATGCCGACAGTTTGCATCGCTATCCACCTCGTTATATAGTCCAGCGCAATTTCGGGCGTCCAAGTTTAGCTCCCCTAATGTGTTAAGGACTTCGTAGCCAAAGGATAAATATTAATTTCGACTCATTTAGATCCTTTTTCCTATGGTAACCATTTTATATTATATATATATATATATATATATATATATATATATATATATATTAAGAAGTTAGCAGATTTACACAATCATAGCAATATTTTTTTATGGTAAACTTATATTATGGAAAGCGCCTCAAATGTAACTAAATGGAAGAAAGGAACAATTTTTTTTTTAAAGAGCCCTTCTGGGTCAGGAAGTGGTTTATACTCGGCGACGGAGACAGAGGGTCGAGTGCCTTACATCACTTGACCCGACGGGCTAGCTCCACTCCTTGACGCCTCGATCCCTCCCCGCCCCTCCCCGCCGCACCGCCGAGGCCTTTACGATGCTGAAAATACACCTCCGCTGTGTTCTAGCTTCCAAATACCTCCAACTGCTTCTTTGAATACACATATTAATACTCTGAATGTAATACAAACGAATAAATTATACATGCGTCGTGGAAACAATTAAATAAATGGTTTTGCTACGTTTGATATACTGGCTTTATAAAACATTTATCATCAACATCTCACATTATTAACATTCAAAGGGGTCAGTGTATTTCCATAAATAAGCTTATGCAATGACCTCGACAGAGGGTTCGTTTTCCTTCGAAACTCCTCAAAAACACACGAATTACGGGCCTAAATACCTGAATGCTACAAAAAAATGAGAATATTAAAGGTTTTCAAAGACGTTAGGAGACATATCCACGAGGGACGTGAGTAATCTAGTTTATTTTCATCAAAGATAATTTATCATTCTAAGGTATTTCGTAATTTTTTTATAAATATATTATTAAAAAAATAAAACAAAACCATGTTTTTGAAATAGCACTTTTTAAAGTCATCCACTTCCGAAACTAGAAACTTCCCATATAAAATAAATATATTTTTATGATGAGAAAAGAGTCGAAGAGGGATTTATGAAGCGATTTGAGTTATTATATGGTATGTCTAAAAAATAAAAAATAAAATTGTCTAACTAGCAAGTTTTATTTTAGTTTTTGAATATGAAACCAATAATTTATGCTAAAAGTTTTTAGATTTTTATGTAATATATGTTTTTGTGTTATCGTTAAAAAAATGGATTCAAAAACATAATTGTTATTATTAAAAAAAAAAAAAACTAAATTCTATCGATATTTCATACAAAGTGGTAGGCCGCGGTTTGTGCTATAAGCGCCGTTCATGCCGTCATAGAGCTTACACCTTTCCGTTCATCGTACAAGGGTTCTTTTTGCGAGTAACGATTTGTAGGTCAGTACCGTTTAATGGGTGTTCTTCGTCCACGTATGTGGTGACCTTAATTTTTCACATTGTTTTGAAATATTATGGGTCTTAAAATGGTAATTCATTGCATTACTTATTTATTTCGAAATACTTTTTTTATGTTGGAAAATCTACATGAGCATTAAAATCGAACACTTTCAGTTAACATTTTAAGTAAAAAACATAATATATTTTATTGATCAAGACCTTTTTGATTTTCATTTCAGCAATTCGAATATTTGTGAAATTTTTCACCTGCGATCTAATTGAACATCTTGTAGTTTCGACTCTGTTAAGAATCGCTGTTTCTAATTTATATTTAAAAAAAAAACATAAAATCATAACATCACGTTGCTATTAATTACCCAGTTGCCTAAACTTCTTTTAAGGAGTATATAATAATTACTTGTCGGTATCTTCAACTCAAAGGAAAATACAAATATTTTTAGTTGTCCTTGGGTCAACAATATAAGTCTTCCCATCAAACAAGCCTTGCAGCGATGCTTGTCTTTCGCGTTGCCTTCTTCACATTCAGACTTATAGGGGCGATATTTTCCTCTGACATAAACATCATCTTGACATCTGCGCCGCTCCTGCACCCTGTATGTTTACAATACAAAAGTTACAGGGTGTTACCCGTATATTAATGTAGATATTGTAGTTATTTATATTTGTAGCTCTTAACTTGTATAACTTATAGCCAGGTAATGGTCAATAATAGGCAAACGAAGCGACTTCGTTGAACGCGACTCTCTAGCTATGGCTGTGGATGAACGCGATTTCGTCACCGCTATGAGCCAGATTCAGTAACGGGGCTATTCGTAGCGCTAGAATAACAGGGCGATTTAAATGGTGTCGGTTTATAACGCGCACGTCTAATTTGGATGTATCTATTTAAGGGTTAAAATGTACGTTTTGGGAACCTTGATCTCAGTGCAAGTATTACAAAAAAAAAAAAATAACCTTAAAAAGGCCTAAAAGTCATTTCTAAAATTAGGGAAATACTCTTATTAAAAAAAGTTACTACCAGGCCCTTAAATGCCAATAACATTTACGAGAATAGTCAATATGTATGTATTTAAAGGCCTTCCCATTCCACACAACCACAAATAGGTAAATAAACATATAAAGCAAATTCTACATCTGCGAAGAATCATCAAAATTTCCGTAAATATTGCAGATGAAAGGGTTCCCATATTTTCTACTTCAAACCGAAATTTTGGCAACATATTCATAAAGCAAATTTCCCGAAGTTAGTTTTTTTTTCTGCTCAAATGGGGCATCTCAAATTATATACCGAATTCTTACAATAACGGGAACATCATTTATATAAAGGTTCTGATTTGAACGATGATTTAGCAGCAAGATTTTATCTCAGCCAAAAATGTACTTTAGCCCTTATAGTATGTAGGTTAATATCGGATGTTACATGTAAAATTCTACTTGGCTCTGAAGCTAAATCTCTAAACATTTTACGCGTATTTTATCAGATAGCTTCAGACGCACTCGTAAAAAGTATTTTAAGAATTGGTACAATATTTTAAGAGACGGCTTTGTGCCACCGTAAATCGTTAAACGACTGCAGTAGGGCGACCGCCTCCCCTCCTAACTCTACCTTGATGGGGAGGAGGTTAACCCCGCGGTGAAGGAAAGGCTGACATTTGTTTTTTTTTTGCATGACTAATAAATTATTTTCATCATACTGTGTCCAGGTGTCGAAAAATTTAGTGTGTCTAATAAACGCTTACAGTATTTAGGTTTCCAGTTCATACGAGTACATATGTGAATTTTAATTCGTTTGCATTAAAAAAAATGAATTGTACAGCGCAAAATGACAGTTATTTTTTTATTTTGTGTAATGATTATTTTCAAGGTTTTATTTAGCATGCAATGTTTGTTAGTATATTTAGGTCAAATCTTGCAGGCTGAATTAGAACCACTTCCTCTTATCCTACGGAGTTGAAATTTGACATATTGTTTTAATTCCGATGACAATGCATTTTTACGGTAAGCATGACCTGTTGCAACACCCAGGATTGACTCCAAACGAGAGAACTCCTCAACGTTCAACAGCACAGACACAAAATTTTGTATAGGCATTTAAAAGCTTGTATTAAATTTATTTTTACTAATTTTTGATTGCATATTTGAGTGGTGTAAGAAAATCTAAGTGCAAACAACACAACTTAATTTTTCTTCACCTAATTTTATTTTCGCTCTCTATAACTGACATAATTGTGAATTTTTTGATCCCCAATGCTCTCGTGGATCTAGAAAAACCATGATTAATCAGTTTGGCAAGTTTACATACTTTCCAAAATCTCGTATAATCATTTCCACTTTCATACCGCTTTTACCTGTCCAAAGGGTAAAAATGCAGGCTTTTCGTTGAGTGAAATGCAATCGACCTTTTATTTTGTCTTTTGGTATTCATTGTGGTTTTTGGAAAACAATGAGGGTTTGTTTTCCAAAATTCAATTCGATCTAAATTACTCTGTCCGGCGATTGCAAGTTTTTTAATTTCTCAGGAGTCCCATGTTTGTTTCCTAGATTTCATAGTAGATATGTCAGAAATTTTGTCCTAATCTCCTCAGCATTCATCCCAAATGCTGGTGAAGGACATCTTATTCGCGATCCTCTGTTTCTACCTTAGAAGGGCAACATCCTACGTACATCATTTAATTGTTTTTTTTTCGTGTGACTAATAATATGAACGCTGGATATTTTGTAACACTTAGCTTCATAAGTTTAGTATCGATTTGTTCCCTTCTGAATTCGCAGTGAAAGTGTTTCACGATGCTGCTCTTCTATGAGGGTTTTAACATAACGCCTTAAAAGGCTTACATTTTACGCCTTAATTCCCGCTTAACCGACGATAAAGCCGCGCTTACCCACCTTAATAGCTGCAATAAAAATAATTATTAGTTTGTGTAAGCGGGGTCTTGTAAGCCTGGTACGAATCGTATCGCCTACTACCAAAACGCACTTCGGTCCGCTATTGCAAATTTCAACCGGCGTGAACATCTTTGAATCTCACGTTTCCAGAATATTTTTTGTGCGAAGAAGGCGATCTTATCTCCGCCATTTTGTGTAAATACATAAACGGACATGAAACGTCTGCCCAAAATTTTCCTAAACAAAAAACAATGATAATGTACAGAAAATAAAAATTGACATATTGTACTAAATATTATATTTTGTAATATATGGAATTACGCCAAACTAAACAGCATCAATTTATATATAGGGTGATGATTTTAGAGGCGTGGTTTTCAAGAAGAGATAAAACGCATATAATTTGATGTTATGGCTAAGAATTTAGTTTTATTATAAAGATAAGGGTTTGCCATTATGTTTTAAAAATGATTTCGGGTAAGTGGCCGCCGCGGCTGACTCGAACAAATTCCAGCCGAGAGGCCCAATTTTCAACCACTTTTTGCAGCAAGTTGGGCCGTATGTCAGCAATAACGCGCCGAATATTCTCTTCCAAGGCGTTAATCGTGTCCGGCTTATCTGCGTAGACAAGCGACTTCACATAACCCCACAAAAAATAGTCCAGCGGTGTTAAATCGCACGATCTTGGAGGCCACGCCACAGGCCCACGACGCGATTTTTACTTTATTTTAGGGTGATTTTTTTCTAAATTTGCACTATTTGCAAACGTTGTTCAGGAGTAAGTCGATTCATTGTGAAATGGCAAACCAAACTGAGCATAAATCAAGTGACAGCTGTCAAAAACACCAACTACGAAAAAAGTAGTGCCAGATTGAAAACCACGCCTCTAAAAAAAACACCCTATACTTAACTATAATAAAATGCTGTTGTTTTGTTAATTTATTTTTTTGATTTGTTTGTTAAAATTATATTAAAATTGAAACATTCACCACTATAAGTCAAATAAAGGATCTTTCAATTAGGGTTGTTGCGAATATCAGTCGATGCTGATATTAAGGTCGTGACATAACCGTCGGAGGTAGGGCTTAGCGCTAGCTGCATGCGCTTCAGAGAGCTTTTGACCAACCAGAGATCGTGGTAGTCTAGTGGTTAATACATTTCATTTAAGTAATTTATTAAAACTAGCAACAGCTGATAGTAATCTAAATAAATTAATAGTAAAAAACATTTTTAAAAACAAGCCTTTATTTAAGTGCTTGAATGCGTATACAAAATTTTGTGTCTTTACTGGTGACCATTGAAGAGTTCCTTCGTCTCGAACCAATCCTGGGTGTGGAATGCTTTGTCATCGGAACTGAACCACATGTCAAAATTTAACTCCGTAGGATAAGAGGAAGTGGTCCTAATTCAGCTTACAAGATTTGATTTAAACCGATATACAAACATTGCAACTTAAATAGAAGCTTGTTAAAAGATCAGCCTTACTCCCAATCCTGTTGCATCAGCCTGTTGCATCAGCCTTACTCCCAATTATTATATGTCATCGCTTTATTTGAAGGAACAAATTAACTAACTTATTAACAACCTGGTACTTGTTCCGAGTATTTGGGTTATACTGGTTATATAGCTTAAGAGAAAAAGAGGAGTGTTTCGAGGTTTAGATCTTTACATAAGAGATTATACAGAGTTTCTTTGATGTGGTGATGAAGTCTCCTTTATTCAAATGAAAAATGTCGACATTTTTTACGATTTCGCGTTGAGTGAAAAAAAAGGCACGTCTTTCCACCTCTTAGTTGCAGTTAATATACAGGGTGTCCCAAGACCAATCCCACAAACTTTAGAAGTTGTTTAAGTTCCCTATTAAGAGTAAGAAATTATGTAACAAAATGCGAAAATTTTTCATCACCAAATTTATTATTTTTGTAATAAAATTGGTGTAAATCGATAAATCAATATTATCTGTCGACCGATAGCATCCCTCTTACAACCCCAGAGAAGGGGTATGGAACTCCATACCCCTTACCCCTTCTTCTTAGACCGACCTCTGTCCGGCCAGTGGCATCTGACAGCAATCATTTAGCTCCGCCCTAATAGGGCGTTTCGAACAACGCGGCAGGTCACTAACCTCGATCTTAATGAACCAGTGACGTAGTTATCCGAGGGAGGAGCCATTAAAAATAGCTGCTTTACATGATTTAGAATAGAAACTTTAACGTTGTATTTCTTTAAAAGTATTATGAATTTTGATATAGTTTCTTAACAAATAACACTAGAAACGAAGGACCAATTCGCGGTTTTTTTAACGAGAATGGTCTTGGGGCAGCCTGTATAGTAGCCAATTTAATCATAATTGAATATGCGAACTATGAAAAAATAGAGTAATACGATTGCATTGTATTAACGTTTGCTTTTTTTTATTTTTACCAAATGATTACCTAAAATAAATTCGTAATAGGCCGTCAAAGTTGCGCGTTTTTGTTTGCGAAGGGTATATTAACTCTTAATACATTGTTGATAAATATGAACAGATCGCCAGGTAAACAGGAGGAACCTGGTTAAACAATACTCCTAGATGCAAAGTTCTTCGACTCATCATTAAAGCTTCCTTGCCCTCATTTGTGTAGGTAATATTAATTGGCTTTAATTGGCAGAATTTGACCCTGTTTAAGAATACTTCTAATGTCTCGGTTCGATGTAATAATAAGCATTTACAAATTAACATTGTTACTAATGCTAGTTGCAATTATGAGAATAATTCAAATATATTGCGTATTTATAATTCTTCCCGAAAACATTATAATTACTTTTCTAACGTTTACATATTATGTTATTGGGGTTCGTTATGATAATAAAATGATAACAGTTTTTTTTAAATAATAGTCATTTTCTTTTATTTATTACTACTACATATTACTAATATAGGAGAATACGTAATTACTACGTATCTTTAAACAAAAATCTTTGAGTCACTTGGGTATTTATTATAAGGGTTTACGAGATTTGAGGTTAGCAGAAAGGGAAGGGTTAGGTTAGGCTAGGTATTGACGCGACCTCTGAGCATTTTAAATTAATTAACAAAATGTTTTTCACGGTCTTGTCTAGTGAGGTAAACTAATTTGCATTACAACAACATTGTTAATAAAACATGCACATATAATTTAAATACATAAATAAATAAATAAAATGTCGGAAACCGTATTGATATTTGGAAGCTGCACAAACGTTCCTTATAGTTAGTTAGTTACCAAAAATGATTCAAAATACCTACTAAAGTTATAACGGTAACGTTAACAGTTACCCACCACATCCTGCACACGCTCGATAAACTACTACGCGATATTTTACTGATGTGTTGTGCGGTAATTTGTCGCCCGTGTGCATGTAGTGCTGCATCGCGCAGTAAAATACCGCGCTATATCGAGCGGTAATTATTTATCGTTCGTGTATGGGCCCGGCTTGACTTATTAACTTATAGTTGTTTAATACTTAAGGATAAAATTTTACCATAAATTTTCTTCCTGTGCAGATACCATATCATAAATGTATAATCGCACTTCTTGCGTCCTGTGGTAACTGCGAGACGTGTGCGTTATAAGATGACACCGTTTAAATCACCCTATTATTCTAGCGTTACGAATAGCTGTGTTACTGAAGCTGGTTCATAGCGGTGAGGAAATCGCGTTCATTCATAGCCATAGGTACAAAGTCGCGTTCAACAAAGTTGCTTCACTTGCCTGTTATAGCGCATTGCCTGGCTTACACGTTCCACAAGTTACACAGGTGGACATCGTAGGTGCATTCAGCCGTTTAAGTAATAGGCTATTTTTAAATCGCGTTTAAAGTAACCTCAGTTATATGATTATCACGTTAACGCCCACTGCTACTGCTAGTAACTATCGCGTCTCTAAAGAACAATTGTGAAAACATAACTTCAAATCTTTATGTTGTTTCTTTTGGTCTGGCGCAAAACAACGGCTTGAAATACGTGAGATCGTGGTAGTTTAGTGGTTAAGCTGTTGGACTATTGACCCAAAGGTCGCGGGTTCGAATCCGCACATGGTTATACTATTTTTAACGCTTCATTACCACCATCTTCCCTGACTCTAGGACAGGCACATTTTGGCCTAGTTGAGTAGGGCCTAAAATAATTGTATATGACCTAGGTCATAGCAATTATTAAAAAAAAAAAATGTATCAAGGGACAATAACTCCAAGAAAAGGAAGGTAGTAAAAGTTACAGAACCACCGCGAAGCTGCAGGTTCAGCGCTGTTCTTGACTTATAAGAAGGATATATATATATAACTGGCGATATATTTTCGCCGAAGACATTCCAATTTCACGTCCTTCGATGCCGTCCCACCATAAAGTGTGCGAGGAAGAATAGGGAAGAGAAAGAGAGAGAGAGAGTATCGAGGACAAGTGAATTATGGATTCGCTTACTCGATGTTGAGTCAGAATGCAGGCTGCAGCTCTGAGATACTGAGATCCCGGTCGTTACCATAAATAAAACCCTTCCTCTATGTACTGCGAATTTGTACATTGTTACACTCTTATTCGGTCGAAAATATCATGTTTCAATTTTTATATTTTAGTAAATGGTTTTTATCGTTAATATTTTACCAAGGAGTGTTAATTTAAAAAAGAGTATTTTTCACGTTGAAAAATTTATGCCTAATTTTTATTCGAAAATACCTAATAACCCGTATTGTTAAAACAATTTCATAATATTATTCTTATAAAAAATAAAACTACAATAATCAATATTTCGATTTCGTTTGTATATGGTTTGAATATCGTTGCTGAGGGGTGGTGTAAAACCGCATTTTTTTAATAAATTTATAGTGTCTAACAAATATAGATAATAAAAGCCAAATGTACACTTATAATATACAATTTGACCTAATCAAAATTTTTCAAAATCTCCACCGGCCATAAACAAAAAACAGAAGAGTTGCCACTTTTATTCGCCTTGGGTTCCTTTTAGCAAAGAAAATTATCGTATTATTCGATTCTTTGGACTTTTCTTCAGCTCCAATTGTAAATATTGTTTAAATAATTTATAATAATAATAATAATAATAACATAGTGCGGAGCGTACATTTCTCGTCATCAAGGGAGCAGTACTTCTTCCATCAAATTCATGAAATCAAATCTCGCTCGGTGACGACTATGTTAATCAATTTGGTTGTGCTCTTTGCGAAAACCTAAAAAACATAATTAAGTACTACTTTATTTGTTCTAATACAAAGACTGCATTAAAATTTCAATCGTCCAGTCGCTTTCAAATTATATATAGCTACAAGCATATTATAAAAAACTTACAAATTCGATAGCTAAGTGTTTTTTTTGACGTTTCAGCCAAATTTTATCGTATAAGGTGAATGTTGGTTTTTGGGAATGCTAAAATGTGGACGACCATGTCAACTTAAGCAGTTTGGTCTGTGTTTTATACTGAGAAAGATAGCTTTAACGATATGTGTTCCGCGCTTAAATAGTTATTTCATTCTTTTCAATAATTGTAATAGTAATTTTATATGAAAATTTAATTTTCTTAGCGTCAGTTTTTTATGAGGTTTATTGTAAAGGAAAGTCTCCTCCGTCATCCGTCACATTATTATTATATCTACATTATTTTTTCCCCATCATCTTTTAGTGATGGGGGAAAAAATTGTTTTTGATGATGGAACAATTTGAAGAGTCTCTTTTACAATATACTGTTTTATTATTAAGGGCTTCTTCCCAGCGGGCCTCTTCTCTGTCTTGTGCGTGCTTTTAAATCGTTCTGTCTCATCTATCGCATAATCACTGTACCGTTGTTGCTTCCGTAGTTTTATTTCATCGAGTCTTATATTCAGAAAATGAGATATTTTCGTCAAATTTTTGATAAAATGTATAGAAAAACACAGACTATTTTAGCCATAGAAAACTAGATATTTAGGAGATAAAACGATACCTACTATTATTATTTTTTCTTCATCTACAAATAAAAGAGTTACAACACTACAGCGTTCAAATGGATAAATGACCGGGTTCAGTGCTCTTAAAGCAGATTATTTTTTTCACAATAATTTACATCGGTATTTTCTCAAAAATAAAATGTATGTCGGAGGTCTTTCTGTTGTGAAAACACCCAAAGTCGCGGTTCTGGGGAATCACCGTACATGTTTAGCTCGGTTCACCTCTGCTCGCGAGATAATCCGGGATGCTGTGTATTCATCGTTCGTTCGTGGGCGTTGTGAATCCAAAATGCAAACACGAGGTGAGGAGCGCGGCGCGTTAATTAGCGCTAAGCATATAGTCCGCTACAAACAGTTGCATCCGCTCGCTAATAGGTTTTAAAAATGTATGAAAATATTATCTAGAATCTACTCTATTATTATTGAATCCATTCGAGCGTGGTGATCTCATTGAGACATACAAAATGTTGTCGGGGCACTATGATTGTCAAGGGCTTAAGGCGAAGCCATAGGATAAACATTAATTTCTACTCATTTAGACCCTTTTTTTTAGTTGGCATTTGGTAACCATTGGATATTTAATAATAAAAAAGATTCAGTCGTTAGCGCAAACAGCATCAACCAATTTAAGAACTATCTTGATATTCAACTAGCTCAGTAACAGAACCGGAAACAGACCCATCAGCTTTTCTTTTTGTTTGTTAAAATAATATTAATAATAATTTTCGTCATGGACGATCAATGTCGTTTTTCTCATATGACGCGTCGAAAATAGCCGTGCGTGGTATAAGGCGACACCGTTTAAATCACGCTATTATTCTAGCGCAACAAATAGCCGCGTTACTGAATCTGGCTCATAGCGGTGACGAAATCGCGTTCATTCACAGCAATAGCTAGAGAGTCGCGTTCAATGAAATCGCTTCGCTTGCACTTTTCACAAGTTACACAGATGGACACCGAATGGTGCATTCAGGTGCATCGCCAGCGTTACGTAACAGGCAAAATTTAAGTAGGTTTACAAAGTTAAAAATTATTGCAAGAAGACATTCATTAAGGTTGTTTTTACATTTAAAAAGCATTATAAATTCATAATTTCATTATTTTTTTTTTAATGATGATTATAAATTTAAGAATTTCGACAGAGTTTATTGCATTACGTAACCCATGTTTGAACCCCCTCCCTCTATAATAACATTACGTATACAATCTGGTAACCCACCCCTAAGAGCTTTGCGTAATTTATGAACGCCACTAAATAGTTCACCACGATCTCTTAAAATTCACCACTTAGGGAGAGCACACACACGTATCATTTAAAATGTTTTACTTAGCTCCATATTCAAGGTTTGAAAAAAAAGTTTTCAAGATTATGAAATATAACAATAAAAGTAGTCAGAAACTGACATATATTTTATACTTTCGAAAAAAAGTTAGTTCAGAAGAAACTTACGCCACGCTAAAAAGTAGAAATTTTGACTAAGGCGGGTTGATTTTTTTGCTTGTTTGTCAGGATCAAATCTAAATAAAATTGCTTTTAGTAAACAATCAGTATTTTTCGGCAATCCAGAAGGAATTATATTGACATACTAAAAGATTTTTTTTAGACAATCAATATATTTCCAACCAATTTCATTACCTATATGTATATTTTACACTATTTAGTGTTTTTTTTTAAACCGACTCGCAAACAGCGCACCGCCCCTAAATTAGCTGTTTGATATTCTTGCAGCCAAATTAGCGACTGCTAAGCCCTAGAAGTTGTGCATCGTAAACAGCGCATTTCCATTACAGCCTCTCAGCAAAGCTGCCAAAATGAGATATCCATAAGCTACCCAAAAGCTGTATTATTTCGCCATAATCCTTTGGCGAATTCATCAACCATGCCTTGCCACCAACCTGTCTATAAGTCTAGTAAGCTGAGAGCTTTTTCAATTATGCGAGTGTAGCTTCATATTAGAACAGACTTCGGTGTTATTGCAGGTATTGTTAAATTACAACATTTTTAGATAGATTTCATAAGAAAGCAATGGGTATGTCATGACTTATATTGAATATATGAATATATATTGTGAAACGCGAATATATATTCGCGTTTTACATCCCCTAGAACAAAGGTGTCCAAACTACGGCCCGCGGGCCAAACCCGGCCCGGCAGGCGATTTTATCCGGCCCGCCAAGGATTTTGAAAAATTTCGTTGCAAATTTCGTTAAAGCAATTGGCTGGTAAATTTATTTCTATGTATGGCACTACCTATATTGTCGAACAAACTTTTTCCAGGATGAAGTATCTGAAATCTAAATATAGGGCAAATTTATCGGATGATCATTTGCAATCATTGCTAATAATTGGTGTTTCCGATTTGAATCCCAACTTTGAAGAAACTCTCCAGGAAAAAACCCAGTTCCACCATTCCCATTAAAAATTGCATGAAATAATTTTATAATAATATAATTTAGACATGTTTGTTTAGTATTGTTATATCTGTAATTTACTATAAAATTTTTTTTATAGTATATATATGTGGCAACAATAAAAAAAATCAATGCTGCTTTACTTGTAATAAGGTTTTTTAATTCACCTATTTACAATGCTTGGCCCCCGCTAATGAATTTAAATACCAAACTGGCCCTCGCAGCAAAAAGTTTGGACGCCTCTGCCCTAGAACCCAAAACCACTCTCAGTTAAAAAAATATATGTATGTTTGTGAACACGATAACTGCCGTAATTTTCCACCAATCACTTTCAAATTGATACATAAAATTTTTGGAGCACAAAATCTCGGTCAAGTTCATTAATGGGCAAAATCAGACAAGGGGGGCGGAAATAGGGGGTTTTTTCGAAAAAGTAAAATTTTGCTATACCTTTCCTAGTATATAAGATATCAAATTCATTTAAATTTTATATTGTTCTTAGATAAGGGCCTAAAATATATCTAAATGAAGATATTCAGATTTATGCTATGCGTCTTAATCCGACCGAAATAATGAGGATCTTCATAGAGATATTTATCTCTATGACAATCCCAACGAACGGAATCCCAGGGCTGGACGGCGACAGACTCCCTCCAGTCCTGGGATTCCGTTTGTAGCCAGATGTTATCCCCTACAGTCCTTGTCATCCATCCACCTCAGCGGTAGTCTTCCGACCTCTCGCTTGTTTGCACTAGACGATCTTCTTCGGCTACCTCGTGGTCTTCTTGCCATGTCCATGACCTCAGTGCCTCCTCGAATGTCCTCATTGAATAGCTAGTAAAAGAATCCGTTCGCACTATTCTAAAAATAAAACGTAATCCGTCAACGCCCGTCCGAGTTTTCGGGCGCCGCGAAAACTCTTCGCAAGGGGTCACAAAACTGATCTTACTCCTGAAACTACCGGCGCCTTAATTGCATTTGTGTCCATATTTATTGTGTTTTATTTCTTTGTTTCAGGTTATTTATTATTTAAAGACTTCTGTGAGACGACGTCAGAAGAACCAGTGCCGCAACTAAGGTTTTATGAAGAGGTATAATTTTTTGTTTGTTTATTTATTTATGTATTCAATAAATTTACATTATATTTTATGTACCAGCCAAGCTCAACTTATCTGCTGGAAACCAGGTGTGTAATATACATATATTAATATTTGTGAAATATGTTCACATTATTTGGTTCTGTATTTTACACGTCCTTTACAAGATACATATTATAATCTTGATATATTTTTATAGTTTAGTAGTACTACAAACAAATAATAAGTATAATTATAATAACACTTTAAAACAATATTTAACAACCTAAGTTGATTTATCTAGAAACAATTATTAAAGAGCGTTTTTCAGATATTTCGCAAATATTTTTAGTATCATATTTATTTCTTTTTTTAGATTTAATATTACTTTTTAGTAAAGTTCTTGGTAAATTATTAAAAAATAAACATTTTTAAATGAATGTATAAACAATGTTTCATTTTCCACTTGCCGCGTACTGCATGAATGTGTTGAACTTGTCAGAGTTGAAAAGTGTTTTAATGGTTATTTGCAATAAAATCTAAGAGCGCACAAGGTTTTATTTTTTCAATTTAATTGCATTTTAATTATACTTATGACAAATTATATTTATGAGACTAATAGACATCGTGTTCCAAAACTCTTCCCGAAAAAAAAAAACAGCTTATTGGTTGGCTCTGCGATTTCAAACATGATTTGTTTTGACCTCATATCAAAATTCATCATGGTTTCCGAGAAAAACTTTAGGTGATAATGTTAAATCGTTCTTGTCATAAGTTGGTCCGCTCTCGAGGCCGCCCGCTCCGCGCCGCCGGGTCATTGACCGGCCGTGGTTGAGAGCGAGGAGCAAACTGAAGAGCCAAGTACAAAAAGGGAATTTACACGAGCGCTTTCATAAAATTAATAAACTCGGCCATGAATTATTTTCGCATTTTTATGTGAAATTTCTTACACGTAATGGGGATATAAACACCCCCTTAAGTCTTAGGGAGTGTTCTTGGAACATCTTCTATACATATAATTTCTAATGTAGGAAGTTTTGCGGAATAAAGAGAAGTTGAAATTTGAAACCGTTCAAAAATGAAAACGTAGTGCCCAGAACACACGGTCGTGCGTTTGCAGACGCAAAGACGTCGACTTGATGTTGCGTCGCAGTGGAGAGGCGATTCCTAAATAATCTCTTACAAACGCACTTTGATCTTCTCGAGTCGCGCCTTGGTTATTTGTCAGACTGCCATTTAAGGCGCCACCAGTCCCTAAAACGTGTTTTGTAACGTATTTTGGTGCATTTTGTTGAAGTTATTCCCAACAAATGGCTAAAACTAAAAATACCACAATATTCTACATATATTAATTTAGTCCTATGCTTAAAAAAAAAAAGAAATACACCTTATTATAGTAATGAAAATAAATAAATAAGAAAGTGTTGTTTTTTCTTGTAACGATTTTCTTTTAAGTTGTGTAAGTGACGCGAACCTAATTTTTCTTTCTAAAGATAGACAATATAATAATCTAGGACATTATTTAAAAAAGAAAACTTTTTTTCAAATGATAATAATTATTTAAATACAAAAAACATGTTTCATCGATTCCAAATGAGTCGGCGAGTATATCCGTCTCTTTTCTACGCGTCAATGTTCGAATAAAGCCTACTCTTTCTAATCTCAAGGACAAATGCGTCCCGGGGCGCCCTAAGATTCATTATTTCAAAATATTGTTTCAAAATTAAAATGTATTTAGAGTGCTAATTTAATTTAATTTTAATCTTTACATGTATCTCTGTACTTTGCGAAAACCTGTCATCAGTTAATTTTACAAACAACTGTATGTACCATTCTTCTTAAATTATACTGTTGGTTTTCCGAATAAACAATAAATAAATAAATATCGTAAATAATTAATTTCAACGGATACATTTATTAAAGAAATTCTTCTTCGAAGTCCATCTTAAAACTGATTATAGTCTAACTGGTCACCTTTCCGAAACGGAATTTGCAGTCGCAGTGCAGTCAACAGTTTTGTTACGACTGCAAGCGTTTTGCTATTCTGCTAAAGTATACACAACTCATCCGGGTATATTTTTCACGCGTCGTAATTTAAGATTAAATAAAAAATATATGTATTTTTTATTTGCAGATTAAATTATACGAAAAGCAAGAATGCCCCGACGAAAGGCGAAAAATAGCACGCGACATTTATGACAATTTTATAATGAAGGAATTACTGTCTCACTCGCACGTAAGTAGCTACTTTTTTTATTTGACCCTGCTATGTTCACAAACTATTGAAAGAAAACCCTACTTAAAAAATAAAATAAAACACTACTTAACCTTGCCTATTATTGCCATTTATTGCCCATTGCCTGCCTGGCTTGCACATTCCATGCGTTACACAAATGGACACCATGCCAATGAAGCACGGTGACGAGTTCCGCTACAAACCACGCAGTTATTTTGTAGCCGTTTAAGTATTAGGCTATTTTGAAATCGCGTATTACGTAACCTCAGTCATATGATTACCGCATTAACACCCAATGCTAGTAAAACTTTTTTTATTTGGGAATAGCCACGTCTGAAACAGGACAATCGACTTGTGACCAAATCGCATCTGCGCTTTCTCCCACGCGCAGGCGCGATCTTGTTATCAGGCGAATGTGATGTTTTTCAGCCCCACCTAGGACTATGACTCCATTGCTTTGAACGTCACACGTACGCGTACACCTCTGCTATCATATTTTGTATGCAATAAGCATAAATAACCATTTATATAATAATAATATGACATTATAGTGACCCTCACCAGCTTATTGAAGTAGACCTGAAGTGTTTTGTAGCGATATTTTTGTGATGTATAAGATAATATGACCTGATAAATAACTGATATCTGATAATATTGCTGGTTTTGTATGAATTCAATTCGAGTACATTTTTACGTTTTTATTATCGTCGTCATATATAATTGTGCACCGTGACGCGTAACGGTGGTCAAATCGTGAACGCTGCGTAATTCGTATCTAAACAAATTAATAATATAAATAATTAATTTAATAATATAATACGTATAACTAATTTTCTATCCGATCCTAATTAATTAGGATCTGGGGATTGTTTCCCCGGATAAAAAGTATTTTAACAGCGTAAATAAGTACAAACAGAGTAACTTGATCACGGGAGTAGCGTTTTAAAGTCAACTCTACCACAAATGACATTTTAACCGGGAGCGACGTATAGCAAACTATTATGAAACATAACACCAAACACATGTAATTAATTTACTATTAACCGTGAGCATGAGTTTCTATTGAATGTCGTTAGCTGGAGAGAGTAAATCCTCACTGCCTAATCACAGAATAGAGAAGACTGCCTAATGGCCATCGAGGGAACAGAAGTTGCCCTAGAGCAAAGGTGTCCAAACTACGGCCCGCGGGCCAAACCCGGCCCGGCAGGCGATTTTATCCGGCCCGCCAAGGATTTTGAAAAATTTCGTAAAATATAAATGTAGCGTGGCGCGTCGGTATCAGATCTCGCACAGATGAAGAGCGCATTCGGTTAGCCGTTAGGTTAGAATGAGCTCGAAAACGTACGACTCGGCCGCTCGACTGCAGAATGATTTTGTACTCTGCCTGTACCGCGCTCTGTAGGCGAGGCGGCGCGGAGCGACAGACTGCACTCAACTGCCCCTTGCGGCCTGCAATGCTACGAGATTGTCCACGTCGCGTCAGTCCACGACAAACCTTAAATTCGTCGGCCGCGGAGCTTATTTACATTCTTTACAGTTGATATATTGTAAATTGGTATGTTTAAATTTATATTTATTATATTATAACTTAATTATTATGTTAATATTATTTTTTAAAGTTGAACATGGAAACAAAAAGAAGAAAAGTAGATGACGAGTGCCGCGTTTTTGAAGAAGAATGGGGATTCAAATATTTCTTTGTGGAATCGCAGTCAAAGAATGGCAAAGCTATATGTGTAATTTGCAATGACACTGTTGCTGTAATGAAGGAATACAATTTACGTCGACATTATGAAACAAAACATGCTTCAGCTTACTCACAATTTAAGGACAAGCAGCGTACTGAAAAAATTGAAAAAATGAGTTGTAGTTTGTCTTCTCAGCGAAATTTATTTAGGAAGGCTAACTCGGAAAATGAATCATTGACTTTAGTTAGCATGAAAGTTGCTTATTTATTGGCGAAAAAAGGGAAACCCTTTATGGATGGAAACATTGTTAAAGAGTCTATGATGGAAGCTGTTGGGGTATTATGTCCGGAAAAGGTGAAACTTTTCAAAACGATAAGTCTTTCCCGCAATACTGTTGCTCGTCGAATTGACGATATTGGCAATAATATACTCCACCAGATTTCTGGGAAAGCACAGCGTTTCACTCACTATTCTATCGCGATGGATGAATCGACCGACGTTAGTGACACCTCACAACTTTTAGTATTTGTTCGTGGAGTTGACGACGATCTTAATGTCACACAAGAATTAGCATCGGTTAACAGCATGCATGGTACTACAACTGGAGCAGATATTTTTAAGGAACTACAACAGACGTTGACCAAATATAACTTGGACTGGAATCGACTCCAAGGTGTGACAATTGACGGAGGAAGTAACATGTCTGGTGCAAATATTGGGGTGGTTGGGCTAATAAGAAAAGCTTGTGAAAGCGCAGGAGCAACAGTACCAATTTTTCTGCACTGTATCATCCACCAACAAGCCCTATGTGTAAAACATGTCGACATGAGCTGCGTTTTGAAACCAGTGGTTTCTGTCGTAAACTTTATTCGATCACGTGCACTCAATCATCGCCAATTACGATCTTTCCTCGAAGAAATTGAATCTGAGTCTCTTGACTTGTCGTATTATACAGCAGTTCGATGGCTTAGCTGTGGAAAAGTGTTATTGCAGTTCTTCAAGCTCAGAAAGGAAATAAAAATTTTTCTTGCGGAAAAGAATGACTCTGAACCGCTTTTATCGGATGCAGAGTGGCTCTGGAAGTTGGCAATTTTTGCAGATGTCGTGACACACGTAAATAACTTGAATTTAAAGCTCCAAGATAAAAACAACTTAATTTGTGATTTATTCGAGCAAATCAAAGCATTCAGAGCCAAGCTGGTATTGCTCGAAAGTCATATGAATGAATGTAATTTTTCCCATTTCACGTGCTGTGAAAAATTTAGTACAGAAACTGACGAAAGATTTCCCACCATATTTGCAGTAAAAGTAATCGCGGATTTAAAACTAGAATTTCAAAAGCGTTTTTCTGATCTTGACATAAATTCAAGGGAAATTCGGCTGTTTCAAAATCCATATGACTGCAACGTTGGCGACGTTTCAAGTCAGTTTCAAATGGAAATAATTGATCTTCAAGCTAGCGATCAAATCAAGAACAAATACAAGGAAGGAAACTTGATCGATTTTTACAAATTTTTGGACGCAAAAGAGTTTCCAAATTTAAAGCAATTGGCTGGTAAATTTATTTCTATGTATGGCACTGTATGTATGTATGTATATATGTGCGAACAAACTTTTTCCAGGATAAAGTATCTGAAATCTAAATATAGGGCAAATTTATCGGATGATCATTTGCAATCATTGCTAATAATTGGTGTTTCCGATTTGAATCCCAACTTTGAAGAAACTCTCCAGGAAAAAACCCAGTTCCACCATTCTCAATAAAAATTGCATCAAATAATTTTATAATAATATAATTTAGACATGTTTGTTTAGTATTGTTATATCTGTAATTTACTATAAAAAAAATGTATGTAGCAACAATAAAAAAAATCAATGCTGCTTTACTTGTAATAAGGTTTTTTAATTCACATATTTATAATGCTTGGCCCCCGCTAATGAATTTAAATACCAAACTGGCCCTCGCAGCAAAAAGTTTGAACGCCTCTGCCCTAGACGGCAAAACGTCGGAAGAATCCCGTTGTCATTAAGAAGAATCATTTACAGGCGAAAGCTCATGGTAATGTCGACTACTATGATCGTCTGTTTTGCGCAATTTAGTCGCTGACTAATTCGAGATATTAATTGCGCTAATTGGAGTATTTATTTATTGAAAATATAATATTAAAACTCTCAAATAGTACAATATAATTATATAACTTATAAGTAATATTAAATAACTTAATTAAGTCGACAAGCGACTGCTACATTACACCAATGTTTCCTTCCTCCCTAACTAGACGAATCTGTATTAAGGGAAGCAGTTTGGGTTTGTTTGCTTAACGTCCCACTTCCGTCATCTGATCGATGCTATAATAATAAATACATTAGTAAAATAAATACAGCAAATCAATAAACAATAAATACATAAACATTTTACACAAAAATAAAACCAATATTTATATAAAATTGACTAAAACAGAGTTATTATACACAAATATATAAATTAAATATAGGACTAACTTTATGCTAAACGATGTAACCCCTTTAACATCGCCGTTTAATTCATTGGTAGCCCCTATTACACTCTACCTACGTGCATTTCTTTAGAAAAGCTACCTATTGCTATGAGTACCGTGTAAAATGACCTTCGAAAAATCTCTACATATCTTCGCGTTTCACATCTCCTAAAACCCAAAACCACCCTCGGTTTAAAAGTTTATGTATAACTTTTTATATCCATCTATATGACTTTCTTGTGGACATGATAATTGCCGTAATTTTACAACGATTAATTTCAATTTTATATTGTTCCTTAGATAAGGACCTAAAACTTATCTAAGTAACCTTTTTTGAAAATTTGGTTTTTCAAAATTCAAAAAAATCATACCTACCTCACACACAAATCGCACAAGATCAAATCAGTTCCAAGTGTTAATTGTTTGCCTATAATTTCCCTACAACTTTTGTCTAAAACAAGTTTTTATATGAGCAACTCTTACGGCACAGTATAAAGAGGGATTCAGTATATGCACTCTCACTGCGCAAGGGTGCGGCGCGGCAGCGGGTTGAGGTGCTTGAGCTGCCGTGCGGGAAGCTTCCTAGCTTATTTATTATATATTTATTTATTAAAATATCAAAATACAATTAATATTATTAAATGGGTAATACTTTGTAGCATTTTATTGATTTTCTAGAGAAGAAAGTACAGATTGTGTGGATTAGTAACACCGATATATTCGATGTATTTATATATTTTTTTAATTAGCTAATACACATAATCAGTAATACTAGTAATAATGATGTCTGAACCAATGCGGATGGTTTATTTCGATATGTATTGAGGCACCCATCAATCACCATGTGAGCTTTGATCTTATAGTACTAGTGGCCGCATGGACACTCTAATTTACACCCCTTGGCATTTGTCTGTCTATGACGCTGACCAGCAGCCTGTAGTTTATGGATTTTATGACGTCATCATCGCCGATCGTTATCGACAGCTGCTTTGTGGTAAGTGGTGACAACACACCAGCGACCCTCAGACCTGCAGTCCGGTGTTGATGATTGCTTTCATATCGACCCAAAGAGATGTTTGCGTCGTTGATTGTAATAAGGTGTAGAAACCGCTACCGATTATGCATCTTCACGCGAAACGATTAAAACAACAAAGTTCTTATTTTTTTACCATAATTTACTCAGTTTACACATTTTTTTTTTGTGGATTTGGTGCCGGTTGAGTTTTACATATCCATTATTTTTATTTTCATCAACTTCATACATAAGTCACTCATAAAATCATCTCATCTCACCATAATCCATCATCTTAATCACTTATACATTATTTTTATATTTTTTGTTAAAATATCATCCTTTTCTTATTTCATCTAATTAGATGGTAACATAATATTTTACACTAAATAGGACAGGTGAGAGTTAAAAATGCATTTTTATAAAACTCAGCGCTGGGTTTAAACCGACATCCTACGCTTTATCAAAAAAATAATAAACAATTGCTATTTTAAAGTACAGCGAAAAATAATACATAAAGAAAATTACGTTCAAGCCGTATCGGCCCTACAAAAAAAAAAAAATTAAAAATCTCTTTGCTGACATTTAAATTTTTTTTTTCTGCCCAAATAACTGAAAATAAGTGATTCTTTTATATAATGTTTGAAAAAAAGGACTTCTCGTAAATTCGTAAATCAAGGGCCTTATAGTTTTAATATTTTTTTATCTCAACTGTATTAATTTATGTTGTTGTTTTGTTTGTTGTACCTTTTACCTTAATGATTTATGTTTTTGTTTTTTATGTGTTAGTAACATGTAATTATCTTGGTCTTTCCCAAGTACTTGGAAATAAAAAACCTAAATCAGCTAGTATTGTAATACAAAAACATTGGTTTAAAACTATCGGAAGTTATTTCTCTTCCATGCTATCAGCCCGTGTGTTCTCTTACCAGACTAGGTCATCCAGGCGAAGAGTGTATGCGCCCGAGCTTGGTATTAAGCTATTAAAAAGTCGACAGCTGGCGCTAACCCTGATGGAAAAAGGCCACGAAGAATAACAGACGAAAATGAAAAATTCTTCTGCAACACAAACCTAATTATAGTCTGACTGCACCTGCACAAGTCCACAAACGATCTATTATTTAGTCTATATAAATAGTGGACAGTGCTTTATAGTCCTGTTTTCTTAAATAAACCTCTATACACACTGTATTGAAACAAATTTAATTTAATATCAAATGCTTCTATAAATTGTTTAGTAGTAGTAAACTATTTAAACATAACCTGATGTCTTATGGCTAGGCCCTACGGGCGTCATTGAAGGCATCTCCCACCCAGATCACACGCGCATGTGGTACCAATGTGTGATCTCTATTTGTGCCTGTGGCCTAGAGACGACAGTGGGTTATTTTCATTCATTCAATTCATCATAAATTTAACACCATTTTATTATTGTAAATTTTAATGCGCTACTAATAATGAAACAACACGGATATATAATTTCTTTTACACGTTTCTATGCTATTCTTTTTGATATTATTGTAGTACATATGTTTCCTATATTCATTGCGATTGCTACTTTCTGATCTGCGCAGAAAAAGTCCAATATCAGTTTTATTGTCTCTGCCGTCCCACCAGCCTCCCATTCAATTATCTGTGGATTTGCCCGGCGGGACTTGGCGGACCTTCACTCGACGGTAGCGATCCTGGGGCCCTAGTCTGACTGCCAATCGAAAATCGACTCGACGCTGGCGTCTCTTTAATTCGCTGCCGAAGGTCGTTTTTCGAGCGTCGATCGTTAACCAGGCTGACCCGGCTGTTACAGCTGGTGGCTAGCATTAAGGGTCGGGAGTAACTCTTCCCGTACGAGTACAATTTCACTACATTAGACATACCCTAATATGAGTAAGGAACGATATGGGGATTTTTACAAAAATTAAAAAAAATCTTGAGAAGATCTTGAATCCTGATTTGCGTGTTTTTTTTAAAGCACTTTTCCGACTGCCCATTGTGCAACACGCAGATATAAAAGTCCTCGAAAAGCGAAAACTTTAAGATGTATTCACTACACCACTGTACTAAATCTGACACAGCCGACCGCAGAGACGAGATTGACTTGAGATCGATATTTATTTATTTATTTATCTTTATTGGACAAACCAACAAATTTACACAGTACATACAACAAAAAAATACATTTGATTGATCGATAAAAAACTATGTAAAACTAAAAATAGGTTTCTTCTGACAAAAAGTATTAAAGTTAATAACAAAACCATTTTATATCTATACATGGTGTCCCAAGCCGAATCCCACAAACTTTAGGGGGCGTTTAAGTTCCCTATTAAGAGTAAGAAATTATGTAACAAAATGCGAAAAATTTCCATCACCAAATTTATTATTTTTATAATAAAATTTGTGTAAATCGATCTTATCAATATTATCTGTCGACCAATAGCATCCCTCTTACAACCCCAGAGAAGGGGAAAGGAGTTACCCCTTTCTTCTTAGACCGACCTCTGTTCGACCAGTGACATCTGACAGCAATCATTTAACTCCGCCCTAATAGCGCCTAATAGCGGCCTAGTGACCCAGTGACGTAGTTATCCGAGGGAGGAGCCATTGAAAAATATCTATTTTACATAATTTAGTATAGAAACTTCAACATTTTTTTTCTCGAATACCATAATGAATTTTGATATAGTTTCTTAACAAATAACACTAGGAATCGGAGGACCTATTATCTTTTTTTTTTTATTGTGATTGACCTCGGGATACATATCTACTTACACGAATTTAGAACAGCGAATATTGTGACAACCCTGCTCGTAACGAATCTAATCCGTTCGCTCATGCAAAAATCACACATACAAAGGAGTGCGGCGAAAGGAGAAAGTGACCATTTTTGAGTGGACTACCAAACTTAATCAAACTATCTTTTGCTATCCTGACTAAAAAAATAGTGTTGAGGTTTCCTGTGTCTCCGCTGCTATTAACCCTACAAAGAAGTTTAAAAAAAAACCTATTTCAATAGCTCATCCCTCGGTTTAGCGGTCGATTTTCGACTCGTTCCAGCATATTGACAGGATCTTTCATCCTTTATTTACCGCATTAACGACCTGGCGGTGCAGTGGTATAAGCGCCTGCTTCCAAAATCCAGAGGTCCCGGGTTCGTATCCTGCTAGGTCATTTTTGCCGCTGAGAATATTCAACGGCGCTATTGACACGGCCATATAAAACGTAATCATTTGCGCGTGTTTGAGTGTAAAGATAGGGATGCGAGTTTGATTCTGAGGGTTTTGGGTGTGTGAGGCAATATGGATATCATATATCTCTGAGAGAAAAAATCTGTACGCTCCTTATGAAATTCCTGTTTGTGACTATTTGGTTACCGTTACTAAAGTTTTTTGTAGGCGCGATCAGCGTTTGGTATGTCTAACTGAAATCCGGTTCACATAAAACTACTTTGTAAGCGCTACCGAACTGTTCGGTAGACAAACAAAATAGCGGGATAGACAAGAAAGAAGCACGAGGTGTGTTTGCGAGTCTACTACTGATTGTTCGATAAACTTTTTTTTTTAATGTTTAGGTCATATACAATTTATTTAACGTCATTTACATGCACTCTAATAAAATAGTGTTAACATAATACTGTTACCATAATAGTGTTAACATATACTGTTGGTTTTCCGAATAAACGATAAATAAATAAATAAATAAATAATACATTGCTTGTACATACATTATTGTAATTTGTAATGACGTGCAATGGATTCGTTTTGTGCACCATCTTAATAGCACAGTGCTGTTCCAAGAAGACGTTAATCATTTATGGATCTAGTTAAGGATTATTAATTATTAGGAGGATTCATTATTTTAGCCTTTTCATAAATTATGATTCTACTTAACTTTTTGGTTAATTAATAGCACAGTGCTGTTCCAAGAAGACGTTAATCATTTATGGATTTAGTTAAGGATTATTAATTATTAGGAGGATTAATTATTTTAGCCTTTTCATAAATTATGATTCTACTTAACTTTTTGGTTAATTAATAGCACAGTGCTGTTCCAAGAAGACGTTAATCATTTATGGATCTAGTTAAGGATTATTAATTATTAGGAGGATTAATTATTTTAGCCTTTTTATAAATTATGATTCTACTTAACTTTTTGGTTAAAGAGAGCGTACAATTTAGCAGAATATGTTATTTAAACAGGATAAGAGCTAAGATCCAGATTCAAATGATTTCTCGGATGAATCATGAATAATTAATTTTATTAGAGCGAAGCGAGCGTAGCGAGCGAAGCTCTCATAAGGAGACTCCAATTAGAACTTTGTCACGGGCTAACTTGGTCATTCCTTGACCGATTTGAAAAATTTTTGATTTTGAGAGAATCTACATGAAAAAGTGAAGGTCGTGACGGAGCTTGATTTTAAATATTGTCAAAAATAAAATTTTTGGGGTCAAAAGAAAATTGTCTATGGGAATAACCATTATAAAAAAGTCAAGCGCTTTTTTGAAAATTTTTTATTCGAAAATAATTAATCGAATTTTATTTTAAATTATTTAATTTGATATTAATTTAATACAATTTAACAATAATAAATCGTTTTTAACAATAAATAAAAATACAAAAAATAATTAGGTAAGTTTCACGCATAAAAATAGTAAAAAAAAACAAAATTCGCTCGAAGGTCACGTCACTTTTTTTCTTAGCGATTTATTCTAATTTCGATTTAATTTTCTAAATTAAGCATTAATTTTGAATAATTTATCAAGATTTTTATTTTTAAAAACCATCTCTATGGTCGTAGTTATAAAGAGAAAATAGCATTCATCCAAATTATAAAGTAGTTAACTTGTGATGAGCGAACATGTCTTTTACTATGGCTTAATCTGCTTATGTTTTTTTAACATCTAGAATAAGAGCAATGCCTCCCATAAGAAGGCGACAATTCGGTCGCAGGACAAATGACGCTTTACGGCAGCAGTTATCAAGGGCTAAGTTGTCGATATTGGAAACATAGAATTTGCACTAGGGTTATCTTATGTTGCCTTCTCAAGGGTTAGGAGTCTTGAAGGATTATTTATTTCTCCATCGTTCCCCCTTGAAAGACTACTCAAAATCAATGATAAGAAAGGATTACCTTCCAAACGTCGAGAACTGCAACGCTTGATTTCATTGTCTTAACTTTAAACATTTCTTTAAAATAAATTCATTTGTCTTATATTTAAATAATTGTTAAATGAATTTCTCTTTTTGTATATAAAAGATTTCAAGAACCTCATTTTAGAAAATTATCCATTCGTTGAAAAGTTATGTTTTCAATTTCCCGATGAAATTCTCTTGTACATTAGTATTAAAGATATTTTAAGTACCTCATTTTAGAAAATTATCAAAATCTATCCCGTCGTTAAAAAGTTATGCTGTTGATTTCCGGATGAATTTTTTTTGTGCATTTGTATCAAAGAGATTTCAAATACCTCATTATAGAAAATTATCAAAATCTATCCCGTCGTTAAAAAGTTATTGTCACAGACTAAATTTTATTTAGAAAATTTTAGTAAATCGCTTCGCTCTAATATGTGCTGCAGCGAAGCAAAATGCGAGCGACTGCGGCGACCTAGTTTACCTACCATACGAAAACGGCCAGGTGGTATTGTCACGAATGTCAGCGAAAGTCGTCTACAGCATGATCCCTCAATAAAGAGATCTTGCCAAATTATTTCTGGTCACCGTGTACCGGTTATGAAACGGGGTACATAACATAACCACCCTGTTCTTCATTTTACAAGGGTGATCTAAACGGAACAGAGTCGAGCGATGACAGCGTTATATATTATGCCCGTGATATTAAACTAATGAAAATATCATTAGTGGGTCAATGTTTATTCAGACGCTTGTCGGCGGCTCGGCTCCGATGTCCCTCCTGACCTCCCCCCCCCCCCCTCCCCCCCGCTGACAGTCCCTAATCAAACAAATGGCATCGAGACCTCTCAGGGGATTCGCCTTATGGGTACACCCCGGGTGGCTAAGCGGAGGGGGGAGGGGCCTAGCAGATACAGGGGTTATGTTAACAAGCTATCTATAGTGTAATGCGATCATGTTATCATGGCCAAGTCTTACATCAACTACTACTGGTTTAGCAGAAAAGGAAGGAGGTATAAAAACCATCCCTTCCACAACGAGATGAATTTAGACATTTTACGGCAAAAGCATAAGTTTTGCATATGCAATTGTTTTGGGCCCTACCTAACTAAGCCAAATGTGCCGCTCCTAGAGTCAGGGTAGATGGTGGTAATGAAGCGTTAAAAATGGTAGTACCATGTGCGGATTCGAATCCGCGACCTTCAGGCCAACAGTCCGACGCCTTAACCGCTAGGCTACCACGGTCTCGTTACTTGTATATAAACATATTATTGAAATAAAAAAATCTTTAGACAATCATCCAACACAATTTTTTCTTGGCTAATGCGATACGCTCATTCGGCTAAACTCGGGAGGAGGCTCGGGGGTGATGTGTTCATTCGGCAAAAGTCGGTGCGCCCAGCTGGTTATCTTTTAGGTTGATTTTCTTTGTAAATACGGGTAGACAATCATCTGGAACATTGTTGCATGTATGTTGATGCCAGTATGGGATAATAATTTTCAACAATAAATCAATACATAATTATGCACTTGATGAGAAATTTAATAAATGTCTTTTAAGAGGTTTTACTTCCAACCCGTGTGGTCTAACCACACAAACATATTGAGCGAATTAAGTTGCATTAACTTAAAAACGATATTAATAAAATAAAAAAAACACAGAATTTAAAAACACATACAAAACACATAAAAACCCGCAAGGGTTTAGTGAACAAACAAATAAAACACGTATATTTTATTTATATATAGAGAATATAAAAAAAAAGTTTTCCTTTCGGCAAGTTGGTTTAGGCAATTATATTTATTATTTTTGCAAATTGTACCGGGATGCTTGGAGATGATTTCATCGAGTTTTTATTAAGTTACTTCCAGTGTAAGGTAGCTAAAAAATATTTTAAAAAATATGAAATAATAAAATAAACTTCTTAGAATAAAAACCGATCCGCTAAAACGTCGAAGTCGGCGTAGACACAAGGTTTATACTTAATTTGGTTTACTGTCCTAAATGTCACACTTCAATCTAAAATGCTGAGTAAATTTTTTATGTTAGTTGAAAAACAAGTGTTACCGAACGAAAAGGTAGTGATAGTAGGTAGGAAGGTAGGTAGTGGGAGTGGTCACTTCAGATATATATTTTTTTTATTACAGGACTATTCAAAGGAATGCGTCGCGCATGTTCAGAAACACCTCATGAAAAATGAAGTACCGGTCAATTTATTTGAGGTAACATTAATATGAGTAGCACTAACTTAGTCATTAATTATTGTATAATCTATTGTCTGTTGTACCACTTAAATTTTAAAATGCTCTATAAATCTTTTTTTTTACCAACTAGTTAAAAACACAAACGTACTATTCAGACATTTTTTTACTTTATTTTATTTGGACGCCTTTTTTCGAAAAAGCTCTTGTATGTCTTGCGGCGTGGTCTTAAATTATTCTATCTCATCTAACGGACTGTAGAAAAAGAAACACTGTCACGTATAGGTTAATCTTGAAAGCAAAATTAATATATTTCAAAAAACTTTATGAAATCAACTATTCTTCTAAAGTTTTATTTTCTCAATTTTTTAGACTTTTCGAAGTTCTTAACTTTAGAATTAAAAAAAAAAGGGTAATAAGGCAATAGAATACCTATATGCTATGTAGAGTTAGTTTTTTATGTTATTTTACAAAAGAGCAAACATTATGTTAGGCTTATGAAATCTAAAGTATGAAATGGAGTAAAAACTTTAACTAAATAAAATACACTAATTAAAAAACAAATATTTATAAAACTTTTTTGATAATATTCTTCTAAGTAGAGTTTAACTTTTTTAGCTAATTAATAGTTAAATACAAATTAATTATTAGTTTATGGAACGGTATTTATGGCATTTCTAATATTATTAAATGTTTATAAACCTATTCCCCACAGCCTTACATAGAGGAAATTTTCCAGCATTTAAGAGGGGAGCCATTCAGAGTATTTTTAGAAAGGTGAGTAGGTCATTTCAGCATATTATATAGTTTTTACTTGTATTATTAAATTTTGAAAGAAATGCATTTATGTATGTTTTCCTTCGCAGTGATAAATACACAAGATTCTGCCAATGGAAAAACTTAGAACTTAACATTCAAGTAAGTGGGTTATAGTCATATTTATTTTGCTTATTAAAGGTATTATAATTATGCATTCCACACCATATGAAACGTCATGTTGTTTGAGACCATTCATAGTCATTTGTCCTGACAAATGCGTGTATCGATTGACAGCATTTTACTCTTTTTAATGTTTGCGATACACGTTTTAATTGTATTTGAGGCACCATGTAATGTTACAACATAAAAAAACTGTAACACAACTGTTTGTATTTTCATTAAGGCGCCACCGGTCCCTAAAACGTGTTTTGTAACGTATTTTGGTGCATTTTGTTGAAGTTATTCCCAACAAATGGCTAAAACTAAAAATACCACAATATTCTACATATATTAATTTAGTACTTTGCTTAAAAAAAAAAAACGAAATACACCTTATTATAGTAATGAAAATAAATAAATAAGAAAGTGTTGTTTTTTTCTTGCAACGATTTTCTTTAAAATTGTGTAAGTGACGCGAACCTAATTTTTCTTTCTAAAGATAGACAATATAATAATCTAGGCCATTACATAAAAAAAACATTTTTTTCAAATGATAATAATTATTTAAATACAAAAAACATGTTTCATCGATTCCAAATGAGTCGGCGAGTATATCCGTCTCTTTTCTACACGTCAATGTTCGAATAAAGCCTACTCTTTCTAATCTCAAGGACAAATGCGTCCCGGGGCGCCTTAACTAACAATACAAATCATATTATAATTATTATTATTAGAAAAGATTTTAAAATTTGGGGCTGGTGTGTTAAACAAACTACCTATGACCAAATATGGTATGATTCGCAATACTCATTTTATCAACTCTATCGTAGAAAACGTTTATAAATAAATAGTATGCTGCTAATGTTTAACAGGGGCGGCTGTAAAGATAGAGCCTAGGGGTGATTTTTTTTCTAATCCGGCCCTGCTTACAATAAAACTTTCCGATCCGTAGCTAATGTTTTCGTTACATTTTTCGTTTCAGTTAACAATGAATGACTTCAGTGTTCATCGAATTATAGGACGAGGAGGTTTTGGGGAGGTTAGTATAAAATATGCACATAAAAAGGATAATTAATTCCTGAAATAGTTTGAAGAAGTCCTGTGTTTGATCGACAGTCGCTGTCCGGGGTCTAAACTATCGTTAGATTTTGATTAAATTTTAAATTCGTTATCCTCGTAGCTTAGAAACATCTGTCCAATATTTTTTTTGTTGATTAATGTTTATTTGTTGACATATAGTGATTTTAAATGGTGGGGAGGACCATATTATTAAACCGTTCTATTGCACTCGATTTATACATGGTGTATTTAAATTCGGTTCGATCTATATCGACAACTAAACCGTTCTCACGGTTAAAAAAAACGGTTATTTTAATAATTAATTATATTATTAAAAAACTTTGTTTTTCTCTAAAGTACTTCGCGAGCCGCGCGCTCGGGGAGGGGTCGCTGCCTGACCTCGTGCCATGCGTTCAACCGCGTTCTCAAACATTAAAACAATTTCTATTAAATTTTGAATTCGTTTTTCTCGTAATTGGTAAATATTTTTCGGATATTTTCTTGCTGATTTGTTTGATTATTGATGCAGATCGACCCCCTGAAAGGGCATCGGTGAATTTAAATGCACCCTGTATAACGTACCGCGCTTCGTAATAACACGTCGCTATTTTTGACAGTAGTTTTACTGTAGGAAATGAAAAAATATCCGTAACTTAATAATGTTGAAAGTATGGCCGTCATGTCCAGGTGTACGGGTGTCGGAAGGCCGACACGGGCAAGATGTACGCCATGAAGTGCCTGGACAAGAAGAGGATCAAGATGAAGCAGGGGGAAACCCTGGCGCTCAACGAGAGGATCATGCTGTCGCTCGTCAGCACGGGGGTGAGTGGCCTCAAAGTCCTTTGTCTGTAAATTCCTCAAATCCAGGCTAAATATGCCTTATAAAGGGTGCTTTTTTCAGAGGCGTGGTTTTCAATCTGGCACTACTTTTTTCGTAGTTGGTGTTTTTGACAGCTGTCACTTGATTTGTGCTCAGTTTGGTTTGCCATTTCATAATGAATAGACTTACTCCTAAACAACGTTTGCAAATAGTGCAAATTTAGAAAAAATCACTCTAAATGTTTTTAAAATCACTCTAAATAAAGTAAAAATCGCGTCGTGGGCCTGTGGCGTGGCCTCCAAGATCGTGCGATTTAACACCGCTGGACTATTTTTTGTGGGGTTATGTGAAGTCGCTTGTCTACGCAGATAAGCCGGACACGATTAACGCCTTGGAAGAGAATATTCGGCGCGTTATTGCTGACATACGGCCCAACTTGCTGCAAAAAGTGGTTGAAAATTGGGCCTCTCGGCTGGAATTTGTTCGAGTCAGCCGCGGCGGCCACTTACCCGAAATCATTTTTAAAACATAATGGCAAACCCTTATCTTTATAATAAAACTAAATTCTTAGCCATAACATCAAATTATATGCGTTTTATCTCTTCTTGAAAACCACGCCTCTAAAAAAAACACCCTATATTTATATGCCTTTTAATGAAAAATACTGGATGTTGTAAAATTATGATTTAATGTGTTTTTAGGTTTTTTTTTGTACACACACATAAACCCCCTCACACACACCCATCATACACATTCATCCCACATTATTATCCATCTCTTTCTCTCGCACAATATTTATGAATCTCGTATAATTTTGTATAAATCTGAGCGTCCACAGTGCCTTTAGTAAAATATCAGTTGCGCATTTTTTTTTTGTTATTAAAATTTTGTCTTTTTTAGTTTATGTTTGTCAGCCGAGGACCAATGTTTATGTAACTGATATTAAATCAGCGGTCTCGGGTTCGAATCCGCACCATTTTTAACTCTACATTACCGCTTTTAACGGTTCTTTTTAGTGTAATAAGCACAGTCGATTTTGGCTTAGAACCCATCGATCCTGGCGTCTCTTTCATCCGCTGTCGGCGGCCGTCACCACCACCACCACCACCACCACTGGCTACGTTCATATTGAAAATGTTCTGAATGAAAAAATTGAACACTCATCAAAAACTTCTTCCATACAGACATTTACAGACTTAACCCTTTTGGTTTCCTAGCAATTTGCTCTCAAGTGTGAATATTTTCTTAAGGACACCTTTGGGATAATTCGTTTTATTTATACTGAATTTTCGGTACATCAAAGTGATTAATGTAAAAAAAAAGAAAAAACTCCATTATCAACAAGAAAGTTATTTAAAGTAATCAAGAGTTAGGTTAGGGTTGATCTATATAAGTTTTAAATGTTACCGGCCTTATGCATAGTTGTGCTACGCTTACACAGGCCGTGTCGTTACTTCCTTGGCAGCGATGTCGAGGAGTTTCAATATTTATTTCCGGATCCCTAAACATGGAGCATTTGGCACCTGGTTCGTCCGAATTTCCCCGTCCATTCAATGAGCGCTTCCGGCGAGGAGAGCGTGACAAATTGCCGCGGACTCCTGGCATACATCCAAGCATTGCCATAATTTGCGGGGATGCCATCTCTCAATGTTGAACCTGCTGAGAACACCGCCACCACCAGCACCATCGTAAGCCGGCGAAAAAACTCCTATCGGCATTTCCGCGTTCGAGATTCAGCTAATATTACAAATTGACAGTTGACCTTAAAATTCGGTGATTTAAGGTCTAAATGAATCCAAATTATATTTATCCTTAAATCCTGCTTCTTCTTTGACCCTCGCTTATTGTTATCATATAAGTCGACAATCCACGCACGCGCAGTGAATTTGAATAATTAACGTAACATCAAATACAACGCGTCCCAATTTTGGGACGATTTGGAGTGATTTTTTGAAATGTTTCTATAGTATATATAGTTTTTACCCTAACACCATAAAGTTGTCCAAATGTGTGTTGTAAAAATATTTTTAATTTACATACCTACTAGCAAATTCGTCCGAAATCTGTGCTCCGCGCGCGGTCGGGCATTCAACCACAACTATTAATTATAACTATTTTGATACCTGCCTTACTGAGCTTAATTTGCCTGTACTAGAGTCAGGGTAATGAAGCGTCGAAAAGAAATAAATAAATTTGTAATCACGTGCAATGGATTAATTTTAAGTGCTGTTCCGAGGAGACACCAATCATTTTTAGATATCCATTTTGACGCACTTCATAATATTTTATATTTAATCAATACATATACATGTTTTATTATTTAAATACTATAGTCACCGTAATCTATTACGACATGGCATGAGATTTAACCAAGAAATCGACATTTATTTTTAGGGTTATCTTCAGAGGCGAAAATTGACGGTGGAAGTTATACTTCTTTGGCCATTCGCACACACCCACTCACACACTATTATTCACTTCATTATTATACTATACAGACAACTAGCTTCAAATTTCGGAAGGGACTCTACAACGCGACAAACATATTTCGTAAATAAAGCAATTGGACCCTACAACTCGACAAACGTAAAAATGACTCCTAACGCGTGACGCGGTTTCTCGACCAACATCCCATCCCAATGAGTACAACGGGCCCAAAGAAGTATAACTTCAAGAAACTGCGATAATTCCCTCGTATCATACAATAATCATCGAGATGAGTACCTATGTTGAGGCTGATTACTTTTAGATTTTTCTGATAATTTATAATTTGTATGTAATGTTTGAGATCAGCTGTTTGCAAGTAGCGTTTACAAGAAAATACGGTTTTGGTTGGCAGCCCGTCAAATTGCGCGCTTGTGATTGGACCACTGCTGCTGAGCGTCAATCAGGCCAAGCGAAAATAAGCCTTGCGGTGGTGTTTGTGGTAAACAATGGCGGTTAAATTCGCCCGCGTGCCTGCCGTCTTCCGGAGAGTTCCCTGATCTTGGTATTATAGTTATTTTGGACGCATTGACAATTCAAAATAATACCCAACGATCTTTTAAGGCGCCACCGGTCCCTAAAACGTGTTTTGTAACATATTTTGGTGCATTTTGTTGAAGTTATTCCCAACAAAAGGCTAAAACTAAAAATACCACAATATTCTAAATATATTAATTTAGTCCTTTGCTTAAAAATAAAACGAAATACACCTTATTATAGTAATGAAAATAAATAAATAAGAAAGTGTTGTTTTTTTCTTGCAACGATTTTCTTTTAAGTTGTGTAAGTGACGCGAACCTAATTTTTCTTTCTAAAGATAGACAATATAATAATCTAGGACATTACATAAAAAAAAAACACTTTTTTCAAATGATAATAATTATTTAAATACAAAAAACATGTTTCATCGATTCCAAATGAGTCGGCGAGTATATCCGTCTCTTTTCTACGCGTCAATGTTCGAATAAAGCCTACTCTTTCAAATCTCAAGGACAAATGCGTCCCAGGGCGCCTTAAAACATATAGATAAGGCAACTGAGGGCGACAAACGCGCCGCGACCGTACACTCCTCGCGTATTATACGCGCGCGATATACCGGTGTCGGGTTTTTATAAGAACGATTTGTGTGACATGCCGTATCTAAATGTTTTAAAAGATCGTTGGCAGAATCCGGCAACACGTTCGAAACATTTTCAACACTTAATGTAACGTCAGCGTTCAATGATAACTTTTTGAAGTTATACTTCTTTGGGCCCGTTGTACTCATTGGGATGGGATGTTGGTCGAGAAACCGCGTCACGCGTTAGGAGTAATTTTTACGTTTGTCGAGTTGTAGAGTCCACTTGCTTTATTTACGAAATATGTTTGTCACGTTGTTCCGAAATTTGAAATTAGTTGTCTGTTTTTTTTTTCACAAATTATACGAAAGTATACGAATATACGAACTTAATAATGGTATAATATGACTTATAATGATATATTGAAGATACAGAGAAAAATGTCTTATTTATTTATTTATTTTCTTATGAGAAAACACACAGTAATAACAATAATATTAAAACAATTAAGAATTAAACAGATAATAAAACCGATTATGGATTTCCTACATATTCACAAACATATTATTATACAGTAGGTATAAAGCTTTCAAACTAAATTGATGCCAATCAAATTATTAAAATACAAACACGCATGTATGTATAACATTTGTATGAGGAGCATGTGATGTATGTGTGTGTGTGTGTGTGGGTGAGGGTGGGTGAGTTTGTGAGGTTGAGCGTGTGTGTGTGAGGAAGAGAGATTTTGTGTATCGGTGTATTAAGTTTAATGTAGGTATGAAAATAATGTTTTATTTGCGTTAGACAGATTTATTATATATATATATATATATATATAATTAATTAGATGATTTTCATGTTAAAATAGGTAAACACCTTTAGTTTAACATATATAAAAGTTTGACAGTACTGACATTTGGAAAATACGAATGCTTTTTAATATTTTAACGATTGAAATTTTTTGTAAATAAGATACGATTTGCACGTAATGTGCATTTATTTTACACTTTTCTTTTTATTTTTAACCATAACGATTCATTTTCAGATAAACTACGTTGAACGTAAGTTATTCTTGTAAATATCCATTAAACCATTCACTTCTCATTCATTATACGTCATATTCGTTACATTTTCACACTTTTTTTCATAATTATTGTTTAATTTTTAAATCATTTATTCACTACTTTAATGAAAGTTTGACCGTATTGCATATCGCACAGATAGGTAGGTGAGAGTGAAAGACTTTCATAAAATACAGGCCTGTATTTAAACCAGCGTGCATTACCTCAAGCGATGCAACTATCTGTGCTTTCGGTATTAATTTTTCTTTGAACATTCTGGCTATATATTTTATTTGCAAAAAATTTCAATCCTTAAAATATTAAAAAGCATTCGTATTTTCCAAATGTCAGTACTGTCAAACTTTTATATATGTTAAACTAAAGGTGTTTACCTATTTTAACATAGAAATCATTTATATATATATATATATATATATATACATAAAAGAATAACATATATATAAAAATAACTTATATTTCATTTATAAATCCTGTCTGTGTGTGTGAGCCGGTGTGTGCGAACGGCCAAAGAATTATAACTTCCATCGTCTGGTCCGACGCAAACCCAATTTTTTAGACATGTGATGTTTCAAAATTAATAATTTATAATCAATTTTTTGCACGTTTATTCCGAAACGCCTTTCGAACTAAACATATTAATTTTCCGTAGCCAAAACTATTTTTTTTTAATTATTCGCTACTGCATCTACTGATCTATGTGATCTGCTTAATACATACAGACAGTTTGTCCTGAAAAACCTTGACCGAGTGTGGTCAATGATGTACCCGTTGCGAGCGGACGATCAGCTGGCACCTGCATGAAAACTACGGATTAATATTATTTTGTAAAGTTTACAATTTATTTTCTTGGTAGCTATGATGAGTTTTAATATATCGCCTGTACAAATCATATTTAATCACATGGTCGATTAGCTGGGTTTTTTATCGGTTATGGTTTGGGACACCTGTATATATTTTACCTAACTAGCATAAAATTAATATAAATTTAGTATTTTCTTATCTTTTAAGGTGGACTGCCCGTTCATAGTCTGTATGACATACGCATTTCACACTCCGGATAAGCTCTGTTTTATTCTGGACCTCATGAACGGCGGTGACCTGCACTACCACCTTAGCCAACACGGAGTCTTTAATGAGTCTGAAATGAAATTTTATGCCGCCGAAGTTATTTTAGGTTGGTACTTCACATGATAATTTTCTTTCATTGGTACATCTTCTATGCAAAGGGGCCGATGCAGAATATCTAATATCACCTGAGAAATAAAATATGCACTTTTTTTAAAAGTGAAGCCAGATACAAAAAATACGCTCCTTACTCTTGTAATAAGTCTAGAGGGAGTGAGTCTTGTAATGCACCCGTAAGTCTAGAGGGAGTGATTCTTGTAATGCACCCGTAAGTCTAGAAGGAGTGAGTTTTGTAATGCACCTGTAAGTCTAGAGGGAGTAATTCTTGTAATGCACCCGTAAGTCTAGAGGGAGTGATTCTTGTAATGCACCCGTAAGTCTAGAAGGAGTGAGTTTTGTAATGCACCTGTAAGTCTAGAGGGAGTGATTCTTGTAATGCACCCGTAAGTCTAGAAGGAGTGAGTTTTGTAATGCACCTGTAAGTCTAGAGGGAGTAATTCTTGTAATGCACCCGTAAGTCTAGAAGGAGTGAGTTTTGTAATGCACCTGTAAGTCTAGAGGGAGTGATTCTTGTAATGCACCCGTAAGTCTAGAGAGAGTGAGCAAATAAAGGTTAATCACTTTCAAAGATCAAAGTCATTAAAGGCCGAGAAAGTTGCTTTAACTCTTTCACAGACCAATTTTTATTTTGAAGTTCCGTGTCACTTTAAGTGCTCTCAAAGATGCATAACTATTTTAAAAATAATACAAGGGAATGATTTTAACGTTAAAGTAGCAAATGGCTCACTTTGGCATAGCAAGGCATGCTTTTTTTTATTTTTAGGCCTGGATTGTGACCCATCTATTGTAGTATTTTTACGTAAGAGGACCATCTCCGCTCAGAACCTACATGCGAACACTGTTCCCAATTTATGTTCTTGTTTAAATTTGGCATAAAATTATTTCTTATTATGAAAGAACCCATCAAAATCTGTTTTTGCTGGGAAATTATTTTTTTTTTGTAAATTGAGTAATAATTAACAAATATTTGAAAAAAAAAATTTTTTTTGTACCTAAATTGTGGCATATTTGCAAATAGCAAATAGCAAATTTGCAAATAGCAAATAGCTATTTAAAAAAACTCTGCTTTGTTGTATTCTGGGTAGGGTATTATAGTAAGATTTTCTGTCGCATTACTAAACCTTCCTTAAACACCTATCCTGATTTTATTGTATATATCTGTATAGTACAGAATGTTGTTACTATGATGCTGTCAATTAAGATTCCAAAGTCTAATCTGAGTACCAGCTCAAAGCCAGCTTAATTTCCGATCTTATAAATTTCTTCTATCATTCTAACATTATGAAATTGTATATTGCTCAGCGCATGTTTAAAAAATAACAATGATATTATAGAAGAGTCTACCTTAGGACGGGCATTGCCCAGTTAAGTAAAACTTTGCATTATATGGTAATTTAATGTTTAAAATACTTATACCGGTGCCGGTAAGGTGAAATATATATTTTCTAAACAATATTAGATAATATTTTGTTTACCGGAAGTTTCATAACAAATTAACACGGTTTTATAGATCTTCGCTATAGGTAAATTTCTTGCATAATCAATAACTTAGCGAAAATTGCGCGACTGGTCAGAAAAGTGAGAAAAAAAAACCTAAATATCTTGACTGTATGATGTGTATTACATAGATGACTTGATTTGGACTTATTAGCCGAAAGCAAGTTTCTTTTCTGCCAGGAAGAGCTGTATCTTACCATATTTTTTCCAGGTCTAGAACACATGCACAAGCGTCATATAGTTTATAGGGATTTAAAACCGGCCAATATTCTACTCGATGAGCATGGTCACGTGCGTATATCCGATCTCGGCCTGGCCTGTGATTTCTCCAAGAAAAAACCCCATGCGAGCGTGTGAGTATGTTTTTTACATTCAAATAATACTAATTTGTCATAATTCCATGTCGATATTGCTATTATCTACATACAATCTATTGGTGACATAACCTGAAGGACAGGCACATAATTCAAATATTACAAAATTATATTATAATAAGTAAACAACAATATGCAATTTAAATAAAATAGCCATGGAGGTGGATACATTTAAATACCTTGTTATGAAAGTGAGATAGCTTTGATTAAGAGATCCAACAAATCCGCCATCTCCTTCTACATTTTCTAAAAACTTTAAGCGGAACCAGTTCATAAAATTATTATCCATTTTCAACACTGACAGGAACTGAATACAAAAGTTCTGAACCACCAGGAGTGGAAGTTATTAGTTAGTTCTGTGGAATACAGAAGGCAAAAATAGTTGAGATGAGGATTATGACATTGATTAAATAGTGAATAATTTATAAGAATGAATAACCATACTGTTTTTAGTTTTCAATTATTTGGGCAAAAGTTCTTATCAAAACATTAATCACTATTTTGATTTTGTCAAATGATTTTGGTGTTTTAAATCCTTGTATTCTTTCCGTTGATTTTAGTTTCATCAATATCTTCCTATTTTTATTTTTTCTTTGGCACACTTTGCCTGAATGATTTCTACTCTTCTGCTAGAAATCGTACCAACACAACCATCTTTTCTTACAGAGGCACTCACGGCTACATGGCACCTGAGGTTTTATCAAAAGGAACACCGTACGACTCCTCAGCGGATTGGTTCAGTTTTGGTTGCATGCTTTATAAGTTATTAAAAGGTCATTCGCCATTCCGCCAGCACAAAACCAAAGACAAACACGAAATTGATAGGATGACGTTAACTATGGTAAGACACGACTTTTGTCAAATAAAAGTATAAATTTAAAGATGAGTCTGACCAATGTGTTGTCAGATTCACCTGCGTGCTGCTTTATTTTTTTATACCTACCCATCTTTTGATAGATATTGAGGTGATGTCTCATGGTCTTATTAGATGTATAATATCTATGGTTAAAAGTACTTCTAGGTAACTTTGAAAATTAGTAAAATGCTCAAATAATTAATGTAAGGAGTAATTTAGGTTGATGAGTTAAAACTCGAATGGTTATCAGTTTTTGAAATAAACGTATTAATTTACACGCGTTTAACTATGTTACACAGTTATTTTTTGATACATATTGTGGATGTCGACCGGGAAGTTCTTATAAGAAAAAGACACTGCTCTCGCTATACAATGATGCTGAACCGAGATGCCCATTTACATTGGGTTTTTAGATACGTTGTAGAAGTATAGATTTGGGCAGTCCATTTCATCATTTTCAGAATTGTAGTTAAAAATAATCATATTTACGTCACTTTGTGTTATATTTTCTTTTTGTCACCCAGAATCCTGCAGGTTGGACAAAAAAAAAATGATCGGAAAGGTGAAATGTCACCAAGTTCCCGAGCGAGCTTGACCGTGAAGATTTTTTGAACAATATTTTTTTAATAACCTGAAATGGTAATTAGAATTTATATGATCACCCTGAAATGGCGGTTCCATGATTTGCAATGGTTTAATAAATATTCAACGGCTACATGGTCTGCATGGGTACACATTTCTTGATAATTTTTCTAAATCAATCAATCATTGTTTCTAGTCCTTTCTACTTGTACAACATTTATGTGTACAGATAATTATTATTAATATACATAGTATTTATAGAAATTATAAGAAATTGACCTAACTATATTTTAATGTTGATATTATATTAATAAAGGCAATTAATCGCCTCTCACAGTTGACAATATTTAAAATGTGGTTTCACAACTGGCTTGATCTTTATTATTAACTGTACATAGGCATGTCAACTTAAAACATCTTATTAATAAATAAATATTCCACAATATTTTCATGCATAAAAATACTAATAATATGAACAATCCTACTTTCAGAAAGTGGAATTGCCTGAATCATTCAGCGACAGTTTACGGTGTTTATTAGAAGGACTGCTCCTACGTGATATCGATAAGCGATTAGGATGCAAAGGAAATGGGTATGTAGATTGTATATGTTGTTTAATCCTATCTTTAGGTACCTTTTCTACAACTTCTAATAACTGCTATAAATGTTTAACCTGTCCTTTACCCACCTCGCGCATACTTGAGGTCGGCCATTGACTATGAATTTAAAATCAAAATAATAAAAAACACGTGATTTTTTTTCTGCTAGAAATATATATATACATTTTGTATATTTAATAATAAAACCATATTCTAGAGAATGTCCATAGGCTATTCATATGTGCAGGTTATCAACATAACATACGAGGGTTGTCCTATAAGTACCTAGCCTTCAAATGAAAAACGAAAATTTTGGAAAAGTGGAGATTTATTTCTCAACATAGTCTCCTTTTAGCTCAATACACTTGAACCATCGATGCTCCAACTTCTTTAACCCGTCTGAAAAAAATTTTTCCTTGAGGTCTGAAAGTAGGCCTCCCTAGCGGCGAAGACCTCCTCATTCGACTCAAATTTCTGCCCAGCTTTCTGACTTTTTAAAGTTTGGAAACAAAAAGAAGTTGCATAGGGCAAGTCTGGAGAATACGGTGGATGGGGTAGAAGTTCGTAGCCCAATTCGACCAATTTGGCCGTGGCGATGGTGGATGGATTCAATTTTTACTGCACATGTAGAAATTGCAAATGGATCTAAATTTTTTTATATATTTTATGGTATTGGTAAAAATATGAGAAAATCTAGTTTTTCATTATATCTAAGAAAATAAACAAATAAAAAAAACAGATGTCATAGCTTAAGATTTTTATTTTAAAACAAAAAAAAAATTGCTTCAAAATATCAGTTTTTAACATTTGTCATTTTTTAAAAATATATTAAGCAAAATAGCCCTATGTTTTAAAGAATTTCATAATCTTTTTGAAATAACCCTTATACAGAGTGTCCCAAGACCATTCTCGATAAAAAAATCCAGCTACTTGACCCTGCAATTACAACACATGATTTGTTAAGGGGAGTTTAAAATTCATAATGGCCTAAGCGCAATGTCTACATTTATATATATTTTTTAGCGCGGACGAAGTAAAGGATCATTCCTTCTTTGCGGGAATCGACTGGCAGCAGGTCTACCATCAGAAATACACTCCACCATTAATTCCTCCAAGAGGAGAGGTGAACGCAGCGGACGCATTTGACATTGGCTCTTTCGATGAAGAGGATACTAAAGGAATCAAGGTTAGTAAAATTCGTTTTATTCTTAATATGCTTTATTTTATCTTTGTAAGTATAAAGCTTCAAAGCAGCGAAAATTTCAATTAATTTAGGTAGTTGAATTTTTATTCCTCATATATATTTTTTACACAACCTCTCTGGGTTGTTGGTGCAATATGCTCGCCGTTTTGTAGAGTAGTTATAGGTTTCAAATAATATGTTTGTTATTATTATTATTCAGGAATTATTTGTTTTTTTTATTATATCCTAGGCATGCTGTTATTGCTAATTGGCAAACATATTTATTTATTTATTTAAGCTGTAAAAAATTGCAAAATAGCTAAATTGTATAAGTTTTCTATAAATTAATTTATCTCCCGTCCACGCCCCTATAAGAAAAACAACCGCAGACTGTCCACAGAGATTTTCAAAAAATGGTCTAATTACGGGCGCTTAGTAATAAGCTTTATAAAAACTATGTATGTTATCTTAATAATCTGCGCTATTATGAAATTCTCTGGAATATGGTTTTATTACTACCTCTAAAAAATGTACTAAAAAAAAAGGCAGACGAAAAATATTTTTTTTTCAAAATTTTATTAAACACCGAAAAAGTGAACTACTACTATTGTAAGACGTTTTGCATTTTTTTCTTGACGTTTCAATACAACGGACTTAATTTTCTTTTTAAAAATGGGTGCTGAATTTAATGGGGATATTTATGGTGTTGGCAAAAGTTAAAACCAATGCTACCATCATTAAAGAAAAAATATTTAAATGGACGAACACTTGTGCCACACTGGTGCGGCACAGACTGACTGCGAATACATTTTTATTGCCGCACTGGTGCGGCACGGACTGGAGTGGGATTAAATGGCATTACTTTGTTTATTTATAAGAGATTCAATTCCTGGTACGTTAGTGTGTTATTGTGCATGATTTTGATTTTTTATTATCCAAAGAACGATTGACAGCTATGCCATTATCTATCACACGGAGTAGTGTGACTTAAGTGTTCATGCACGAATTCCACAAATATAGCACGCAGCTACCGTGAAATATAATATATTTTATATGGATAACATTGTTCTCGCACATCATACAGTTTTTTTCACTTGGTACAGTTGGCCGAAGCAGATCAAGATTTATATAAGAATTTCCCATTAGTAATATCGGAACGGTGGCAGTCGGAAGTTGCGGAAACTGTATTCGAGACAATCAACCAAGAGGCTGACAAAACGGAACATAAACGAAAAGCGAAACATAAGCAGAAGTTTGATGCTGACGAGAAAGGTAATGTGAATATTTAAAGCAGAATCGATGATATTAAAATTATTTTCATCACCTATTCGGATATCAGAAGGTTTGAATGCAGTTTAAGTATTGAAACTATTCTCTCAGTAAAAATGCGGGTAAAAATATACAAATTTATTTTTATGGGCAGGCAGAAATATTTTTTCATCTTTGTTGCATATCCACTATTTTTATTAATATATCATCTTCTTCTTTCATATAAGTATGTAGATAGTTACATAATATTGGACACTAAAGAGGACAGGTGAGAGTTAAAAATGCATTTTTATAAAACTCAGCGCTGGGTTTAAACCGACATCCTGCGCTCTCAAGTACAGGACCTCTTTAGAACCTTTGTTATCATTTTGCTATTTTACTCTTTATCAAAAAAATAATGAAACTGTAAGCGGAAAATCGCCTGAAAAGATAAATGACACAATCTTTGACAATATTGAAAAATTTAGAAAAGTTAAAAGCATATTTTAATAAAAAAAATGAATACACTAATTAAATAATGCGTATTATACAAATTCCTATGCTAATGTAAATCTATGGTATTACAGAATCGGACTGCATTTTACACGGTTACATTAAGAAACTGGGTGGACCGTTTGCGAGCGCTTGGCAAACACGCTACGCTAAGCTCTATCCGAATCGGCTGGAGCTGCATCCGGATTCTTCAAAGCCTGAAATGGTCTTCCTGGACATGGTGGAAGATGTCAGCTCCGAATTGGTAAATGTGAAGGGCGAGCAGTGCATTGTGCTTCGAACTCGAGGAGATACCAAGATCATTTTAACAAATACGGTATGTACAACTTTGTTCTACCTGCCTGGTCAGAAATGTAAAATTAATAAAATCTCCCATCTTTATGACTTCATCAAACGGTTTTGTTCCCAAAATGGACGCCCTATGACCACAATACTACCACTTTTATTTGTCGATATAGATCAATCCCGTAATGACATTAATGATTAAATACACATAAATAAAATACATGTGAAATGTAGAAAAGTAGAAATGTTTAGTGCACAATTATATTAATGAATAAGTATCTTCATCATCACTGGAGAAACGATAAAGCGGCGTTTTTACTTTTTAACATCAGAGTGCAGATAATTTTATGGCTGAAGTGGTTGTTTCGCAATAAAATAAATTTACTTCTAGTAGTTTAATAGTGTTTAACTTTTAGGATGAAATTGGACTAAAGGAGTGGGCGCTGTCATTACGCTCGGCACATAAATGCTCCCAGGAACTGCTATCGTCGATGGCGAAGAAGGCGGGTAAGATCTACGGAACGGATCCCATGCGAGACGCAGCGCAGCAAAACAACAAAAATGCAGTAGTGCCCTACCCAACGCAGACCGTTTCGCGGAGTACAAATGGTGGGAACAACTAGCAGGAGCTTTCTGCGTCCCAGCAGAAGGGCGCAAAGATGTTCCGCCGGTCCAAGAGCGCTGCGCAACTTATAAAGTAAAGCGCGAGCGTAATGTTGGAATATGCAATATCGCAACCAAGTGCCATTGCAAGGATTGGAATAAAGTCAACCTCAATGATATGGGCCTCAGTAACGCAATGAAAGTTTGATTGGCTAGTTGAATTGAAACTATTTCTTCTGTTAACCGACGGACACTTCAATAAAAGTGAGTGATGTGATTTTATCAGCGGCATTATAAATACACGGAACAAATTAAATTATTGCCACAAAACTCTACAAACTTTATTACAACAAATTAATAAATTGTGTTTTTTTTTTTTTCAATTATAGTCGAGGAAACATTACAATCATGTATTTAGGGTCAAGTGTTAGCGTCGATGTTGAAGTATAAATTATAGGGTTTATTAAATATTGCAAAACTATTTTGCGGATATCGTCCCCACAGTAAACCTATTACTGTATGAATAGTGGGTCATAGTGACCTTATTAGCATAATAATTTCTTTGTTATATGCTTTGAATCGTAATGTGATAATGTAATTTTAGAGTGATAATTAAACGATCGTAAGAATGTAGCGTGTGTCAAATTTCATGTTAGTTATATAAATAACCCTTCAAAATGTGCAAGAACTCCGTAGATGTAAACAAGTACATTTTGTGAATCTAGTTTGCAATTCTTTAGTTACAGTATGTATAAAAACGTATTATAATGTTCGCTTTATTTGTTGAGCTCAATAGAAACTCATTTAATTATTTTAATGGCTTCACTGTCATATACAAATTTATATTTAATTTGTGGATTAATTCAGTTCCTATCGGCAGAGATGAGTCCCATAGTCTATGGTCTTCTATTGGAGATTCTCCATATAAATCTAAAAATAATTTGGCAAACGGTTACATGGTCCTTCAACTGTTAACATATACAGAATATTCGTTTCAATTCCGCATCACATCCGTTTTTACGCTATTTCGATGGCATTTTAAGAAAAATAACAGCTGTTAGACGACCTTTACTCGAACGTTCAATAGCTGAAATAGGCAAGCAAGGGTTCGAGGTCATTTGGCTGATGGGTGAAATTCTGCATCTCACTTTTTTTTTTGCCCATTTTAATTGAGTTTTTTCAACGATATTTGCTTTGTCGATAGATCAATCTGTTCATATAAGAAACTCCCCAAAATCAAATAAAATAAAAAACGCAGTATATCGTCATCCTTAAATAACTTATTTTAGATAAACAGCTTAACTGACATTTTTTAAATGTGAAACTACATTATTAATCCATTTTATAGTTTTTTTTTATTTATTAGATATTTTGAAGGAATAGAACTTGTATTTTACAATTGAGCAATAATTTATAAATATAGGCATCCTAATATTTTTACTCGATTTAGGATTTACATTATATTATTATTATACTGTTTCCATAAGCACAAAACTCTTATAAAATATGAGTATAATTATTCCTTGTTTATATGTATTGTCTCAAAATCGTACTATTATTTTATATTACTATAGTAAATGTTTAAGTCGATCATGCAATAATAAAAAGACCATAAAAGCGTGATCAGTAAATGTTATTCGATCAGGAAAAAGTATATTATGTAGGTATTATTATGTTAATGAAAACTTAAAATAATTTCAACAATAGATTAATGCTTCCATTTTGAATGTATTTGGAATTATTTGTGCAAGTTCTGTATTTTTTATTTTTATACTGCATGTATTTAATTTTATGCATAATTTTTTTCATATTTTTTTAAGGCTATTAAAAATGCATATTATTTTTTTAGACACTGAACAAAGTGTGGTGAGGTAACTCCCCTTTCCCTGCTGCCAAAACTTGTGACTTGGATGAACAATATAACATTTTTTACTGTTCATACTATATTTTGAAGGCATCATTGGTCCATAGAATAGGGGCCCATCCAAAGAACTTTTTTTTTTAACAAAAACAACCAATCTATTGCCCCAAAATTATATGACAAAGACAATACTATGATGGACCTGCGGGAAGGGGTAAGGGGGGGGGGAGAGTTCTTTACATTAACCCTTTCAGCATATTTATCTTGTACAAGATTCGTACTTTAAATTATATGAGTTTTACCTTACAATAAAACTCTTATTGTGTTTCTAAACTTATTTGAAACCTTATTAAATATGAGATAACAGTTTACCTATAACTTCAGTAACGTATCTACTTAACCTTTATCCATCCTGGATCCACTGTAGTCACACTCTTATGTCACCACCTGTCAGTCTTGACGGAAATTAATTGTTGCCATGTTCTTCAATTGAGTCTCAACCAGGTAGGCCTTGCCTAGATTTCAAATGAGTTTGGGAACATAATAAGAGTTTTATTATAAGGTAAAACTCATATATTATGTTGCCCGAAACTTATTTGAAACCTTAAATATGAGACATGTCTGTTATCGCCTGGTGACTAAGGGCTCTGAACGCCAATTGTGATATGGCTGTTAGGGGCAAGGTATAGAAATAATCATGTCATGATACTATGAGTTATTTTAATCATGCAAATGTTACAAGTCGGTATTATTAATCTTATCCTTGCTAAGATTCACCAGAGGGGTAAGTATGGGTACAAGTAAATTATATAAGCAAAAGACAAATTATAAAGCCAGATCAGACTTTGTGACTGACTGATATCAATTCAACAGAAAGGTGAACATGTGTACAAACTACATATGAGAAAAGAAAAGAAAGTAATGCCAGTAATCAGTTTTTGTGACGACTGGTTTGAACACTCCTGAAAATGAAGGACCTGTGCTATGCTCGTTTAAAACTTTTCTTCTGTAATACCTAGTGAAGGTATTGTCTGACTTCCAGTTGCCACGAGCTAGTATTTCTTCAATCGGGTAATTATCTAACCAGTTTAGGGATGCGACTGCAGACCGAATAGAGCCAGGTGAATCTACCACCCCTGCTTCTTTTAATGCTGTACAAACCCAATGATCGTTGGAGAAGCTGGTTTCGGATCACCATACGTAGAAATGAAAAGCTGTTCAATTAACTGGTTCCTATTTCTGCGACTTTGTGATGCTTCGACGTTTTCTTGATCCAATATACAGGGTCAATCCCTCGATGAGGTGAGCTAGTCAAAAGCCAACCTGATTGTTGACGTTTCGCTGAGTCTGTTTGGACCCAAACATTGGCCAGAGGCTAACTTTGTTGTCTAAATAGATTAACTTCTCCGGCAATGTAGAGAGGTCATAGACCCTGCGACCCGATGCTAGTAATATGAGAATTACCGCTCTGCGTGAACATTCAAATAAAGGCTCATTATCGGGAGGATTCCCTTTCAACCAATAAATGACTAAACGAGGATTCCACATTGGAGGTTTCACTGCTTTCACACCTTTTGAATGCCTTTTAAGACTTGCTTCACTAACGAGTGAGAGCCAATCTTATCCATTCTATCAGGATTACAAAATACCGTTACCACCGATTTATGCACTAGAATTGTTATGTATGATGTTTTTTTATGGATATATAGACTCGCTCGGTATCTTGCTAAAATAGTTCCCGTCGGGGATTTTGCACAAAAATTCCATATAGTGAAGGGCGGAGCCACTGTTCGGAGTCTCAGGTCTGACCGCCAATGCACCTTATGCCATCTTGGAACTATTAGGAGATAGGTTCCCCTTGCCTGGTTTAAAGACTGCAGTACCCGAGGTACTATGCAGGATGGTGGAAATACCCACGTCAGCCTATAATTCCACGGGCGACTGAACGCATCGTGAAACTCGGTCTTTTGATCTCGACAGTCTAGAGACTCATAGCGAGGTATAACATGTGCTCTTTTTGATGCTAGTAAGTCTATCTCAGGAATGCCCCATTTCTGAAATATTACACGGGTCGCTTGAGGTCTGATGTGCCATTCTGGTGGATTTCCTGTTTGTGGTGTTTTTCTTGAAAGGCTTAGCAAGCAGGCAGACTTGGTTCCTCCCTCTTTTTTCAGATAAGCCACAACTTTTCTGTTGTCGCATTGAATATCAACTACAGATTTTTTTATGAGAGGAAGACTTTCCTTTAGAGCATAGAGAATGGCAAGCATCTCTTTGTAGTTGGAATGCCGACTCACTTCTGATGTGACCAGTGTCCCCTCAGCTGTGCATTGTTGAGTAGGCCGCCCAAGCCCTGATCTGATACATCTGTCACTAAAAAATTTTTTGGAGGTGGCGACCTCCACCATTCCATGTCCTTTAGGACGTTCTGGGTTATAGATTCTTTTCCTCTTGAACGCATTCTTCTCATCTGAACTTGCATTTATCTGCAGTGGAGTCTTCCTCTTGGGATGACTATGCTTGCAAAATTGAAGGTCCCGAGAAGTGATTGAGCTATCTTCAAATCCCATAATTGTGCGCTCATTCATTTTTTGAGAATCAACTTTAAATTCAATTTTTTTCTTGATCGGGAGGTATTTTTGATTGCGGCAAGTATCCCAGATTAAACCTAAATATTCTATTTGTTGGACCTGGGCAAATTATTGACTTCTAAATTTATCATCCACCCTAGCATTGAGAGGTACTCGTATTTCTGCACAGATTAACTTTGATGTTAACTTCTAACTTGAGACATTAGTGTTGCCTTGCATTGATGGGCTATAAGGAAATCGTCCAAGTACACAATAATCCTCATGCCGTTCTCTTAATTGCCCGGCCACTCAGTTTAAACGTGTTGCAAACACGCTTGGTGAGCTTGACAGGCCGAATGGAAGAGCGGTCATTTGTAAGATCTGATTGTTATAGACAAGACTCAAGTACCGACGATGAGCTTCTGCCATTGGAATGTGGAAACAGGCTTGGTGCAAGTCGACCTTCACCATCCAGTCGTTTGCATGTAGGAATTGAGGAACTCTCTTAAGTTTTAAGAGTTTGAAACTTCTGAATTCATTTAAAGAAAATTCATCTCTTCAGATTGAATGCTGGGCGTGATGACCCATTGCTTTTCGGAACGAGGAACATTTTCGAAAGGAATCCTGAATTTTTTGTGTTTGGGTCTAGTATCTTCATCTCTAGAAGTTTTTGAATTTGACTTAACATTTCGGTGGAAGAAATTGTTTGATAAGAAATTGCTTTCGCTAATGATGTTAAAGGAGTTAATGAAGGTCGTTGGTCGAATGGGATACGGTACCTCTGGTGAATTTGTAGAATGAATTGGGGAGCTCCACAATCCGCCCATTTGCTTTATCTTTCGCCGTATTCAAAACCCGTTGATATATTATGTCAACCCTTCTACTGCATACTATTTGAAGAATATCCCTGGATACCTGCTTAAATTTAGAATCACCGGAAAAGGACTCTTGAAACTTCTCTTCTAGCGCTGATGGCTTTATAGACGAGCCTTTGTTGGCCCATTCTATTACACCATGTATGGCATCACGAAGAGCACTTCTTTGTTGCAGTAGCGTGCTAGTCAAGGCGCCGAAAGTTTGATCTAAAGACGATAGTAGGAAATGGTTGTCAAGGCAACGAATTTCATTAATTTCGAGGTTAGTAAAACCTGGGAAAGCTAAGTAATTCTTCTGGGTATCATAAAATCTCACGCTATTCAATTTGGAAGAATCAAGGTGTTGAATATTGATCAGCTTTTTCAACAAACCTTCTTCCGATTGCGAGATTGGAGGTTCCTTAAGCGTCGTTGCCAATTCATCTAACTCGAAACAGATTTTACTACGTTTAAGCTTCACGAATAAGCTTGAAATATAACTCACTGGTGAACTATGCCTCGAAATCTCTTTCCAGTTTGAGACACTGCGTTGACTTTGCAAGTACGATTTGGCCGGAGCAAGCGCTGCTCCAATAAACGTTTTAGATCGCTTACCTGCTTTTGAAGATCGTCAATACGCGGATCAAATACCTTTGCGTTTTCCTAGTCTGTGGTGACGAACTTATTACCACCTCAACTCCGTTTGCCATTGTTGGTTCCTCCGTCGTATTTTGCTCAGAGGCGGGCGATGTACAACCACTGTTTACGTCGACGCCCGCCAATTCGTAAAATATATTTTCTCGCAGAGAACTCATTCTAATAATTTCAAAAGCGAATAGGATTCAAACGTTCAAGAAAGCAATAGAGGCGTTTTCACTTCCGCCTCTACTGCTGGCTGACATAAGGGCGTGACTACAGTGGATCAGAGGGTGGATAAGGATAGGTAGACACGAAACAGAAGCTAAACGTAAACTGCTATCTCATATTTAAGGTTTCAAATAAGTTTCGGGCAATATAATAAAACTTCTAAAGCAAGCCTGCATGAAAACTGGTTTGAATTTACTCTGGGTATAATATATTATCTGATTTGAACAAATGCAATCCATGATTTTTCAGTCTCAGCTACTAGCATATAGTTATCTTTTATAGTTAGCTGAGAAATTATTTCTACTGAGTGATGAAACTATAAGGTGTAATTAAAATATACATAGGTGTGCGTAGTACGTTATTAAGAAAACCATGGCAGTCACCCTCAACATTTGGCCTCAATAGATCTTAAATGGTTATTAAACTCTAGATATTTTTCCTAATGAAAATTATAAAACCACAATGTCCTTCCTAAAACTAATTAAGGCTTTAATCGTGGTGTAGGTATACATCTACCGTAAGTTTAATGTTTTAACCTTTTATTTCTATTCCTTTACTGAATATTTAATTTTTTGCAATGTTAGTAAATTATTTTAACCAAAGTCATAAATCTGCAGTGGGTATTTTTCAAAGCAGACATTCTGTTTTTTTTTTTTAACATCCATGGAAAGACCAATAGATAAAAACTTTTACCTTTTATGAGTGTTTTTTCTTATACAAGTTCTCAGTGAAACTTTTTTTTCCCTTTTTTGACCTCAATGATACATAATGTTATAGCACCATATAATAAACCAAATTGGCTTTATTTGTTCTAATCAGATACATTAAAAAAAATAAATAACCTGTGAAAAAATACTTATCAAAACATCTGTACATTTATTTTTGTCTACCCCTTTTCAATAAACATTTTCTTTTTTCATAAAAGCTAAGTAACTCATTCAGGTGAAAAAATTGTTTTGTCTTGGATCTGAGAATGCTAATGGTGGTGGTAGTGGAGTATTATAAAATAATTTAGTATCTGTCTGCATAATTTTCCGGCATTAAAATATCCAATTGAATGTCCACTTCATCATTCCACTTTTGTCTTCGACGTATGTCAAGAGTGAAATATTCATTACTTTTAAGAAGGATTTTACGAAGATTTACCTTTTTTTTTATATACTCATTTCTACAGCTTTCCTATATTCTATGCCTCTGTTTGTAAATTTAATATTTTATTATAAAATATTTACAAAAATATATATATTTGAAGTATTTCGGTTGGCATTAAAAATTATTAAAACATCAAATTTATCCTATTTAATATAGGGACTTCCGGGTCTCATTTCTTCCCTATTTTTTAATGTACATAGAATTCAAATTATATATTTTCAGTTACATCTGTATAGAAGAATCGTTCTCTTTAAATTGCGGGTATAATTAGTTATAAATTATCTAATATGATATTATCTAGATAATAAACTATAGTTTTTGTTTTAGATCAATATGTAAAGCTCTCCTAATAATGTACCTACATTTTGTATTAGTAATTAATATAACGTGTTTTTTTATTCATTTGATTTTCTTTATTGCATTGTTGTAATTTTTTTATTGTTTACGATAGCAGAGTTACTACCTATTCATTCTATCAAAAAGACATTCCACAAAGCACATTTACTTGAGTTCCACTCTATGAACAATAAAATAGAGTTAATCCGGAAATTAGGTCAGTTGAAATGTAAGCTTATTTTAATGTGCAAATTTAAATATACTGATTTTCTATATTTTAAATTTACTTTTCCTTATTGCGAATATGTTGCGAAAATATATTGTACACCATAGTACCTATTAACATTATTTTACATAAAAATCTTTCTCAAAATAAAATTGTAAACTCCAAAAACTTTGAAATATTATAATTTGACTAGCAAAACTATAGACGAGCTGACGGAGCACATTTGTATTTTGCAAATTTAGAAATCTTTTAAAACGGTTATGTATAATTTAAATACCATACTTATTAGTTTATTATAATTTGATTTCTTTAATGAAAATCAATTAAATTATTTATTAAATCAATCAACAATTTATGTTTCCTCTTGTTTAATTGGAAGTAATTAGCAGAACTTAGTAAATTGTAAATAATTTAGAAAATACTAGCGTCTCCTTTGAGTTGGGTCTCCTAGAACATGTTTGGCATAATCAAAATTGCGGTTACGGTTCGCGAAACAAATAAAAGTGATTTTGACCCATATTACAAAGCTGTTATTGGCCTGTGATATTTTCTTACAAAACTGTTGAATGTCTTACCATTTAATAAAATTATTATTACCCTACCTTTTCATACTTAACAGTTGACGTTGCATTTTTGCAGATACCATTATTTTGGCAAAGTACATTGTATTTTCATTTGCTGTTCTTAGCCTGGTATAGTGTACGAACAAAATAAATTATTAAATTTTGAATTAAATGTTTTTATTTGAGAAAATACCTGAAATTCATTAAATAATTCATTTCTTATACTTCTAAAGATACATGACAAACATAGCCATAAATTGAACTTAGACACTTAAATAAGTGCAAAGGAAATTAGGTTATCAGGTATTTAATTATCTCCTAAATATAAATTCAGCCGAATATTTAATTTCTATTGTGTATCAAGTAGATTGTTATTTTATTAAAAGTGTATTTTCCATTTTATTCTATTAAGAGTTATTTCTAAGAAATTTATAAAAATGAATGTCTTTTTTAAACAACAAACATACAAAAATGTTTTTTTATCTTAAAGAAAAAAATAGAATTGCTTTTAAAATGGTGAATTGTAAGTATGGAAATAATATTTTTTTAATATATTTAAAAATTGGTACAATCACAATAGAAATTAAAACAGCAACTGGCTCTAATGATTTTTGTGGCCATCACAAGATTTAATATAATTTCAACTGTTTACTTTAGGGGTTTTGCCATGCTATCATGTTGTGAATGAATTGAGGTTCGACTGTACGCAAAAATAATAATAATATTTTTTTATGCAAATAACAAGCAAGTGATCGGTAGACTGATTTATGTATCTGATGATACTTTAAACAATATTTTTTTCTGCTGATTGGAATATTTTAGACGTCTGCTGTCCACGTGAATGTTAAAATTTACAATAATAATAATAATTTATGATAATAATTTCTAACTATCAATTCTAATAAGTAAGAAATACATTTTATAAAAAAATAAAAGCGTTGAATTGTTGCATCTTTATACTATTGAACAGAGCTGTGGTTCATTTCTGATAGTAAAAGTAATGTCCCAAGACAATTTGTATTATTTATTGTATTCATATAAGATCCATTTTTGTTTATTTATTTTAGCAATTTAAGAATGATTGTTGTTGAATGTATGACTTGCAAATTATTTAATTTATAAGGAAAACAAGTATTGTGTTTACACTCTGGACAATCCCTTAGAAATGTTGTGGCCATCAAAAGAAATTAAAATTAGTGAATATGTAACTTATATTTTTTTGTACCAAGTATACAAGCAGTGTTTAACCACATTAATTAACCATAATTAATGAATTTTCTTAGTTGTGTAAACACATTTGAGTGTTTATGACGCCATTTAATAGTGGAGGAAATATTTAGATCTTTAGTTTAGAGCACGCATTTTGGATAATCGCAATTGGCAATTTTTTCCAATAATGATAACTTTTTTTATTTTAAAATTATAATTTGAAAATAACTTATACTTTGAAGTAAATCATTCGAGATAACAAACAGTTGGTACAACTAGGATCCACAATCAAGAGGACATTTCTTTGGGGGCTCCATAGTAAATACTTCTGTAGTAATTCTTATGTACCGTATATCTATGCATTGTGGAGCTAACTGTCCCGTCAGTAGAGAACATGCCTTTCAGGTTGTGCCAGCAAAAAAAATATTAATAAATGCGCATTTGGTTAGTTGGTAGACTGTCAGCCAAATTTCTAAAAGTTCTGGGTCTAACTTAGAGACAAGCATGCTTCAAGGTCAATCTTACTTCATCCCCCACCTGACAAAGGTAGACTGGACAGTGAGGAGCAGAATTCTTAAACCCATTTAGAGCTTATAGAATTCTCAAGCTGTTCTTATAATGGCCCACTCGACTGTCTCTTTTAAGATGGTGGTTTCCATGGCAACTGCTCTCTTTTTAGTTTAATGTTTTTTTTAATTCATCAACTACTTTTATTATTATTAGCTGTCATAGGTATGAACTATTTTCTCTCTTTTTTTGTAGTAAGGTTTTTTATGAAAACGCTTTTGAAAAAAGTGTGTTTTAATTTTATTGTAAAGAACTTGAACAGTATGCATTTAAAGTCATGAAGAGTACTGATGGCGTAGTTATCCGGTAATAATCTCCCCGGCAGTAAATAAGATAGTTTACATTTTCTATGAAGTGGTAAATATGAATAGCCAATTATTTCTACTATAAATATTAATGTATTTCCGTAGCTATAAAATAATCTTATAGCTTAAAAAGCCGTATCCACACATTGCTAGTTCAACCAACAAAACGGCTAGCATATGCTAGTAATCTAGCTTTCAAGTTAACTTTAGAGGTTGAATATTAATATTAATAAATAATTCATAGACTAGCAGTTAAAAACCAGAGTATTTGCTTTTGTTTTTTTTTTTATTTAAATTATTGTCACTAGTGAGTATATATTATATACATATAAGTTTTAAATATTACAATTTTAATACAAGTGATAATGGCAGGAAATACATCAAAATATTTTTACCGAAACTGTTGAAAATACAAACAATAATAAATAGCGGAATTTAAAAACAAATTAACTGATACATTTTTGCATAATATTTTCAATTGCTTTGAAAACATAGAGTATATTTTTGAAATACCAAAATTTTAGTATGTAATTTTAAAATTATGAAATAAGAATTATATGTACATTTATGAGTTTAAATTTGATGCCATTTTTAATTATATTTAATTTAATTCAATGAATTCAATTCATTTAAATATATTGTATAATTTAATGTCATCATTTTCTAGCACCAATGATGTGTGTTTCACAGCTAGTACTCGTACTGTGTGGATTCGGCTTAAGAGAGGAGTGGACCTTAGTGTGGGCTTTTATGCTAGGCCTAATAGAGCAAATTATTATTATAATCAGTGTCACCTATATTAACATATTTATATTCTGTGATTACTTCTTTGAATAAATTCCACAAATATTACTTGAATTCCATCTATTTGTTTATTGTTAAGGTTATTTAATATATTCAAAGTTGTGCCCTAGGTACAAATTTATTACGTATATACAGATATCTCAAGACCTTTCTCGAAGACTTAATGGGGTATTTGTGTTCCTCATTACGAGTAAAATTATATTAAAATATGCGTAAATAATTCATACCCAAATTTATTATTTGTTTAACAAGATGGTGTAAATTACCAGTCTTTTCGGACAGGAAGTGAATTACTATGCAGCGTGGTATGTTGCACGATGCAATAAGAAATCCGTGACCGCGTTACTGTTTTTATTTCTACCGTGTATGTATCCTCACAACATTTCACGAAAAATTCTTCCGGCTTGATCTTTCGAACCTGAGACCTGGAAGATATAGAATTTTTCACTTTAGAAAAGGTGGCAGGAGAATTCACTGTAATCTGCCCACATAAATATTTCACTAGACATTATTTGAAAATGTGTCTTTTTATTGTTTTTTTTTTTGACATTACGTACCATTCATCTTTGATGTGTGATAAAAAAAAACTTATTAAAGCATTTTGTGGTGCAATGGTTTAAACTTAACGTTTCAGCATGGAAGATGGTTGAAACTTAATCCTGGATTAAAATTAACTCTCCTATATATGTACTCTAAAAATAAAAAAGTAAGAAAAGAAAAAATTTTCTCATCAAAAAAATGTAGGCATGATTTGTGTAACTAGATGAATGCTCATTAACACTCAGCGCCGATGATGGGATATCTCGTCATTGATGTACAAACCAGTTGCCGTGTGCGCAAGCGTAATCGTCTTACCACATTTCTATTAATATTTAAAAGCACAGTATGTAGCATATACCTGAATTCATGAAAGGTACAAATCTTCAATTTTTTTTTTCATTTTAGTTCGGTTTTAATGTTTAATTGTTTATGTGGAAAGTGCACTTGTGAATTGGAAGTATTTTCGATGGATTTGGCGGTTAATCATTCAAGTTTTAGTTATAACTCGAGAATGGCTGGACAGATTTTATGATCTTTGATTTTTTGGATTTGTCTCCGCCTCGAATAGCAGAATAATTATTAAAACATCATAAAATTAACGAAAAAAAAATTATAAAGAAAATTAATTTTCTCACACATTTTGTATGGGACGGCTTTGTATTCTGTGGAATTTTATTTTCAACCGGTAAGTTGCCTTCGAAGATGTTCACTTTGTGAGGTCATCACATTTATCATTGTGCGCGATAATTGCTTCATTATGTAGTTTTGAATTGTGTGAAAATATTTATTGAATTTAATTTATTTTGAGTATTTTTAATAAAAAACTGAATTTAATTCAGCTAATAAGTTAACACAACATTTATTGAGGCGGTACGAAACGGATGGCAGCCCCCCGTGGGATATTCTGTTTGGTCAACGAACTTCGCCGATCGGGCGGTAACACACGGTCTGCGCGTTTTACATACGGAGTGAAATGTCAGAGATATCCAATTAGATGGAATTCAAATATTTCTTATTCAGCGTATTTTGTGAATGCTGTATTATTTTATCACATGTATAAGATGTACGCAGTTATTTTTATAAATTTAATTATTTATTTACTTTTAATTTATTCTTTATTCCCTATTGTTTAGATGTGTGGCATAATTATGTAGATTTTTTTTAAAATTGCGTAATTTAAGTACTTACTTATCCATATATCCTGACGTATATTTTGCTTTTAATTATATTTTTAAGAGGCCTGTAAATACTCAAAATCCCATGCAAAAAGATAACCCAGAATGTAATATAATACAACAGATAAAAATCGGTCATATGACTGATTGAAAAATAGAAAATACCACCACCCAGTTTTTTAAAAAACAAACTGTTGCACTTTAAATTAAATTATATTGACTTTTTTGTTTGTAAATTTTCTAGTAACAAAATACTTTTTTCTCTTTCGGATTTTGGATGTTTTTCAGCCTCTTAATAAGAAAAAATTGGTGGATACTTGAGCTGCCTTATATAATGATTGTTTTTAAAGTAATAACTCAATAACTATAGACTATTGTTTAATTTGATTAATTAAGGATGAACGAACGACCAATTTTTAGAAAGAATATGGTATTTCCTTTTAGACTGACACTAATAATGTGGTATATTTTTATCCTGAATCAGTCTTTGTTGCTATAAACAGTACTTGTCACTTAATACTTATCTTCATCAAAAGTACATTTTTTTTTTATTCTTTTAATTAATAACTTTTTATCCGAACCTAATTCAATCTTCATTACGAGTTAAATTATAGTATTTTCATAATGTTTAAAGAAGTTGCATTTTGGCTCTTTATACTGAATAGAAGAAAAAAATATGCTGAAGAGGCTGTTCTTTAACAACTTGATTCGCTTGTTCTAATAAATTCGTAACATTGTAGCTACTCATGCAACTATGTAAACCTATGTATTCGCCATAATTTATATTATCAAATTATATTCAGATAGGCTCATAAGAATAGATAATCCGGTTAATTTCTCACTAAATAAGTCAATACATTAATTTACATGTTTTTATATTATGTAATTTTAATTAATCTTTAAAATGGTTTAATTTGTCCTTGCATGTTTTTAAAGGCGTACCTAAAAATATGGGCACTCTAAGATGGCCGTCGGCTAAAAATAATTCATTGTAATGAAATTTAATTAATATACCTAAAAACATACATTATTTTATATAAAAAAGGCACATTTGTAGGGCAGCTCGGATATTTAAACAGCACTTTAATGTTGAATATTATTTTTTAGAATGTCTCCAACAAACTAAAAAAATGATGTAAAGTTGACCAAAAAGCGGTAATTTAATAGAGAGTAGAGATTTGTCGAAAGTCTTTGTTTGTTTAATGAATATCTTACGTTGTTTAATATTATTGCTTAAGGAAGCTATAACTCCATGAGAGTATTTATTGTTGTGTATATAATATGCCCTTGCATACGACATGACTAGGTTTTTAACCATTAACTTTTAAAAATAAAACTTTAGCAAAATAAATATGCCTCTTATTGAATATGTCACTACTTTTATTATTAATGTTCCGACTGCTTGATTGTTATCTTTCATATACTAAGCCATTCATTACAGCTAAAAAAAACATTGTATTGTTTTGCGTCATGAGCAGTTATTGGCACCAGCTGGTCAACTAATGATGACCTATAATCATCTAAAACTAACCAATTTTACCACTCAGATTACCTATAAGATTTTGATGGTGCTGTATGAAAAAATTAATATACCTAGCATTTGACGGTGGCCCAGTATTATTGGAAGGAATAATCTTGGGCTTTATTCTCTCTTCAGTCGTCTTTAGTATTTAGTGGCTAGTAGGATACTTTTCCTTTATTCGCACACCTAACTAGTCCTGTCGTCTGAACACAGATGTGCTGTTATGACAGGTTTTTGATCTTATAGTATGACCAATGGTGCATCCACAGGAAAAGCTGCTGTCAAAATTATACTATAAAGAAAACAAAAATATATAAAACTGTTAAATATTACAATAACCAAGTCAATCAATCAATTTACTTTTAAAATACCTCTATTCTTAGAAAGTTAAATTATTATTTTAAATAATTTAAATTTTTCAAATATTTTTTTTAATTTTCACCAATAGCAACATTAAAATAAATATTTTTTGTCACTAGATCCATTCTTATTTTTCAAATCTGCCAATTATTTTATTCTGGCAGTGAAATGTTAAAAATACCATGTGGCTGAAAAATTCTTCGTAATGAAAAATCTGAAGTTGCTCAAAAAAATATAACCCTATCATTATTTCAATAAGGAAAAAATAAAAATTTAACAAATATTAACGTTTACTCGGCATGGATTGGGACGAAATTGCTTTTTTGTTGAGTCTATCGATGTGCCTCAGTGTAAGCGGATTCTTTAAAAATATAGAAAACACTCAAATGAAGAAAGTGTGCAGTTCTACGTTGGGTTTTTTGGTAATCTTGATGATAAGTGGACGCTACATTATTCATGCTATTAACTTGGTTGTTGTGAATACTTGTTTGCTCATATTTTGTCACCGGAGGTAAGGCTCAACAATTTTACTACACTTATGGTGACTCTTCACAGCTTGTTGGCCAATGGACACTATAGATGTTTCAAATTCGCTCCCCATACCTTTTGAATGATGTATGGAAACCGAAGACATGGATATAGAAATGTAGTAATTCAATCAGTTATTGGGAATTAATAATTTGGAAGCTGAGGCATGCCGAATAACAGTGTTTTAAAACATTGCAAAACTATTTTATCTAACTAATGTCTTAGAAAAAACTTGGTCATATTTAAAGGCATGCATCATACCTACCGCCATTGTTGCGTTAGCTGGCCAACAGTGGAGAACATGACAACTGTTAATATGGAAGCAACTCATGATGAAGAATTTCAACTCTTGGAAATCGAGATTTAACATTTGTTTTTAGGGTTGTATCAAAATGGTAAAAACAGCCTAATGATTAGAATCCGTTGTTTGTCAGTCACACGTACGGTTGCCAGGTGGTATCCTAAAGGAGGATATGTCCTTTTCTAAATTTGTCCTCCCATCAATTATGATTAAAATAAAGTAAATTATATAAAAATACTTGTTTAAATTGTGAAAGCTCTCCTTTTTTTTAGAAAATCCTCTTTTTTTAAACCCATCAATCCTGCTTTTTCAAATTATCATCTTATCAGCGTTTATGCATAAGGCCGTATGCGGGTAATTGTAGACAGTTGTAATTGCACAATACAGTACCATACGTTTCTATTTGAAAAATAAACATTCACTCGAGCCAATACTGTGAAATTTTTATTTCGCTTTAGGCATGCCGTTGTACTTTGAAAACACTAGAAATATATATTTTTTAAATTAATATTTTATATTTGTTTATTGCTTCCCCATCCCCTTATTAATATTCCAAATGATCTATTAGGTAAAATGCAATTTTGAAATAGTGTTTAACATTTTGATTTTCTTGGTTAATGAAAATGTTCATGCTTGACTGCTTTTTTATATAAACGACTGAGTAGCTAATGTGTGCGAGTTCCGGGACTCACGGTTAAGATGTGTAAACAACAGCGTTCATCTGTCAAAGTAATGGGATGATTGAAAATTTGGACATAAAACAGAATGCGTTTTCTTAGAAAACTCGACAATTTTTATTTAACTGAATGTTCGACATGTTAATTGTATCAATCGATTATTATATCTATAAATAAAATTACTAATGCTCTCTAGTGGTTTTATTAAAAACTACACGTTTACTGTATCAATCGAATGTCTAGAAATTAAATTATTAGCGATCTAGTACTTTAAGTCTAAACAACATTGAAAACAATTAAGTAATTCTACGAGAGTGTGAGAGTGCGAGAGTGTATTCTCGCATTGTGTACACTTACGTCACGAGCTTTACTGAGCGATACGTATCAAATTGCAATTCACTTCACACCAATATCCTCCACATTTAAAATCCAACCAAAAGGAGATTTCAAAATGTATAAGTCAAACATAGTTCATGCTGCCTCATTAAAATTTAATGGAAATTAAATTGATCCCAGTGTTACCGTCCCTGTTCAAATCCGTCTTGACTAAAGTTAAACTTTAAAACGAGTACTTATTAATATGTATTGTATTATGCTTATTTTAATGTTGGTAATATTTTTATTTCAAGTTTGGTCCATATTTGTACCTCTGTGTTTTCATGGCTGTATTTGATTGCCCTCCACCTAAACATTGTGTATATGCCGCGATGTGGCATCATCGTCATGGGAATGATAATACTAAGATTGATGGGACTGGCGTTTGAACTGAACACCTCCTACATGCTGCTGAAGCAGAAGAATGGCTTAAACACGGCCGACATCACCCCACTGAGTCTTACTGAAACAAACGATTATGAGTTATTGGAAAATGATCCTGAAATAGAGGATATCCTTCACTATTCCCTCTGCTTCCTAGGATTACACAGAGGTACAAACTTACTACACATTATTTTAAAATATTCTTCCTAAATAAATCATTGTTCTTCTTTTTTTATTAAATATTAATAAATCAGATATTAATAAAATCATATAAATTGATCCTATTTAAAGTTTGCAGATGCTATCGGGTAATTTTCGGATTTATTAGTCAATTTCTGGATAATTCTGTCATCAACTGTAAATTTACTGTAAATTTTGCTTTCAAATTTCACTCAATAAAAATATTCTATAAAACGAACAGAATAATTTTATATTATTAAAAAAAAATCTCAATCACTTACAGGTGTTTTTTTTTTGTTTTGGTGACCATAAAAAATATTACCTCTCATACACTCACCTACCATACTCTCATACCTCATACTCTCATGAGCTTACCTCTCATATACTGTCCTAATTTTAATAGGCGTTCTAAACAATGTGTTTAGGGCCAATCCCTTCCACCTTGCCAAATCTGCTTCGGCGCACGAGCGATGGCCATTTGTCACTTGAGAAACCGCTTTTGTCTGTGGAATCTCTCTTACGCACATCTATACTGACGAGCAGCAAAATAGCAGCAAATAGCATTTCGTCCACACTCATAGGTTGAGTAATCGGTGATTATTTTAAAATTAACGTTATTATCTTTCTATATAAACATATAACCGAAATACAAAGTGTATACAGAGTGAAAAAGTTACAACTTTTGTTTAATAACTTTGTAAATTAAGCAAAAAACTGGTCTAAAATGGCAAAAGAAAGAGGCAGATTCATGCCCAGAATGACCCTTAAAAGGATACTGCTGACATTAAGTTCAACCTGTATAGATAATCTATATTATCTATGTTTCCCCAATATTTTTAATAATTTCAGGGCCGTATTACAAATGGCAAGCATTCAACGATTACTTCAGACTGCCCTTTGCACAGCTTGGTGATTGTAGAGCTATCACATCAAACAAATTTCGGTGGTTGCCGTTTTTTGCCATCACATTTATCTGGTGTGCGACTGTCTTTCCTATAAAGGTAATTTACTGTTGAATTCTAGATTACATCAACATTTTTTTTTCATCTAATTTAGGTATCTTTGAAAATAGGTACCCATGTTTGGTACTATTAACCAGTTACCCGATATATCATGAAATAAAACATGGAGACCTTAAAATAAAATATTTAAGGAGTTTAAGACAGACCTACACATTGAGGAAAATGACAAAGGTGTAAGATTTTCCTGTTTACCAAGTTCAACTGCCTTTAAAAGTTTTTAATCTTTAGTTGATATAAATGTCTCAAATTTGCTAAAGACGTGCTGCCATCTAGCAGCACCAGTCAGTGAAACATAAAACGAAAAGTAATTAATATGAGGTATTGAAGGATTAAATTAATATGTTTTCTTTGTAGAATGTTACACCCAGCATGTGGTGCAATGGTTAACGCGCTGTTCGTGATAGACATGAGATCCGAGGTTCAATTCCTCGTGCGTTAGTGTTTTATTCTGCGTGATTTCAATTTTTCACATTTACAATCGACCGATTTATTAATATGGTATTTACATTATTTTCAAATCAACAACAATATTGTGTACCCAGATTTATGATTTTATAATATGTAGATGCTTGCACAAAAAATCATCAAAAGGAACGAAACAGTTCTACGGTAAATATCATTTTGATATTGATTTCATTCAAATTCATCATTTATGTGCTGGAGGAAAAGAGGGGCAACAAAAGATGTTTCCCCTCATTCCCCTGAATCTTACTCCTATTCTTTATTTGTTGAAACATTAGATAGAAGGGTAGGAGAATTCATTGGCGATATGGGGAGTAAAATTCACTGTTATTATGATATTACAACAACGTTATAATGATATTACAGAAATACGAAAGCCAAGAGTTCTACACGACTTATTCATTTGTATATCGCCTTTTTTACAATTTGCCATTGATTGTTGAACTTGTGATGGAGCATCAGATTATAAATACCATAGGTGAATGCATATGCACAGAAGCAGGATTTATTCTCTATCCAACAAGGTGTAAACCTATGCCGGGAATAGGACCAACCCAAGAGTTTGAAGTTTTAAATGAAATGTGAGTACATCATGTAATTATACCCTGTCATCACTATTTTGTCATTTTTTGCGTGATACCGTTTGGCAACCAATAAAAATTACCAAAGTATTTGCTAAAACACCCGAGCGAGGACAAATGCTTGCCTAAGCGTACCCAGGTGGTCAATCATTTTTTGAGCGACAGAGGTGATGTAATTTTAGAATTAATCAAATCATCCTACCTTGTTCCCATAAACAACCACCCGTGATAATTGGCTCTCTTAGACTTGGGTACTGCCTTTGTAAAATTATCTAAAAGAGAGAGATCAAAAAAAAAAACATTACCGATGAAACTATGTGAAGTAGGATTATGTCAGAACGTGGATAAATACTAAAAATTAGGAAAAAGAGGAATGAATGCAAATTCAATTACCTCTCTTATGGTAAATGAAAATGCATTAAATACCAATACAAATAATATTACATATCGGTAATTATGTATAATAAAAAAACTGATATTTCGAAACTCTTATATTCGTTTATACTTTAATGTTTTTTTTTAGAATGGAACAAGACTTAAATTTGGCTCTTCAGCAAAGATTTACTTTCAACACCATTAAAAACTATCACTATGTGAGTATCATAACGGGTCCCACAATGAGGAAATCATTGCGCGGATGGAATATGACAGTGCAATATTGGTTCTGGGCGTGCATCCATCGTAGGCTCAATTTCAAGAACCGATTGAATAAGTAAGTATTTGATTGTTTTTTTATTTATCTCTGGACAGGAAAGACAGATGGTAATATCGATGCAGTATTGACACACTGAATGTTTGTGCCGTTAATTTATTCAGTTAAAAAGTGTCACAATAAAACAGACACTAGACTGTTAGTTTAAAACCACCATAACTGCCAAAAATGCATTATCATACCAAGTTTTTCATCAAATATTTCGGATCAAATCAAATAGGTAGGTAAGTTGTGGGAAAACGCGGAGATTGGTTGGTAAGTACGGTTGCACGCTGCACGGTGAACAATTTGAAAAGACGAAGACTACGTAGTTAGCAATTTTAAATGGCAATTCAACGAAATATTGTATCAATTTTTGCTATTAACATCCCGCGTTGCGCAACATACCACGTCGCAACTCACTCTCTGTCCGAGTAGACTGTTAGTTTATACCATCTCGTTAAAGAAATAATATATTTGGGCATGAATTATTTTTTAATGTTTTCACAATTTCTTACTCAAAATAAGAAACATAAACACCCCATTAAGTCTTCGGAAAATATCAGGAATATCGGGAAATATCTTGGGACAATCTGTATTATGTGCGCCTTAAGTTATCTAAATATTCCGAACATTACTCTTGTGAGTTATGTTTGGAATATTTACAAAAAAATTGGCCCAGATTTGACCATTCATTTCTATAGTGGCATGCATCGAATCCCCTTTATTTTGTGTATGGCCTATTATTAAGTATTTGTATACTTAATAATTGCTATACACAAAATAAAGGGGATTCGATGTATGTCACTATAGAAATGAATGGTCAAATCTGGGCCAATTTACCCACCAAGTCAGTGGATACCAGTTATACAGTTTGCTAAAAAGAAGAAAACCAACAATGCAATGATGGAGTTATCAACAAGTGAATTTTAAGATTTAATTGAGTATTCATCGAATTCGGGCAATAATTTCAAATTAAACAACATGTTAAGATTACCAATGTAATCTTAACATGTAACAACAACAAAAACACTGTAAAAGAAATTCATTTTGAGGAATGACAAAATGCTACCATTTAAATCACTAAACATGGTTTTGCAAAACTGAACAAACCACATACCTATCAAATAAATATGGTGTATGAATTTGTAACACATATAAAAGATTCCAGCGCGAATATCGCATGCGTAAATAAAAACTAAATAAATCATTTTGTCATGTTTAAATTAACCCACTTTTATTTAATTTTAGAAGTGCAGTAACTATGCTTATGTGGTGTTTTTGGAAAGGAATAAACTTTGGATACTTCACCTTCACATTGACCCTCCTGTTTTATATTTATGTCGAAGACATTTATTACGATCTGCTGAGACAATACACATATGCTTCGGTAAGGACACCTTTGCGGGCCTTAAGCTCTTACTCTATCCAGCATTTACCTCAGGGAAAAACCTTTTTACCTACCTACCTGAGTCATGTTTCACCTACATATAAAATCACACACGAGTAAGTAAAGCTCCAAGTATTTCTATGATTTAAAAATAAATAATTTTCTAATTTGAAATTATTGTTATTTTAATCTTCTATCTGCTATGACGTTAAATATAAAACATAATAACTTAAATTTCCAGGATTATAAATTGGTGGATCTATCATTTTCGGTGTTTCGTATATTTTGCATACTTTACATGGCACCCTGTATCATTTTGAAAGACTCTAAAAGTGTGCTGAAGTATTACACAAGCATATTTTGGATTTACCACATTTTCCTCAGCGCCATGATGTTTCTCGGAGTCGTCCTCAAAATTAGAAACCGAAGAGAAAATCAAGAATAAATCACTAAAAATGTGTAATATAATAAATATTTAAAATGTGTCCTTTAGAATCTGTGTAAATTATTATCTCCCAAAAAACATGAAAAATGTATCATTTTGGTGTTTGGTGAGTGGGCAATCTACTGATAATTAATAGAATAAAAAAAAGTTAAATCAATCGGGTTAGAACCTCGGTTGAGTCAACCACAAAATAATCAATGACATACATTTATCGCGTGCATCAAATTATTATCGTCAAATTTAACGCTAGTCATAATAATTTTATTATGTACTAACCGTACAAACCCGGGCGTTGGCAGCTAGGCCCCGTGAGCTGCTTTGACTGCTCCTACGGTGTACAACAACTTGTACCTGAACCACTCACGATGGGTCTCTGCGCTCCTCATCTCTAAGCCCTCTGGGCCATTACGTGCCTACCGTCTTATTCTATGCAGGCGGCTTTGACGACCATCAAAGCCGCCCGCACGGCCTTTGAAGCCATAATTTCTATATTTTTTAATTTCTACTCAGGAACCCTGAATATTTCCTCTGCAAATAGTAGCCTAGATTAATCCCCAAAAGTGCCTGATAATGAAAGTCTCGTTAAAATCACCATTTCAGAGATTAGCCACAGAAAAAATGTTTAAGTTTTGCTTGCATCCGAATAACCATATGAACTTAGGATTTATTTTTCGAAATCAGACGTTTCAATTTTATTTAAAAGTATATATAATATTTTTTTTATTTATTTGCACACAATCACAGCTACATTCAAATCACCTTAACATTAAATACTTAATACCTCCTCATTCATTCTGTGCTCCTGATACATTCAGGTAAACGGCTACGTTACATGAAATAAATTAGACTATTAATTTGTCACAACATTCACATAAGTGCTAAATGATTGACTGACCTTTTACGCTTTCTGTACTCCTGATAGATGATATTAAAAAAAATATATAGTAAAATTGTATAATGTGTTGCTTAAATACCGTATTTAGATGATTCCTTACGTTATAATAGGCGTTCGCCTTTAGTTTACATTACATTAAAACGTTTTTACTGTCAAATATATTTAATTAATAATATATTTTATTATTTTGTTAATATATTTATATTTCTACAAGTTTTCAAATAAAATATTTTTATTTATTTGATTTTATAGTAAAGCCGATACTATGGTTATGTTATTAATCATAACATAACATGACATGGTTTATTAAGGTTATACCTAGCTAGGCCGCACCCCCGTACTAAGGTACACTTAATTTTAAGATATCAATAAAATGAAAAACTTTTAAAGAATAACATGTTTTTTATTTAAATCACTAACACAACAATTATTGCACATAATACATGTTTATATATATATAATAAGTATTTAAAGTATATTTAATTAATAAATACTTGTTTTTTTTTTATCATTTAGCTACCTATTTGTAAATTATTGTACAACTTAAGGCAAATCATGTTACTAATATGGTTTTTAAACGGAAGCCCTAAAGATTTTCTTCTTATGTCTTAAAGATATTTTTTCGTCATCAGTCACAGTTTTTAAATATTATTATTGTAATCTCAGTGAACATGATATAATTGGGCAATTTGCCAAAATTAATAAATTTAATATTTGATCAATAACACAAAAAAACAAACTTAAATTAATTAAAGTAATAAATTGTGTAATAAAGTATTTTATCACATAACAAAATATCACGTGACATAAATTATTTCATATTAATTCCTTAAAATTTAAAACAATATTAACTCTTCTGTAAAAGAAATGTCTTCGCTTATACGTCATCTGAGTAATAAGTACACTATATCAAATTTGTATTTAAAAAGAAAATATATATTAATTAACAGTTATTGTAAATAGTTCCGAATAAAATAATACAATAATAAATTATATACTGTATTTTAAGATATTTTCAAAATTAAATATTTTTGTTCATGAGACTGGTTTAGTTGTCGATCCTTAAAAACAAGGAAGATAGATGGACAGTACCGCTTTATCCGATCCATTCACAGTCTTTTCCTATTTTTTTTTAATAAAATAATCGTTAAACAATTATTTTTGAGCCTTACTCAACTAGGTCAAATGTGCCTGTCCTAGAGTCAGGAGAGGTATTTGATTCTACAAACATTCCACAATTAAATATTTTATAACAAATTGACATAACCTTAAAATGTGTCACTTAACAGAGTTACTGTTAGTGCAAATGCCACAAGTTTGTTAAGATTTACCTTTTAATTTTCTTATAATATTAAAAAAATCACCAAAATCAAGAATAATGGTTTTTTAAAGGTGAAGTGAATATAAAAAAAGTAAATGGAATATCAATTTATCTGAATACTTCCTAACTTGCAAAAAATTCTTAGTAAAATGTGACATTCTATAATGAAACACTCACATAGGTCAGTCAATATATGAACATGTGCATTGATAGAATACTGTTTTCATGATTTTATTTTAGGAAAATTAATTATATTATACAAAAAATAAATATTTAAAAAAATGTTTTTTTCATAACTTTACTACATGTGATAAAAGCATGGAGGTCAGAAGCCATAACCGGCTTTGTATCAAAACCATCCTAGCCGCGAAAACGCTTTGCAAAAGGCGTGCAAGGTTTCTCGACTAATCACATGCGAGGAGCTCCCCTCAGAGAGGCGTCAACAACACCTCTTCGTGGCTAGAATCACGCGTAAAAACCTGCACCATATAATTATGACTAATCCAAGTTTTCTAGAATCCGTGAATTAAAGGAATAAACTTATACCAAGAAATCAAAATATCTTATTTATCAGGAAATGAAAATTTTGAAGTTAATAAACAACATTTAGGTTATCGAAATTCATAAAATATGTCACTGACACCACTTCAGAACAATTATTTTTTTTTGGCATAAATTCAATGCACTTTTTCATCTAATTATATTTCATATAAATGAATAATTTACAAAACATACAGCTTAGAAAAGTAAAACATACCATAGGAACTAAATACAATATTAAAAGTTTGTTTTCACTCTTATGTCCGTTTTACTAGAGATCAAAATATGCAAATAAATGAATCAATAAATTATCAAATACCGTGTATATTCATTAAATTTGTTTTGGAGATGGTAAAATTGTAAAAATATGTAATAAAAAACAATAACAAAAATGTAGTCTGTCTAAAATCATAACATTAAAATGGTTCAATTAACTTAAATTCTAAGCAAATAATTAAAAATTAATTAATAGATAACTAACATTAATAAAATAACTAAAAAATGAACAAATGTCTTTTTCCTGTGAACAATGTACTTAATGAGTTTACCTCCCATAGCAATGAAATATAAATTCAGGTTAATTATTAATCATAAAATATTATAATTTGATATGTAACACGTTCAAATATCAGTTTAATTGTAATTGATTGAATTATCTATAAATAAATAAATAATAAAGAACAATTTATCTGTCATAGATTGCAAAACATATTATTTCTGTCCAGTTATTGTTTGCGAAATACAAAATATATTTAGCACTCGACTGATAAGGCATCGCTTTAATCTGTTCCGGATGTTTTGCGAAATGGCAGACTACACCACGTCGCTATGACAAACAATTCCTCAATTCAATCAACAGAAAATAGTTAAAATACCGATTAGGAAATTTATAATGTTAGGATACAGTCTTCCAAGGCCTGCCTGCAAATAATATCCGTAACTTATAAATGTAATAACAAAAAGATCAAACAACTATAATTTCGGGACGTACAAACAGATTTAGAAGTGCATAATTCTAAAACCAGGAATTAATTAAATACCCACCCGAACTTGATTTTGCACATTTTTTTTATTTTAACTGATTTTTTATTTTAGGCACAATAATTCTTATTGATTTAGAAAAACCGAGTATGTATATCATTTTGTGGAATGTATATTGGTATTATTTTTTTAGCTATACTGAATTTTTTAACACACTCAGCGCCAATGATAGGATATCCCATCATTGCTGTAAACGTCAGATGCCATGTGACGTATAAATATTTAAAAGCGCGGCATGTAGCGTAAATTGAATTCATGAAATGCATCGACTAATTGACGATTTTATTTCATTTTGGTTCGGTTTTGATGCTCGATTGTTTATGTGAGAAGTGCAATATTGGATTGAAAGTGTTTTTGATGGATTTGGCGGTAAATAATTTGAGTTTTATTGACAAAAGCTATGTCGATATAATATTAAATATAAAAAAGAAACATTTTCATAGTTTTGTACTTATTATTGGCAATAAGAGGTGGCAGCTCCACGTACAATATTTTGCATGCAATGGACGACCTTCGCGGAATGGCGGCATTGTGTGTTTTACGTACGGAACGGAATGTGTTAAGTAAATCAATTATGAGCAAATATACTATATAGAATCTGTGTGTAACTATCAAGACAATTATAATGGTAGTGTTAGAAAAGATATTGATTACTCAGCCAAAATGACCAGCCCATAAACTTTTCCTATATTTATCTATATATAGCCTTTATAATGCCAAAATGGCTTATAAAACTTTACTTGATGCGTGAATAATATTAAATTAAAAGTGCATAAACTATCAAATCAGTATTTTCCTTGCTTCACTGCACTATATATAGTTTTGTAAACGAATAATATAAGAAAAGTTCTACCAAAAAATTACCATTAGAGACTGAAATGTTGCCATTAGGCTGAAGTTATATTTAACTTTTAACTGTTTCCTCAGAAACCATATATTTCTATTATCAAAAACTTTAGTGAGATCTGTAAATTGCAATTATGTATGGTTATGTGTAATAAAAAAATTGCCAAACGATCATCTTTAACATTATTTTTTTCAAATTATCTTCAACTAACCAAGTGTATCTCTATTTTTTTAATTTAATGGTATTGGTAAAAAAAAATCAGCTTCAAATGAGGCAAAAAAAAAACCAAACTGGAATAAAAGGTCATCTATAAAATATGATTTCATTAAAATTTAAATAATAAAACTTAATAAAATAAAATTTTATTAAAAAGTGCTAAAATATCATTTTTAACACTTAGTCTTTGGGCTTTAGTATAATATTTTGAATACAGTCGGCCAAAGCTTAAGCAATATGGTCGCGCAAAGCTTAAGTGATCACAAATTATAAAAAAAAATGTACTGTCACTTTAGTAAAGAATTAACGTGAATATGCGCATTCGTTCGAGAACATTTTGCTATGGGAAGTCTTAACATAATGTTGTTTGTCTTAACCGTGTTTAGACAAGCCTTTGCCAAATTTTCTGCCTGTTTTTACTACCATATTTTTATTGTGACATATTTTTTTAATAAGTAGAGGTTCGCATGTACTAAATATTAAAATAAATAATTAAAATAATATTATTTACTATCAATAGACAAAAAAAACATGCCCGAATTATGCCTTAACGGAAAACCCCATAAAAATAAGCTGCAGAAGAATTAATGTTACACTAACTTAAAAACATCAGGTTAGGAGGAAAAAAAGTGAATTCTTTAGATCTTATCTTACATTGGTTGGCCGTGTTTATTTTATTGGAAAACCATTTTTTTAAAAATTGCAATATTATAAATATCAAAGCTCTTTTTTATCAAAGAGATAACCTGCATTATCATGCAGGTTATCCTAAACGTCATTTAGCGCAGAATCACAGTATAAACAAAAAAATAATTTTAGATCGAGTTGTATGCGAAATTGTGATACATATCAAAGTACTCCTTTCGATACCACATGAGAGCATCAAGGCAGGGGTGTCATCCTTTACATCCCTTCTCCCTCTATTTTACTTTTTGCACTCTCTCCATTCCGTATCAAAATTACTATTCAACCCTGTATGTTTATTTAATTTTCTATGGACTGGCAAGTCTTTGTTACGGCCCGGTACCGGGTTGAGAGAAAGAAAAAATCTCGAATTGTCCATCACTTAATAACTATTGTCCAGCTCGAGTAACCATACATTTCTCAAACATGAATACAAGCAACTTCATCCTTGTTTGTATTTTCATCATTACTTTCTATAAAAGATGAAGTTTTAATAAAATTAACACATTTACACCTATATATCATTATTTTTTTATACATACATACTTCAAATTTGTTTACCTTGGCGTAATAAATATATTATTCTATTTTTGTTGCTAAAAGAGTAATTTTTGGATTTTCTATGGCACTTTTATTTTGTATTAAGCGTAGTTCAATATTTGGTGTAGTGAGACCAACCGACCCATATTTTTCTGGAAAAAAAATATACAATATTTATAATTTGATTGTATTATAAAAATAAAATGATAAACCTACTAAAAGATCCTGAAGATTTTTGAAAGGAAACCAACACTGTTTATACGCTGTGGGTATTGAGCCGTGTGTTTTATTATGAGTTATTTATATTAAATTTGTTTTGTTTTTTCTAAAAAAAAATGTTTAATATTATGTACTTAGTATTAAGCCATTGGCTGTAATTTAATTTCTTTTTAAATAAATAATTTGAATTTGACATAAGAACTGCACATACTCTGGTACTTAAAAATTAGGACAGAAGATAGTACAAGGTCTAAAAGGAAGTGGTTTGTGACGCATTTCAGCTAAATTAAAATACAAATATTCGGCTCACTAAGTAAAATGATCAAAAGGATAAAATTAAATTATCGGTTAAAAAGGGCAGTAGCAGATCGGTTGAACGAGGGAAAAAAACAGAAATATGCATTTAACATGATTGGCATGATTATCATATAATCAGTGCTTTCATTACTGAGTTTGGCTTTCTAAGATATTTCAATATTACAAGAGGGTTTTTTTTATATTTGTTTCCATTACTTGGGGCAAGCGTTGCCACAAGGAAACGCAAATGTAATCCTAGAATTTCTTCACAGCGAGGCCACGCTGATAGGTTGATTTATTTGTAATGTATTTGGGGACATCACAGCGCCACAAACTTTTAATTAACTTTTGCGACCTATTTATTTCAATGGATTTGAAATGGCCCGAGACGGACATCCAGAAGGATGCACCATCATATTTCTGCTCGGTGACAAACATGATTACATTTATTTTAGTTTATGCCATATTTCTATAAAATTCGCCCTGCATTAAATTGCATTGATTTCATGGAGCATAAAGCGACCCACATCTAGAGGGAATGCGCCCATATTTTCTTCATCAGGATAATTATGTTTATAGGCATGGCCATTTATTGGGTTTAATTCTAGCGGCTCAAGTAGGCCCTTTTATAACCTATATATTCAGTCCAAAATAACCGACTTTGACCCAGATGGGCCCAAAAGATGAAGGCAGGTGTCAAGAGGAACAGCAATCGCTGTGACGCCAGGAGTCAACGTGGGCCGCCGTGTGAACCTTGATGCCCACGATTTGTGATAGGATGATGCTACGGGGCCATTTCTTTGTTTACAGAATCTCACACAGTTTCGTTTTTATTTCATATGCCTGTAAGCAATCATTAGAATAGTCGACGAAGGACCCTGATGAAATTATACAGCTTGGCAGTCTACGGGCCTAAGCCGTGTTGGGACCGTCGGCATGAGTCAATAGCTTCGAGGGATTGTACATGCAGTATGCTGTCATAACAGCATAACAAAAATCTGGCAAAACTGGCGGGGTCGGGCCTCGGGTGAGTCGGATTGAGTCCAGCGACGTGGGCGGTGTGATGTGTACGTGGCAGAGTGCGTGGGGTAACCGATACAACGGCCGAGCGGCAGCCTACCGTCGTCGGGATTTGAGCCAACGTGGGGCGGATTTTGAGGCAGGAATTAAGGCCCCAGCGCAAGGGGGTGGTAGTTTAACAGTATATGTAGATATCAACAATCTGAAAGGTCTGAAAAGTCCGATATTACTTTATTTAATATAATATGCTTTGTGGTAGATTGGGTTGGGACCAATTTTGTATGATTAAATGAAATTATTTAAAAGTTATTAACTATTTTAAATAATGCAAATGAACATGTACCGTAAGCAGTTTTGTATGTATCCTGCAAAATGTTTTGCAGAGTAGCGATTGTGTTCTCCAACGCAAATTGAATATTGTCTTTGCTCTTGTGGGACCAGGCTAATATTAGGGCAGCAAAAAGGTCGCCGGTGCCAGTGAAGTGCACGGGGAACTTTGGAATTTGAATCACAAAACGTTTGCCTGTAAAAAATAAGCTTTAGTAAGTATGTTCAGTTTATGGCTTACTTTCTACATTATTACTAACTTCATATAAAATTTGTGGTTTTGTCTCATATTACCCTAGGCTTATATAAAATGAAAAACATACATTTTTACTTTGTACCAAAAGTTAAGAGTATTGAAAAGTCTGTATTATTCCATACATATTATCAAAACATTAATACGTAAATATCTTATAGAAGAATAAGAATTACAAAGTGGTTTGGGCTGGAATACCATAAATATTGTATTGTACTTTAAATAAACATCGTTATGCAATGTTGAAAAAAGTTAACCGATCTTTAATATTATCCATTATTAAATTATGATATTTAATTATTGATAAATTAGCCCTGGTAACTGGTTAAAAGGAACCGGTGACGGCAACGGAACCAAGAGCCAGTAAATTTTATTATTACATTTCACTTTACCTCTCATTTTGCTGTATATTTTTTTTTTTTTTAAGTTCTTTATTTATAAACAAAGTACATATTTTATTTGTTTGTTCACTAAACCCTTGCGGGTTTTTATGTGAACTAATTCGTTTCCACTTTTAACTTATTTAATAAAATTTATATATACATCTTATAACATATTCAATATTAACATATGATAACACTTTTAACACTGCTGAGCTACACATGACGGTATCTATCCAGCCTGCCATTATTATATTTGTTTATTTATAAAAAACGGTCACTTCCAATCGCGTCGGTCTAATTATAATTTTATGGCAGTGATTTGTTAATTTCGTAAAATCAGCAAAATTTTGTTAAATTATTAATAAAAATAGATTCTAAATTAAACTTAATTTGTAAAAATATAAAACTTATCAGTACTAGAAAACGTTAATTTTGGGTTTAAAAACATGCTGGTATCGCTGACATAAGAAATGCATTGAGCACATTGCTGTCACAATGACTAGTACGATTTTCGTTGATTAAGTGACATGACGAGATCCGCATGCTGTATCGCCTAAGGAGACCTAATAGGCTCATTCAGTGTCTTAACACCTTGTAATTTACAATAATGTGTTTGCAAATATGAATATTTCCAATAATAACCGAAAATATTACCTTCGGAAGTGCTTGCAAGTCCGATCATTGTATTCTCATCTCCCAATTCAGAGCTCGATATAAGAACAGTCTTAACCCCTTTTTGGTGTAAAATCTTAATAGCATTCCATGCATCGTCAATGTTCTTTATTTTGGTGTTTGTTAAGAGCTCAGCTTCAAATTGATTCGGAGTAAGAATGTCTGATAGAGGGACTACCCTATCCCGATAAACGGGAAGCATGGCCTCCGGTACGTACATGTGACCTTCATCCCCCATCACAGGATCACAAACTGAAACATAAGTATAAATACATTTTCATTGGAGTTACGGATTATTTTTTGACAGTGCAGGCATACATTTTGTGAATAAGTTGCACAATATAACAGCACCTGCACTGCGAGTTGGATGGTAAGTTTCGGCATGGCATTGTTCAACATTACATCACTTGGTAATTTCTATATTCTATCCCTTTATAAATAGTAACAGACTCCTTATTGTTTCGAAATGCACTGGCTAAACATTTTTACGCTATTTGTGCACAGTTTTTAATAATAAATAATTTGTTCCGAGTTGCAAGAAGGATGGTGTAATTCTTTGTCGTTGTTAAAATAAAAACCTAATTTCTCATCGTGGATCGGTTCAAGCTGAAGTCCCATCGCTTACAAACTAGCCTGTGGAACTTGCTGGATCCACTGCTGTATCATTAGATGGAAAACAGTCATATGAGTCATTATGCTGTACTCGTAGTTGGTGAAACAAAGCCTGAGTAAGTTCAGTCATAGCTTGCAGATGTAAAGACTCATGCAGTAAGTTGCATACGTGCAATAAGATTTTTTATGGCATACTATAAGTGTAGTCAAAGATAAATAAACAATTTATAACGCCTATGTTTTAACTCGTCTCCAATGTCCAGGCTGGATGCAGGTAGGTTGAATAAAGATGAAACCGATGAACATTGAAGCCGTTTATTTAGCCAGGCGTTATTACTTTATTTACATGTAATCCCTTTTGGGAAACATTTCAATAATTGCAAGTAGTAGTATTTAAAAACTAAAAAAATGTACAAAACTTAACAAAGGTAAAAAAATGTACGACGGTAAAGTATATAAATTAAAATAGCAAGATTGTTCGAATGGCTGCTCAACAGCTCTCTTGATTCTGTTTTTCGATCGACTATCCGTTGTCGCCCGGCGCTCGGCGATCCAGTCCGGCCCTGCGCAAGCACGCCGCGCTTCGGCTCCACTCGGCTGAAATCGGCCGCCGCTCGGGTCATCCCGCTCGCCGCCGATGCGACGCGAGGGTGTGTGCGTGTGACGTCGTGTGTGTGTGTAGCGGTGTCCACTCACACCGCTACAAATTAAATTATCATAATACCAATGCTTAGGTTAGGTTTATACTCTGCGCTCGTTGATTGACTTGTTGTTCAGAGGCAATTGAGCGCACTGAAAATTTAATGGAGCAATATGAAGTCTGTGATCAATAAAATGTGAGATGTGAACTAACCATAAATTAGGCCCGGATTCTTATTTCTTAGTTCGGCGATTATTTTAACCACTTGCAGGAGTGAATCGGGATCCCTGGAGTAGCCAGTCAGCACGTGAGTATAAGAGTCAATCTTATTTAAAGTCAATCCTTCAATCAAATCTTCCAGATCACTATTTGTCAAAATTGGACCCTTGAAATACTTATAAGCACTATGGTTTGAAAATTGCACTGTGTTTATACCATCTACTTCAAATCCTAGAAGCTAAATAAAAAAACATTGATCACATATTTGAATATAGATGTTTTTTTATACGTTTTTGATTTGAAAGCACTCTTGTCGGCACATTTTAACAGAGTACATATGTCCTGTTTTTCAATATCACGGATATGACAAATGTAAATTTATTACGCTTTTGTGGATGTGGGCTTACGGCTTGTAAACCGATTGGATCAAAGCCTTTTACTATCTAAACTATAATTTCTTGTAATTGTAAAACTCCCCAGGGTTGCCACATGTCTGTATTTTGTATGGACGGTTTGTATTTTACAAGCCCATACAAACCAAACCACCATACAAAGGGAAAAAGAAAAATGTTCATAATTTGTAAGCTTCGTAAAACATTCTTACGTAGTGTTATATAATGTAAACTTTGTATATTGAATGTCCTTTATTGTACGTAAACTAAATATGTGGTTTTGTGATTATCGAAATGACAAATTTATAACCATGAGAGTGGTGTACCGTATAAATCACTTACACTTACTTACAGTAAACTGTAAGAGTGACACTGAACGCGGGCTAGTTGCCTCGAAAATGGTTTCGCCTGGTCAGCCTTTATGTGTTAGTAAAAACAGCTTTTAAAGTCAATTGTGGGAGGCCATCTTACTCAATTCAGCTTACTTCGTGTCAATTTTTACTTTATTAAAGATAAATATTGTTTGTATGCAAGTTATTGTAAAATTCTAAGTTTTGATGGTGTTAATTCGATTTTCCATACCCACTTTTTGTGCTAAAAGTTGTAAGATTTCAAATAATTGTATAGAATTTATACGGGTTTTACAATTTATTTTCTCTAAAGTGGCCTAAAATTGTACCATAACAAGGATAGAGGGTTCAAAAATCCAGGGGGACCCCAGACCCTCCCGTAACGTTTTGGAGTACATATTTTACTTTGGGAGTCTGGCAACGAACAATCTTTTAAAACATATAGATACTGAGGGTGAAAAACGCACCACACTTAAGTACGTTACTTTGCGTTGAGTACACTCCTCGCGTAAAATACGTCTCCCTTGCTCGCATATGTGATCGCGATAAGTCTCTATCCAGCATGGAGGAGTGTTGGGGCACGCGGAACAGCGGTGGGAATTTACCGGTGTCAGGTTTTCACAAGTACGATTTGCATGACATGCCGTATCTATATGTTTTAAAAGATTGTTGGTGGTAACCTTAGTATTTTAAGTATGGTAGGGATAGTATTTTTTAAAATATAGTTGCTATGGCATATGTCTTACACAAATATTATAGGCCCAGGGAAGACCCAGTTCAACTAAGTTAAGAGAGAGGAGAGGATGAGGTTATTAGTCTGAAGAGATTAGTAAGAAGTACACTAATGCCCATCTACAGGTTGAAAAGTACAACCCCAAAAAGAGGATGTAACTAAGTTATATATATAAGTAACTTTAAAAAAATACCTGTAATGGAAATGTAGCACTTTTATTTCCCACATAACCGTGTACCACATGGCTCTGAATTGAAAGAACTCGAGGCTCTGGTTCCATTATCGCCTACTCTTGATATATTACTTTCAAGATTGTCGACTCATAGACCTTTTCTTTGCAGTATAAATTTGTTACAGTGCACAACGTTGAAGACCAAATGAAACAATGACTTTGCTACAATTTATTACATTAATAACGATAAATAAAGCGCTTAATATACTAAATTGACAAATCAGGCGGATTAAATGAACTCCAAGCGCCTTCGGGATTTCACGAGAATGTGTAGGTACCTTAGTTGCGTAATAGATTGTCATAAAAAAACATTTCATCCTTGACATACATATTTATCTAACCGGTTCACATTTCTTACTAGATGTATTCACAATCCGCTCTGAATTATTGCAAGTACTTACGTCCATACGCACGTATGACGTGAACGTAGTAGGGTTGAGGCGTATATACTAGAACAGGTATAAATAACAGGTATGGCCGTGGAACAGACTGTTCCTAGTATCCCATGAACGAAATACTAGGTATTCAAATACTAGCTAGTATTTCTTCAGTTCTTGTCGTCTCTCTCTCACTCTGTGTTCTGTCGTACGTGCGAGTGGGGCAGACCTAGTATTTCTTCGCTTCTTGTCGTCTCTCTCCCACTCTGGGTTCTGTCGCACGTGCGAGTGGGGCAGACCTAGTATTTCCTCAGTTCTTGTTGTCTCTCTCTCACTCTGTGTTTTGTCGTACGTGCGAGTGGGGCAGACCTAGTATTTCTTCAGTTCTTGTCGTCTCTCTCCCACTCTGTGTTCTGTCGTACGTGCGAGTGGGGCAGACCTAGTATTTCTTCAGTTCTTGTCGTCTCTCTCCCACTCTGTGTTCTGTCGTACGTGCGAGTGGGGCAGACCTAGTATTTCGATACTAGGAACAATCTGTTCCACGGGCATACTAGCTTGCCAACTAGTATTTCGATACTAGGAACAATCTGTTCCACGGCATACTAGCTTGCCAACTAGTATTTGTCCGATGGACGCATACTAGCCAATTAGTATTTATTATTCCGATGGACGCATAGCGCATACTACATCGATTTACTATGCACTCGTCTTAGACTTTGTTTGATAAAGTTTGTTCATTTGAAACCGTACTTTTACAGTCAATTTTACATCATATTTATATATTCACGTAGGAATTTATTATTTTGTATGGTATGACAATTTGGTGTCTTATATATGAAACATATACCTATAGAGCGAATTTATATTCTACAAATTCGTATCTTAAAAATAATTATTCGAAAAATTAAAAAAATCTCAATGCAAGGCGACTACTATAAATTGTTCACCCATTTCAAAGTTCTTCTGGTACCTCAACATTGCTATTATAAAATTGCAATTAACCACTTTTCAGATGAAACAAGGAAAAATCTTGTTACTAATAAGTACAAATCTCTACTTAGACAAATCTCGAACGAAAAGAATATTGTCGAAAGATGTATAAATACGTATGGGTATCGACAATTAAAATATGTAATACCTAGCCTGTTTAATAAAATACCGCTTGAAGTTAGACAACTTAAAAGAAAATCGTTAATAAAACTTAAATGAAAAGAGTTTATGGGAAAAAACATTTAAAAAATTATTTAGGTATTAATTAAAATAAGTTCTTAATTTTGTTTTTAAATCACCTTTAACTTAATTTGTGAGTATTTTGTATTATATTTTATGCATGTATAAATAAATTGTATTTTAGTTAAGAATAAGAAATCGGCATAAAAGACAATGTCTTAGCTGGATTTATTTACATTGTATTTGTATATATTTGATTAATAAAAGTTGCTTCTGGCAATGTTGAAATTGAAATAAATTTTAAAAATCCCTTTCCGCATGCCGGAAGGCGGAGGTAGATTTCACTGGATCAAAGTAATTACAATTGTGCGAACTTGTATCAAACATTGCGTGAGCTGCCGCGTGATTTACTCCCCGCGCGACAGCTCGCGCAACTCAACCTGCCGCCACATCGTATACTTGTCGTACTTGTCGAACTGTGGCTTTAGAGTTGCTGATATCAAAAATTGTTTTAACCAAAAATTGTAGGGAAATTATAGGCCTACAATTAACATTTTGAACTGATTTGATCCGATGACTATTAAGATAGGTATTATTATTTTTTTAATTTTGAAAAACTAATTTTTACCACTCCTAGGACCAATGGTTGGTGCTATCAAAAAGTTACCTACTTTAGGTACTTACCTGAGTAATAAAATAAAATTTAAATGGATTTCATATCTAATATACGAAGAAAGTTATAGCAAAATTTCGCTGTTTCGAAAAACCACCCATTCCCGCCCCCCTAGTCTAAAATTTTATGTATCAATTTGAAACTGATTGATGTAAAATTATGGCAGTTATCGTGTCCACAAGAAAGTTATATAGTTAAATAGATAGATAGATTATAAACGTATATATAAACTTTTAAATTGAGGGTGGTTATGGATTCTGGGGCATGTGAAACGCGAAGATATGTCGAAATTTTCTGAAATTTATGACCTGCCACATGGTACCCATTGCAATAGGTAGTTTTCCTAATGAAATCTACCTAAAATAATACCCAAGCAAAGACCGAGCCTAAACAATGATGTCGTTCGTACTATAATAATCGTATTTGTACGATAAACCATTGCCTACGCACGATGTACGATAGCAACGTTATTATCGTACCTACGCCAATGTACCATAATATACATTTGTATCAATTAGATTGTTCTGCGCAACGCGCATACACATACTATGACATATATTCAGACATTTATAAAGCAAAACGCATTTTTTGTAACACTACTATGACCACAGAATTCTACGTCTTAAAAGCACACATTTTGAAGCTCATTTCATTCAAGATATTTTTTAACAAAACTGAACATAGGCAAGAAACTATCTCATAACAATAAGATGCCTGATGAGTTTTGGTGACATCAGTTGTATGTGAATGTCGGCAATGACAGTTATACTGATTCTAGTGATGACAGTAATGATTGTGATTAATGAAGGCTTAAAGTGTTTTTTTTTATCTGTATATACTATAATTGAGACCTAAAATATTATAATTTTGTTAGCTAGGTACGATAATTCAATTTTAAAAGGTGGCTGCACTGTGGCCATAAAGCCTGCCTGGCGCCTGCCTGTTTGATAATAAATAGATGTGCGAATTGCGATGCACACTAGCTTGAAATACTAGGTCTGCCCCACTCGCACGTACGACAGAACACAGAGTGGGAGAGAGACGACAAGAACTGAGGAAATACTAGGTATGCCCCACTCGCACGTACGACAGAACACAGAGTGAGAGAGAGACGACAAGAACTGAGGAAATACTAGGTCTGCCCCACTCGCACGTACGACAGAACACAGAGTGGGAGAGAGACGACAAAAACTGAAGAAATACTAGGTCTGCCCCACTCGCACGTACGACAGAACACAGAGTGAGAGAGAGACGACAAGAAGCTAGTATTTTAAAATCTAGTATTTCGATACTAGGAACAATCTGTTCCACGGGCATACTAGCTTGCCAACTAGTATTTCGATACTAGGAACAGTCTGTTCCACGGGATACTAGCTTGCCAACTAGTATTTCGATACTAGGAACAATCTGTTCCACGGCATACTAGCTTGCCAACTAGTATTTGTCCGATGGACGCATACTAGCCAATTAGTATTTATTATTCCGATGGACGCATAGCGCATACTACATCGATTTACTATGCACTCGTCTTAGACTTTGTTTGATAAAGTTTGTTCATTTGAAACCGTACTTTTACAGTCAATTTTACATCATATTTATATATTCACGGTTGAATGACCACAGAATTCGCCGTCTTAAAAGCACACATTTTGAAGCTCATTTCGTTCAAGATAACAATAAGGATATCGATAAGATGCCTGATGAGTTTTGGTGACATCAGTTGTATGTGAATGTCGACAATGACAGTTATACTGATTCTAGTGATGACAGTAATGATAGTGATTAGTGAAGGCGTAAAGTAACTTTGATTTTTTGTTTTAATAAATATTTACTAATACGGGTGTTTTTGTCTGTATGTACTATAATTGAGAACTAAAATGCTACAATTTTGATAGCTAGCTACGATAGTCGATAACTAGTTTTTAAAAGATTTATCACCGTAAATATCACTCAGGTAACGACCTATTGTTCGATTGCAGTATGCACCACGTACCGAAGTATTTTCTTATTAGCCGAAGTATTTTCTTATTAGACAGATTTGAGACTCGTTCGCAAATACTAGCTAGTGCGGGCGGAACAGGTTTTTGGAACAGGTATTTCTTTGGACTCATACTAGCAAGAACAGGTATGAGATTTACCTAGTACGACTCAACTCTAGAACGTAGCTGACGTATGTCATATCGTGTGACGAGTACGACTTAAGCACCGAAAATATATATTCCTTATTCCACTTTTGGCAATTTTACGCGGCGCCCGGCCGGATGGCACAAAATAAAGTAAATTATATTATATTTTTGTATCCAGTACCAATTTTTTCTTCTTGTTTTAGTATGAATCTTCATAATAGTTACCGATGGTGTTTTTATTTCTATTCTAAATGTCTTGTTTTTATTTTTCCTAGTCATAATCATTCATATCAATCAATAATACAATAATTATGTCTAATGAGTCCGGTAATCGGACATATATACTGCCAATATAGAAATATGGCAACTGAGGGTGAAAAACGCACCACGTCCAAAAATGCCACTTTGCGTCGAGTACACTCCTCGCTTACACGTCTCGCTTGCTCGCATATGTCATCGCGATAAGTCTATCCAGCATGGCGGAGTGTTACAGGATGATTTGTATAACATGCCGTATCAATATGTTTTAAAAGATCGTTGCAGTAGCACCTGTCGTCTGACGTTCGCTATTATTGGCCAAAAAATATTTCACTGTATCGTAATTTTTTAGATTTTTTGAGACAATAAAAAAACAATTACTTTACTACCTCAATTGTTTCAGCGCAATCTGTCCATTTACTGGAATAAATAAGAATTTGTTAAATCAGTCTGAACGATCGTACATTTCCAAATTTGGTAAGATCAGATTTTCGATAGCAGTAATAAAATAAATAAATATTAAAAAATACATCTTTGATATTATGATAATCCACATTATAATCAAACGTATTCTAAAATTGTCTCACAGCTTCTCACTAAGCGCTGCTCTGCAAGTGTGTGATCAGCCTAACTTTAGTACGTCCGACTCTTTATCTATGAAATCTGTCATTCCTTTTTTGGGCTACCGCTTACGTCCCTTCGTCGTTTTCTGTCTTGTGAGATTTTGAACAACAAAATCGGAGCTTATTTCCTTTTCTATAGAATCTTTTAATTGCTTGTATCATGTCTAATTGCGGGTTTAACTCTGATGAATCTCCAAACAAATCTAATACTCGTCTCCAGCTGCCGAGTCCAATAATTACGAAGAGAACCAGAACAGCGTCGACGTACGTAACATCTTGAATACGTTATAAAATGTTGTAGTTGTAATTTTTGCGCCAATGTAATAACTCTATTTTTAGGTCAGAAAGAGCGCTTGGAAATCCGCAAGAGAACGGTACTATTAAGTCATTTTGCAGAGAAAAAGGTCATGGTTTCATCCGAGCAGAAAAAGGCGGAGATGACATATTTGTTCATATATCCGAGTAAGTGGTGATTTTTTTTTTAAGCTTGTAATATAGTATCGAACCGTTCTGACTTCGGAGCTTTAGAATCGAGTGGGTCGTTTTTGTCGCTGTGCTCATTTTACAAAATGCCAGGGAATATTGTAAACATAAAAATTAAAAAGGGCAATAGAAAGCAATGAAAATAATTATCTTTTTGCAGCATTGAGGGTGAGTATGTGCCATTACCAGGAGATGAGGTCACGTATCGACTATGCCCCATTCCGCCCAAGTTCGAAAAGTGCCAAGCTGTACACGTACATATTATTCACTTGACTCACGAGAAGCACTTGAAGTGGGACGAGCCATTAGTGTAACTGGAAAAAATCAACTGTCAATTCACCAAAAGAATGATTGTAAGATTCGTTACGTTAAGCCTGCCAACACTTTTATTTGGTAATTTTCATTTCTAGTTAAGGTTAATTATTGTATAATTTAAGAAATGTGCAAAATACACACAAAACAATAGCCTATGCTAAGCCAACGATTAAAAATAGTTTTTAATAATTCATGTTCCTTTTTAACAGACCTTTCAAAATAAATATATTTGTAGATTATATAGCAGACTGAGGCAGATGAGGTTATACTTTAGAGTATGATCAGTAAACCATTTCAATATTGGTTTAGACGTGGACATACAAAAATATCTAAAGAGTCTTCTATAGTTCATTTCATCATGTTTGTAAACTCTAATGCAATCCCAGATCCAAAGAAACTTTTTGTTAAAACAATCCTACAGGTTTTCTCCTATTTTAAAATCTCATCATGCACATCTTTTACCCGATATAAAGTCTACTCTTATTTGCAAATCGATCTGTTGCCAAAACCCTAAAGGGCCTGTTCATTGCAAAGGAAAACCCACTGCTTATGCACATGTTACCTGGTCATAAAACTAAAATCAATAAACGTTCCCTTTAAACGATAAGATTCCTACAATGGGTACATGACCGACAATACCACACTTTTATAACCTTTATGCCAAAATAGTGAAGTTAACTGTTCTGTGGTTAGACAACATTTTAAATTCAGATAAATACAATGACCTCACCCGCAACCTCGCTATTAAGTCCCTAAAAATCAAGTAGGCTGACCAGAAAACTTATGAACACCTTCCTTAATCATTGCTTAAAAATCATTGTTCATCTGCATACGGAACAACGGTAACTGGTTAGTAAGGTGAAGGTCGTAAATCCTCAAGCTTTTCTAAAGTCTCCTTGTGAAAAAATCTTTTTTTGGATATTTAATTTTCATATCTATAACAACATAGACATCTTTTCGTTTAACATTTTTTTGTTATTTATGCTTTAAGATCTATCAGTCATAAAATTAAGGTAAGGTCGAGTGCATAATAACCACTCATAAATCGATTCCGAATCGTGTAGCAGTCGATAGCCTTACGCCTTGCCATAAAAACTTGACTGCTACAAACTGTGAAAATGCCATAAAATACAGTCACTCCATGACCTTTGGGGTTTAATGATTTTGGCAGTTGACTGTACATGTACAGTTATAAGTAATCTGAATTCAATTCACAATTGTATCATGTTTATTAAATCCAAATTTTATGTTTAAAATCCATCAAAAAAATGTCTTCTGTTGTTTAAATTCGTAACAAATTCAAAGTGCGATTCCCATAGGACGTGTATGAAAGGTTACAATAAGTTTATTTTGGCCATGACTTGGTATACACTTAAAAAGATGAACTGTATACAAAACATTACTTTCAATGTCAGTTTAAATTATTGTAGGATTTTTATATCAACCTGTTAAATGCCGCATGCAGAAGTTACAACTTATACTCATTTTCCAGCACCACCGGAGGGTAGTAAATAATAAGTAAATGCGGCATTTGATAAAATTACTTATACATTGCATAATATATACCATATATATATAATTTTTTTTAGAAGAAGGTGCTATTTGGAAGTCAATAAATTCAAAATAAATATAGATGAAATGCACAATTTTGTAAATAGGTTTGAAAACAATGTTTATAAATGAAAAGAATTGTCTTTTGTAATTTTTAAAAATATCCACCGCTGCTATACTGGCTCCACAAGTTGCTTAGTTATGCTCAAAGATTCATTATAAATTCTGCAACTTTTCTTATTTTTAATATTTATACAAACATAATTAAAGATAAAGAAAAAAAATGATGTTATTGGTGTCCAAAGCCTATTTGCATGGTAGAAAGAACCCGGTGGTATAACTGAGTAAAATCGAAAACAATTAGAATAATGAGTAAGCTAAGCTTTCACAACTACAATACCAACATATAATATAAAAATCAGTTTTTTTTTTCAGTAATAATTCAAAATTACTTTGTGATATTCTAGTAAAGTTCTCGAATAAAGAAACGTCCACTTTTAATTCTCCGGCGCATCCACATTCGTTTCTTCCTTTTTTTTTTTAATTGTGCAAATGATTATAAGAGCGCTTGCTGCGGCAACTGCGATGTTGACGTTCTCCATAGCTGGCAACTATTGCTGTACTGCGTTGCTCGTGTAAGCACTTATCGCCATATTTCTCGGTGTAACGATATCGGGTAACCATTGCTCAATAGTTGCCGTGCCAAAATCGCCGCAAGATGCCGAATATAGAGCAATTTTAATTACCTGTCTAAGGGCACCTTAAAATCCATTCTCTTTAATTTAATCAATGATAATATCCCTATATTTTGCATATTAGCCATTTGCTTCTAACAGCAAGTAAATTCATTTTTGTCCTTTTGGGGAGTCAATTATGAAATAGAAATTAGTGTGAATTATTGAATGTCTGCCTATTGACGACGAGTAGCACTCTACTGAACTTGATGTAACCCAGTGACCTAGGTCAGGTGTTGGTTTATGTTTGGGACAGCAGATCGATGCCCTCGTGCAATGACCAACGATGTCGGGTTTTGTAAACTCTGGTTAGTTTGATTAAATTTTAAATTAGTTTTTCTTGTAATAAAAAAATCATTTTTCCAACATTATTTTTTGCTTCTGTTTATACCACATATTATATATTTTTTATATAATGAATACAGGATGAAATACCGATATAAAATCCAAAATCATATGTATACTATTGCGAAAATAGCAAAAAAAACCTTTTTACATAAACTTTGTACAATATTTAGAAGTTATATTTGCAAAAGTATATTTTAATCAGCTTGTTTTTACCAAAAAATGTAAATATCTCCCAAGGTCAAAAACACGGCACATTTGAATAGTATCAGGTGCTAATAATTAAAAAAAAAAGCCTGCTTGGTTTCAAGTCTGAGTATAATAAAATAAAATAAAAAACTAACTTTATTAGAAAGTAAAATATATAATACGACAAACGTTTTAAATGTTTTATTACAAAAATCACTAAGCAACGCAAAAGCATGCATAACGCAGTTTGTGGCGACCCTTAATGACTAACACTTGGTCACTTTCAAGTTTAGCGTAAAACACTTAAATTAAAACATTTTAACCCAAGGTATGAATATTGTTCTACACGTCTACATAATATATTGTATGCTTGCATTTTTATTTTAAATGTGAGTATTATGTTGAAAATATTATGAATTTGAATATTATTACCTCTCAATATTTGTATCTAGCTAGACTTAGGGGATCTATTTTGTATTGCAAATATTGCATTCCTTGACGTATAAACTAATTTAATCCCAGTCTGATTAAGTCCTACGATTTCATAGTTTTATGAACAGAAATCAAACTTTATAAGATAAGAATAACTTATGAAATTGTGATGTAAAATACTTTTATATTGCATATTATTATGTATATGGGAATGTGGAAAAACTAGTTTTGTTATATGCCTGTGTATTTGAATTTGAGAATTTTGTAATTAGTTGCATTTTAAAGCGGAATTTGTTTTAATAAGTATAATAAATTTCATGCACAATGAATTAATATTTGTTTAATTTAAATTTGACAACTAATGCGTACCTCTCTAAAATCGTCACATCTCATAAACACATCAAGCACACGGCAACATTGTTCGATGAAATTGTTGTATTGCAACAATTTCAGGCGGCTTTTGGCTGGTTAATCCTAGGCACTTTCAAAACATACGTGCGACAAATTCAAACTTTGCAAATGAAATTTAAATAAAAATGTAGTTCTGATGTTTATAAACTAGTAAAATAATCTTAAATCGATTATAATATTTTGCATGCAAAGATTTAAGAATAGTGCAAATTAGAATGAAAAACATTTATTTTTAGATGTCATTCACCGACAAACAATTTCTTTAACTGGGCAAACTAACCCAGAATTGTCAAGAATACTGAATCTAAAAAAATCAACCCTATTTATTTAAAATCCGAATTAAAAAAAATATTGCGACAATATAATAACCTAAAACCTAACCTCACCTATAGTACCTGTAGTATTCATAAATGTATTTTATATCTCGTCTCAATAATTAAATTTGAAATGTTTTTAATTTCATTAGCATTTAGGTATGACATTCATAATTAAACTATTATATTAACATAATATAAATATTATTTACGTTTTATATAAACATTTTGTGTATATTCTGAATGTTTATATAAATTACTTTTTTTAAAACGCCCACGCGTGCTTTGGGCGAATGTTGACTGTTTTATTTATTTTTAACCCTCCTCTACTCTATGTACCTTATTTTAAGCAACCTTATTTTAAGTTTTAAAAAGTAAACACATTATTCAATTCAAACTATTTTATGTGTAAAGCAGTCTGGTCTTAAGCAGTTCAAAATGCTTGATGAAAATTTATTAACATTATATATAGTTACTATAAATGTTTTTTTTTTACTATGAAATATTGACTACCTCGAAGTGTAGTCGTTCTCCTTGAATGGCCAACCCCAGGTTAAACACATTTTCACCCGGTACACCTATATTACAAAATAAAAAACAAATATATATACATAGAAACAAACCCAAATGGAAAAATCCGCATTTAAAGTTTTTTTTATGCGCTCAAGTGTTGTTTTTGTATCTAGTAGGCAAATATTAGTAGTCTATTTTTTTTTATAAGGATGCTCAGGCCGGCACAATCGACAGGTACTCACAGCTTACATCTGCTAACTAGTTTAATCGCAGTACTATATATAGGACTGAACACTTGACTATGCTTAGAGGCACCCAGAAAAGATCTGTCAGAACTAATGCATGTTCCGCGTAACTTGAAGGAGCGGCCGCCTGGAGTCAATAATTTGATATGAGAGATACTTATTTGGAGAGTCATAACCAGCTAGTCTCTTCTGCCACCGTTAAAAGTAAGCAATCCTTTATACTTTTGGTAAGTATGTTGCAGCCGTACCATAATTTAGACAGAGTTAATTAGATATGCTACTTGATAGTATAGGAGCATAATTTTTCTTTTTGTAAACCCTAAATGCATGAGTATATTTACTTATGAGGGTTTATACATCGTAAATGATGGGATCATAGACATACAGCGGTAGAACAGCAAAATACCGCAAGAGGACCTAACTTAAACAGAAATGTTCTTAGAAGCATAATAAAATGGTTGATTGTTAGATGAACCATACCACACTATATAATCAATGACCATACATAGCCTTATTGCAGGGTGGGGTAGGAGGGTGGTGGGAGCCCCCTTTCGGCGGCTTTTGTTATAAAATAAATTATATAAGTTATATTGTTTATAATTGCACAAACTGCAAATATATTAAATTTGCAGTTTCTTCGTTAAAAATCTAGGTAAGCCCGGATTTTAGGCTTCTATGATAGTAACACAGTATAGTAGAACGCAGTTCAGTAAAGAGGACTACTTTCTTGTACTCTATTCTACCCTCGTTGCTTTGGCAGGCATTAACAGGTCACTGCAAACATATGACAGTTGAACTTCGGCAATGTCAATATATTTTTGTCATTTGGGCTTTTTTAAAATTTTTTTTCGAGGTCAAGTGCAGTGTCACTAAAAATAACCTAGCTTTACTTACTGTTGCTGAATGCATACTTAAAACATACATGATTGATTGGATTGGAATATTCACCATTAAAATTAAAAAATGAGTTAAATGTTCTCAGTGGCGAAAAATGACCTCCGGATTTTATAAGCAGAAGCTTATACCACTGCGCCACCAGGCCGTACATAAGCCATAAGGCATCTAGAAATTTGTTATGCTTTTTTTAACCTTTCACCATTTAATTATTGGGATGAGGAAATAATAAAAACATGCCTTACACATCAACCGAAAAACAAAATGTTGCAAATTAAAGATTATTTTAGTGAACTTCGATTAATACTAACATCTTCATCATTAATGTTCGATTTGGGTGAGAGTAATTTTGACAACACTTCATTATTTCTAAGAGTATCAACATATTTTTCAGTCGATGTGTTTTGACGTTTATTCAAAAGTTTAATGTATATAATTTATATTACAAAATTAAAATTCATTGGTAAGTGTCAACAAGCACGTCATCGCGCTAAGCTAAATTAATATTTTATTTTTGGTTTAATGTAAGTGATTTGATTTTACATTTTAATGTACAAATATGCATAGTTACATATTCGAAAAGGAAAATAAGCAGGAAACCCTTAACTAGGCAGAAAAATTGCTAAGTATAATTGGATACTTCAGCACCAGACTTTGATCACACAATGTCTGTAATTGATTAAGGAAGTAAATAATTACCTAAGGCACAAAATATATTTTTAAAAATCAAGGAATGTAATAAAATGCAGCAAAGCTGTTATGTAAATTAATTGAGATAATGTTATTTGCTTTTCATACCACGACTTTGCTTTGAAAATCAATAACAGAATTCAAAGAAACAATATGTAAAGAAAGTCTGGCAGCATTAAGTTAGTTACCTAATTCAGAACTAATGTATTCTCCAATAACCACTTTCTCAAAGAAACTTGTTTAAGATAACCTGATCCGTGTCATGCAGTACGGCCTACTGAATTTTGGTACAATACTGCATACGCATTAAAATAAAATACACATTAGTTATAGGAAGTTATTCTTTATAAGTTCACTTTTATTGTTATAAATACTAAATATAGAATAGAATATTTTTTTGCTCTCCCGTAAAGTTTGTCTTTTGCAACATACACTAGTTCTGAATTCAGGTGACTTAAAAATTATTAACATTCTAAAACAAAAAACATTTAATATATAAAATAACATACCTAAGTAATTCAAAAGAAATTATAATATTACCGTTATAAAAAAAATCCTTTAATAAAATTGGAAGGTGTAAAAGCAGTTCTGGCTCTATTGATGAGTCGAGTCTACGAGCAAACAACTTCATCATCAATGTTCAGTTTAAAGGTGAGCATAATTTTGATATCAGTCCATTATTCCATATAATTTATATTTTGTAGTTACATTTCAAGAGTCGCATTAATCATCAATTTTGAGCAGAAAATAGGAGTTTTAGCAGCCTAACGGCATCCATACACATTTCATCAACATTTTTAGAGTTAAGGAACAGTAAATGTACATTGGCCTTTACCACTAAGCTTAAAAGTATTAACCTCTAAAGGCGCAATCTCATTTATGGCGTTAAAAAGCGACCGATGAACGTCCTGTTTGCGGACAAGCCATCCACCTAAACGAATGCAGGTCGTAAATAGACCAGACAAGGAATCTGTTTTACCATACACAAACGGTCAAACTCCATAAAAGAAAATCTACCTTAAGCTTGTTAATGAGTGGCACATACTAACTCAACTGAGCATGTTATGGCTATCTGTATATCGTATGGACTATCTTATGACATGAAAGTATAATTATCTTTTACAAAAAAATATGACTGAAAATAGTTTCAGGTCAATAAAAATAGTCATTCACCTCCTTAACGTCCAGCTAAGTTACTATTTGACTATTAATTAAAAAACATTATGCAGGTTCTAAATAGTGATAATATAAAAGAATTAGAGAAGGAAACAAGCAACTTGAATCCATGCGAAGAGATAATGTGTCTAGCTTAGTATCCCCATATTTTTTAAAGAAATTAACAAAAAAACGACTTAAAATTTGGTACTCGTGATTAAATTTGGCAATTTCTCCATATTTTTCTCCAAAATTTCTTCAATGTTTTTTTAGAAACAAATGAAGAAGACACTCGTAGATATATGACAAATCCACGAATTACACTATTGAATGATTAATCATTATCATTACTTTAATTATCATTATATAATATTAATAATTCAAGGTAATTGATAGATGCATGTAATCAAATAACATTAATTTCAAATTCTATGTTTGCAAATATTGAGCCTCTAAAATTCGTTGAATAGTTTAGCATACTTAGTAAAATTATATTTTGTTACAAGTAAAGTCCAATATAATATTTACGTAATAAAAATTAAATGTAAAAACGTTAAAAATAATACAAATAGTCTTTTTGAATAGTCGTAATTATATATAAGTTTTAATAAAAGGTAACTTTTAAACACTTAATTAATTTGTATGGAAACATGTCTATAGTGTTTGTTTTGTTAATAATAAAAAAAATCATTGTAAAGCGTTCCTTTAAACTTTTAAAAGGTGGTATGCATTTCTGAAGAAATAACTACCAGCTTGTAAAATAAAAAATATATATATATCTTATCTGACAACAGCTTAATTAGGTGTTTATTGTTCAATAATAAAGATGAGCAATTGACAGAAGGAACATAGTAAAAAATATCCTGCTATCTCTATATCATGTTCATTGTTGGTTACCCATACGTCTAACTGAGCATCAAGATTTCAAAACTTCAGTCTAATTGATATAAAGCCTTACAGATTCTTATTTATAAATATAAACAAATTCTACGCAACACGGCATAACTTTGGTTGTGCCTTTAGGCAATGAGCCTATTTGTACATAAATCAAGAGTTACAGTAAATTGTGATTTTTTAAAACGTTTTTTAAAATGTGGAATTTAATTAAATATTGCACTTCAAACAGTTCACAGAACTATAACTTGACGTTAACTTCCCGATAACGGTTACCTATTTCGGGATTTAAATCGACAGATTGCCAGCTAAGATGTTACTTAAACCCTTTCGAGTTCTATATGGTATGTGATTTTACGTAGCCGCAGCCATTTCGGTGTGATAAACCTGGTTTTTAAATAAATAATAGTATTGAATATTTAGTGGTTTTTAGATAGGTTATGCCGAAATGTTGGCCAGACACAAACCGCAAAAAAAAAACAGATTTAACAAATGTTTGCAGTTAAGAAACAACAATCTTACCCATTCATAAATGGTGCATTGATTTGCAGTTAAACTTACGGAACATTTTCGATCGAACGTTTTCCAAGTTGGGCAACAAAACCACCATTATACATTTGATAAATACTTTTTATAAATATTTATAACGAGCTATAAACTGATGCATTGTCACTAGAGGCGTTATGGAATGTATTCTCTTTGGTTCAGTGGTTGCCGTCACTTATTGTTCAGAATAAAACGTTTCATTGTGTGTGTTTTGCATGTTAAGTATATTTGAATTAATTAACCAATGACTGGTTGCATGTTCCAGGTTTCGGTTTGCTAAATATCTAAATATAAAGGTAATTTATCGGGTTTATTCTTAATTTTAAATGAATGAATATGCTGTTTTTTTATTTTTTTAAAGGTGACTAGTTTCACTTTACATACTTTTACCATTGCCTGCAAAATAAAATATTTCTTTTGGTTTTTTTTTCATTCATTTAGATTAATAATACCATTGATAATAGTGGTTTTTATACAGCTTAACTGCGAGATGTAGATGGTGCCACTTTTAGCCTAGACGCAAACCGCATAAATGTTTACAGGTTAGAAAAGCTAATCCTTACGATTCACAAATTTTAAAATCATTTTCAATTTATGGCTGTCATTAAAATCATGAAACTGTGTGTTTTTTCAGTAAATTATGTTTTATGGATATTTGAGACTTGATGCGACATCTGTGTCTCGTTTTAAGTACTAAAGAGTGGTTTCCAACATCTTATTAGGTAAGCAATCTAAAAAGCACTATATAACCAATGCTAGGTAAGCAATCTAAAAAGCACTATATAACCAATGCTAATACAAAGCTTCGTTGTTTAAATAGAATAAAATATTGCTTTAAGAAAATCAAGATATTAGTACTACTGATGTTACAATAAGTAATATCACTTTTCTTCAACTATACAGATTTTCCAAAATCCAGTAAATTCATGTTCTCAAAATAAAATAAAATAATAACATCAACGGCTGGTGATAATGCAAATAATTGTGTTGAATATGAAAGCCAGTGTAGCATTGTTACATAAGAAATAAACTTTAACAGTCAGACTTTAAATTATTTGTTCGCAAATAATTTTGAAAGTTATACTTATTTTTGAATGATCTATGGGTACCTTTTTGCTTTATAATTTAATTATATCAAATGGAAAATAACTATACAAATTTATACATGTTTTCAATAATGAAACATTTGTAAAGAGAGCAGAGAGTTTAGAGACCGATTTAAAACATACTTATATAGTTTCTAAGGTCAAATTGTTTTCAACACTCTCATAAATAAAATGCAATAAACCTTCTTTTATTTACAGATGTTACTGTGTTAATTCTCTACTTTTAAGCGTAATCTAATATGCAGTTACAACAAATTTAATTGTATTTTTAAAATACCCATAATAAAAAAGTACCGTTAAACAGACACAATTTTAGATACATAAATAATTAAAAAAATAGGTACTTTGATTTCATAAGACACGTTTGGATGCTGAAAACCGGAAGAACAGCGTAGCACATTTATACAAAAGTGGGATGATGTAAAAAAAAATTACACAAATTTCATTACTACGGGCCGTTTTCAATCTGGAAATAAAGAAAATCATACGTTACTCAAGTATAATACATAGTAATGTCGCACGATACCTGCCTAGGAAAAGATTAGGAGCTTGTAAAATGCGGGAACTGATAACAAGTGAACCACTAGGAACAAGAGTGAATGGTTTAGAATGGAAATATTGATAACATACTTCATCAGTAACAAAGTCGTGGAAGCACGGAATGGATTGCCAGAAAGTGTCATAGAATCAAAGACGGTCAACCAATTTAAAAACAATCTAGACGAAAATATAAGAAAAAAAAATAACAATGTTGATACTGAATAAGATATAGGCTTATCAGCTATGCTGCCTGCCTATTACAAAATAATAATAATAATAATAACATGACAATGTATCAATTGAATTTTGGTATTATACAATTGTTACGACTAATACTATTTTAGTTTATTATGCCTTTTATAAGCTACGTAATATTTTTCGTCATGTAAAAATAATCAAGCCGCATTTCACTGAAATCGTTTTTAAACTACACAAGTAAATTTAATTTTATTTCTTTTTACATAACTTCAACTTTTGCTTCACTGTTTTAAATATTATTTCATTTTACGCAAGTGTTTTTATACGGTGGGTAACGACTCAAAATCACAAATTCTAGAGAAACCTTTATTTTAGCATTGTTGTCAAATGTCATGGACACACTGAATTTCAGTGAATCTAATAAGGTATTTATTCGTTATAACTTTCACTCGTATGCACAAGTGAAATAAATGCTCACCTTTTCCCAGTCGTCATCCACATCACCCTGACCTTGTTCGACCTTGTATCTTCTTCTCCGAAGAACAGCCAGCCGTCTCCTCTCTGCCTCCAGGGCAGTTTCGAGTTCGAGGGCCCTCACTCTTGTCTCCATTTCGAGCCGCCGTGCAGCCGTCGAACTCATGGCGGCTAAAGCCTGTTCATCAAGTATTTCTTCATCGCGTTGAGCGGCCGAACGAGCTGCTGCAACGAGGGTGGCTGTCGCTGCCGAGACTGCCGCTGACGCCGATCCTAGCTCTGCAAGGGCCGGTGTGCCCGGGGGGGCGCGCACTCGGGATGCTATTACCAAACGTGCTGTGCTTCCAGCCACCTAAGATAATTATAGTATTATAAAACATTGAAAAACAATCAGGAAAAGATTACAATGGATATCTTTTTAGAATGTATACTTAATATGTATGTATTTAAATTAATGAAGAAATCGTTCTCAAACGTCTTTCAAATAAAAAAAATAATATTCATCCCTACATGAATGAAACACTGCATTTAAAAATAATTATTAATACATCATAGACACACACGAACACAATGTTATATATGAAATAACCTCTTGTGCAGCTCCAGCTACTCCAGAAAGTTTCCCCTTCCCCTTGACTGCATCATCAGCCGTGCTGAGCAGCAATCTGGCAGCGGCAGCAACAGCTCTTGCTGCCGAAATCAGCCCCTCCGCCCAAAGGGGATTGCGTGCGTATGGATCGCGACCCGTCGATTTGCTTCCTGTTGGTTATTCAGTTGAAAATATCTCAAAATTACAAACTGCAATTGTTTTTTAGCTTAATAAAATATAAAATAACTTATAAAAAATACTATCTGACCGTCCCGGCTTCACATAAGGATATTTATTTTTAATAATGTTTATAAACAACGTTAGTTGTTTTATCCTCATTTGTTTATAAGAGCCAAATCATAACGAAGCAGATTTTAACTATAGGAAATTGTACTCGTTTGTAATTAAACAGTAAATCTGATGGAATCAGCAGACACAAAACTGCTTCAAACAATGCTTTGTAAAACAGTGAAAACCCGACTTAAATCCATCCATTGGTTTCTGAGATTAGTGAAAATATTCCATTATGAGGGTTTATTATTATACTATGTAGAGATTATTATTATAGATTAATACTGATTGTCAATTGCCAACTACAAGAAAACAATTTCTCCAATGAGAGTTGTGCATCGGAACTTATTTTATCATACCATTTGGATCTGACACATTTTAAAATGAGTAGAAATCCAATCTTGGCTGAATCTTACGTGATATTACACAGGTAGCTTGAAGTCATACTGGCACATTAAACTTAATTTACGTATATTGTGTACTTATTTTAATGCGCCATTCCACCCCCTCTAACGTCGCTAAATTGTTGTTACACTTTGTATCAAAATTTGTCTGTTATTATTGTTTTGTATTATTTTAGCCTATTGAGATTTTTGAATAAATAGTGAAAGTTCTTACCAAGCATTTTTTGTAAAGTGCGCGAAGATGTCACGAGACGTCGCACAGCAGCCATCAGAGCCGTGCAAGCATCCAGAACACTCTCGCTGACCTCCAGTTTCAAGCCAGTGTCGCGTGCTCTCGTCTCCTCCAACATTTTCTGTAATTTTAATATTACAACATCAAATGACGATCTTTGGCTACGAGCTGCGAAATAGACCTGCCCAACTCGAGCTAACATGTCATGGCATAGATCCTAAGATAGGTTTACCGATTGGCACCTCTCCCATCACCTTTTTAAGGATCTGGAGCTGTCCGCTCTCTCTTCTTCTTTCAGACGGGTGAAAATTGATACCGTTATTAATTATAATATAGTGGTTTTTAGATTGCTCAACTAAGAAGAATTAGACTACCACTCTTTAGTAATTTAAAAATACATATATAAAAATGCCTTACTTAGGTAAATAGGTTTTAACCTCAATAGTTCTAGCCGCTTCCTCGATTTCTTGGTCCATGTTAGCCATGACCTCGCTGACATTCTCGGCAGTTGCAGCGGGTGACGCAGGGAGAGATTGTAGGGCCTGTCTCAATGCGCTCACGGCTCTCCTCAGAGGCTCTTGGTCCACATCCTCAGAGCTCTCGTCTCCTTCACAGAGATGTTCCATCGCTGTCAGTAAGTCTCGAGATGCATTCACCACAGCTGGAAGTTAAAAGTTGTTTATTTAATGACCAAGCATTATTTCACTTTCATTTTCTCTTTTGGTAAACAATTCTCTCTCTAACTCATTCCAATTCAATAATATAGAATAGTATTTATTTCACAAAAAAAAATGTATATTAATCTGTATTTCAAGATCCTACCAACCCAATGAATGTCAGTGGAGGTCTTAATGACATATCTTTGTAACTTATCTTTTAAAAAAAAAAAAATTGCTATCCCCTAGGTCATATAAACAAAATTAAAATAATAATTAAATACTAAATTTATTTTTTATTTCTGTGTAGGTACCTCTGTTCTTAACTCTTGGTTTTACACTAATCTGACCAGACTGTATTAGACTATTGTCATATTTATTTTATTTTTATGATCTTTTATTTTCAGTAATGACTAAAAACAATATATACATCACAAAAAATATTTCTAAACAGTTTTATTTTCAAGATAAAATTCTATGTTAATTTTAAGAATTAGAAATACCATCCCCAACTTCATGTTCGACAGCCACATCAGCAGCAGTACAGCTGAGGGTGGCGGCAAGAGCGACAGCACCAGCCAAACCGCTGTCCTGGGCTCCTGTTCCCGTCAGCTGGTCCTCCAAAACGGAGACTGAGTCAAGGGCAGCTAGACGAGAGCCCGAACCAGATGTGGCACCCAAGGCGCCAGAAGCTGTGTGGAGGAGACGCATTGCTGCAGTGCGGTCTTGTGCCAAATGCGACTTTTGTACTGTAAAATAAACAATGTATTTGTTTATAATCTTTTTGCAATGCTTATAGTATACCCAAAATAGTCTAACTTTCCAAAAAGATATTAGTCAAGATCAATTTGTTTTTAATTGAAAAATACCTTAAGCATTGTTATATTATTTTTTATCTCATGTAGGCTGTCTCCACTGTTTTTTATTTTATATCTAACAGTAATTCAATACTGGGCTGACTGGGTCATGTGGTAAGACAGACCGACAAAGGTGGCCGAAGAAGATCGTCCAGTGGAGATTAAGGATAACCAAGCGGAAAGTCGGAAGACTATAGCTGAGATGGATGGATGACATCCGTAGGGCTGCAGGGGAAAACAGCTGGCTTCAAACAGCAACAAAGAGAAATGGAAAAGGCATGGAGTGGGTGGTGACAGGCTGAGGAAGAAGAAGGTTTCAATACTTAATTTAACTTTTAACCCATTCCGACGCAAAGTTGGTGCTGACCTCGAACAGATTGTTAATTGTAAAGAATACAGCCATCTATTAGATCGTAGACCCATTATTAGTAGTCCTTGTTCGCATCTAAATGTAGACGAAACAAAGAAATGCTTTTTATTCGCCAAGAATGCAATAGTGCTGCACTGCTAGCCCACTCGCGCATTGCTATTGCGGTGCGATCCGTCATCGGTCTCTGTGCGTTTGTGAATAATTAAAATAAGTGTGTTTTGGTAATATAAGAATAAATTTATTTTATTTAACATTTAAAGCCCAAATAAGTACTAAATAATTGAAGCAAAAAATATGTTTTTGAAACTAAGTTTTCCTGAATTTCCTTTAAACTATTAGGCCAACTATTAAGTCTGTGGCAAAAACATTTTTTTAAATATAATATTGAATATTAGTTGAGGTATGGCTCCATTAGGTAAATTAACTTAAAATCAGATCAAAAAGTCTAAAAGTTTGTGGTTTAAAAACAAATCACTAATATGGAAAGTCTGTGGACTGGGATGGGTTATGACTTAACCAGCCAACTTTGATCTGTCGAATGTCTGTGAATTAATAAAAAATATGCGTAATATAAACTAAACTATATGTGAATTGTAGATACAATAATAGCTATCATAAAAGTCTAGTAACAGTGTAATAATATAATAAAATAGAATTATATTTGGGGGAACCTCCCACAAGGCACAATTTGTCACGGTAGTTTTACATCGAAATGAAATTAACATTGTCCTAGAATTGTTGATGGCATATTTCTCACTCCATTCCACGCCGCCGATTCTATTGAAGGAATTTACAGCCCAGACTTCAAGAGAAATGGCACTAGTTAATTTCAGAAGGAATAGTAAAACCAACACTTTTCTATGAAATACATTATACTGTGTAATTCTTTATAAACGAGTCGCATCGTTTGCTGGCCTTTCCAGTTAACGGTCTGATGTAATTCGGACCCACAAGCTGACATTCAGCAAGGGAATTTTAACCGAGACTGGTTCTCATCTAGGAGTCGTATACCAGCGCTTGAATAAGATGCAACGGTCTGTCTTCAGTCTCCGTGCGAATAGCACCTGCCTGCCGGTAGTTCGCCTAACTCCTTCGAGCGAGAACTACAGTACGATGTAGTCAGGGGCCTGGTTTTAACACCATGTGTGCCATATAGGAGCTGGAGCTTTCGTCACGTAACGCCTATCTGAAGAAACTGAGGAATGTCTATTTTAACAGAGTTAAATTAATGTAACGCTAGTTAATATCGTGAAATCAGGAATCTACTAGAATAAATCAGCACCTACGAAATTCATCACTTCATTTATTTATTGCAATTAAACAAATTTATTCAAGTAAACGGTAGACTTAAATAGAGGAACATGTGAGATAATGAAGATAAATCTACACTTCCCTAAGTATATATTAAGGGGCGACTATTATATATTATCGGTGTAAAACTATTCATATTTATTTTTTATATGAGCAATGGCGGTGTTGATTTTTACATTCAACCCATTTAAAGCTTTTTCTTTGGTTTGTTTTATTTATACGAGAACTAGAATCGCATTTAAAATAAAATATGTTGCATGATGTAAAAAGTACTTACATAATCGCACATTCTTTTCAGCTTCTTCGCGGATCATCTCATGTTGCTGGAGAGCTTCCTGCACATCAGATTCCATCGTTAATCTACTGTTTTCACTTCTACTCAGTCTAAACTCAATATTCTATTAATTTATTTAATTGAAAGTAAAAAAAATATATAAAGATTCACAACATTGTTCACACAGAGAAATGAAATATTATAGAAGAAAAAAGGTATAATAATGATACATTCAAACCAAATTATCCATTCGTAGAGCGAAGTAAATAGACCAGTGATGCAAACAAAACCACCGAGAGAACCAAGTGTAGAGAACGAGACATGCGAAACGGACATGCAAGAAAAGGGATAACTTAAATATTAGTATGTTAAATTAAGCATATCTAATCGAGTTATGTAAGGGCATGGATATTGGAAGCTTGGATTGAGTATAATGCAAAAATGTACCGAAAACGACTGAAAAATTAACTCACACGTTAAAAAAAACACATTAATTGTAGAAAAATGGCTCACATGCGTAATGGCATGCCTTCTGGTACAACTCATCTACTGAGTGATTCATAAAGACCAAATTGACTTACCACAATGAGATTCCTGATTAAATTTGGTGCAATAATTGAAGTCAGATATGTTTAGATTAGATTAATAATTTTTAAGATATTTGAGGATTTATGTCTCGGAAATAGGGAAGAGGGGAAATCTCGCGACTAATGATTTAGTGATTTTATTAAAAAAACATTGCTAAGTAAAAATTATAAACTCTCTTTTGTAGCAAATTTAATGAGGAATCACACGGTGGTACGCAAATCCGGTCAATATGAACGAACATCCTATAAGTTAAGAGAGAATGCACTCTATCTATATCACTATATAACCATAGCATTGAACTGTGGCAGACTTTCCATGGCATCGTTGAATTGCAAGAAAGCGCATGTGAAAAATGTTGACTTTACAGAATGTGAAAAAACTAATTATTTTTAAAGTTTTAAGTTTATTTTACAAAAATACTGATAATAAATATTATTGATTTTTTTATGTATTCTTAACTAACTGACTGATTATAGCTAATATTATATCATTGAAAATGCACTTTGATCAGAATCAGCAAAGCCATTTTTTGATATAGACTTCAACGACAATTTGTAACATATTATTTTTTAATATCCAGACAATATTAAAATATATAACAAAAATTAAGTATATCCTATTAAAAACTATTAATTTTATTCTAAGCATGGCGTAAATAGGGCTTTATTTTTTCGCTCAATTATTATTTTAGGTTAGGTCAGCAAAATCATTGTTTCATGCAGAATTTAATTATAGCAAAGTTTCTTACGTAGTATTATTATTGTAATTCTAAATAGACGTTACAATTAATATTAATTGAAATGTACATCAATATGGTAAGTTTATTAATATGGCTTAGTTACTAACAACTACAGATTTATAAATAAGGGGCACCATATTCTGGGCAGGTACTTTTTGTGTTAAAGCTAGATAAAATTAAAATATAAGGTATTGTACAAGAAATCTTCATAAATTACGATAAAAATGGGTCCATCCATAATTGCACATAATTGGTTATGTTGTTGAAAAGTTGGTTATGTTGTTGGAAAGTTTAACACTGAATTTATAGTGATAAATCAAAAAATATTGATTGTGCCCGACGTTGCTCAACTTTGGCGAAAGGATGATTTTAATCAACCAAACAAATGCCGAATGCACCTGAGGACATATTATGTGTGCGTGTATTTCTATAAGTGAATAAATATATGGTGCACGAGCAAGTATGTATGGTAACTGTGCACTATTTAAACACCATTAAATCGAATAATAAAATTATTACCCTTTTCTCCGCATCCAACAGCTGTATCTTCTCATTCAAACTCATAATACTGTCTTCTTTTTGCTGAAGAGTATCCGCCAGGGTGGCCTTTTCCTGCTCGACTTGCACATTGACGTCCGCAATGGCATCGGCGATTGCGTCATACCTCGTTTGTTTTTCCTCTTCGCGGATACGCGCAACCGTCGCCTCAATGACAGCAGCATACTTGGATTCCAGCTCAGCAATCACTTCCTCTCGGGCTTTCTCTTCCTTCAGTGAAAACTCTTCGATGGTTTGTTGGCGGACGATTTCCTCACGTTTTTCAATTTCCGCGAGGGCGGCTTCTCGGGCTCGCGCTTCAATCTCCTCCAAATCGGCGGACGATTTTTGAAGCAGGTTTTCTTCAGTTCTATCAAGTTAAATAATTTAAAAAAAAAACTCGAATTCAAAATACATCTTAACCCTAAAAATAATAAATAGTACAATGCTACCAGTCTTACTAGTAAAAAAAATATAATTTTATATAATATAAAAATATAATTTCAATTAATAATATTGTATTTCTATATGAAAACAATTTGAACAGAAAACTTAGCTTTTATTTATATCTCTACCTTACACTAGACGTAACTTAACTAAACTAAAATGCGACCACCTATGAGGTATTTCTCATAAGAAAAAATATTTGAAATTGATATATATATATATATATATATATAGGGAAATTTACTTGAATAAATAAATATTTTATTACATGTCTGATGCACATACCATCATAAACAAAATGTCAAAAGAAACATCAATGTCTAAAATTAAGACAACAAAAGATTAGACTCACTTGCTGAGAACTTCGGCAAAGCTGGCTTCCTTTTGAGCTAAGATTCGGGCAGCCGTGGCCGCCTGCTTCTCAACTTCGGCTTTCTGCAAAAAAATTTAGTAGTGGTTTGAGTAGATTGGTTCGAGAGAAAAGATTGTGAGAGTAACCATACATTGCAATAAACTGTTATGTCTAGGCATACTAGGTTCTTTGCCGAAAAGAGCAAACTTAAACCGTAGCAAGGTTTTTGAACCTGCTAAAAATGAGCAGACCGGCAAACGTAATGATCCACAAAACATTACCTTCCTTATCAATGTTATGTGTTCTTCTCTCATTTGCGTGTAAGCAGTCTTCAGTTTTTGGAATTTTTCCTCAGCGGCTGTTGCTCGAACTGAAATTAAAAAAAAAAACTGAAAATCCATGTGATTGTAATATCCACTCTTCAGATGCTAGCGCAAAAGACTCATACCATTAAGTCACACATTAGATAGTTTACACCTAAATCCAAATTCAGGAATGTTAAACTCACCGTGTGGATTCTTTGACTTTGATTTGATTTGACTCTGTTTCTTTATTTAATTGAGTGTCAAAAATAAAATTTTGCTTCAAAAAATTCATTTTGCAAACCAAGTCCTTACCTTGAATTTCTTCAGTGTTATTTTGTTTACTCAGTTGCTCGGCTAATTTGTCTTCAAGATCTCGAACTTCTTCATGTAATTTTCTGAACTCCGTCTAAGAACATAAAATTAAAAATAATTTTAACAAATTGGTAATAATTTAAAAGCTAAAGATGCATTGCATCTTAAAAAATGCCTATCAACCTTGATTTAGTTGTACATATATTTTGGAGTTAGAGCATTTGAATTGCATTTAGGAGATATGAAAATTAATTCAAAAAGGTAATTCAAATTGGTAATTATTGTGTTTTATAAGAAAACTACTATATTTTTTGACTAGAAAGACCCTAAAATTAGGAGGCAAAGCCATACCTTCATACTCAACCCATATACTCAAATCTAATCTAATCACTGACCTCAAACAAATACAATCTGTTAAAGACGGTGAGACTTCTGTTAAACCAATAAAATATCAATACAAATAAGTTCAGTAAGTACTAAATAAACAAACATATCGATTCACTACTCGACAAAACATTCTTCCGAATGAGTTGCAACTATAGCCGAAAACCATTGACGTTTAAGGCCTTTTTATTCAGGGGCGGATATTTGGAACTATTTTTGATGGTCGCTGCAAGAACTTGCACGTGATACGGATTAAGATCTTAATTGTACAACAGCTATATTGAGCCGTCAAGAAAAACCCAACTTAGCTAGTTTCTTTGATATCCGGACATCGCACTTCAAATGGATATTGTATTGCATAAAAAGGACATTCGAAAATAATGCCTGCTCAACTATTTCACTCTATAATTGCTCTTTCCGTTACCCACTTTTTGTGAAACATTTTCTGTTGATAAGCATAATTCAAATCATCATAAAAATCATCATCAAGTGAAATCATTGTAAAGAACTAACCTTAGTAGAACTCAATTCACTATCTAAGATACAATTCCGTTCGTGCATTATTGAGATAGTATGCTTGTGTTCCTGTGACAGCATTTGGATTTCACTCCTAAAATCAAAAAATACAAGCTGCTATATTAATTTATCTCATATATCGGTTCTTGTGGAGTTAAGACTAATACTAGACCTTCAAATAGATACTCTCCATAACTACCTTGTTACAAAAGTAATGTTTCGTTCTGTTTTTTCAAGTTGCATACATACTCTTTTAGAAGAAGGGATAGATGTTATGTATTACTATTAAACCATGGCAACCCAGGGCTTTTGACAGCTACTACGAGACAAACGCAAGTGCCGTGAGATATCAAGAGGTCTGAGGTCCGACTCTCACATTGTCTAATAAATGTGTAACGTAATGAAATAAAAGTTTAAATATGAACGCTCCGTGGATGTTTCAATAATTTGGTTCAAGACATAACAATAGATAGATTATATTGATCAATGCTACCATACAATGTAAAACAAAAACACTATGAAACTGTACATTAACAGAATGATTGCATTTAGAAATGATTAATTAATCAATCAAAAGCAAATAATTAATTAATGAAAATGGAGCAAACTGACTAGGAAAAAATGTTAAATTAAATAAAATGTTATGATATTTTGATAAAGGAAAAAGGAATGATATGAAATCAAAAATAAAAAGATTAAAAAATCTAAACTTAATTCACAGCTACATGACTAATTCTATTTGATTCTAGCAGATATTTTTTTCACTTCTTATCTTATTTTACCTATTTCTGCATGGAAAAGGTTAATAAAATTACACACATATGACGAAGCACGTTTGTGTCACCTGTGGGTGAAACCGTATTAGCTATTCCATAGAAGAAGAAATAATCACCTTAGCCTGGCCAACTCCATTTGCAGGTGCTCAATGAGTCTGTCTCTTTCCTGCAATAGTTCCGATGAGTCTGCTCGGCTTACGCTGTCCGGGACGTCCGGTGACGACCGTATATCCAGCATTGAGCCAGAGGCCTCAGATGTGTCGACAAGTTGCTGTTCCTCAAAGGTAAGAGGCTCCGGATCGGGAACAATCGCCACCGGGGCAACATAGGCACCGAGCTCGCTCTGTAATTTTTTTTCACATACTTTATTGAAATTAGAAAGTCGCTACCGAGTGACTGGATGCTGCTGATTTATATCATAATTTATATATGTTTTATTTTTCATTTTTTCGTTTATCACCAAATTTATATATAACCCATTATAGGGAATATTTTTAGTAGCCTCATAGTAGCTTTTTAAATGCTCGTTCTGACTGTATGAGTAAGGCCAGTTTCACACGTATGCGGTTCTATTCGTTTTCGGTCGCTGTTGATGTGTGAAACAGTGTGGCGGTTTCTATTCGATACATAATAGAAACAGTAGAGCACCGAATACTCCCTCGACACAAACAGGTGTGAACACGTGTCCAGAGAACAGAAAGCAAAGCAGTTCAGTTTATGTTTTAACTAGAACAAGTGGATCTCTTATTTTTATTATTATTTTTTGAAAGTTGTCGCAGTTTTCTGATAAAATGAACGGTTTATGACAACAACTTCTCTCCATAACGATCACTATTCACTGGAGACTGAGCCTGTTTCGGAAGATAACACATAACCTAATATGAACCATGTTTTCATAACCTAATATGAACCGTGTTTTCATAACCCAATATGAACCGTTGCATTCAAACGAACGAAACTGGCCTAAGAGAGCGAACTACCATAGAGATAAAACTAGCAATTTGAACTATTGCATATTTGTAACAGTTCATGACAGCCTGCGGTTGTCGTAGTCTTTAAAAAATACTGAATCTCTGCTAATATTACATTAAAATACTGCGGTAAGTTGTTATTACAAGTATTTATTAGCGGGTGAAGTATATTGAATAAGCTCATTTTTTTGTGGTACGAAATAAACCTCAGCGGATCAATGGGATTTTCTGTGAATACTTTCTATTGTTATATCTATCTGAAACAAAAAATTGTGCCATCCAATATTTCGTAGAAAATAATAATTGTTATATGGCACCTATAAGAAATCGCAAATAGGTATTGGCGGGTACCTATGTATAGTATATTTTTTGTAATTTATACATTTTAGATCAAATATTAAAAACATATAGTCCAGATACCATTATATTTAAGAAAATAACCAATAAAAAGATAACTTTACAAAATCAATTTTTGATTAAAAATTATATTAATAAAATCGTAGAATTTAAAATAGCGCCAAATTTTAAAGAATGTGTCACACATAGATTAGCGAAAGTGAACGTACCTGAATAAGAAAGTTAGGTGGCTTGTCTGGTAGCTCGGGTACGGTAATGAGGTTCCTAAAGTACTGCATGGCGCGAGCGGTACGATAGAAAGCGCGCAATGCGGTGAACTGTTCCTGAAAGCGTTGCCTGTGTCCGCTCAGAGTATCAGCGGGTAGGGCATTGTGGAGACGGAACAACAGTTGGACCGCTGCATCGTAGAGTACTGACGATTCTTGGATGCAAGCGACTAGTGCGGACAGACGACACTGGCCCGATACTGTCATCGAGTTTGTTCGTGTGTTGTCCAGCGATTCAAAAACTGATAAATTTCAATACAGAATGTTAATTTTTCACGAATGTATAAAATAAATTTGTTTCACAGGTTAAAAAATGTAAGAATAACAAAAACAGTTAAAAAGTAACATTTAATAGGATTTTGTGGTTTCGGTGACGTTTTACCCATACACAAACTGGAAATCATAAAATTAGGAAACAAGGTAGTTTCACTTCATTATATCTGGTTGTCTTCGGTGTGCTTTTTGCTAGGTAATATACATTTTAATTTGTTTTAAGCTCATAAAATATTGGAAAATATTTTCCATTTACGAGAAAAACGAATTCAAAATTTAAACAATACCATTTTTATGTTTGAGAACTAGTTACGCGCGCTTGGTCATAGAGAGGAGCGGAGCAAATCACGGGAATGGGCGGGGAACGCCCCACTACGTAACGTGCGACACACTTCAAAAAAAAAAAAGCGTATTTAGACTTTGTTATGTAGTGTATTTTAGTGTGAATATTTTTTTCAAAATAATATTCAGGCATATTAGCTCCGCTCGCCTTAAATAGGCAACCATAATAAATAAAAAATAATTTACGTATAAATATATTTACTCACTTGATGTTTGTAAATGAAGGACTGCATCTTGATAGTCAAAAATTTCTACTGACAGTTGAAAGCTGCAAACAAAACAAACGCTTTTGATGTTATTCTGCTCAAAAGCAACAAAAACCAAGGAAAAGCCACCGCTTGAGAAAAGTACAACACATCACACTTAAATATCATACAACAATGAAAATGAATATGCATTTATATATTTATGAACCGGCATTTATTGGATAAACAATCAGCCATTTTTTTCCTTTCAATTATTTCAATAAAGCATTTTTAAAGTAGGTTCAGTACAAAATGCCAACCCATTGGACTTTACTGTTGCTATATCCATTGGAGCAAGAACTCTTATAACTGTGTTAGGGGATCAGTAGATAGATTGCCAATTCTGATTGGTGGTTAGGTGCGGGCAGGCACCATTAACACCGCCCGCAGAGCAAGCACACTAATATTACTTTCATTTTATTTTATTCTACATTTTCATGTAATGAATATTATTATTTTTATTAATTTATTTAAATATAATAATATTTAAGAGTCAGGCTCTGATGATACTGTTGAGTTTAGTAGGTGGGGCAATTAATGTTTAACAACTCGCAGCCTACGTTTAAAAACAGCCTTGGTACACGGTAATGGATCCAACAGTGATTTATGAAGCAGTGTTCCTTATTATTACTAGTCTAATATAAATTTGGCAATGGCTTCCAATTAAGAAACTAAATTAGTCCTGTTAGACTGTTGAATACAACAGCAATAGCCTACAACAATACAGCAATAACAACAGCTTTAGGCAATAGCCTAAAGACATGTCTGCCTGCTTTCCTTTGGATTGCCTCTAGTTCGTCGTTGAGACATTGGCTATATGGATCGACTTTAGCATTCGAGAGTTAATTACGCCGACTTCAACTATTGATGCTGAGAGTAGACGAAAAGTATACATAAAATAGTTTACACTTACTAGTTGTTGACGTCGTTTTCAGCAATGGAGTCTAGATCACCAGGCGACAATTGGAGGCTGCCGGGTATTCTTGGATTTCTGTCATGGAATTTCAGTTTGCATATGAGTAAGGAGCAATACGACTGAATCAAGCGTCCATAGCCTTCTCGTAAGTGCACCTATTGGAAAATCATTGTTAAGATGACATGTCTCAAAGCTTCTTTGAGTGGTTAATCAAAAGTATTAATTTTGATAAACTATGTAACTAAATTGAATGGTAAAACAAAACAAATAAACAATGTATGGTCAGCTATATTAAGTTTTATACACCGACTTTCTGGTCAGAGCAATGACATGACTTTACATTTATTATTACAGTATAGAGTCAATCGAATGACAATATCATAAACTAAACCCTATAAACTATGTGAACAAGAAATGATCTCTGACCAAAAACCAACCATTATTTTCGTTTTAAATTATTGTTGAAAATACTAACAAATCGCAGACACAACGAACAAAATAAATAATAGATAGGAATATTGTTGACAAATATTACTAGTAAGGCAGTATTTCTTTCCTCAATTATACCATTATTTCATCGCAATCGAAATTCACCCACAAATAAAAAAAAAATCGAATACCCATAGTTTTCCTAGATCTTGCATCATGGGAATGTGTCTCTGCGAATGCGCCACGCATCTGTGATGTCCTTCCCGCAATATCTTGTGGGTCACAATGCAAAACTTCCACGCCACTATTCGGTGATCTTGGAGGGGCAGTCGTAGTACCACCACCTATTCAAAAACGAAGAAGGATACTTTACTTAGTTTTTTCAAATTCAAATTTCCGGTTCATTTATCGAGTACGTAGAATTTTATCTCAATAAATGGGATATGTTCAGCTCCCTTACTCATTTAACGAGCAAAACGCTGGTTTCCAGCACAACCCTTACAAATACAATTTTCTTAATTCTTTTCTCATATTTAATCATTTTGCTGAGTCACTCAGAACATCTATTTCGCAAAGAATGTTTTTACCATCCCAATTGCCTCTCAGCCCACTAACGCTTCCCTAGATGCCTTCAGCGCTCACTTGACCAACCGGTGGCCAGAACAGATATACAAAAAATAGATAGTTACAAGCAAATTTATACCAAAATCCTGAGTATGCTAGAAATAAGATGAACAAACCCAGTAAGTGGTGGCCCCCTTCTCTTGGAATGTGCCAATGATGGTGCTCCGGACATGCTTCTCTTTGACTGGCGTCTCCAAAGCATTGATGGCTTTGCTGATCGCCTGCGACTGAAATATAATTATAATAACCACGATATTATTTTTATATACCGTGTCCCAAATCATATTACAAAAAATGTTGTTATTCATATTTTAATTATAAAATTGATTGAAAAATACTATAATAATTTATAGCCAAATTTGATTAATTCTTTTACAAAATGGTGTATTTTTCCCTATGATTTCGACACAAAGTCGCATAATAACAAACTGTGTGCTTGACCTTCACCTTCGATGGCCGACCACTGCGCCGGTGAAAACGCACTCCCAACCTACCCAGCCACGCATTACACGATCACTTCAATATAATCAAAGTATGCAAATTCATTTCTCTGAAACCATGATGAATATACCATCTTCACAAATAATACTTGAATTTGCAAGAAAAAAAGCTGTTTTTTTTATCGTAAAATGTTGTACGATATAATGTATAGGTACTCTAAACTATGCTTTTTGTACTATAACGATATATATGAAAGGTATTTATTATTCAAAGTAAACATAAATAAGCAGACACCGGTTATAGGTTATTAAAAAACCTTTTTATATTATAATTCTAAAAACCTTCTTGTACTAGTAACCGTACTATTAAAACAATATACTTCTTTCGTCATAAATTTTTATCAAAAGAAATGCAGACATCACACAATCATCGCCAAATGGATTCTACTTATATTCACACAGTTTTTGACATCTTGCATTTTCAAATTTGTAGGGCATTGTTCGTATGTTTTTATTAAAATCATTGCTTACACTGCGGTTTTAGAGTGCGGATGCAATTGTAATTTATTGCAAAAGCACACGGTTTCATAATTTTATTGACAGATGGCATTATTTTGCATAAGTTTAAATTGCAAATCAATGAAGTCGATAAGCGCGTCTGGATTATCTGCTAATAAAATGTTGATATGATTAATATTTCGTTGATAAAAAAAAAAGCGCCATTTATATCTCGGCACCATTTCTCGAACGCATGAGGTCGGGCTCCACTTTAAAATCAATGATATAATTTGTAGTTTATGATGTGAGTACAGATATGGCTATAGAATAATGCAATGTCTGCACTTATAACAAGTTTTTGGGTGAAACAAATAGCTGTTAACATATTGTATAAGTTTAGAGTTTCAGACGACATTTAGGCCCAATTAATATAATTTAGTGGAGAACGTCGACTGCACTGTTACTTGCTAACAACAAATGCAGATAGCAAAAAGAACTGTGTAGAGTTTCTTATTATCTAGGTAGATAATGTCTATACAAATACTTCATAGGATATTGGTGACTAATTTTACTCCATGACTCATTTACCGATTGCAAAATCGCCCCGAGTAGATAAAAATCAGTTTTGTAAGTAATTGACTCACTGAAACTACTATTCCATGAACCTTATGATTAACATCGTATGTGCCTAAATCAATATTTTAAAAATCTGACGTGACAACACATACTTCCACTACTTGACCATCCACAAAACAAACAATAACTCAGTAATGTCATTGACCTATTTTTTACATTAGCCATACAGTTGTTAACGCTTTATGACCGCCATATCTCCTGACTCCAGAATAAGCAAATTTAGCTTAGTTGAGTAGAGCCCGAAATAGGTATATATTACCATAAAAATTAACTAAGATGTAAAATATTTGTTTTTGAGTCAGAATCATTCCCATTGATTTGGCAATGTCATTTCCATACATCCTGTATGTTACATATTATCGCAGAGACTTCATTATTCTCAGAGACATTATTCGCAGAGACTTTATTATTGATTTTATTAGTCTTGAATGTTTTATAATTAGGCGTTAAACCCCATTGTAGTGATAAACGGACCCTGATGGTTACATTGGTTTTACATGTTTCTTCCCCTTAAAAACCCTGTTATCAGAGACGCTTCAAGGGGAGAACAGTATCGAACTCCCTCTCGCGCAAATTTGAACAAAGAAATAAAGCACGCAGCTAAATGTATTATCAGTCAAACGAGAAAATTAATATCTAATCTCTCAATATCAAGTTCATATTATCGGATAACCAAAAATATAACTACATAAAAAATATTTTGTACTTACCAAATGATAATAACGTCTCTCAGAGACAGACATGATTGTCGTTTATCCAATTCGAAAAGTAGAGCCAATTTCAAAATAAATTATTAACACTTTGATTAAAAATTACATATTTATGTCCTAATGTCTTTATAAATTAAATAATAATACTTATTGTCTAATTTATAATTCCCAAACTTGAATCATGCAGAGAGCGCAAATAAAGTTAGTTTATACAATGTTAGTGTTATTAGAAGAATATATGTCACTATGTCATGTAAGGAAGTTGAAAATATCACAGTTTGTCTCTGGTTTTAAGAAGCATTGTAGATCAGCAGGGGGTTAGTAGTTGTGAGGTTTTCAGCATGCAAAAATGGACACCTGAAAAGAATAACGTGTTTTGTCAAAAAATAATATAACATTTTATTAGGAATAACAAAAACGAGCAGCAGGGGCAAGGGGGAGTAAGGTCATCAATTGCCACGCTAAATGAGAGCTATATTGGTAAAATAATCCTATACATATTGAATACATGCCCTTGTGGCAAATGCTTTTATGAATTATCGCTGCGATCGTTGATACTAAATAATAAATAGCAAACTGTACAAGCACAAATACTGTAAAAACTATAAACAAAATAATTGAAATACCGAGCCCAAATGACATGTATCAGAAACTATTTGCAATCCCTTTCAATATACATATGCGTTTTTTAAATAAAAACTGTGATAGTGTGTACGCACCCTTAGAACCTAATACGGACTTAATTAAAAATTAGGTGTCGCGTATATCTACTCGGCGTCTTGCCCGCACCTGCACCGCGCAAGCAACACCTTCGTTCCCTGTACACTCTGTAAGCGGAATATGTAATAAATGTATGTTTATACTGATCTACAGTTGTTTTATTCTAACTAGCGGTCGGGGGTTCGAATCTGCGATCAGTCATACCATTTTTAGCGCTTTTTAGTTGCGTAAAGCCCTAAGTAATTATAAATGACCTAGGTCATAGCAATAAAAAAAAGATAGCGCTTAAGGTGAGAATATCATATAAATTGTGCATGAACTAAGGTGTCTGACCGGTAAGAACAATAAATTATAATAATTGTTTTATTTATTGTTTAATAAAAAAAAAACTTAGATTTATTACAATTATATATTCCTATCTTAATGTTTTTCTTGATAAATATAATCCTTATAGAAAAGGAATAATGGGTCATAAATTAAAAAGAATGCATTCATTGTTTTTGTTTGACACGGCGGACATCATATAGTAGTCAGAGCAAACATCTCTTGGCTGTTGATAAAATAAAGCTATGTAAAGCCTTGATCTGTTTAGAAATGCATTTGAACAATAATAATAATTTACATAATATTTATGAATACCTAGAGCATCGAGAGATGTAAGCATAATATGAATGAGTGGCTGAGACGATGCGGCAATAGCTTTTACCTAATTTGAGTTGGTAAAGTTACATTAAGTCATACCATAAGGGCTAAGATATTCGATATTCGTATTACAAAAGCACAAGAATATTTCATTAATATTTGAATCTTACATAGTTTCTTAATCTTACATTCAAAGCTGTGCTCAAAATGAAAATAAAACTTTTCGCGCTTCATAATTCTTTTATTTACTTTATTAAGACATTTGCCACTTTTGTTGGTAATGATTCTTACACGAGTATAAAAGAATATTCATGGATTATTATATATAGAGTATAAAAGAATTTGTCACAATGTTTCAGAGATACATAAAGTTTGATAGGTCCGTACAAAGCGAGCTAATGATGGAAACAGTTCCCGTCAGTAGTTTGCATCGGACATGTATGAGGACAGTGAGTGTGTTAAGGGCAGATAACTCTCAGAGAACGTTGCTCCTTAGCAATAGCTTATTGGCTTGCGTTGTATAGGCAATAAAGATGGAAGATCGGATAAGTAACATGATGGCAAGATTTATGTTGTTGGACCTACTTTTACCAATATTAACAGTCTAAATCTAAAGTCTGATGGATAAATGTAAGATTTTTTCATAACAAAATACTATTAGAAAAAGTTTAATTGTATTCTAAGACATAACGACGTTAACCACTAACTACATAAAGTCCTACAAAAATATCTATTTCTGTCATAGGTATTTTCTGTGTATATCAATTATTGGCAATTTTAAGATTGTAGTGTACAATAATCAACAAAAAGTATGATACTTCGCCAGTAATTTGGTCACAAAAATGCAAAAGCACCCTCTTTAAAGTTATTAACATTCAAAATTCCCTTATGTGAGAAAAAAACTTAAATAAGAGTCCCGTTCAGTCAAAAATTCAGAAACAGTAAGGCTTAACTAGTATGTATGTCACTGAAGCCTTACAACAGAATATAATGATGGATTTGCTAACACAAACAAAATTAAACCCCAAGAGGGTGACTGTTGTAGCGCCAGTCTATCAGTACCAGCATTGGTTCATCTGCTTTCACACCAGCTGTGGAATAGAGTGTACTATGTGATGCAGCCTTCAGGATCGGTGAGAGGCCTGTATCGCACAGTTACTAAGACTAAGTTTCAGTATATTTCAAGCGATTACAATTTGAGCGATGAGTATTATTATCACAGTAAAAGATTTAGGAAAAATGTACTCCTTTTAAACATTCATATAACTTGAAAGTGGATTATTTTATCTCGGATAGAGATTGACTTGTTAAATTTCTTGTCTTAGGAATACGATGGGAATAACGAATATGCGCCCGATTTTGATGATTTTTTTTTTAGACACTAAATCAATCGTGCTTCCTCGTAATCTGCACGAATAATTCACTGCAATTGTTCATTAACTCAGAAATTAATATTTTAATCATCCGATACAGAGAACCAAAAACGTTGAATATTGCACTATTATACAATAAAAGAATGACAACCCGTCCTTCAAATAATCACAAATGCTGTTATCATCACATTATCTAGTAATAATTGTATATAACAATAGTAAAAATAGAAAACATATCACACATAAATTGCCACCGAATCGCAGTCGTTATTTCAACAAATCTTGGTGTAAAGGTGTTAAATAAAACAAGAAGTTATAAATAAAATGGCAGTTTTGTGGTCATTTCGCTGATTTAACAGCGTAGGTTCTTACTGATTTATATTAATCTCAAAATTGCCAATTATTCACATTGACCGAAAATACCTTTAACAGAAATAGATATTTTTTTTAAATATATTACTTAATATTACAATAATATTATAACTCGTTCCAATCAAGTTATTAGATACCTAAATTGATTCTAATAGTACATAAAATTTGTAAACAAATGCATTAAATACAAAATAGAAAATAATTAAATGAAATAACCACGCATTTTGCGAACGCCCACGAAGAACAGTAATTTATCTACCTGAAGATAAAAGCGCTGTGATTACTGTCGATGTATAACGAAATCACTAACCTGGAATTTCTCAAAGTTTTCTCTCTCTATTTCGGAAGTCGTTTTCTTCGGCTGTAGCACTCTAGGTAGTGAGAGTGAAGCCATTAGTTACATTTATAACAAAAACACAAATTAGTTCCGATTGCTTCTGCACCTAAACTCAATTTTATGGCGAGAATAATATTTACGATTTCGAACGAATGAGAGTATGCGAACCGTCTGCCCGGCTATCTATCTATATACTGTGTCTGCCCGCTGTCACTCGCGCAGGAAACGCATTATATACATAAATACATTATATATGCGTATAACGCCACAAACGCTACACAGCTTGATTGAATGACAAACTACGTTGCGCTCGCTCATTCATGTTTCGTTAAAGCGGCTACTAATACACCTGCCACAGGAGCAATTTCGGTATTTGACCCATAATTGCGATGTGTGTAGGCATTCTAGGGTCATTTCCTAGATTGGCCCAGCAACAGGGCCGCAGATTGCAGAAGCGCGAGACCTTCCTAGCTACCTAGATCGTCCCAGCCGTCCTGCAACCCGTGTTGCCGCGGAGTTTGTGGACAAACTGCCGTATATGAAATTTAAAATTGTCGTATTTTAATATGAGTAACTCATACAAATAATGCTCCATTTATTGTATGAGTTATTCCTCGATTTCGTCTTTATGTTGTTCATTCTACTAAAAATGCGTTCATAATCAGCATTTGGATGTGGCAATGAAATTGTACTAAGCGCGAATCACACCAATGCTGCGCATTGTGAGCATTCTTTATCTTGCATTTTAATTACTTCACTCCAAAATGTGTCCGGTTGTATCTTCATTACGCCAGAAGAACCGATGCAAGTAGGAAGATCGGTATTTTTTCTGAAAATATTCATAGCCTGCCGTACAATTATCCATTTTTTGTGCTGATTACCGGACAATACGGCAATTGCCGGACTCGCTGCAACACTGCCTGCAAAGACATTGAAATCTCTCTATACGATAAGATAAAAAGCGTATTTAGGATACTATATCGGAGATGCAAATTCTATTTATATAGGTATTCGGGCCATTATCAAGACGTGTCTTCAGCGGGGCGTTCACTCTACTCGCCAACTGAACGGCAAGCATGTATGTAGTGACAACTCTGATATTGCCCCAACGCAGATTGCTCCTGTTTGGTGTGTGAATAGCCGGCTTTAGAAAGGAAACATTACCTACTTTTTCTTCCACTATTTTGTTGACCATTGATTTATTATAATACGATTGTGTTACTACTTAATATGTTAAAAAATAATTTATATTTATAATTTATATTTTAAAAAATAAAATAAAAACAAAGTAAAAAATGTCGAGTAAGCTTTTTTTTGTGGTTTGGTGTCTTATTTCCATAGACCATTGAATTATTATTAGCGAGTGCGGAACTGAAAGGTTTATTGATGAGATCAAATTTCTCTTAAAAAACTTACTTACTTAACTTACTTAAAAAAAAGACTTAATTTTTTGACAGTCAATAATATTTTTTAAATTGACAAATTTTATTTTAATGTTGGTACCTTAATATTTTTCCAATAGTATATGGTCGAACAAAGCAGACTTTAGGGGCCAAATTATAATAGCGCGTGGTGTATAATATATTCGGTGATTCTTAATTTTTTGCTCATTCAACTCAAACTATAGCTTGGTCGTTGCTTAGATACTTTTTCTAGCTAGTGCAATCTTTCCGTCTTCTCCTCTGACATACCTCGTTTTGTTGTCTTATTCAACTTAAAATGATCTAAGATTTCTATTTGTGGCTAAAGTGAAGTAAGCGCTTTTATTTTACGGGCGGTACATTGATTTAGATCTTTTAGATTTACCTCATGTCCATACGGATTTGTTTTTTGTAGCATCTGCTTAGTGTGATCACACCTCATGCGCAGCCATCTGTCATCAACACCAGTGCTGCCATTTTATCGCCAAATTTGACGATAATGAAAGAAATGCATTAAAATAATAATAATAATACTATAGTTCAATTAAATTTCCTTTTAAATTATCATAATACATTAATATTATATATTAAATAATATATTATTATAAACAATATTCTAGATTAACCGCCGACTGAGCAGTTTCAAATTATATCTGCCCAACCAAAGAAAAGCTATCGTTTATTTTTCTAAAAAGCATATAAACATGTAGTTCATTAATAGAAAACATAAAATCAATACAGGATAACAAAATCAAGTTTACAATAGTACAACTAGGACAAAATAATACAGGTGAACCAATAATATAACTATCTTAAAATATAAATTTTACAGTTTTATAACCTTTAATAAAATATCCCTTTACAATAGATAGTAATATCAGACTACGTTCTCATTTGTGGGTAAATCTTGAGATCGTGGTAGTCTAGTGGTTAAGGTGTTGGACTACTAACCCAATAATCATTTGTAGCGCATAACTTACAATTTTAAACGCTTCCTTGACTCTAGCACAGTCACATTTGGCCTAGTTAGTAGGGCCTAAAAATAATTGTATTTAACCTAGGTTATAACAATTTTTTTTATTTAAAAAAAAATAATAATAATAAGAAGCATATGCATGTGTGTGTGTAAATTTTCAGCATCTTTTAGTGACTTCTTAGCAGTGGCGGTTGTATGCAACGAAAGAGGTAGTGTATTTGTGAAACTATAGAAATGCGATCTTTTTGAAGAACTGTATTTTCTAAACGCGAGCTTGAAAATTCTTCAAAATCGAACGCAATTAATAGTTTTAGATAAAATTATCTGCCTATTTACTTTCTCGCAAAATATTTTTAACAAAAAACGAAAGCATTCGTTCAAACTCTGCCGAATATAAATTTTACCTAATCATTTCAAATATTAAAATGTGACATGATGTGTTTTTTGATAAATTAGCAATATCATCAATGCCAGATTCAGTCCACGACTTATCGCCTCCAAAAATACTACTCGGAAACCAGGAAACTGTAATTACATTTTATGTAGGTACAATTCTTTTTTAAAACGCGTTTATCGTTTGAGTTCGTCTTTATCTTACAAGATTGAACAATATTTCATTTTGCAATAATCTACTTTAAAAATACATGCGTTATTCAATGAACTTTATTTTTATTTTTTAAAAAATGCACTTTTATTTCACAATCCATCATGTAAATTATAATATCAACAATGAAATGTCCCGCTGGTCAAACGCTATATATTAGCAGTGGCGATAACTTTCTCATCTTGGTTGCGAAAGGTGCAGATAGCTTTCCTAATGAAATCTACCCAAAAACCCCAAATGGCTACTTTTTGGCGAATATCTAGCGACTTTGTTTTAGGGTGAACTAACAACACCGGTAACAGACAGCAGCAGTCACTTTAGTCCTCTGTAGGTATCCAACAATCTGCCGTCCGTTTCTGTCAGTCGAGCCGGGTCTGATACAAATTTATTGTGTTCTTTAGTGGATACAATGGATTTTCTAGAATATAATGATATATCTTCAGAAATTAAGGGTGCCATGGTGTGTAAAATTATATTGTTAAACTTGTTTTAGTAGGGTGTTACTTCTTAAACCGTCTGTCAACCAAATCACTCATTAATATTTTGTTTTTAGGTACCCGGACGCATCAAAATGACCGATCAGACTATAATATTTAAGAATAGCAAAACTGGAAAAGTGGAACAACTTAATGCGAGCGAAATGGAGATGGTTAACTTTCAGCGCTTTGTCGGCTCTTGGGGTTTACGTATTTTCCTAAAGAATGGCACCCTTCACAGATTTGGTGGATTCAAAGACGGTGTAAGCAGAATGAATATATTTTTTTAGCTGTTCACTTTGTAATTAATCTTGTCTCACAACAGTTAAAAATTAAACCTGATAGTCAAGTCTAGTTTCCACAAAAACCTGTCTATAAAGAATGTCTGCTAATAGCATGTATTCCGTGGGCTTAACCTTATTAACCTTATATATATTCATGTTATATAAATAATTCACACTGATCTTATAAAGGTGTAATAGAAAGCAGTTTTTTAATCCTATTGGGCGAACAGACAAAAATATCAATCTCAGCGGAAATGGAATTTAACACGTTGACTGCCAACTACGAGATAACTCCTAGATTGAATTCTTTTCTATGACGCCAACTACGAGTTATCTCGTCCTGTGTTTACTTGCCATTTTTGTGCAGCTACAATTAAACTCGAAATATATCAGTGCTAATATCGATAGATGGCTTCTGGGAAAAGAACAAAAAATCAATGCTGGGTTGCATGAACAGAGAATTTATTAAGAAATGAACAAAAAATTACGAATTAAAGTTTTTAATAATATAATGTGATTAAATCAAATTGTCATTTAATGGCCTAAGGCCAGATTTCTGAAAATTGCTGTGACAGTCAACCTGTTAATAATTCGACTGCTCTCCTAATCGGACTATACTTGTATATGTCGGTACGACACGCTAATCACCTAAATAGCCACTGCTTAATAGTTGCTACTTACTGCGACATGCCTATTTAAAATGTGGCTAATAAATCTGGTTCTTTGAGATGTGTTTTACACCAAAACCTTTTTTGATTTACTTATACAAAAAATCTAGACAGTAGAAACCCTGCTTGTAAGGGTGCTTAATAATTGAATTTTGAACATGCCTGTGATTTTTTTTTTCCAAATTTAACACAATACAAACTGTAATAATCCTATAATTCAGGGATTCCCAAAGTGGTTGATATCGACCCCTTGGGGTCAAAATTGGTTTCCCAGGAGTCGACATAAACGAAAACTGATTTTGGGGGTCGACGAGATCTAAAAATCGACCCCTATTAATTAACACGAGTTCTTATTTGAAACTTTCAAGATACTGTCAAGTTGTGTTACGCGTACCAACTTGTTATAAGAATGACTAATATTTTAGTACGAAGTATTATTGTTGTACTCTTAAAAAACTCAACAAGCCGATAAGCGTGCACAAGTTCGTACAAGATGAAAAGTCTTTCAGGCAAGTTTTGACTTGCTCTATATTTGACGCACATACTCGATTTAACACGAACTATATCACGATGAAGTTATATCAATAGGAAATTACTAAAGATAGGATTTTTAAGTAATTTGGCTATGGGAGTCTGAGGTATCAGTTCATCTTGGAAAAGGGATCGTCTCTTGCTGAAAATAGTTTATGAATCCCTGTTCTAGATAAGTTATTGATTGCCGATTTCTAGAAAGCAAACAGATATTCATCCGAGTCATTACAATATGGTTCAGTTTTAAGGCACAGATTCTAGATTTTGACGACTATAACACAAAAACTTTTGTCAATTTCAGGAACAAGAAAAGGTAGCAAAGTTTTTCAAATCCAACTACGATAAGGACATGCTAGAAAAGGAGCTTTCTCTGAAGGGCTGGAATTGGGGAACGGCCAAATTTAATGGATCTGTTCTCAATTTCAATGTCGGACATAATACAGCCTTTGAAATTCCACTGCATTACGTGTCCCAGTGCAATACAGGCAAAAACGAAGTTACATTGGAGTTTCATCAGGTAAAATCTTGAGAATATTTATTACATTATGTAATAAAATATTTAATATGCAAAAATGGAAAATGTTTAAGTAATTGTAAAATAATAAATGAGAAAGGGTCTATGTTAAATTAGCTTTGTTAGCTATTCTGCGAACGATTAAATTATAAAACAAATTCAATTTTAGGCCACCACTCGTTTTTAAAACAATTATGTACTGTTCATTAAAATTTCTACACACCTATTAAAACAATATTGCCAAATATGTTCACGGTGTTCAACGAAGCTAGTCTGACAGATCCAGATTATGAAAACATAATGTCAGTTAGGGTTACCTTTTATCTCCTCTCATATTATGCTTAGCAATAAATCTTTTGCAAAAATATTTAGCAACCGAAAGGTATCATATGGCACTAAACCTTTGGCTTGAAGATATGGATGATGATGATATTTGCCCCATCTTCTACACTCATAGAGATTCGTTTGTGTTATAAGAAGGCGCACACAACACCATATTTATTAATATCAATATGGGAAAGACACAATCAATGACTGGTGCTACCACTATTGCAACTAAAACTCTCGGCTGTAAAACTGAAATTCATCACCTTGGTAAAATTGCTCAATGCTCAATGGATGCGAGACCTGAAAGATTGCATAAAGTTGTCATGTTTTCATCAACGATTACTTTTATGGATCCTAATGTAAGATGAATCATTTTCCGAATGGCAATGCATAAGTTTGTAGTAAACCTTAGGAATTATTATTTATTTTACATTATTTTTTCTTAGCTACCTAACTAAAAATACCCCCATCTAATCTTTTTGTCAAAAATGTCCCTGAAATTGTGAACAAAAAATTGTAAATCTGACAATATCGCAATCTGCAGAGTAGGAAAGATATTGTCTATCACAAAGAACCTCCTCCTTGTGTAAACGGTCTGGTAAGACATCTAAAATATCACAATCTACCTCCCTATTATTGATAAACCAGAAGATTGGATTATCAAAATGGACAACTGTAACCCTACAGCTTTCTGGTCCACTAAATTCACACCAATATTCTACTAAACTCCAGTCCAATGCCATAGTAGGTAATGAGCCTGAACGTACGTACCCATCAAATTGAGAAACACCTCCTTTTTTTATATTTGTTGAAATTGAATTATAATAACAATGTTTGGATGTAATGCAATGTAAAAGTAGCTGAAAGGGAACCATTTGTTTGTTATGGGAAATTATAGGCATCAACCCCTCATCGTAAAATGTGAGCATTGAACATTATACAATCAATTCCAGAATGATGATACTGCTGTGTCATTGATGGAGATGCGTTTCCACATACCGGGCGGAGACGCTGCCGGCGATCTGGATCCCGTCGATGCTTTCCGCCGCAATGTCGTCGACAAAGCTAGCGTTATATCTGTTTCGGGAGATGCCATCGCCATATTTAGAGAACTGCAATGCCTCACCCCTCGCGGTCGCTATGATATTAAGATTTTCTCATCATTTTTCCAGTTGCACGGTAACTTTTGTTTTATTATTTGTAACTTTACTTTTAAATACTACAGGGCGATTTAAAATTAGATATATGGTAAGGTAATACAAAATGATTGCTGTTTCTCAACAAAGTCATGTTCTATGTATCCTAATAAACCTTATACTTTTAATGTTTGTTGTGGAACCCTCAGCTTGATCATTTTATCATAAAATTACCAATAAATAATAATAATAACTATTTAAAAAAGTGACCTTTAATCATATGAAAATGCGTGTGCTGTCATTTTAACAGTAAACTAACCCGATATGCATAAGGCCAAAAATATTTAATTATAACCACCAAAATTAGTAGTAAAATAGTTATTTTAATGAAAATAACAGCAAATAAAATTTATTATGCTGAATGTTGAATTCTTACGCAAAATAAATATATTCACAATACATAGAATGGAATGCAAGCAGGACAGAGTCAACCGGAAACTGTTAAAAAATGTTGAAGTTAAAACTTAATTTCTTTATACTTTTTAATAATGAATACAGAAGTAATTTGTCGGTATAGAAGACTGTTTGAACATTCTAAAATACCTAAATTGTAATGATGAATATATATTTTTTTAATTTAGGTAAAACATTTGATTACAAGATCCCAATGTCGACGGTGCTCCGTCTGTTCCTGCTACCGCACAAGGATTCGCGGCAAATGTTCTTTGTGGTGTCACTCGACCCTCCCATCAAGCAGGGACAAACACGCTACCATTATCTTGTTCTGCTCTTCGGCAAGGAAGAAGAGACCACGATTGAACTACCCTATTCAGAGTTAGTTACGATTTTGTTTGTCTTTCGGTGAAGTACCTAAGATACTTTAAATAGTAATAGGTGCTTATGATTAATAATAATAATAATTTATTTAGTTACTTCTTCTTCCATGTGCCTGTATTTTCCATTCCAATTAGAGGTGACCAGTGTGTCGGATGTATTGTAGTAGTATAGATTGAACAATCCAGTTTCGCTGGTTACAAAAGTACTGACGAGCTCATTCAGTTGTCTATGTATGAGTGGGTATGCGGTTGGTTTTCCCTACCACAATCTAAAAATTGAAAAATCCAATTTCCTTAAATGTGACCAAATTAGAAATTTAAGTAGACTGCTGATAGAAAACTTATATTAGAGCTGAGTCCTTCTGAATGAGAATGCCTTAGATTTCCTGAAAAGGCTGCGTTTTACAAGATGAGTTAAAGTTCCATAAAAGAAACCGTAAAATCTTAAGCCTGTGCCATTTATGAATCTTTTATGAGTTTTAGCTCACATTCAAGCATTTTGGGCCCTTCTCAACAACACTATTTGGCTTGTACAGTATTGGCGGAGATGATATTGATGAAGAATTAACCGCTGTGCTACAATGATCACAAATAAAAAAAATATTGTAAAGTTTTGCTTTCCCCGATCTGCTTCCTAGAATGTTTTTGTGAGTCGACCGTTCTAACCATCAACACCTTCGGAATATAGCCCCTCTTCATGCCAGCCCACCAAATGTGAGAAGGGCTTACCCACATGCCGTCCTCAATGATGAAAACCCCCAGTTTTAATTCAGAGAAGTAACTTGGGGAAAAAATAAAAACAAAAGCACATGCGAGATCTTCCTTCAATCCCGAAGGACTCAAGCTGGGAGGTCTATAAGGATCCTCTCATCTGATACTTCGGGCAAGTTTTAAGACGGTCCTGACAATAAATTTCCACATAGTGGACAAGCCATCAATGCCATCTGCCTCCTTTGAATAAATTTAAGTTACCATTGTATTCATAAATTTATTTAAGATTCATTCATACGATATTTATGCAAGAATTGAAAATATATTAGAGTCCTCGTTCATATTTTCAGAGAAGAACTGAAAGAGAAATACGAGGACAAAATTACGAAGGAGGTGTCCGGTCCAACATATGAAGTGGTCGCACGCATCATGAAAGTGATAATCGGCCGCCGTGTGACGGGTCCTGGAACGTTTGTTGGTCACTCGGGTCCAGCGGTCGGTTGCTCCTACAAAGCCGCTGCTGGCTACCTCTATCCTCTGGATAAGGGTTTCGTATTTGTGCACAAGCCCCCAATACATATACGGTTTGATGAAATCGCTTCTGTCAACTTTGCTCGGGGCGGAGGGTCTACTAGGTTTGTATTTTTATTATTTTATTTAATGTATTTACCCGTAATTAGTAATTAGATGTTATAATATACAGCTCAACTACGATTGTTGAATAATGTTTGGGTATAAGGGTCTTTGTAACAAATATAATCTTGTTTGTTCCTTGAATGATGTTGAAGCGGTACTGTGGTTACAGGTTGAAGCACAACACTAGGCGATCGGATCGGGTCGACGATAGCCAAGGTTGTCCGAACGCCTGGCGAGAAAACGACCGCCCGGTGGGTCGACACAAGCAAGCCGGATCGCGAGCGGCAGACGTTGCTTGTTTATATTCTTCCGGACTATTTGAATTTTATTGTTATTTTAACCGTTGGCATTGTTACTTAGTTTTAATTCATTATTATATATATTCAACGATAATTATTGAAATATCTCTCCCTTCTTAAGGGACATATATATAACTGACTGAAAATCCTTAAGGATTCTGTTATGTCAGATTGGTTGCATAAGTGAAAAGAATTCTATGAGTTTGTGAAATATTACAAATTATTACAAACAATGCCGAATTATACAGTTGCAACCAAATAAGTTCATTCTATTGTATATTAATAAACTAAATAATCAATTTAACATGAATATTAGTACAGGTGTTTTTTTTTTCTTTTCAGGTCATTTGATTTTGAAGTAGAGTTAAAATCCATCACTGTACACACATTTAGTAGTATAGAAAAGGAAGAATATGGAAAATTGTTTGATTTCATCACCTCCAAGAATCTCCATGTCAAGAACACTGGCAAAAATGTAAGTATCTTTAAATACCAGGGGAATCTGACAATTTTGAATTGTTTTCATATAAATAAATGATTATAATCTTTCACGGTCCTCATTCAATATTAATTTCATTCAGTTTTCGGATTTTACAAACACACAAACAACGCATTAGTTCCAGTCAGTAGTTCGTATCGAACGGACGTGTCAAACTCCCCCTGAGGATGGGATATTTGGTCATCCCCGAAACCTAGGATTAAATAGCCTTGCAATTCCGATTCCAGAATATGAGATGTGTATTATCAATCAAGCAGAATCTAATCACATCTGTGTAAAACACCACCTGTGACATCCCCCAATTGCTCTTGATCATCTTCAAGACTCATCAACTTAACCCTACGATTATCAATTTTATTTGTTTCCATCTAATGGCTCTCTAAATATCTGGCCTCGCCTAGATATTTAGAGGACTCTAATTCAATCTTCTCGATAAGCATTTTGTAATGTTATAAATCTAATATACTGCTCTCTGGAAGTTCCACTAAGCAGAGCTTATACAAAGTAACTCTTTCCGACTGTTGGAATAAATGTTTCAATTATCAGTGGTTAGTTCAGCATTAATGGAACGTTTCCAGGTTGTTTTAAAGTGCATTCCAGTCGAAGGCAATTCAATGATTTCGGGCTTGCGAAGTATCCATTTGGTATGACGTCTCTACCCGCTCCTGATTTATTTTCCGGTTTTTAGTTGTTAAAATGCATATTATGCCTTTAGTAATAATTACTGAAATGGCTACAATGTTTATATTGTATACCATATTTACCTATACTATGCTATAGTATACAAATATATCCAACCCTCCCATTGGGAAATTTTTAGGTTTGAAGTTTCATCTTACTCCTATTTTTATTGAGTTTGGATCGTAAATAAGTTTGGTTTGTGTCATATTTATGATATATGTTGGTAAGCGGACCGTCGCAAGAATTTTCTAAATTGTATTCGATCGTTAATTGAATTTTTGAGTTCTCTCATCCCAGTATTAAGTCTTATCACAACCTTTAACCATTTGTCGATGGGTTGTCCATCCAGTTTTACCTATGATATGTGTATGGCTTTTTAAACGCATTGATTATTTATTTTGCAGGATAAGCAACAGTACAAAGACGACTTTGGTGATTCGGATGCTGAGAACGAGCCGGATGCATACTTGGAGCGGGTGAAGGCGGAGGCCAGAGAAAGGGACTCGGATGGAGGGGACCAAGATAGTGACGAGTCCACGGATGAGGACTTCAAACCTGAAGATAAGGAGTCGGATGTCGCCGAAGAGTATGTATTCGATTTGTAGTATTGATTTTTCAAATAACATGATACAAATTCACTTATTGACCAATATATCGGTCACTTCTCTATAACATTTTAAAATGATATTGTGTACAGAGTTCAAAAGCCTGCATTATATTGTTGAATAAACTCTTTGATTTGTGATTTTTATATTATTAGCGTCACAATCTAATTAATGAATATAATTTAATGTCTGTTAAAATCTAATGGATCTTTCTACCAGATACCCTAATATTTAATAAAACAACTATATATGTACAAATATGAGAAGCAAGCCTGAATTCGTGGAGATGATCAAGTTTCTCCACAATCATATAAACTTTAGAGAGTACTTTAAACTGTCCTATAAAGTTAATCGCTAGAAATACATAATATTAGTTTTTATCTATGATATTTAAAATACATCCATGAAATAGTAATTAAGCAAGTCTGAAATGACAATATTATTTAATTTTAATAATCAATTCCTTACCGATTTTATGTCTTCAGACTAATCTAGAGATGGTCTAAATAAAGGCAAATTGACATGTTTACTTTGTTAGTTAAAGGTTAAACTTATCACAATTTAAATGGGTACCCTTAGGGAGTCGTTCTGTTCTTATTTTTTAGGTTGCGTCTTTGAAATCTGTCTGCTCGCTCCGGCTAGCAATTTTTCTAAAATTAAAATTTGTTAAAAAAGGTCGGATTCGATTTTTTTTCCTGGAACTTATTTTGTTTTTAAGGCGTAATATTTATAGTAGTACCTATGTATGTGTAAAATAAAGTATATTTAATCCATGTAATAAGTATATTTCAAATGTTGAAAAATAAGCTTTTTTTTAGTAAATTGTATACTACAAACATAACTTGTTCACCTCTACTATAACATGTTTCAGATATGATTCAAACCACACAGACAGCAGCTCAGAGTCAGGTTCAGAAGGAGCCGGTGGTGGGGAAGCCAAAACGGACACCGGGAGCGGTGAACCCAAAAAAAAGAAAAAGAAAGCAGAGAAGGAAAAGGTTAAAAAATTAAAGTATTACTCTCTTTTCAATAACTGCAGTTACTAAACTGCTATCCTTTAGAACTGATTAAATATTTATTTTTTATTATATGCTAAATGTAGTGTGTAAATGAATAATCAGTCAAATATAAGTAAATTACTAGCCTTTTTCTTACTTTTTGGTTTCAAATGCCTAATCTATCTAACTATAAAATCTTTCTATGTGATAGGAGCCTAACTGCCTTGCAAATTGACCCATCAGCTAGCTCAGACCCATCATAAAAGGGTAGAAAGGAATTATTATTATTAAGACAGATTAAGGGATTATTATTCTTAGAATCAACAGAAGATATACATACATTCCTCATATATTTACATTTTAGTAATAATATAATAATAAAAGGCTAAATTCTTTTATACATTATTGGTCCACAACAGTAACTTTTTAATGTTAGCGCAGTAGTATAAACGCCAGCTTCTGACCCAAAGTTTTGGATTTGAAGCTTAGTGAGTCCAAGTCCATTACTACCAATGACTTAAGCGGTGTAGACTCCATATTAGTGATGAAATGTAGCTTGCTTTGATTTAAATATTAAATAATATTTTCTCCAATCGTGCTCCAAACTGATTTATCACTTGCTCAGCAAACGCAAGTGAGAGTTGAGCCACCTATTTTTACCCCCCCCCCTCCCCTCCCACTCCCAGGTCAGTAGTACGTCTAGTTCTGCAGTCACTGCACGCCACTGCAAGATACACACACACAAACTCATAAAATTATAGACTTGCAGTAAGTTATTGTATGAACTCGCATCATGAAAATAACAAGGCCATCAGTACTATAATAATAAGTATTATTTATTCTATTCTAAGTAGATGCCTTACAATATTTTACAATTCATTATACCTAATAAATCAGTTTACAATTTTACCATACCTAACGACACCGGCCGTATAACTGAAGCCATATGAAAATAATAATTGATCCACATAGTGTACATATTTCATTTATTGTTTAATATTTTTATAACAATTTGTGTTCAATTTGTAACATCAACTTTACACATGAGTAGTTATTTTAGTTGAGACTGTAAGCTCTGATGGAGTTATATTAGTTTCAGCCCTATGAAATCTTTTCTTGAAATGTGTTTGTATTCATCCGTGTTTTATCGTTTTCAGTCAAAAGCACCGAGAAAGAAACGGGAATCAAAGAAGAAGAGGAAAGATGAGAATGCCCCGAAGCGTCCCACCACAGCCTTCATGCTGTGGCTCAATGACAACAGGAAGAAAATTGTGGACGCAAACCCTGGAATCAAAGTTACCGAAGTTGCCAAGAAAGCTGGCGAAATGTGGAAAGATGTTGACAAATCGGTACGTTATACTTTCCTATTTTGTAGTAGTCCGAACAAAGAGTGCTATAAATATAGCGGATTTTAGCAATTACAGTAATAAAGATGTAATCTTGCTTGAACAGTATATGCATAACCGATTTAGCAATCGGTAATCTGACAGCGGATGCAATTTAGTATGGTAAGTGGGTACTTTAAGCTTAATGGTGTACAAATGCGGCGTGAGGCCGTTTGCTTTTTATAAATATTACCTATGAAGAAACGCAAAGTTGCTATAAAGCAGTTTCATGAAAAATATTTTTATTTCAAGGAAATAAAATAATTTCATAACAACAGACAACTCCTGGAACTTGAGTCATTAATTGACTATGTCTTGTTTCGTTTGTAAGAGGGTATTCATTGACATATATGTCAATATATTTATTTTTTATAAAAACTTGAAACTTGAGTTGAGTTTATCTTGATGCACTTAAGCAACGTAAGGTTCATGTTAAAAGCATTATCTCGTTATTATATTTTAACCCTTAAATCCTATCGCCTAACAAGGTTTGTAATAAAATAATTAATCATTACAAAATCATAAAAAAATATATAAATAGTTTGATTATAAAGTTGCATTTTAGACTACAATGGCTCTTCTACACTCTGAGTACCTTTTCAAACCAAAATCGTTTTGTAAAACCAGTCTTCAGACTGGACATCCAATAGCACCACCGATACTTATTATTTATCCGAAGTAATTACTTTTTTACTTTATTTTAGAAATGGGAAGAGAAAGCAGCTCAAGCCAAAGAAGAATACAACAAAGCCATGCAGGAGTACAAAGAGTCCGGAGGAAGTGGTAAGAGTGACAGTGCCAGTGGCGAGAGCAAAGCAAAGAAGCAGAAGACCTCAGAGATAGCCAGCAAGAAGGGGTCGCCGACCAAAGCCGGCTCGGGCGCCGGCTTCAAGAGCAAGGAGTACATCAGCGAGGACAGCTCGTCCAGCGATGACGGTAAAAAAAAGGAGAAGAAATCTGCCGGAAAAGTGGTGGCAAAGTCGGCTAGTAAATCTGCGCCTGCCACTAAAAAAGTAAGCTTCACCAGGTTTTGATATTTTTTCTACCAAATTGCCTGTAGAGAATATCCAATTATAATAACTTTAATTTCATTTCCTGTCACCAACAAAACTTTAGGGTGGACATTTCTAAAGAAAATCAGAAAGACGTTATAATATTATATATCAAAATATTTATTTTTTCAAAAAAATCGGTGGTTGTAAACACGCGATCGATTAGAGTAGGTAAACAAATCTGTCAACGGCGGCGAAAATGTGAAATTTTAAACTATTTGTAAATTTTATGTTTGTAAAAAATTGTGATAATAGTAAATCGTTCCTGTCATAAGTTCGTACTTCGCGACGCCCCTCCTCTCGGGTCATTTACCGCACTTGGCCGAAAGCGAGAAGCGAACGAAAGAGCAAAGGGAATTTACACCGGCGCTTTGACAAATTTAATATTTGGGCATAAACTATTTTCGCATTCCTTTAGACAATTTTCGTTTCGGGAACATAAACCCCCTGTTTTCTGAAAACTATTTTATTTAAAATTTTGTTAATCAACTGTAGAGATTATTTATTTATCATATGGTTTGTTTTGTTGGGATTCGCTATTGACTGCGTATAATGTATAGAGTAACAAACAAGACAAAATAGAAAAAAATCTCTGATACGTTTCAAACAAAATTAAAGCAATAATGTATTATTCAATTTCAGGCTGATAAAAGTGACGGTTCTAGCAGCGCCGCGAGCGAACCGGAAGAGGAAGAAGCTGGCTCTGGAAGTAATGCAGAATCGGAGGAAGAGAGCGGCAGTGCCAGCGGTAGTGGAAGCGATTGAAGAGAATAATGCGTTGATCGCCGTGTACATAATTTAGGAGTGAATTGCGCCTTTGCATCGTTGAAATATGTGTACGAAGTCATCCTTAATTTCATTGGTCAGTGAAATGATCAGGAGAGTGTTATAAGTGTATTAAAAAATATCACTGTCATAATCCTTTTTTGTGGGATTTGGGAGTGAGAGGATCTTACCAGCGAAACAAAAGGCATTTTTTAACTTTTGTGAACTTTGTCTCATTGAGTAGTTTTAAGTTTTACAAATATAAATTAATAATTCATTTTTTTGAAATTATTTTTTTAAATAAAAGTTTTTCTTTACAAAAATGACTTATTTAAGATAAATAAAGCCCATCATGATGTTGGTGGGGACGACTGGAAAACAGCTGAATAAAAAGTTTGGTTAAAATAGGTTATCTTAATTTGTTTCCTCGCAATAAATTTTTATGCATATCTTCTAACTGTTAAGCATTTTAAATAGCACTCGAGCTTGAATGTTTTTGATTTTGAATCTTAGTCAGTTTTGCTAATATTTTCTTTCAGGGTGTGTAGAAAATTCACAATACTCTTGTACTCGTAAATACATTACATTACTAGTTGACAACCACTTTAGCAACTAATCAGCCACGACAGAACAGCAAACCACAATGCCCGCACAAATTCACGATCGACACCGATGGACAGAGACGAAGAGTGGGTACGTGCACGACAACACATTCATCGCCCGTCGACCTCAAATAATTAACTATTAAATTAATATAATAAAAGTGATAATGTTGCCGAGTAAGTTGTAACAAATCTGTTACTTAGTCGCTGAAAGATTGATTTTCCTGGTCCCAATAGAACTGTCAAATTGACATTTTTAGGTAACAAGACACCCAAACAAACTGCAGGATGTTTTCTGCCGGCTTTCAAGGTCTCACACATGGAGTCTATAACAGGAGGGTCAACTCGATAGGTGGCGGTAAGCCGAAAAACGTCCGCTTGGGTTTGAGCCGCGCAGTAGCGTCTGCGCACCTTTGAACCGCGCAGTAGGGGTCTGCGCACGTCGAGTACTGAGCCGAACCAATGGTCGAACCGAACGAAAGTTACAGTGCGCTTGTGTGTTTGAGCGTTCTGTCAGTGTGTGTAATACGTGAGTCGTCACCCGCCCCCCGCACTCATGAGGAGGTTTTGCGTCGTTTTGGCTGTCATACATTTGGGGCCGAGTTGATCCTCCTGTGTATAGACTCCATGGTCTCACATCAAGAACTCAACACTTTACACTGGCAGCACAGCTTCTATGACTTTTGTTATAAACAATTACATATGTAGTAAAATGAAAATATTATAAATTAAGGTGATATAATTACCATAATGATAAAAACTGTTTTTTTTTAAATATTTTATTATGTTAAGAAAACAAATTATCAGTACAATATAAAAAATAATGCTGATTGTTGTTATATAATAATCGAGCAGTTCAAGCTGATAAGCTCATATATATTTATTGTAGAGTCTTACCACTTACCTTAAACATTTGAGGTTAACTTTTAACAATCTTACTGATATCTTGGCATGTTACCATTATCAAATATTTTTTTATGAAGTTTTCAAGAATTTACTATTAATTCACATACTTTTATACCTTTACATAATCAAATATTTTCTCCAATAATGTGTCTCTTTTACATTATTTCAGAGTTACTGATCTTATAACCTTTTTAATGGAGTTAATTATATTTTTTTTGTATAACAGTTTTGTGATAGTGATGTTGTACTGTGCTTCTTGAAGAAATTGGAATTTATATAACTGCAACTTTCCTTGTGTACTTACTTCCTGCTTTCCTATACACAACTCCTATAAGGTACGGGAATAACGTAAAACATTTGGATTACTATTCCTTCCTCGACGTTTTGGTGTGTACTTACAAATTTTCGAGTGTTAATTGGAGTTTTACTGTTACGGACAGTCCCGAGCAAAATTCGCATAAAAATAAGCAACTAAAGGTTGCATTTTCATATTTGCAATGCTACCCGTTACATACATACATACGGGTTGTCCCGAGACCATTCTCGAGACTTAATGGCATGTTTATTGTTCTCTATTACGAGTAAGAAATTATATTAAAAAAATGTGTGAATAATTTATCCACAAATTTAGATGAATTGATAAAAAATTGAGGGAGCGATTGCTGATTTCTTACTCTTCGGTGTGGCCGGTAATCCCTGCTCCCCTCAACCCACCTACTAACATATAGCGCTTAAGATCAATAAGACGTACCTATTACAAGAATCGTTTGATATTATCATGCAGTTTCATTTTTTTTTTTTTCTTTGAAACCATGACAAAATTTGATATGTGATTTTTAATAATAATTATTGAAATTGCGGGACCTGTTATCGGGAATGTACTTGGGACACGGTGTATATTTAAAACCACTATTGATATAATATTTAGTTTTATAGGCTCAGCATACTGAACTGTTTTACTCTTCCAAAACAATGCACTTGTTCAGTTAAATCTATTTTCATTCGAATTCTTTGCTGAATAGTTTTTACGCTCAAGTTGGCGTTATAATGCACAGTGGGGTTTTTTACATCCTCCAAATATGCCTCACTTTCGAAGGGGTAATGCCGCTTCTATAAAACTTATTGCATCAATGTACAGTCAAGCACAAAAGAGTCACTCGAAATCACGCGAATTCTTTATTTATTTAGTTCTTAGAAATGCTTAATGTCATGAAAACGGTTACATAAAAATACATTTATCAGCAATTTAGGCCAACTACAGGCATCTCTAATTTACTCGTTACAATGCTTCACGATAACAAAACTAACTAAGTATACAAGATTTAACAAAAAGTATGAGCATTTTAATTTGAGATTGCTGGGTGTTGAATACAAGAATTGTTAACTTGTTTGTATGATCGAGGGCAAATGAAGCTTCACCTTGAAAGGCAATTCGACAGAGGGTGTAGGTATGTAATATGTTAATACTAACATCATCTACGCTCATACGGAGATGCGAAAGCGGTGGTTCTCATAGACAGATACAGTATACACGTTTTTACGTGTTCCAGTTCAATTTTAAATGCTCTTTAAATTTATGGTTATGTTTTTCCAATTCGGTTTATAAATAAATTCGTAGCTCAATTTGGGATACACTTCAGCACATAGAGTAATTCTTTATTAAGAATTTGATGACTGAAACCCTGTCACCTGCAAGAGCGACTTTGTGCTCGCATTCTTCTTGCCCGGCGAAATTTTCAAAAATGACATAAATTCTAGCGATTAGTGAAGTGTTTATTTTAGAAAAATTATGTTATATTTATAACTAGCACTATTTTGAATAGCTTATCAAAGAACTAGCTTATAGAACTATCAAATCTTATTTTTTTTTTAATCGCTTTATAAGTTATTCTACTCATTTTTTTTTTATTGTACAAATATATTCTACAATTATGCATAATTATTTAACAATATAAAAAAAATGTTATATATGTAGATACGTTAGGAATAGAATATATTTATATGATAAAATAATATAAATTGGAATGTATTTTCTATTATTTTAATAAACAATGACATTTCTAAAGAAAAACAGTTAGAAAGACATTATAATATTATATATCAAAATATTTATTTTTTTAAAAAATCGATTGTAAACACGCCATTGATTAGAGTAGATAAACAAATCTGTCAATGGCGGCGAAAATGCGAAATATTTTCTATTCCTAATACACAATTTAGTAAACGTTAATTCGTTTCGGGAACATGAACACCCCCTTGAGCCTTCGGGAATGGTCTTGGGACAGCCTTACCTGAATAAAAATACCTTTTATATTTATGGATAGTGACGGCACAGCACGTTTTGTTTTTTGCCGTCACGGTCTTATGGGGAAGTAAATTGTATGAGATCATATGGAAACGCCTACACAAACGGCATGCCGTTGGCACGTGCTTTTTAGGCCACTCAAAATAAAAATTAAATCCACAAAAGTTTCAAAATTTCACGAATTTATTATGAATCATGTGAGTACTTATTCAATTTCTAAATAAATTCATTAAAAACAACTCATTTACGAACCTGGAAATCGCAAAAAAGTGTTATATTTAATTTTCCCTTTATTTTTCAAACAAGTAAATAAAACTGTTTTTCAAACAAGTAAAATGCAAACTATAATATCACTTCAAATAGAGTTTAGAAATATGAATATAAATTTGCAATTTGCGGTAAATGCGACGAACGCAACTAAGCATAAATAAAACCTCCTTAGCCAGGTAAAAGTGGAACGTCGCGTCGTTTATTTAGTACCTACCAAACGACACAATCTTATTTAACTCTCTCAATGTTAATATTCTATTCTCCCGGCGTTAGTCGGATTAACGATGAGTGTAAAATTATAAACGTTTATAACACTTTTTTCAAAAATTTTAGGTTTTCAGGTTCGTAATTTATTTAGAAATTTAATACACGATTCCTAATAAATTAGCGACGTTTTGAAACTTTTGTTTTTATTTTTTGTAACGGGCTAGGAGCTAGGTTACGGTCAGTAGGAACGGCATGCCGTTGGTGTAGACGGTAAATAAAAGCGTTTCCATATGATCTCATACAATTTGCTTCCCCATAAGACCGTGACGCAAAAAAACAAAAAACGTGCCGTCGCCGTCCGTAATAAAGCGGCCATTGTACGCGACAACGGTGAAGCGAGCGACAGCCGCGCGTCATTTAAAGGGGTGAATTCTAAAGCTATGCCCTCTAAAGTTGCGTCACGCGCAGCGCTAAACGTCCGTCCGACGACCGGCGGTGGGGAAGGGGAGGGAAGGGGGCCTGTAATGCGGATTTGGCAAATGTATAAACGTTCACTAAAACTACAGTACTGGTAGGTGACCGACGTTTCATGGGAAGAATGTTAGATTCGAACTCGAAGGAGACACGCCGCTAGGGGTGTGGTCGTTGTCACAGTCCGAGCGCTAACGTTTGATACCGTGAGAAATTCCGTTATGTCATATTTAATTTCGCTGCCTCCCTTTTGAATTACTGCCTTCATCCTAGTTCATACCGACGCCAACCCTAATAAATCCTCGGCCAGCCCATTATAGATAAACCAAACAATACCCGTTAGTACAAGGTGGTTGCATTATTAAATTTATTCGGGCTTTCGATACAATATAAAACCGCAGAGTTAGCTGCATGAAAAAAAAAATGATGCTAATAAACCTAATAAATAAAATAAATAATAAACTCAACAATACCTATACCCATATTATGTACCTAGTTCATTATTTGTATTTATTTAGTTCCCCACATAAATTAAAAAAAAAAAACTAAACTGATTGGTTCAATAACGGCAATGTTAAAAATAAACGGAATATAAAAATATTATTTAATTTAATCATTTAAATTTGACAAATTTGTGTTATAATTTAACTAATTTTTAATTTAAATTATTAATAATTCAATAAAAATATTTATTAAAAATCATTTTATAAATTAAAAAATTATCTCTTATTTTTAAGATATTTATTCAAAATTTAATTAAAATTTTTAATTCATTTTAATATGGTAAAACTGTATCTACAACAATATATGCAAAAACCAGTAGGAGCTACAACATTCTCTTTATTAACCGACTTCAAAAATCCCTTTCGGCACGCCGGAAAGGCGGAGGTAGATTTCACCGGATCAAAGTAGCGAAACATTGCGCGAGCTGCCGCGCAATTCACTACCCGAGCGGCATCTCGTGCACTATATCAATAAAAAAACACATATTATTGTATAATAATGTAAGGTTGTATATTTCTAGGAAATATTTTTCAATATTTCCGAGGTTATGTGTAATTTCAGTAGCACGCAATTCTGTCAGATTGCAACAATGTCATCCATAAAACAAACATTTCCCCGCGTTTTTATTATTTTATCTTTTAAATATTAGGTAATAAAATTCATACGAAATTAATTTCATAGGTCTTACCAGTTGCATAAAAGTTTTCTTACGAGTAAAAGCTCAATTTTCACACGAAAGGTTTGCAAACTTCGTTTCAATTTGTATAAAAAAATCGTCCATTGCAGTTCATTTCATAAATGCAACGAAAACTTAGGTTATACCATTCCACGGCGGTGGACAGCTGGAAACCACAGGAGTGGTCAACACCACCCGGAGACCTTGACCGTCGATAATTGGAAATATTTCACAGACCGAAATGGACACGGGCGAAGTCGGCTGATGATGGTATATACCATACTATACTGTGCTATATGCTTATTAGCAGCGAGCTTCGAAGTATAACTACTTAGCAAAGTTAGCATATTGCAAGCTTACACAAGAGATTGTCGTTCGACTATAAGCTAGCCCTTTCGTACCTAAGTTATGCGTGTCAAAACAACAAATTCATAACGAGAAAAATGTTACAAAACGATTTAAACAAACATAAGCGGTTAATTACTGATAAGTGATAGGTGTTTGTGTTCCCTATTATGAGTAAGAAATTATATAAAAATAATTCTTACCCTAATTTATTATTTTATTTGATATTAATTTACCCCAATTAGCAGGGTGTTTTATGGGAAATCGTCTTGGGAGACGGATTTTTTCAACTATTATGTAATACGAATTGGTTTTCCGCCTAGAAAAATTATGTGGGTGTTGCGGTAATTAAGTTGTTATCTCTATTAAAGATTAAAAAGCGGATAATATGGCATTTACTTAGAATGCCTGATACGTCAGATATGACCTAAGTATGTGATAATTTACACCAAGGTGCTATATAGGTGAACAGTCGATAACCATTAAGCCGTTATTTATTATCTTATTAATACATACAGATATTTTGGCGATTTTTTTCGAGTATATCATTATGTATTATCATTTTCATCCACGATGATGAATTGGTCCTGTTTAAGCGCTGACGTGAGATAAATAAAATACATTATGAATCCAGATATGCAACATTCTTCTTCATACTCGGTACAAATATGCCAATGTTATAACATTTGATAAAAAAATCACGAACTTTCTCAATTTAAAACAGTTTTCGGTAAACGGTGGTACAATAAATAATATAATTCGCGCTACTTTTTTTTAATGCTATCAAAAATAATTGATTAAAATACCACATATTATGACGTCACATTGTAGTTGTATTGAGATAGATAAGGATTTTATATAGATAAGAGCGCAATGTACGACAGAATGAAACTGGAACATTGAGAATTCAGATCGCTTTACTCGATTATAAATTATTCGCATGTTTAGATACCTATTATGATTTTTCCCGATTAAATATTCAAAATTTACCTACATACCTCAAGTAATATATACCTACCTATATCTTTTATCCTTCGTCACAAACCCAAACTGCTTCCCTTAGTACAGATTCATCTATTTAGGGAGGCAGGAAACATTGGTGTAATGTAACAGTCGCTTGTCGCCTTAATTAAGTTATTTAATAATACTTATATATTACATAGTTATATTGTACTAATTAAGAGTTATAATATTATATTTTCACTAAATAAATAAATATAATTAGTATCTGAGGTGGATGGATAACATCCGACAACTTTAAAAAGGGTTTTTTCTATATCGATGGTAACATCGGGCTACAATATTATCCAATGATGGTAGTTTATGGAGGGAAGCAGATCCATTTTTGTTGGGAAACTTTCTGAATGAACTATTGCCAAAATATTTGGCTTAATTTTAGGTTCGCGGGCAAAAAAAAAGCATTATTTTCGGATTTATATTATAATGGCGGCCGTCGCCCGCGCGCGCGATGAAGCCGATATCTTTCTCCGGTCGGACGGGCGGGAGGCGGCCAATGGCGTTGCCGCGCTGGTACTTACAAAAGGGATGCACCCACAATCGATTTAAAGAATATTTTATATAAATCTATTATGTCTGCATATTTTTATGGTAAATAAATTGTCCGGATTTAATTAACCCCATAATGTTTACGTCATCATTGATTTACGTAAATAATAACCCACAATAGCAGTAATGTAGGCACTAAAAAATAAAAAAGTTTTGTGAATTCATACGTACTACTCATACATTTTCTACACATTTATAAGTATGCTATAAATGCTTCTTCAATTTGATTTTTTTAAGCTCATTTTTAAATAACATGACCGATTTATCCTCCATATATGAGCATTGAGCTTATTGTATAGTGAACAGCACAACCCTAATTCAAAGAAGTCCCAGGATTTCGAGGATGGAAATGGCACGATGACGTTTATTTACAATATTTAGAATAAAACAATTTTGTGACAACTAGAGTCTAGACCATTCCTTAATTAATGACGTCTTGGAGTTTTGCTTGTAATTTTGCAAAGGATGAGGCGTCCACAATAGTACTAACGTTTTAACAGTTTAACCAATTTTATTGCAGTCATCTAAAAAAAACGTGTAATGACATATTTCCAAAAGCTTATATCTGGGGTACTCACACCAGCGAATACATAATACTAAGATTAATGGAACCTTACTTCTAAATCACTTTAAACTCTACTTTTGAGATTATAAATTTTACTTTACCAATTACATGAAATATATTAATATATATTCAAGCAGTTAAATATAACCATTAATAACCACTCAAGCAGTTAAATTTATTATTAAAGAAACATTTAATTTTACGACGAATAGTGCACATTAGTGCCAGTAAGTTTGATTTGACGTATTCATTTGCATTGTATGAAAACTACCAGTCATTTCGTTACAAGCCATTAATAATATGTATTATAATTTTTAGCTTTCCGTAATTCATTATTAAATTATCAAAATATATTTCTAGATCGCATTGAACTTGAGTTCGTATGTGATATTTTCTATTTTAGAAATTAATTTTAGCACCAGCTACCGACCGTGGCGGACTAATTTCGTTTGGCAGTAATCTGAGATTACTAGCTAATGAAATCTGTACACAGAACTCCGAAAAAAGACTTGGGTTTGTTGATGTTTCTTACCATTCCGCGACACTAACCAATTAAACATTACTTCCAATTAATGTCTACCGTTACCGTGAATGTTATAAAAATAAAATATCGAGACACTTGAGAGGTACTTGTTTATATTATAATCATTCGGTTACCTCCCTAGCTGAATTCGCCTATATTGGATACATTTCTTATCAATACGTAATTTTAGATAATTTACAAACTCGTGCTTAGGCTGGGTTGATTTGATATCAAACGTCTCGTACCTGCATCACTCAGAGTGGGTTGCTTCTCTGTCCGTTTAAAGGTTTTTAGCGGCAAACTGTGTTTATAAACGCATCTCGATAAAAACATTAATTGTCGCATTTCAGTATATTTTACCTATAGCAGTGCCACCGTTTTTTTTTTTAAATAAATTATCTGACTTAATAAATCGCATTCGTATGCATAATCGAGTTAGCAACCGACTAAACTGACAGCGCACGCATATAGTATGGCTAGTCATCGACAGATAGGTTATAATAGATTCGATTTTAATGACAGCGAAAGAATTCCTAGCGTCGTTCGTTTATTTTAGATCATCTTAACCTCAGCAATGAAGCATATTAATGAGAACAAAACTAATTTGGTCGAAACTCGAGGTCTTTCGTATTTCCATCCCTACAATGAGTTTAAAATGCAAGAGCATCTTTCCCGCCAAAACAAAATGTATTTGATCGAAATTGGCTTGACGACAGCCGGCCGCCATTCGACGATGAAATCGCAGCTCCGCTTTGGTCAGAAATTTTCAATTTTGAAAAAGAAAGTCAAAAATATATGTTCAAGTTTTACGAGAGATTATTCGCATTATCGATAAATCAGAAAATACTTTTTTTTTGGACTTGCTTTTCTCTACAAAGCACATTTTCATCACAAACAAGGGTGTGTTTTAAGAAAACTGACCAACTTTTTGAAAAGACTTCGACAACAAATTTTAACAATATTTATTACGTAACCATTAAAAATAAATAAAACAACGTGCACTACCTATATTTAACAATGCTCGTATTACAATATTCTGTGTCATATATGCATTTTGTTTATCCAACTTGGCGAGTTCGCCCCTCCATTGGCGGCTTGCACGCGTTCCGTTTTGTAAGGGTCGTTGTTGTACGAAAAAAAACATGTCCCCTTTCCTCTGATAAAACTTTTTCTTGACATCAAATTTTGAAGTAAAGTTCAACTGTTTATTTTTAATCTGAACGAAATGCCCTACATTGGTCGATACTTAATTATTCCGGGGTAGTTTTAGACGCAGATCGCGTAATACCGCGGTGTCATAAATATTTATCACCAAATAATAATCGTTTTTGTACCCTAAACATGCACCTACCTATGGTATAATAATAATTTAGATATAAGTATGTCCTTACGCAATTAATTTCAACTTTATTTTCAACGATAACATTTTTGTGTCTTATCCACACTCAATTAATTTATTATATTTTCATACGTCGATATCAAACAAGGCTGCGCGGTGATTGGTCTATAGTCTATAGTCTATACGAACTAAGAACTATTTATAACATAATTTTTTCTCTATATCCGGTCGCTGCTCTCAGGTGCAAATTCAAATTACAAATATTTTAAATTGGCCCTCAATTTGATTATGTTTCTTTTGGCACCAAATATAGCGTGGACTAGTGCGAGCGAGTATTGATAATTTTATGTAGGTCTGCTTATCGAAAATATGCTTTGATACAAGCATTTAAATATGTATCATAAATATATAAAATCAATCGCGAAAACCAAATATTGTTAACGAAAATCATCCGATATTGATTAAAATAACAAAGAACAGCAATAATTAATGTTCAAACTTGTTATTTTATTGTTAAAATTTTATTTCGCTATAGAATAAACAACCCTATGCATTATCAATAGCATAAATATATCTAATATGTAATTAATGTAATTTATATGCGCATTAAGCAATGAATATCTAGAATGGATCATGAACAGAATCTATTTTTATCGGAATCGGTGTTTAGTTAAATCATAACCTATTTAATAAGTAAATATAATTCAGTAAAATATGTTCAACTTCTAAGTTACAAATTTATATAAGTAGTAATAAATATCAACCAATACAGTGAGGTTCCCAAAAGCAACATCCATACCTACCTAATAAACACTTTCAAAGGTATTATTAAAATACCTACTGAACGTTAATTTGTCATATTTTTCAAACCAAATCATCACTTCACAATTATTATTTACTTATTGTAGAAAAGCGTTAAACCATTGAATTATTAATTTATCATAACTTTATTTTAACCACCGTATATTTATTGAATATATGTAATTGGTCAGTAGCATCTGCTGAAATGGTATTTATATGCACATATTTTCTTTCTTTGGAGTTATACATCAAATTCATTTATGATATAAACGCTATCAACCTCATCAGTGTGTACTATTTTACTTACAGTTACTCACTACTGTTAACGGCTTCTACTCCTATCGAAATCGTAAAATGTGCCAATGTTGTTTCTTTGTCCTTTTCTAACTAGTCGTGCATACCGCTCTAATATTATACTCGCTAGGTTTAAATTTGGCCGCGATGTTTTGATGGGAATCGAGTCAAGGATATGATAGGCAGGCTAATTTCCTGCTTCCCATTTAATGACTTGCTAATTTTGTATTGCTGGCATATTTTTCGAATATTTTATAAAATTGTAAATATTTATATAGAGTTAAATAATAAATATGAAACTTCAAAGATTTCGTAAACTGCTTCTTCGCAGCAACTAAAGATATGATACTATATAATTCATCATGACGATATACGCTCTTATGTCCTACATGCAAGGCTTAAAATCGCATGCTGAATTGATATTCAATTTTTATTTTCCTTATGTTAGCTAACACTAGTTCGATGCGACTCATTTGGTAGCACTGTTCCAACAGCCAATAGCGTTCGACGTAGGTGGCGCTGATGTCGTAACTTGTACCAGCGTAGCGTTCCTTGCCGCCTAGGAACATTTAGTACGGGCCCCATACAATTTGTTCTAGTTTGTTCGAGTCCGCCGCCTGGAGAAATACCACCTTCAGTAATTTGAAAATTATAAGAAATAGGTAAGTTGATTTCACTTATTTTTGATTAGGTCTTAATGTTTTGGATATATTTCATCAATCTTTAGGGCCTATTTCGTTTTCTAATGTTTTAACGTGTGACGATTTCGCTTCAAATATGGCTATTGTGATCTTCATACATTTCCCATACTAGCGTGGGTATGGGATCGACGTAGGGCTTTACTAAATGTAGATTTTCTTCATATATTTGTTCCAGTCATTCAAATTTGGTCTTTTACAGTTTATAAAACGGTGTTTCATGCTTATTTTGTAGAAGCACGTTTTCATCGGAAACGCGTACTTTTGGCTAAAAACGCAAAACAAAATGGCTTGATACTCAAGCTTAGACGCCGGGCTATATATGTGAAAATAATTATTTTTTACGTTTTTGTACGCAGTTTATGATTAATTAAGTGGTTTTGAAGCGGTTTAAACGAAATACAATTACGAATTAACATTTTACATTTTTAGGTCAATTTCGCACTTTTTCGGTTTCCCGCCAAAATCCGCCTTAGGCTTGTCATCTATACTTTCATATAGTATGATGTGCTTGTTCAGTTGCTTTTCTTTGTATGTAGCTGCCACATCTGACATTTCGCACAAGGGCCGGCACGATGTATCAATTGAAATTTGTGGGTTTTCTTAGTTTTTGCGGTTTTGTTTCAGTACAAAGATGTCTGAGAAGCCTAAGCGTCCCATGTCCGCGTATATGCTGTGGTTGAACAGCGCCAGAGAGCAGATCAAAGCCGACAACCCAGGCCTCAGAGTCACTGAAGTCGCAAAGAAAGGAGGAGAATTATGGAGGGCGATGAAGGATAAAAGCGTGAGTATATTTACGGATATCTTAAAAATTTTGCCGCGTCTCATCCACGTACACCACCTTATAATGTAATGTTTGTTTTGCCAGGTATGGGAAGATAAGGCTGCCAAAGCTAAGGAACAGTACACCAAAGACGTTGCATCATTCAACGAAAACGGCGGTGGTGGTGGCGATACCAAGAAGGCACAGAAGAGGGGGAAGAAGGCGGCACCTGGCAAGAAAGCACCAGTAACGGTATGTTCTTTTCTGACTTCCTTGATTGCAAAGCCAGATTTGGATTAGATTTTTAAAAAATCTGAGGGTTCCTGATTCCAGTGATACCAAAGAATTCGGATACCAAAGCCGTTCCGACATCTTCCTTCATTTTGTAATGAATGTAATTTTTTTTTTCCTTTTACAGAAAAGCAAGAAGAAGAAAGAAGAGTCGGAAGAGGATGAGTCTGGAGAGGAAGAAGAAAGCGATTGATCTCCTTGTCCCCTTCCTCACAACCGCGACATCATTACCTGTTTGTAAACAAATAATTAATTTCCTGTTAATTTATTTTTGCAGTACTGCAGGGGCCTTACGATTCGAGCCCTATTCAATACAATATGGAAATAGATTTTATTAAATTTAAATGTTAATGTTAGATTTAAGTACCAAATGGGGTGTGTACAGATAATACCGAACTTTGTCCCCTTCTCTAAGATTTGATTCCAATTAATAACAAAATTGCTGGTTAAAATGTTGTCTATAGTTTTTGATTATTGACATTTAAAATAATTGTATGCAGGATTTATTGTATGTGCACTGTTACATGGAAAATAGACCAATTATATTAAAATTTCAGTTAACTGATTTGTACCTATTATTTGTAAACAGCTAACTGATATTTCTAAAATATGAATGAACAATGTTTAAAAACTTGAGGGCTTAAGAGTATCATAATTTTGCCCAAAAATTGTTACCTTTCACGCAGAATGCAGAATTATAGTAAATTGTTTAATTTGTAGAGGTCATTGACACTGCTTGCCATGACCCATGACACAACATAGGTAGGATTTGAAATGTGTTTTGTCGTTTTAAAAGCATTTACATGTTATTTTTTGTGGAAAATAGCATTCCTCGTATCAGTGTTTTACATCTTCAATTAAGATAATTTTCATATTAATATAAGGATATTTTTTACAATTGTCTTTTATTTTTTCCCTCTATTCACTTAAAACGAATATCGTTTCAGCTTAGTGACGGAATGTGGAACATATTGGTTAATAGTATAGGATAATAGGGAATGGAAAGTCACGTGTGAAATCACATTTGTTTACAAAATGCAGAGAGCGATTCCCAAAATAATTTTTGGTAATTTAGTAAAACTAGAAGCGATAATTACAACTGCCGACAGGATGATGCTAACGTAGATGTGTCACCGATCAAAGTTTTAGGGTGAGTTGAGCAGCTTGGCAAGGCAAGCTGTGCACGCATCATTTTAGTAAAATTGTAAGCACGCGGGACCAACCGCTTTCATCTGTTATGTATCGAAACAATTTAGGCAGAGGCGTGGCGCCGACCTAGAAAAATTTACCTTACCTACGCACGTATCTGTTGTGGGTTGCCAACAAACAACTTCAATTATCCGCACGGCGGTGTTGCACTCAAAAATACTAAAGTTCCAATACACGCAGGTACAAAATGTTCAAAAAATATGTAAACTATATGATAAATCAGTTTTAGGAAAACTTGCACTTTGTTTCTGAGATATGTACAATACGACAAACTTACTGGCGTGACAGGATAGGAGTCCAAAAGTTTCTTGTAAATTTGTATAATTTAACAATCTTATTAACAAAAGACGAAAGTTAAATATACAATATGCTGAAAATGTATAATCCCAATAAGTATGTTGTATGATTTTCAGTATTATAATGTACCCATATTCAAGTAACCTACGGTGCTCTTGCGCTTCTTAGATATGTCGGAGAAATTTAAAGATAAAAATAAAAGCACAATGTTTACTTTATTTTAATAAATATTAGAAAAATAGACAACCGGAAACACCTATTGCACCGTGTTATTTAAAACCATATTAAATAGGTACGTTTAAAAAATATATTAAATTTAGCCAAACGTAGTCTATATTCTTTATTTGCTCTGTAAGTAATACGTACATTTAAACTATGAAAAAATATAAAGGATTCCAAAAATAATGTTGTTTCAGTTTATTGCACAATAATATGCCACATATTAAGAAAAAATATATTGTTATACTGACATTTTTATTTTAAGTAGGTAGGTACTTTTCCTTATAATAATTACGAAAGTGCCGATACATCTCTACGTAATAATTTTTACATATATCATGCTAAGTTTTATTTATTATTAGGTATCAAGGTAAGTAATGTATTAAATAATCTTAATTTACCGGTAGAAAATTACAAAATTTTATTTAACCATAACAAACCTAACCAAAATTTGAAAATTTAATAAGGCGGAATCAATTAAAAACTTTAATATAAAATGAAAGTCATAATATATTCATAAAGAGAAAGGACAATGTTAACTACGTTTTACCTTACTATGCTTTTGATTTTATGTAAATTCCAGTATATTTTTAAATTATTATACTTTTAAATCTTCATGCATTTCGTGTTTTATTTTTGAAACAAGATAAAAGTAGTGTTTTGACCAAACGTAGAATTCATCTGATGTATAAAGTAATTAGTGGAATAATTGTGCGTCGGTTGACTTTTAAGATGATACTACATTGTGTAATTATGTTCATGTTATCGGTATGAATATGATATATTCCAATAAATCGTGATGTAAATATTACCGAACGTTTTGTTTACCAATGGAGAGATTTGAATTATCCTCGATAGATGGTTGACCATGCTACAGAATTGATGTATCGGTGTTACTTTTAAACTATCGATCATTCGATATTTATGTAAGATACATTTTTTTTCCAATCAAAACATATTAGGAGAGTTATGTATAACATTGTTATGATTTTTATTTAAAAAGTCTCGCGTCCGTCACATTCACCGCTATTCTTCACATTTCAGATTATTTCCTACGTCTGGTTGTTCATCACACGTCGTCACTTTTCCCCGCAAGCTGGGGAATTTTTCAGTTCGGTCTGTTTATCCATCTTCCTGGCAAGCGACTAGTGATGCCACAAACAAAAACCGACTAATCGTCCGCTGCGTATGCGGCTATCAATTTTGCAAAAGAGAGTTGCCGCTTTGCAACTTTTCACTGTTGAATTTTGGTAAAATCAATCCCGAATTATACGTTTTCGGTTTTATTAAAATATAACCGCAAGAAAATAATAATAATAAATAAACTTGAAAGTGGAAATTTAATACAAGTGCCTATATAAAACCAAAACATAATAATTGTTTTTTTAATAAAAAAAAAGTTTTTTTTTATATTCCCAATCCAATTAAAAATAGGTTATTTAATAAGATATTTATTAAAACTTATCCTATGCTATGCTAAAAACTGTACTCGACCGACGGTAAAAGACCGTTCAATAGTTATCTTGTATTTATTACTTTCTAACATAGAAATTATATGTATCTTTCTAATTTCAAGATGATTTTTTTATCATCACATAGTTGAAATCTGACTATTATCAAAGTTGCTTACGCGACGCTGAAAGGTGAACTTACATTGCTGTAGGAAATTATAGAAGAAGAAGATGTAATGTCATTCGCCATTAGTGACAGTCTAGTCAACAGAGTGCGGGTACTGGGTGGCACGTCGGTCGCGCATTGTCAAACGGGGAATAAGAAAGAAAATATTGTTCTAAAAAAACAAGTTATTGAAATGTAAAATAACGTGCAAACATAAGTATTCTGATATTTAAAACTTATACATTTACGATATAAGTGATTGCATTTGTTTCGAGTGTCATAATATGAAATGACTGCCGACAATTCAAATGGTTCCACTGATCAAGTTGTTTTGGTAACTGGAGGTTACGATCACACAATAAAACTATGGCAGGCCCATACAGGAGTATGTTTGAGAACTATGCAACATCCTGATTCTGTATGTTATTTTAAATCATTTATTTAGGATAACACATAACATAATGAGAGCAAAGCATTAATTGATAATATACAGTACTCTCTTATTTTCTGTTTCATCTGCAGGAAGCATAGGGCTTCAACTTTATGCTACCTTTTTACTTACTGCTTAAATTCATAGGCATATTTCTAGACCTAGAAAAAGACCTTTGATTCCATTTGACACCAAATTCTGATGAAAAACTAAAACGTAATATCGGTTTCAAGGGAATTGGCCTGGAATACTAAGATGAGATTCCGACGTTCCAGATCATCCTAAGCAACAAAATAGGATTTGAAAATGTGTGATGATTAATTTTAATGCAAGCTCCTACATGTACGGGTATACAACTAACTGGAAAGGGTTTTCCAGTTACGTCTAGTTCAGCCATATCAAAAATGCGGCCCACTGAGCATTTTCCTGCGGGCCGAATCAATTTTGAAAACAGCCAATTATTTTCTTTGACGAAAGGAAACAAATCTCTAGCAAGATCGCAATTGAGGGACGCAGTTTTAAATGATTTTCAAAATTATTTGGCCCACCAGTGATTTTGAGTTTGACATGGCTGGTATAGTTCTATTTGTAACGATTAAAGACTGATCTACATATTATTTTATATTTAATATTATTTATTGTTTAAGCAAGTTAATGCTTTGGATATAACCCCTGACAAACAAATGGTAGCGGCATGTGGCTACCAGCACATTCGGATGTACGACCTGACCACAGGCAATCCCGACCCTGTTGTTAATTATGATGGCGTCAAAAATATCTCAAGGGTTGGATTTCATGTAAGTTTATTCAATTTTCGTATGATTAATAAACTTTGGATTAGGAATGTGTACATTTAAACTTTAATGACAAATTATATTTTATTTATTTGTAGTCGAATTGCAGCATTGAGTACCTGGCCATTTGTTTTTTTTCCATCTCCTTAAATTCTATAACCGATGTAAAAAAGAATAACATTTTGTTTCTGGTTTGAAATGTTACAAACATCTTATTTTTGCATAGCATATGAATTGCGTCGTATATTTTTATATATATTTTCTATTATTGAGTATCAAAAAAAATTGTATGTGAATTTTTACTGTGTTTCCAATTGATTTTTATGTACAGTGTAATTAATATGTATGTTTAAATGATTTATTATGCCATATATCATGTGAATTCAAGCCATGTCAGCATTTTGATATGATTAATAGTTATAGCATAATTAATTTGACATTTTTATATCAATAATAGAAATCATTCTTATTTAAAAAATTAAAAAATTATTACAAATATTAAAAAAAAAATGTTAACTTATCATTAATACTAATTATTTGTAAGACTGTTGATTTCTCTCAATAAAGAATAAAGAGTACAAGCTATTAATTTTTATGTAACATAAACATAGTGAGAAACTGTTTTTTTTTGCATCAGTTTTTTTCAATAGAATTGAAAAATTAATCTTTTTATTTTACGTAATCACGACAGTGTTGGCCATTGTTTCGAGATTTCAACATCATAATAAAATAAGGTAAATCGTATCTTTTTAAATATTTGTATGTAAAAATATTTAGGATAAATTTTATTGCAAATCATATAGGAATTTCAAAATGTATACACCGTGTCCCAAAACCATCCCCTATAAAAATCCAGTTAATTGGTCCAGCAAAATCCAGCAATTAGTAACCCGTTGTACGGTACAAAGACAATACGAATGCAGTTAGTTACTCATCTAACAAAATATAGTCTTAGTTTGTTGAAGGGCAAATGTTTGCATTGTTACTATCTGCGGTTGCCGTGGGTCTTATCTCCCATATCTTGGGTTGGTGTTTCTTCACTTTTTGGATTAACCCTTTGCGCGAGAATTCAGATAAAGTATCCATTCTTGAGCTAATTTTCTTTGTGGTGTCTTTATTTTGGTGAGGGATCTTTTGGTTCGCCCGTTAGCCTTTAGTCGGTCACAGAAGTGACGGGTTCGGCTGAAAGCTTTTTGATAGCGAGTTACTTAAAGGCCACTAGATTGAACAGACACTTCAAAATCTTGAGTGATTCTTAAAGTAGTATGGCAGTTTTTAAGATTGTAAATCTGGTGGAATGGAATATTAAAAATGTATAATTGTAATAAGTATTTTGTTTTCATATTGATAAAAGTATTATAAATTCTTGTATTGATAAATGATTAATTTTAAAAATAACATAATTTTAGGAGGATGGAAAATGGATGTATACAGGAGGAGAAGATTGCACAGCAAAGATTTGGGATTTGAGGTGACATCGCTATTATTAATAATACATTTTAATTAGATATCCTAATATCGTGATTTACTTATAATATTTTAATAGGAACGGTTGTCACATATCGTCAATTGTTTAGGAGTGGTACTCACCACCAGTGACGTAAAATGCAATGCGATTTAAGTTAACAAAAAAATGCAGACAATCTGTTATGTTTAAGAACATTATATTTATTTTTTTATGTGTAGCACTGCACATAATCTTTTGGGAAACGGAGTAAAGAATATGCGACATCTGCTTTTTTTCTAGTCTATGACTGATAATACTATCAATAGGAATAGGGTAGGTCCTGGGAGTAATAATCATTGTGGTTTACCATTACTGTAGCAAATATCGGCCTACAGGCGCAGTGCAGGCTGTTAATATTTTTTACTGTTACATGAGAACAATGGTTAATCTAGAACAAAGGTGTCCAAACTACGGCCCGCGGGCCAAACCCGGCCCGGCAGGCGATTTTATCCGGCCCGCCAAGGATTTTGAAAAATTTTGTTGCAAATTTCGTTAAAGTAATTGGCTGGTAAATTTATTTCTATGTATGGCACTACCTATATGTGCGAACAAACTTTTTCCAGGATGAAGTATCTGAAATCTAAATATAGGGCAAATTTATCGGATGATCATTTGCAATCATTGCTAATAATTGGTGTTTCCGATTTGAATCCCAACTTTGAAGAAACTCTCCAGGAAAAAACCCAGTTGCACCATTCCCATTAAAAATTGCATGAAATAATTTTATAATAATATAATTTAGACATGTTTGTTTAGTATTGTTATATCTGTAATTTACTATAACAATTTTTTTATAGTGTATATATGTGGCAACAATAAAAAAATTCAATGCTGCTTTACTTGTAAAAGGTTTTTTAATTCACATATTTACAATGCTTGGCCCCCGCTAATGAATTTAAATACCAAACTGGCCCTCGCAGCAAAAAGTTTGGACGCCTCTGATCTAGAAGACACTATGCGAAAATATAACCCTCAGAAAGAGGAATCACGACTGAACTATAGTACTTAGTGTTATAATACATTCATAGTTCATCAAAACAACACAAATGATTCGTAGAGTCGTCAACGGTTGCATGCGAGAGTGAAACAAAATTGTCTTCGAGGAAATTCTACTTTCACCCCCTTTAGTCATCAAGCTATGAGGTGTATTTTGAAATGCCACACTCTATACACTCATAAGATAGCATATGCTCATGATATAGGTATTGGGAGACTACATAGCATAGCAGAACAAGCGCACAATAACAAACCTATTAATATTTTTCATTTTTAAAATCAATTCCAACCTCCAACCTTTCCCTCCAATATCCAACCTTTGAAAGGTTTGAGATGTGAAGAAAGGCTTAAGCGACTCAAATTGCCTACTCTCAAAAGAAGGCGAGAGTGTGGGTTGTTGTTCTCATTGAAACATATAAAATGTTGTCGGGGCACTATGATTGTCAAGAGCTTAAGAACATATTCACAGCTAATGAGAACACACATCTACGAGGGTATCATTTGAAACTCAGGAAAAGAAGCTTTAAAATGAATCCCAGAAAACATATGATTGGCAATAGAGTGGTGAACTCATGCAATCAACTGCAGGATTCAGTCGTTAGCGCAAACAGCATCAACCAATTTAAGAACTGTCTTGATATTCAACTATCTCAGTAACAGAAATGGAAACAGACCCATCAGCTATGCCGTCTGCCTGTTAATATGTCATCAAAGTCGCCGAAGGACAGCTTTTGAGTAATAACAGGAAACAAGAGGTCAGGCCCTTTATACACAGTCGATGAATTAATGACTATGTATTTATATTTATATTCTGTCCTAAGTTTCCATTTTAAAGTACAAAACCTCGTTTGTCTTAAAGTTGTTATATTAAGCTGGGTGCAATCCAAACAGAGAGGTTGTAATCCATGCTCTTCAATCGTAATAATTATTGTGATGATTTCAGATCGAGGCAATTACAATGCTCGAGGATATTCCAAGTGTCAGCCCCCGTGAATGCAGTGTGTCTTCACCCCAATCAGGCGGAAATAATGGTTGGAGACCAAAATGGAGTAATTCACCTTTGGGATCTCAAAACGGATCACAATGAACAACTGGTAATAATTGTTTAATTTGCAATAAACATATATACATACAGTATATATTATAATAATAATAACACTCAACTCGACATAATAATGGTGACAAACCGGTGAGCTTATTGCGATAATATTGCGAGATTTTAAAAAATAATATGCCAAAAATACAAGAAAAAGGTGCAAGTAGAAAAGTATGTATATGTTGCAATGGTGTTCAAACGGTCCATCTGCCTCGCTGAAAAAACATCATCTCGAAGACAACTTTTTAAATCATAATAATCGTACAATAATATTACAACATTGCTTCAAGAGTGCGGAAGTCAGTCAGTGATTTCCATGGCAGCTATGCTCTAAGGGCATAGGGAGAATGTAAGGGTTTAATAACAACAGTTCCTTGACGAATGCCAGCTCCTAAGAACTGAAGTAAAACAAACCGAAGCGAACGAGGATAAAAACAAGTAACGGGTCATTCAATAGAGGTGATACTTTTGTCAGATTTTTAGGTTAATGTCAAATATTTTCTGACATTTAACTGTCAAAATATTCAGTATAGTTTGCAGTTTCATTACGCAGCATTCCGGAACGTTTAGAAATTAGAAAATATCACCAGAATTTGAGCTCATTAACATTAACCTAAAAATGTCTATAGCATAAAAGTATCACGCCTATTGAATAACCTGTTACATCTGCTTACACAAATTAAAATAATTAAACAAAAAAATTTCATCTCTGTAGCGAATCACAAATCTAGACGGCTTTCGCTTTCTATAGGCTGTTTCTTTTAGAGGCGTGGTTTTCAATCTGGCACTACTTTTTTCGTAGTTGGTGTTTTTGACAGCTGTCACTTGATTTATGCTCAGTTTGGTTTGCCATTTCATAATGAATAGACTTACTCCTGAACAACGTTTGCAAATAGTGCAAATTTAGAAAAAATCACTCTAAATTTTTTTAAAATCACTAAAATAAAGTAAAAATCGCGTCGTGGGCCTGTGGCGTGGCCTCCAAGATCGTGCGATTTAACACCGCTGGACTATTTTTTGTGGGGTTATGTGAAGTCGCTTGTCTACGCAGATAAGCCGGAGACGATTAACGCCTTGGAAGAGAATATTCGGTGCGTTATTGCTGACATACGGCCCAACTTGCTGCAAAAAGTGGTTGAAAATTGGGCCTCTCGGCTGGAATTTGTTCGAGTCAGCCGCGGCGGCCACTTACCCGAAATCATTTTTAAAACATAATGGCAAACCCTTATCTTTATAATAAAACTAAATTCTTAGCCATAACATCAAATTATATGCGTTTTATCTCTTCTTGAAAACCACCCCTCTAAAATCATCATCCTATATAATGAGAAAATTACCAATTTGAACACTTTTCAGGTTCCAGAACCTGAAGCGTCAATCCAGGACATATCCATTGATCCAGAAGGAAGGCTAATGGCAGCTGTCACCAACAAAGGCCACTGCTTTGTCTGGGAGCTAAAGTCGAATCCGGGGGAACCAGCCAGGCCCCTGCCCAAGCATCGTTTGGATGCTCATAAGAAATACGCTCTTAGGTGCAAATTTAGTCCGGACTCCAAGTAAGAATATTTATTTAATATTATCTTGATTTTTAGCAGCACTGTAAACGTTCGAGTATGCTATGGATATATGGAGAAGTTTATATGGAGAAGAAGTGCAGAAAGCTAAAATTTATCTATAATACTTGTTACAAATACATTAAATTTAACAAATAAAACATTCATACAACTGACAGCTCACGCATTGTGACACAAAATGAGTTTCAAACTGTGAATTCAAATGATCTCTTTTCAATAGTCTGCCGATGTCAATGTTGTCTCATTTTTTGGTAAAAAATTAAAAGTGACAATCAATTATATCAAAATATAAATACAAATATAAGCTGCAATTGTGTATTGTTTCCAACTGTTACTAACATTCAATTTTAAATTTCATAGGTATTGTAGGGAATTAAGGCAAACAACACACGCTAATGACGTATTTGTATACGCTCGCAGCTGACATAAAGTAAAAAAATATGTATGTCGTGATTATAGAGGTATAAGAACCTTAAGGCTCAAACTTAAGAAATATGAATTACACTCGAATTTCGACCACTGGGCAAGCACTAGTTATTATTATTATACTAGAACAAGCTGGAAACATTTTTCTTGTGGCAGTTCGTTCCAGGCAAAACTACCCTCTTAGATAAATATTAAATTTGAACAAAAGGTGTTTTCTTGTCTTTAAAAAACATTATGTTCGTAATAAAATTAAATGGTTTGTTAAATATTTATTTGCTTGAAGCTTATTGGTGACGACATCCGGTGATGGTAGCGCACGTGTTTGGCTGACATCGGATTGGAGAAAACTTTGTGAATTGAGAAACGATCAGCAACGTTGGGTTTGGGACGCAGCATTTAGTGCAGACTCACAGTACGTCTTCACAGGTAAGAAGTGTATTTATTAAAAAAAAAAAAAAACACCTGCATGGCCCAGTATCTTTTCCATCCCCAAGATTATAATCTCCCTGCAGCAGCCACTCAATCATTTATATATTTAGATTCACCGTCTTACTGGTCATCTATTTACTGAAAATTTTATATGCTTATACCACATATTGACACTGAAACACGTTTTTATATAAACCTCTCCATTTAAATCTCGTAGTGGAAAAAATGATGAAGACGGGTTAAGGGACTGGAGAATAGAAATAATGTCCGACGGTGACGGTGTGATGATTTACTGATGTCCTTTTAAGGGGTTGATCTATATCAAAGGCAAAAACTTTGGAAAAATGTTTCCCAATTACGAGAAATACGAAATTAAAAGTAATGGTTTTTATGTTTGAGAAGGCGGTTGAAGCATGGTGTGAGATCGGGGAATGACCTCGCGTCCGAGCGGCTTGCGAAGTATTTCGAGGAAAAACAAAGTGTTTTAATAATTTAATTATTTTAGTAGGACTTTTTTTCAAAATTATTATTTTTTTCGTATTGTTGTCAATATAGATCAACCCCCTAAAAGAACATCAGTGGAAATAAATACATCCTGTAGTGTAGTAGTACCATAAAGTGGCTTGGACACTAGTCAGATTAATGATTTGCAATTTGGAAAAAAAGTAACATCACTGCGATCGTCTGAAAGGATTAAAGATGATCTGAAGGAGAGCTTGGGATAAATACATTAAAAAAAATCTCTGTATAGGTAAGATGGGAAATTTACAGAAAGAAGTTTACTAAATAAAGTAATTTAATTCTCCCCTACAGGTTCATCAGATGGATATGCAAGGCTTTGGCATGTGGACTCAGGGACCATAGAAAGAGAATATTGTGGACATCAGAAGCCCATCACGGCCTTAGCGTTCCGGGACGAGATAGTCAAAATCTAGCATTCATTTTGACAATATAAATTTCTTGATTATTTTTAGTCTAAAATAAATTATATATTTTAATGAATATTTACAGTGTTTATTTATTTTATAATCATTACACATAGCCTAATAATAATAATAAACATTTTTGGTTAAATTAAATGCACATGAATGGTTTGCCAAGTTACCAACTTTTGACACGTACAAATTATATTTCTGCCAATGAACTTAACATAGTAATTTTGACTAGGTAATAAATAGTATTTATTAACTTAAGATTCATATGACTATTGGATACAAAATCACAGACAGTATAAAATGCTTACAAAAAAGATAACTACTTTACTTTATGTTAAATACAAAACTAGTTAAATTAGTGAACTAATTGGGATCGGAAATGTACCAACGTAAACATTTAATGGCTATCTCAATTAAAACTTTACGTCATTATAGTAGGTTCTGAAACCCTAAAAATTTAGGGAAAATGGCTCTTACTACATATAAGTTACCCCTGGAAATCAGTCAAAAATAAAGGGCATGAACTGTGATAGACTTAGGGAATACCTAAGTGTAGGGTGTAAAAATCATAATGGTAAAAGGAGACGGGTTCAGATAAGCAGGCGAGGTGGTTTAAATGGGGAATGCAGCATTAAGGTGAAGGGGTGGCTGTATGAATCTTACAATCCCCTCAAAACAATCAACTGAACCACTGACAACGGGCAAGCCCGTGTAGGAATTTTTTTTCGGTAGACAGTGGCACTTTCCCCGCGGACACTTTTGTGATATGTCTACCTACCATAAACTTATCTCACCGGAAAAGAAAGTGTAGTATGAATTCAAACAGTTTGGGGCATTCGTCGGTAAGTTAAAGTATTTCTTAGATATCCTTGTGAGACCAAATGGTGCGATGGTATTGCCTACTGAGTTTCACTAAAGTTTAGGAGACTTTCATCCAGCTAGCTAAAAAAAAAAATAGACTTTTTTCGTAATTTCGTATCAACGAAGTAAACCTGCTGAACACCAACTCTGCCTACAAAGGTATGTTTTAATTTATACGGTAAAATCATGTCTGCATTTTTAGCAGTGTTGTCTAATGGCACTTAAGCATGACTATAAAATATATGCATACAAATTGACATTAAATATATTATTTATTTAAATTAATTTTTTTAGAACAAAAAATATTTCTTTGTACAAAAACTTTTCACTCAGTCAATTTTACTGTAAAAAAAGCCTTTCCTTTCCTTTAATGCTAATAGAAGTTTAATAGTGTATAATTTGTAAATATAACTAATTATAGTTGCAGACGATTAATTACACATAAAGCCATAAAGGTCCATAATTGTAATTTTTATTTGTTGTATTTTTATTATTGAGAATAGAAAAAACAATAAAATTTTGAGTACATACAATCCATAAAAGTAATAGTGATAAAATCAGCTGTACAATTTTGAACACTGCAAAGATGTGTTTGTGAGGTCTTGACGGGTGCAACGTTCAAACTAACGTTCAGCCTCCACCTTATGGAAAGATTAGCGTAGAAAGATCACATTTTTAACGTCATATACAAATTAATAATATCTAATAACTGGGCACTTTCGACAAAATGTTGCCAAGTCTCTTTTCAGAAAGTAAAAATGTTGACATAGAAGTAACTAATAATTAGAAATAATTCGAATATAATCAAACTTAATAAAAATGTGATAATTATGTTTAAGCAATAAATTGAAATGCAATAATATAATCATATCGATTAGGTACTAATGGAATGATAAAAATGATATATTAAGTTTTTAATATTTTATATTTTACTATAAATAGGAAGTTTCAGTGTGATGGAATCACTAGTGAAAGTTATCACCTAATAAGCAATACTAACATTGAGTCCTGCGAGGGCCGACGACGCAGTAAAATATTTAAAATGAAAATTACTATTTTTGAAAACATAATTACTGTGTAAATAAGAAATAGTAAAGACGGTTTAAGTATCCTACAACCGAAATAAATATCCTCTATCAAAACCAAAGGTTAGGTTATGAGACTGCTAAAACCGCATCCAAAAAGAGTGTGTCAAGAGCATGTTTTTGTATGTGGGGACATTCACGTTAAAATTTTGATATAAATGGTCACGTGACTTGTCTATTTCAAAATGCAATCGCATTGCTAAACTGTTGAATCTTGCAATTTTTGTACTAAGAATTTGCAAGATTTGAGGCGTTTACGATTTGGAACGGCTAAGGGTAACACAGTAGCGAAATAATTGCAATAGAAGCCATGCACAGGACTTTAAAATAATTGGATCCGGCTTGAAACAGATTATCAGATCATCTGATAATATATAGGTGTATTTTAATCACTACTGTCCTTTTAGAGGATTGTTCTGTATTTACAACTAAACCAGTCTCATAACAAAAATATTTAATTTTGAAAAAATTTGTGTACATACTTTTTTGATTCTATATCGAAATTAGTTTAAACATCTCGCTGAAGCAACTCCTCTGCTTCTCCGACGTGTAGCGCTCAACTGAACGAGACGTTTGATTAAATTTTAAATTAGTTTTTCTTGTAGTTGAGAATAAATAGATCAACTTCCTTAAAAGACAGTGGTGATTTTAAATATATACATAATATAACGTTAAAGTTAATAAGAATGTGAAAAAGAAAAATAGAGTAGCATTCTCTTTAACCAGCAAACTTTTGACCACCTATTCATAAAATTAGGAAGCAGAGCAAAACGCTCACCATTCTTAAGATGGTTCGCATGCAATTGTCGTGAAATGTGTAAATTTACAAAAAAAAATTAAACATATTTTTTATTTTGAATGAGTAAAATTCTTTGTAGTCATTGCTGGAGTTATGCGAGTACTAAAATAAACAACTATTTTGATGACACGTTTAAAAGTTTTAAAATATGGACATATCATTATGCAAACCAAAGCAATATGTAAGTATTATATACCAATCAGAAACAATTAAGTAGTAAGGTAAATAAATATTTACTCTAAGCATGTGCCTTTGCATATTGTTTATATTAAACTTAATTTAGACAGTTCAATGTCTCAATCGCCTACAAGAGGTAAAGCATCCACGTGACCCATTTCTGAAATGGCATCTCCATTGTTGATGTACGTGATGAGAAAGTGCATGTTCATGGACGTGATGTCGGGCGACGGAGCGCTTATCAGCAATAGCTGCGTTATCGAAGCAGGAGGAATAAACGGTTTGAAACTTGGAAACTTTGTGTCTGATGGCTCGAGCAATCTCGATTTATATCCCTGTGAAATTATAACGAAAATAAATAAGAAATATTGTATGCAGTCTTAAAGCTGTTACAGAACGTATAAGACAATTTAAATTGTGCATATGTAGATATTTTTTTTACATATTGATCGAGATAAAAAAATATTACAAACCCAGTAAAATATTGCAACACAATGTAATTCTTGAAATTCCAGGATTGTAATTAAAATTTCTTTGAATTGACAAGAAAATTGGAAACCATACAAAGATGAAAAATGTTTAAGTAAGAAATATACAAAAATAAACAAAAAATATTTAGGGAAACCATAGCTGAATTGAACCTTATAGTCTAGAAACAATATTGTCATGTATGGTAAGGTATTCTTACAAATTCAAGTAGAAAAATTTAAACCTAATTTCATCATTTTTTTATCAATAAGTATGTTTTCATATAAACTTGTATAATTTTTTCTTCCATGTTTATGTTGACACATTGACTTGAGATTTGACACACTAATTAAAATATTGTTTTTTTAAGGACTTTATCTGTTAAATGGGATGTTGCATATCAGGTTTTTTAAATATATTACCATTGGCACACTTTATTTGACAAGCATAAATACAGTACAAAATGATCATGAAGTGGTTTTAACCCCTGGAGGGCGTACGACGCGAGGGGACGTCATGCCGCGCGGACATTTCTGTGTCCGTTGAGAGCGTACGACGTGAGTAGACGTCATGAATACCTGCTTGATTTTGATTATTTTTGGTATTATTTCAGTATTATTCATTAACTTGACGTTTTTTTCATTGAAAATCTTAACGAAACAATTTTGTTTTTTTTTTGTTTTCATTTTAATGTAGTTTCTACTACTATTTATAAATGTGTATTTTCAATACACTAATGTACTACCGTTCCAATATCTATAACTTTTTTTTAACTTTTTTCTTTTTTCCGAAAAATGTACATATTTTGGAAGACTTTTAAATTGTAATGTATAGTTATAAATATTTGAAAATGTAAAAAAAAAGTGTTGCTTTTGTTTATTTCGTAATTTAAAAAAAAAAAAAAAAAAAAAATGGCAACATTTTTATTTTTTTCTTCTTTAATTTACGAGACAAACATAATCAAAGTGATATGGTGTAATAGAAAATTTTACGGTGAATCCGATGATACCAGATTTGTAAATATTGAACGACTCATGCCTGCACTATGGATTTTATAGTAGTGAGTGATTTTTCAAGGTCAATAACTACAGTCTCAACGGGTTTTGGCGCCAAAACAAACTACGCCCTCCAGGGGTTAAGGCATTTGACTATTCCCAAATATTGAGGATTACACAACCTCTACCAACTCGCTTGAGAGGTTGTGTAACAAATTTTATGCATTAACAACAAAACATACATTATTATCTTAGGAGCAGAAATGTTATCAAATGGAATATCTGCAGTGGAGTAAACCAGACTAAGAATGATGTTGAATATCCAAGTCTCATGGTTAAATATTGTTAGCGTGTCTTTACTATAACTTTTTCCGTCTATTCCAGAGTTAATCCCTAAAGAATAAAACTTGCAGTCTTATTTTCTTAAACTACTTTTATCTGTACTCACAGTCTATCAGTAAACTGAAACAGTCATAGGACTTTGTTTTCAGCGTAATTAATTGTAGTGAACCGTAAAATATAATACACAGTACGTAAATATACAAAATAACAAACTTTATGAATCAAATGTGAAAAATTAAAAACATTAACTAATATAGCTATAAAATAAACTCACAGACTATTTTCTCTGTCCATTACACATTAATTTATCTTAGTTGAGCAATGTCCAAAATAATTGTGTATAAGTTAATGTAAATCGTCAGGAGATATTGGCAAAATTGCTTCAGTGGCCAATTTTATGTATCATAAATTAAAGAGACACTGAAACAAGTTTAATTTTGGCAATTTTTTAAATATTGTGTAATGCAAGAACGTATTTAGTCTAACTTGAATTATTTTCAACATAAAAATAAAAAAATAATCTAAAATATTTATATACTTCACAATTTTATTGTTTCAGTGTCTTTTCAGTGCATTTTTCTCAATATGCTGTTTTTATTTATATTTACCTTGGGCACAACCGTATGGAATTTATATTCATCGATTGGTTGTGGATTTTTACTGGTGGTGGTGACAACATAAACAGCGACATCCTCTCTCGGTCTGTCCTTGACAAAGTGCAAAACAACTGTCAAGCCTTTCTCTTCCTCGAAAATCGTGAGCGGTGTGAGACTGCTCGGCTGAACGCTGTCCAAGCTCAGGTTAATATCCACGAGCGAACTCTTCCCACAAGTTTTGATTTCAAACTCACGACCTTCGCATTTGTCCTCTGAGTTTTTACGCGAGAACATGCCATTTGTGATTTCTGAACACTGACAAACTTCCGTGTCATCTGACGGATCGGTTTTTAGAATATTATCATCCATGTTCAAATCAACCATAACGTCGTCGTTTGCGTTTGTGAGCTCTGCCACTTGCGCATTTGTTCTGTTCACGAGGAAATCTAGGTCCAGGATATTGTTATTTACCCCCAATAAAGCATTTTGAGTTGAGATTCCTGCAAGATCCATGGCATTCATGGGAACTTTTTTGTCTACTTTTCTGAAAAAACATATTTTTTTGTTATTGAAATGAAAAACTTTATTAAAATCTAACGTTCAATCAAAAAAAAACATGAGCTATTCCGACTAAAATATCTTAACCGACATTTTCATACAATTTGACAATTACATCAGCGAACTGACGATAATTATCAAAGACAATTTTATCATACTTGCTTCCTTTGACTCAAAATGATCACAAATGAATCAGGAATAAAATCTAAAAGCTACTATTACAATCAATGACATTACTTATTATTGTTAGCTAAGTGAAATACTAGTTCATCTCAATTTTGAGGTATATTAATTGTTTGGTGGTGTTTTAGACCGAGTAAGTTTTGTTTTTCTTGTATTAATAAGATCTCTTAGAAAAGCCAAACTCAGTAATCAAAGCAATAAGTAGATTTATCAAAGAAAACGCTAGAAATATTATATACCTATACAGTAATCATATCAGCATACTAACTTGGTACTTTATTTTGTTTAGTCATCAAAAGAGACTTATTTTTATTTTTATAAAAAAACAAGTCAAGCGTAAAATTGATATATTTGATAAAAATTAATATTATCAATATCTCAAGAGTAGGAACCACTATTGCACTTAGCCATGAATATCGCAGTATATATTCATTGAGCTGTTAATGTTTAAGGTTGCAAACAGTCCTTCGCGGATGACTGTCGCGGACGTTCGCGACGGATCGTAAAATACATTAGAATATATCAGCGCATCCATCGTGGAACGGTGCGATTTCCATTTGCGCGGACATCGTCCGCGTGTAGTCATTGGATTGGCTGATTGAAAATTCATAATGATTATTGCTTTTTTATTGTTTAATTTTATACTGAATATGAACATTCATGAGTATTCTGAAGAAAAAATATTTTAGACTATTTCATTATTGTCTATCAATAATTTATTATAAAAATTACATTAGTTTATAAATATTTTTTTTAAGTAAAAAAAAAAGAAAGAAATTAAAATTAAATAATATATCAGCACAATCACAATAATAAATAATATCTGTATCTATATATAACAACTTTAACGATTCTCTCATTGATGCAGGAAAGCTTTTACAAAGGATTTGGCTGATGCCTATACCACGGCGTGCATGAATTCTAAAGTATTATATTTTTTTTCTTGTATGTTATGAATTAAATGTGTAAATGGGAAATATGTTAAATAAATAAAGCAAAACCAAGTTTGGTTACAAATGTCGGCTCTGCAATCGAATCCTAAAATCGTAATGGAGTAAAAGAGTAAATGATCTACGGATAACACGCTGTCTCAAGATAAAAATACCAACTTGAGAGAGTCTTCCAGCTTGGATTCGGCAAGACTTTGCTTGAGCAGATCTTTGCCGAGGGCGTCCAGGGCCGCCAAACCGTTGGAAGATTGTTTACTTGAGCTAGGTTGCTCCGGAGAGACAACTCCATTGGTACCTAAAATATTGTATCGTAACGGGTAAATATTATAAGCAAAAAGGTATATTTTTAATTTTGTATGTCCGACTACCTATTTCTTTCTTTCGTCCGAGAACATTGGGAGTATAATTTTTGTTATGCCTGCTGCACCCAGATGCATGACGATAGCAAACAGTGCTTCGTCGACAGTCTCTCATTGCTTCACATACGTCGCTATAATGCGTCTTACAAGTGTAGAAATAGCAAATTTTCTTCTATAAAGCTATAAAACTGTAGACCTAGTGAGCCTATGGTTATATTATAAACAGACCACCAATATGCTAGTATTTCTCTACGCAATTAATACTTAACGGATACTCAATGTATTTATAATTAATTAAAGAGTTTTATAATTCTTTGCACTTTTTCCAAAAAATTAATATTAAAATGATTTCAAACTATTAACCTAGACTTCTAAAAATAGTTTAGGAGATAAAGGCCTATGGAGGGAGTCATTTAATAAAGTTTTGATTTACTATAATCTAAGCCTAGAAACAATACATGAAAAAATATTTGTGGGAAAATAATGTGTATTTTATAAAGCTGTTTTGTTATTAATCAAAAATTTTGATATATTAGGCACATTTTGAAATGGTTAAGTTTATGTTTTTTTAATAGTTTTATTTGGGTTTTTTTTTGTACTTTTTTATTCGAAAGAAAATAATTTTCTCAATGAACATACTTTTTGAAAGAGACGGAACCAATGTGACAGGCTTGAGCAAAATAGAACCCGATTCATCGGCTGGCGGACTTATTGACGAGAATATTTCTCCCAAATCATCAAGAGGTGAGGCGATGATCGCAGATCCAGCCTTGCGCCCGTCGGGAGATTTCCTTGGCGAAGAATCGTCAGAGTGGGTCTTTTCCACCTCGAACTTGACGAGAGAATCGGACGGGTGTCGAGCTTCAGGCGGTATATTCCGAATCAGCTCATCATACCTTTGAAATGCTTGAGCAAGCTCATCGTTTGCATCGAGGATTTCTCCTATAAGAATATAAGACAAAATGCTTCATTATTTTACAGAGATTTGTCTTATCACTAACTGACGTAGGTGGTCAACATTTAAATTTTTAGTCACTCAGAAAAACCCCCATAATAGCTTGTTGAAGTTCAGTTGAAAAAATAAATTTAAACGATTTGGATGTGGAACATAAATAATATTATAATTTTCAGCAATACCATCACCTAGATATTGACAGTATCATCAGTTATCATCTATCTATCCATCATATTTATACTGCCATATATCTGCCATCTAGTTTTATTTTGTCCAAGAATATCTGAGAGTATTTATGATTGAATTTATTTTAAATTTCATTTATTAATAATAATTTTATTGAACTAGGGGGATATTATGCGAGGCAGAGATTACTATTAACATCGATTAATGATAAACTATGATAGCTTAGACGACCAGTGAGCCCTTTTGAATCAAATTGTGTAATAATGGGTTTGAACAGAACACTCCAATATTTATTTATTTATTGTTTGATTGGAAAACCAACAGTACAATATATAATAAAATGGTAACTACAATTGTGCATAAAGCTGAATGATAACTGGTTTTTGCTAAAGTACAGAAAAACATGAAATATTAAAATTAATTTACACTCGCACTAGTGAGTGTATATTATTTATATACTATATATATATACTATATACATATTATTTTAACATATATTTATATTTCAACATTTTTATTTATGTGGACATTGGTGTTCATAGTTAGTTCGTTGACCCCGTAGGTAGGGTAAAAGAGAAAATATAGAAGAGGAATCATTTCACCAAGAGCCTTGAGAACTTACCACCATAATTCCATAAAAAAGTTACAGAGAATTCAACAGTTCTGATCAACGAGGACAATGGACTCTTTTATCACAGGTTTTTAAATATTTGGGTGTTGGAAAAAGTTCACCCTTTTCTCTCACATTTCCTCTATATTCAGATATAAATATAAAATTTTGTTCTCACCGAGAATGTCCGGAGGCAAGTTAGCCCTGCATGAGTTGACAAGAGGCGCTCGCAATCGTTTGCACGTTTCCCGCAGCTCAGCGGCGAGTTGTCTGTGCTGCGCCGGAGCTCCATCTCCGCCAGCGGCCTCCCAGGCGCCCACTACATCGCCTAGGAGACGGGCGCCTTCACGGGCAGCGCGCGCTTCCTGCAGGGCAGTCATCGAGCGACGCTCTTCCTGGAAAATATGTATTCACACTGAACGAATATTGAATTATAAACTGGCCATTAAAGAAAAGGGTAAACGATTATATTGCAGACAGAAACAGTTGAAAAATCAATGTGACTTCCATTGTGCTATAATGAATAAAATAAATAAATAAAATGAAGGAAGAGCATTTATATGTATTTTGATAATAAGCGATCCACGTGAAAATCACGTTATTTGCACGAAACGCCAGAGAAACCAGTCAGATTTTAGAAGATGTTCTTCATACATGGTTTATGTAACATTTTTTTATGAAAAAATAATATTCAATGTTACCCATTAAATCTAAAAAGATAAAGATGGTTTCTATATATTCAGGATCTATTCTGGATATCTTTTATTCAGTAATTTAAATTTGTTAGAATTCAGACACCTTGATTATCATCAGATCGGACCTTGTTTCATATTCATCTGGATTATCAAAATCCTACAGTATATCTAAATAAGTTTTAATTATTTTGACATTCCTATAGAACATTTTGTCCGTAATGGTAATATTTTATATTTATTATTATAAAATAAAATTCTTGTGTCATAAGCTTTGATCTTAGGCGCAGAGAAGACAGACTTGGTCAGCCGAAACTAACTTTGAATAGGAAAATCTTATAATAGAGCTCGGCATCTTCTCAAAGTGGTCAGAACACTCAATTTTTATTAAAAAATCTGTTTATAAACTTTTCCTCCTGTAATGCACCTGAGGCCTCGGTCAGTGATTTGCACGGCATGCACGCTCTTACGACATACAAGCCACTATCTATATAATATTTTTTTCTCTCTACGTCCTTGCCTTTTTACTAACATGTTTTTGGCTTTATTACTATGTATAAGATTGTTTATTTTATTCATAAAAAGCAATACAAAGTACAAAACAAAAATTAAATTTAATACACACATTATAATAACTGAAGCTCAAGACTAATTGATAAGGCACGCTAGGAAATTCCTCTTCTGCGAGGAGCATCCATTTGTTATTTAACATGCGCACTATTTTAGAGAAATAAAAAAAGATACGCACATTCATAAGGTAAAAAACATAACCTATCAAAAAATGTAAAATAATTCAACGCTATTTTTTTATTGTGACTTTATCTAATAATTTGTGTAAATAATTATTAGATAACTAATAATTTGTGTCTCGTCCCAGTACCCACATTTATCAGTTATTTCTTAAGATTGTGAGAGATCATTTCATTAGATTTAGTTGATTTTTTAGCTAGAATAGTTTTGACCCTGTAAAAAAAATATTCCTTTGGCCAAAATCGGATTTCATTATTGGTAATTTAAATATCTGACCCACAGAAACCACAATCTTTGTATGTTTGAATACATCAGAATAACATTTATAGTTAGTTCCATATTATTTGTAATGCATATTTATTAAAATTAAATAATAAAATGGTTTACGCTAATTGCACGATTTTTTTGGGAGGAAAAAACATGCATATTCAACGGTTTGAACATACCCAGTTTTATTAATACTGCGCTTAAATCGTACCTCCTTGACCATGGTTTTAATGAGCCTGTTGGCAGCCTGTAGGTCGTCAGGATTTTTACTCTGCAGTAGTTTCTGCAGCAGCTTTGATTTCTCTTCATCCTCAAACGTAGCGGACTTTGAGCGTGGACAGTTTGCTGGGACTTCAGTAGGGGGCAATTGCGGTGTCTCCTTAACAACTCCTTGCTTCTTTAGCATTTCAAAGGCATCTTTTATCTTCGTCTCGTTCGGATAGTCTATTGTCCACATGTAGAGAAGTTGCAGTACCTGTAAATTTTATAATTATACGTAATTATATATTAGGTCAATCTAACGTAACAAGGGCCGGAGTAAGAAAAACAAAAATCAGATTTTAATATTTTTATTTCACCAATGAAACACAGACCAAATTGTTTGAGGTATATAAAAACAATGAACGGGGAAATAAATTGTTGGCCAGTTTTAAATTATAATTAAATATTTATTTTTTATTGCAGATTGAAAAAAGATTTATTCAGATGGAATTTAAATGTCATAAGGTGATTTTTCAGTATGAATGAGAACGCTGTGAGCAATGCCAATTCGACAATGTATTATTAAATCAAAAATGCATTTAAATCTATGAAAATACATCTATCTGTGTAAATCTAAAATTGTCTAAATAATGACACATAATTTTAACTTCAATTGAAACAATGTACACCATTTGGCGAACTGCCACGAACGCTAGAAAATGAATATGCAATCTGTTTATTATTATTATTAAAAAATAAAAACAACATTTCAAAATTGTTATTATTTTATTATTATTTGCAGTTAAACAATGAAGGAACTAACAACTAACAGCTCTTGTCATCTCTGTAATCTACCATTAGGCACATCTTGTCTGGTTCTCAAGTTACGCTAAAACAAGGTAATATAATATTTGACCCCAACAAGAACAATCACCGACCTTGGGATTATCAAACTCACTAGAGTGTGACATTGCATCTATGTATCAACAAAGTGTTTATCGCAAATAATGCGAGCCAAATTTGAGTAAAGTGTTGTGCATCAATTATTTTTATACATTTGACATTGTTTACTTTTACACTTGAATTTCTTTATCTCTTTTAAGTCACTATTGTTTAGCTATTTTTATACAGAATTTTAATAGACTGATCCAAAACACATTTCTATTTTTAAGTTTGATTTTTTTTCCCTACAATTTTTAACAAGATATTAAAATATATAAAATTTCAACGTTATGCACACTCTAGCTAAGGAAATTTTTTTGGTATCTTGAAATATTTGCAATGATAAGAGAGACAGCTAGAATTAATGACATTACGCATTCCTTCTTGAAAGGCAAAAGAATTTTCTTTGTTTGTAAAAATGCTAAGTTGCATATCCCACGACGTGACATCAGTAATAGGGTAGTCTTGGCACATATTATAAATTCCTTTCTCATGGTTTAGTTTTCATAATCGGAGTTAGTACTTTCAGAATTCAGCCTTCATATATCGCACTCTTGGACTAAACACTTCCTCAAGGTAGTCGAGTAACCTAGACCTAATTTATCTTGTTTTTAATTCGAAGCTCTTACTCGTTAATTTATTAATTGAAGCGTGAGTTGAAAACTAAGCTCCACCCGGTGTCAGGCAGTGATTGCGTCTGTGTTAGTTATATTGGTATATCATCCGCAATACCGTCTGAAAATGGAAACGCTCGGCCGTATGAAGATTTGACTTAAGCCGAGTCTACTCAATTCAAGTGGCCACAGTTAAAGTAGTCAACCAATGGGTCATAACCAAAATCGGTATCATTAAAAGCCTCCAATGAGCCAATTGTAAACGCACTTCTCTTTTCTGACCATCCTTGTGACTCTTCATGCTTTATGTTCAGCATCTAAAATCTGCCGGGCTTGAATCTGCTCAGAGGTCTCTGCAGCCCTAAGAGAAGCGTGACGCTCAGCAGCTAAAGTCAAACTGGCCTGAGACGGCTCTTCAGATTATTGGGTTCTAGTAACTATCGCAGTTTGAACTCTTGAAAAGCATATAAAAAAAAACATATATAAAAATACCTTTATTATTATTATTGTTTGTTGAGCAAGCAGCTATTTAGCTGATGTGCTCATAAAAATAATAAAATAAAATAAAAAAATAATAGTCAGTCTGGAATCAAAAATAAATTTTGCGTCACATTTAAATTTAAAAACGTCAACTTTCTCCGTCATCTATTAAGCTGTACATTATAAGATACTAAGTCAAATTTATTTTTTCCCCTTCGAATCGGACTTTGAAATTAAAACTACTTGACCTATTTATTTAGTAACTATATTAAAAAATTGATCAAGTGACTTTAAGGCTCTTCAAAATTTTCTTCTCTATAAATACAAGAAAACCTTTTTTGACCTGTGTCAATGATATTGTGAACATTATATGGCCATATCTAGCTTTTCCGTTAGTTAATAATAATAGTATATTTGAAACCACAATTTACAATTGTTAATTTTTAGTGCTTTTGGTACCCTCGGTTTATAGTTGGAAATATAGTTTACTGTAAAGGTAAATAAGTAGGTATAAAAATATAAGAAACCTTTTGTCTGACAGCTGGCACGGTTCTGTTGCCGTAGTATTTAGGAGAGACGAGCTTAATCATTTCATTTAAGAAGCGAAACTTTCCGACTTCAGATCGAAATGTTGGATCTCCGCGTCTCATGCACTTGTCCAACATGCTGAGGGCGAGAAGTGCCTCGGCGGCATTCTGCGATTGTACTCGTGCAGCGATAACGCGGGTTGCTATAAGCACACCGTCAGCAGAGTTGACCATCACAGACCAGAAGGCTTCAACGGCAGCACACTCTGGCTGGTTCAGCAAAGGATTCGTAGCTCGTTCTGGAAAACAGTATTGTTCAGTTTCAGTTTCAATGCCGTCAACAACGGCGTTTATTTTATCATATTGTTTTTATTACAATAAAAATAAGCAAGGACCTATTTAGTCAGAGACTGTTGACAGGTCCTTTTGTTAAGTTTCTTAACTAATATTATTGCATCATAGTTAAAAGGTATAAGTATATGCATTTTTAGACAAGGTAGATTTAGCATAACAAAAATAGAACATGGAAAAACAGTAGAAAAACTGAACAGTAGAAATAATATAAAACCTGACACATAGCACTGATATTATTTTCAAAATTTTAATATTTTAGTGGTACATATTATATAATAATTATTATTTTTCATATGTTTCTAAGAACCGGGATTTTAAGGCCACTATGAGCATGGTAATAAAGGGCAATTTTGTATTTCCGCAATGAGAAAATAGACAGAAGGTTAGAGTGTATAAAGATATTTTTATAGTTTTCCCAAATGCGATTTTTGTTTACGATTTGTTGTTACATTATGGCAGTAAACTCCAGGCAACATAAAATGTTTTTATTATGAACCAATGTGCTCTGTTGTGTGTCCATTTTTTAATAAAACATGTGAGCATTTTGTACATAATTTTATTTGAATTATTATATTTCACATCAGTTCTATAATATTTGATAAATATATTAATGAATAAACATGCGCAATATTCTTAATATAAAAACGATTTATGACTATTTAAGTCAAATACCTTTAAAATTCAATTATACAATTATATATATTTGATGATTATTTTTTAATAGCGGTAAATCGCCTGAAATGATAATGTCGCAATCTTTGAAAATATTGAAAAAGTTTATTAATTTTTTGATAAAGCATAGGAAGCCAAATATTTATAAAGGTACTAAAGAGGTCCTGTACTTGAGAGCGCAGGATGCCGGTTTAAACCCAGCGCTGAGTTTTATAAAAACGCAATTTTTTTTAGTGTAAAATATGGTAAATATTATGTAACCATCTAATTAGATCAATAAAATTTTAATCAGGGGAGAAGAAAAAAAATCTGGACCTCTTGCCACAAAATTTAACTCTCCAAGAACCAAGTATACTTTCATGTTGGCGCATGATTCACCTCCCACAAATCAAATCTGACCATTGATGGTCACATAATCATAATCCCATTTTTTATATAAGTACTTTATTAATTTTTTAAAAAGCACCTTTACATTGCCCCACAAATGCGGTGCCTTTTCTGTGGGTAAAAAAAATACCATCCATAATACATGCAGAAGTTTTGAAGAAACTTACGGTTTCTTCAAAACAGGACAGGAGAAAAAAAAATAAAATGAAAATCCAGTAAACTACATAAAAAAATTAAATTAATAAAATACTTAATCTATTAGAAATAATTTCAAAAAGTAAAATATATGTGCTTATATATTATTGCGTACTTATCTAACCTATACTCTTTCCATCTCAATAACTGTTAAAGAGAGTAAGTATACAGTTTTTTACATACATTTATCATTATATTTGATAAAATTATTTATTTATTGCCCCACCCCTCCATTTTTATTTTGCAACAAACCTCCGATCTTAATTTATCTCCTCTGAGTCCTTAGAATACTGTTAAAATCAATAAGTACCCTTTAGAGTTCAGATACTTGCAGAGCCTGGATATATAAACACTATTAATTTCAATTTTGTGAAATACTTTACTTTTCATATAGGTACTAAAAATACTTTATTCTAACATTTTGGGTAGTAGTTTCTGTTTGCAAAAAATACAGAAACAGTTTGTCTATATTGGGGGTTCAATTGAATACTTGTTAACATAACCTGTCTGATGGATGGTTTCAAATGGGAAAAGGGAATGGGAGTTTAAATTAATTTTGATTTTGTCATAAGAAGGTTACAAATTTATTAGCTTCGTCCTTTTCCGCTTCAATGGAGACTGATGATTACTCCCTCAGTCTGCACTAATAACATTATGGTAAATTTACAAGTGTCCAAATATGGGTGATTTTTTCTTAGAATCACAATAGTACTTAGAATCGTAAATTGCGTAACTCCTACCATTCAATACTTTACCCGAAATGATTAAAAAAACATATTACTCACGTATTAGAGCTTCCAAGCTTGTTGTAACAACATCCATTTTAGCCAGTTGGCCTTTAAGTCAGCTATATTTGACAAAGATATGAATATACGCCATTCAGTGCACTTATGAATATAACCGCTAACATTGTTTTTAATCAAAAAAGACAAAACATGTCACGAAAATACGTCTAAACATTTACAATCCGCGCATTTATGTATTCGTTGCCAAATCCCTTAGCCGACAATCTGCAATCACACCGATCAAAACAACAATCCCAGTTCTAAGCGTTTCCTGTCCTGTCGGCTGTCACGCCACTGTCATTTATGTCAAATTTCAAAAACGCACCTATTGTACCGACAGTGAGTGAGCACAGTAAAGATGGTGGTGGCGCGATACTTACTTCCCTGCTAAGTGGGTGGCAGGCGGTGCGCGATCACTATCGCTCTTTTCAGTTTTCACCAGCTACCGCCAGCTCAAAGGCGAAAGCTCTCGTTATAGTGATATTTTAAAGCATTTGTGTTTGTGGTATATAGCAATTTAGTTATATAACCATGTTTGTCTGATGGAAAAAGACAAATAGTTGACTGACCGTGACGATGGTTAATAATAATTATTATTTATTTACTTCCAAAAAAATAAAAATACGTCATATTTTTCACAATTTAGATAGCTCTACCTAATTAGTCAGTGCCCATAATAAGGAGCCATTAGACTTTTGAGACATATTTCAATAAAACAAAGAACCTTCAGCAAAAAAATGCTGTTTTCAATGCTCCCCAATTAAAAGGGTACACGGAAATATGTTTCATTAAATAAAATAGAAGTGTACGCTTTTGTAGCTTATCGGTTCTAAACTTGACATAATTACTACTAAATGAGGTAACGATGTTACTTGTTATCCCTTTATAAAGTAGTATCGTTTCTCGTTCTTTTGTGGTTCTCCGTTCACTTTGTTCGGAGGGTCTTATAGAGCAGCCACTACATACATATATTGGTCTTTTCAGGTTTGGGTTACGAAACGGTTCTAAAACCTGTAATACGGATTATATATTATGTATACACTACAAAATCATTGTATCGATATCAAAAACAAAGCTGTAACCATAATATATTTATTATTTATACTATAGAATCGAATCGTCTCACATTATTACAACAATAATTAATTTCACTCATGACTAAAATATTATGAAAAGTGGCAATTTTTGGTCAGGGTTTTGATGTGGTCCCCGTATCTTATTTACATCTATCTTTCTATACATGCATCTTATTTTCTTAAAAAATACTAAGTAGGTGCAAGCGAAAAAACAATAGAATTAAAAACACAACCGCTGCAAATAACTATGTCGGATGCCGAACATTGAATTTTATATTTCATGTTCGTATTCCTACCCATTTTTTTTGTATTTACTCTCATCCTTTTTACGATGATTTTCTATTTTCCAATATATTGAAAGTATGGTCTTTGCTGTTTTACTGTAAAATTCAGTTGAAGTTCTTTTGAGGAAGAAGAAAAAACTGTCACGCAGAAATGTCAAATGAAAAATATATTTTCAGATTAGGCGGGCGGAATACTGTCTGTACATTGGTGCGAGTTGCATTTGCTTTTCAGGGGGGTCCTGTGGAACAAGGTCGGCGGGTGGTTGGGTTGGGACTCCGGAGTCGGGATCGATTCTGATGGCATATCTATATTCAATTATTCTGTAGTGTGGTGTAAACTCTAGACAGAAATGGTTCTATTACGATTTGCACGTATGTTTGGCCAGCAAACAGCACCGCTTAGAAGGAACACTACCAAAGAAAGAATAATTTTACATAGGTCAGCAACAACAACTGCTACTGGAGCTATTTTACACGAGCCGCAACGAATCTCATTTGGTCTGGCTGGCGTGATTGGAACCGTAATTGTAGGCCTATTAATAGGCGCTGTTATAAGCAAAAGCATAGCAAATTTTCTCGAAGAGAACGAACTGTTTGTTCCTTCTGACGATGACGACGATGATGATTAAATACAAACTAAAACGGTGAGTTAATGTTACATTTATCCCCCCCCCCCTTACTAAAACCAGTTTTGCCCGACGATGTGTTAATATTTATATTATTATTTATACACTTATGTACATAATAGCAGATATTTTTATTAGAATTTATTCTAAAATTAATATATCTAAAATCTTATAAATAGTTGATAACAACTGAGGAACCACAAAATATTAATGTTGCCATAGATTCTCAAGGTAAAATAGGGAATCCAAACATACCGGGCATACATAGCTGCCTAGATGATCTTTTTGTAAAAACCAAGTGAATAAATGCATCTTTTAGGAGTTTGTTTTATGGTGTTTTCATAACTTTACATAAAGAACTTCCATCTTCGCTCTCGAGAGTGCAGGTAATTATTAATTATTAGTAATTATTAAGGTTAATTATGAATTCAGAATTCATTTTAATGTCAGATATTGTTGAAGTTCCCACTCCATACTTATCTGCGACCAGAGCTACCATTTATTTAAAGAATTTTTTAAAGACAGCGTTTATTTTACAACTCTACTGTTATAGTATTATCAATCGAAAATGTACTGTATCACTTGAAAAAACCAGCTTGCAACATAACAATTGACACATATTATTTCACCACACATGAGAGCGAGCTACCAACCCCCGCCGCCTTTCGCAGTAAATCCCATTTTTATGGCCTGGACCCATGCGGTATTTTTCGGCACGGGTTTATAGCATAGCATCTGTAAGTAAGGCCGTCTTGACCGACCAGTGGATAAGCACATAGTAACGAGAGGCACTTGCATAGTAACTGATATTATGACCAAATTTCTGAGTTTTTTAGCACCAAATTTTCGAATCCGGAAAACTGGACATCCGTATAACCGAAGTTCGGATAAGCGGGGTTCTAATGTACGTAACGTTTTGCGAAGCCTCCAAATTACGAATACTCTCTACTTTTGTACGGTACGGACACGGCTTGTAAAATACAAACCGTTTGTACAAAATATGAATGTATGGCAACCTAAGGACACAAGGTCTGCATAGGGTATCCTTTCACTTTTTAGATGGTATATTTTAATAGATCTAAAGATCGTGCAGAAGAATTTGTTCTGCCAATGAATAAAGGTCACAACTTTCTTCAGAACAAGGTCTTTGGTCATGCACTGATAACATGTTAGGTACTTCATACATCTCACGACTAGTCTCGCGCCTAAAGTGATAATGTCTTACCTTGATGGTGTAGTTTATTTTTACATCGTAGAAATAAGTACAACAGCGCCTGATTAATGTACTTTTGACGAAGTCAAGCACCCCTAGTTCGATGTACAATTGGTTTAAAGGATAACCTACTCAAAAGAAAACCCAAAAAGTGTAGGTAGTTACCAACTTTGTAATAATTTAACATGTGAATGCTACACCTGAAAAATACGGTAGATGTATGTGATTGTTAAGCCAAATTTTTTATTGTATCGTTGCAATGTGCAATGGAAGACCTACCAATCTTTGGAAAATATTTCAGTTTTATTTGGTCAGAACATAATAATGTAAATAATAATTTGTTTTTATATTCTTCCAGACACGACTTATTCGTCATGAAGACTCCTCCTCTGCTGTCCTAAATTAAGATTAAAATGTGATCATAAAAATTTCAAAAGTTTAATATGCTTAGTCTTTATCGTTGTTCATAATTATAAATAATTTACAAAATCATTTTTTTAGTTTGTTGGCACTAGAAAATATTGTTAAAAAAAATATTTTTTGCTTTATTACATTGTAGAACTTATAAATTATATGTTTGCAATGATTTAAAAATGACTCTTATTTATAATTTAAATCCTTTTAAGAAAACTAACATATATAAAGTAGTAGTATATTTTCTTTTGATTTCGTTTGAGGAAAATAGTTATGATTTCACTTTTGCCTCCGAACTTAATACTTAATAAATACTTCATAATAAATAATTAATAATAAATACTCACCTTGAAAAAATTGGCAAGTAAGGTTTTAGGTATTATTATTTTTTGAGTTAGTTCATAGATAAGTTTATTGAACTCCTCAAATTGCCTCACTCAAAGCTAATACACTTCTGAGTAAGAAGAAAGAATACAATAACTATATTTTGTAGGTGATGTATCAAACTCAATATTACAGCACCTGGCGATATACAGCAAATATCAAAGTCGATATATCGGCGTTGAATGTGTTGAACAAAGCAGCGAATATCTAACCTAGTGAATTTTTAATATTCATATATTAAATCAGTATACTTAATTTCAATTTATATTATATTTTTTGGTTACTCAAAAAAATAACATCATACAATAAAAAAAGGTCCAGTTAGTCAATCTTCATAAGATTATAATATGTAGTTTAGCTTTTTTGCTGTCTCTTAAAATACTGTCTCGTTAGCAGAGTTCTTCTCTCATTTATTTCATTTTTTGGCAATCTTTGAGCGCCTTCTGCTGAAGATTGTTGAGGTTAAATACATGCATTATTATCTTTATGTTGAATGAGAGGTGAGTAAAAAATAAAATATCGTAATACATTTTACAATGTTTTATTTATAAAATGTATAAAAATCAAATGCAATCATCAAATAAACTGTACAAAAAAAATGTAGTTCTGCTTTTTACAAAGAATATATTTACATGTCGCATAAATAGACCTACCATCAAGCATGGTGATTTTATAACCAGTTTTAAAACCAAATCAACGATAGAATAAATTACGGCCAACGGATCTTAGTCATCTAGTTAAGAAGACGGCATACATTTGTCTGGTCACTTTGACATCATTTTGACGTTCAACAATTACTCTTCATTAATTTGGAAAGGGGTATATTTTGCTGAATTGCATATAAAAATTTGAAATGAATTACAATTTGCTTAGTCACTAGTTTCTTTATTAATAAACAAGTGAAAAAAAAAAAGTTAAAATATGTCAATTTAAATCTCGTATCTTTTAGAGTTAAATTTATGAAATTAAATAAGATGAAATAAATAAATAAGAACATAATTAAAAAATTCAGTACAACCCAATTCTCTTTATTTATTTATTAAACAGGTTCTCTAAAATTTTTTAAATGTATTTAAAAAGTATTTAAATGTTCCTTAAGGGACAAATGCCATGGAAACCAGTGGCCCTAGGTCAGAGACATCACAATGAGGCTGTGCCGGTTTAGTGGGGCATTATAATTAGCGGGAAAGACTGAAGGAAACCAGACCTTCGAAGTGAATTTTAAAAATCTCCATGATACGAAGGATCATTGATTATTCTCAGTAAGTGTTAACAGGTATGCCAATATTTCAAAAAAAATAATATTTATATATGTGGTATTATCGGTAGGAACCCGTTTTCGTTAGAACCGTTAGTAAGAACGGGTTCTTAGTAGTAAAAACGCGTTCTTTATGATCCTCTTTGATACTCCGCATATTTACTAGTAAAAACGGGTACTTACTATTTTCGGGTATTTACGATAACACATATATATTTTCCTAAATAAACAATACCTACTTCATTAATTATAAAATATAACAGAGGTTCCACCATACCCAAATGTAATAATATTAACATGCCTATATTTTATTGCAAAATATTTCGTCCACCGAGAATAAAATTATGAAATGTACATTTTGCTCGATTTTATCACTAAAAGATAAAGCAGATTTAAATTAGTAGTTTATATTTGGTAATAATATTTAAAATTAAATTATTTAAAAATAGATGATCTACTTCATTTTAATCAATTTATATTCCTAACCAAGATTGTAATGAGGACAAATATGTAGAATTAGGAAGAAGCAATACTTTTTTGAGACAAAAAGGGCATTCCTGAGAGATTCTTAAATGCTACAGGAAGTTAATTGCACAGTCTAGTCACAAGAATTGTAAAGGGCTTTGTAAAAAATGCCGATTTATGGTATAGAATTTCCAAGGTTTTATTGAAGGTATGATAAGTGTTTCGGAAATCAACATTCTGAAAAAGATTTCAAAATATGAAATCTCTTTCTTTCGACCACTTCAATTCAATTTAGTCTGAAATTTAAAATGATCAAATTTGGGCAGATGGATTAATCTAACTATTTAATGTGACATTGTATATTAATAAGTAACTTTTCTTAAGAAGCTTTATGCTTATCTATAATTTGAAATGTGGCAGAGCACATTTTGATAGATTTTTAACTTAAGTCATAAATAAATAATACAAAATCTAAATTAAAAATTAAGGTAAACTTGCAAAACTTTGTGTTTGTTATAGTCTAAATAAAGAAAAAAATATTTAAAATAAACAATAAAATTACTTAGGTAACCAAAAACTTTAATTCTAAGACGAGCTTAGGCCATTAGAGGGTATGGTTCGGTAAGTCACGACCACCATGGTTTCTTGTTTTTAATTTAATTTTGTATGGCAAGAAGTCTATTGAAATTTTATAAAATCAGTAAATATAGATTTTGGTTTATCGAATACCACTGTAACACCGTGTAAGTCATAGGGAGCTTTGAATTATAATACCCTACCCATTAAAGGCAATGTGCCGATCATAATAACGATAAATTCCATTTAAGCTGATCACATTAAAATTTAATATAGGCATATATTGTCAATTAATAAAAACCATGAAGTTAGAAATCGTTTTCTCAGCGCAGTGAGCAACGCATTTAGTTTGTACTAAAACATGATGTATAGAATGATTCTCATTGATCCTAGCCATCGCGGGTATCAACACATTCTATGGAGAACTTCACCCGAACAACCGATAAAAACATTCGAGTTGAAAACCGTTACATACGGCTTAATCAGCTCTCCGTTCTTAGCTATTCGAAGCCTTAATCAATTAGCTGTTGATGAAGCCGATAGCTTTCCTTTAGCATGTCAGGTTGTGCAAGAAGGCTTCTATGTCGACGATCTCTTATGGTCGGTAGACACGGTAGAAAATGCCTATATTCTGCATGATCAACTTACAGAGCTAATGAAAAGAGGAAAATTCAAACTGAAAAGTGGGCCAGTAATTCCCCCGAATTCATGTCTCGAATCCCACACGAAAATTGTGAAAAATCAGGTTAGTGTTTTAGAAATGTCTCAAATGCAAGTACAGGGTTCTAAATTACCGTACAATTCAAAACCCTCAACTAGCAATACCTATCAAAAACCTAATTTTTCAAATAAAAATATAAATACCAATCAGAGAGGCCCTTCACAACATAAAACTTTTATGGCAACTTCGGATAAATCAAACCTACGAGAATATGAACCTAAAAATAGAATAATGTGTCCCGTGTGTACGCAACCACATTCTATATTCGCTGGTCGAACAACTAATCGATGCCCATGGTCACCTCGCACCCCCAAGGCGTACAACTGTTGACCGACCTATCCAAGGCAGACCCGCACGACTATTACCAGGGCGCCATTATATACAACATTTACCACCGACTGCCCGACAAATTCATCCTACTCGCGCATGCGCTGTTTGCAAATTTAATAACAAACGAAAACATACTAAATTCTGGTGCCCTGAATGCCAAATTCCTTTATGCCCTACGAATTGCTATATGGTATACCATTTTCATGATTCTTTACTTGTCCCGGACCCGTAAGCGCCAAACCGTGTCGTTCCCGCCATAAACGACCGCGCCCCGCCTGCCCCGCGCGCCTGCCTTCCACCCCGCTTTGGTGCGTACACAACAACGAAACATGTTTTGGCGCCAAAAATGACGTCAGCATCAACAAAAATAATTTGCAAAAAATATACACAACACACACACAGAATGTGTATACACAGTATGTGTATCCGACGCAGAATTTCATGGCGATTACGCCAATACATCGCATATATAACCTATGCATTGTCATTATGCATCTAGGGCAGTTTGAATCTGATAACATGTATGAAAACAGCGCGTATATCAAATTACATCTCAAATATGATAAATATAGACATAATTATGAGCTTTCAAGAAACAAGAAATCGATGAAGAATTTTATGGAGAACAAAACTGTATATAAATATTTATCATAATCATTATTGAATAACCTGTGGAAACCGAAAAAGTGATAGTGTCGTAATCGTGTTTTTGACATTTTTGAAAGTGTTTTTTTTTCACAAACGTATAAGAAGAAAAAAGTTATATATTTTTAAAACGTGTAACAAGTATCTTTTATTGATATAAGTGCATAAAATCGCCAATAATTTACAAAAGTTATCAAAAGTGTATAAAAGAATGCAGATTTCTTTATCTCTAACTTTGGCGATTTTTAATAAATATATAATTACTATATATAAAAACCAAAACTAATTCAGTGCATTGAGAATTTCACGGAGATTTCAATGATACCAAAATTGGATTTTTTGAATAAAAAGTACCTTCAAAACTACCTCTTCAATGAATCGGTGAGTTTTTAATTTTTTGTCTCATTTTGCTCGACATTTGGGCGGCAATTATGAATTTTTTGTTATGAATTTCGACAGGTGATAGGTTAAGAATAATTAATTGGTGACGAGATGCAGTGCCAAATATCGGAAGACAGAAAGGAAAGAACAGGGACGTACCTTTGCTGCGATCTGCCTCCTTGACCCACTGGACTCGTCAATGTGAAGATATAGGTAGTGGAAGATGAACCACCTCACTTCACCACACACACTTGGTTCCTCAAGGTAGAGGTACGAGAGCTGCGTTCACAAGCGTGATTGCGGCGAGAGCGCGGTGCAAACGTTACTTAACGGTCAACGCGCCGCGGTCGTGTGTGCACCGCAGCTAGATACTGTGCGGGTACTGGAAATTGGACATGTACGTCGAAACGGTGTTGTTTTTTGGCGGGAAAAGGTTGGGTGATAAAGGATTATATCTGGCGCCAACAGTATATGATAGTAAATATTAATTACTCTCGTTAGAAGAAAAAGTTGCATCAAAAATAGAGAATTGTCGCTATTGTTTTTTGTTCAATCACCAATATACCAGCTGAAGAATCAACTGTACCTAATGACAATAATATTTAATTATACATAATATTAAGCCTTTTATTACGCACTTGAGAAATATAATACCAATATGAGTAAATTCTTTCGCAGAGAATAGTTTCTGCATAATTGTACCAACAATTACAATTTCAAAAATTTATGCTAAATAATGAGGAGGATACTTGCACCTCGACTGTTTGAAAAAAAAAGTGTATGTGTGTCAAATTTGTCACTCTTGAGGCACCCCGGGGATAGTGACGCACTTATTTCGGTTAGGGGCGACGATTTCTAACTTCATGATAAAAACATTTGGAGCATCTTGTCACATCTCAGTCAATTAAAATATAGCGACACTGCGTCAGAGAGGAAAATGTGCAACGTATGATAACCGTGGCAAGACGAATTATTCCGGTGGCTTCTTATGTAGACCCCATCCATGGAAGCATTTAGTAAAACGTTTTGATTCCTTATTTTTAAGTGTGAGGAAAAGCTTCCTCGGTCTTTCAGGCTGCTTAACTCGCATGTGTTGGATATAAACCTGAAAATAAATTACAAATTTATTTATAATATTGTTTACACTTCATTATAAATTGTAAAATACAATAGATTTATGCAAATTTTCATTAATGAGATGGTTAATAACCTGCTTAATCCTGCAATTTATACTCTGATTCGCAAGCTATGCATGGACAAGAAGCTTATATAGGGACTGGACAGAAGGGTTATATCCGTAACTTAAAAACAAAAAGTCACATTGCAAATTTAAGGTTTGCATGTTTCACAAATATTTTCACTTATAGTCACATAACATAAGCTTCAAAAAAAAGGAAAAACAAGACATTATTAGACATTATATTATTATTATTATTTATATACTAATTATACATTGTTATTATTCTTTTATGAATACTAAATTATTTTAAGTATAAGTAAGTCTATTAAACCCCAAAAATATAAGTTTTATGGCCACCTTTTAAGCATATGGCTTTGAAACAAAAAAAAAAGAGGAGGTAGTCATCTTTTCAAAGATATCATTTCTACCTAGTAGAATTTGACTGGCAGACCTACTCAAGTCCCAGTGATTTTTCATTATTGCTAGTAAAAAATGAACCACTATCCCCTTTTCTATACCTTTCAAATTATTTCCTACAACCTACAATTGTATCGTAACTTCGCCCCATAGTGGTCGGCCTTTATAACGGATCTGTAAATGAAGATTCGGGCGCCCGACCTAGCGGTACCACCCTCTTCAAATATAGTGTGAGACCTCGCGGGCGTTAAAAGATCCCTCTACCCTTGTATACATCTACCTAATTAGACCTCTGCCGCCTCATGGACCTAAATTCTTTGCTTTCTTTTATTTAGTCAACAGTTTTTTTCAATCACCTACTCTTTAGCATCCCTCAACTACAACTATCCCATGATCCACTTGATGACCTGGCCTACTAGCCAGGTAAGAAGTGTGACTTAGCAACGCTTAGGTTAGTAAGTATTTACGTGAATAACTTTTGCATCTGCTACTACACACAGATATAGAAGGTTAAAAACAATTGAGAAAACTGATTTCAATGCGTTAAAAAGTATGATTGCAAATGAATCATGGGATAATATCTATAATCATAATGATGTAAACCAGGCTATGACAGCATTCGTAACTACCCTTTCACAGTATGTGAATAATAGCACCAGCAAAGTAGTGGTGCCACACCGAAGGCGACTATTGGCCCCTTGGATTACGCCAAGTTTACTCAAATGCATTAGGAAAAGAGATGCTCTACATAAAAAATCTCGAAGCGATAATACTCTCTGGATTCAATATAAGCTATACCGAAACACATGCAACAGTTTGATTAAAACCTACAAGCAAAATTTTTATAAAGAGCAAATAATATCAGCAAAAAATGATAAGAAAAAGGTCTGGAGCCACATAAAAGATGCCATAGGAGCTAACAATTCTACATGTAGTATTACAAATATGAAAATTGACAACGTGACTGTAAACTCAGCGGATGATCCTCTGCGTACAGCCAATTTCATAAATAGATACTTTTCGCAAGTTGGCAAAGGATTGTCGGAAGATATTCTAAAAATGCAAAATCTCACAGAAATTGATTTGGCAAATAAAATAGAACAACCTAACAATTGTTTTACGCACGCGATGTCTGTCTTCGTTCCACTCACAAAAGAGGATGTAGTAAAACATATTAACAATTTGAAAGATTCTAACTCTGTTGGCTCGGATGGAATAAAAACTAAGATTTTGAAGTACCTTGTCAATATGATTGCTTCGCCGTTATGCTATATCTTTAATTTGAGTCTATGCAGTGGTATATTTCCCGACCATTTTAAAAAGGCGATTGTATGTCCCATTTTTAAAAGCGGTGACAAAACTTCTATTAACAATTATCGACCTATATCCCTACTAAATGTCTTAGGAAAGATCCTAGAAAAAGCGGTAACCGAACAGCTGACAAAATACCTTGAAAATAACAGCATCCTCTCTATGAATCAATTTGGATTTCGGCAAGGAATTGGAACTCAGGATGCCATTAGTAAATTCACTGAGCATATATTTGATAACATGGACAATGGGATGAAATGTGTCTCGGTATTTTTGGATTTAGCTAAAGCTTTTGACACAATTTCCCGACCAATACTTATCAAAAAGCTACAAAGTATGGGTGTTACAGGTGCTGTCTTAAATCTACTCAAAAGTTTTGTTTCAGAGCGTTTACAAGTAGTAAAGGTTAACGAAACCTTCAGTGAAGAGGTCAAGATTACTTTTGGTGTCCCTCAAGGCAGTACGCTGGGTCCAGTACTGTTTCTGATATATATTAATGATTTTTGCAATCAGGATAACGGGGCATTTCTATTGTCATTTGCAGACGATACGGTCCTCACTTTCTCTGGTCATACTTGGGCATCTGCAGCCAAGAAAGCAAACGATGGTTTGATTGCTGTTAAAAATTGGTTGGATGCAAATCTCTTAACGCTTAATGTTTCGAAAACTAAATATATGACGTTCAGATTAAAGGAAAGTAAATCTCGAGAAAATACCACCCAAGTATATATCCACGATAACTGTCAGTCATCTACAAGAAGCGACAGCAAATGCACCTGTATGCCGTTGGAGGAGGTTAACGAAATGAAGTACCTTGGTGTAGTAATTGACAATAAGATGAACTGGTCACCACAAATTGATATGTTATCGGAAAAAGCGAGGAAGTTAATATATATCTTTAAAAACCTTAGGAATATTCTGGACCCTCGTACTATAAAATCGGTCTATTACGCCCTGTGCCAGTCTATTCTTAGCTATGGTATAGTGGGGTGGGGAAATTGTGTCAAAACCAATCTTAAACCATTAGAAGTAGCACAAAGAGCTGTCATCAAAACGATAATGAAACTGCCTTATATATATCCATCTGATAAACTATATGCAGAATTTAATATATTAGATATTAGGCAATTATACATTAAAAGTGTAATATTATATACTAGTAAAAATATTAATATGCACGATAAGGTTTAACATAGCCACCATACTAGAGCAGCTGCGAACGACCATCTACAAGTTCCAAAAATGACTACCACATTTGGGCAGAGATCTCTTAAGTACATAGGCCCCAAAATTCATAACATACTTCCTGAATCTCTTAAAATTAAAAATTCACACAAGTTGGCAAAAATATTAAATAAGTGGTTAATGAATGTTGGACGGCAAGCAATAGCTAATTTAGTGTAATACTTTTATATATTATAAATTATATATATATATTTATGTGTGTATTTACAATCGCTTATGTATTATATAAATATATATACCTTTATTATGCAAATGTTTATAAATTTGCAATATTTATTCTTATAGTTTAGTTACGCGTGTTACTTTTCCAAAAGTTTTCCTTTCAGTCATATTTCTGACGGTTTGACAATCTCAGTTGTAGCACAATACAACACTGCCTTCCTTAGTACAGACATAGTCTAGTAAAGAAGGCAGGGCACAAAATGTAGCAGTGCTAATCGCTCCCTGTGCATTTGCAATATTCTTTTATAACTGTGTATCTCTACTACTACATTTCTATTTCTTTTGTCAAATTAATTATGTACAATAAATAAATAAATAAATAAATAAATAAAAATACCTGTGCAGACTTGTAGGCTAGCTTTATTTCGACTTCGCTGCACCGCGAGCCCAACCAAAGAAATACTTGCTCACCGTTATCGAGAATCATAATGTCATCATCGGCCAAATCGTCCTGAACATAGAAAATATACACTTGATCACATTTGTCAGGCAAACATTATGTTAGCAAACATGGGTTAAACAAAAGTAGGCGATTGACAGGGGTCTTAACAATCAAATAAACCACATAATATGTATTAATTCAAATCTTGAGTGTTAAAAAATTACGGCATTAAAAAAAATTAGCAAGTAATATCATAAAAAATACAATTAATTTTGGTGTTATTTAGTTTTTTTTCACTCCTACTTCCTGTTTTCCCTATTCACTCCTGAATAGTGTGTATTTGTAATTAAGGTATTTTTATAAATACTTTTTCTATACATAAATAGCAAAATTTTATTTTTATAAAAAAAATAAAATTTTGGATTGGAATGAATATGACATAAACAATATGTACTAAAGAAAGTTACCCCGTGATTGGAAAAACTTCTACATTTAATGCTGTTTTTAAAAAGGTATTAGCTTGTCTTGCATAAATCATTAAATTACAATCATAAAATATAAGTAAATATTTAAAAGTAGTTCATGTTCATTACAAAATTACGCAAAAAATATTAGGCACCTCAAAAAAAATCTCCCCAACGCACCAATCGACCAAAATAGAATAAATTACCTGACAGAAATCGGTACACTTTTCAGAGACGGTGAAATATCCCCTCTCGTTGGAGCATCGAAATAACCTGGTATGTAACATAAAATCTGCGTTTGTCTCGTAGGGTTTTTGTCCGCCCAGACCTGCCCAAAAGAAGTTTTCCGGCTCAGAGCCCTCGTTCAAAACCTGTAATATGTTTTATATGATACTTTTTATAATGCATTAATTATTTTTATTAATTAATTACATTTCTATTATTAATATTATACTATATATAATATTATATTATATTATATTATATTTGTTTCTATTATTATGAGTGCACTTCCCAGTCGGCCAGAAATGATAAAACTACTTCTAGTTATTATTTATTCATAATGGCACTAAAGGAAGTCACATCAATAAATGATATAATGACACTGAAAAAACAATTACTTAAATTATTATGATACAGACAATTTAAATACCAGTCGTTTATTGTTGTTTTGAAGTAACATGGCCACTTTAACTAGGTTAAAAAAACCTGTTCTAGAATGGCCAGAAAAAGGTTGCAGAAAAAAATAAATTACTAATTACGCACGTGCAACGTTATTAATAAGAAAGATCATAGGATAAATATCATAAATACAAAACATAATACATACAATAAATAGAGAACAATTATTGTCTATATATCACATACAATATATATATTTATTGAGTATATAATTCTAATACTTGTGTTACATTTAATTTATATCTAAATATGCAAAAAAATAAACATAAAGAAAATATATAAAAGTACTTATTATAGTCTATATTATGATGAAAATATGATTAGTTACAGGATGATCATGAAAAATGGAATCAATTTATTTAACCATTTAAGTGATTTGTCCAAGAAAGAATCGGAATTGTTTTGATTTGCCCGTATAACGTTCGGACGATGCTCACTTCAACTGGCTCATTTTGTTAATTATGTTTTTATTTTATTTTTTGGTGGTCTTCTTGCGCTCGCTAATAGATGGCATATAATAAAATAAAAGCTATTGCTTTTATTTGTTTCTGTGCTACTGTTGCAAAGACCGTCACGTGGGCTGTGTATTCCATGCCTCAAAACAAATCATATACTTGATGATAATGCTTTTTTCTGTAGTAGGCATAAGTAAACTATAATAAAGAGATTAAAAAGTTTATACTCTGTAAATGCAAAATACTTTATACTAAAAAAACAATTAAAAAAAACTATGTTTCATAAAAAAGTAGTTTTTTTTTGTGTTTGTCAAGTAAACACGTAAGTGTTTAAAGAAACTCAAGTGAATTTGAATGAAAAATATTTTGTAATAGAAATGCAGATAAGTTCATATCTAACCTGTAAACTAAGCCAAGGACTATTGAATGAATCTTCCGCAATCTGCTCAATAACCTTGATGTCTTCTGCGCTGGCTTTAGATCCAAGCCAGATGTAGTTCACTCCGCTCTCCTCCTCTCCACCCTTGGTCTCAAACAGCACTTTCAAGATGTAGCTGTGAAAAAAATAAAGGCAAAAGATAAGAAATATCACAGGAACAAAAATACTATCTGCATTCTAATGCTTAGAATGCTGGAAGTTTTTGTCTTCATGATGCTTAGTCATTCAATACAGGAAGAAACATCTCTGGAGTCTGTAATTGAAGGCATACTGTGAATGTCTTAAGAAAAACCCTGTTAAACAAAAAAAAAAAAAAATATTAATAAAAAAATTGCTGACAGTAATTATTTTGGGCCCTAATTAGTAAACCATGTGAATATGTTGAGGAAGACTTTGTCAGCGTGAAAATGCTACCTTTAAGTGAACATAGTTCATCGTTTAGGTATTTATCCACTGGTAAAAAGTGAAATGCTGATATGAGCTCAGCTGTATTACCAATCGTCCGGTTCCATATAGGTAATTCAAACGGCTACCTTAATAATATATTTATGTAAGAATGTTTAACACATCCTGCGCCTGGGGGCACGCGTGTGTGCCCTCGTTTACACAATAAACCTGCCCCACATCAATAAACCTGCAGATTAGTCGAGGAGTGCCTTAGTGTTTTCAATAATTTTTTTTAGTACCTATTTATTTTTATATTAAAAAATCAAAGTTGTATTTGTTTCTTGGCAATAATGTTTGCTTGTTAATTGTCACACACCTTGGCTTGCGGCTGACTTATTATATATTATAGCCCGAATATATTAAAAAAATAAATATATTTCTATAATAAATGATAGTGTTACCAGAATGCACTATTCAGCTGTGATGCGTCCGACTTAACCTGAATAAGTCGAGAGCAAAGGATGCTGCCATTGCTTCTCAGCTCATACAGTTCAATACATCCATTAGCTGGGTCCCTCTGAAAACAATAATAAGCCAAATTAATTACAAAAGTAGACAGAATCCGGTGGTAGAATCCGTATAACATATTAGAATCCATCACCATGGGATTTTGAACATACTTGATTTTTTTTCTCCTGTTCTACACTTCGAACTAAAATACTTTTGTTTTACGGGTCAGGACTGCGCGCCGGCTGCCCAGGAGGCACATAAAGCAACTTTGCTTTAATTGTTAATAGGATTTTTTCTACTGCTCATTGTTCTTAATTTCTTTGACATATTGACAAACTTGTCGAACAAAAGTTGTCTGGTTTGAAGTGTAGAATAACAGGAAAGTAAAAATATAAACAGCCATTAATGGTGTATATAACAATTGCACAATGGAATGTGTTTCTATACTGATTAAATCCCAGAAAACAAAAGTTTTGTATGTGACGTCTCCCTACATACGAAGAGGTGAGGTCAAAATCAAGGCCCACACATACGCATGTCTTGATGCTGATACACAACATTGTGTACGTCCGTTTCTCGAAACAGTCGATAGTCATAAATACCTTGGTTTAACACTTGACAAACATTTCAATTGAGGGACTCATATAGAAATACTAAGTGATAAACTAAGGTACTTCCTTAAAATATTATTTTTCATCAAAAACATTCTGCCATATAATGTAAAAAAAACTGTTTATATAACCCTCATTGACTCTATTATAACATATGGGGTAAGAGTGTGGGGACTCACTTTCGATACCTACATCTCGAAAATCGGCAATTTACAAAAGAGGCTTCTAAAACAAATTGTACCAACGGAAATTAGAGCCGAATTGTAGAGAAAACGAGCTTCAATTATTTAGATTCGTCAATGTCCTGCCAGTGAAGCAAATGAATGCAAACCGAATCCTGATGGATCACTACTCAGACGCCTCTTATAAGGATCCCGTAGTTCACGTTTACACCACAAGGCAAGCTCAGAAACACACATTGAAAGTTCCTCGTATCAACAATTACTACGGATCACGTACTTTACGTTACTTAATCCCTAAACTTTTTAATGAGCTTGAAAATGACATTAAAACATTTAAAAACGTGAAGTCATTAAAAAACGACATTAAAATTACACTCATGTCAAAATTATAAATTATAACTTATAATTTATAAATTATTACGTATGCTGTTACGTTGTTGTTTATGTTTATGTTATTTGTTTATTATGTATGATTATTTTTTTGAGTGATTACTCAATGACTTTAGTATACATATACATTTGTATATGCGTTATATTGTATAAAGGAAGGATTACTTGGGATTGCTGTCAGCGCGCAGTGTTTTAATTTTAGTTTAATTAAGATGTCGTGAAAAGTGTCACCATAGTCATAAGACATTATATTGAGACGTTTAATTGTTTAATATTGTTTAATGTTTAATTGTTAAGATACCTACGGAAAAGGCACCAGCCTTCGTGGGGTTGTATACGGTGATTACTCAAAATAAAAAAAAATTAAAAAAATAAGTATCAAAAGCATTATATATGACTTTTAGACTGAAAAAGCGACTGATCAGTTAATCATTTCACAGATAAATAAATAGTATTAATCCAGCCAAGAGTCCAACTGACCCGGGAGCAGTAAGCATTTTATTTTGGAACGGACGAGTTAATCCGGATCATGAGAGAATATGGATGCACAAGCCCCTTTACAAGGAATGATTTGCCACGTTTTGGTTTTTGAAACAAACAATATCAAATTGTCACCATTTTAGATTAGTGCCTTGAATAATAATTTCGTTCATTGCTCACCTTTGCAGTACGTTTTCCATCTTTTATAATAAACTTTCCGTTGAAATGCGACATGAACTTAGCACTTTCTTGTTGTTGGTGCGTGCGGACAACTTCTAAATTATGACACAGCGGACGAAATTTCTTTTCTAACCTGCGAGAAAAGTAATACCATACTATAAAAAAAAGTGGATTGATAAAAATCACAGCGATTTCATAAGACAACATATTTTATTAGCGTGTGTCAGAAAAATAGTGTGCAAACCAGCAGGATCGAAACCCCCAATATTTTTATTATTTAAAACCATAAGCAAAATGTGAAATTAACATGAAACCTATAAAGTAATAAAGAATTAGTTTTATCATCATAGCCATCACATACATTTGCAACTGAAGTGGACAATGTAACCTCTGGAAAGTAATTTACAAAGGAGTTACCATTAGGCGGCCAGAACATTCGTGCCGGTAGCACTCGGTATAGGCCAATTTGTTCTCCATCAGTCTAGACAGCACAGATAATTGTATTTATTATTAGTTATTAATATGCTACCTCTGTCTTTTTATAGAACTAATTAGATGTGCCAATGACACCAGAGAGATTGTAATGAATACAGCAAAGAGTTCCATCAAAAATCAGTAACTCGTTTAATTATTTATTACCGCTCAACTCATAAAAACTGCATTGAAAATATGAACTTGACAAAATCAATTTTGTAAGGATGATGCGGAGATACTTTTTATTTTTTCCCTTATTAAATTATTAAAATCCCTTATTAAATTTAGTTTAATATTTTAAGCCTTTATTACATATTTTGGGTTATTTACATTTGATTGGAAAAAATATTCTGATACAAAATTATCCCTTAAAATATTGTATAAAACTTCTCCGAGTTACTATTTTGTTGACTGCTTAACTATTTGTGATTATGCTATCATACATAATCCAATTTACTTTTAGGACATCCTACTTCAAAATCAGTTTAACTTTGAAATTTTTCACAGGATCTTTTCCATTAGTTTGGCAAACATTCTCTGTATTTCCTCAACATGTTCGGCACTCGAGGCGGAGATATTTATAAAAAGTTACAAGTATCTAATGAACAATGTTGTAAGAAAAACATAAAGGGTCTTCAGATCTAATTTGCAAAATCTTAAAGTTTGATGTTGCCTCAGTACCAACACCACACAGATGGGATTGGCAAGATCAGAGAGTGTCTTGCGGCAATAAGCTCACCATTTTGTATCATAGTTATGCACGTCAATCAAATTGTTTATTAATATTAGTAATAAGGAGTACAAAAAGTAAAATAGGAAAGTAAAATGTTCTTACCCAAATGTGAATGTAAGCCATCCCATATTTCCAGCCATGCGTCCTTGCCAGAAGTAGACCACCCACTGAACCGAGTCATCATCCGTTTCATCATCAGCATCTTCACCCTGCATCAGAAAGCATTTTTATTTTCTAATCGGTTTAAGCATTCTTTACGAAATCGATGTTTATCCTACTGGAGTGTTCCCTTTTCCTTATTCAGATGTGGGTTGTTCGGCAGAGTTCGAAGAATGTTATCATGTTTATACCTGATTTACAAGAGGTATTGCATTTAATACCTACTAACCGCAAAGCTGTGATAAATTTACAGAGCTTTACAGTGAATGATCATTGATATTCTAACAGAACTTTGCAGGTTCTATTAGAATGCAAGTGTTTGACAAGGGACAATAAAAAATACTGGGCACTTTCTAGACCAGGGGTGCTCAAACGGTCGACCGCGATCGACCAGTCGATCGCGACTATGCTCTGTGCGACTATGCGGTATGCTACGGTACGCCCTACCTAGGTAGGTAGGGTGTATCGTGTATGTACGACAACCCTGCATCACACACACTTGCAGTCTCTCAGAGTCGATCGTAAGTAGTCTAAAAATATTGAGGTAGATCGCCAGCAGTTCAAGTTTGAGCACCCCTGTTCTAGACCTTTCCACTTGATGTAAGTCTGAGAAAATCCAACTTGGCTCAGAGGTGAACCGCAAGTGGATTTTTCATTTTGGATAGGATAACCTGGAAAGCATCCATGTTGGTAAACAAAGATGACACTTGTTGGAGAATACACAGGAATTAGTTTTCAGGTCATTGAAATCTTCTTACTACATTATTGTTATCTATTTCTTATCTTTCCGAGAGTGAGTTTCAGGTCCGTAGCAATGGCAAAAAATTTGTATGTTGCTTAGTCGTAAGTTTGTGCTGTGGTCCACATTATTTAATCTTTCAAAAACTACTTTTCATATTTTGGATTGTGCCAGAGGGACCCCAACTGTCTCTGATAGCAAAAGAGAGTTGCGTGCACTGTTTAGGGGTTATACCTTCTGTAAGAGCTGGGTCCAATATGCTAGGGGCCTCTAAAACAAGCAGGAATAGATTGTCAGATAATTATTAAAAGGAGATTTAGAAGGGAATATATGGATTCTGGGGTTTAACACACCCGTCATACTCTTACTGCATTTCTATTAATATTTAAAAGGGCGGCATGTTGAGTATACCTGAATTCATGAAAGGCATAGACTAAGCGCCGTTTTTTTCTTTTTAGTTCGGTTTTGACGTTTGATTGGTTATGTGAAAAGTGTGCTAGTGAATTTAAAGTGTTCTTGACGGATTTGGCGGTAAATAATTCGAGCTTTTTTACAAAAGTTAGCTTAATATAAATAATAAGTATAAAAAGCAAATATTGTAATAGTTTTGTACATATTATTTACCAATCAAAAGAAATTATAACTTAAACTAAAAAACGGGTGGTAGCCCTTGCGTGGGATATTCTGTCCAGTCAACGAACTTCGACGATAAGGCGGCAACGCGTGATTCGCTCGTTTAACGTACGGAGTGGAATGTGTCAAATGCTTAAATCAGCTAATGCTTAAATCAGCTTTTTTTGACTTTCTTTTTATTGAAGGTTCATGTGATGTAAGTCGATCATACAATAATTTGAATACAATATTCATTATGATAAGGCCAATATGCTTTACCCTTATGACAACATGCAGCGAATGCAGCCTTTCACCTTTGACTTCAGATTCGTAATATTTTAATGATCATTCTTTCATATTCTATCTATTACAAGTACCTAAAATCGCCTACAGGGCAGCGTTGTGAGACCTAGAAAAGTTAGATCTTACTTAGTATTAAATAAATAAACCTGCGGAGGTAGTATATATCGGCAGAGGAACACATAGCAGTCTGCACTGTGGAAGATTCCCAATTCATCATCGGGCAGCCTGACGAACCTCCGGCCCTCCAAAACAAACGACTCCATCGCCTCCAGTTCCTCGGACCATTCGGCGGCCAGCCTGTGGGCCTCTGACTCGCTAATGGGTGTCTGCCTCGGCGTGAATAACGCAGTCAGATCGGCCTTCGCTTCCTGCTTACGGGCCCACCGTTGTAAATCCGCACCTGCGTCGTTATGAGGGTTGATAAATTATTAATAATGATCACAATAATAAATTAGTCTTCTATAAACAAATAATGGAATTAATAAATAAACATTTTATTTATTTAAGAAAAATCATTGATTCAGGGAAAATATGGGAAAAAGAAAAAACAATTATTTTGTCTTCACAAGATTAATTTCTATGACAAACCGCCTATGCCGTAATCAATATATATATATTATATAATATAATAATTATAATTATTAATAATAATATTAGTCGATTAAATTAAATTATAACATCACTTATCATCTTCGTGTCTGCACAGTTGCTCTCTTTTTTCAAGAACAAGAGGGAAGTACCTTCTTTGGTACAGACTATTTATTGTCTAGTTGAGGGGGAACGGATCATCATTGTTTTTTAAAAATGCATTTTTAACTCTTACCTCTCTAGTGTAAAATATTGAGATAAAGGATTATGGTGGGATGAGATAATTTTATGAGTGACTTATGTATGAAGTTGATGAAAATAAAAATAATGGATAGGTAATAAGTGTAAAATTAAAGCACACAATTAGTGTGTATATTATATATATAATTGTATAATTGAGTTGTTTACATTTATATTCAGACATATATGTGAACAAAAAGTTAAATAAATTGAATGGAATATCGAAGAAGTATAAAGTTTCTTAAATTTTACCTTTTTAATTAAACTAAGAAAATCTTCAACCAAGCCCAAAACGGTAGAAAAATAAGAAATTACACATTTTACATTATTAATAATAATTTTGAGTGTATATATAAACTATATAAATGTGCCAGATAAAAGCTAAATTATTTTTTTTTAAATACCTGTACGAGCTACAGATTCAGCAGTGCGTGTGAAATCAACCGGAATTACATCATCCCATCCAGCAAAGTAAGCGCGGAACGCATGCGGTTCGGAGCCCTCACAGGCGCGGAGCACACGAGCGTGGGGCGGCCGGCAGAGCATTCGGCGCAACTCCACTGCGAGCCGCGCGGCCGCGGCACGCACGAGGCGCGGTGACCTGCGGCCTAGCCAGACACACACGTCTACGTGCGTGTCGAGGAGATACACGCAGCGCGACTGCAGCACCGAGCGGGGCAGGCGTGATCCAACTAAAGCACCTTCTACCTGTTTATTATATTTAAGCTTATTAGCTTAACTGATAATTTTGGGTTTAGGTGAGTTCAGATGGAAAGTGATACCAAACCCCTCAAAGAATCAATTTAATATGTGGAATATTTTCAAGCAGGCCAGTCACAGGTGGGTTGCTGCATTATAGCCATTTTTGATGGATAAAAGAACACAAATTATTTGAGTAAATGCTTAAAGAGTCGAAATCTTCTCGAGAAAGTTTTACAGTCGAAATCTTGTGTTTGTTATAAGTGAGTTGCTGATGTTGCTGTTTCTCTCAGGTTTTAGCAGGATTCAATTATTTTTTTTGTCTTAAAATCTATAAATAAACTAAATTCACATTAAACAATCCTTTCAATATGTGGGCAAAAGCATTTCTTTGATTCTCAGCCATCACAAAATCCGGATTGAACAAGATCATAATTACTGTATACTATAAACATAATTACCTGAGGTAATTCTAAATAACCCATTCCCAGCTCAACCCGATAAAGCCTTGGTGCAGGCCACGACCAGCCCTCAGCTGATTCCAGCACGTGTTCCTACAAAAGAAAAGTCTTAATAAACAGAAAAAATAACAAGAGTTAGTGTGGTGCTATTCCCAAAATGTTTTCAGTTTCTAAGTTCTCAACAATTTTTTCCATGAGAATTTTTACTCTATTATTTTTAATAGAGTAGATAATTTTTTTTTATTGTAAATCTCAGAAATCAGCGAGGATTAACTCCCATTGTGCATCAACATTTTATTAAAAATAATATTTTTTTGATTTTATGTATGAGAAATCTTACTTTTATTTCATTATAAACTGTGATTCATCAAAAAGTATATAATTAATAAAATAATTGATTGCTTCCAAATGCTTTGAAATGATTCATGTTCCTTTGATGGGCAAGCCGGACATTGGTGATAAGCCCATATCTAACATTAGCTGATTAAACATTTCATATTTAATGATAACAAATGCCAAGTGTGTGAAGTGATTATTTATATTTAGTAACAGAAAGTTTCAATTGTTGATATTAGACATTGACATTGGAGAAATGTCACAACCAAATGCATATGGCATTTCTTGATATTCTTAATTAGAAAAATATTAATAATTTTTAACAAACGAAAATTATCACTTTTAACTTAAAATATCATGCTAAGATCTTACCAAAGAAGAAGGATATGTACCTTAAGTGGTTCTTCAGGCGGTGTGCCATCCTCTCTGCCCAATTCACGCCAGAATTCTGGTTTTTCTTCCATTTGGGATAGGGACGTTATCTCGGCGGCATTCTTTCTTTCGTTTTTATTGATTTTCTCCGCAAATAACCTTGCTTTTGACCTCAATGTGTTTTTTGACGTTTTGCCAATCCTGTGAAAAATATTATTATATCACATTGATAAAAACAAACAAAAACATACTTTTAGTCTCATATTAAAACAAACGAATGGATTAATAGATTACCATTTGTATGAAAATATAGTTACACAACCCGGGTTTTGCCCTGGGTTGGTAGCTAGACCTCACAGGCAACTTTGACGGCGCCTTCGGTGCGTGACAACTCGTACCTGCGGCACTCATATTTTTGAGCTCTTTGGGCCTTCCGCATACCTTAACTTGGTTTTTTGTAATGGCGCCTTTGACGTGTGAAATCTAAAGCTTACGGCACTTGGCAGTCACTTCAAAGTTTCTTTTAACGGGATCATGTCCACCCTGAAGGTCCATTAATATTTGAAATTGGATAAGTAGTTTTGGAGATTATCTCCAACTTCCAAACTTACAAACTTAATTACCTCTTTATATAATAGTATAGATAAGTAATCCTATACAAGTTTCTGTGCGGTTAGAGGGGTTATGTAAAGAGTCAACAATGCCACTTCTACATATTTTTTGTGAACATTTATGGTATTTCGGCTAGTATCTTGAATAGATCTACATATTTGAAGCATAAGTTTCCTGGTCAGCGCTGTCAATTTCTTTAATGCCTGGTCATCAAAGTTGAGGGTTGATTCTATATTTAAATGAAATCATAGAACGAAAAACACAACACGAAAAACCAACCAAGAAAAATGATTACATTAACAACAGTTAACAAAGAGCAAAATTTTAAAAATAAAATAAACAAATTCAGCCCTGATTTGTTTATTACTTTATTTTCGATAATGTATTTTTATTACTGGGCACACCGAAAAGTACATACAACTATTGTTTTTTTTTGGTTGCAAAGTTTAGAGTAGTACTATATTTTAGAGAACTTTTAAGCTATTTAATATGATACATATTTATTGAAATAATAACTATTTATACATAGTTTTGTTAGAATTAAAATTTTAGTGAACGCCTATGTAGCTGTCAAATTTGCAAATTGGGCAAACAATCAAGGGTGGGTCAACCTGCAGGATATAAAAACATCATTACAGCTTTCTTGGAGGCCTATTAATCTAGGTTATACTCCTAAGGACTTCATAAATTATAAGCTAGTGGAGTTAAGTATAACTGTACTTACCAAATATATATGTTAAGGCCAGCATCTAGAATGAAGACATGCCTAGGATCCAGCGAGTCCACTTCTAATGCCACAGGAATGACATGAATAGCCGTTGCATTTGTGTGAACTCGGTAAAGCCGAACCATGTATTGCTGAAAAAAGCATATTGCATATTGTTTTTCTATGGCAATATTTTTATGCCATCACTAAATATTTATATAAAGGCCTTATTTTACTACTGCTGGTTTAAGGCAACTACAGCCATACCAGTACTGGGTACAGCGTACCCAGAACTTGTATAGTAGGCAAGCCATATGCAGGGGGAGGGGAGTAGGGGGCGGAGTGGAATGGTGCAACCGAAACCAAATATGAAACCTTAAATAGATACCGTGCGTTGCGTCTACAGGTCGTATCGCGTCTACTACATACGCAAATATTTGCGATTCTTTTTTGTTAAAAAAACTAGGCAAGTCGGGCTTTTCGGCTTCTATGGATCACGCCACTGAGCCATAACACAGTATAAAAATAAGGCGTAGTAAAAATATCTTACTGTGTCATCAACGGTATAGAAACCACTGGCCGTCCGTCCTCCCTGTATATACATGGGTGGGGTCGGAAACAGTCGCATGAACTCGTCCGTCTCATCCCCTTGCTCTTGACGTTGTGTGCGACATCTCGCTCCTAGGAGATTCCTCAGGTGAACAGCATGAATCGCCGCACATGCACGTTTATCCAGCTAAAAAATTAAATTTTTGTTATAATTTGTTTTTGTAATAAGTTATAAATTGAGTGCATAATAAAAATATATATTTGATGAAAAAAAAGTGTGGGATGCCTTCGAATATCCAGTTATTTTTATTCAATATTTAGTGATTGGTTTATCAATTAAATATTGCCCATATCCTAAAGAATAAATACTAGCTGTCACTCGTTGGATGTAAAAATATCACATTTACAATTAACCTAAGCTTGTTGTAATTGAAAATTAGGTAGCTTGGAACATTCGTTTTAGGTCTGAAAAGCCGAAAGCTTTTTTTAATTCAGCAGCCAAAGTGGTGTTTGCACTTTGAGTAGAATTTTGATCTTTCTTCCAGGCAAGTTTTTATCCTGTTATTGTGCAATGATATCTGTGTTGGTGTAGCGTGAGTACCAGGGAATTATTCTTAACTTATTAGAGGGGCCTTTATTTTATTTGGGAATTGGAAAAAACTACCTGTTGATTTGTGCAAGCCCCTGGTCTAGTCACATAATTTATTCCAATTCTCTATGACATAGTGCCACACCACATTATTATTATTATTGTTTGTTGAGAAAGTAGCTATTTAGCTGACATGCTTGTACTCATTCTCAGTTATTAGCAATTTGCCAAGATTCAAGAAATTTATCAAGGCGGTTCATGAACTGGTTTACACTTATAGCTTCCACCACTTTTTGTGGTAGCCGATTCCAATTATCCACAACTCTTACACCCTTATCCTCTTTCATCTTATTACATCTTAATGATCTACATTACTTAATGTCGATGAAGACATTATTAATCTTAGTGAAGACACCGTCACCTGTTCACTTTTTAAACCTGTTCAAGTCAAATAAACTTAAGAACTTCAATTCAGCTATCAAGGAGAATGGCTAGGTAAGTCTTTGTAACGTTTGCTGGTGAACGTTGGTACCATAACGATTTCTTAGCACATTCCGCTTCGAATGTAGAATGCGCGAACCGCACAATGCAGGCCGAAACATCGCACGCGCTACCCGTTTTTAGTTTCTCATTATTGGAAAATAATGTGATTTTTTTTTAAATATTTAATATTATATTGACACACATTTTGTAAATAAAAGTCGAATTATTTACTGCCAATTCCATCGAAAATACTTTCAATTCAATAGTACACATATACAATCAAATGTCAAAACTGAACTAAAATGAAAAAAAAGCGTCGATTAGTCTATGCCTTTAATGAGTTCAGGTATACGCTACATGCCGCACTTTTAAATATTAATACAAATGCAGTAAGACAATGATGCAATATGTCGCACACCGCACCAGGCAATATACAGCAGCAATGACGAGATTTCACATCATCGGCGCTGAGTGTGTTAAGCCCATTTGGAAGGGCTGGATTTTCTCCTGTCATTACTGTAAATTTTAATGATCAAAAATCGATAATAATTTTTTTAACTAAAGGAGTTCCATGGCAGCTGCGCTTTTCCCACTAAATTTATATGATTTAAGAAAAATTATGGGAAATTAATTCAAAATACCAATTTTATAAAGATAGTGTAGAAAATCTTTAAACTTTTTGCCAAGTTTTCAATATAAAATTATCAAATGTGAAATTTAACCATTAACTTTTGCGTAGTATTCATTCTATTTTTTATTAGTATGTACTACACATCAATATGCCAGTGAAGTATATTTTTAGACATTAAAGGTTTATATTGATCTTATTTATCTTACCGAAGCTTGTTCGCCTATCCAAAAGTGTATGTCCCATGATAGGCTGCCCTGATGGTCGTAGAAAGTTTTCAGAACGATATAACAATCGCCCTCGTAGAACTTCCCATGCACACCCTCTTCAACTGGTGTTGGCAAAAAATTCTCAATCTCCCAAACGGACAACCCGGGTGTCTGTCCGACATCCTCGTCGAAGAACTCAGAGTAGTCGAGTGGTGGCTTTTCGAGGGATTCGTCCCACTTTTTGGGACGCAGTGAGTCGGGCGGCGGCGGTGCGTCTGGCGGCGCTTCCACGCTCGGCACTCCGTCCCGACTGCCCTGCATCCCTCGCAGTATGAGTCCTGCTCCGGCATCACCGTTCTCGGCCGCGTCGCGTCTGCCGCGTCTCAGTCGCAAACGACGCGCGTTCGCATCGCTTACGCTGTTGACCTGAAGTACAGAATAATCCAAATTAAAGTAAAAGTGTATAGGGAAGAGTGGATGGAATAGAGGCTGAAGAAAGATAAATTTTACACTACCCGCACCGGAGCAGGCAAGGGATTTGAGTGGTATTTAATAAAATATTTAAATCGGTCATATTTGTTTTTAAGACTTCCATTGCCACTAAAAAAAAAACAAAGAAATTAAACATCCTGTGATTTGTTCATCACTATTGGAACATAATCGATTATTCTAGAATAATTGATTCACATCCTACAGTGGTCGTTGTTTACGGGATACTTGTGTTTTTTTTTTTGTGGATTATTACAAATATAAAATAAAACAATTACAAATAAAATAAAAAAATAATAATCTTAATATCATTTAAGTTAGTAATAAAAACATAATCTTCAAATTTCAATCTTCATAAGCTTTCATAATTTCATTCATAAGCTATTCATAAGTAATCTTCATAATTTCATAAGCTATTCAAAATAATGCAGGTTACGAAGATTAATTACATGTGTTTTTTAAGGATTTCAGATTTTAAACATCCGTACTTACTCAATTTTTTTTTAATTTCTCGGGGCAGCAGCGAGTCACATTACGCGAAGTGCTTGGGCAATCTACAGGGTGTATTTATATTCACTTAATTATTTTCAAGTTATAGGTATCCCGAGACCATTCTCGAAGCCTCAAGGGCGTGTTTATGTTCTTTATTATGAGTAAGAAATTATAAAAATACTTCATCCTCAAATTTCTTATTTTTATTAAAAAGCTGGTGTGCATTGCCTTTGACGTCGAGACATGTGATCAATAATTGTAGCCTCGATTGGAGCGCGGTCAATGACAATGGTCTTTTACAACAACGGTTTAATATTATCACGTAATTTTATTTTTTTTTTCTCAGAAACCATAATGAATTTTGATTCGACATCTTTACAAATCATATTTATATCGCAGAGCCAATTAGCTGAATTTTTAAATGGGAATGGTCTCGGGGATATTATAAATATAACAAATCACTATGGTTTACATTCTATTTGTATTAAATGGCAACAATTTAATATTACTAAAATACACAATCAATGGCCAAGTCGCTGCCTACCTCTCGGTCATGAGTGTTGGGCAAATGTCAGGTTAAAAAGGTAGATAAAAAATTATAAAGACGCAATTATATTACATACTTCAAATATTTTAGAAATTTTATTTATTCATTTACTTTTTTAATGTTTAATGTAGCATGCTGCTTATGCGATTCACATTATCTTGTTTTTTTTTCTACTTTTTCTTATTGACGAGAAGCTTTTTTGAAACCTACTGTCTATGAATGTAGATTTTTACCCACAGAAAAGGCACTGTCCTGGTGGAAATATGTAAAGGTGCTTTAACAAAAAAAATTAAATATTATTAGGAAATATATATATAATAACCTCAGAGGCAGGCAAGGGCGGCGGAGCAGCGCCAGCCAAACGTAGCTGATGCTGCAGGGAGAAGTCTATGTTGTAAAATTCAACGCCTGATCCAGCGTTCGGGTTTGCTGAAGGTCTGGGTGGGAGTGTCAAGTCCGGATTGCCATCCAACTCCAGTCGCAGATCCGGCAGAAGATGGACTGCTTCTGGCAGCGTGATCAGTCTGTTGCTGGTGAGGTTCAGGCGCTTTAACGAACCACATCTATGAGAAGAATTACGGTTTTTAATAGTACTACTTGCATTTTTAAGGTATTGTAACTATATAGTAAAAAAACCCTATTATTAACCTCATTCAAGATGTCAGGCTTCTAGCTCGGTTTCGAGTGATACATAATATAAGTTGTAAAATTGTGTGTTTTAGCTTTAATACTTTCAGAGTTTGAAAATGGCAATAGACAGACAACCAAGTGAGCAATACAGTTTTCTTACTTATAGGTACGGAACATTAATAAATAAATAATTACAAAAAAAAGTTACCTTATCAACCATTGCCAGAACTTCCCTAATATTATCGCAAGAAGTCTAACAATGTAATAGACGATGATGATGATACGAATCATCCACGAATTTCTACAAACCGAGGCGAATATCGATGAAAGTTTACTGATCACCATCTTTCGTTGTATGCAAAATTTGTTATCATTCATCATCAATAGTTAACGAGTGATGTCTGTCATATTTGCGCATGAATAATCTCTCTATGTTAGATTAATTGTGTAGATTAGATGGTAATCATTGGCTACAGTTTCACTATCTACTCACAGGAATGTGAAATTTATTCATTTCATTGAAACTGTTATGGCTTTTAATGATATTGTTAATGCTTCAGTTAACACATTAACCACGGTGCCGGTGCCAATGTAAATCAGTTCAATGAAAACAAACACATTAAACAAGCAATTATTACAAATATCGGCCAGTACAGTGTTAAACTGGTAGGAGTGATTAAAATATCAAAATTGTAATTTATATAAATTTAAAAATTGCACCATTAGCTATTTTTTCTATTAAAATAATGAAACTATTGTTTTATACGGCTTTCATTTACATAAATAAGATACTTTGGAAGTATTCTATTTTTATAATAAAGAGGTCACTACTTAAAAGAGCTTATGCCATGCCTATGTCATGGTCTGCCACGGGAAAGACATGGATAAAAGTAAGTTTAATATGACCGAATTACAAAATGGATATAGCAATCCCGATTTATTCTAATGTAATCTAACTACATTAATGTCAATAAAAAAAATAGGAAAAATGATTGCAATTTGAAGCTCAAAAAAAAATTGAAAGTTGAAACAAACAGAATTTCATGTTAAATCTCAAAATTCAATAAAAATAACAGATGTAGTAAATATAATTTTAGTATCCAACACGTACTACTAACATTTAATACGTACATTATTAAAATTAATAAACTTTGGGATAAAAACAAATTTCAAAAAAGATGCATTAAATAATAATTCAACACACTACTTTAGATTATTCAGAGTTCAATAGGGTATTTGTGATAGACAGAAATATGTAAAAAAAAAATATATTGTAGGCCGTTTTGTTAATTGTGGGAATATAAATATAAAGCACAGGAAGAATATAAATATTTTTACAATCCGAAACATAGCACAACTATTTCACGTATTTTTTGAGTCACAATTGATCCGTAACTTTACATTCGAATAAATAAATAACCTCTAAGAGCTATGAAAGCACTATGATTGTATAAAATAGTTCGTACAATACTAGCTTAAAAGACATTGAGCGATGGTTGATCATTGAATATGAATGCAAGAAATTCTTCATATGTCGGTATTGAATGTCAAAACATGCTATAATCAAGTAAACAGTCGTAAAGAACGGTAAAATATTTACAAAAATCAAGATATCACCAACAAGATTAAATGACACATGCGTGACTCATGTATTCAGCATGATCGTGCAATGTGTATATCAATGAATAAAGGGGAAAAAATATGATGTCAAAAATCATTTAATTACTGGAAAATCATATTATCACAAAAATCTAATGTGACAACAATAAAAAAAATTGTGTATAAAATTTGAAATCAGTCTGTTAATTTACAATATGATAGACACAAGTCAAATTCAATAAATTATTAAAATTGTCACTTACCTACAAAGTCCTTCAGGTATCATTTCGAGATGATTGTTAGCAGCAGAGAAGACTTCCAGATTGGCTAGCTTTCCTATTCCCGATGGAATGCCTTCAAAGTCCAGCTGATTATCATTGACGTGGAGCACTCTGAGTGACTGCAGTTTGCAAAGGTTCGATGGAAGCGCCGTCAATTTATTCCGAGACAGATTTAGATTCCTGAGTCCCTGCCAGAGTTCTATGGCACCGGAAATTTCCGTGATAGCGTTGTCGCTTAGATCGAGTCGCTTCAAGTTTGGCAGAGTATAGAGAGCGTCGGGTACCTTTGGTAGTTCATTCTGAGCAAGGTCGATTTCAGTTAGGCTAGTCAGTGTCTCCAGGGAGGTAGGAATGTTTGCCGGGGTGCGTTGCGTATTTCGCATTTGTAGGATCTCGAGGCATTGTAGTGACGGTAGTTGTCTGTGTTAAGTAAATTTAATACTAATAAATAACCCAAAATTAAAAAAAATATATATATGAGAAAATAATATAATACATTGTTATTTTTTAGCATTGTAAATAATATTAAGAGTAAGTACATGTCACAAATTATATCAACTTTACATTTTTTTAATTTCAAATCATAACTATTTTAATGTTTATTTATATTTTAAATACAGTCAAAAGCAAAATAATCTGTTTCTATATCAATATCGATAGTATGGCGATGATAAGGTTTATTACGCTTTTGACTGTACACATACAAAAAATTGTTTTATATTACTGGTGATTACAATTAAAATCAAGTTATGGAAATATCTGTGACCAATTTTTTTTTAAATCGGGAATTAAAAGAATTGAGGTTATAGGCTCTTCTTGAACTTCTTGTAATCTAATGATTGGCAGTAGAATCTACTGGCGATCTCATATTGTATGGTTTAGGATAGACGTGTGCGTTATAAGGCGACATCATTCAAATCACCCTATTATTCTAGCCCAACGAATAGCCGCATTAATGAAGCTGGCTCATAGCGTTGACGAAATTGCGTTCATTCACAGCCATAGTTAGTCGCGTTCAACGAAATCGCTTCGCTTGCCTAATAATTATTACTCATTGCCTGTAAAAGTAGTGAGGGCACTACCTCGAGGAATTTTTCCAGCAAGGGGCTAGTTAGGCCCCTCGCCCATTGCCTACCTTGCACATTCCGCAAGTTATACGGATGGACACCGTATGAGGCATTCATGTACATCGCCGGCTGTAACTATTTTGATAGTCGCTGTATTCATTTTTTTACCCTGTCCGACCAGACTCTAGTTTGTGACACGGAAATCTTGTTGCAAGTGACACCATGATAATGAAGCCCGGTGACGAGTTCAGCTACAAATCCTGCAGTTATTTTGCAGCGTTTATGTATTAGCCTATTTTGAAATCACGTATAACATAACCTCAGTTATATGGTTATCATTTTAACGCCCACAATTAGTTTAGGATGGTTTAAAAATGTAACGATGCAAAAGTACCTCAATTGAAAAAGCCCAAGGGGGTTATTATTTAGAATAAGTGTCTGCAAGTTGGCAAGCCTCCGTGTCTGTGGTGGCAATGTCTCCAGTTGATTATCGGACAAATCCAAGAACAGTAAATCCGACAGTTGAATGAATAACGCAGGTGGGATACTGTCAATGCTGAAATACATAAAAATGAAATATTTATCAATTATTTTTTTTCATTTATCATTCACTTTTCTAGCCTTATATATTAGTGGCTCATTAAGTTTTTATTATTTTTTTATTTCTAGCGTATGAATGTATGTGTGTATCTATATGGATCTATCACAGAGAAAATAAAAATAATAAAACAAAAATATTTAAATATAAAAAAAACTAAAAAATGTTCATATAAATAAACAATGTTACTATAAATATAAAATGTCAGTACAAATAAAATAAATAATAAGAACAAAAAATTCAGCCAATTAAAATTTAAAATCTCGAAATTAGGATTATAAATGTATAACTAACCTATCTATCAAAGCTATTGCTTCATCAGATGCCTTGTCAAAGCTATATGTGATGTAAGTTCTAATACCTGGTAGGCAAAACTGCGGTCTGGTATTTGTGGTGTAATACTCAATATAGAGGGGCTAATACGGTTATGAAATAGACGTTCAAACAATTTATAGCAGGTGCTTAAAAGTGATATTGGCCTGTAACTTTCGGCATACTCAGCATTCTTGCCTGGTTTAGGTACGCTAACACTGATTATTGCTGATCAGTAAATTATGATGATCGCTTTTAACTATAATATAAAAAAATATAATAATAATAAATAACGTTCAACTTGCCTATTGTGGCTTAAGTTCAAAACAAGAAGAGATTTAGCTTTCTCGAGTCCTTCAGGAATGCAGTTCAGTCTGTTGTTAGACAGGTCGAGTGTTGTCAGGTCCTCGAGTTTGAAGAGATCGCTCGGTATTCCAGAACTTTTTACCTTGTTATGACTTACATTGAGCGAACGTAAACAGTTCAGTTCGGTCAGCTCGCCGTATAATTTCTCTATGTTGTTTTTTTTGAGCGAGAGGTGTTCCTGAAAATTGGATACATTAAAATGTTCATAAAAAAAATACAGGATACATTGTTTATTTCTTATATTTTGCTATAATGGTAATTAAGACACAGCTAAGATAATGGTATTTTCAGTCTGAGTGAACTTCCTTGCAACAGAAAATTGGAGTTCACAGATAGTCTAGTACGAAGAATTCAAAATTGAGCAGGGTGCAAAAGAATTGTATAAAACCCAAGTCAATAATGTGACGTTATTTAAAAATAAAATATTCGATAGAATCACCGAATGAAAATGTAAAAAAGGATTGGTCGTAAAATTTAAATGTTTGATTTTATGACCTCTTGAACGAATTTAGTCTGCTACAAAATGGAAAGCATTTAAACCTATAAGTTTCAACTAAGTATCTCGCATTCTGGTTAACTGACACCCCATCGTCAGGCAATGGGGGGTTTTACTCCATTGTTAAATCAGCCAATCCAATAAACTCTTTCAAAACTTTTAAATACATTATTTGTCATACCTATTATTAATAATTGCGGTCACATGCAAGCCTTAAATAAGTGAGATGAAGCAGATGTGCAATCATTGTCCACTGATAAAAACAATGAAAAAAAAAACACTAGATGATGGAAGCTCCGTAATTTACATGAAAAATTAAATAAAATAAGTTGATTGAGAAATTCATTATGAGAAAATTTAATTAAAAATAAACATTTTACAATAAATAGCTCGAAACATAATGAGGTATTTACCAGTTTCATTAACGTTCCTAATTCCTCTGGAATATCAGTTAAATTTGTTTTATCCAATTTCAGCCACTGAACACCTGACATATAGCGAGTCGAGCTAGGAAACTTTCCTCCCTGTAAATTTGTTTACAAAGTTCATACAAAACAATTTTTAAAGATTTGTGAAATTTAACACAAAAGTTATAGAAAATATGTAAAAACATACGCTGAAATCATTGCAGGTAAAATCAACTCCGCGTACAAACGGTAATAACGTATTTGCCATTCTATCGCAATACTCGAGACTCGAGACATCCCGTCGACAAAGTCGCAAGAGTAAGTTGAGAAATGACAGTTGGTTTGACAGATTGTGTTTTTTTTTGTGTGGAATGTTTAAGGTTTAAAGAATGCTGGTAGAATAGTTTTTGCAAACTGTGTGTCATGTTATTGCTGTAAAAAATACAATAATTATTCTTTTACTGAAAACAAGTACATTCTTAATAATTTATAAATAACAGAAGAAAACATAAAAAAATATATGGAATGATTATAAAGGTAAACTCACCGTGATATAGTGGTATAAGAATCTCAATAATGCTCAAATAAAATGCTCAATTTAAAGAATTACGCACGAATTTTGACCACTGAGCGACCTCTAGTAATTATTATTTTACTGAAAACAAGTACATACTTAGTAATTTATAAATAACATAAATTTAATATACAGATTAAATAGAATTATAATTAAGCTCTATATTAAAGTTCTTTCTTAAATAATTATTGTGGAAATACAAATACACAAAAACTAACAAAACAAATTCAAACAAACAAAAAATATATAAACGCTAATATTTACAGATTATGGTAACATTTAATTTGGGTCAATAAGTTACGTCTGGTAACATTATGTCAAATGTAGCAAATAAATTACTGCTAAACATTTTAGCTGCTTCTTGCATTGCACTGTTGTGTTACTGTTAGTATCTTTTGTGCGCGGTATTTCGTCGGTCAGTGCTAGCGTAGACCAAAATTGTAAAACAATTGTGTGCACATTATTATTGTGATATTGATATAAAATATATTAACTTCCTTTCAATATGTAGGCTTGTAAAATCAAAGAACTAAAAGAGAAGAGAAACTGTTATTATTGATCGTTTGTGACGAAGGATAGTTTTCGTGTTGTGTTATTGTTTATTTGTAAGAAGTGAAAATGGAAATAGTAGGCGACTATGAATATAACAGTAAAGATCTCATAGGACATGGAGCATTTGCTGTTGTATTTAAAGGGAGGCTACGTAAGGTTAGTGTTTTTTTAAATTAAGTTCAGTAATCTATCTTAATATATTATTGTTATTTGAACTTCGATTATTAGTCAATATATTTACTTAATTAAATTTACTATTCGATTTAACTGAACGAGAAGTTTTTAGTAATAATTGTCTAGTTCACCAACAAATCAACAAAGGTTCGAACTCAATACCAATCTACACTAACCTTGTATTCATCTACCTAAAATAAAACGGAATACCTTTATGTGCAATTTTATGACAGCTAATTTTATCGTGATGTTTTTAGTGATGCAATCTTTCTTTGTTCAGGCTGGTCCATGACTTGTTCTATTATAAAAAATGACATTTGACTAACCTATAATTTAAGTTTATTAACCTTATACCTTAGCTAGTAGCTTTTTTTCATATTGTTTATTATTATTTAATTGTATCGCGTATTATTTTGGTACGATTCAAATAAACAAGCTTCTGAGATTTAATATGACAGTGTTGTCTGTTTACATTTCTTGAAATTTCTGTATTATTTTGATAAGAGAAGTGTCAATGACATGTTATTACTTATTATGATATACTTAAACATGCATGATTACAATGATGTAAATTGAATGCACCTATGTACTTAATTGATTAAAGAATACGTCGTAGCTCTTTATATCATTATTTTAACCTACGCATTTTTTATTTTTTTTTGTAAATTTGATGAATAATATAAAATAGACCGATTTACTTTCACCAAATTTCGACATACTTATTGACGTATTTGTAAAAAATCTGGTAAAATTGAAAAAGTCGTGATTCTAACTTATACATAAGTTAATTTTACATTTATTTATTATTTTATTAGAGTACCTATCTATCTAGGTACATTTCTTCTGCTTGGGATTCTCATTTTACAAGTCTTACATTTGATTTAGAAGTTTTTAAAATATTGGTTTACAGATATGAATTATGTTATTTCAAAGAATGAATGATTCTTGTTTAAAAAAAAGTTCAAAGCTGTTGAAGACGATTACAGAATGTTCTACAATAAACTTTTTGCTGTGTAGCTCTACTTTTTTTGAGCAATGATCACCCTTACAAAAAACTTGGAGATATCGACAAGAAAATACTTAGTAATTCTACTTAGAAGAACAGTCTTTTAATTGAGAGCTGATACAAGTATGTTAAAAAGTTTTGATTAGCAATTTCTGCTTTCAGCATCATTGTTGGATTAGGTTTTAGACTCGGCATACTGTACTATATGTTCTTCAACATTGATGCACAATTCGTTCTGTTGAACCAACTTGAACGCACTCACCCATCTAGTTTCAAATTCTTTGGATGAATTTACACATGTTTGACACACATTGGCATTTTGAAACTAATATAATCGTAAACACAGCGCAATTTTTGCAAATTTTTTTTTTTTTGAGATCGTGGTAGTCTGGTGGTTAAGGCGTTGAACTATTGACCCAAAGGTCACAGGTTCGAATCCGCATATGATCATACAATTTTTAACGCTTCATTGCCACCATCTCCTCTGACTCTAGGACGGACATATTTGGCCTAGTTGAGTAGGGTCCAAAATAATTGTATATGACCTATAGATCATAGCAATTATTTTTATAAAAAAAAAAAAATTGATAACGTTCAAAACAGATTTTAAACCGCGAGTTGGGTTTTTTACATTGTCAATTTTGATTATCTTTCTGCGTCACTTTCGGATAGGTTAGGTTAGGTTGTACATGCTACAGTGTACACTCTCATTATTGTTTTACCTTTTTTAAAATAATCGATGAACACCATTATCGTAAAACAGCCGCCATCACGTTCCCGGCTGATGAAACCGACTTCAAAGCAGGTTCATCCTTTGCAGCTCATTGTTTTGACTGTTTTTCCTCCCAGGAGGGCAGTGGTGGGCCTAAGTTTTATCAACGCCAAAAATTTGACTCATGTTGCTTATCTCACTTCAACAAGGCCTTGGAAATGATCATTCGAACGCGTTTTGGTACAAAGTGACCAAAATAGATGTTTATTAAATTAGTTGTACTACTTAGTTGTTATTTTTGTTGTATTAGTCGTAGTGAGTAATGACATTTGCAATTTACATACATACTTTAAAAGAAAAACTACCGGTTTGGTCTTTCTTTTGATATGCTTACAGTCTCTGCTATGCTCTTAGCTTAGTCTCTGTTATGGTCTTTAACCTTGTTTATGCAACCGTCAAGTACCTAATATTTAGTTACTTACTTATTCTAATATTATCGGTAATAGTCGCAGTTTTAGGCCGTCCCGAGCGTCCACCATCAGCCAAGCTGGTATAACAGTTACACGTCTTTTCACAGTGGCTGTTCATGGAGCAGAGTCCTTGTAAACAGCATCCACCGCACCGTATAAAGACCAAATTGCGGTATAATTATTCCAAGCTGCACCAGTAGAACTTCTTTATGAATTATAATTTCTTAAATTATTAGGAATAAAATGAGAATCGAATATCATAAATAACATGAAACACACAATTCTCATATGTATCCTTCCAAAAAAATTACAATGTGCTATTTTGACTAGGATTTATGCAACGGATCAACGGAAGACCATATTTTCATAACATATTGTATTTTTTATAAAAAAAACAGCCAGTGGTGTTTACATACAAATGTGAAAAACAATAACAAAATACACACTTAGCAGTAAACCTTCGAGATATTAGAATTAAATCCATGATCATCATGATTAAAAAATAGAATCGCGCTAATTCACAAACAGAATTTTAGATAAATATTTGAGAGAAGAAACATATACATGGTGTGGTCAACAGGCTAAATTATTATGTAAATATAAATAGTTGTTTTATGAGGGAGGGAAATAACATTTTATCATATCCCATAACATTTAAAATAAACAAATTAAAAATATGCATATAAGTAATATTTTACTTAAATATTCTTGTAGTTTTTGGGATATTAAGTTGGTACAAAAAAAAGTAACTGACGTACTCCTTTTTTAATTTATGCACTTAAGGAATTTACATAGGTTCTTTTTTTTGCAATACCAATTATAAAAAAAGTGTCGTTATTAGTTAGATAAAAATCTGTCCCCACGGTTTTGACGGTGTTCATGTTTTGAAATTCCCTGAAACCATTTTGATCATTTTAGACGCATTTCTGCATGTATGATAGTTTAGTTAGACACTGGAACTGATTGCCTCAGTTCCAGTTCCAATCTGACGCATTCAGAAAATCATATGGACTATTTTTTTTATATTTTGGGATTATATATATATTTATTCGTGTTGTAAATGTACAGCAAACATAGTATCAAAAAACATTAAGATACCATACGATAATAGAGAAAATATTACATTTGCAAAAATTACCTAAGAGTACAAATTAATGTTAAAATAAAACAGAAATATTATTTACTAGATTTATCCAGAACTTACTTGTGTGCCTTTGAGGGTGAGTGCATGTGCCTGTGAATATGTGATTTTGTGGTAATATTACATATTTAAATACAGGCCATTATGACTAGCTTGTGTAAAAATACAGTGTTATCAGAAATATGCGTTGTTTTTTATTTATTTTTTTGTGAAAGAGTAGAAGGAACAAACATATTTTGATAAAATAAATAAATAAAATTTTAAGTCTATCTATTTAAGTGTTCAGGTAATACATGAAATATAATCTTAAAAAAATAACATATTCGATAAATGAAATTTCGTTTAGGTATAAGTTGTAGTAGGTTTGAACCATTTGCAAATGTCGCGTTGTATGTTATATTCATAACTACTACATTATAATTCTTCCTCATAAATTAATATTTCCTACTACTTACTGCGGTTAAAGTAGTTCCAATTAAGGGGCCGCGTAGTCATTAACATATATGGATTGAGATGGTACGTAATTGATTCGTAAGAGGAAGCGATAGTAACGTAGTCTGAACTTTTAATTAATTCTATAGTTTATTTATTATTAGATTAGATAACCGCTTAGTTAATGTCATCAGAGTTATACACATACACGCGACACGGTCGGGAGATTACAGCAGCCGAGGCGAATAAGATAGTCTACAGGCAGCGGTTCATAGGTCGGTTAATTCGTTAAGTAGTATGAATTTTGCATCATTTCACTATATAAAACATTTATCTTATTACTGTTTTATGTATAACATTATAACACGCTTCCGCGTGAGATATACGAGTATTACGTATTATTTCGTTATTTTAATATTTATAATACCTACAATGTATTCAGAAATTAATTAAACGTCGACACATTTCCCGATTGACTTCATTTTTTTGTCAGTTTTGAAAATAATATTTTGGTACACGACACGCCATGGATACGAGCCATCCACACCTTCGGGATGTAGCCCTCTTCATGCCAAACCACCAGATATGAGAAGGGCTTACCCACGTGCCGCCCTCATTGATGGAAACCCACCTGTTGCAATTGAGGGAAACAAAAAAAAAAACAAATGCACATAGGAAATTTGGGGTCTTTCAAGGTTCCCCTCATCTGATGCCTCGGGCATGTTTTAAGACGGTCCCGACAATAAATGTCCACACAGTGGACATAAGCCATCATCATCATCATCAAGCCATTGATATATTGATGATTGAAAATGTGCAGGGTTTTGGCGACGCCGTTCAAATTACCCGCGTTCGCGTTACTGAAGCTGGTTCATAGCGGTTAGGACGCTAGAGGACGCGGACGCGGTTAGGAGGATAGAGTCGCGTTCAACGAAGTCGCTTCGTTTGCCTTGTCCATTGCCTGGCTTGCACGTTCCGCAAGTTACACAGATATCTATTATCACAGTCAGTCGGTGTATCTATTTTGACAGTCGCCCTATTATTTTTCAACCGTTTAAGTAATAGGTTATATTTTGAAATCGCGTATAATGTAACTTCAGTTGTATGATTATCGCGATAACGCCCACTGAGCGGATCTAGGTACCACCAGACCTAGCTGAACCAAAAAATCTTCCACAGAGGTAAAGTATTTCGTTGTGAGGTTCTTAATAGGTTTTTTAGGTAGACTGTTGCAGGAGACAAAGTGTACCCAGATGGTGGGGATTCGAATAACGAATGAAGTAATTTTTAAGCATCTCTATTCTTGGGATTGGCGCTGAACCGCGTATGAGGACTGGGCCATTTGTGCTGAGAGTCGCTGGAGGAAACCATTCCGGGTTGCTGGACGATTTATATCGCATGCTCCCAGCTGTGTACATAAAAACCAAAGTGTGTACAAAAGTGGCAGCCGAGATCTGAAAAAAAATGGACAGTTTAACTAAATTATATATATGTGACTGCTTTAGAAGTTCAAGTATGGGTCGCTTCTTGGCGACTTAAAAGAGTCTTTATTGAAAATGAGTCTTTAGTAGTTTTTGAATTAGTGATTGGCATACGTCCATGTGAATTTATTTATTTTATTTTATTCAGGAAACATTCATACATATAATACACAGTCACATTAATACAACCAATGAATGCGAAAACGTTTGTAGCTTTATGCAATCAATGTTGGACCAGAAGCGAAAATAATTTAAAAGTTTATCTAAATAGGTAGTAGGTATAAATTAAAATATATTTTTACTGTTTTTTAAGTAAACGCTGAATCTATTAGCTTTATTTCGTTTTTTTTATTAACTTTCCATTAAAATATCAAGTAAGGTTTGTATTCTTGGTAAAACTTGTGGATAATTTTTATATGAATAAATAAAGAAAATACAGTAACCACACGTTCGTCTAAGGAGGGAATTTTGAGCGTAATTTATATTAAAAAGGAAACAATTTATAGTAGCGTGGCTGGAGCGAACCAGAAATTCTCGCTAAAGTCGATACTTATGAAGATACATGCCTGCGAGTTCATTATTCATCAGTTCATTATCATCAGTGGCAAAATATTATGGAATAATGCCGATTAATTTTACGAAGCAAAGGTATATATATATTACTGGTCTGTTTGTCATAAAAACATATTTCTTTTGACTGTATTATATTTAAAAAAGTATATATATTAAGAAAAAATCGAACTTTCTCAAGCATCGGGATCAAATTGTACTAAAATTCCATTAGATCTATACATACAGATTTATAATTAATACTTGTACATAAGGACTATTCGAATCGCTTTTCTAGAGTTTATACTCGAGTAGAAAATGCGGCCATGCGATAAGGAAACTACGACTAGTGTGTAGATAATGGTTGCTATTAACTCTAAACATGTAGAAATATTTCAGATTTAGGTATTTAGTCACCGTCAACAAGGCCATACATTAGGTATTTTGCCAGTACTACAAAAATGCCCCTTTCAATGCGAAGTTGCATAAAATTATAGTGTGCAGTTTTATACGACATTTCATGTCATAAGTGCCGTAATTTTACACCAATCACTTTCAAATTGATACATATAATTTAAGGGCACAAAATCTCGGTCAAGTTCGTTCATGGGCGAAGTTAGACCTGGGGGGGCGGGAATGGAGGGAGTTTTTTAGAAAAAGTGAATTTCTTGCTTTAACTCTCCTAGTATATAAGATATCAAATTAATTTTTTTTTTTATTATGATTAAGATAAAAATGTTTAAAGTTAGATATGAAAATATTTCCCGTAATTGAAGATTTCGAGATTTATTTTAGCACGGTAGAAATATTAAATGTTTTTAAACCCGAATCTCTTGTACATATATTTCGAAAGAAAGAGTAGTTTCCATATTTCTAGTTCAGAGTTAAATTTTGACTAAATATTATTAGGTACTTTTATCTTTTCAGATTGCAGGCTAACGCGGTTAAGATGTTGGGGTGTTAATTGCTTTTAAAACTCGGTGGGTGGATGAACTTACTGAACTATCTGTAAAGATAAGCGCTAGTTAATGCACAGACAATGAACCCGGTCAAAGCCTTCGAGCATCGAGCGACTTGAAAGTGTCCTGGCGGAAAAACAGCTGCTAATGTTTATTATTAGCTCTCAGGCAGCTCGGAAATTGTTTTCAACAAATGTGTTTCGAGCTCATTTTACAGGGTTCCGTCGAAGTTTTCATCTTTCTATCTATCTTCTGTCTCCAAAATTACGAAATAAATCAGAACGGTGACTCTTAAATCTGTACCAATTAAAAGAACACCCAAAATACTTTATCGCTTCTAAGTGGAACACACAATAACTACTTTAATGCGAGCTCTTTGCTACCTCGAATTGACCGCCTAAATTTAGCTTCTATACATATATTCCTGTATAACTTGCTACTATCCCCGTCCTTTGGACGTCCGTTCGCCATTATAGAAGTCGATATTATATGATGTTTATCAATCGCTAAGCATTCTTTTGGGTCACCCATTATTTCTATTATAGCGCCATAATATCTGGGCAAAATGTGCCCACGGTTACTGTACTCGAAAGTGCGTTTTAGTTTACTGTTGAGTCGGGGATCTACATAGCAGTTTTCTAAATATTTACAAGGTTATTATTATTTTTGCTAGTTAAAAGGAAAAAAAATGAATCTTCCATAAAACCCGTTTCGACTTTTCTGTCCTGTCCTTTTTCTGATTAATCATTAGTTAATAGTACAGAGAAAAACATATTTTTTAATAAACACATTGTAAAATAGGTAATAATAACGTTTGCTACAAGAAACATATTAAGTTTCATGAAATCGATTTGAAATTATTTTTAATGACCCTAAAATTTTCCAAAAAATTGTAATTTTTATGTAATAAATTGAATATTTTTAAGTATGCTATTAGGGCACTTTTTGAGATATCGAGCACCCTCTACCTGTTTTTTTTTTAATAACTTTCCCAAAAATCTGAAAAAAACTGCAATCACTTGTAAAAATAAATTAAAATCAAACAAAACATAAAGCGGTATTGCCAGTACAATTGCATTATCGACGAAGAATATCATGTCCAAGAAACATAAAAAAAAACATAAGTTTAAAATGGTTGAGAATCGAATAAACATTGACTAAATAATGACTAACTAATTTTGCAAATGGTTGAGAATCGAATAAACATTGACTGAATAATGACTAACTAATTTTGCAAATGACCACCTTAAGTTTTATCTAATACACACTGAATAATCAAATATTAATAAACCTAGCCTTTGTCATTTCATTTGTCTCCGAGCTCTCGGGCTTAGATTTTAGGGGGGGAGGGAGGTCAGTTATATGAAGTTAAGCACGACGTTAGCAATAAGTACGCACATGCCAAAAGAGCGAGACAACCAGCGGATGTGCGAGCAAAACAGAACGAGCAGCTAAAAGGCACGACAATGTAATGCGATTGCTTGGTTAATAAAGCGTTCGACGACCGTTTTGTATAAGTCGGAAAATAGCTTAATTGCAGAGATGTCACGATGCGTGAAATCAGCTGTGCTGCAAATTTATTCATAGGTATGTGAGTACATCGAGAAAGCGTATATTTTAGACTTTAGACCGTTCGAGAGTCATTTCGTAAAGGTTATCATATTGGTCTATCATATATTTTATCAATTTACGTCAAAGCGGAATCCAGAAGTCTTTCTCTTGGAGGGCGGGGAAGGGTCGGGAAGCATGGAGTTCCCCACCCCATCTCAAGTGAGGGGTCCGGGGCACAGAATAAATAATATCCAGGGCCTCTCACGGAAAATTTAAAAAAGAAATGAGGTGAAGGAATGGGAAGGGTAAACTATAGAAGTTATAGGCTACTTTTGAGTTTTTAAACCCCGGTAAAATTGATTTGAAACAGTGTTTTTTAACAGTATTTCATAACTCTGTGGAAAAAAAACATTAATTTTCATATATTGTGTTATTCAAGTGATATTTTTTCCTTTACATTTAAAGTGACTTTGAATAACTCACCTCTTTTTTGCCTCGTGACGGGAGATTTACGGGATTTACATGACGTAGTGACGGGAGATTTTTTCTATTTTGCGTTATGGAAAAACGTTTGCACCGATTCAATTTTTTACGCTTATCAGGTGAGCGAGCTAAGTGTTCCAATACGATTGCGCAATGAACCGATAAAGATATACTTGTATATCTGAGGTATATATATACTATACATGGCGTCCCAAGAACATTCTCGAATACCTCGGAAGGGGGGGGGGGGGGGGTTGTGTTACCTTATTATGAGTAAGAAATTATAATTATAATATAAAACCATGTCGAAATTTATTATATTTTTTTACAAATTGTGTAAATTCAGTGTGCTGGCTTGTTCAATGAATGAGTTAACGATTCGTTTGTTACTATCGACTGGAGTTTATATTTTTTTCTCTCCAAAAACGCGATGAATTTTGATATACGTTCTTTACAAATAATACTAACTAATTAAAACAGTCAAGTTTTGTTGTATTACGGGGTTGGTTAAATGTTCACCAGAAGAGCATTACCAGGTCTCGTCACCAGGCAGTCGTCGGTGATTGGTACTGGCGCGTCCCTGCGTCGAATGAGGTCGAAAAGAACTTTGAAGATTATGCGTGATAAATACATTAATCTGCGAAAAATACAGAGTTGGAATTCTGACATTTTATATTCTCCGCGTTTGATGTATGTATGTTTGTATACACCAGAGGTAAAATTGTAGGGGTGAATCGCTCGTCACTGGCAGTGATTCGGCGACCCCCGTCCTCGTAATCCCCCTGGGCAATTGCTGCAGTCTGGCCGATGCTTGATCACGTTTTTGGGCACGTGATAAAAGGGATATACCAAAAATATCAACTGTTCCCCGCTGTTGATATTTTAGATACTTCTATTAGATTTTTAACAGACTATAAAGATGATAGGTTTTCAAAAATTCGATGTGTATTGTGTCGTCACTGATTACTCCGAATTGGCTTGAAAGATTTCTTTTTTTTTTCTAATAAACGATGATATCAAGAAATCGATAAAATTGTTGGCATTTAGTTATATCATAATTTATAAATTTGTACCGTTTACACAAACACGGAAGAATTTCATTGATTATTTCACAAATACAAATAATCGTTGGACTACCGACATATTTTTTGATTAATAAATTGAATTTAATTACACGAGGTTGGGTCTGTATACACTTGTATAACAATATTTATTATGTGTGCGAGTATTTATCAACTCGACGCACGTCGGTAAAGTTATGTAACTTACATAAAACTTGCAGAAATTAAAAACGTTGAATTACATTTTCAAAATTATAATACTACCTCGTAAGTCTTAAGTATAGTATTTTATCTAATTATTTGTGGCCATGCAGTCTGACCCAGATACTCTTTGCCTACATTTTTCTTTTCGTTACGAACTAACAGCTCTTGCAAGATCTAAATAGTTTTAAACATTATTTTGGTTATTTTTATAATATGCAAATATATAAATGAAAATAATAATTATAAGATACGACCTTTAAGATAAGACGAAACTTCAATTTAGAAGATTTTCTTCATAGAGGAAAGGAGATTTATATTAAGAACCAGTAAAATAGAAGAGGGAAAATGGAAGGAAATTGATACGGCATGAGAGTTTTTTAAATAAACATCATCGAAGAAAGGGTCGAGGGGAAGAGAGGTGGAGGAAGACCTAGACGCTCCTACCTTGCTCGAGTGAAGGAGAAGGTTAATGTCATGTCTTTGGTAGAAGAAAGAGTAGATACTCCAGCGACAAGAGCGCAGATAGAATATAAGTATTATTATTTTTTTGTAAGTAAAACTAATTAGACCTTTGGTCGTTTTGTCGTAAAAAATACGAATACTTCTTTTGTGTGGGTACACTGAAGAAAAGCCTAAACTTTGCTTTCTAAAAAGCCTGACCTGGTTCGTTCTTCTGTCACCTTGTTCGACATCTTTTATTTTCTTGATTTTCGGGGCCAGTGCAAACAAAGGGGACGCCTCAAACAATAACGAAAGTGGAACGGTAAAATGATGCCGTTGACACTCCGCACACCGCCCTGGCTTCTGCCGGCCGCCGAAACGGGTTATCCGATGGAAGGTCGACTGATGAGATCCATGCGATTGGCCTATGATAAATGGCCCAGCCACGTGGGTAGCACGCACCCGACGCGGTACTGCGGACCAGTTCCGACCGGTTCGCTACGAAATAATCGCACGCAGTCTGAATTCATTATCAGCAAACATCAGGTTTAAAAAAGAATGGCTATGACTCATTGCAGCTATCAATACCAGAACCTGACATCTTACATCTATAGGCCCTACGGCGTCATTAAAGGCATCTCCCACTTGACTACTCGCGTCTGTGTTATGGGTTGCTTTATTTCCTATTTCCACTTGTGCCTGACCACAGTGGGTTATATTTTCCATTTAATTATTATATTCCTGGAGATTCTAGCCTACTAGGCCAGAATACAATTGTAATTTTTTACAGTGTGTAATAAAATGTGTAATTTATATCTTATTTTATTTGTAAAGTAAACTCATAGTCATTTTTTTGTAACATAAAATTGGTATATTATGCGAATGATGATTCACGTGTTCAAAGTATTTTTTTAATTTATATTTATGTTGATTACCGTGTTTATTAGATGCTAAATATATTTCAAAACGGGTTAATCTTTTTTTATTGTAACACGTTGCACATATATTTAATTTACTTATTCTACATGAAAATAAGCTATTTTGCAAATGTTTTGAAATTATTATAAAGTCACCAGCGTCTATTTTGACCAGGTCTTCTTAGTTTTTTTATGCAAGAATTTTTTTTTGCTCATGCTTAGGAAATTGGGGAAATTATTGCATCATCTTCGCTTGTCTTCACCGCGTGGCCCAACGCTGCTATTTATAACAAAATAGTAAGGGCTTAAGAGATATCTAATTTCCGCATTACCTTAATGGACACCTTGGTTGTTACAATTTTGTATAAACATATTTTTGACTATGAAAGAGTATCGAAATCTATTATTTTTTTTACCGGGAAATTATTTTTTTATAAATATTTGAACTAGCACCTGAAAGATATTTTTTTTTTAACAAATTGTGGCATCTCTGTGTTCTAAATAGATATTTTGACAACCGTTTCTACCGAATTTTTTTCGTAAATTTTGCGATAGTTGTCGAATTTGTCTATGATTATGTGGCGATTGGTACTTTTTGGGATGTTGAAGAGGCAATGTATCGTGAATAGCAGTTCATACGCAGCCTTTTTTGTGAATAGATAAATATCGCTATTATACATTTATATACTGTTACCTTATGGTAAATTGGCTTCTGGAATAGTACCTTCGTATACTTAAAAATGAATCAGATACATTTTCGATTTAGACCTAGATCATGCCTTCCCAACCACACTTGTTCGTGTCTCTCTCTAAACGCGTTATTAACGCACCTGCGGTCTCGCTTACACACACCGGTACACTCGTTTAATGTAACCCGAGCCAACCTCCTTTGATTTGTGTCCCATATGATTCAAATTTCCTAGAATTTTAAACAGAGGTTATTTAAAAGCATTTTATAGCGTCTGTAGGAATGTGAATCATTATCAATTTATTTATTTTACCATGAGTAATTTAATACATAGGAATAGCTTTACATTTTTAAAAACAATGCACTACACACACATTTAATACATTTTATACTCCATCGCAAACGTTTTACTTCGCACTTTAGTCGGACTTATACTTGAAGAGTTAAAATGGAGCCTTCCTACATCCGTTTTCAGTAAAAATACTATTCTTTGAATGTCCTTAACATTTACGCTCTAAACAATAGTTTTATTGTTGTATTTAGCGCAGCGTAAAATTTACTATTCCGGTTTCTACATCGAAACATTATTCTACTCTATTGCAATATTTATTCAACGCAAAAGCACCTTGGACTTGCCGACAACGGCCTTAAATTATCATAATGTGTACACCTCATACAAAACTAGGTCAGAACTGAATTTAACTATAAACTTTGCCGCTGTTATCTTCCATTGTTGTAGACATAGTTGTTATTAAAGGCCCTTTTAGATATAATTATTAATTTGGTAATGTGTATTCAAGCTTTATCAACAGTTTGGTGAATATAATCAACTAGTTCGCTCATCTATTATAGTAACAGTTTATTGAGAGAGTTATATATAGAATTATCATAAACATAACTATTTAGCTGTGTATTTAGGACTTTTGCCTGTATGAGACGAGTATATTTTGCTTAAGTACCTTATTTTTGAATGCATTCAAAGTACAATTAAAGATGTCGAATTCCGAAAGATCACTGTTATATTCATGGCATATTCTGTGAAGTTTTGAGCATAGTTTGTGTTCGTTTTATTCAATAAAAAAAGATATCTAGTAATTCGTTTTAATTAATTACTAGTTGCTTTCGCAGAAAAAGATCATTTTGGCTCAATCTGCGAATTTGACTACTTCGCGGCCAGCCTTACTTCGTGGAACGTTTTCCTCATTTTTCTTAAAAGGAATGGGGATGACACATTTCTTTTCAACATTTTAAAAAGAATACTGGACTTCCTCTCTCCTACTTCCCGCACTCGAATATGCGACAAATTGGTTGTCTGTGTAGTCTTTGTCCAATTTGTTGGATACAATAAATCATCGCCGTTCGGTCCCTGCGGATTGTATACAGTCTGTAAGGGCCATAATGCGTGCTCAACGAGGTAGTTTTTAGCCCCTTCTACGCTCTATCTTTAGGATTTCATCTGTATTGTATGTTGAGACTTTACAAATGTTTCACGTTAAAAAACCATGACATGAAACACAGCTATAGTGTTATTTCGTCGAAAAACACGTCCGAAAATGTTTATACAAACGTTTTTGGAAATATTTGTCAATTGCCCACGTGTCTAGGACCGTCAACGAGCAGCTACGCAGCTAGCACACGCGTTAAAAAATGTCTATGGATCAGTTTTTGCGAAGACCTCGTACACTATGGACGACTTGGTTGACGCAATAGCATTGTACTATTTGTATTAATTTAATTATTTATTTCTCCCGAAAAAGGCGCGTTTGGATTAGACATGCGCGACACCGTTTGAATCACCCTATTAATCTAGCGCAACGAATCGCCGCGTTACTGAAGCTGTGATGAAATCGCGTTCATTCACAGCCATAGCTACAGAGTCGCGTTGAACGAAGTCGGAAGTGACTTCGAAGCGAAGGCTTGTTCAGTGACATGGAAATCTCGTTGCAAGCGACACCATGTCAATGTAGCACTGTGACGAGTTCAGCTACGTATCACGCAGTTATTTTGTAGCCGTTTAAGTATTAGGTTATTTTGAAATCGCGTTTAACGTCTCCTCGGTTATATGATTATCGCGTTAACCGCCTACTGCTAGTTTGGATGAGTACAATGTATCGCAAGAGAACTCGATTAGTATTATACTCGATAGAAAAAAAACATTACTGTAATCGCACGTAAGATTAGGTGAAATCGATAACTGGAAAGTCGAGTTTATCGCGAGGCGATTAATCGTTTATATTTCTGCTCGTCCGAAGACGTCTAGCTTAAGAACGTTCGGTTAAAATCGTCGTTTTATAGCATTAGCGCCTCAACCGCCCGTCGGAGTGTCGCAGTCAAGGCGGACCGGAGCGGACCGCTCGGAGTACAGCAGCAATGACAGTGACAGTGATTAAGACTCGCGATTGTCTTGACATGTCCCCGTTCGACGTGGTGGCGTAATGTCTCAGTTTAGCCAACGTGGGCTGGCGTCCGTAGCAACAGACTATTCTATTACAAGGTCTCTTCGTGTTGCGTCGTAGACTGCGCGGCATCGCACCTAACCTATATCTTTTTTATTTGAATGTTTTTAATGTACAGTCTCTTATGTTGTTTAATTTATTTGTATTTATTTATCTACAAAACGGCAATAGGCGACTTATTAGGCCATTTCTATAGTCCGCACGTATTATCTATGAAAACGGAAATCAAATAAAACTCAGACATACTTACTCTATACGTTTAATTTAGATCATTCAAGCATCAAATAAGATTTAAACAATCTCGTAGAGCTTTTGCATTTGACTTAGGCATGGTGAATTGAGATACAAATGACTGTACCTTTCTTTGTTGGTCCGATTGCGATGACGAGTTTGGGAAGTTGTCGTGAGCACACCCGAAAAGGTTTGTGAATTAAAAAAAAACATGAAATTCAACCATTAAGGAGGGGTTTGAAATTTGTATGGAACTTTTAAACCGTTGGTTATAGAATCTCAAAAATTGGTATATAGCTTCTTTATATAACATAGTAATCGAATGAGGAAGTTTTTTTTTAAATATTCAACCAATGATGGGGGGGGGGGTGAACATTTTTATGAAAAAATATAAACCCCGGGGTTGAACAGCTAGTCATTAAAATAAAATCTAATGATTTAATAAAAAAATACTGACCAGTTAAAATTAATATTATGTCTGTGTTGTTTCATTACTAGCCGCGCGTCAAAGTTTACAATAAAAACTAAAATGGTTAAAGTTTATGATATTTGAAAAAAATGTCATGATATCATTATATCATTTTAGGTTTTTGTTATTTTAATCTACTTAGACCAAAAAAAAATACCGCACTGTCACGTCTATGGCTACTCAAAATGTGCTAAAATTGCCCCATACGAATGGAAATAGGAAATGAAGCAACCCATCACAGGCACGAATAGTCTTGGTGGGAGATAGATATCCTTAATGGCGCCCTGTAAGGCACAGCTGTAAGACGTCAGGTTCTTGGTAAATAATTTACTACTACATATGTATAGAAGCAGTTTGTAGTATATGATAGCTACAGGTTGTCATAGCCATTCTTGTTTCTTACTTTACTGTAGTTTTATAACACACCCGAAGACTCGGCACATGGGCCGATTATAGTCGAAAAACAATAAACTGACCGTTTTTCACGCCTATACAAATTGTTAAAATGAAATATGGTAACAAAAAAGGTGATTGATCTTTTGCGGTCCCCTTAATTGAAAGTTTGCGAATCGCCGCACTGAACCCTTGATATAATAATATGGGGTTTACTGAAATGCAACTGTGCAAACAAAATGCTCGTGCCATTGCGGTATTGTTTTGTATTTTACGACCTTCATGGTGGATTCAACTGATATTTGTTTACGAAGACAAATACAATGGACGTGACCTTTCTTCGGCACAATCTTATGGAATGCAAGCGTTTGTGTAAATTAATCTTCTCAAATAAATGCCCGTTTGCAAATTTTACAACTCCATCGTACCATGAAAAAGGACTGATATGTCTAAAAAGGAGGATTTTCTAAAAAAAAAGGACTTTATAATTAAACAAGAATTTTTATATAATTTTGTAAGGATAAATAAAAAAATCTGATATACAAACTAGCAGTTAACTAGTTGCGGGCAGTTAAAGAGATTAAAATCTTTATGTCTGCCCGAGCAAGGTATAGCCATCTTTATTAAAATCTAACTATTTACAATAATATTACTTATTCTAAAATTTAATACTATCGACTGCTGGAAGAGGGACGTTGCAAACAAAAGTGGTGCTGTTTCTGGGGGCGAGGAAGACACGCGCTTCCGGCAAGCTCCTCGGGAGGCGGTCCATTTTGTCACCCAGCTCTTCACGAACGTCTTAAAAGAAGCAATATTTGTCGTGATGATACAAAGTCAGTGTACCAAGCGGGTATCCATATTCCAAAAGTGGCCTTACATACGACTTGTATTATATTTTAAGAAATAGATCAGGAGAGGGACATTGGAAAGCCTTGCGTTGAAGATAGAGAGAATTGGCCGTCTTTAGGATAATTTCCTTGGCCGCGCGGTCACAGAATGTGCCGCGGCCCTTGGCGGATTTGTCGAAGATGTGGAGTACTTGGCGACGACGTGCAGCGCGCGCAGAATCCGCAACCCGTTCGCCGGCGTCTCTTTGTCTGGCTGGCATCTGCCGTTAGTGGCCCCGCGAGATCCTGTCGTATTTGTGTCGAGACCAGTGCGCGACGCGCGTCGACTGCATTTTCACCTCTACTATTATGATCTTTGTATCGTATGCACCCGATAAATTCAATAACCACTGGAAAGATTTAGATTTATTTGATTCTGATAATGCTCCGGAATGAAGCATCATTTTTTTTCTTTTATATTAAGAAATAACAAAATGAGTATTTGGGGAAATAAATAAATATTTGCTTTTGAATATGCACTACTGGCTAGAGAACAATATCCAATACAAGAAATGGTCAAAAACGGGAAGCCTTCTTCCTTGTTTGTCTTGCTCAGGCCTGTATCTCCTTCACGGACAATAAAAAAAAAGTCATATAGCACAGATATATATCGATTAAAAAAGGACAATTTATTAAGAATGAATACAGGGGTACCCCAATTTTTGACTAGTTTTAGTGGCCTGCTAAACAAATGAAAAACACCCAGACACTGGAGATAGTGGTTTGACCCAAAGTTCTCTGGTTCGAATCCACTTCATTGCCGCCATCTTTCCCGACTCTAGCACAGGCACATTTGGCCCAGTCGAGTAGGGCCCAAAATAATTGTATGTGACCAAGGTCATAGCGATTATTAAAAAATAAATAAATAAAATGGAATTTAGAAAAATGTAATTGATCAGCTGGTGAAAACAGACTATTTACGATATCGCACTTTATCTTGTTTTTATTGTATTAAAAAAGTTATGATGAGGTTACGTGAAATGCCTTCGTTTAAAGAGAATAAGAAATATAATATTTATTTAATTATATAATTTGAATAGATACACAAGACTAGGTACTTTTATTTGAAAGGTTTTTTTTTTATTCATATTATGCAGGTATTATAACAAATTGATTGTTTTTAAAATCACTGCCCGCCACAAGACTATTATCCGTTTGTTACCATCGTTAATTATTATTGCTTTAAGGTTAAGACGATGTCATGAGTCGTAATAACATGTTCCGCAAATTGTTACTTTATTGTTACGATGACGTGTTAGCATGCTAACAAATATTCTACTTAGATTTGCGATATCGTTTTTAATATTTAAAATGTAATTTTTCTTATTAGTTTTGCGCACTAGCTTACTGAATAAATGTTCGTGTTTTTGTGGCCCCGACTGTGACCATTTTGTTGTCTATATGCAAATATTATATGCCGGTAGGTACTTCATCACTGCAAGCTTTGAATTTGAGCTAGAAACAGTACAGTCTAGCTGTCAATCGACTCAAACGGAAGCGTTCCCATCTCTTTTCCTTCGCCGCGGCGCCAGTAGCGGATGAAAGTGATGACACATTCGAGTCGATTTTCGATTGGCAGCTCAGACTAGGCTCACTGGAAGTATTTGTATTGAAAATTAATGAAATACCCTACAATTCTCATCGTATGGCTTCTATTATCAGGGAGATGTAATTGGGATCAGTTCCGAGTGCCTTAATAAAAGTAACATTCGGTTTAACTGCTATACTGGGACTAACCTCTACTTATTGACGGGGCTATTAGGGCCGAAATTTCAGTCCTTGCTTAACGTCGTTCTTAGTTAGGATCAATTTAACTTTTAAGCATGATTTAAATTGAATTGTATATTTCAGTTACTTTTTAAGTTCGACTTTGTTAGTAATATGTTTTCGCACACGTGATTAGTTCGCTACTCGCCGCTATGTGTATTGTGTATACAATATCTGTCGCCACTGTCGCATCACTTTTGACATATGACGCGTGATCTGACGTTTTGAGGATATGTTGTCGGCTGTAGGATTATTAGGATTTTGCCATGCGTGTTTGCTTGAATTGAAGATGTTCAAAATATGCAAATCCAGTCAATTTTAATTACATAGTTAGAAAATATAAAATCTAAGGGATTTGTGTTGAACCTTTTCAATTTTGGACATAACTACACTCCCGCCCCCCCCCCCCCCCCCCCCCTACACCCTACCTTAATAAAGTAGAGCTCTGGTCTTCGGAAGAGGTTTAATTTTTCGGTCGCTTTCGTTGTATGATATTCGCCTTGGCATCCAAATACGAGAGCATTGACAAATGCCCGTTTTCAATAGTTAGGTACATTATACGGCGAGCATTTTTTTATAGCCGTGTTATTTTCGACCCAGCTCGTTTTTTCGAGTACCATATTCTATTTGGTTCCATTAGTCTCCGTCGTCAGAGCGGAACATCACTTCGCCCGAGTCGAGAGCCGCTGAACAGCGTGACATTCAGGGGTCACGGACGCAGCGGGCTTCCTCGGCACGAACGAAAAATACTCCGGCTAGCTTATTGACCTCCCAGGGTCGGCTCCGTCTTGCACACGGGGCGATCCTGTTCATCATAAATTTTCCGTTCGGTTTTTCTCAAATCTTCATTTGTTGTAACCGCGCCTTGTACTTTCTAAATGCTCCTCAAACCAATTCACCCCCGAAAAGTCCTGATTAATTTTCATACATGAATATATAAACATCAGTAAAATTCGTGTTAACGTTTCAATAATTTCATTTTAATTTATGGTTTTTTGCGCCAAAACGTACACGCACTCTCTGGGTTAACTGGTAAAGATTGTCTTGCGACAATAAGCTCGCTCTTTTGTACCATGTACTAGTAAATATAGTAACTATTTAAACGGGCTTCATTTTATTGTTATTGACAATCTATTTTGTTAAATAATGTTCTGACTCGTGTAAAATTTAATACATTGTTCTTTAGCGCTGTGCTTATATTACATTGAATACCATACCATACCATATGAAGTTTTTCATTGCGTTATATTTTATGATATTACATTGTATCAAATTATTAGCATTTAAAAAAATGACAATTTTATATATTTACACATGTGGGGGAAATAAAGAACTTATCTTATTTTATCTTAGTGTCAACAAAAGTGTTTATTATTAGTAAAATATAAAAGTTTTCTGCCTACTTATATCCTACCCAATTTATTTATTAATTTTATTTTATTTCCCTTAAATACAGCATATTAAGATGAACATAAATGAAAAAATAATAATGTAATGATACCTTGATCATTTTTACACACAGTTTAAATTAAAATGAGTGAAAAAGAAAAATATTTATATTATAGTTAAAACGTCAACAGTGAACTAGGTGTGGGTGTGTTTAGAACGAGATGTTAATTATTTAAACTAAACCTACATATTACATTCACAAATTGTGCTAGGGCTTTATATAGACGTTTGTACTGCCTTTAACAATGCCGATTTGCTCACATTAAATATGTTTGATGAAGCTTCAAGGGGTTACATCCATTTAAAACAGTTAGTACTATAGTTCCTTTGTATATCTTTATGATCGAGTACCGGCAATCGAAGTCCGCTTACGACATTCGAGGGTCACGCACACAGCGTGCTTATAATGGATCTGACATTGTTAAACTATGGTAAAAACTTAACTTATGCTCACCTTCCCCCTACTCAGGAGTGTATTAGTCAGTGATGACGCGACCTTCAATGACGACAAGAAGCGTCATCTTCGTCGAGCGTAAAGCGGGGTCACACACTGCGAATATACTATAAGATACTCGTATATCTTATCTTAGAGCACAGCTTATCATGTAACTCGCCACACAGTCTAATAAACCTTCACACACGGCGCATATAATTAATTGGAGCGTAATGTATCCATGAGCATATCTCTGTCATGGAAGATAGATCTCCCAACTCTGCCTCAATACATGCTGCAGCTTGCGGTATGACAAGCGACTGCTGCGACCTAGTATATTTTAGCATCTCATGATAAAATATAATATATCATATCTTTGCCGTGTGTGACGCCCTTAATAGTCGCAGCCATAGATCCCATCCACATACCTACATTGTGCTCGTTAGCAGGAGGAAAACAGCTCTCATCATCGCACGGCGCGAGGTCAGTGATCCCCCTTTTTTTTGAGTTTATTGCACTTAAACATGTGATTAAACTGTGGGATTCTATACACCGAGAAGCGTTCATTTTCTTAGTTATCATCTACATCTACAAAAAAAAAAAAAAATAAATACAGCCTTTAAATATTAAAATTATTTTTTTACCTCATTTGAAAGCTACTCAAATAAAGAAACATTTTGCAGTGGAGTGTATACCATATGTTGTTTTTTTCTTTTAAATTAAAATATACAATTTCGAATAACTTAAAAATTTGTATAATGGCCGTCACCATTTTACTTCGTTAAATAGATTTCAACATTATTTTTATTACATGCAAAACACAAAAGTATAATTACTAATTACTACTACTAATTAGATTACTAATAACTTCTGTTCACACGGTTTAAATATATTACAAAAACTTCTACTACCACATTTAAAAAAAAAAACCTATCGAATTACCAGTCTTGTGTGTAGTTTGTGCCTTTCGGAGCGTGTATTTTTCATCGCAAAATAAATACATAGATACTCTACATTTTAATTTTATTGATGCGTTTTGTTTTTAAAATTATCGGTATATTTTCTTTACTAATCTGTAGTTTTTACTAAAGTAAATCTGTATATAATATGTGTTTAATGTATGAACATAAATATGTATTTTTATATTTTTATTATCTCTGAAGCAATTCAAATATATGCCTTTTGAATTGACTAAGGCTATCATGGAAAATGTCAATGCGATTATCTTCTATGTAAGGTAAAGACGACAGATGCGAGGTATTATGTTATGTGATATAGGGGTTCTAAACAGATCAGGGCTCTAACATTATGCGACGTCGTATTAAATGATATTTTTCCTAAACACGTTATTTCTACCTTATAATTAATGATTTTATAAAGAAATATTAAATCTGACGACGAGCAACCCTATCGAATTCAAATCTTATAAGTCTATAATCATAAAACCTAAATTGACTACCAAGACGACACTTTTCAGACAATATTCTTAGAAATCTTTTGAGGTGAGTATACCTCGATAATCATTGCGTATATTTTTTTTTATTTTGTTGTCTCACGTCAGCTGCGAGCGTGTACAAATTCGTCAATAGCGTGTGTTGTTTGCATTAATTCCCTGCAATACCTATGAAATTTAAAAATGTATGTAAGTAACAGTTGAAAAAAAACCCCAATTAAAGCATGTATTTGTACTTATTTTTTAATACAATTTAATTTATTTTTTTTCACGTAAAAATGAGACTTCATAAGTTTCATAGAAGTATTAGATGGCATTAATAATTATTTTTGCTTGACATTACTACATTGACAGGCTATTGAAAGGGAAACATTTGAAATTACACAAAATTCACAGTTCGAAACTCATTAAGTTAATAAGCTGTCAGTAGTATGAACGTTTTATTTATTAATTTATTTTATTTGTAACGCATATTATACATAAATTTTATCTTTCTGCACTTCTCCATAAAAACTTTAACTATGCCAAATCTCACACTCCTCCGTGCGCGCAATATGCTTAAAAGCGGGTCATGTTTTCCCTTCACGTATTAATATATAGATAGGTAATCTTACTAACGTTCTATATGTTTTTTTAAGGGCTATTGAAGGTATATAAAAAATACTAACAATTGATTATATTCTAATAATTATTTTTAATAATTAATAATGATTTTAAATAAAATCACTAATTAGATATCACATTTAGAAAAATATTTATAAGTTTATATTACATAAATATTATTCAGTTGTTACTATAATGGAGGCATACAACAATTAATAGAGACTGCGTAGAGGTCAGAATGACTTAGTCATGTGGTTTTTGCTGCGCGTATAAAAAACATTTTTCGTATGTAGTGAGATCATTTATGAAGGTTTTTTTTTTATCAAACCCAATGGTCCGAATGCGTACTTACATAGACAATTTCAGTATGTTTTTCTTTACTATTGCGCTTAAACACAAAGAAACTTATGTATCTCCGTTATTAGATAGGCTAATTAAAATTATAATGAAACTTTCACGTCATAAAAACATCGCAATAACATCACACGAGCGATCTCTCCGCATCCCGCCAAATAGCTGTGAATACAGCAGGGCTAGTCTCAAAACGCGAGCGAGAGGGGCGGTTAGGGCGAGCGAGAAGAACTGTCAGTTTGACGTTTTTATTGCATTAAACAAATGTGAAGCTAGCAGCTCCTCTCGCTCGCTAATCGCGTTCTCGTTTTGAGACTAGCCCTGCTGGCGCGCTATGCGACTGAACTCAATTACGTAGATCCGAGAGTCGTATAATTATAAAGTATATTGTATATTAACTGTGAAGTATATTTAATATATCGTATTAAATGCTCTTGCTAAATTAGTTCATTTTTGTGTGGGTAATTTGAATGTGTGAAATAAAATGTTTGTGTGCAGTAAAAAATATATTGTTTTTAAAAATGTAAGACCATTCATAAAGGTAATGTATTAAATTACTTAAGGAAAAATAAATAAATAAACGATACGCGAGGAGCTATTTGCCTCTGAAAGATCTTATAGACTAATTCACTCGTTCATCAGCGACGTCATATGTTCGAGCGAAAGATTTTGATAATAAAAACGCGTCCATCGACTGTGAACATTCGCGATCGACTAAACTTATTGTTGCCAATCGACCGCAACTGATGAGACATAATTTGAACGCTCGGTGGCAACTCCAGTAAAATATTTTACCTCAGTGCTGGAATAATATATTTTTAACCGACTTCAGAAAATGAGGACGATCTTAATTCTATATGGATAAACTAATTGATAAATAATAAAAAAAAGAGTAAAATGCCAGCTACTTTGTAAAATTTCTCTCAACACACATTTTCATATATACGCGTACTTACATCACACACATAGATTTTAAAATATGTATTATTATAATATAGTATGTATAGTATTATTTGGATCAAGTTAGTAATAATAACATTTACTGTTACAATTTCATAATTATCAAAGAATTATCTTCTACGTAATTGCTCGGATATTGGAAATAAAGTTTACCTGGTTGACAGATGATTACATCTAGTTAGGTAAACATGGTCCCAGTTTCCTCGACACTATCTAGCATGCTGACTTATAATAAATTGTGTTTTAGTTTAAGAAAAATCTTTTTTTTGTTTGAGAGGAGTGTTACTGAATATTGCCAGGAAAATGTATATTTTAAATAAACAGTACTCACGGGTGTTTAAGGGATTTCGAATATTTTTTTTTTTGCATATGTTATAGAAATTATCAAGGGTTGTCTGAAATTAATTTCGTTTAGTGTTAGGTAGCAATAATTTAAATGGTTGGTTTGCCATTCAAAATATTTTTATGACGATGTTATTTGGACAAATTGATCCAGGGATTAAATTTCATATGCAGTAAAATATAGATTGATATAGATTTTGTGTCCATTTAAATTGATAAATTTATGTCATGTGCTCGCTTTTAAGGTTGTACCTACCTACCTATGCATTTTTCGTTTATTTTTTGCAAAGGTTTTATGTTTTTAAACGATTTTTTTTTTAAATAAAATTTAATAGATTTCTTTTCATTCTGTTCAGAATCCGTCCGTGACAGTGGCAATAAAGAGCATAACCAAGAAGTCTCTGGCGAAATCGCAGAACCTTCTCGGCAAGGAGATCAAAATCCTGAAGGAACTCACGGAACTGCATCACACGAATGTCGTCGCGCTTCTGGACTGCAAGGAGAGCCCGCTCAATGTCTACCTTGTTATGGAGGTCAGTGATTTAAAAGTCCCTTCATACACCCAATCGAGTGTCAACGAACTCACATTTTGTTGGTTTTATCTATCTTATAGTACCTATCTATTACTAGAGAAATTACTAGAAATTCGACCGTAATTCATTAAACTTTTTAGTATTGAAGTTCTGAAGAACCTCTATAATCATTGCATATATATCTTGTTTCAATTTTGTTCTATCAGCGTGTGTTATTTGCCTTAATTCGCAATTACGGCTTGTATTAATTTTTCGATACGATTCATTGTCAGTTGTAATTTTTTCATATAAAATGACACTTGACATTCATAGAAGTATAAGATGGCATTATTAATTATTTTTGTTTGACATTACTTACTATTTGACATTGACAGACTATTGAAAAAGGTTCATTTGAATTCACACAAAATTCACAGATCGAAACTTATTCTGTCAATTAGCTGTTAGTTGTATGAACGTTTTATTTATTAAATTGGATTTATTTGTAACACATATTTTAGTTTTCTGCACTCCTTCCCCATATAAACTTTAACCATGCCTAATATAACACTCTTTTGTGTCCGCAATATGCTTAGAAAAGGAGTACATAGTTTTCCCTTCACGTATTAATATATATATATATATTCCTTAAAACTACTTTAAAACCGTACGTAACATTATGGAACCAATTTTTGTTTGAACCAAAGTTTGTTTTTTAAATTTCTACATTATGAATCTGTAATTAAATAGAAACCAACATTGCTTACTGACTGCCCAGAGAGTAAAACCTGACGCACTATAAAAATAAAGCACTGAATTTCAAGGTCAGTATGCTATAGGGTGATGATTTTAGAGGCGTGGTTTTCAAGAAGAGATAAAACGCATATAATTTGATGTTATGGCTAAGAATTTAGTTTTATTATAAAGATAAGGGTTTGCCATTATGTTTTAAAAATGATTTCGGGTAAGTGGCCGCCGCGGCTGACTCGAACAAATTCCAGCCGAGAGGCCCAATTTTCAACCACTTTTTGCAGCAAGTTGGGCCGTATGTCAGCAATAACGCGCCGAATATTCTCTTCCAAGGCGTTAATCGTGTCCGGCTTATCTGCGTAGACAAGCGACTTCACATAACCCCACAAAAAATAGTCCAGCGGTGTTAAATCGCACGATCTTGGAGGCCACGCCACAGGCCCACGACGCGATTTTTACTTTATTTTAGAGTGATTTTCTCTAAATTTGCACTATTTGCAAACGTTGTTCAGGAGTAAGTCTATTCATTATGAAATGGCAAACCAAACTGAGCATAAATCAAGTGACAGCTGTCAAAAATACCAACTACGACAAAAGTAGTGCCAGATTGAAAACCACGCCTCTAAAAAAAACACCCTGTACTAGAAACCGCGGAACCAGTTAGGGTAGATTGTTAATCGGGAATGGTCTTTGGGCGCGGTGTGCAGTTCCATCAGAGTCAATTCCATCATTGGAGATTCGCAGAATGTGGTTTATTCCATGTCGCAAGGATTGCGGATAAATCTGGCTGCGTTCGAGATCGGCTGACCCACTGACTCCGCGCGGCCCGAGATAACTTGATAAGCGAATCCCGAATGTAGCTTTTGATCTCGCACGCCCCGACCACGCGCTCTTATCTATAAATACCGCATGCGATACAAGGTTAGGCCCGGTTCAGACATACTGTTATTATACAGTCTTTTTGTTACATATGTTCTGTTTAGTCAATCTGCGTATTTTATTTTGCGACACGGGGTTTTTTTTACATGTCACCGACCTTCTTCTAGTAGTCAGTTTTCCAAGCGGCCACATACATACAAACATAGCTTCAAATTATTTAATCTCTTGCTCGCACACTATTTATGAAGCCTGTATAATTATTTGTATATATCCAAGTCCACAGTGTGCCTCTAGGTAAATTTGCAGTTGCGCATTTTATTATTTATTTTTTTTTTGTTATGAAAATGTTGTCTTTTTTAGTTTATGAATTGTCAGCTGAGGATCTATGTTTCTATAATTGATTACATCACCTTAGAACAGTAGTAAACTCTATAAAGGTGATTGTACTCATGATTAATAATGAAAGTTGCATTAAAATCTCATTACTTTTTGTTGTTAAAATTCTTCCCTTTTCATCAAATTCATACACAACCGTATATGAATTTTTAACCGTAATTTTATTGCGATCTGCGAGTATTATGTGTGAGTAAACGCAAAAAAACGCTATTACGTGCCTATAATTTAAAATAATATGAGTTTTTTTTTCGCAATAACTCTAGTGACACAAATTTTAGTAATATCGTATGCATATACTAGGTGTTTATAATATTTGTATATTGAATATTTTTAAAAATAAGTTTGAAGCGAAGAATTTAGAGTAATAATGGTTAGCACGGAACATAGTTCAGAGACATTTGGCACAGATGATAACGCTTATGTTCGCTTAATTCACGACGATTATTGCGATAACGATTGTATGGCATGCTTACACTATCGAACCGCCTATATCTGTCCCACTAGACTTGCTGACCTCATTTACGTAACTTCGCAGTTTGGCGTTTTTATATTTTCGCCCGATAAGATGACATCCAAAGTCGCCTACGCGCGCTCGCGAGAGGCTGCGGACTCAGTCCACGTCGGCAAACGAAGATTTGGCTAGCTTTTGTCCGGGCAGTTCTTGCCAGTATTTCTGGCTTTGTTTCCAAGCCCAGATTTTTAGCAGTCTGCTGGGCCTATCATAGTCTTGGCCAGTTCGTCTGCTTTCTCATTGCCACCAATGCCTTAGTGGCCTGGTACCCACATAAGTGTGACCCTATTAGGTCTTCACTAACTAACACACTCTTAAGCATGGGTTATTCTTAGGCAAACATTTGACGTATCTCAATTTAAGGCGCCACCAGTCCCTAAAACGTGTTTTGTAACGTATTTTGGTGCATTTTGTTGAAGTTATTCCCAACAAATGGCTAAAACTAAAAATACCACAATATTCTACATATATTAATTTAGTCCTTTGCTTAAAAAAAACGAAATACATCTTATTATAGTAATGAAAATAAATAAATAAGAAAGTGTTGTTTTTTTCTTGCAACGATTTTCTTTTAAGTTGTGTAAGTGACGCGAACCTAATTTTTCTTTCTAAAGATAGACAATATAATAATCTAGGACATTACTTAAAAAAAAAACACTTTTTTCAAATGATAATAATTATTTAAATACAAAAAACATGTTTCATCGATTCCAAATGAGTCGGCGAGTATATCCGTCTCTTTTCTACACGTCAATGTTCGAATAAAGCCTACTCTTTCAAATCTCAAGGACAAATGCGTCCCGGGGCGCCTTAAGGGACTCTTAGCCGTAAGTGAGGTTTAGTGAAAACGGCTCTCAATCACACGAACCGCAACTCAATATATGTGACCTAAAAAATAAACTTTCAAATTATCTGTTCTGCGATGATACGGCGGTCATCTGTTATTTGTTACTATTTTCAGTATCGCGTAGTAATATCGTCTTTGTTTACGATTCGGCGCTATTCATAGAATTGTTTGTTTTTTCATTCACACATTTTTCACTGCGCATTTTGCATCGCGATACAACATATTCTAAGTAGCTGTGTTTTCGCCTACGAGCTGTGGCCATGTTATTGTTTTGATCCGGTAGTTTGCGAGTCAGTTTGTAGCCGCGAATGATTTCCATCGATTTTGTGCGCAATAGAAAGTTATCGCCATGCGCGTTGCACTCTGTAGGTAACTCTGCTCGACTTTACTATCGCCATAGCGTGGGGTGATATACATTCCCGATAAAACCCACAAATTCCCATTATCAGTGGCAAGGAGGACGCATCATCCGGTAATCCCGGGGTCGTTTCCACGTATCGTGAAAACATTATTTATTAAATAATCAATATTTTGGCACCATGACCAATCCACAGTGTGGATCGAACCACCGCACTGGGTACTGCCTGTGTCTGGGGAAGCCCAGGGTTGAACAGCTAGGTCCCGCAGGCGGTTTCACCTACTTTGACTTACCTACCTACTGTCCTGTTCCCTGCGGTGCTGTTGTGGTTTTGACAACGCCGTCAGCGCAATGCATTAGCGTGAAATATTTTGTATATACATAGATATATATAGATATTGATTTAAATTACTGTAGAAGTTTTATTGTAATTATATTATTATTATTTTATTTTATGTAAAAAATGATAGTGGTGGTAAAAGTATTTTCACCTTCGCATTAGTAGCGGCATTCCATTTTAAGCGTGAAAGCATTGATCGCTATAGTTTTTTTTATTAATTATGAACGCGTTAAATACTAACAAACACATTCAATTAAAATGATCATATTAAATTACTACAACGCAGTATCACTTAGAATAAGTTGTGGAAATGTCAGACACACTGCCGCCGCAGAACGTTAATTGAACTACGCTGCATTTCGTAATTACATCGCCTCGTGTAAGGGTGTGGACATGGTAGTGCACCGATGCAAACGCTAGTTAAGCGTGTGTAATAATTTAAAAAAAAACAACATGCTGTAATGACTTTGTCATGACAGACTACTTGAGTGAGGAGCGTAAGATTTTCTTAATAATAATATCTTCTGTGTTAAACGGCAATTACCGTTACTGTTTTTTTTAAATTTTATTATTTTAGAAATGGCAACTGCAAACAGGAAATGTTGATGTTGCAAACCTCTCACTGACCTAAATTTACTCGGGTTCAACCAGTGCGACTATGTCACCACCGCAAATTGTAAGCGTGTGGTATTGAACGCTCCCCTACTTCATGTTATATATAAATATAATATATATTAAATATTATATATATTAAATTTATCTTTTCAGGCGATTTGCCGCTATTAAAAAACAATCATCAAATATAAGTCAAATAACTTTACAACTCAATTATATAAATAATACGCACACAAATCATGTGCTTTTACATTTCCATTATTTTTATTTTTTTCATCAACTTCATACATAAATCACTCATAAAATCATCTCATTTCACCACCATCCTTCATCGTAATCACAAATCCATTATTTTTATATTTTTTGTTAAAATATCATCCTTTCCTTATTTCATCTAATTAGATGGTTACATAATATTTGACAATATTTTACACTAAAGAGGACAGGTGAGAGTTAAAAATGCATTTTTATAAAACTCAGCGCTGGGTTTAAACCGACATCCTGCATTCTCAAGTACAGGACCTCTTTAGAACCTTTATAAATATTATGCTATCCAGCACTTTATCAAAAAATTAAAAAAATATTCAAAATTTTTCATTATTGGCAAAGATTGTGTCATTTATCTTTTCAGGCGATTTGCCGCTATTAAAAAACAATTGTCAAATAACTTTACAACTTAATTATACAATTATATATATATATATATTTATTTATATATATCAAATAAATCTATCTAACGCAAATAAAACATTATTTTCATACCTACATTAAACTTAATACACCGCCATCAAAATCTCTCTTTTCCTCACACAAGCACTCACACACGCACACACTCTCACACACAATCACACACACCCTCATCCACACACATCCATACATCACATGCTCCTCATACGAATGTATACCTGCGTGTTTGTATTTTAATAAATTGATTTGCATCAATTTAGTGTGAAGTCTTCATACCTACTTTATAATAGTATGTTTGTGAATATGTAGGAAATCCATAATCGGTTTTGTTATCTGCTTAATTCTTAATTGTTAATATTATTGTTATTACTGTCTGTTTACCCATAAGAAAATAAATAAATAACGCGCATATGTACGAATACCTATGCGACCTCGCCTCGTGTCGTACGGCGCACAGCTGACGGGGCGCGGAGCGGTAAACATGCTTACGAGCACGTGGCGTGATATGAGCTGTCAGAGTGACGTTTCGTCGGTCGCGTGCGCCCGCGCCTCGGAACTCGGAATAGTGCCGGCTCTTTCTCGCATTGATTTTGCTCGTATCGCATTTTTTGCCACAAAATTTAACCTTTCGTTTGCGCAAAAAGTTGTGCCCTACTTTGAGAATGTTGTATTTTTTTTCATTTGTCATCCTATGTTTTTATTAACATATTTATTGTTTATCAAAAATTAAAACTGATTAAAACATCGGATACAGCACATAAAATGCCACAGATTCTACCGCATGTATACTCTATAAAATAATTTTTGCTTACACAATATTTAAGATAATATTTAATAACAAATAAAACAATTTTTAAAAAATGTGTAGTTAATAATATAGGTATTAGGTACTAAAACGATGTAGATAAAGAAACAAGAGTTAATTATACAATTTTAACTATTAATAATTTAATTTATAATCTTTTGCTTGCCTTAGTTTTCGTTTAAATATCTATGATGTCGATTAAACCCAGGCTTGATACGGCGAATTGTTTTCATTTGCCATTAGATATAAAAATATAAAATCCAAAAATATTTTTTTTTATCCAAATTAAAAATGAAGCAATCGGGGTGTGTCAAAATAAAGGTTAAAATAAATGATTGGGATAATGTGTCTGTATTTTTGTATTTGCGATAGGAATATTATCCGTTTGTCATTTTCAAAGAAATATACTGATCAATTGAGATCGTAGTAGTCTCGTGGTTAAGGCGTTGGACTATTAGCCTAAAGGGCGCGGGTTCGAATCCGCACATGGTTATACCATTTTTAAGGCTTCATTGCCACCATCTCTCCTGACTCTAGGACAGGCACATTTGGTCTAGTTGAGTAGGGCCCAAAATAATTGTATATATATCCTAGGTCATAGCAATTATTTAAATAAATAAAACCCTGCCGCCCTCTGCGATATAGCTTGCCTACTGTACAAATTCATACGAATAATTGAAGAAACTTCAGCTTTTTTAAGTATTGGGAATTTGGAAAACCAAGGTTGAGTAGGAATAAAAGGTTGAATCCGGGCATAGAACGAACCTTTAGTGCGGGTTGAAATTAACCAAGATTTAGATCAATTTTGAAACATAGAATACTAGGTTAGGAAGGAGGTCTTCAATTGGAATATCAGGGTAAGAGAGTAAGATAATAATTATGCGTGAGTTTTTTTCTTGGTCGCAATGATGTACTACGAACGCTAATAATTAAATCTACCTGGGATTGTTATATTTTATTACGTTATATGGTGATCGTATTCTTGCGCAAACTAAAATATTTTCAAATCTCTACGCAGGTCGGTAATTAAAATGCAAACTGTCAAAGGGAAAATTAAAGATTTTAAATAAATGTGGCATAAAAACACAAAAAAAAACCAGGTCGAATTGAGAACCTCCTCATTTTTTTCAAATCGGTTAAAAACGACCTCAACGGATATGGAAGATCGTAAAAAAAAAAACCACGTTCGTACTGGATTTCATGAATAATTTCAATAATTAACCGATTGAATGACTAATTTACCTCCATTTGCCAATCTAAACAATTTTTTGTTTTTTGTTTTAGTTATGCCACCTTATCGATGACTATCTTACCGTAATATAATTTGTACAATATTTTTATATGTCACTTTATTTGTTTATTCATCATAAAGCAACTACTCACAATAGAGATTTCACAACCTGCTATATTTACCGTTTGTCCTAAAATAGACTATTAGCTATTTTGTAAATGTAATGTATCATTAAGATACAAAAATATCAGGCGAAATATCTTTTTATATCAAATAAATAAAATATACTTAATTGTATATTTATTTGTACATGATAATCAAAAAAAAAAGTAGGTCAAAATTACGTATTTAAAAATAAAGTTCTTAAGTGTATTGGGTAATATTACAATTATAATCATATTTATTTTATTCTCAGCTATTCGCTATCATAATAATTATTATTGGAGCACCGATATATCCCTACATACACATGTAATTTAAGTAGATACATTTTACTTTGTTAAAAGATTTTATTTAAGTTTAAGTTGATACTTAGTCATTATTTTCCATCAGTGACTTCGACCTTTGTGATTACATAACGAAACATTTTTTTATGTGTTTATTTAGTTTTTCCATAGCATTCAAGAACCGTAGTTTCGACAGACGTCAATACGCATACTATACCGCAAATATTATTCAATCGAAACGTCGTAACACACTGTTTTTGATCATGTTAATGTCGACCTTAAATCCTCAGCCGTAAAGGTGTTCATCGATCGATAGTTGCCGCGGCGCGTGTGATGATTTACGGCCTCATCGAAATAGATTATTATCTAAATTTAGTAACTATTATTTATCTCTAAAATAAGAATAAAATTTAAGTGTGGCTTGGCTACGAACTGCACTATTATTTTGCCCACAATAATCACTATTTTTCGGGTAATGCTGCATTATCGAACGCGAAGCGAAAAATAAAAGTGAAGACATTTTTTTTATTTAATTTATATTTCAAAAACGTAAATCAATTTCAAAAATCAGCCTCCAAGAAGTACAAGATGAGTCTTCAATGTACTTAATGCTATAAACCACTCGTCTAAATATTTTTATTTTTATTTTATTTTTATATTTTCTCAGGGTTTTGCGCTGGTCTCTGCTATGCACTTTATCACTTCATATATAACCTTCCTTAGAACAGGTAACTATTACCTAGTTAGGAAGGTTATTGACTTACACTCATCGGCCAATTTATATTCCATAACAAAAAAAAAAAAAAAAAAAAAAAAAAAAAAAAAAAAAAAAAAAAATACTTAGGGCCAGTTTTATAAACATCCGTTTTTTAAATGTCAGATCAAATAAATTTATAAATTTGGATACGACTCAGTTCTAGATATTTTTTCGGCCCTGGTACGCTTGCAAACTTGCATAGATTTGTAAGCTATTTTGCATATTCATGAACTCCAGAACAGTTCTTATCGATGCAAATAACGAGGTTACTACTAGGATAATGTCGCAATTTGCGCTAGATTGCTCTTATCAATCGCCGTTTGCTGCTAAACGAAATCGTTTGAACCAAACAATTATAGATTCGAAATGATTTGAAAAATCATTTACCAAATGGAGGTTTATTGCTTTCATTATGCTAACCGTAAATTTGGATACGACATATTGCCTTCAAATTTTTGCAATGATGCTGTTGAGACTATTTCCTATTGTTTTCCGTGTTTCCCTATAGTCCTAATTTTTCCCGTATTGCTTTATGAATCCATTGGATTTTATAGGTCACAACCTATTGCCAGTAGATGGGGTACCGAATTTCGAACACTTCTGTGTACTTTTCGTATTTTTGTTGTTTATCACTTTTTGCACTATAACCGTCGATATGTATATTTTATTGGCGTCTTGCTTTCTATGCAATGTTTCTATGTAAGACCTATTTACGAATGTTACATATTACGAATATTCTTGTTCAACACCATATTGATACTAGTATTACAGTACAACAGTAATTGCGGAAGTAAAAAATGGAACATTAACATTCAATGTACAGACTTTGTGTGCTAATATTTTCGCTGTTGTGATCATTTGTTTAGCATATTTTCAGGCCATGAAGTGTATCGAGTGCCGTGGCCTTGATCGGCTGTCCTGAGTACGTTTTGTTAACATCTTCGGGTAGAGTAAAACGGTGACAGGATGATTAGTTTTCACGCAACGACGCACCACGGTTCTCCGGCGAATGTGACGCGTGGCCGATTTGTCACCGTTGCATGCAGCTAGCCACGCTTGAGACCTAGGCGTCGTCGGAGTCCCGAGATCTCGCTGACATTCGTAGATCCCAAAAAATCATCACATAAAATACTGACAAAATAATAGGGATGTTTTATTTTGCTATCTTTATAAATAAATTCTCAGATTCGCCTTATTCAGTGTTCTGGTTAGTGATTACGTGTGCTTTGTTCTTTGTTGCTTTATCTGTTTCGGTTCCTATAATTAGCTGGTTGACCTTAAGTGCGTTGCAAATTTGGTGATCATCGAACCGGGACCCAGCGACCACCCCGACCGAATATTGGCCCTCGAATTAATACTCACGGTCAGCTCATTATAAGACGGTAATCTCCAAAGGTATGTTCGAATACAAAGAGAAGTTGGATAGTCAATGCTCTTTGTTCGTTTCATAACGCTTTTAAAAAAAAATGGTGCTTATTGGCAACGCTGGCGAATGACTCTTCAACGTTACGAATAAAATGAATTTGCTTGTGCTAGAATCAGGACCCTTAGAATCGACCCAAACGGAAGAACCATCTCTTTTCCTTCGCCGCGGCGCCAGTAGCGGATGAAAGTGATGACACATTAGAGTCGATTGTCGATGGACTCCTGGCTGGCCCAGGGGAAATAGACTGTTATGTTCGAATTCGAATACGCGACCGCTGGGTTAATAGTCAAACGCCCTACCACGTGGTCGATTGGGTTTGCGTTATTAGACGAAGCTCTTTTAAGAGTACTAATGGTCGAAATTCGACCGTAATTCATTCAGCGTTATTAAGTTTATTATACCTCAATAATGAGGTATGAGGTGTGTATTTGTTAGCGTGTGTTGTTTGTATTAATTTTTTGGTACAATTTACATTCATAGAAGTATAAGATAGAATTAATAACTATTTTTGCTACATTGACAGACTATTGAAAAGAAATCGCACAAAATTCACAGTTCGAAACCCATTCTGTCATCAGCTGTAAGTTATATGAACGTTTTATTTATTAAATTTAATTTATTATAGATAAATTTTAGCTTTCTGCACTTCTTCTCCGTATAAACTTTAACCATGCCAAATCTCACTCTCCTCCGTGCACGCAATATGCTTAGAAACGGGTACGATACGTCAAAGATCATAAAAAAAAACCCATCACATGTCAACGATATGATTGCGTCAATATGATTCAACACCAAATTAGTCACAAATACCTAATATAAAAATCGTTAATATAAACAACACATTAAGTATAAATGATACGGCAATACGGGGCTTAATCAGGTGTTTGTTGCAGTGCGAAAACGTTCTATCTTGAGTTTACCCAGATGACGTTAAGAACTTATTTTCATGAAACATCAAAATATTTGCCCGAATCGATAATTTCCCGTTCGCTTTCTTATCTGTGTGTATCTGTCTCTAATATATCTAATGTTTGTATTTATGGTTGGAATTTGGCGTTGTTGACAAAATGTTAGTCTTCCTAAGGTAGGGTTATATTATGTTATGTTCGGTAGTGGATATAGGACCCACCTTTTTGGGTATAAAGGTTTGTATCTCTTCAAGGTTAGAAAATGATTACCTAGAAGCCGGTATCTTTTCTTATTCGCCGAGTAAGTGTATAGTGGTTTCTACTAATAACGTGTAGATGTTTGTTTAGCTTGCATTGGCCTGTTAAGTTCCATTTTAAAGACTTAGTATGATTATAAACCTAACTCTGTTCTGTACCGTTTACTCAATACCTAAAACACGAAATTCAGCGAGGTTGATGTACTTGACCTAAATCGTGGCGAGTTTCTTTCAAAAATCCGAAGTATTTCATGCCAATCTGATTCAAAATAAAAGCGTTGCATATTAAAATTAATTTATCTATACCCAACATATACGATTTTCATACATACAAACATGCGCACACGCAACCACACACTCTCACACAAACAACCACACACCCTCACAAACACTTTTATACCGTACGCATCACACATACAAATTCTAAAATATCGTTAAGCTCAACAAAGTTTTAAATATTTTTGTACATAGGCGTAATCTTTAATTGGCCTTATTATTAACCTTTTGTAAAATTTATATACTATTATTACGCTGTATGCTTACCTGTTAATTTATTTATTTTATTTTATTTATTATTAACATGTAAGCATACAGCGTACTAATACTATATACATTTTTCAAGAGGTTAATAATAAGGCCAATTAAAGCTTACGCCTTTGTACAAAATATTTTGAGCTTAACGCTATTTTAACAAATAAATAAATAAAAAAAAAAATAATAATTATTAAACTTATTTTAATAAATAAATAAATGCGGTAGAGAAGGAAATAACAAAAGTGCAATATTTCAAACCCTTTTGCCGGTCGAATAATATGAACGGGCTATATAGACACGGCCCAGTTGGAAACATCGATCTTTCTTATTTCTAGTTTCCTAACTCGGTTCCTTCTTTAATTATCAATCTTTTACTTTTTTTTTTCTTAAAAGCGCAATTATCTAGATTTGAATATTTCAGACAATCCTCGCGAGGTAACTTATGAGCGCCCCATTTCGAATGGCGGCTGAGGTTACGCGCCTTGCGAAACTGACTTCTGTCAATATCCTAAAGTCGTCACCTCAGATCGCTGCTGTGTCCGCGGGCTCAGTCTGACCGCCGGTCGGCACTCGCAAATCGACCTTATCGTACGCGCCCTCCTTAGATCAGAAATGAATAAATTTTAAATTAAAACGGCTCACTCAGTACTTTTCAGTCCAAGTTTCAATTACAAGACTTAGTCGTAATCGATTGTATAGGGTGTTTTTTTAGAGGCGTGGTTTTCAATCTGGCACTACTTTTTTCGTAGTTGGTGTTTTTGACAGCTGTCACTTGATTTATGCTCAGTTTGGTTTGCCATTTCATAATGAATAGACTTACTCCTGAACAACGTTTGCAAATAGTGCAAATTTAGAAAAAATCACTCTAAATTTTTTTTAAATCACTCTAAAATAAAGTAAAAATCGCGTCGTGGGCCTGTGGCGTGGCCTCCAAGATCGTGCGATTTAACACCGCTGGACTATTTTTTGTGGGGTTGAAAATTGGGCCTCTCGGCTGGAATTTGTTCGAGTCAGCCGCGACGGCCACTTACCCGAAATCATTTTTAAAACATAATGGCAAACCCTTATCTTTATAATAAAACTAAATTCTTAGCCATAACATCAAATTATATGCGTTTTATCTCTTCTTGAAAACCACGCCTCTAAAATCATCACCCTATACTTAGTTTTTATACTCATCAAGCTGACCCAACGAACTTCGTACCGCCTCAGAATCAATAAATGTGCAAAAATCAAAATAAATGAAGCAATGACAGATGTGATAACCTCACAAAGTGAACATCTTGAAGGCAACTTACCGGTTGAAAATAGAATTCCACAGAATACAAAGCCGTTCCAAAGAATATGTATGAGATTGACCTTAAATTAATTTTTGTCGTGATTTTTCCGATGTTTTAATAGTTATTCTGCTATTCGGAGCGGAGACAAAATCGGTCCAGCCGTTCTTGAGTTATAAATGGGTTGGCAGCGATGAAGGAATGTCAAGTCGAGTTATCGTGTGCGGTGTCGATCGGCAGTACTGACTAGGCCCGCTGCTGTGTCCGCGTTGCGTCAGTCAATCGATCAGTAATGTCGTCGATTGCACCAACCGTCGCGGTAGCTAATTGTATATTAATGCGTAGCCGCTGGTAACGGCTAAATTTAGCTATAAACACCGCCATTAGTCGATTTGTTTCAAGTGACCTAATATTAAATGGTCTTTTATATAACTCGTTAACTCGTTAAAATTTCTTTAATTAACAAACGTGTTCACGCGCTGTGACCTTTCCTGCCTCCTAGGAAGCTTCTATAAACTCATTTTACACACCAAAACGCGATATAATTGCCGCGGATCATTACCCAAATGTTTGTTTTATTTATTTTATATTTTAATTACAAATCAAGAAGAAAAAAAAAACAAACTAAATACGCAATACTAAAAAAATGACAATAGACCGAGATTATTATTTTCTTTTTCAACAAAACCTAAGACGGCGTTGCGTGGATATTAAGTGTCCATTATCAATGTAAAAAAACTATGACGTTATTCCTCTAATACAGATTTAGGACTAAATAGCTGCTTGGCAAAGTTAAATCCATTATATATTACAGCTACATTAAAAAAAAGTTCACCCGATTAAATCGTACATTTCACTCTTTGAATATTATTCAGGCTAAAGATTGATTGTGATTTCATAGTCAAATACCAAAGTTGCTAGCGCGATAGCTTGATTGTTCGCTTTAGAACAATGAGCCATGTGCTCGACCCCGACTGCGACACTGGAAGCCCTGCTAAACTTGACGCCGCTCCACATACAAGTGGAAAAAGAGGCGATGACGGGCAAACACGTCGAACGGAGCAAAGGCTCTCGAGTACTGTCAAAACACTCAAGAACCAAACAATGCTGAACCCAGTAATGGGAATGATCACGGACAATCTGACAACCGAATACAACTTCGTCAGAGCATTTACCACGGAAATACCAGAAAGAACCAAATGGGACAATGAAGGACCCAATTTCGAAAATGAAGCAATTGTATGGTATACCAAAGGCTTCAAAAACGGAAACAATATAGGATCAGGCATATGTGGGGCGATACCCAGACTCGAGAAATCGATCAACCTGGGATTGCACTCCACTATATTCCAGGCGGAGCTATATGCCATCATTGAAACTGCGCATGAAAGCATCGAACGATCCTACAAGAATAAAAACATTTACCTACTTTCAGACAGACAAGCAGCTCTGAAGGCTATCAACTCTAATGCTATCAAGTCAAAGCTGGTGCTAAACTGTGTAGAAATACTCAACACCCTTGCAACACACAACAGGGTCACACTTATGTGGGTACCAGGCCACTCAGGCATTGATGGCAACGAGAAAGCAGACGAACTGGCCAAGAAAGGTGCTAGCATGCCTATGATAGGCCTATGCGGCATAGCTAAAAGCACTACCAGTAGACTTCTAAAAATCTGGGCTTGGAAACAAAGCCAAAAATACTGGCAAGAATTGCCAAAGAAAAGCAAGCCAAAGAACTCATAGTAGGATTCTCGCAAAAAAAGACTCTCGGAGCTATTGAAGTTAAGCCGAAGCAAACTAAGTCTTTAACAGGCCGCTGCAAGCTGAATAAACATCTGCACAAATTAAACCTATCGACCGACGACGGGTGCAGACTTTGCCAAGAGAGCCCAGAAACCCCTTTACACCTACCGGGGGAATGTGGTCCCTCATTTACAAAAGGTACCAGCTTCTAGGCAACCATCTCCTCAAGCCAGAAGAGATTAGAATCATCGCACCCAAAAAGATACTTAACTTTATCTACAGTACGGGACTAGAGGGCCAACTATAAGTGATTTAAAAGTACAATAGTTCTTCTGAAAAAGACGCGATACAAGGGGGGCAAACCCCCACATCCACTAACATACATAACAAAACTAACATACCCGCAACAATGGATCGTTCTCGAGTGAATTGATCGTAACAAACATATGTGTGTATTTATTTGTGTTGCTTGCGGACACATTTCTACCTGTCCTTTAAAATATCATGTCCTTTTTGCGAACATAAATTTCCACGCACCCGAGGTATTTAAAAATGGCGCATTGGCGCATGGCAAAAATTGAGCGTGCGTCGTTTGGAGTTTTTTTTAGATCATCCGAATCCAAGAAAATGATTTTAATTATAATCATAGCACTTTGGTAATTACAAGTGATTATCAATATACATAAGATTCATCTTTATTAAAAACATCATCCTAAATGGGCGGCTCTATAAGCAACAACCTTTATATAATATAGATCCTTCAATTATTGTAACTCGATTAAGGCTACGAGGAAATATTATACTGCGAAAAATGAATACCACTTTTGGGTAAAGGCATCTCGATTTCCTTGGACCTAAACTTCTCAACAGCGCAGATGACCAATGTAAAAAAGTACAATCAAATTGAGTCTTTCAAAAATAGATTACCAAGTGCCTCCTCGCAATAGGCAGATAAGCATCTGAAAAGATGGTGAGCAGTGTATTACAACAGAAAAGCTAACATAATATGGACCATAATAAGTAATTCGTTGAACGCGACTCTGCAGCTATCTATGGCTGCGAATGAACTCGATTTCGTAACCGCCATGAGCTAGCTTCAGTAACGCAGCTATTCGTTGCGCTAGAATAATAGAGGGATTTAAACGGTGTGTTCACTTTAAACTCAACGTTCGCAGTTAATGGTTAAAATTTGTAGTATTTAATGTCACTGCTGCAATGAACCCAAATATCGGTAGGTGTAATTTGTATCGCAGTTGAATAAGAGAAACTAAGATGCACAGTCCTCCAACACACGACTCAACTCAAACATGTGTCGTTTTTAAGGTTACTGAGCACTTAACTCCTACACGATGATTGCATCACGATTTTCTGAGACCCGTGTCTTTTTAGTACATAAGTACCTTCCTACATGGCTCTCTATGTAATCCTATACGGAGCGCAATCTACACTATTTACGTAGGTACATAATTTTTGCAAATTTTATTAAAATGATATAATGCATAATATCTTACCTAACTAGGGTATTCCCTGTTCTAAGGAAGACATTCTGTCTATTGCTTATGTATAGTTGCCGCGTCGAAAAAAAATATAGCAAAACCGTCACTCCTTCGTAGCAACATCATTTCTGTTATCTCCCAAGAGGCATAATATTTAATTGATTAGGTATATAGGTACATAAAAACAAAATAATGTACTGTACTAAGATCGTGGTAGTCTAGTGGTAAGGCGTTCGACTATTGGCTCTAAGGTCGCGGGTTCGATTCCGCACATGGTCATACCATTTTTAACGCTTCATTACCATCATCTCCCCTGACTCTAGTACAGGCCTAGTTGAGTAGGGCCCAAAATAATTGTGTATGACCTGGGTATTAGCAATTATTTATTAAAAAGTAAAAAAAAAAAGCAAGGGTAGCTACTAGTTTTTTTGTGTTACCTTCTGTGCTTATCTAACTTCCTCTAATAATTATTCGTGATGGAGATGTTGTGAACCCTGGGGAAGAGCATAAAGAACGTAAAAAAAAACTCCTAAGAATGACAAAGAGAATGGCCGATTGTATAGAAATTATTTAGGTAACATGCTAGGATTGTGTATTTGGGCATTTTGGAAAGGTTTGGAAAGGCTCGGAATTTCTAGGTCAACACAGTCAATTTCCAGTTCTCCCGATTGCCGCAGGCTCGAGTTGTCGGGCTCCGAAGGCGCCGAAAACGAAAAAAAAAACGCGTGAAAGTTTATAATGTGTGTATGTGTGTGCTTGGTTCGTTTGATTCGTTGATATTAATTATTTTGAACTATACAATTTTAATATTTTTCATGTCTATTTTATCTCGTTTATCCTTTGAGCTGAAGATGATTTATAGTGTTTGAGCGCGTCAGACATTTATTTGTAGCACTTACGCCGTGACCGATTAATAAAATGTTATGTGGCATAACTTATGAAAATGTTTTGCATTGGCTTCCGTAAGGAAATCATTTACTAATGAATAACTCGCACTGCGCAGGGCCAAACTGGTAACTATATTTTTTTCGTATTTTAACACACACACACACACTTTTTATTTCTTATCTTAACATGCTCACTTTTTTATTTCGTATCTTCTCTTCTACGCGTATAAAGTTCAGTGAACGACTTCCGAAAAATAATATTTTATTGTTAAAACAGCGCGCAATCGCAGTTTTACTAGTACCAAAAGCGAGACAGCGCAATTTATGTTTTGTCTCTTTTCGCCGTACGGGGGCGATGTTAAAACGTAGATGTAAAAAGACTAAATCTTGAAATGAATTTGTTTTCAGCAGTGAAAGTTTTTTTGATTGTGAAAAATTGCATAATTTGTAGTAAGTACACATATGTAAAAATTACAAATATATATATATATATAAACACATATATATTGATTGAATTTCGTATTTTATAGGTGTTTTTTTTTTGTATTGTCACAAAACGCCGTTTTATTCGCTTAATTTGACATGAAACATCTACAAGGGAATTTGGAAATCCATCATTTAACTTCTATATTATAAAATGCTTTTCTAGTTGGATTATCAGTATAATACGAGAAATTCTATGGTTATTTATACAAATTCGCATTGTAATATTAAAATGACGAAAATTCTCGTAAATTAATAAAGCTAAGGCAAATTTTGTATATAAATATTTATTTTAGAAAAAAAGTCATAATATTCTACTTGACCTACCTTAAATAGCCCCTTAAAAAAACCTTATGATTAGGGTTTTTATATGTTATTTCTTCAATATTTGAAGTGGATACTACACTTCGGTTTTTTCCTTCTTTTGCTTTCTCTGCATATAAGCGGCTGTGATCTCTCAGTTGATACATTCTCTAATGATTACCTACGGCTAATGGATGTTTATTTTTAATCTCATAATAATACGCGGTCTATGCGAACGATATTTAATTTTATACACTGGCACACGAGTCAAAGCGCATTCTCGACTTTAATAGAACAGAAGAGAAAACGAATGAAGAAACAGTAATTTAATAACATTAGTTATGGCCAGTATAATACAGGGTCCTTTTAAGGGGTCATTCTGGGAATAAATCTGAACAACTTGTGTTCAACAAGTTTTTATATAGTTAAAAAAAAATCCATATAGAAATGAAAATACTCTATTGAACGTTTCGCGCAGGTATTCCTGACCTTTTTCTAGCGGAAGCTGTTCGTCAAAATTGGAATAAACTTGGTGTATTAAACGCATGCTCAAAATAAAATTTCAAGATGTTGTCAGGATGCAGCGAATGGCATAGCGTCATATAGAACACACATGTACTACACACACACACACCCATACACACGTATATATATATAATAATTTATTTATATCAGGATGAGCTTTATTCTATACTTCCAAACTGAACAACATTTGCTCTACAAGTATTTTTATTTTTGTCATTTTTTTTTCATACAATATTTACTCGCAGCCCGTCTTGACCACGTTGCATCCTCTGTTACATCCTAATGCATAGTAAATTTAGAAGGTCACCCCTCCCCTGGTGACTGGGAGAAGGTGCCCCCTGTCAAAACGAGAAACTGTACGTTTAAACGCTGATAGGATTTTGTTTTTTACCTACTTTATTGGACACATTGAAAAACGTGTAGATTTATATAATATTTTTTTTTAAATAATTTTTCTTAATTATGTTTCTTAAATGGCACCTAATAAAAAATAGGTATTATAATTGATTTAAGTTTATGTCAAACAATTATATACACATATGTTTTTGAATATTTAATTGGAGATTATCGAGCTGACAATCTGTGTAATGTACTATTTGAAAATTATTGCGGTTTCGCTTTATATGTTTGCTTAATAAAATAAATAAATAAAGGCAGTCAGAGCTGCATTATGCTAATTAGGCTCTGTCTCGTATAACAATGCACGTCTAGGCTGGCTTTAGATAGGACGTGCGTTGCACGCCGAAGCGTGCATTGCGCGCGCGCGACCTTTCCCATCGACTCCGCCCCGGCGCGAAATCGTAATTGTGCACTTGCGCCATAATACCTCCGCGAACGCCGCCCGCCTTCGCCTTTCACCGGGCGTTCGCGGAAAACGGACTCCGCTGCGGGCGACTGGAGGGCGCTCCTTTCTATTGTTTCTGTGTTTCGGAGTAACGTAGATAGAACCCTGGCGTATTTGACTTTGGCTTATCGATGATGATGATGGCTTATGTCCACTATGTGAACATTTATTGTCGGGGCCGTTTTAGAATTTGCCCGAGGCATCAGATGAGGGGATCCTTTATAGACTTTATAGGCTCGAGTTCTACAAGATTGAAGGGAGATTTCCTATGTGTATTAATTAATATTATATAATAGTCTGGTGATAATATTTGCGGCCGCTTCCCGTAATTTTTCAGGGTATTTATTACGATCTAAATTAGCTCCTGGATCAAGACGAGGACATCAGCGAACGTAAAAGTCTCTTTAGCAGGCCTATCTGCCGGAACTTCCTCCATCGGCTCAGGCATTGAATTTCCAAGTAAGGATAGAAGTAACCTCGCGGGTGGGAGGTCCAGAGGTTCAACTGATGACATTATCATCCTTTGACGTTTTTTTTTAGTAACCCTGGCATACACTGGACGCGCTCGTTATAAGATGCACCGTTTAAATCACCCTATTAATTTAGCGCAACGAATAACCGCGTTACTGAAGGTTGGTCACAGCGCGACGAAATAGCCATAGCTACGGAGTCGCGTTTAACGAAGTTGCGTTTCTTTATTGATGTATTTCAGGAAAAACAGCTTGTACAAAAAAAAACATAAAGCTAATGAGAATTTTCTCTAAAATTAAAAAAAAAATTAGAAAAATATATTCAGAAACGAGGTTGGGACTAGGGAGTAGGAGGGTTGGGGAATTTGAATATTTACCAGAATACGAAATAAAGCATAACTCTTTACAAATAATACGATTATATATATTACATAGGGTAAGAGTTAGAGCAGTGTTTGATTGAATTCTGGGATAGTATTGTTGCTAAACATGCTGTTGTATACATTCTGTGCATAATTCGTACTCAACCGCGACAGATGGAATGCACACTTTAACGAAGTCGCTTCGTTGCCATTTATTGCACATTCCACAAGTTGCACAGTTGGACACCGTATGGTGCATTCAGGTGCATCGCCGGCGGTAACTATTTTGACAGTCTCCCTATCATTTTTTACCTCTACATCCAGGTTCAGTGACGCAGAAATCTCGTTGCAAGTGACACCATGATAGTGACTTTATAAAATATATAAATCAGTTTTGTGGCATATCTAAAAGCACCGTCATTAGTATATTGTATATGCAGGGTGTTCCAAGACCATTCCCGTTAAAAAAAACAGCGAATTAGTCCTTCGATTTCTAGTGTTATTTGTTAAGAAACTATATCAAAATTCATAATACTTTCAAAGAAATACAACGTTAAAGTTTCTATTTTAAATCATGTAAAGCAGCTATTTTTAATGGCTCCTCCCTCGGATAACTACGTCACTGGGTCACTGGGCCGCGGTCAGCCAAGATCGAGGTTAATGACCTGCCGCGTTGTTCGAAACGCCCTATTAGGGCGGAGCTAAATGATTGCTGTCAGATGCCACTGGTCGAACAGAGGTCGGTCTAAGAAGAAGTGGTAACTCCTTACCCCTTCTCTGGGGTTGTAAGAGGGATGCTATTGGTCGACAGATAATATTGATAAGATCGATTTACACCAATTTTATTACAAAAATAATAAATTTGGCGATGAAAATTTTCGCATTTTGTTACATAATTTCTTACTCTTAATAGGGAACTTAAACACTCCTTAAAGTTTGTGGGATTTGTCTTGGGACACCCGTATATACTGGCGAAAATTGTCCAAATACCATGGCAATTGATACAAATCGTGTATCAGAATCGAGTGAAAATGGCCAGCCCTGTCGATGTGTTTTTTTTTTAGGTCAAATGAAACCCCACCTTTTTGGCTGGAAGTCATGGACCTCGCCGCGTCACCGACCGGCGCGTTCGCTTTTAACACTGGCTTGTCAAAACACAAACAAATCTTCGTCGAGACGGGCTTATTTGACTTTGGCTTATCGTGAAATTATCATCCTTTGACGGTTTTTTTTATTTATTTAGCATTTACGACAGAAAAATGTAGGTTGTACAAGCATAAGGTTGTACAACATATAGGTCTTTCACACCAAATGCTTGTGTCATTTTTGTTTGAAGATTATAGAGATTATCCAAGGAACCGATCACATTTACCTACATACGGCTTATAAAGCGACGCTTATTATTACACATTCCACAAGTTGCGCAGATGGGCACCGTATGGTGCATTCAGTCACATCGCCGGCCATAACTATTTTGGCAGTCACTCTATTATTACCTACCCTATCCGGCCAGACTCCAGCTTCTGTGACGCGGAAATCTCGTTGCAAGCGACACCACGACAATGAAGCGCGGTGACGAGTTTAGCTACAAATCACGCAGTTATTTTGTAGCCGTTATAGTAATACGTTATTTTTTGAAATCTGTACAACGATTAACAAACGTTAGTATCAGTCACACGTTTGTATGGAGAAATTTATTTATTTATTGTTTCACAGAAAAAACTTACAGCTAGACATACACTTATTACAAAAAAAAACATTTTATTTATAAACATACAAAGAGAAAATGAGATACATCTCCTCTCATTTAAAATCGCACTTAGTGGCATGTCAGAAACTTCACCATGTCCATCTAACTAGGTGCTGAACACCTGTCCTAAGATGGACTATTTATCTGTTTCCAATAAAAATGACCTGAATGCGAAGTATACGGAGATATCTAACGCTAATAAAATAAATACAGTGTTGTTATTGTATAGAATAGTAAAAATGTAGTCTGTAGTTTAGTGTCGTGTAGTGTAGTGTAATGTAGTGTAGTGTAGAGTAGTGTAGTAAAAAAACATTCTTATATATTTTAAAATTTTAATATGAGAGAAAAGGTATTTATGAGGGCGCGCTGTGGAAATGAAGAGAGAGATAGAGAAAGGGTTGTAATGGGATTATACCATAGGAAAAAGAAACTATATTAGTAAGTCGCAATAGAGCATGATTACACAAATGATGAAGAGACTAATTGCTCTGACTTAAATCGACCTAGCTCAATGAGCCACTCTTTTATCATCAATTTTAACTTGTTGGTCCATTTTGTTAAATTCCAGTCCCGGTTTAATTTATTGTAAATATGAGGCGCTAGGTACATCAAAAACCTTTTCGTGAAAGTTTTGTTTGCCTTTGGTACTGCTACGTGCTTAGAAGCATTTGCTCTAGTATGCTTTGAGTGTGGTAGTGGGATGTGGGTATGCTGATTTGTTATAAAATACTTTATGGTCGAGATGATATATAATTGCCTCATTTCTAATAGCTGATATTGTTTAAATATTGGCTCAGTAGGACTCAGAAATGACGCATTAGATAGGACGCGAATCAGTGTTTTCTGTGCAGTGATGACAGGCTTCAGAACTGATAATGCTGCTCCACCCCAGGCCGTTATCGCATATGTTAGGACAGACTCACAAATGGCTTGGTAGACTTCCTTTAACTTCTGCTTTGATAACACGTTTCGTAGTGTGTAAAGAACGTGAACATGTTTCCGAAGTCTCTTTGAGAGGAGCTCTGCGTGCGTGTCCCACCTGAGGTGATTATCAATGGCGATGCCCAGATATTTTATAGAGCTCTGTCTTTTTAGGGATGTGCACTTACAAACATTAAGCGAATCACATGAGTGTATGACAATATTGTGCCTAAGTGAGGGTTGTCCTGAATCTGACGGGCTAAAACAAAGGTAAGCGGTTTTGTCCACGTTCAGTTTGAGCAAATTATAGTCAAGCCATTTTTTAACTTGATTAATTCCTATCTCAGCTTTTTCGAATGCTTCCGACCAAGAATCACCAAAGAAAATTAATGCTGTATCATCGGCAAATGTAATTGTTTCACCCAATGTTAAATTTTGTGATAGACAATTAATGTATATATTAAAAAGTATCGGGGCAAGCGTACTACCTTGTGGGACCCCAAAAGTAATTAATTGCTGTTCGCTTATGAAGTCACCAATTTCAACTCTTTGTGATCGATTAGCGAGATAACTTTTGAACCATGATAGTTGTTGCCCTCGAATACCTAAATGAAATAATTTTTTTAACAGTAAGGGATGCGAAACAGTGTCAAAGGCTTTCGCTAAATCGAGAAACAGCACAATAACTTTTTTGTTGCCCTCCACATTCTCAACTACCGATTTAGTTAGTTTTAAAATTGCGTCTGTGGTGCTCTTGTTCTTTCTGAACCCAAATTGTGTGGACGCATAAAGATTATTAGACTCAAGATAATTCATGAGCCTGTTTTTCATAGCACCTTCGAAGATTTTAGAAATTATATTCAGCAGAGAAATCGGCCTGTAATTGGAAATCACCTTGGGATCCCCTGCTTTAAATATCGGCCGAATTATCGCCTGTTTTAAATCTTGTGGAAATACACCCTGCTCGAAGCTTTGATTAACGATATACTCTAACGGTTTTAAAACGTAATTCTTAACTATTTTTATAAGTTTGCCGCTGATTTTATCGATTCCCGTTGTACAATTACCTTTGAGATTATCAATAAGTTTCGCCACTTCATCTTCTGACACTGGTATCACAGCAAAAGAGTGAACGCTTGACGTTTTTTGCTGATTTATTCCCGCCAGGTATTCTTCTGTTTTCCCTATACTTTTTAGCGTGTCGTTAGCTAATGATTCACCAATTTTCGAGAAAAAGGTGTTAGAATAATCACATATTTCTTTTCCATGATCTGTTAAATTTAGGTTGGAATCATGAGTTATCAATTGCTGAATTGACCCCGTCTTATTTATTGGCTTATTAGTAATTTCTTTGATGGCTTCCCATACAGCTTTTGGATTATGTTCATTATCACATATTTTTTTCTTGTAATACGTGTACTTTGCATTATTAATTAATTTTAAGCAGACATTTCGGTATGAGATATAGTAGTGTCTTAGTTGGCTGTTTTGTGGTTGTGTTCTGAGTTGCTGATGTAATCTATTCCTTTTATTAATAGATTTTATCAGAGCATCTGTAATCCATGGAGTGAGCTTACGTCTCTTGTGTGATATCTTGGTTATCCTGGAGTTAGCCTCAACATGACTATTGAGAGTATCTACGAAAGAATTCGTGGCTTGGTTTACCTCAGTTTTGTTGTAAACATCCAACCAAGTTTCGGCCGACAGGTCTTTTAGCAAGCTACTATAGTCTGTTTTTCTCATAAACTCGTTTTTATGGCGTACTACTTTATCGCCTTTAATTTCACAGAGCACCGTGAAATGATCGGTTACGGTAGTATGGATGACCATCGCTTGATAACTTTGAATATTTTTAATGAACATATGATCAATGCATGTATTGTGACCATCACTTGTAGTAGGTTTGTCGATAATACAGGATAGCCCATATTGCAACAAGAGACATATATATGCATCTGCTTGATAATGTTTATTAGGACCAATTATATTTATATTAACGTCACCAAGTAAAATAACTTTCTTGTATTGCCGAGACTTTTCCAGTGCAGCCTCTAAAGTCTTTAAAAAAGGGTGAATATTGTGTGTCGCTGGGGATCTGTATATACCTACAATACATATGTCATTTGGTAAGCCAATCATCAGGCAATTTGCTTCAAATAGTGGTACCTCTTCGGTAACTGCTAAAATTGTATCTTTAATAAATACTGATACTCCACTGTTTTGATTAAACTTAGTTGTAGAATAATGTGTATTATACCCAGGTAAATTTATGACCGGCAAATTACAGGAATGCCAACATTCTGATAAGAATAGTAAATCAAAATTAAGTTTTAGATCTGACATACTTGCCAGAAAATTGCTAATATTTTTATTAATGCTTCTTATATTTTGGTGGACTATTTGAAATGTATCATTAGGCTTGTTTCTAATTTTAAATAGACCTGGGTTTACAACACAAGTCGAGGATAGATTATTCAATGAATCAATATCTTTTAATATGGCAGCCATGAACAGTGAATAGTAACCTGCATAAATGTGGGCACCGTTGGCAGAAGGACTGCAAAACTCAGAAGTAGTGTACAGAGGAAAAACAAACTATGGATATATATATGGTATAAAATGCGTGTCATCTCTGTTTCGCAAATCGCAAGGAGTGCGAGTATGTGCACGGAGGTAATTATTATTATTTGACGTTTAATATCATCGGGAAGTGAAAAACGAAAACATTTATATATCGATGCAACCTCGCTACTCACTTTATGCAATTTTGTAATCATAACCCAAAAAGTTAATGCGCTAGAATGATACTGAATTAACAAGGTAACATAAAAAAAATGTAGAAAATGGCAAATATTAATTAAACGTGCACCCATTTCGCTACATCGTCTATAAGCTATGGATGCGATACAATTATTGTTAGAGACAATTCTAACAGACGGATTTAGAGTCTGCACAAATGTGCCCAAAAACAAAAACATACCCGCACCGCGTTCGCGTATCGGCGAGATTGATGCGTTCGACCGCCCGCGCCGACGGCAGTGATCGCGTCGTGACGAATCAACAATCGGTAGTCGCGGCAAGAGTTTGAAATATGCCAATCTTTTGTAATAATGTTCTATCAGTAATAAATTAGTAAGTAAGGTTGTAATGTTTTTGCGTTTTGCGATGATGTACAAAAGTGTTTGTTTGTTTGTATTATGCTTGAGCGTGATGTGGGTTGTGTAAAGGTGAGTGAAATGTATGTTTCGTATGATTGTAAATATTAGTTTAAATGAGTGAAATAATGGGCTTAACTGATAACATGTATAGATAAATTGATAAAGCACACAATACCAAAGAGTATTAACGTAACAGGTAGGAAGAATTAAGCCATTTTCTTGAGGTCTTCCTCTAAAGAGATGCTGATTGGTGGACAAGTTTCGTTTTTCCTTACATATATTCTGCAGTTTCTCGTCCAGCAAAAGCGGAACCCCGTTGCCTTCGCAAGGTCTCTAACTTTCTTATAAAGTTCTTTGTTACGCACGGTGAGATGATCCCTGACAAAAATTTCTTTAGGGTCTCCCGGTATTCCGATATCGATGGTTTTAAGACCTCTCGCTTTTCTAATTCCCGAAAGAATGGTGTCTTTATGATGACGTTGGCGAAACTTCACGACTACCGCTTTTGGACGATTTGGAGCAGTCGTGCGAGGGGTGACACGAGTGGCGAATTCAATGTCTCCGCGCTGAATTACACAGCCGGCATATTTGCCAATATTGGTAATAATGTCAACCAAGTCTTCGTTTTTCAGATTAGGGACACCTATTATTTCAAGGTTTTCCACGCGATTTTTCTGCTCTCCTTGTTCAATTTTATTCTCCAATGCAATTACAGTCGCTTGTAGGGAGTTGAACTTTTCCTCCATGGTGCTTACTTTGGACAGTTTCGCGTCAAAAGTTTTTATTTTCGAATCCAATTCATCTAACCGCTTGCTTGTGAACTCCATAGACACTTTAAAGTCCAAAAGTTCAGTTTTAATGTCCTTTATGTCATGGCGAATGCCTTGAAAAGATTTTATTTCCGCATGCATGGCTTTGATGCTCTCATAAAGAGTGGAAAGTGTGGGCGCCTCAGTAACTATTGTGGAACACGTAGATGGGGCATTTTTATTGCATTTCACGCACTTTAACTTGGATCGCCGTTCTTTAGAGAGCTTTGTGTAATCAGACTTCTCAAGGCCGGCGCAAATTAGATGATACTTGCATTTGCATGAGGCACAGGCAAAAGTAAGTTCCTCATTTTGTATCTTCGTGCTACATTCTTTACAATCCATGGTAATTTAATTTAGGATTTTAATTATTCAGCGCAGATCTACGAATTATATATGTATAAATATAATGATGCATAAAAAACCGGACGGTTACAGTGTAATCAGTCTGATGTTCGGACTCTGGTCGCAACTTCAAGAGCGTATGTTAGGCAGCGAGCGAGGCGGTGCCTTTCTGCTTGTTGGATAGATATAATACTAATTATGCGATATTGGCGGGTAGCAGTTAGCAGTTAGCAGTGATGTTGTCGATTGCTCCCTCTAACCTATGCGGATGGGTAAATGTTGTCCTTGTCTGTTGATTTTTAGGTTAGGCTAAAATTATGCATCTTTAAATAGAGGAAAAAGTTGCCAGTTGACATTCCATTATTACTGGACGTATTGCCTCTGTAGTTGTTTATCAGTTCGTAAAATTAAGCAAGTTATATAAGTAGTGTTACCGTTTGTTCGTTTATCACCTCTGTTGGGGTGCAACAAAGTGCACTGTTCTGCCGTTGCACTTCACTCCACACTGACACTGATAACACCAATGGATAGCCCGTGTAAGTTTACTAATATTTTATCGTTCAGGTTTATGTTATAGTTGTTTTATTTGTGAATAAATGTGAAAAATACAGGAGCCGATTTTATGCGCGTGCTCACTCCGTAATACTTCTAATCCTTCTCTCCGAAATGACCGAATCATGATGATGATGTGTTACACAGTGCCATCAGCAAGTGATGCGACCAACTATTTAATATAAAATGTCTCACTTGTGATAGTTGTCTGTGCCGTGTTTAAGGATTTAAGGATTTTTCAGCTTCAAAAATTTTTGTTTAAAACGACGCGAATCTTACTCGCTTTATTTTAATAACAAGCTCTGAAAGACACGCTATAATAAATTAGGACTCGCAGCATCCTCGTTTACCGAGATGTCGTGGACCCCGCGACGCGACGGTCGCTCTCGTTCGAGATGAGAAGCGAGTATTTGTTTTATTGTGATTTATGATCGCGGAAGATACAGACACCACGAGACGCGATAAGCGCTCGCATCCGTTGATCCTAATAAAACAGGTAATAATAGCATGCATTATTAAGTATTTCTTTCTAAAACTAACACTCAAGAAACAAGCGAAAAGAGATTATGAGGTCGGAGTAAGTCGTACAGTATAAAATGTGTCAAACCGAATCCGCGCCCGGCTGACAATTCGGATTTAAAATAAAGTTTGCTCCCTTTGAACGGATTACGCGATGAACCAACCAGTGTGAGGAAAGACATTTTTATTGCAATGCATTCACAGACGAACGTTGATGTTTACATATCCTAACCGTGAGTCGCGGCACTCATACGCTTTGTTTTTATTATGTCGCTTGTTTAAATTATTCGACTGACAAAAATGTGCGAGATATTGCACTTTTCAGTCGGTATATACAGGATAAACTTTTGTTTGACAACTTTTCCAAATTATATAAATATCCCAGAATTATGGTCAACGTTTGGTTGACCGCACCTAGAGTAGTAGGTACATACTCATGAAGTGACCGTGCGTTTAAATGTTTCTAGGATTCTGTTATATTTGCTTATTTTTTTCACTTTTTTACTTTACTTACTTACTTTTTTTGACACATTGAAAGAGTCGCGAAGCAAAAGTTGTAGAATAACCCCGTAAAACGATATGCATGAAAAAAACCTCAACCTGTGTTTTAGCCTTACACAGAATACTCGCATACAATTTGTTTGCTTTCGAAGTATTTTGTTATGAGTGATACAAAGGTCTCATTTATAAAAGCGGCTCGTTATAGTAGCGTTCAGTATCTAACGGAAAAAAACATAGGTTTACATTCCAAAGAGTACCTAGATTTGAGTGGAGTACCTTTCCTATTCGTTTATGGTTTAATATGGACACTTCTTTTAACCAAGGCTTTGGCAGGTTGAGTCAACATTTAAATCATATTGCCGAGTTCCACAATAACTCTACATTCACACGAATCGTAATAATGGGCTACAAAAAAAAAACAGAGATATAAATGGACTTTCTGATCGACTTTTAGATAATAACTGAACACATAATAAAATCGCTGTTTCTTATGCTTTAACGACTATGAAATTATACGTAATGTGTTTTCAAAACATCTGCCGCGTGCGCACAGAGCATCTAATCTCTAAGGGTCGAAATTTCATATCCGTCTTTTAGCGTTAAGTCGAACTTATAGTATGCCTTAATTAAGAATTGTTAGGTCAGTGTTAAAATACGCTGCAATGAGCGATTTCATCATTCATCAGATTTTGTCATCTGTGGTTCTCGTTTCGACTCGCGTCTAATTAATTAAAATTGACTAGATTTGCACATTTTGAACATCTTGGACTCAAGCAAACACGCGTGACAAAATCCTAGTAATCCTAGCTGACAGCATAATCTCAAAACGTCAGATCACGCGTCATATGTCAAAAGTTATGCGACAGTGGCGACAGATATTGTTTAAACATACCATAGCGGCGAGTAGCGAACTAATCACGTGTGCGAAAACATATTCTTATCAATGTCAAATATAAAAAGTATCTGAAATACACGAATCAATTTTAGTCATCCCAACTGAAAACGACTTTTTGACGATTGAAATTCAGCGAAATTCAGGTCTAAATGAGTCGAAATTAATGTTTACCTTTGACTTCGCCTTAAGCAAGGACTGAATTTTCGGCCCTTTGACGAACTTTGTTTCAACAATGCGGGAATAACAGAGCAAGTTTCGGACCCGCAGCGTTTCTACCGTTCAGCATTCAGCGCTTTCCCTGATGCGTACAGAACGTTTCTAGTCTTTTTCTATTTAAGTTTTTGCAAGATTTCCCACGATTTCATCGTTTCATTGTTAAATGCACGCTTTTACGCTTGTCGCCTCAAGGCCGTTACGGCGTACGGCGACATCTGAGCGCTTACGGACAAACAAATTATATCGTGATCCTTTTACTATTTTCACGTAAAGTTCACAATTTTTTTTCTCGGTAACCGTGATGAATTTTTATATAGAATATAAACAAATAATACTCCAAATCACAGAATCAATTAGCTGGATTTTTTATGGGAAATGGCCTTTGGACACGGTGTATATGAAATTGACATTATTACAAAATTTACTTACGATAGATTAATTTTCATGGACATATATATTAAAATAACATCAAAAGCAGGTAAATGTAATATAAATTTTTGTTTGAAAATTAGGTTTAGTATAAAAATCAGCAAACGCCACAATATTGCAATACGGCCGGCCTCACAATGACGTGCAAATTGTTGAAATTAATTGTGAATTGTGGTCAAATAATAGTTAAAAAATGAGAACGGATGTTCGTTTAATAACAGTGAGTAAAAAATATGTCAGAAATACCTCAAAGGAATCCAGGAATCTTAGAAACAAACAGCAAATTTCCCAATTCAATATCAAAGACGGCTTAGTGTGACTTTTATTTGAAAATTACTTAGTATATATATTTTTTTACGTTATCATGATTAAAAATCGTAATTTAATAGATTATCTTGTAGAATATATATGTGTTGTACTCATCGGTTATACCACAAATATACCAAAACTTAGTTAATTTGAAAGCCGCAAAAAAAATCGAAAATTTGTGTACAGTCGCGGTAATTTCTCCGTGCAAACGTTTTAGTGTGATTATCCCCGCCCCCCCCCCCCCAAATGGGCGAATATTCCATAGAATTAAAAAAAGTTAAATTTCTACTTTCTCTGAAAGTTAAAAGCCTCGAAAGTTTGTGTTTTGCCATACATTTTATCAAAACTTTAGACATAAATATCTTTTTGATAGAATTCAAGAATCGAGTGAACAAAACCCCAAAAGCATATTTGAGATCACAGAGTGCAAATTCAATTGTTTTTTAAAATACGTCAAACGCAAGACAGAGAAGAGCGCTTTCGGGAAGAGGTCCCTTCAACGTCGCGTACTCTAGGCATTGTAAAACAATATACGCTGAAGTGACAACGCATAAGGTCTGTCGAGAACCGGTCATCATCGCATCGCCTGTCAGTCAGGGCATCCGGACCTCATTAATTTTCTTCTATTTATGGATTTGAGCAGCGTTTTTTAGTTGCGGTTGACGACCACTTGTGTTCTGTGTTCCACTGGCGAGACGCTTTTGTCACTTTCTCATTCATATAGTATTAAGAAATGTTCTGGTTAGAATTTTTTTAATGGTCCATAAAATGAGTCCATACCTACTTATATTTTTAAATCGTTTGTAGAATGACGTCTGGATGCATGTGGCCGGATTTTTTTCAAAAAATAATTTTGCGGTCTCTGTATTTATAGGGGTTTTTTGAGCCATTTTTAGTCGTGGTTTATTGAAAAAAAAAGTAGAGATATAAAGGTAACAAAGGTTCATTCCGAGAAGCGTGCACGGCGCTCTCTTCATTCGCACTAGTATCGTGACGTGAACAATGAGTAGGACGCCGCGATAAATGTCTTTCTTTCGCCTATTTCCAATTTTTAAACACGACTGTACACCCCTTAACTTAACAACGCGTTCTAACAAATTATAACTGATAAAATGTAGGTCACCGGCCGTCTAATCCTGCGTTGACCTGACCTGGCTGAATTGAGGTCAAAGGGCGTCATCTGACCTGACCTTAACCCCGATCATAGCCCCACCCGTTTGGATAGCATTAGTTATTTCTGCCTTACGTTAGCTGATGAAAAAATGTCTAGATTGTTTATTTATAACAATTACAAACAGCGTTACAATATACGAGTACAAACACAATAAAATACTATTAATTAGGCTGATTAAAAGTAATTACATAAGAATAAGATATATGTATATATGTGTTGTAAATTAAGAAAATAACGGAAAGGAAAAACCTATTATATAAACATACTAAAACGGATTGCAAGTGTTTTAAAGGATGTTCATGTATGAGGGTGTGTTATAGAGTGTACATGAGTGTACTGTGAGGTTGAGGGTGTGTGTGATGCGTTTAATCAATTTCACCAAAATTGTTATTGTTATTATTAAAATTATTATGAGCCTTGTTTTTTTCTGACGGTAATTTCGAAAATCGCGCACTACGGTATTTTTCTTAAATAGAATCTTTGGTATAATAATTGTGGTAGATCTTCTAATGTTGCTGTAATCTTATTGAGATCAGATATTAACTTGTTTATGGAACATCTTCAAAACTTGTTATGCAGACATTTTTGAATTTCTTCATTGGGGGTTTTATTTCATTGCCTTAACCTATATGCAGTACTTATTTTATGTAATTTGGATTTATCACATTGCGGGTAGAATTTATGCGTTTGTTACTGATATTTTTCAATAGTTATTTTCAATAAAATCATAACACATGTGAAGTGATTTAGAGCAATCTTACTGTGGGAAAGGTGCTTATAAATCGCAATATTTTACGATTAAGGGGACTCAACCCGGCCATTTCCTCATACTCTCTTATTTGTAGATGTAGAAGAAAAATGGTACTTAGTATCGTTTTATCTCGTAAATATCCAGGCTTCTATTTAATTAATAAGTCGAATATTAATTTTGTCTAAAAGTTTAGACGTAAATATCTCATTGACTGAATACAAGAACCGATAAAAAAAATCTACAGAGCAAAGTTTATTTAATAAAGGTGTAAATTCAAGTAACTTTTTGACATAAGTGTGTGCGATAGGTGAGACACAAACGATTTAAAAGCACGCGCAAGAGAAATGCCGGTATTGTTTATTGCGCCGCCGGAAATGCGTTTGCGGTTTGGAATAGCTCCAGAGTTGCAGCCGCTTACGAAATAAACATACACTCGTCACACTCTAACGGAGATATTAGGTGAATTACACATTCAACGGCGCGTTTGGTCTTTGTTCCTGTTGCTATAAAATGGTTTTAACTGAATTATTATAATCGTACAATTATTGTGCACATAAACCGTTTCCGCTAATCGACGCAATGCGTTGTTATTGATTTCCTGTGTGAATATATTTTGCGGCATTAAGATAATATGCAGTCATGCAAGGTTCTCGAACGCATTAATTTGTATACAATATAATAATTGTTGTAATAATTTAATCGAGTAATTATTAACAGTTGTTACGTTTCCGAGCATGTCAATGTTCGGCGTGAACGGTTGTGATGATGATGATGATGGCTTATGTCCACTTTGTGGACATTTATTGTCGGGACCGTTTTAGAACTTGCCCGAGGCATCAGATGAGGGGATCCTTTATAGACCCCCCAGCTTGAGTCCTTCGAGATTAAAGGGAGATTTCCTATGTATATTAATTAATATTATATTGATAATATTTGCGATAATATTTGCCTGGTGATAATATTTGCGGCCGCTTCCCGTAATTTTTCAGGGTATTTATTACGATCTAAATTAGCTCCTGGATCAAGACGAGGACATCAGCGAACGTAAAAGTCTCTTTAGCAGGCCTATCTGCCGAAGCTTCCTCCATCGGCTCAGGCATTGGATTTCGGAGTAAAGATAGAAGTGGCCACTGATCCTGTTCTCAAGGATGCTTCCTCCTCTATTCTCAGCCGCGTAACATTTTGAAGTATCGCGATGCGCTCAGTCATCGACTGACGGGAAGAAATGACCTTAGATGGGGCAGCCGTGTATGTCTGCAAGGGCTTCTGCAGTGGTAGGGCATTGAGGGAATCGCTGGCTCAACGAGGCAATAGCATCAGCCATATTTTTAATTTGTGACGCAGCTGACTGATCAGCCTTGGTTACCTTCTTCTTCTTGCCCCTTCTGTTTCTCCTCTTCTTCTTTCCCCCTCTTCTTTTGTTTTTTTTTTTTTTAGGTTGTTGCGGGAATGTAAAAAATATAATCTTGATCTTCAAATACTAATATTATATACAACAATATCGGACGTTAAAAATCTAATAATATCTTTGAACTCCATTTATTTCGTCGTTAACCAAAATTAAAATAAAATAATCAACGTTGATAATCTACAGTCATGAAACTTTATCGATAATCTGTGGATTGATTTTGAGTATTATTAATTAAATAACAACGAAATAACGTAAATGTAATTATGTTACGTTTTGTTGATACAACCCAGATTAAATTAGAATGTTTACAACCCAGATTTTTATCATACGAATAGACTTTTAGCATAAAATGGACGCGGGTTCCAAACAGCTTGATTCTGTGATTTACGGCCGACTTCTAACCGCAAACGCAGGATCCGGGTTCGATGCCCGTTCGGGTCGTGTGCTCTGGTGCCCGTTTTGAATTTACGGAAGATTTCGACCGTTCGGCTATAATTGCAATTTTAAAATTTCACCTCTTCACTGTTTTATTTAGTCATAAACATCTACCCTGACTCTAGCACAAACACAATTTCGCTTAGTTGAGTGGGGATCAAAATAATTATATATGACCTAGGTCATAGCTTTTTTTAAAAAAAATAGTAATGGCTTTGATATAAACGCTCCCTCTAGTTCAGAGGCGTCCAAACTTTTTGCTGCGAGGGCCAGTTTGGTATTTAAATTCATTAGCGGGGGCCAAGCATTGTAAATATGTGAATTAAAAAACCTTATTACAAGTAAAGCAGCATTGAATTTTTTTATTGTTGCCACATATATATACTATAAAAAATTTTTTATAGTAAATTACAGATATAACAATACTAAACAAACATGTCTAAATTATATTATTATAAAATTATTTCATGCAATTTTTAATGGGAATGGTGGAACTGGGTTTTTTCCTGGAGAGTTTCTTCAAAGTTGGGATTCAAATCGGAAACACCAATTATTAGCAATGATTGCAAATGATCATCCGATAAATTTGCCCTATATTTAGATTTCAGATACTTCATCCTGGAAAAAGTTTGTTCGACAATATAGGTAGTGCCATACATAGAAATAAATTTACCAGCCAATTTAACGAAATTTTTCAAAATCCTTGGCGGGCCGGATAAAATCGCCTGCCGGGCCGGGTTTGGCCCGCGGGCCGTAGTTTGGACACCTTTGCTCTAGTTAAAGGGGGGGATCAAATCGTCAAGATCGCATTTCCATGTGATTGGTTCATATTTCGTTGTTCTCGTTTGCAATCTTTACGAGCATAAAATATACTTATATTATATAATCTAAGTAACTATATTAGAAACCGCTTTCAATCCATATTATACTAATTGTAATTGAACTGGGTCAAAGCAAGACTTAAAAAAACTGCTATATTAAATGAAGATTTTCGCAATGTAAGACATGTTATTACAGAGAATCATTTTCATTCATTTGCGATTGACTCAGTAAATAGGTCATTCAGTTGCGCATTTATTTTGCACGTCTAAATAATGTAATTTACACTTCAAAATGTTTTGACGACATAAATCCTCGTCTCAGACGGTTCGAGAGGTTGACGTTTTGAGGGCGATCGATCTAGATTAGGCACAACCTAAAATATATGTGCGTCAAAATGTTTTGACGACATAAATCCTCGTCTCAGACGGTTCGAGAGGTTGACGTTTTGAGGGCGATCGATCTAGATTAGGCACAACCTAAAATATATGTGCGTCAAAATGTTTTGACGACATAAATCCTCGTCTCAGACGGTTCGAGAGGTTGACGTTTTGAGGGCGATCGATCTAGATTAGGCACAACCTAAAATATATGTGCGTTTGATAAGTCACTCAGTCGACAACTCAATTATTATTAATTGGTATTCATCTCATTCGAAGCCGCGCTGAGTACTCATTGCACATGTTTTTTTGTGTGGTTATATTCACATAATTATGTAACGTAGTTTATAATACATTCTAATTACGTATGCATATACAGTTTTATGTAAATTGCAGACGCATTAAATTAAAATTTTAGATTTTTAAATCGAATTTTAGCAGCGACTACAATTTAGTGCCAGAAGCACTTAACCCATAACACATGCGCTAACAAGTGCCATCGCAGAACTTATTACGTTGTATGAATGTTAAACATATTAAATCGCTGAGTGGCATCACGGCTAGGCCAAGATTTTTTTTAACGTTATTACCATTAAATTATTGATGAAGTAAGTTAAAGATCGGAGGTTGTATAACCTTACGCGTGGGTCCTAAAGGCGAATTTACTATTTTACACCATAAAATACTCGTAAACATCATTTTTTTAAATAAGTTAATCGTATATGCTAGCACAAATTTCCAGATGTATGAAAGTAGAGTATCGAGTGCTGGTGATGTTGATTTGGAAAATTAATTTGTTTACTCTCCGTATATTTACTTGATAAACTAGTTAGCAGCAGTCGCAAAGGTGAAACCTATGCTAGCAGCATGTTGGAGCGGAGAAATGCAAAATTGTTTTTCTAAAATTTTAACAAAAAGCGCGCGGAAAAATCTAACTTGGGAAAATATTTTCAAACCTAACTTTTTTATTATTTCGAATTCTAAAATTCCGGCTTTGTCGCGACCTAGTATTTTTCATGTGGATTCGATTAAAACTTTAAAATTCTAAAATCGGCGGTGAAATCATTGAGATCTGACGTCACAAATATTTCGCTATTGGAGTCGATTCGTGGGGGTTTCGCTCCGCTCCAATAAATAAATAAATACGTATTTTCGTGTATAGGATAAGCACGGATTAAAAAGCATAGTCGCATTCTTAAAGTTATCAATATTGGTTATATTCGTATCTGATCAGATAGGTGCGTATGTTTGTTTGTCGCCGCGTGCTCTCGAAAGAGATACTCGCAGATGTGGGTCAGATGCCTAATAATAGCTGTTAAACTGGCCCGAGCGTGCTTTGCTTTTACGCACTGCGCAGTTCTTGCAATATCAACACCAAACGCACCACTTCCAATATCCATGCGTAGAGTGTGGGATTTAACCGTCTTCATGGGTGGGTTGTTTGGTATCCTGAATAGCAGTGGGCGTTAACGCGATAATCATATAACTGAGGTTACGTTATACGCGATTTTGAAATAGCCTAATACTGAATAACTGCTACATTGTCATGGTGTTGCTTGCAGCGAGATTTCCGTGTCACTGAAGCTGGAATCCGGCCGGATAGAGTAAAACATAATAGGGCGATTGTTAAATTAGTTACGACCGGCGATGTACCTGAATTCACCATATTAGGGTGTAACTTGTGGGATGAGCAAGCGAAGCGATTTCATCGCCGCTATGAGCCGGCTACAGAAACACGGCTATTTAGTAATAGGGTGATTTAAACGGTGTCGTTTCAGGCATTTATCGTAACCAATTTCTGACTCAATAGTAATTCAAATAAAAATGAATACTTAAATGACCGGTAATAGCTTTGACTCGATACAAAGTAGACTTGTTTAGTTTGACTACCTGGGAAGGTGTCTAGCCCGAGAGCGCAGTGAGTAAAGACTGAAGACTGAAAGTACAGTCATCGATTATGAAAACTAAACTGTGAGAAAGGAAGGTATAACTCGTTTCAGGACGGTCTGAATTGACGTCACACTCACAACGTGTGAAATGCAACTTAGCATTTTCCAAACAAAACATATTCTTGTGACTTTCAAGAAGGAATTTGCAAACTAATTAAGTCTAGTCGCCTTTGGCGTCAATAGGAAACTTCCAGATAAACTGGGCATCAGGACTGTATATCTGATGCCATTAAGTTGCGGCGTGGGTGATTGAGAGAAACAATATGCATCCCTAAAAAGTGCACTGCACGTTTTAATACAAACTAAATACATTACTAACTTTAGTGAGGAGGAACGAAAATGATTTATAGCTTTATGTTTAGCATTGAAGAGGTGTTACGGATATGACGCGACCACAGAATAATTAATACTCGATGAGAAACAAAGTTTCTTTGTTGGGGCTGAGGGGGAGAGGGGACATGGTAAGTTGTGCTTTGCAGTAACTAAACTAGGTTGGCGCCAACACACTCACTCCACGTGACTTATGGTCGTTACACTTGGCGCACCTGGTCTTCGAACGCCAACTGCCTGCAACACGAAATAACTTTCACATATTAGACAGATATCTAAAAACGCATATTTTACCGCAGTTGGCATCTATTTTCGAAAAGGCTGTTAACTATGTTATAATAACTACTATACAGAGGAAATATTTAACATTAAAATATGAACAATATAATTATCCTTAATAAGGGTTGATGGTTACTCAATTAGACTTTGATCGTTTTGATCGTAAATGGTATGAAATATCGCGTTGTAATCTAAATGTAAAAAGAATCATAAACTAATTCTATTCAGTAATGCTATTAAAATTATTTTGTTATTGCAATTCAACTGTATATAATACCCAAATGTAGAGATCTTTTTATTAATACCTACTTTATTACAGTTCGCTACCGTTAAATGAGCACAAAATTCCTTGAATAATTTACCAGAGAGAAAGTAAATACTCCGTTCAAAGGCGGTTTTCATTTTATTCAATCTTGGCTCGTTCCTGAGACGTACCCTGCTGGGGCACTGGTCAAGGTTCTGAACTGCGTCTGAATCCTTCCCTAAAACATTTTTTACATAATGGGCTATAGCTGTATTGGTGTAAGTTTGTCTGATATTCATTATTTTTAATTCTCTTGAAGAGAATCTGAAAGGTTTACTGAAAAGTAACTTCAGTATTCACTTTTGCGCTACCTCCACTGAATGTAGATATATTTTGCTAGCACAACCCCAACCCACAATACCACATTCTATTAACGAGCGGCATAAAGCATAATTTAAGTACCATTCTTTTATTTTTACAATCTAGTACACGCTTCAATGCTTTCGCAACAAATAATAATTTTTTAATTTTCAATGATAAATGTATTATCCCATGGGCGTCTGTACCGACCCGTCTGTTTATGATTTCCTTTTATGGCGTATTTAAGGGAAAAAAAGACACCCTTCGATTATTTAACATTTAACATTCTCCGTAAGAATGTTACATGTCAAACAATTTTAAAGGAGGGTCTTTTTTTTTACAAAAACCTGAAAACAATGTTGGTATGGGCGGGCCAATATGCAGTCGCCCTCTAAATTCATATAAAAAGTTTTTCAGTTCGATGCGTTACGTACCTGTAATCGTTTTTTTTTTTTTAACCAGACTGTTTATTTTACATGGGCGAAGTTTTGTTTGAACAGTCAACACGTCATTAAACTGTTACTATGGGCTGTGCTATGGGTATAATCGGCGGAAATTTGAATTCGTACAAAGACATTCATCTTGCAGCATTTTGCGGGTTAGACAATGAATATGGAGAGTAGGAGTACTAAATTAATTTATCATCGAATATTTGAACGAACATTTAGCTGCGTAAACACATCGAGATTAGCAAATGCTTAACTGTGATGAAATTTGGATATTTTTGTTGATGTCTGCAAGGAAACGAATATTTCACTGAAATTGTTAAATGACGCTACGCTATACTTTTTATTTTGTGTAAAAACCATTTTAATAATCAGTGAATTTAAATCGAATAAACCATATCTGCCATCCGCATGCTGACGTGTTGCTATCTAGTGGCGTTCGAGAGAACTACCATATTGACATATAATTAGGCATTGACATAAGGTGTTAGAATATTATTACTGCTAGCGTATGGTGCAACAGTAATCGCGCTTTTCCCGGTTGTCATGAGATCCGAGGTTCGATTCTTGGTGCGTTAGTATTGTAGCTTGCATGATTTCGATAAATCATTTTTTTTCGATTGACGTGTCAATATGATCATTACATTTAAACGACTTCTTTAATTACATAGATATTGGGTAGGGGCGATTTCCTGGCGGTTATTACCATTTTTGTAAAGCGTCGCGATTTGAGACATATCTGAAGATATCATTTCCACGGTAACTGCCATTATTTTCGACGTAATCTACTACTAGCGGCCCCATCCGGGCTTTGTACGGGGATTTTTTTTTTAATAAAGTAAATTATTCATTTGCCCCGTATTTGTTAATAGAAAGAGGTTATATTTTATGTTGCGTTTATTTTATGTTACGCCCAACGATCTTTTAAAACATATAGATACGGCAACTGAGGGTGAAAAACGCACCACGCCCAAGTACGCCACTTTGCGTCGAGTGCACTCCTCGCGTATCATACGTCTCGCTTGGCGTGGCGGAATGTTGCGGCGCGCGGAAGGGCGGGGAAAATCTACCGGTGTCGGGTTTTCACGAGGACTATTTGTATGACATGCCGTACCTATATGTTTTCTCTGACAGTTACGGTAAGGCTCTTTATGTTTTATTTGCCGTCATGCAGAACTAGGATAGCTGGAACTCTGATGGAATCAGTGTGATTTTACTATATGGAAATGTATCAATAGTTAAATTTTTGTATCTTCATTTTACTTTTAAGTGCTTATTGATGTTCAAAGAAAGGAGTTTTTTAAAGTATTATTACCTTTATTGATTAAGATTTAAAATAATATTTTACATTAAGTGTAATATAACATTACACTTTGTGTAGTTCGCTCACAATGTTTATAAAAACATAACAAAATGATAAATGCATCAATTGAACTTATAAATATTTATAAATCAATATTTTTTAAAGCTTAAAACTAACTACCTATATATTTGTTAAACACGTTTAGGCAAAAATATATTGTTCAAATAATCTGGTTATTCATTTAATTATAAAGAAATTACAGATTTACAAGCAAAGCTAAAAGCTAAATGTAAATACAATGCACTTTATTGAGATTTTAATTCGATTTCTTTTACCTAATATATACAAAGTACGGTACAAGTAGTTCGAGTTTAAAATTAATAAAATACCTTAATATTTAATTTTCCCTCGAATGAAATGCAATCTCCATTTATTCTGAAAGTTGATTTCAATGGAGGTTCTGATACTGCATTTATATAGAAATTATCGGTAATTCCCTTAGAAGTTGGAGTAAAAATAGTAAGTAGGTGCCTGTTTTTTTCATAAATTAAAAAAATGCATAGGGTTACGTAAAAAATTGTCTCGGTACTGTGAAAACTTTTAACTGTCAAAACAACATTTTCATGCTTTAAAGTTATTATAATTTTATGTATGGGTGGAGTAGAAAATTCATATGGATGGCGCGGAAAATTTTATTTTATTTATGTTTTTGTTTATTTCAATAAGATGGATAAATAATTGTGTACAAAATTAACAAAATAGCAGCATTAATTGTATTTTGAGATCCCTCAAAATTATCTTAAATATGATTAACACATAAATATTCAGTAAATCGCACACATAATATAAAAATCCAGTAAGGTAATAATATAAAATAGTTATTTTTATGACACTGTAGGAATGGTGAGCACATGAAAAATAGGAAAATGTCACAGAATATCTACTTTGACGCTTTTCTTGCAATTCTACCATCTATTAAAAACTAGTTAGCAGGAATTATATATAAAAAAAAATGCATGTTTTAATACGATTAAGACTACGATGCTATTTAATTATGTATTTTTTATGTCATAGTTTTCGTAATTAAAAAAATCTGGAGCGATTTTATCCACTTCATATATTTATTACGTTTTTCCCATAACCAGAATACGGTAGATATTCCGCCTACGCCGGTGACTTATCATCCCTTAGGGGCTCTGCTTCTTCGGGCTCATGAGGTCCATGGCCGTTAGTGGCGACCGCTTGAGCTGGCGGAGATCTCTTGAACGGCCTTGTTATTTTGGTCCAGTTCTTCTTGACTGCGACGCCAGCCACTACGCAGAGCATTCCGGCGACGACCAAACCTGAAAATTGCAATGGTTATTTTTGGAAGTTTATCCACCAGATTAATCTCATATCCTTTGTTTTCCTCCTAACCTACAATTTAAATTATTAATTGTCCAAACAACTAAAAACCACCTTTGGTATGTTCAAGTTCAATTTATCAGACTTTTAATCTTTATTTATTTTCAACCTGCAGTGTCTATATATTGTTTGCGTTCTATCATACTAACAATGTTAATAAAAACCATAAGCATACATGAACGTATTTGCTTTACAGCAGCATAAAAATTTACAATGACGAGATTATATCAAGTATCATGTTATTTTAATCAGATACTACATTATGATTTTAGGTTTGACTTTCCTCAACTATTCATATTACTTCGTTATCTAGCAAACCATATTTCTCTTTCGTTTATAGCAAAAAATGACTTGCTTTTTGTGAGGAAACGGCGTGAAACTATTAAAAAATTATACAAGCGAAATGTGTATTCATACCGCTAAATTTCACCTTTCGATGCTTTAAAAATCTTACCGATGACCACGTTGTCCACTCCTCCCCCGGCATTCGCTTTGGCTGCAGCGGTTTCTCCTCCTGTTACCGGAATTCCATCTCCAGCTTTCAAGTCTTCCGATTGCTTGTCACTGAGCTGACCGATAGTTTCAACTGTCGGTGAAAGCTGACCACTGTCGTCTGTAGTATTTGATGTATCGGTGTCGTTTTCTAATTTACTTTCGTCTAAAAATTGATATCAAAATGCGTTTAAATTATATAATTATTTCTCTAAAACACCACTTTATTAAAAAAAATAGATTATGCTTACCTAGCGATGTATTAATAGGTAATCCAAAACCTAGTAATACTGCTTTTGGTATGTTGTTATTCTCGATATTACTTCTTATTGCATCTACCGCTTTATTGGTATCCTCCACTGCTTTCTGTGAGTTTTCTTTGGCAATCGTTGCATCATCAATTGCCGCTATTAACTTTTCACCAGTTTGTTCGTTTACTGCTTTGATTGCTTTTGAAGTCTCTTGAAGAACTTTTTCAACCGCTCTATCGGTGGCTTTAGTCGCTTGGTCCAGCTGTTTCTGTATGAAATCTTCAGCTTTACCTAATCCCGTGTCGATTTGTCCGGGCACTGTCTCTAGGAACGATTTGATTGAACCTTCAATATCTGAATTTTGTTTGTGGATATCATCCAAAAGAGATGGCCCTTCGAATTTCGCAGTTGAAGATGTGGTTGATACTTCCTGCTCAACATTTAATTCAATTATCCTGCTAGCTTTTGGTATAATATCGGTTTCCGATGGTAAATCAGCGCAATGATGTTCTTCGTCTCCAATAAAAACAGTAGCTAGTGTGTTGTGTTCCCCGCACAGCTCATTCAACAGAGAGTTTTGTGACGTTTTTGGCAGATTTAATTCCCTTATTTTGGCTAGCTGACTGAAGTAATTTGCTTTTATTGGCTGAAATAAAGAATTGAATTTAATCATAATATCTAACCACCATTCATACCTAATAAACAAAATTTAAAATAAGCGTGCAACCGTGTAAAATCGTATGCCTGTCGTTATCGCAAACGTACGGTCGTTCGACTCATACTTGATTTCGTGGCGTGTTTTTTGTTTGTTATTATATTTTTAGCGTCGTTGTTTTCGTATTTTTAGCGTATTTTAATAATATCTTTCTTGTTTGTTTTTTCTATGTGATGAATCATAAATAGTATCATTTAGTAACAACGATAATAGAATAATTTTAACATGAAGGTAAAAATTATAATTTATATGTGAAAATCCAATTATTATTTTTTCGACGGAGCTTCAAAATTATTCATCTTACTTTTCAAATGTGGTCCTGGCTTTCTGACAGCCTTAGAGTTGGTGTGTTCTCGTCACGTTCCACTATTGATATTCTGTTGAAATCTGAGAAACGCGGTCACAATAGGTAGACCATCCAGCTCAAGTACGCATGCCTGTCTAACTAGTTTTTTTTCTTGTATATAATACTATAATGTGTCCTTGCCATGTTTTATAATACGTCTTGAAATAACCTTCTTGTTTTCACAATAAAAACTATTCAAAATTATTTTTTTTTTTTATTAAACGCGTCGATGTGTTTTGTTTAATCATTATGCCAAAAATATTTCTTTAATTTCATCACATAAAATATTCCCTGCATTTTGAAATCCTCTGAATTTTATGCAATATGGTAATGTTTTGAGGCCATCTGAAGCTACTTTTGTTTTCTGTTTTCTGAAAGGATGCCAATAAGTATTAATGTTTGCTCGTTTGTAGACCCGATAATCTTATCGGAGTTACACATTTGAATGGTTACGTGGAGATCCACATCAGATATTTATATTTATTTATTTATTTATTTATCGTTTATTCGGAAAACCAACAGTATAATTGAAAAAATGGTACATACAATTGTTTTACAATTGTTATTACATCTATTTTAGTCCGTACGCATATATTAACAAAAATGTGAATGTTTTTTTATACCAACGCACGAATGATACTTTAAAGTTTGATACTGACATAATACTCGTATATGATTTTTTATTTCATCTTGAACAAGTTTAATTAATGTGTTTAAACAATCAAAAAAGTAATTATCAATACATAGTACTGGTTTTTTGTATGTAAAAATATATGTACTCCTTCAAATTAAAAATATTCCAGTTGGGTTCGGTACTGGTAGTTTAGTAATGTTAGATCTTTACAGAGGGTCGTTATTTCTTCCCATTATACCAAATATTATGTAACGCAATTCATACGGAACATAAAACGAGTCGCGTCGAGTATTTTCGCAACATTTTAATCTACGAAAGGTCTTGGGCTGTTAACAAATGTTTTTTTTCTTATTGGAAACAGGACAGTCGAATATTTTTTTCATTTAATTAATGTTCATGATTAATTACATCGGACATTCAAAATGCACCCGTCAATTTGCAATTAAATGAAATTGCTAATTTTTTTCGATGTTAAGATATTTTTAGGAAATTCTTCATTTTCAACGAAGTTTCTAAAACTGATATTTATTTTGTCACACATCTGACCAAAATTGCGCAATGCGAAAATCATTGTCAAGGTGCGAACGCTGACCAGAGATTGGAAAACTGCCATGATTTTCACTGTATATGAAGAATTAAAATAGCGAATATTATTATGTCGGCTTTGAAGTTCAAATTTGGAATTGGAAAGTTTATTCAAATTTAACGTGAAGCTATTACTATAGAAGCTATTATTCTGCTAGCAATTGGTTATTAAGAACGTTACGAGACATATTGAAAATGGTTACAAAACTTAACTATTATTGTGGCAATAAAAGTAATGAAGCCATTATATATTTTATTGTTTTAATATATTAACCGTTATCGCAAACAATTAAAAGCATTATTAATTATTTCGTATATTTGCGAAATATACCATAATGATTTGTCAGAAATTAATGAACATACAACATTAATATAATAATCATTATCTTGTTTTTTTTTTTACATTTTCATGTTGTTATTTTTACAAAGTTTACCTAGCTACGCAGTGTCTGTACTAATGTAGGTTTGAAATTTATAATACTCTGAAGTTATTAAAACCAGAAGACAGAAAAAAAACAAAATAATGTAAATGGCTAGTACTTAATCTGTCTACATGATAATATTTTTTTCAGTGTTTTTTATCATTCATTGTTGTGACGTCTTATTGTGCCATTATAAATAAATAAACAATTAAAATAAATATAATAATAGTAATAGTAATATTTATAACATTGAAAGTCTTTTGTTGCTCACCGTAGTTTCGTCGATAGGATTTCCTTTTAAGTTCAAGATTTGAATATTTATCAGTGAGGTTACTTCTTCTGGAACCTCTGTTAGTTCGTTGTCATTAAGATAGATCGATTGAAGGTCTAGGGGTCCATGGAAGGCCTTGAAATAAGAACATATTCAATTAATAAAACAAAATCGTGCATTTGTGACATGAACCTAATAGAAATGATTTTAAAGCAGAACTTTAAAGCGAACGTTTTTGATGATGCGACTTTCCTATCAGTATAATATTCATTTCTGATGATTTCTTTCTCAAAATACATAAACTCAAAATGACAAATTCGTACATACGATATTTTTGTGTGCAAATGACAGTTGTGCGACTTTTATAACGGTTTGAAATAAATCGCAAATAGTAAATTACGTGGAATTTTCACAAAAAAACACCCATTAAGATGATTTACTCGTATATTATCATAAAACGAGTAAACTGTAACGCTACTGATAAGGCTGTGAGGATCGTAACTTTTAGACAAAATAAAAATGTAACTTTTTAATTCCATAGAAGCCGATATATTTAAGACATAAAACGATACCTAGTATTATTTTTCTTCTAAATCTACAAATAAGAGAGTCACAACACTACAGCGTTTGTATGGAGAAATGACCGGGTTGAGTCCCCTTAATACAAATCTCATCTGCATTGTTTAGTATATTTCCCTTTATATTCATTCTTATTAAGTATATATTATCACTTACCACATATTATACTGTACTCAAATGCATATAATTAAAAGATTAAGTTAGAACCTTTAATAAGTTTATTTACTCTCCTGTTCCAAACGTTTCTTTGGATTATCGAGGAAAAATACTCAACATTTTGGGAAGAAGACTGTTTAACTATTATCCTATTAGGCATAATAAAATTGACAGTCGCCGTTTACTATAGTTAAGCAGGCGTGGGCAGTACTTATATTCGTGACCAACATTTTCCATTCCATTATAGTTTTCTGTACTCGGAAATCGCGGTTTGTTACTGCTAGTACTTATTTATTTATTTTCATGGGCTTAATTTATTAACTCTGTACCAACCATAATTTTGCTGTGAAGCTTAGCTAAATCAAATAATGTAGGTTTATTAGCAAATGTGTGTACATTTTAAAAAGAATGTGACTCACCCCCAATTCAATATACTTAATATTATTCTCTTCTAAGGATACTGCCTTCAAGTTTGAAAACCTTTCGGCGAAATTAGATGGAATGTGAGTGATGTTGTTTTTTCCAAGCGACAAGTTAGTCACGCCTTCGTCCAGATCACTGGGTATTTCACTAAGAGAACGCTCAGTACAGTCGATGGAAACGTAATCCGTAGACTTGAATTCACAAACGCATTCAGGAGGGCATTTTTTCTCGTCGCTTGAGTTTTGTTGTAAATCGTCATTCGTTTCTTTGAGTGGTGGCGTTTCTGGGCTTTTTTCTTCTGATTGAACTTTGGCATCATCAAAAAGGCTGAACACGTCAATGTAATTTTGCGCGGTTTCATCTGGTTTAATGTTTTTTGATGCGTCCGTATCTTCGACGGTTTGCAATGTATCCGATGTTGTTATAAGTTGTAGATTATCACCATCATTACCGTTATTTAATATATTCACTCCGTCTTGAGACTGATTTTCGTCTATTTTTTCATCCTTCCCTCCGTCTTCCTTATTAGGACTCACGTCTGTTGCAGGAACATCGGTGTCCACAGCCGAAGCTTTATCGAGATTAGTTTCCGCACTCCCATCGTCAATTTTGTCTGAATTATCTTGAAGTATGGAATCAGTATTCAATTTTTCAGCTAAGTCTGTCTGGTCTATTGGTTGTATTTCATCATTATTTTCATTTGGAGCGTCATCTTTGTGGAAGAAGTTAGCTAATCTATCTATATGAGAGTCAGACTTATCTTCCGGTAAACCATCTTCTTTGGCTAAATTATCAGATTTTTTTTCTAGTGTAGCATCTTTGGTTTCAAAGTTTAGTTGGGCAGGAACATTTTGATTTACATCAGTGTTGACTTCGACATGTTTATTTTCATCCTCATTTTTTAAAAGTGAGTCAGACTGGTCCACGTTTTCAGAAAGGTGGCTTTCATCTTTATTGAGACTTGAGTCTGGTGCAGGAACATCCGTGTCTACAGCCGAATCTTCAACGGGGCTAGATTTCTCATTGTTGTGGTCTATTTTATCGGAGTCGTCTTGATTTACGGGTTCAAAATGTTCACGTGTTGGTTGTATTACATCTAGTTTATCACTTGACAATTTATCTTTGTTAAAGGAATTAGCTAAAATATCAATGTTAGTATCTGATGCTAAATCATCAGGTTTTTCTTCTGTTGCAACTTCTTTACTTTCTAAGTTTGATTGCGCAGAAACATTTTGATTTATGTCTGTGTTATCAGAGCTAAAACTATTATTGTTTTCATTTTTAACTTCTGATGTTAAATTCTCATTAGTTATTTCAGCTTCTTGAACGGGAGCATCGTTTAATACCTCGAGTGAGTCAGAAGTATCAGCAAAGTTAGGGTTATTATCGGCAGCCTGAATTTCTGTCGCTGTGATATTTTCTTTCTTAGGCAAATTGTCAGTATAATTATTTTTTATATCGCTGGGCGGGATAAAAATGATATCATCAGGATATTTTTCTTGTTGATTTACTAGATTTTCCATATGCTCGTCTGTAAAGGAAGCTTCGTCGGAGGGAACATTTTCTAGCAAATCAGCATTATTATCATCATTTTCGCTTCGCTGTATATCGTTTGGATGATTTGCTTCTTCGATACGGGTTTCGACGATTTTCTCGTCTCTATCAGTTTCGAATGCGTATTTATCAAGTAAGTTTTTTTCTGGTGGGTTATTTTCTTTGACCTCTATTGGCATATCTGGAGAAGTGGTAAATAAATGACTGTCTTCATTGCTTTTTTGCATTATATTTTCGTCTGACCAATCGCTAAAACTCTCGCTGTGGCTGGGTACAGCATTTAATCTGAAAATTCAAGCTTCGTTTATGTATTTATTCTTCGAGAATTATCAATCGAAAAATACTTGTTTTACCTTTTTTGGTTATAATTTATCGGTAAAGAAGATTTTTTGTCTATCGAATATATGTTTGACAAACAAATATGTGTTTAAGTTAAGCAAATATATATGTTATTTATGTTAAACATATTTTAGCAATTTTTATTAGTTATTGCTATCTTAAAGGTTAAGGTTCTTCAACTATAGTTCATCGAGTGGAGCAAATGTGGTAATTTTTATTACCAGTTACATGGATAGGAGTTTTACTTTTGTCTAAGCATTGTTTAGATTAAATCTATTTCAATTTAAATTTTCCAGAATATTATCATTTTCAATTTTTTTATCGTTTTATAGGCCACTAAGAAGCATGGAATGTCTTTTGTCTAGTCACATTTTAAAATTTTAAATATGCGTTACCACCTAAAAATAACTTTTTGTACCTATTATTTGTTTAATATTGAAGAAATTTAGAGTTTGACGAGCGTTGGTGTACTAAAAATGAATATTACTACATAAATAATAGAAATTATACCACTTATATTTTGTACTACTTAGATAAACAATAAACTAAAAATAATAAATATTGCCAAAGACTATATTTACAATACAATCAAACTGATACATTGGTCATAAATATTGTAACGAAATGTCATTTTCATACTGTTCTGCTTGTAAATATATATAGGGTCGCTATGGAAAAATGTGTCTTCCATCAGCCCTGTTCTCATATATCAGGCGGCCTCCGGGTGTCTTAAGGCGCCCCGGGACGCATTTGTCCTTGAGATTTGAAAGAGTAGGCTTTATTCGAACATTGACGTGTAGAAAAGAGACGGATATACTCGCCGACTCATTTGGAATCGATGAAACATGTTTTTTGTATTTAAATAATTATTATCATTTGAAAAAAATGTTTTATTTAAAGTAATGTCCTAGATTATTATATTGTCTATCTTTAGAAAGAAAAATTAGGTTCGCGTCACTTACACAACTTAAAAAAAAATCGTTACAAGAAAAAAACAACACTTTCTTATTTATTTATTTTCATTACTATAATAAGGTATATTTCGTTTTTTTTTAAGCAAAGTACTAAATTAATATATGTAGAATATTGTGGTATTTTTAGTTTTAGCCATTTGTTGGGAATAACTTCAACAAAATGCACCAAAATACGTTACAAAACACGTTTTAGGGACTGGTGGCGCCTTAATCGCCTACCGATTATAGGTATCTTCACTTCTTCCTCGCAAGAAACTCTGTGGGGAGCCTAGTGCTGCGAGAGGGTCTTTCACTCCATATCCAATACTCTCATTCCTTGCTTATTTGGTTCTACCACGGAACGTCTATGAGGCGACACTGCAAATGTTCTAGGGAGACACTGCATATGCCTTACTATGCTACATAAATAAAAGTCCCTCGTATTATTCTATATTCGTTGGCGGCGACGCAAGAATTTTTTTACATGGATATAAAGTTCATTCCAAAGTTTGTCAACACATTATTAATTATACAATGTTTATTAATTATTAATTATTTGTTTATACAATGCCTGAACACACACTTATTGTCTTTAACTACGACCGCGGCATTATTTAATTGAAAATTTATTATTTAGCACGACATTTCATTTTTGATAAATTTTCCAAACCATATAATCATTCGCTGGTTTCCTTCACTAGAACTATTTTACGTTTCTATTACATAGATTCCAAATTTTCCTAATATGAAGAAAATTTTATAAATATCAGTGTCCTGATGAATTCGTTATATATTAGATTTATATATATTTAATAATAATACTAACAACGGCTTTATTTATCAAAAAACTTTTTTTATTATCTTTTATCTAATCGTGAAAAGTTTAGGGACAAAAAGGAAAAAGGAACCGGGAAAAAGTGAACGATAAAAATCTTAGAGAGGTGCAAGTTTTCCTTTAAAGTTTAGTAGATAGTGTGATATTATAAGAATACGAATTTTCTATGAAGTCTGTGTTAACCGAATCAAGCCTCCTAGATTATTCAGTTGTAAGATGAACTGAACATTATCGGCTGTGCCCTTAATATATAGGCAAACGCTGATACATCCCTGGGACTGTAATTCACCTAATATTATAATGCAAACATCCTGTTTGCTTAGAAACGCGCCACGCATTGTATTATTTTGCTTAGGACATATTTTTTGACGTGACTGTTTACTCAGATGCTATCCTCAGGTCTTGCGCAACACAAACATTGCATATCGACAATTTTGAAAACACAAACGCCTTTTTTACTATCCTTATGAAATTACGTACATTTTTTTTATAAGAATTCATGCGATTTTCTAAAACTGCCCCATACAAATGCTTCTGGACATTAGCCAAGCTGCTGTAACAAAATAATAATTCATTCTCGAGTGCACTTTCGCATTATTACCTGGATGATTCATCTCAAAAACAATATGAGAGAGAGTCCGTATTATATTTGGAAATTTTTGCAAATGCTGACACAATTATACGAAAAACGCTCGAAACGCTATGCAAATAAATACTCGTAATTACAATCTTATCTGAGGTTATCTTCGATATGACTTACATCAGCAGAAGCGCCGTGGCTGCCAGCGACGTTTGTTTCCCCCTCAACATCTTTGCAATTTGTAAATTTCAGCGGTCTATTAGCACTTTTAAAAACTGTTTCCTTTCTATATTTCTTGCATGGTCACATAACGTTTCTATATCGATCCTAAAATGATAAGACACCAATCACGAACCGTTTGTCGAGATAGCCGCGCGCACAGTGCTGTCTACGCCGCTACGCGCGTCCCGCTCGCACCTGAAACAGCGCGGCCTCCATTATCAGCTGCGAATGATAAGGAATTGTCTGATAAGGTGCCACACGCTCGTCAGATGGACCCTGCTGTCTTCTATAAACAAATGGCGGGCGGATTCTCAAACCAATTCTTATAGCAAGCCTATTTTTTGCTATTATAACTAAAGAACCCAACGGACTATAACCTGGAATATCTTAAATGGGAGCGCTGATGCAACAGCATACGTATAGTTGTCATACCTAACGTAATGTGTATGTTTCCTTAAGTACACCGTCCCCTTAATACGTTAAACTTTGTCAACATTTTAGCTTGCAGAGACAAATCTTATAAGGGGTGGATATTATAAGGAAAGCTTGTCCGTTTAGCTGTTTAACTTAAAGGGTACTAGAGAGTAAGTAAATTGAAGGGTTAGGAATCGCATATATTAAATACTGTATTAAGGACAGATCCAGGAGTCTTTCTCGGGGAGGAAAGGGCCAGGGAGTATGGAGCTCCCTTCGGTACCCCGCCTTAAGCTGGAGGTATTTTTAGACCCTAGTTAAAATAGTGTTTTGTACCAGCATTTTTATTTCCCATCCCGGTGAAGAAAAATCCCTTATTCTCAATATTGGTCATTGTTTCTTCCCTATTTTATTGTGTTATTCCAGTGATTTTTTTTCTTTTTTTTTTTTCTGGGATCTGTGTTCCCTTGAGTAAAGATTTAGTATGTGGGACTGCGACAATGGGTAAAATTACAGGATTATCTCTTTATCCCATTCGTCGTCGTTAAACTCATCTCCATTGTGAAATTAAGTGGTCAATAACCTAAAATCAGCCTTATTCTAATTAGGCCTTTTTAAATACTCATGATTGATATGGCCTCGCTGGATTTCTTTGTATTCGGCCGTCTAAGAGTAGTCTAGGAAATTCGATCTCTTCTCCAATGAGAAATTTCGCTTTCAATTTCTAACCGAGTACGGTCACTGGACCATATTGAACTACATCAGGGATTCCCAAAGTGGTCGATATAGACCCATTGGGGTCGAAATCGGTTTTCCAGTGGTCGACATAAACGAAAATTGATTTCGAGGGTCGATGAGGTCTAAAAATCGACCCCTATTAATGAAACAAATTCTTACCTGAAACTTTCAAGATACTGTATAATTTGTGTTACGTGTACCAACTTGTAAGAATGACTTATATTTTAGTAGGAAGTATCATTGTACTTTTAAAAAACTCAACAGTCGATAAGCGTGCACAAGTTCGTACAAGATGAAAAACTCTTTAAAAAGATTAATAATTATAAATTTTATGTCTATTTATTTTGTTAAATTTTGATGAGAAAATGATGTCCAGTTCACTCACTTAAACAACCGCAAACTTTTTAAACTGGTAAGTATTTGGCATCAATAGGAAAAAAAACTAAACTAGAGAAAAATAGGAAAAATACAAAAACTGATCTAGGACGGTGACTCGAATGATATAGTTTTTGTAAATACGCTTCTCGCCCACTACTCTTTCAAAATCAAATTGCCAAAATCTTACTAGGAGAAAATCGCACGCGTCTCCTGATTCATTCTCAAACGTTGTCCCTCTCTATCGCGTATTCAAACTAACGCCTTTCACTCAAGATAAGATAACTAATGGCACGAATGCAACTAAATTCGCGCACGACACACACACTACACAATGTGGCACGCATACACAGTATGCATACATCAGCGCATAATGAGATACTTACGTAGTTTAACCTCGCTATAGTGATACTTAAATCTATCTTTTAAAATGTAAATTTGTATACACGTTGAGAAGCGCTGGCTATACTTGTAATATTTACGTATGTTAGTATCTAGACAGTGCAATATCGACTTTTAGATGTATGTCCGGCCACCTGGATTGCTGTAATATCTAGTAGCGTTCTAGTGAGGCTTATTGAAGCGCCCCCTTTGTATTAATATTGCCAGATTAGATTGTAAAATGAAACTACGCCGTTCAAAGGTTTCCCATGCCTACACCATACCCAAAAAGACATAGCAAATATGAAAAGAGTAGATCATGGTCATAACACAAGAGACATAGTGGTGACTTATTAGAGATACCTAAAATGTCCACCAGTTTTGGACAACGGTCCTTAAAATTCTTAGGTCCCGAACTCCACAATAATCTTCCGGAGTTTATAAAGGAAATAGGTAACCTAAAGCTATTTTCGAAAAAAATTAACTAATGGCTGATAGATAAAGGAAGGCAAGAATCTGCTGATTTGTTAAACATTTTATTTTAACATGTTTGTGACCATCATTATTATTATATTTCTTATGTAATATCATAAACTTAAACATTATATGCGACAACATTGTATATATATTATATATTTTATTTTTATTTTCATTTTTACATTTCTCTATGGGTTTGACGGTTTGACATTCTTAGTTGTAGCACAGTATAACACTGCCTTCCTTAGTACAGACATAGTCTAGTAAAGAAGGCAGGGCACAAAATGTAGCAGTGCTAACCGCTCCCGGTGCATATATAAGATTAATTTGTAACTGTGATTTCTACTACTACGTTTTCTTTGTCAAATTAATTAGTACAGTAAATAAATAAATAAATACAATGACAGGCGCAGAACGGAAGTATTTATACCAACTAGTATTCAATAACATTCTGTCTTCCTTTTCTGCAAGAATACAATAAAGCAATATAAATAACACGACCTCACCTTATCATATTTATTTAAAAACCTTGAAAGAGGCAAATCTACCTAGTTCGGAAGAGACTACATTTAGACAATAAGCTATTAAGTTTAAGGTTATACGTAAATAATAAAACTTAATTACGATTAAAACAAAATTCTCGCTATTAATTTAAGGCGAAGCTAAAGGATAAATATTCATTTCGATTCATTTACACTCTTTTTATCTATGGTTGGCATTTGGTAACTATTAGATATTTAATCATAAAACATATGTTCAAATACCTTGACCTTATATCCTGTATATAATAAAGACAGATTTTTTTAGTTGAATTGATCTCTTATAAAAGATATTAGATTCTTAGAATAAATAGTAATTGAAAGACAAATTAAAGTCCTAGCACATAAAACGTTTTTTTTTTATTTCTTTATTATGAAGCTGTAATTAAAAACAAACAATCGCTTACTAACCGCGCAAAGAGTAATATCTGACGCCTATAAAAATAAAGCACCGAATTTCAAGGTATACTGTAAATATGCTTCGCCTTAAGTATGCACCGGGAAGATGCCAGTGATGTCCCCGTCCTCAGACGTTAGTGCTGACCTCCTCCGGATGTAGAAATTTGAGTAAGGAAACGCGCGGAGAGGTCTCCGCCCAGCTTTGGCGGTTCATGTGATCATAGGCTTCGCTTACGCATTTCCCTTTTTCCCCAATAGGGAGAAACTTGGGGAGCACTTGCTTCAGCACAGATCTGAAAGTCATCTGCTCATCTCGTTGGCGATCGTGGATTTGTCTGCCCCGAAGTGCCCTACCGACATATTTCAATAATGTGTCCATGGACATATTTCGCTTTATTGTTGTATAGCCAAAATCACCTGCATTTGTATCACGTCAGGTTTTACTAAGAATGTTTTTATCATCATATGGCATACTTATCTGTTATGCTATTCATATTTCCTGCGGTGACGCCGTCTGTGACGCATTACATGGATTATGTCTTAAATATTATCAATGGTATATAAGTAGGTACAAAGGTTTTCAATGACTTTTTCAATGCACATTGACTTCTTCTTGTTTCTTCGTTATGATAATCATGTAATGATTTATTGCGCTACGTGCTTCGAAGCCTGACTTTCTTTTTAGGGCATTCGTGCGAGTGAGAACGAGTGCAGTTGACTCCCTCTCCCTCTTATGCATGCATTAATGTGGCTTCCTGTAATCCGCTTTCCCGACGGCTAACGCGCATATATCTCTTCGAATGGCACCCTTGCTCGCTATGCACAATTATCTAATACGAGTCACATATTCATTATAAATAACACCCAGGAATGGCTCGAAACTAAGGAACTCCTCAACGGTCAACAGCATAGATACGAAATTTTATATACGCATTCAAGTGACTCTTATTTGTAGATGTAGAAAAAAAATAATACTATGTATCGTTTTATCTCCTAATTATTTAGGCTTCTATGAAATTTTTATTGCTTAAAATTTAATTGCCTCACAAAATCTGTTTTCCTCCATACATTTTATCCAAACTTTAGGTGTAAATATCACTTTAAGTAACTTTAAAGGTAAAGGTAACTTTAGGTGACGCAAATTCAAGTAATTATTTTGACATAAATTGTTTATTTTTTTTTTTAATAACCAACAACGGTACGGAGTGTTTATGCGTTAGATGAGATAGAACTATTTAAAAGCGCGCGCAAGACAGAAGGGCGCCACCGGGAAGAGGCCCTAATTTATTTCTAAACACTATTTCACATTCTTTAAAAATCTCTTTCGGCACGCCGGAGACGGGGGTAGATTTCGCCGGATTAAAGTAGGGGATAGGCAACTCCAATTGTATGAACTTGTATCAAATTTTGAGCGAGCTGCCGCGCGATCCACCACCTCTACCCGTTGCAGAGCGAGAGTGCGCCCACTGAATCCCTCTTTATACTGTGCCGTAAGGGTTGCTAACTGAGGGTGGTTTTGGGTTTTAGAAGAAGTGAAACGTGAAGATATATATATCGAAATTTCCCATTGCATGAAACCTAATGAAATCTACCTAAAATTGAAACTATATCGTTATATATTATTTCGTGTGAAGAGATTTTACCGTCGGGGTAACCAATGTCGTGGAAGCGTGGCTCTCCGAGACCACACCCGGTACTCCACTATGGAAGACGCGAGAGGTAAAATTATAGGCAGGCGTAGTGCTCGAGCGGCGAGTTTATTGAGACTGAATGTTACTACGCGCTTCGACCGTACCGCGGCCGAGCGCTGACCGTAGATAATATGTTGTCTATGATTAGGGGAATATAAGTGATGTGCGTATGGCCACGCTACAAGATAGATATCGAAATGAGAAGGTGTTCTCGTTTGTCCGCAGTACTGCAACGGTGGCGACTTGGCCGACTACCTCTCCGCGATGGGCGCCCTCGCCGAGGACACGATCCGGCTGTTCCTGCGGCAGCTGGCCGGCGCCATGCGCGCGCTGCACGCCAAGGGCGTCGTGCACCGCGACCTCAAGCCGCAGAACATCCTGCTGGCGCACAGGGGCCAGTTGGCGCCGCATCGCCATCCGCACCCCGCCGACATCACCCTCAAGATCGGTAAGCTCGTCGACTAACTTTTACCCCTTTAACTTTTTTAACGTTAACGTGAAATTTCCATTTTGTCTTCCCCTTTCCTCTCCCTACCCTTCTCCTCAACCCTTCATCTTGCATTTCTTAGGTTAAGCACTAATAGTATACTCACTCAGTGGAAATATTTAATTGGGTTTATTTTATATTTATAAGTTGGTACCATTGTTTTCATTCTTTTTATTTTTTTTATATAATTGTTTATGTACTGCCTGTATATATTTTTTCTCGTGTAACTGTTTTATTTCCCTAATAAAGATAAATTAAATTAAATTAAAAATCAAAATCCATCATGGTTCCCGAGTAAAAAAAATGTAAACTTTACGTGATAATATAAAATCGCTTTTGGTCATAATTTCGGTAGCGAGCGAGACCGCGCCGCGCTAGGTCACGTACCGGCCGAATTTACACGAGCGCTTTGATAAAATTAATAAATTATTTTATTAGCATTTTATTAGAATTATTTTAGCATTATTTTTATACATTTTATCACGCGTAATAAGCTACATAGATACACCCTTAAGTCTTACATTTTTAAAAAGACTCCACTATAGTCCCGCCAGAGATAAAGAAAAACGCTTTTGTTGTCTCCAAATATTTAAAATATATCCTAAAATTGAACCATTTTCCGTTGTTTGTTAGGGCGCTTACGTCAACGAGCGGTGAGGGAAGGGGGGTCAGATAAAAGCCTCGAAATTCACCCTGCGCGACCAAAGAATCGGTCATAACTCCACAACGGAAAAAAATGCATACGTTTTTTGTGCATTGTCGTGTAAATCTTAAAGTGGTACAAAACGGAAGCTGAGCAGGAACATATTAAATTTGTCGAGGGAATACTTGTGCCGTGTGACAATATAAAAATGCCTGTTTTTCACACAAAAAAGATTACGGTAGTGTAACCTTAATTTTTTTGGTCATAAGAAAATAAGCATCATGAATTCGACCGCCCAAACCACCTATGTCAATCTTCAGGTGCGCTAAGGCTACTGAAATCATGGTCTTCGCCTCAGGACAGATAATTGAATAGAAGTGTTTTAGCATGTTATCCATCTTAACCATACCCCATATGAAACAGCGCTAACATACGCTACCGAGGATTTTATTATACAGGTTGAACGGAAAGCTCACCGCCGAATTAATAGGGCTAATTCTATGACCCAATTTAAAAACAAATTAAGCGTTGATTTCACGAGAAAGGATCTCAGGAAAGAATAGAGTTTGCAGTCCAGTCTGAAAGATTCCTTGTTTTTACAATTTTTTATTTAGCTTGCAGTGCTTGTATGGCTGGTCAAAACTTGCAAGATGAATTAGAACCACTTCCTCTTATCCTACCGAGTTGAAATTTGACATGTGAGGTCTGTTCAGGCAAGCATGACCTGATTTTACATCCAGGAATGGCTCCAAGAACTCAACAAACGGTCAACAGCACAGTCACCAAATTTTGTAAACGCATAAAATCACTCAAATAAAAACTACTTGGTTCTAGTATTTCTGTAATTCTTTATTCTTTATTAAGAGTAATCAACAGTTTTACAAACAATTGGTATTAATGATAAATTTACATTCTTAAAAAGTATTTGTAATACTAATCAAGGATTTCTACTGTTAATATAAACACTAAAAACTAAGTTAAAAACTAAACATGTATAGTTAAATTATGCTTTTAACGCTTAATCATTTCAAAATGCTAACATGGCTTGAATTCACATGATTTATGACATAATAAATCGGTTTAAATATATATATTAATTATTTATATAATTGTATTGCCTATCCTTAATATTTAATAGCCTTAATGGACTTACTGAAAGGATTGCTTCTTAGCAAACAGAGTGTAATATTCAATTTATAATATTAGTGTATTTAAAGTGAATGTTATCGTCGTCAAAATGTTGATCCTCCGAATGATTTGTCTCTTAAATAACATCCAGTTATTGTGTTTTGCTAAGTGAAATATTACACTCGACCTACCCGCGTAAATCAAACAGTCGTGGCCGGCCATGTGTTTCTGCACGCGCGAATTAGCCCGTCGAATTGAGGTCATTCCGCTATTCGCCTCACCACACCGCTACTGCGATGGTCGCTTAATTGGCCGGGTCGATGACCCGCGTGACGTCACGCATTTTTGTGACGTACCCCACCGTGTCGAGGGTTGATCGAACAACTACAAAATCACCGTGCTTAATTGTCACAGGGTTAAAACTAATAGGGTGACTGTCAAAATACTGAATGCACCATACGGTTTTACTCGTGGAATTGGCTAGCAAGTTGGTACCGCAGGCGCGAGTAGGGTGTGTGGGAGATGTACTGGTTAAGGCGCCCCAGGACGCATTTGTCCTTGAGATTTGAAAGAGTAGGCTTTATTCGAGCATTGACGTGTAGAAAAGAGACGGATATACTCGCCGACTCATTTGGAATCGATGAAACATGTTTTTTGTATTTAAATAATTATTATCATTTGAAAAAAATGTTTTTTTTTAAGTAATGTCCTAGATTATTATACTGTCTATCTTTAGAAAGAAAAATTAGGTTCGCGTCACTTACACAACTTAAAAGAAAATCGTTGCAAGAAAAAAACAACACTTTCTTATTTATTTATTTTCATTACTATAATAAGGTGTATTTCTTTTTATTTTTAAGCAAAGGACTAAATTAATATATGTAGAATATTGTGGTATTTTTAGTTTTAGCCATTTGTTGGGAATAACTTCAACAAAATGCACCAAAATACGTTACAAAACACGTTTTAGGGACTAGTGGCGCCTTAAATGATTTACTACTCCCACACAATGCATAGAAGCAGTTGATGTTATATGATAGCTTCAAGGTGTCAACCGTTCTTGTTTATTTATGCGTTGTTTTTCCTTCGCCTGCAGCTGACTTCGGCTTCGCGAGGTTTTTGCAAGATGGTGTCATGGCGGCTACTCTCTGCGGCTCCCCCATGTATATGGTACGTATATTAATAAATAAATAAATACTTCACAATACTATCCTTACCACAAAATGATCAAACTTAATGCTCCTAACATATTTTATTATGCCTATGATCGCATATATCGTTTGTATTTCGAAGTTGTGAATTTATTATCACCAAAATTAGAGCTGCCGCGCGGTGAGTGGATAGCGCGGCAGCTCGCGCAGTGTTTGATACAAATTCGTGCATTTGGAGTTCGCTTATCCTCTATTTCGATCCGGTGAGATCTGCCTCCGCCTTCCGGCGTGTCAAAAGCGATTTTTGAACTAAGGCTCTTAACTAACAAATGTTCACATAAATAAATATGTTCATGTGTTTTCAAAAAAAAACTTGCATCTCCCGGCCGAGAAACTTAGTTCAAAGATAATAAAATAACCTCTAAGCATTGCTAATAACTTATAGATTTCAAATGTAGTACATTTCGTAATAATTATTACATAAGATTTCTAATCTACAACACATTCGCATCGCCATTGTTACGTTAGTACTGACTATGGGTGAGTGCATTACCAGCGCACACCGTATGACTTAGACTAATTGTAATGATTTTAGCAGTGCCGGATTAAGGGCTAAGAGTAATAATATTGGAAAATATTCAAAAAATCCATATTTTTGTGGGTGCACCACTCCTCAACCAGACGAGTGGGTTGCATTATGTGCATTAAAGACTTAAATTGTACTTTTTGGAGTCTGATATTTTTTTTAATTGATTTTCGTTTTATAAATATAAATTTAAAAAAATGTGCTCACTTTTATTTTTCGTTTGCATACGTTTTGCTCGAAAAATAGTGCATATTGTAGACAAAATAATGGTGTAGTTTAAGCGTGCTAAATGCTATACTAATAGCACAGTTGTTATCATGAACGTGCAATGTTGCTAAAGGGTGGTTATTATTCTGTTTTTATTAATTTTATTTTTTTGAAGAAACATTTGCGCGTTGTTTTCTTGAATCTTTTCGCTTTTATCATTTATCTTTATATTTTATTTAGGCCATCTAATACCACTTTTTATTACGAAAAACTAAGTGGTCTTCGGAAATCGTCTGTATAAAGTATAACGCCGCTCGAATGTGCGCCTGCGCAGAGCGTTGACCAATCACCGTCCCGCGACGCTGCCAGCTGCAGTCGAAATAAGTAGCCCGCTACAAGACTTTGTTTGTGTTTTCATTCGGTGTTTTAGCTGTTATTTACTGTCGAAATGATATATTGAATGGTGTGTGCTTCGACGCAGGCTCCCGAGGTGATAATGTCACTGCAGTACGACGCGAAGGCGGACCTGTGGAGCCTCGGCACCATCGTCTTCCAGTGCCTCACGGGCAAGGCGCCCTTCCAAGCGCACACTCCGCAAGCCCTCAAGATGTTCTATGAGAAGAACGCCAACCTCCAACCAAAGTAAGACATGCCTCGAATATTCCATTGAGTTATAGGTAGCAGGCCAGGGCCCTTAGTACTATTACACTGCCAGTGTATAAAGAAATGTAAAATATTGGAAGGCATTAGTACATACTAATGAATAGATTCCCATTCCCATTACCCATTCGAACCGATCGTCGATTGGCAGCTAAGACTAGGCCACCAGGCCTTTGACTATACTATATTTATAGACTAAACTTAAATTCAGCAGTATCCTTTTAAGGGGTCATTCATCTGAACAACTTTACTTCAACAAATATTGACCTCCATTACAATATTTGCGCGCGGGAACCTACTCATCCATCATTATCGTCAATACATTTGTAGGAACAGCGTCCCGTGAAGGCAGTCGGTTTCTGGGACAGGAAGCCATAACCTTACTTTCGTTTTTAGGACTTTTTTTGCCATTTTAGACCAGTTTTTTTGCTCTGTTTACAATCACCTTTTAAAAGGATACTTAAGAGACCAGTGCGATTGTGTAAGCTATTTTTTTTTTAATGCGTTCCCTCTCGTTTAGGATTCCATCGGGCACGAGCCCCGAGCTGGCCAACCTGCTCGTGGGCCTGCTGAGGAGGAACGCTCGCGACCGGATGCCCTTCGACGATTTCTTCGACCACGCTTTCCTGCAGAGGCCCAGGACGACAAACGCAAACGCTGGTCAGTATCCTCGTTTCGAAATCACAATCCCAATAGCAAAAGTATGCAAATGTGCCGTTGCAGTGCGACCGCCAACTGAAGAACCCTCCTAAAATGTTTTATTGTGAAAATTGTATATAACTGTATGTTTTTCTGTAACTTAAAAATACAGGCTGGTAGGCCGGTCGAGAAAAATCGATTATTATATCAGAGTTCAGGATACAGGATGTCCTAAGACCATTCCCTTGTGTAACAAATTATTGCTGTTGATAATTGAAATCGACTGCCATAGGTACTTGTGGAAGCTTTTACTGTGAATCACTGGAATGCCTGATCAGAAAATAACAAAACGAGTTGTGGAGTAAAGGTTTGCCTCTAATGCATGCAGGATAACCACCTTCCAAAAAGGATCGATTTTTTTTTTGTTTTTTCCCTGCGCGCTTACATAGGTATTTATTTTGCCGACTGTACCGCCGCGCCATCAGACGTCGCTTGGCCATCATCGCAAATGATTAAAGTCCTTCTTAGGAAGGAGTTGACATTGACGTTAACTGTTTTGCCATTCCTCGGTTAATATCCCTCTAACTGGCTATGGCCTTTTATAGTCATTTTAGTTGAAACAACTATACTTTTATAGTCGCGGAGGAAATAAAATAGCCTAGTGCATCACTTCCGAGCTTGTCATACGAGAATATTAGTAGAAAATACAGCAACTATATTTCGTGATTTTGACAGCGTACTACTTTATTTAATGGTTAACCTGGTTAACCATTGGAGATACCATAATATGTTTATTCGCGTATTTTTTAAATTTATTTAATGGGTGCTAGGTTATCACAATTAGCTGATGTTTATTAACATAATAAGCAATTAAAAAGTGTCAACTTGCCCAACTAGGCTTTCGCCTGTTCTAAGGAAGTTATTTTGTCTATTAATCAAAAGAGTTTTTATTTTTTGCCGGCATGTCTACCACTACAAAAAAAAAATAAATAACACTTTAGTATAGGGTGTTTTTTTTAGAGGCGTGGTTTTCAATCTGGCACTACTTTTTTCGTAGTTGGTGTTTTTGACAGCTGTCGCTTGATTTATGCTCAGTTTGGTTTGCCATTTCATAATGAATAGACTTACTCCTGAACAACGTGGCGTGGCCTCCAAGATCGTGCGATTTAACACCGCTGGACTATTTTTTGTGGGGTTATGTGAAGTCGCTTGTCTACGCAGATAAGCCGGACACGATTAACGCCTTGGAAGAGAATATTCGGCGCGTTATTGCTGACATACGGCCCAACTTGCTGCAAAAAGTGGTTGAAAATTGGGCCTCTCGGCTGGAATTTGTTCGAGTCAGCCGCGGCGGCCACTTACCCGAAATCATTTTTAACCGTTGTTCTATTCAGTAACATAATATTAATCTTGTATTAAATAGTATTGAGTTTGTAGATTGTCGATAGAGGGCTCTGTGAGTAGATAATTAGAACACGCTATCATTACAGGTACCGCACAAAGTTCAGCCCTGGTCCATAGTTTTGACAGTAGTGACAACGAGTTTTATTTCCATCCTTATTCTTGACAGTAGTGACAGTGAGTTTTTTATATCAACACGACAGGGAATAAACATCGCGCATTTGTAAATATTGAGTGTCTCGAATATTTAGTGAAGTAATTATAATCCAATATGCCTGAACCTCTTTTCTATAGCTAATTATGTTTAAGACCTAGAAATTAATATTTTTAAAAAAAGGAAAGATGTATGGACTTTGTATTGTAGCAGTACTATGGATAAATAAATAAATTATTCGTGAATAAGTTTCACTTCTGTAGTATGTAGTGTAAAATACAGGGTTTTTTGTTTAATATGTTATTACCAAAAATCATCTAATCAATATATAACTTAATCATTGTTCCATATATTAATAGTGTTACCTTTAATTTTATTAAAATACCTGTTATGTTATGTTGTGTGTGTTAGTGGATGTGGGATACTGTAGATAAAGTTGAGTATCTTTTTAGGTGCGATGGTTCTTATCTCCTCAGGCTTGAGGAGATAGTTGCCTAGAAGCTGGTACCTTTTGTTCATGAGGGGCCCACATTCTCCCAGTAGGTGTAACGGAGTTTCTGGGCTCCCTTGGCAAAGCCTGCACCTTTCGTCAGACGATAGGCTTAATTTGTGCAGGTGTTTGTTCAGCTTGCAGTGGCCAGTTAAGGTTCTGGTTATGATCCTTATTTGGTCTCGGCTTAACTTCAGTAGCTCCGAGAGTCTTTTTTGCGAGAATCCTGAGAATCCTAAAATACCTGTGGCTCAATACCCAAAAATCTGGAAGAAACTTGATGCTCAATTATTTCGGTACTGGTGGATGTTAACTTAAGCCCAGTGTGGCCGAACACCGTTTTATTATTATTATTGTTTTATTAATAACAGACTCGCTGTTTTAGTTTATCTCGGATCGGACTTTTTTGTAAATAAATTATCTTAGTTAAACTACTTATTTGTAAGTTCCGTCAGAATAATATTGTCGAAAGTTTTTTATTTTGTAAAATATTCACTTGCTCATAATTTGTGCAGAGCCCCCGTGCCCGCCGCCCGCGCTGACGCGACTGTCGCCCGCGGCCGCGGCGCCTGCGGCCGCGGCGCCCGCGGCCACGGCGCCGAGCTCCCCGCTGCCCGCGCCCCCGCCCCCGAGGCACCTGTCGCCGCTCTACCACACGCCGACGACGAGTGAGTACATTGCATATTGTTTAAAACGTGCTGATTAATGTACTAATGTTATATAGGGAGAGCAGTCGAATTATTAAATTCCATTTCCGCGGAGATTGATATCTCTGTTCGCCCAGTAGGATTAAAAGTCTGCTTTCTATTAACATCTTTGTGAGATCAGCGTGAATTGTTTATTTGTTATTTTTCGCCTGGAGGAATTATTTTTAGTTTTTTAACTTTGTATTTTTCCTGATGAATTTAGCAGTTTTTTTTTATTTGTATTGTAATGTGTACACGGGGGAAACCGGTTTGATAAATAAATAAATAAAGGATATCAATGTTTCAAAAAACCACAGCTAATCAAATAAACAATAACGTAACGTATCTTAATTAAATATGTCCTCAGAATGTACTAAAATACTTACAATCGGCAAATGTTTTTTTTTTAATATGTGTATGTTTAGTTTAAAACATAAATAAATATTAAAAAAAAAACAATTTTCTTAAAAACGGGTTTAATTGTAACTATTTGATAGTTTTTATTTTAACGCAATAAAGCTCGGTGAACATAGGTTTCGATTAAAATATCTCCAGCTAGGCAGAAACAGAATTTAATAAGCCGACCGCTCTCCTAAATCGGGTGTTTTTGAGAGTGGCTCCTTAGATCATTTTGTTTTATCCAGAAAAACGATGCCTTCTCAAAAAGTCGTACTTATAGGGGAAATAAAACAGTTACTTAACAAAAAAAAACATATATATCTAGCAAATCGTTTGTTTTTGTCATATGTGACACGCATTAATATGCCCTTATTTCAGCTAAGGATTATACAATTCGACTTTATGAAATCGGGAAGAATCTGATTGCGAACAGGGTTGTCACAAATTCGATTAACAACTTATTTTATTTTTACATTTTTTTTTCTAATATATAGCTACATATTTTAAAAAAATCGAGCTTCATTCGGACCTAGTTTAAGTGTTATCCTTTTATATGTTATTTTGCACTCGACTGTACATACATTCATTTGTAAAGCCAGGCCAGGTGAGACAGTGCTATTACCTCGTAGGTATACCTTTCCTAAGTGCTTTTTACCTTTACCTTTCGCATTTTTTCCTCTGCTCGAAAGTAACTTAGAGGTATTCAATATTCACGCATTGGATGCGCCTCTATGTAATTGTAATTGAAAGGTGCTTTTTGCCCGGCTAGTTAAGGCGCCCCGGGACGCATTTGTCCTTGAGATTAGAAAGAGTAGGCTTTATTCGAACATTGACGTGTCGAAAAGAGACGGATATACTCGCCGACTCATTTGGAATCGATGAAACATGTTTTTTGTATTTAAATAATTATTATCATTTGAAAAAAATGTTTTATTTAAAGTAATGTCCTAGATTATTATATTGTCTATCTTTAGAAAGAAAAATTAGGTTCGCGTCACTTACACAACTTAAAAGAAAATCGTTGCAAGAAAAAAACAACACTTTCTTATTTATTTATTTTCATTACTATAATAAGGTGTATTTCGTTTTTTTTAAGCAAAGTACTAAATTAATATATGTAGAATATTGTGGTATTTTTAGTTTTAGCCATTTGTTGGGAATAACTTCAACAAAATGCACCAAAATACGTTACAAAACACGTTTTAGGGACTGGTGGCGCCTTAATCTTCCTACCTGTCGCATTATGAACCTTTTCTAGGTAGTGAAATGTTGTAGATTGGGTATATTTTAAAATATACTGCCTTTTTGCTCCGACCGGTGCGGTATTTTCAGCTTGTTTGAGGCATAAGAAGCCATTATCTTTTGATGTTGAGAAATAGATTTTATGCATTTATGTATAAAGAGTATTTCGTCATACCTACTTATTTAACAACCTATTTATAAAACAATTTGGAATCAACCACTGAACTTATTTTTAAGTGACTAATTCAAAATATAGACCGATAGGGTTTTTTTTATAAGTGTAGGTATATTATTAAACATACAGTTTTGTTCTTGAACAAAGTTGCTATCCGCGTTTTTTGACATTATTTAGAGTATTTCTTCCAGAAGGTTTGTGTGTAGAATATATTTATAACAATTTAAAAAATAGTCTCTGTTTGGCCGCTTATATTGGTGATGCTGACTAAACCATTAGAAATACTACAGAATTTTAGATTAATAATGCTTACAGAAAACTCTAATCTTCTAATTAAGGCACCACCAGTCCCTAAAACGTGTTTTGTAACGTATTTTGGTGCATTTTGTTGAAGTTATTCCCAACAAATGGCTAAAACTAAAAATACCACAATATTCTACATATATTAATTTAGTACTTTGCTTAAAAAAAAAACGAAATACACCTTATTATAGTAATGAAAATAAATAAATAAGAAAGTGTTGTTTTTTTCTTGCAACGATTTTCTTTTAAGTTGTGTAAGTGACGCGAATCTAATTTTTCTTTCTAAAGATAGACAATATAATAATCTAGGCTATTACTTAAAAAAAAACCTTTTTTTCAAATGATAATAATTATTTAAATACAAAAAACATGTTTCATCGTTTCCAAATGTAACGAATTCGCGGTCGGCGAGTATATCCGTCTCTTTTCTACACGTCAATGTTCGAATAAAGCCTTCTCTTTCGAATCTCAAGGACAAATGCGTCCTGGGGCGCCTTAAGGAGATGACAGATTGTACTCTATAGTATTTTTTTAGGTAGCATGCTAAGGTGTTTTTGAGCATTTTGGAAAAATTTTTAGGTCAACGCAATTATTTTCGGTTCTTCCGAGTGCCGTAGGTACGAATTGTCGCCTTTAAAAAAAAAACAAATTTAGTCGCACAGATGGCCTTAGGGCCTAACGATGAGTCGAACCGTAGGCGCGAGTCGACGCGCACCGAAGGCGCTTGCAGGTTCATTTAAAAATAAAATTGAAAAGTAATTTATTCAAAGCTAATTCCGAATCGGTCACGACCTCCGTCTGCCGTTGGAGTGAGCAGGTCGCTATCTCGTTGTTTAATAAAAAGGTCATATTTTTCTGTAAGGCGGCGAAGTGTCATTGACGCCTGAAAGAAGTGCTCATGAGAGAGCTTATCTTCTATCTTTCTCGCACTCGCGCACAAATACATGTGCACATCTATTTAAGCATTAATTTCCTAAAATATATTTTGTTTATTGCATACAAAAAGGGTTAGGTTATTAGATTATCGTACCACTATCATAATTTGCTTCGCATAATTATTTCGCGATAGATAATTAATTGACAGTCGTCAAGATGGCACAATAGCATAATTCTCAGTGGCAATAGCATGGGTCTCAGTGGTCCAGTTGTTGGGGCGTCGACCATCGATCCAACGCATGCGGGTTCGAATCCGCACATAAAATTTTGAACACTTTATCACCACCATCTTCCTGTCCCTCGTTCAAGCAGAGGCTGGGTCAGTTGAGGAGAATATATTTTTTTATTATTGATAGAATTTGTGTGGTTAATTTGTCAGGCGATTGCGTTATCAAAGTTCTATTGAATGTTTGTTATAAAAAGCGTAGGGACGATTCTCCGCGCTCGCTTGCGCGTCGTACGCTCTCTTTCATACAAAGTACGTACCTTCGTTCGTTTAAGCACGCTTTTCCTATAGTCTGAATTAGAACCACTTTATCTTATCCTACTGAGTTGAAATTTGACATTTTGGTTGAGTTCCGATGACATAGCTATTTTTTTTCTCCTAGCTACTCAACGTCTCCACAAACTGAGAAAAATCTTCTTTTCTATCAACTGATTACAAAATATAAATTTCGCACACCGAAACCCTTTATTTTCCATTAATTTCTTGATTTTAATGTTATATATCTATATTATCCGACCAGCTTTCGATGTGATCTAAACGGCTGTGGTTGGTTTTCGAGAGCATCAATCTACACACAAAAATTCGACTCGTTCGCATTTGTACTTTTCGCGTTGAAAGATGCAACGGACGGACGGACGGACGGACAGACGGCCAAAGGACGGGGATAGTTGCTGATCTACTTTAACTACTTTAATGCAAGCTCAGTGTAGAAAGCTATTTCGACGTTATGAAATTCCCAGAGGCAATTTTGATTCACGCGTCGATGGTTGCGTAACGCCTGACGTCGCGTTCGTCAAACTTCACAGATGTGCTGAGCAGGGAGCGTGTCTTGGCACCGGAGGGACGGCGTCTCGGAGAGCCGCTGGCGAGCGTGACGCGGCGCGAGTTTATTTTGGCAGCCGGAAAAGCTCTGTCGGCCATGGGAATGCCATTGACGCTGGCTCTTGGAATGGAATCATTCTTCCAGGACACCGGGGGCTTAAATCGCTGGCTGCTGATCTAATAATTTCGTTCCGTCCCGGAGTTATAGCCAAAAGCAGATTTCCCCCCGTACTTTGCTGGGGGGCAGGGGGGGGGGTATTTAGAAATTCTGACCACCGATCGTCTTTGCCACCTCGGCATGAAAGATGATGATGGTATAAGAAGGAACAGATTTTTCTTCCCTCTTCCCGTTTCCGAGATACGATGATTTTGGGGAATTTATGAATTCCACTTTGGGATTTTTTTAGCAAGTCCACTGCCAAAATGAATGAAGCGGAGCCCTAGAGCTTCGAAGGCCACATGCGAAGGTGGCGACCGGCGTTTGTATATATTAAAATTTGTATGTATATATATTAATATAAAGTAATAAATTAAGTATGGTTTTAGTATGTATAAAAATAAATTATGATGAAGGTGATATAATATAGTATGTATGTATATTCTATATGTAATTGCAATTACAAGTACTTATATGTTACAATTAACCATTAACAACACAACAATCTAACAATACTATTAGGTTTTATTTGTCTTTACTATTAATGATATTGGAAATCTCTTTTTTGAATGATAATAAGGAGGTATTCAATATATCGATTCCTGAAATATCTTTATTGTTATAAAGGGAGCAGATACTATTGTTCATAGAATTAGTCTGATAACGGGGAATATGGAATAATTCTTGCTGCCTAGTAAATCTGTATGGCACATTTATATTTATTTTCCTAAACTCGGTTGAAAATAACTATGGCCGGGTTACGAGAACACTATGACTGAGCTATGACAAACACACACACAAAAATGATTCTGTGCGAGCATAGCTTTCGTGTAGCACGCGGAGAACGCAATGAAACAATGCAATCTTTGGACTATTTTTGGCACTTGTCCATTGCCAAACCCGTCCTCTATGTTTTATACCTAATTATCACAGCTGAGTGCGTCACATGCCGTTATACTATACATAAGTCTTCTGTCAATTCGCGTCCGGCTGTTTAGCAATTATTTTGCTGTGGATAAAATAATATAATTCGTTACGATATGTTCGCAGCTTCCTGCGTATTTGAGAAAAGACGCGTCTCGATTTTTGTGCTATTTCGACCTTCCCAATAATGCGATCGTTCGCTTTTCTATCTATAAACAGTATCGTGTAAATGTAGTCGGCCCAGTTTGTTTATTTGTTAGCGACTTTTATTTATAATCGGACGTGTCGCGAGGGAGCGCTGCGATAATTTGAACTTCTGACCGATAAGTTGCTTTAATGTTTCTCATATTAATTACATTGTTTTTGATCTTAAAGTAACCTCAAACGCATTTATCGAAACTCGTTCTCGTGTGAAATTTCTGTGATCGGTGACATTTTTAATACTTCTTAATGCAGTGCATTTAACAAAGGCTTATTTGCGTGTCAAACTAATAATTGCAACGACTTTATGGTTCATTTAAAAAAAAACATACCATACCAGTGAATAGAAAGACCATCGATAGCTAGTGGTTGAGTATGTGCAGCGGCTTACTTCCAGTACGACGTCACAATGGCCCGTACGATGAATACCGCAAGTGCTGGAGGCAGATGTCCGAACAGTACAAGGATCGACTGGGTAGAACCGTCGTTCTACCGGAGGGCTTCACTTTGTTCATCAGCGTTTTGGGTGGTAAATCTTCTATGGTTTTATATGAAAATGGGACGTCCCATGTTTTTATGTGAAAATGATACGTCCCATGTTATTATATGAAAATGATACGTCCCATGTTATTATATGAAAATGATACGTCCCATGTTATTATATGAAAATGGTACGTCCCATGTTATTATATGAAAATGATACGTCCTATGTTGTTGTATGAAACAGATACGTCCCATGTTATTGTATGAAAATGGGACGTCCCAAGTTTTTATATGATAATGATACGTTTTTTTTTCTATGTTTACTCCTTTCGACGGATTGGTCCCAATGATTTCGTTTTTTTCTCTCTTTGGTTTCGTCTAGGTATAGAAAAAACAAAGTTTTCTAATAAAAAAAACTGATGGGGGTTTACACCGTGGCATGGTAAAACGTAGTAAAACTTCAAAATTATCACCACATACTGGCATATGTGCACACAGCAATGGCGGCGCAACAACATTAGCCGAGGAACGTGTCGCTAAACGAGCGCCTCGCCGAGTTTACATGGATGTACTCGAATAGCGTGTCGCATTAGATTTATTAATTGCACGGGTAAAATCGTGTTAGTTGCGCACAAAGAAGTTTTATTTTACTAAAAAGTATTCACTCATTATGTTCTCCGAAATAGATGATACGTTTTTTTTTCATATAATATAGAATTACTTACTCGCATGTAGTATGTAACCCTATTCTTGTTTTATTATGCTGCATCTAATGTAAAATGGCAAACATTAGGAATATTTTTTTCCATAATATTAATAATTAAAAACATTAACGCTTCATTACCACCATCTCCCCTGACTCTAGCACAAGCACATTTAGCCTAGTTGAGTAGAACCAGTCATAGCAATTATTTGAAAAAAAATGCTACGTTATCTTCTTACTCCTGAAATATTTAGAGATCTTTCGCGAGTAGGTACTATGTATAAAATAAAAAATACACATTTAGTGTCTTCAAACTAAAAAAATAATATCGAAAAATACTTTAAGCTTAAAATTAAAAGTAACAAATAATGTATAAAAACAGTTCGGATAATACAACCCGTCAAAAAAAACGCCTACAGTGTTCATCATACCAGCTTGTGGGCGTTAACGCGATAATAGCGCGGTAACCGAGGTTACGTTATACGCGATTTCGAAATAGCCTAATACTTAAACGGCTACAAAATAACTGCGTGATTTGTAGCTGAACTTATCGCCGTGCTTCATTGTCATGGTGTCGCTTGCATCGAGATTTCCGTCCCACTGAAGCGGGAGTCTGGCCGGACAGGGTAAAAAAATAATAGAGCTACCGGAAAAATAGTTATGGCTGGCGATGTAACTGAATGCAAATAATAGGCTTCATAAGCGAAGGGACTTCGATAAACGCGATTTCGTCACCGCTATGAACCAGCTTTTCAGCACCGCTAGAATAATAGTGTGATTTAAACGGTGTCGCTTTATAACGTGTACGTCTAGTTTATACCATTCATACCATAGAAAGTTGTAAATTCCATGACGGATTTTTAGTTTTTTTTTTTTTTTTCTGAAAAATAACTGGTATATATTTTTTTAATCCATTTTTTTTTAAATAATAAAATTATATATTTTCTGAAAACTTTTGACATAAATTATCATTTTCAAATTTTAAAAACAATGATCTCCAATTTTAGACAAACATGTTATTTTATTTCTAATTTGTTATACAATTTTTCTCAAATCACTTGGGTAAATCCCTCCTCGACCTAACCTCTCTTAACTCCTTTAAAAATTCGCATTTTTTAGCTACCCTCCAATTAGGCTAAATAATTGTGTTAGCATTCTATAGATATTTAAAAGTTATAACTACTGAGTATGAGGGCAAGGACTTTCATCACCTATTATATTTACGAAACCTTAAAAACCATATAAAATAATAATAACACTTATGCATCCGAGCATATTGCCATGAGACAATTTATACTAGCTAACCTAAAATAGATGTTTGTGTTGGCAAATAAAACAAAATTAAATTATATTATAAGATAATATATTTCTAAGAGACACATAAAGTATGAAAATTGGACAAATTCAGTCAAAAGATAGACTATGATATTGTGGTCATATCATATTTATTTATTTAGCAGGTTTCCCCGTATTGCACTGTACCCCTCGTTATGTAGGCAGTACCCTAATATCAAAATTCCATTCTGATTTATTCATGCTTTTGCGTTATTTTTACAGAATGACGAATCAGCATTTAGCCTCGTTAATGATGACTCGGTTCGACTGTTTTCAGTAAGAGGACTATAAATGAATTCTTATTTTTGTACCAAATAGGTCCAAATAGGCCAAATAGGTAATAAAAAAAACAGTTTATTGAGCCTGCAATATCAATTATGTTTTGTTTTAACCTCATATCAAAATTCATCATGGTTTCCGAGTAAAAAAATTGTAAACTTTAAGTGATAATATGCACTCACTCTTGCCATAAGTTCGGTGTTCGGTAAGTTCGCTGGTGAGGCCGCGCCGTGCCGGGTCATTGACCGGCCTTGCTGAGCAACTGCGAGCAAAAAAGGTTATTTATACTTAATCAGTTTGGGCACGGATTATTTTCGTTTTTTTTTTTTATACATGGATGGATGTATTGAGTTCTCCCCTGAGGATATGTGATCATCTCTGATAAGTCGCGATTAAATAGTCTCGTGTACATGGTATGTAAAAATCCACAAAATTAAATGTTATATTTGCAACATATATTTATCGGCAAGTGTTGCCAATTGAGATTTAAATAACCGACTGGTTATCGTTATGGTTAGGGATAAGTTACATCTGACAGTTTTAAAGCCAAGTGCATATGAATTTTAGCACATGGTAAAAGGTCATTGTATATGCTATGCATTGTAATTAATTCTTCCAAGCGCACCACTTCTAAATAAATTACCATATGATTTAAATTATGTGCAACTCTTACCAATATGAGGTCAGACTTATGACACACCTCCGATTTTAACCAATGGAATTGGAGCACTTAAAAAGTAGTTAAAGAGTTCAACGGAATACCGTAGAATTCTGGTTATTTGTCTTTCATTATTTCCATCATATCCAAGAGTAAGCTCCGGTGCTTTTGTTGAATTTTGGTAGGTGATGTTTAATGGAAGGCTTAAATTCAGTTCGATGTAGACCAGTCGGAGTCGTTCGAGGATGAAATGATTTGAACTAAATGAATATTTTTTCTTTCTGAATATTTCATTAGAGATTGGTAGAGTGGTCATTGCAACCAGTATGTAGCATTTATAAATACTATAATTTGATATCTGAACTGTTCCTATTCTCAGTGGTTCAAAATTAATACGTATTGACTGAACATTTATTTATCTTCGATAAGGTTTTCAAGTACCCAGTACAAACCAGCACTTTTGAGATTACACCAGCATTTAGCTCCCCAATGGAGCTTAGAAGATGATTCGAAGATGCTCGGTGTTATTAGTGGCATGATATATTTTTTAATTACACATACTGTATCATCATTCTCATCCATGAAAGCAAATTTACATTTACAAATAATATATTTCGAAGATATAATCAAAATTAAACCCGATCAGCATATTGCTTCGTGAGAGACAAATCGCACGATCGATTCGAAACTCTACAAAGTTGTAATGGTTCAAAATGGGCTCTTTTAATATAAATAAAATACACGTACTTATATTAATTTCACACATATTTTAATATTTCAATTTTTACGAAAAAAATATCAACATTATTAAATTAAATAAATAACAATTAAATGGCCCATTCTATGAAAATTGATATCAGAATATATCTTTAGCACAAGAATATTATTTTTGTGTCCATAGTGAGACATTCTGTATTATTTCTAATGCACATTATTTACTATTATTTGAATTATGGATGTAAAAGTATGCAGACCTCAGTCAAGGTCTCACTCCATAGAAAGTATATTTTTACCTCGCTGGCCCACTGGCGTATTCGATTAACAAACAATCGGGGTTAACCCAAGTGACAGCAACTAAACAGCTATATTATAGTGAAATTATGTTGAGACTTAGCATTTCACAACACAGTACGATGGAAGGATGATTCATGACGCACATATGCACAGAGTATCTCAAAACAATTGCGCATCCTTATACGGGTTGAAATGGCAGCCTAAAATATGCATAGTTCATCTATCTGTTTAGATATTTTATAAGCCAGCTAGCTCATAAAATATTATTAGGTGTGGTAGGTAATACAAAAGTAATGTTTATAAACCGTAGAACCATGTTTATGTAGATTATGGTAGTCCAGTAGTTAAGGCATTTGATTATTGACTTAGCAGTCGCACATTAGTCATACCAATTTTAACACTTTATTGCTACCATCTCTCCTAACTCTAGTGCTAGCACATTTGGCTTGGTTGAGTAGGGTTCAATATAATTGCATATGACCAAGTTGGTCATAGGCATATGTTTAAAAAAAGTTTATTTCAAAGAAATAGGAATTATCTCTAGGGAGGAAAGAAGTTAACCCTACAATCTTTTCCTCCACAATGATTGGAAGACATATCAGTGACCAATTTAAAATTATTATTTTCCTTTCATAGCAGATTCGCCTGAGTTGACCTCAAGTCCCGAGGATGACTTTGTCCTCGTGCCGTCCAACCTTCCATCGGACCTCACTGCTGATACTCTGACGGGTATCATTGGCGCCGCAACCCGTGGGGGAGCCCGAGGGTCTCCGCTCCTTCTACACAGGCGCGGTTCGAGTGAAGGCCCCGTCGATGAAGCACCATCATCGCCAAGAACCACGGCACCCGTTGTGGCTGTAGTGCCAACACCCGTCACCAGTACAGAAGCGGTACCCGTGCCCACGCAGCGTCAGAATGTGCTCATGTGGAGGAATTCTGTGGTGAGTTTTAATACTACCTACAAGATACTTACTCACTATTACGATGTTGAAAAATTTTGAAACCATATATACAATTAATACAAATTCGCACTTACGAGGACATCATTTAAAACTCTCAAGTACAACCTTTAGTTCTAATCCGACGACGAATTTGATGTCAAACAGAGTGGTGAACGAATTTAAGACTGACTGGACAAGTTTATCAAAGACGATGCAAGTGCAGATTTAGGCTTATCAGCATAAATTCTAAATTCGTGTAGTAGATATGTATATATATAGATATAAAATGGTTTTGTTATTTTTGTTATTAACTTTAATACTTTTTGTTAGTAGAAACCTATTTTTAGTTTTACATAGTTTTTTATCGATCCAACAAATGTATTTTTTTTTTTATATGTACTGTGTAAAATTGTTGGTTTCTCCAATAAAGATAAATAAAATAAATAAATAAAATAAGCAGCCTGCCTAAAACTAATAATAATAATTGTATTTTCAAATATTAACTCTTTTTTATTAGTTTAAGCTGAAATATAAAATAACACACTACAAAAACATTCTGCAGGTTAGTTAATTCTAAAATGCAAATCGAGCTCACAATTTGTCTGTACTTTATAATAATCCTAATTTTCTCTAAAGTATATATTATCATAGTCTTGTCATCATACTATATAGGTTCAGTGGCCTGAATGATCCTGGGTTCGATCCCTAATAGGTCCTATTTTACCTAGCCAGCTTATCTTACCGTGCATAGAATATTTAATTACTTTGTTCGTCACTAAGTACAATGACAAGACACACAAATACTCATTTAATTACAGACATTTAAAAGCCTCGCAGTTGACGACTTGACAGTGATTCCCTCGCCACAGCTTCATCTTCATTCGTATGGCTTGTATTGTTAGGGAGGCGCTATTGGGCGCAGTTCCGACAGCCTTATTGTTGTTTTCATGATGCGAGGTCGTTCATTACATGTAAACAACATCTCGCAAATTTATAACTGAATGTGTCTTGTTACTTAACTCAGTCGACAATGTTTAGAAAAGCACTGTTGAATAATCTCAACGGCGAGAAATGACCTGGCCGGACTTGACCCACTGGGGATTCGAACCCGGGACCTCTGGATTTAGAAGCAAATGCTTATACCAGTGTGCCACTAGGCCGTCTGCCTATTCTATCTATAGTCTATAGGTACAATAATAACAGTAACACTATGTAAACATGTTAAATACATTTGTCCTTCATAGCTAATTTCCTTATTCTTTACTCTGATAAAAGGCTGATAAGCAATGAACATTTTTTTTGCTTATTAATTTCAGAATTCTCAGAAACAATGCCAAAACAGTCCACCGACTATTCCACGATCTCAACCCATCACCATGAAAAGATCCGACCACCAGAGACCATCACAACCTGACATCAGCTCCATGTCACCGCCGACAGTATGTTTTCGATTCTTTTCAGTATTTCTGTTATAAATTTAGAATAAGCTGACATATCTCATGCGTATTTACTACCAGCCATATTTTCAATGAAGATAAGCAACTGCTTCTATAAAATAGTATTCATATTGCTTTCTTGCTAATTTGCTAAATTTATTTTGAAATTATTTTTTATTAAACTAGTTTAAATGTTTTTTTTTAAGAAATTTTAGTTCAATGGAGTGAAAATCAATAAAATGATATTAACAAAATAGATAAACTCCTTATAAGTGTGTCACTGTGTTACACAATACAATTAATCTTATCAAGGTGACAGTTTTGTTATAATACTATCTTAGTATGGTTATTTTGTAGTGATTTTCTTTGAAATAAACACCATAATATCTGTAGCTCAATCCCATTTTATCGAAGTTCCTGCATCATAATACACAGGGCGTACCGAGACCACTCCTAAAGACTCACCTGAGTGTTTATGTTCCTTATTACGAGTAAGAAATTATATTAACAATGCGAAAATAACTGATCACTAAATTTATTAATTTTGGTGTAAATTCCCTTTGCTCTTTCGTTCGCTTACTCGCGCTAGGCCAAGGTCGGTCAATGACCCGGCGTCACGAGCAGACAAACTTATGACAAGAATGGTTTAATAGTATCACATTCAGTTTAATTTTTTTTTCTCAAAAACCACAAAGAATTTTGATATGACGTCAATACAAATCATGTTTGAAATAGGCAAGTAAAGGTTTTTTTCTCTGCATTTTTTTATGTTTATAAATACCTTTGATTCCTATATTATTATATTCCTTATTAGTCATAAGTATTATCCATTAATGTGTTCTTTAATTTTCCAAGGTACAATTTACACTCGGCAACAGCAGAAGGCGAAGTGCATCTGGTAGTTCACCTCCCCCCAATACTTGGCAAGTTTCCCCGACCAGCGTCAGCCCTCTCAGACATTCAGGTATGAACATTCACCGGGAAATAACGAAATATTGCTTATAGTCACGTATAACGAAAATAATCCCTATTCTTACCTTTAGGTACTTCACCGACATTTCCCCTGCCGGCGCTGCGCTCTTCGCCTCTTGATAACAACAACATAGAGCCACCGCCATCGGGCCTCACGATGGCCGGTGCGACGGGAGTGATCCCGGGCAGTGCGGTCCGCCGGCGTGCTCTGCCCGACGCCATGCTCAGGGCATCGCCCTATTCCACACATCATCACGCGTATCACTTTCAGGCACCTGAACTTCCGCAGGAGACACTTTTAGATGTAAGTACATTTTTCTGCTTATTAACATTAACGGACTGATCATCTTGGAAGTACATTGAGCAGCTCCGCTTCGCTTAATATCTACCGCTATTATAAATCTATGCTATTTAGGTTTCTCTAGATTTTATTAAAAAATATTTGCTTCTACCAGTACCGTCATTACTTAACAAAAGGTACTCTACATCCTCGGATAATAATTAAAGCCGTGTGAGATGTATGTATGCAATGAATGACCTCGCAGTACTTTCTGAACTACTATGAAAAGGGCCTTTCCGGCTATATTAAATCGATGTTTTTTCCATTACAGAGAGATCACAACGAGACACTAGCTAAGTTAAACTTTGTCCTTGCTCTGAGTGAGTGTGTCCTGGAACTAGCAGCGAACCGGGCGGCCCCTCTGTCTGTTCTAATGGATACTTCAGGTAAGTGATTTTCCTAGTCGTCGTTTTCTCCCCATCTCTTTCCAAAGAAACCTCCTATTACCTTTAGGGTCATAAATCTACAATTAACACAAACTCCCTCCCAATCTTTTATTGTTTATGAAGGAAAAAATATTGTATCCTCAAAATGGAAACCCATATTTCTCAATTATGAGAAAAAAAACGATTTAATGTTACAATGTGGTTATAGTCCAATTCCAAGTATAGTCCAATTGGGAGAGCAGTCGAATTGTTAAATTCCATTTCCGCGGAGATTGATATATTTACCTGTTCGCCCAATAGGATTAAAAATTTGCTTTCTATTACATCTTTGTAAGATCAGCATGAATTATTTATTTGTTATTGTGTGCCTGGAGGTATTATTTTTTATTTCATTCTTACGACATAAATTAATTAACATTTTTTTTAACAAATTTTTCCAATTACACTTCAAAATTTAAACATACATTGAAATTTATTTTGCATGACATTTCTAATCTGCACCCGCGATATAGTTTTCTAATGGTGGTCTAATTATATTTATTTGTTTAAGCAGATACCGATGTCAGCCTAGGCTCGGGCACACCTCCAAGCATGGGCGCCGGTGCAGACCTCGGCTTTGGCAGTGTTGAGGCAGGAGAGAGGCTGGTACTTCTCCTGAGAGCTCTACACTTACTTGGATCGGGACTGTCTCTGGCCGCCAGACATCTCAGGGCAGGAACACTGCACCCATCTACCACTGTAAAAAATGGTTTGTTGCATTTATCTTATATTTATTATACGCTTTAAGTATAGTTAACACAACTGATATGTCGGTAGGGTAAGTATATATAAGGGTAAGGGTATGTTTTTATTTTTAAAAATTATACTATTGTATTTTCTTAACTTGTTATTAATTTTGTGAATATGATTTATTTTTTAGCAATGATCAAATTTATACAATAAAATTTGATAATCAATATTCTTTAACATAAAACAACATTTAACACATTAAAACAACAGTGTAAGAACATTTAAATTATAAAAATAAAACCATCTTATTTGTAGGTATGTCTGTAACCTACCTACAAAACATACGCAAAAAACTGAGACCTTCAACTTGAACGGTTACAGCCGCTGTGAGATGATAATTTCATCATAATTATGTAAAGTTTAAAAATGAATATTTCTGAAACCATGATGAATTTTGAAATACTTTCTTCACAAATAGTACTGGAAATCGCAAGACCAATAAGTTAGATTTTTTATCATAAAAGGTTGTGGGGTGTATAGTGTTTTTTTAGTTTATTCATGGTAGAATATAATATCTTTAAAATCTATTTTTTTTTCTCATAAAAAATAATATCATTGTTATATGTAATACATGTGGCAGGTATGTTTTTTTAGAATTAATAAAAAAAGATCGATCTTATATTCACAAGTAGCAATGGATTTTTTTATGTCAGCTTGAATTAATGTTATTTGTACACAGTTCTGTCAGCGATGAACAACAAATACAAGTCAACATTAGCAGAGTCGAAAAGGTTGAACGCCATGACGACGGTTGTGAGCAATGCAAATGCAGGTGCGGCCACAGCGCCCACAACGCCGAGGAGGGTCTGTCCAGCAGCTGCCGATCGTATACTCTATAATCATGCCATACAGATGGTACGTATAAGCAAACTAAAATTTATTCTGAAGTCAGTGGTTACCCTCTGCAAAATCATCACTTTTACAGACAACCCCTAGTGTCTAATAAAATATGTTTATTAATGATTGTTGTTTTTTTTGTTTTTTATTTTTATTTTATTCACTTTCGAATAAATTGTTACTGGTGGAATAGTCGGTATGAATGTAATAGGAAAGTTGTTGGAACTTTAGAAATCAAAGAATCATTCTCTTGGATAGTAAGTGGTAAGTGGTGTGGCTACCATGCTACCATGGAAATCACTAAGAAGATCGGTCTTCGAGCGCATTTCCTCGGGGAGGGGTGGATTTCTTGGTAGTCCTGGAACATTTCATCACGGTGGGGGTGCTATAAGGAGAATGTGGTTTTATTTTGGCCAAGGACCGCTTAATTAAGATTGCAAGATCCGTGGTAAAATAAGCAAATAGTTTGACTTGGGCATTATTAAGCTTATTATGTTCTGTCAATTTTTCCAAAACTTAGTTCAAAGTGTACAACCACATTTTTTTATGTTTACTATCTATATAAAAAATCACCAACTGCATAAGCATCGCTCATTTGAAACAAACAAACTTTTGATACATGGAATATACATATAACGGTCTTTATTGTATTTGATACATAACGGACTTAATTATTATTTCTTCAAATTTATAAAGTCTCTTATTATTAGTGTGTCACTATAGTGACCCATCACTAGTGCGGTACCCACTTGGCCGGAGCTCGCACTAGAGCCGGCCTCTTTCGCGACCGACCACCGAGGCAGCAACATCGCGCGTTCCTTGTATTCATTACCGCCTTGTAACCGTATAAAGATTTATCGAATAAAGAACTGAATATATCCCGTGCTTCTTAAGTTACTAGAGCTAGCAACTCTCATCCTATAAGTAACGAGCTTCGAATACAACAATTAGAATGTACATTACATAATTAGGTCCTAGTTATTACTTATTAGGTTAGCTTGAGGGTTAGGTTTGAGTATTCTTTAAAGGCAACATACTCAGCTGACTCGTCCAGTGTCAGTATTGAATACAAATTAGAAAATGGTAGTCATAGTCATACATGGATAATATTATATTCAGTCATATATGGAGCTAATATAAAGTTATTAACCACCAGGTGTCCTTTAATACTGTACTTCAACGTGTAAAATAAGAGATTCGTTAAATTAGATTTCATAATTTACTAGGCGATAAAAGTTCTGATCGATGAACCAAACCGCTATTTTGTACAATTCTAGATGTGACAATAGGAAGGTAGTTTATGGTGAAAAAATCGTTTTGTTTATTTATTTTGCAGTGTCAGTCGGCCGCCCTAGAAGAGCTATTTGGAAATCCAGAGGACTGCTTCCAGCGTTATCAGACAGCTCAGATCTTGCTCCACTCGCTGGCACAGCACGTCACACATCGCAGCGATAAGGCTATGCTCACTAAATGTGAGAATTTAACTTATTTTTTCATGTGAAATAACATTTCTCATTTTTTTTTATCCGTTTCTCTTCAGAACTGATTTTTTTTTACCATAATTTGACTTTGCCGTTTTTTCAAAGCGATTTTTTCTATCAGCGATTTTTATCATGTGTCAATGTTGTAATAATATGTAGTAGTCTGAGGACTCTTGATCTCCAGAATCCAATATTAGCATTGATGGACGCTGCATGAAACTAACACCCATTTACAAAGTCGTTCCTTAATTTTTTCTTGAGGAAGGGGAACATTTTCTTAAGAGTCTGAAAGACATCTTGAAAGGAGGCAGATATCTTAAGAAAACTCATCCGTTTAATTTGAAGGTTAACCTGCCAATATTCAAGTAAATTGAAGGGTTAGGAATAATGACTTAAATGCCAGAGCGTTATGAAAACTGGTGAGGAATTATGCTTCTAAACATAATCATCAAATTCTCTCAATCCGTACTTGATTTCGAGTGTTATGAAATATGGAGCAAGCTAACTTCAGCACCAATCAAAAAAAAATCTTTGTGACTTATCATTGCACTCTCAAGTCTGTCTATAGATCAGAAAAACATTTAAGACATTTATCAATTAATAGCATAGAAGAGAAGCGGGCGGCCTCAAAATATCCGAAGAGCTTCCTATCTCCATAAAAAAAAATTGGCATTTTCATTATTTGATAGGCTCCAATAAAAATTCAGAAAGCGAAACATTTGTGTATGAAATCAAATGTAGTGGCTTTTTTTGAAGGTTATATGATATTATACAAATGTGTGACTATTTGTATCTACTAACTCTATTTTTAATATTATATTCTCTTCCTACAGATAAGGATGCAGTTGAAAAACGGCTCTACCTCTTGCAGCAAAAAGGACTTATATACGCAACGGATCTCACGTAATATTTTTTCAAGTGGCCCATCAGACATCCCAAAAACCTATGACCGTCTTGGTACTCCTTTTGGCATCCATCCGTCACCCGTTTAAATATCTTAGAAAGGACTAAAGCTTTCATCAATGAAATATTTTTAATAAACCTATAGAATACATTTCTCTTTCTTGTATTTTTGCACTTTTGATATTTATATTGTTTTAGTTCACGAAATAAAAAACATTTTTTCATATATATTTCTGAAACAATAAATAAATCACCAATTTTGTGAACTAATACCACCCAAAAGTAATTCAAAATTACAAAAAAAAAATATGAGCCCACTGTCATTATATTAATAATCTTATCTTAATTGGCCATTCAATATGTGGTAGAATGAAACAAAGTGGTAAAATAAAACCTGCTGTCAGATCAAACCAGTTGACAACATGGTTTACATTTCAACAATTTCATTAAAGACACTATGCAAAACTCCGCTTTGTTTTTGTTTGGATGCTGTAAAACTGAGCAAACTTACTTCTGCTAGTCTTATTTTCTGCTTGACTATATTCGCAGCCTAGTGGTGCTTATGCGCATTGACTTTAATTTTTACAGATGTGCTTTTTGCATAATTATTATTTTGATAATATTTTCATAACAATACCGCATATTGAAATGCAGATATGTGGTAAGAGCGTAGCTGCCATGGAAATCACTGACAGAGGTCAGACCTATTGCGAAAGGGTAGCGAGTGGTTGTGATAACACGATGAAAATGATGTGAACCTTTGTGATTATTATTTAATATTCAAAAACTATTAGTTCATAAAACTTGCATAATGGCATTAAGGGCTCAAAATCATTAAGAAATGTAATAAGAAAATAATATTTAAAGAATGTATTCTCCGGTCTCGGACTCGCAAAAATCTGAAATGCTTAAAATATTTCCATTTCTCTCTGGCTGTAAAGTGTTTTATTAGTTCATTTTTTGCGCAATTTGCATGAGATTTCAGTAGTTGTAGACTCATATTTTGTACCTGGGTATACCAGTTAAGACTAGTTTATATTCTAATAGTCCAAACCAATACACTATCAGAATAATATTATTTTAAATTAAATCATACAGTAAAAAAATATACTCTGTTTTTCCTATGAATCAACATAATTTATTAACCAACGGTCATCATCAAGCATTTAAAAAATACTTAATGGAAATGTTGGTTAGATTATATTTTTTACAAATTTTTGGTATGTATGTATGTATATACAGTCGAGTGCAAAAGAGTCACCTACCCTTAAGGCTCATGGGGCAAGTGTCGCTTACCGCATATTTGCGGTTCACCCCAGTTAAATTTTATAGTTTTTCTATCAACATAACCTTCTGGTCCCGATTACAATCGGTTTATTGATTTTCTACCAAAATATTATTTTTAAATGTTATTGTCCTATTACATTTCTTGTGATATGAAATATTAGGATTTTAAAGAAAAATGTGTCTATTTTGTGAAGATTGGGTTAAATGACAATCTATTATTTATGTATATAATTTGTACAAATGTTTTATGATAATTTTATAGTTTAAATAATATAATATGTTACAATTCTGAGCGGCAAATGACAACAGCGCAAACCTAGGCAGAGTCATTCAATCGGTTGCAAATTATATTTTTGTCATTTTAGCCTGTTTTACCATTTTTAACCTCTATTGCAAGGATACACTATTTTTTAATAGCAATTAAGCTAACTTATAGGTTTAACTTCAGACTTTAATGTGGATGTAGGCCACAACCTTTACTCACCTGTGGATTTAGATAAATAGTCGGCTATCGGATAGCAATGCTTAATCGAGGGAAGAAATTAACACCCTGTCCTCCACCTTATTTTCACATCCAAAGGTATAGTCTTTCTAGAAATCTGTCTAGAAATTTGCCTACCAAATATGAAATTATATGTTCTTTTGCTAATCGACTTCTGAAAGAAAACAATATTAGTTAAGGGTTGCTTTCCGAATGATCGTAATCGTCTCTGTGATTTAAAAAAAAAAATATAACAAATTCTCTATTGACTGTCAAATTACCATGCGGCGTTCTTCGTGATGATTAGTCTCTTTTGCTTAAACAAAAATCATTGGTAACTATCATTTATATATGTATACAAATTTTTCAAAATTATATGCATTTTTTCATTTTTGCTAAATCGAATCCTTAAGAGCACACGATAAAGTACCTGTTTAAATTAATATTTTTTTAGCTGATTGCTTGAACGAGTATATCTGTTAGTTGTTTGTCCCTCAGTAGGTAACCAACACATATAAAATACAATAATAACTTTATTTAAAATTTCACACCTTAAATAGTACCTTATTTGTCCATTGGTGAGTCTCACCTTCGGTCGCAAGCCTGTGGGTAAGACGGCAGCAAATATTTTATTGTCTTGTGTGTTACCTCTAAAAAAGTATTGTATTTTCTATTCTAGGTTTTGTAGGCAGTGTGGTAATTTTTCCCTCTCGTCGGTAATTAACCATTTTTAAATTGAGACTTTACCTCTTCAATGTTTAAGGAATTTTCCCACTTAATCGCAGATACGTAGTAATAGTATATTATGCAGATGGTGGTTTGCGTCTTTTATTTATTTTGTTGCTACTCACATCATGACACAATAAAACTACACATAGAAATATAATTGGAGACAATGGAATGTTTATTATCACCTGACAGGTTGTAGGTTATAGTCATGGTGATTTGTAAACAAGTAATTGCTTTCAAGGAACCTAAGTACAGTAAAACCTTGATAATTTGGACCCTGGGTATCCGGATGCCGCAGTAATCCGAACGGACATACTTTCCAAATTAAAATCGAAAATTGCAAAAGGCAATACGAAGAGAAAAGTTAATACTACATAAATCTAAACTAGGGTTCCTTGATTTATATTAATAAACACTGTCTAAATAAAACATATACATATGTATAAATAAGGTTAATCATATTTTTCAATGTTAATATCTCTACATTTTTTTTTTAATTTAAATTTACTGAACTCAAGGCAATTATGACAATTCGAGGGTGAAGAGCATTTTTCGAATAACAAATCGGTGTATGAAATACATTTAAATTACATCTGATTATCTGGCCGTGCCTTATTTCCCGGATTATCAAGATACTACTGTACTTAATTACCGTGTGGAAATGATTAACTAAAATTAAATATCTTCACATCCAAACAGATGTAATGTTAAATCTAAAATGTATTGTAATGTTAAAGTAAAGTGTGCTTTTCAAACAATGCGCAACGTAGATATATCTAACTTTCTCATGTATAACTTCCACTCGATAAGCGTGTTCTTCCGCTCCGTCAACTCATTCGCTTATTACACTTCTAGTCAACTATCTGCTCTGAGACGTTTATGATTTTGTATCAAAAATAAAACGTTATCGATTTGTACGGATGAGAAAAGTAACACTAATTCAAGTAACGTTTCAAGCACGAGAACAATTTTATACATGTGTAGATTTTTACTGCACTTTCCAGCAACTTCTTCCGATCCACATTTTTATTTTTATGCACTTTTACAGTTTCATTGTGGATTCTTTTTTGACTCGCGTTGATTACCAACTGCTGTGCGGATGGATGAACTGATGAGCCATGTCAACATAGTTTTAAGTTATCGCTATTCATGATGATTCAATCATGATTTTTCTACATTTTGAATTAATCCTCGGTTAGCAGTCGATAATAAGTTGTTCGCTTAAAACATCAACTACGTAATCTATTTTTGTTTTAATAGTCTAACAATCCATATATTTAAAATAATAATGTGTGTAACTATTATAGAAATACATATGTAGGCAACGCAGTTCAATTTTTAAGTAATTTTTTGAAGAAATTAAACTTAAATGAAAAAGTTTGATGGCAAATTTCCAGAGTTTACAATGTGGAGAATACCAAAATATCCTGCAATATAAAATCAGTCAATTTACCATTGCTAAAAATAAAAACTGAATGTTAAAAACAATTTTCAACATTCAGTTCACGGAGTTAGATTTTTTTTTTAATTTATATAATTAGACCTTGTCATTTCTTGGTTATTTAGTTATTTTGATTTTTTGCAATATTATAAGAAGTATTTTCAATTAAGTCCACATGCAATGCTCTTCCATACGAACTATTTTTTTTTAAATATGTTTACCACTAAAAAATAGTGAATGGGTTTAGCCATTTTAAAAGTACGCATTGTGTAATAAAAAGTTTTTTTTTAAAGGATTGTTGTACTGATACGATCTCAAATATGTATAATAATTTTATTTTCATCAAAGTTTACTTATAAGTTGTATTGTAACTTATTATTGTTTTTTTTTATTGAAATGACCATAGTTTTATTGTAAACTATTTATTTTTAGTTTTAGTATAATATTTTTATTTGGTTTTATTTCTGTGAATTAAATGTGGTTTTTTTTCAGATAGCATTTCTGAAGCTTTTCTTAATGCAGTGAAATTGTTTTTTATTTTATATGTATTGTAAGTCAATAACATAAAGATTTGTTTCATTTAGTACATAGTTTGTGAAAATATTTTTTCTGTTTACTTACCACATTTCCATAGTAATTGGTCATATTAAACATTATATTTTTATGTTTTTCTTTTCACATCACCTTTGCTAATATCATAAATTTCCTTCTAGAGTTTTAAAAATCGCAGTTAATATTTTTGGCAATTCATTTTGAAACATTAATTAATTTTACATTGCTTTTGAATTAATTCACTTTATCTTTGGTTATTTCGATGAAAAATATATTCAGCATTAAAATTTCAAACTTTTTCAAAATCGAATTCATATTCTTAAGCTTTTATTTTTACAGTTTAACTGTATTAGCGGCTCCATGCAATAAAACAAGTTATAGTAAAGAGATTTGATTTTTTAAAACTCCCTTGACAATTGGATTATGCAGAGGGTACCTAAAGCCTTAGTAAATCAATTGAAGCCCGAGTAAAATATAATTGTATTTATTTTTGTTTATTTACTTTATTCCACCATTTCAATAAGAAAAATATACATTATTTCATATTCAAAACGAATAGCCATAATGCATGTTTTTTTTAAATTTAATAATCATTACACGATAGTAAAAATTAGCTCAGTAATCTAAACGCCTGCTTCTAACTCGTGTCATGAGAAGTGGGTCCGACCGACACAACTAGTAGGAACTGCTCACATTGGTGCCTCCCTGACAATACAGTAATAATGACTATATCAATATCATTTATCTGATATTTAATTTATGTTTGTAAATATTTTATGCTCTTCACTATTTGTTTTACTATTTAAAGAAAGTTACCTCTTATCGATCGAAGATAAAAACAAATTATTTTCTTAACTCAACATGATAAACAGTGAGTTTATTATTTTTATCAAAGATGGTAAAAACATAATACGTTTAGATTTCTTTCTCCATTTTGCGTGACCTGGTAGAATAGTACAACATTAGCGGTACATTATACATAAATACTTCACAAAACTTTGTAAATAGAATATATATAATATAAATAAAATAGCACATTAGTCAGGAATAGGTAGTATAGACATATTTGTGAAGGAATCCAACTTGAAAGCGTTTTCTATTTGCGAAAACTAATCTTATGTGTTACAATTATTTTGTTATTGTAAGTCATTTTTTTCTATTGAAAATAGTTTTATTTTCAAATAATATGATTTCTTGGCCACACAAACTAAACTTTTCGTCAAACTCAAACTTAATTATTAAAACCGGATTGTAAAATTTTGTTAAAATATAAATGTGCATTGTCAACGCCACAGTAAAAAGTATTAGTTGAACTGAATACAATAATAATTATTGTATTTTAAATAATTATTTTCTTTAGTAGGTTAAACAACAAATAATAGCAGCTACTTGGATGTACATGTTTTATTTGGTAAAAAATATAACTTAAATATTTTATTAAACACTATCTTGATGTTTGTCTTGTAGTCTGCGTTGATTAGTTAGGTATATAAAATAATAATAATTTGAAAATAGATCTTGTTTTTTATGTTAAATGAGATGAAATCATCTTATCTAAGCAATTACTAGATGCTCGTAGTTTTTAAATGTAATCTTAGAGAATTGTATTGGAGATTAAAAAACCACAATGAGCATATTATTTAAAGCTCAACTTATATTATTCAAGGTTTTTTTCTTCTGCGTTTTGTAATAATCAAACATTAGTAACTTATATTTATCATTGTATGTAAACTTCTAAAATGATAACATGTCGGAAACAATTAGATGTATAATATGATATTAGATATTTAAGACCTATATTTTTTATTATTGCTGCCTTTTTCTTTATTTCAAGAGAGATGCATTGTCTTAAGTGTCTTTTTTAAGTCCATGCAAGGCTGCAAATATCAATACATGTATTTCAAACGCCTCAGCGTGAGTGAATAAAATTACGATTTTCATAAAATCGACCTAATACCCTATGCATATATTTGTTGTTATTTTTCACTTAGTGTATATTTATGAAACATGCGTTTCAATGTCTTGATTTTAATTTTCCTTTGATTGGCCACAATCTGTTCCTTGCCGATGAATTCGAAGAAATTCATAAAATATTTTAAGAATTTTCTTACCATTTCATTGGAATAGCTTGTATGTAACACACACTGCATGTAGGTAACACACACTGAAAGTAGTATTATATTATTTTAAAATTATTATAACTCCCATGTCTTTTAACATTCATTAATACTGAACAGGAATGCGTTATTAATATTATGGTATATTAATAAAAATGAATGGTGATTAGTGAAATAAGTGAGTAGAAGTTTAAGTAAAAAATAATAGTGATGATATGGTTAATTTTGAGTTCCTTTCCTATCAATATAATGAAAATGAAGTTATTTATTATGTTTTTTAATATATTAGAGAAAGACCAATTAACCAACATTGCCACTACATACAGTCAACCAACAATCGTTTTTTTTTATTTGTTTAAGAGTTTTGTTATTATTGTATTGCAACACCACAAATTTCATATTTTAGGAAAATATATGTTAAACCTACCTACATAAATACTAACATAAAAGTCATTATTGTGATCCAAATGATGTATGAAATATTTTAAAAGATAATAAAGAAATATGAAATACTAACAGTTGTTTACATTTTTTGTGCATCAACCTCCTTTTAATGTCATTCGCAGTTCTTAGATTTAAGTAACAAGTGTGAAATTAGTTTTCTGCATACCAGTCTACAGAAACTTGTAGACTGGTATGCCAGTCTACAATTTTCTGTATTCGTGTGGTATGATGGTGCCAAAGCAGTGTTTGGAGGCGCTCAATGAAGGTGTTTCTATATTTTCTGGTCAGCCCTAGGTCTTAGTGGTGAAGGGATAGGCAGAGAGGCTTATGTGCGTAAAATATTTTCTCCTAATAGCTGAAGTGAGGTTATATTTAAAGGGGTCTTGGATAAAGGTGTTATATAATAATATTACACCTTTATCCATGTAAAAAAAATGAATGCTGAAATGTATTTGGTGGTGGATAATGTCCACCACTAGAACAAATCAATTTGCATAAATTCCACCAAATAAGTGAAGATACTTAATGGACGAAGGTGTGTAATAAATTCATCTACTGAACTTTTCATTTATTTGACCTAAAAAAGTGGTCTTTGTGGTTGTTGTATCCATGCAGAACTGTTAACTCATTTATTAAAACTGTTTGCAGAGACACGAATATTGGGGCCAAGTTTTTTGGATTTTTTTGGTTTTAGGTGTCATCACTTTTGAGAATGCATTCCTCAGCTGTCAAGAACAAAGATTGGAAGAATGCCTTTGTTGATGTTAATTTTATGACCAGGCATTAAATACCATAAGTAATGGGAGGACTGGCCTTTCGGGCTCTAGCGATTATGATTTGGATAGCTTAGTGAAGGTAAGAGCAGGAAATTGTCATGGCTGGACGGAGCAAGGGATATTATAACTATCTCCCTTCTTTGGTAAGGGCTGTTGTCTAGTCATGGGGTGGGGGCAGGGATCAGCAGTGCGGTTAGTACTAGTCTTCGAAATTATTTTATAGTCATTTGATACAACTTCTGTTCTGTTCAAATATACTATCTACAAAGATTGAATAAATAAATATCGGGTCAAGTATTTGACGATGTACATGTGTCCAGTTTCGAAATTATTTACATATTTCATTTTATTAGAATTAAATATTTTACTTTGTTCCTATAAAAATCATAGGCCTTCTTCTATGATAACTAATATCATTATCATCTGAACTCCACCAATTTTCAGTTACACAATATATCGTTTATGAAACAATTTGAGGATGACCTCAAATTGTATGTACAATAATCTAATAATCAATCAAAAATATATGTAAGATTAATATTATTCGACTTTGCCCACTAAAAAAGAGAATTTGCTTTATTTTTCAGTTATGGCAATCTTTTCAACATTGCCATTGATAAAAGAAACGAAATACACGGTGACAACATTACCAAGTATTTATTTCTGTAAATTTGATTATAGATACGTTTTTTATATTATTTAATTTATTTGTTTTAACTAAAAAACTTAAGTTAAATGTTATAAAAATGCAGTAATAATTATTTCATTAACTAAAACAGTTTTATTTCTAAAAAGAGTTTTAAATATCTTGCGATTGGTTAAACTGACAAAAAACGACTTTCTGTTTTTGTTCAAATTCGATTGGATCTGACCGTTGTAGCGAATCTTTTGCTTCGCACTTTGACGTTTGGTTGTAATTTAGTTCGCAATCTTCTAATTTCTATTTCATAAAAATATTCCTGAAACAATTCTTATTACTGATATCATTATTAAGAAAATGGCGCGTTAACCATAATCTTTTTAAATTATCAAACACGGTTTTTATCTCGTTTAATTTTTGATACATTACAAAATTGTCACAATAATTAACGGATGACAGAAAATGTCCACTGCAAGCTCCATTTCAGTTGCTGTAGATTTATCTCTTTTAGCAACTTTTGATGATATTAATAGATGCAACAATGTCCTGAATGATGGTGCCGCCGAAGAATGTAAGTATTCATACCTAAATATTTTTCCTCTAAAGCGCTAACGCCACGAATAACGTGATTAAAACAACGTTTTATATTTGCATACTAATAATGATAAATAAATGGCGATGATTGGGTATCATTTTGTAAAAAATCGCTCTCTAATTTGGAAACAAGTTTTTACAGTTTTACTTGAATATATATTCTGTATCAACATATCCGAATTAGCCGTGGTAGTAACAGCAGTTTTTGTATGCTGCTGCGATTCGTGAAGTGCTGATGCAAGTTTTCAACAGTGAAGTAAAATGTGTACCCTGAAAGTTTCAGTTGTACGACAGACATTAAGAATGACCCAAGAAATGTTATTAATGAAATAATTATTTAATGGAGAATTTATTTTAATCTCGTTATTGTATGGTGGTGTATGATAATGTGTTGAATGCGACGTCTTTTGTACGTGTGGTGTACGAACGGCAAAGCACCATACACAAAAAGAATGTAGTTGTTAGTCTCTTCAAATTTACGGTAAGATTTGCAAAGATTTGTATAGGTACAGACATTGCTAACAGCACGCACCGATTCTGTGTCAATATTTAATTGAATGGTATTATATTCCTGTAGGTTTCTTACGCTTTGTGAAGCATCAAGAATGGTGTCGTCAGCAGTGGGCGTCTTCTGTGGCGGAGGGGCTGCGCTTAAAACGCGAATTAGACGCAGCCCTCACCTCTGTCAGTTCCCTCGAACACAAGTTTATCCACGCGAGGAAGCTCCTTGATGCTGAGAAGCGGCACCGGCGCATCGCTGAAGAAGAACGGATTGCATTGGTTAGTCCATATATTTTAATTTACATAATTTATTAAACGTATGGCAAAGATATTTATAATGATGTTTTAGCTAAAGTGCAGGTAACTTATAGTATTTTTTTACATTTATAAAATCATCAAAGTAATTACTTTGGATTTTTCATTAAGTATCTTGTTGAGATCCACTACATGAATAGCATTTAGAGATTTATAATAATATATTTGTGCATCTAGCAAATATTATGACCTCCTTCGACCTGCATTCCAGTGTACCAATAATAATGCTTTAAGTATGCGAATCTCACAGCCTTTTATGGAATATCAGTCATGAATATGGAGAGGACTATACTAGGAATGTTGCGGAAGTTTGAAGTTTTTGTTTCTGTTGCGGATTGCCTTCTGAGGCCGTAAAGCCAGTATTCATAGTTTGCACTTGTGCTATCTATGAATCTCTGGTGCTTATAATATAGTAAAGTATCATTTTGTTGGCAGGCCAATGTCTATTTAAATAAATTATTTTTCTTTAGTTAATGTTGTTTTATTTTTCAGGAAAAGCAAATGATGACGGCTCGTGACTTGCTCTTCAATGACAATCGCAACAAGCTGAACGATGAGACCTTGGAGAAGTTGCAGTTCCTGAATAACACCTCGCGATCGTACCACGCCGGCGATTACCAGAATGCCAATGTGTGCAGTGCGAATCCCAGGCTCAATGTCATTCCTGAACTCAATAGCACAGGTAAAGTACCAAAATTCAAAATGATTCTTTATTTTTTAAGTAGGAAAGGGAGTAAAAATGAACCTAATTAGGGCGTTCCAATCTTCTTTCTTAAAAATTGATTTATTTTAGCAGGATCGTCATTCCAGCGAAGCGAGTTGGTTTAATAGGTTAGGAGCTAATTTCAGAACAGGCAGGTTTATCAGTTGCAGCTTTAAATAATTCTTCAAGTCAGAACACTGAGTGACTCCTAAAACCTACACCGAGTGACTCCTATTTAAGCTGAGGCATTAATTTTGTTGGACTATCAAATCGACCAAAACACCTTAATCTGCTGACCTTTTTTTTCAATTTCCTCGAAGCTTTTAATTCGATTCTGCTGGTGTCCTGAATCATGGCTCAATCATGCTTTGGCTTACTGCCGTGCTGTGTTGTCTGTCTGATTCCACCAGGGTTCTTCAACGGCGATTCCAATGATTGCAGATTGTTGACTGTGTGGAAAGACTTCTTATCTTCAGTTAACACAACCGGCGGCAAATTCGCCCGCGTTGGCAATTTTCAATCTTCCAACCGCCTGTTGAGTTGGAGAATATGTGACCCAAATATAGTGAGTAAGAGAGACAGCCTCCTCTCCTTCTTTAAATGCGATTCTACCAGAGCAAAGAGACCGATGGCGCAAGCCTATGATGGCATTTTATTGGCTCGTATCTTGTTTTTTTTTTTAATATTTATAAACAAAACATACATTTTCTATTTGTTTGTTCACTAAACCCTTGCGGGTTTATGACTGCACAATCTTCTAGGATTGCTGCCCAGACTAGGAAATATATTATTTATTAATCAAACACTATTTATAAAATCCTAGAAGCATTTAATTAACTTTAAAAATAATAAATCATATCACTCACTAAATAATTCACCATTCTAAAACATATAAATCGCACAAACTGAATTTACTTGGTTGAGTCGCCTATGGCCTCACTATGGCAACTTCGTCAGTCAACATTATAAAATAATTACGATCGTCATAATTGTTACTAAACTTTATTAAATTTCATATAATTATTTAAGAAATTTTATGTTCCACAAATTATTAAAAACATTTCCTATTATTTAAATTATAAATTCATCATTAATTATTAGATGGAATTACATCTTTCTACTTTTATCGGGTATATATGGATTGTAAGCTAAATTGGAATGAACACCTTAAACACATTATGTCAAAGTTATCGTCTGCTTGCTACACACTGATCTCCACATACTATGCCGTCGTTGAATCTCATCTCCGATATGATATTCTTATGTGGGGTTCGGCACCATATTCAATAAAAGTTTTCAGACTTCAAAAAAAAGGCAATTCGTACATTAGTCGGAATAAACTCCAGTGAATCTTGTAAGTCATCTTTAGTAAGCTTGGGATCTTAACTTTATAAGACATTTGGTTCAAGAAGCACTGTGCCACTTCTTTATCAATAAATCAAGCTCAATGACACACAAGTCTATTCACAACCATAACACCAGAAATAAAATCAATTATGTTCAGCCTTTATAGGTTAACATAATTGAATTAATTGGTTTTATGACCAAATTCAACTAAATTTAGCAAAACTAGTTCTTATTTGGGTCTTAAATTCTACAACAAACTACCCGAGAACCTTAAAGAAATACGTGAAATTCAAGAAGGCTATTAAGTTATATTTGTTGAGTTTTAATTTATATAATATTAATGAATTTTGATCGTATTTGTATTCAAATAAGTATGTATAAGTATGTATGAATGTACAAATTCGTAAATTTAAAATTGTTTTGTAGTTGTTTTTCATTATTTTGTTCTTGTTCTAAAATAATTCCTACAACATTGTAAAAATTGTTATGGAAATAAATATCTTGTATCTTGTAGATATCACAAAAAGTTTAGTGCTGTTTGCAATCATACCTGCCACTCTTCAAGGCTTAGCCAGACCTGATTACACAAAGTAACAGACAGAAAGTAAAGTTCAAGAAGACAGAGCGCGAGGAAAAACTTTGCCAATGGATGCGCCCTTGACCATCAAATTAGATCAGCTTGGGTTATATTTTGATGGTCGAAAAGACAGGACTCTCGCCATGGAAGACTTACGGTTTATAGTAAAGCATATAAGTTTGATAAAAGAACATGGAAAAGTATTAGTAGTCTTCAAACAAATTGTCGACTTTCTTAAAAAACTAAATTTTATCTAGTCAGCTAGTTATCATTGGCTGTGACTAAAATTCAGAAACAATTTGTATTGTGGCTAGGGGACAGATTTAAACCCAAGCTCATTTTAGGTTTTTTTTTTGCAATATTTGAGTAAATTAAACTGCTTCATTTTTTATGTTAGGTACATTGCTTTCCGATCAAAGTGTGTCACGTTCCGAAGATGACCTGGATGTATCAATGGCAACGAACCGCAGATCATGGCGCCAGGCGCAAAAGCCCCCCACGCAAGCGTCAAATGGCAGCCCGCCAGCAAGCGGAGTAGAAGGTATCCCTGCGAAGAAGCGTCGCTCCTCCGGACGCGCAGTCACAAGCTCTTGGAGCAACGGTGATGGCGGTGTCATTGCTACCGCTACTACTACATTGACAATCCAGCACTCTGATCCAGCTCTTCAGGCTCCTGTGCCCGCTGTGGTGTCTATCAAGCGTGAGTTGTCCTGTCAGTCACCGCGGTCGACTGTACCGACCGAGGTGTCATCTAAGGGATCGACTAAAGCTGCATCGCCTACCGCTCCACCTAGGCAACCAGGTATTATATTATATTGTAATGAAACGTCGCTTGGCATTGGCTTCTCAAATTTCAAAGTACTTCAGGATCTTTATAGCACGGAGCTTTACAGGACTAAATTAAAGCTGCAGGGGTTGAGGCATTGGAATACCAGTTTGATACCATTTTCTATATTCAAGGCTTTTTAGAAGTATACAATTCAATAAGAATTTTACAGTATTATAATGAAAATATATAAAAAGGAGTAAAAATAATTATATAAAAGAAGTTTTATTCCCATCAATTTTCTACCTCATTCTTTTATTTTATATTCTGTCTGTTTTTAAAAGAATTCTATTTTTATTCAAATATGAATTTATACACCTCTTTTAATGCCAAGTATAAAACATTAAAAGCATTTTAGAAGCCATATTGTCACAATATCAATTAACATTAAACAGGCTATCCCAAGACCATTCCAGATGACGTAAGGAAGTGTTTATGTTCCCTACTATGAGTAATAAATTATATAAAAAAAAAAAAGAAAATAATTCATCACCAAATTTATTAATTTTATTAAAGCACTGGTGTGAATTATCTAAGCCATCGATATCTCGTTTTGCTACACTAAGGCCTTGACTGATTCCCCTGCGATGTAGCTGGCAGATGCGCTATATCAAACCGTTTATTACTATTACGTAAAATTAAAAAGGTGGTTCCGTAAGCTGCAAAAAAAAAATACAGTTTGCATAAAAGTTTGATTTTGCCTCTGGCAATTAAAAATAATTTTATTTCATAATTATTATAATGTTCTGTGACCCATTTTACAGTGCATATTGATGTTTATTTTCTGGCCAATATTAACAAACCGCTGCCAAATTTGTAGAAAGTTTGAGAATCTCTTTTCAAATTAAAAATATAAATAGGTTTTCATAAAAAAAATACCTCGAGTTTTTTTTCCTATGAAGTTTTACATATCATTTGTTCAAAATGTATCATATTTTTTTATTTCAGATAGCGGTAGTGACTACTGTTCCGATTCAGGCCTGGTGCACAGCTGGGCCAATAAAACTGTCATAAAACCTGAGCCCTGCAGTGCTTGTGGCAAAAGGTTAGTCTATTGCTTCTTTATTTTTTCTCTAAGTAATATTGGCCTTTTTTTTAGGTAGATTTCATTAGGAAAGCTACCTCTTCCAATGACCCATGTCAACGTGTTTCACATCCCATGGGCTTTTGACAGCTTATTGTAGAGATAGGCGGGGTTGGGGAAATCTCGTATATAAAAGTGGTATAAGCGATTGGCCATATTATATATTTAATGCTTATTAAGGAATGGAGTTACGAGTGACCTTTTAGGAATATTAAAGCAGAAGCGAGCACATGCGTTCTGGACTTTTTGTATTTCCTTTTGCGTTTTGCAAGACATGGTCCATATTATACAATGTCATCATAGTCAAGTATGGGATATATGAGTCTGCCAGGATCTTTTGCGCATTTAAGTCACGTAACTATTTACACACTAAATACCACAGTCATGTGTATTTTTTTATGTAAATAATAAAGATTAGGAATTTTCGGGCATGATTATTACAATATTCACATTTAAATATAATTATTATAAATTTGCAGAATAATGTTTGCGAAGGCGGCGTTCCGTTGCCACACATGCCGTTCGCTGGTGCACTCGCATTGCAAGGCACTCGCTCCCTTGACGTGCACACCACGCTCTCCTCGTCCAGCGGGGGGCACTCCGCGCACGCCGCAAACTCCGCAGCGTCGCCTGCGCATCGCCGAATGCGTCCCCGCATCCACACCTCACGTGCCACCGTTGATTGTTTACTGCGCCAACGAGGTTGAAACTCGCGGTCTTGTCGAAGTTGGCCTGTACCGGGTCCCTGGATCCGAGAGAGAAGTCCGCGAACTTAAGGTATGTTTTTCCATCTGTACTTTTTTGTAATTATGACATTTTGTATTCTTATATACCAACCAATTTAAAAACAATCTAGACGAACATATAAGAAAAAAAAAACAGAAAAAATAATAACAATTTTGATACTGAATAAGATATGGGCTTATCAGCTATGCTGCGTGCCTATTACAAAATAATAATAATAATTAGTATGATAGACTGATAAGGCAGGTTTTTCGTTCGAACCTGGGTGGGTCCAACCCTTCTTACATTGCTTAGAAAAATATTATCGTTGTATTACAATTCACTCCAAAATCTCATGCTGCACCATTAATCACAATAGAGAATTAATAAAAGTCACCCATCATCATAAAATGGCGGACACAACAGCCATTCTATAATTACAGGTTTTGCGAGAAGTTGTCTGTTTGTATTAAATTGCCATGCATCATAATGACCACAAGGCTGACGAACTGTAACTTAATGGCGCCTCCCCTTCAACTAGCACCGCATAATACGAAGTTTCAGTCCAGTTTGAAGCCGTCCAAAATAAGTGTGCCTCTATGTGAAACCGGCTTGCTGGGTACTCCCGGTACTGTTATTTTAAGTATGTCATTAATAAATCAATTAATTTTTAAATAATGGTTGTCTATTCCAGCAACGCTTGCTCAATGGAGATGCCTCTCGTGTGCACTCCGCTGATGTTCATGCTCTATGCTCCTGCCTGAAGGATTTCCTGCGTGGGTTAGAGGAACCCATCGTGTCAAAGGCAAGTCGATCCCAGATGATATCGGCCGCTGCCACCGGTACCACAAGCTCTCTACGTAGATTGTTCTCCGAGCTTCCGGACGCCAACCGACACACCCTCGCCTTTATACTGCTGCACCTGAGAAGGGTGGGTGCCGCAGAGGCTTGCAAGATGCCCGTTAAGAATCTGGCCATGGTAAGATGAGATCTGTTATGAACACATTATGCATTTATTTTAAAACTATAATGATATATATTATATTCATCACCCCATGCCAAATTAGCGTATGTGCGAAAGTAGGCTCATTGACCAAAAACTTATGTGCCAGGGTCATAGATATGATTTAATCCGTACAAAATGGTGAAAAACAATGTCGTATTTCAGCAATGTAATAGAATCAGTTCGAGCAATACCACACTTATTTATTTTTATTATATGGTATTGCACGTAATATTCTATAGGTTTTTGGGTGTTTGGCAGTTTGTTTTATAAAACTGACCCCACTCGCAACAACTTTCTCGTAAGTAAATTATGATGAAAGAGAAAGTACGATGAAGGCATGCGACTTTTAGATACATATTTTGGGTCGCTGCTTATTTCTACAGTTATATTTATGGAACTGAAGATATTTAATAACCTTACCATCCCCAGAGTGCATCATGATTTTTGTTGTTTTGATGTTTGCTTGATTTCCAAGCATGTAAGCTTCAATCATTGAATATAAATCCCTAATATGGGTACTTACCTGGTCTGCCAGGCTCTGCAGATGATTTTAACTGATATCTAATAAACTATGACTTCATTTTTTGTAATTTCACAAAAAGCAATAACTGATGAGCAGATGCAAATAGCTTTAAATAAAGCTATGTAAACTACGACCAAGTAAACAAAGTCCACACTGTGGGTTCACCAGAGTGCTCCATTGTGTAGTAATTCTGCATAACTCCCAGACTTGTTTGCTGGAACAAACAATTAACCAGCTCTTATCCATTTTGAAATCTCTCATCCTGAACATCCGGATGCATTTTATCTGGTTGTAAAGTCGCACTCCAACAGGGTAGATGTGTAGGCCTTTGTACTGATAAGTTAATATTTCTTACCAGTCAGTGTAAAATAAATTTAGTGTGTATGTCAGGCAGCCATCCTAAACTACCTTTCATAATTCTTCTCAATTTTTTCTCGTTTTTAATGATTTCCATGGCAGGTACGTTCTTATGCAATACTGTCCAATTATTTAGTCCAAAAATGTGGATTGATTTGACATCTTTAGATTCAATCCAGAATCAATTTTTAAATTTCAATTAAAAAATTCAATTTTGTGGGTTTTAATTTTGCAATTTAATGTTGTGTGCTTTTATTAGTTTTATGGTCCATTACACAAATAAAGTTGATAAACACACCCTAATTATAGAAAATAAAAATAAATTTAAAGATGGCAACTACCTGATGTTTCATTACTTATCCTTTGGAAGAGGTTTTTTTTCTAGCACACTTTCCCTGTAAGAACTTTTAAGCAAAACTAAATTTATTTTTGTTTAAAATAAATAGTGACTGGTTAAGTTTAGTCGGCCGAGACCAAATGTCCCTTCTCCTGATAACAGGTGTTTGCCCCTACATTAATTGGCTACGAGTCGGGATCTGCGGACATCTGCCCCGCAGATGTTTATGAGCAATCTAAAGCTCAGGTCACCCTGATGGAGTCTTTGTTGGCCCTACCGCTCGATTGGCTGGCCGAGCAAATGGGTCAGGTCCAGCATGTGCTGCATCAGAGGCGACAATCGCCCTCTCACACGACCAGCGACGACCGCAGCTCTCCTGAACGGGAACATGCACCGCCGAGGGGTTTCTTCTATTCTCCTATATCTTCCAGGTCAGCATGCGATATTAGATATTATTTTCTTTAACTAGCTTTGGCTATTAATACTTAATCTTTTTGTGCTCAATTGTATTTGACTTATCAGTCAAATACAATTGAGCACAAAAACAGTATCAGTATCCGTAACAGTATCAGTATCAGTATCAGGTTCAGTATCCTGAACTGATATTTACTAATATGACCAAAGCTAACTATGCGCTGGTCTCAAAGACTTATTGAAAATGAAAAACCTACCGTAGCATATTTAAAGAATAGGATCTTGCTATCCACTATATTATCAAGTTCTTTAATTTTGTTCTTTGCTCTGTCGATAATGTCCTGCGGTTTATTTAATATTATTATTATTATTATTATTATTATTATTACTTTTAGGCAGGCAACTTATGCTGATAAGCCTAATACTGTATTTATTGGTTTTTAAAGTACACAAACATATTTTACAAAACTCTACCCTAACTAGGCAGCGCCCGTACTGAAGTAGGCTTTATTTGTTGTAGATTATCAAATGTTTCAGATTGAAGAACGAACAATTAGTTTTGATTTAAAACCTACTTAAATTATTATAAAAAAAATAATTTATTGTATAATAATATAGCAATAATACATATACACACTTATACTCAAAAATAGATATTATTGTTATAGATTAGATATGATGTCGTAATCCATGAGCATTCTTTCCAACTACAAGCGAGTGTTATGATTTTTCTATGCTATTTTCTCAATCATCTCTTCTAAATATATTATTTTCAATTTAGAAATAAAAAAATATTACACCCAACCTATCCATAGCCCTTAGACTACGTAGTTTATTTTGGCGCCAAAACCCGTTGACACCGTAGTTATTGACCTTGAAAAATCACTCACTATAAAATCCATAGTGCAGGCATGAGTCGTTCAATTTTTACAAATCTGGTATCATCGGATTCACCGTAAAATTTTCTATTACACCCTTTGATTATGTTTGTCTCGTAAATTAAAGAAGAAAAAAATAAAAATGTTGCCATTTTTTTTTTTTTTTTTTAAATTACGAAATAAACAAAATCAACACTTTTTTTTACATTTTCATATATTTATAACTATACATTACAATTTAAAAGTCTTCCAAAATATGTACATTTTTCGGAAAAAAGAAAAAAGTAAAAAAAAAGTTATAGATATTGGAACGGTAGAACATTAGTGTATTTTCAATACAAATTTATAAATAGTAGTAGAAACTACATTAAAATGAAAAAAAAAAAAACAAAATTGTTTCGTTACGATTTTCAATGAAAAAAACGTCAAGTTAATGAATAATACTGAAATAATACCAAAAATAATCAAAATCAAGCAGGTATTCATGACGTCTACTCACGTCATACGGAGTCAACGGACACAGAAATGTCCGCGCGGCACGACGTCTGCTCGCGTTGTACGGAGTCTAGGGGATAGTGACCGATGTCACTGTAGGTAGATGGTGATGGACTCACCGGCCACACAGAAGAGTAAGAAGCAATATCCAGTGTCTATCGCTCTTTCGTTTCTTGGAGTTGCATGTGATATACTTTTTTCCTGCCTACACTTCTAAGTTACTTTCTAAGCAATTAGAAAAAAAACAGTCTTCAAAAATGACTGACGGTAATAAGTACTAAAACATTTCTTTTATTTTATTTACTTTCAGCCATTCCGTGAGTCGCAGGCAGAGAAAGTTCTACGCCACATAGGTGCTGTAAGAATATTTTTTTTCTTAAATTTTGCTAGTACGTTTTTTTCTTTTAGTATTGATTTTTGTATTTCATAATTGTAAGTTTGTTCTTAGAGATAACTTTTCATATTGTAATTGGATACCTCTGGAGTCTTCTCAAAATTTGATTTTACATATTTTATATCTTCTGTAGTTCAACCGCCTTAAGGTTAAATTTGATCAATCTTTGGTTTATTGTTAATTCTACGTTAATGTATGTAAAATTCTACTTAGTCTAAAAGTTCATATTTTTTATCAAGTTTTGATAAATATGTCACTGACGGAATGCATGAATCAAGAAAATAATTCTGTAGTAACAGTTGGTTTCACAAAGATTCAAATTTTATGGTTTTCATGACACAGTTTTCGCTCGAATTTATCGTCTCTCTCACTTGGCTTTTTCTAAACTTCGGAACACTCCATCACCGAGTGTTTTTTTTTGGTCTAACTATCTACGAGTACATGTCTTGTGTCAAAACTTGGAAATCTTTGAAACCGGTAATTAAATCAAAATCTATATATCTACAGTCTATGATTATTCATGCTAATTGAGTATTATTTTTGGTGCTTTATCACTAATTCTGAGGATTACAAAATGGAGTTGTATATTGTCTTATTTTAATTTTGTAATTGTAAATCTTGTCATCAGCGATTCGAATTGAAATGGAATATAAAAGCCATAAAATTTGCCCTTGGCTGTGCCAGGTCCAACATCTAGGCCCTGCCCATCTGAAAAGAGTAGTAAGAACTGTTATGCCCAGTTGAGCTGGATTTAAAAAGCGCGCTAAAACTGTAGCTTGCAAGCTCAATAGCTTTTCAATTTGTCTATGAATAAGGCCGTTTAAGTTTACTGTGTGTAAAAAAAATATACTTTTATTGATTAAAGTAATTCAAACGAATATATCCTAGCCAGCTTTGTTCAAGCCATATTGGGTCAAAATTCTTAAAATAAAGTAAAAAGTAATAAAGTAATAAAAAATAAAGTAATAAAGTAAAAAGTATTTCTCATTTACCGACTGGAGTGAGCGTGGCTCGTGGGTTGAAATTATGAAAAACCGATTGGCTAAATCTTTTAGCCTAAGGGTTAATCCATAGTTGATCCTAGTACCACAATACTTATCAAATTTGGAGTCGTGAATACTTGTACTTAATTTTATAATATTAAATAATAAAAACTTGAGTATTTAAGTCACATTTTTTGAATTATCGTTTTTCATTTGTAAGTTAAACGATTTAGGAGCACTAATTGTTAGGCTGTTAGATTTGAAATCCATTGCTCATATTATATATTATACATACATACAGATATATTATATTATTTTTACTCAACTAGTAATTCAAGTTAAATATTGTAATTTAAATCATTTGTAATTTAAGGTCTTCTAAGGTTAGTATCAACTAATCTTGCACTAATATTAAACATGTTCTTATCACACACAATAGTAGACGCTCAAAATATGGTAGTTTTTGGAACACATATTTGATGAAATTCCTTATTACCTTTTTTTAACTCTCATTTTTTTTATCTAGGCTATGTTGTTTTTTTCTAAAATATGTGTGACAAATTACAGTATTTTTTCTTATTAAAAGATTGAAATAAAATTTATTATTTAAAATTTGAACAGTGTTTAATAACAGTTTAATTATATGTTTAGCTATAATTATTTCTGTGACAAAAAATGAATAAATAATAGATATAGTGCATCCTTATAAAAAAACCCTCACTGCCTGATTGTCAAAGGAGGACAGTCTTTAAGAGGACTCAACCCGGTCATTTCTCCATGTTGCAAAATGAACAGTGAGATACCGGTTCGGCTCGCATCGTTCTGTTCGGCTCTACTTTGACCACAACGAATGTGCTAAGAGGACGTAACCCGGTTATTTCTCCATAAAAGCGTGTTGTGACTCTTATTTGTAGATGAAGAAGAAAAATAACACTGGCTTCGCTGTGTGAGTCAATCAAAAAATTTCTGCAGGACAATAAATAAATAATACCACAAGGTAATTAATTATAGATTATAAAAGTCTATCATAAAAAGCGGTCTGTTGAGTGTCTTTAAAGCTACATTTTATTTGTATTTAATATGACTAGCGATAATAATTATTAGTTGACGATAATAATTTGGTGCACTGATAAATATACGTGATTGAATTTTTTGTGATTGGCTCTCAACTGTGGTACTAAACCGATTGATTTCACTCTTTTTTTTGTTTTTTATCAATTATTGTAGTAGATTGATTAGTTAGTAGTTTGCCCACTTAACACCAAAGTTTTACATTTTTGATGTATTTTTGAGGATATCACATTTTTTGTTGTATAAATCCTAATAACAGCACATCTGACACACGTTTGCTGACGTCACTTTTACGCTTTATAGAAAAAAACACTTAGATATTAAAAAAATACATTTAATTAAATGTTAAAATCCCATATTACTTTACGTCGCGTTTCTATCCTTCTGTATGTAGTTCTAAATTATAGTCTTCAAAATTGTTTTTTTTTTTGTAACTTTATACAAAACTAGGTGTACAACCTCGGGCTTTGCCTCGGGTTGGCAATTAGACCCTGTGGGAGCAGCTTTGAGGGTGTTTAAGGTTTGATTGCGACACACTAATCGCCTAAATAGCGCGTGTGCTTCCACGATCAGGTCAATCCGGAACAAGGAAACCAATCTCTCCGAGTACTATTGGATTCTCGTTGAATCCGCGAATAAATAAATAAATAAAAATAGTACAACGAAGGACTTGCCACCTAAACTCAAGTGTGTTAAAAGCCTAACATCCCTAGTACCTGATGGATACGTATTAGGATGTTTTAGTACGCTGTTATGCTTCAGAGTTTAACCATACTAAAATCACTTTTAGCAGTCAGTATAGTTGGTTGGTAACACGATTGTGAGTGCGTTGTCCAGGTTTAGCTTAAAACACATTGTATTTTATTATCAATATTTATTTTGCAAATTCTCACATTTTATTGCGATATTGTCATGAGCAAGCTGTAAAGCATTTTATTAATAATATAATTAATAAATGTATCTGGATGATCCACAATTAATAACAATCACAATAACATTAATATTACCCACTAAATATTATAAATATATACCTACTAGTAAACAAATGACTTTTGGAGACATTCGGATTCGGATACAACCTAATAAAAGCATAATTTTTATTTTTTTTATCGACTTTATAATCTTAAAATTATTATTAGTGAATAATCTAAGTCGGGTGTGTAGAATTAGTTCTGTACGTGTTAATACTATTTATAGAATAGGGTAACAACTAAAGTTAAAAATAAGGACAAATCTCAAGAACTGATCGGAGTAGTGGACATTCTACAGTTATTACAAAAACATTAATATAAACTTTAATAAAATTTAACAACTGCAGTTATATATATTGCCTATAAATCAATGATATGAATCATCAAACGTTATTTGCTTTCGGGAATTTTTTTTTGAAAAATTCTTTAAATTAATATTTTTCTTCAAATATGAAATAATTAATATTTCACAATAATAACCTCGTAAAGTCAATAACATAAATTTTAACAAAAATAAATCATCTTTGGCTGTAGTAACTAAAAAGTGTAGCGTTTTTATTACAAAATATTGCAGCGTCAAATCATTTTCAGGTTAAATAAAATGGTAATATTTGGTTTGGGATGGGTCGGCTAAGTGTAACCACCGTTAATTTTGGTCCTTGAAGCGCCGGTGGATGGCCTGCACGTACGTGAAGACGCACTTCCAATCGGGCTTCCGCATGGCGACCATGTCGTCTACGTCGAGCAGCGGGAATATGCCGGCCTTTTCGCTGAAACAAAATTGTCTCGTTAAGAAAGACTGATATTTTTAGGACATTGTAAGCTATTTTGTTGGGGTTATAATATTGTTATTTATCACCCTTATTTTAAAAACACAGGCTTGAATACGAAAGCTAATGGAAGTGTAAAAGTTGGTATTGGTTGGTTTTGTACTGTATAACAATAATAACCTCAACATACTTTTTAAGACTTTATGGTAAACATTGATTTCAGACACCTATGCCTCATAGTTGCATATTAATGTCGCATTAGCGTCATATTTTCATGTCATGTCATATTTTTGGGAGGATAAAGTTACTGAAAAATACTTCATGAATATCATCGTCTACTGCATTTCTATTAATATTTAAAAGTGTGTCGTCACGCATACTTGAATTCATGAAAGACATAGACAAAGACTAATCATATTTTTTTTTAATTTTAATTTTTGTTTTGACGTTTGATTGTTTATGTGAAAAGTGCGCTAGTGAATTGAGTGTTTTGAAGAATTTGGCGGTAAATACTTGTATGTTGCATTAAATATTAAAAGCTTATTAATATTAATAGAAATGCGGTAAGCCGATGACGCTTTTAGGTGTAAATATCAATGATAAGATATCTCATCATCGGCGGTGAGTGTGTTAAATGCCGGACAAGAATAAATTTTGAACAAACGAATATCCTGAAAGACACGTGGTAATGGGAATAAGACCCAAACATCGAAAATGTGAGATCTCGGCTTAAACTTTTTCATGCAAAATAAATAAATTACTAATTTAATAAACTGGTATACTAATTTACTACGTTGAAGTGAATTCCACACATACTACAATTTAATTGGGAATGTAATAACGAATATATGTTATGAATAATAAATTCTATCATGTTAAAAAACAGAATGTTATTGTTACATGATCTAAACATCTGTGGGGGGGGGGGAAATATGAAAATTACTTTATTTTATGAGCCTCTCACCATGCTATTTATTTACTATCATGGCAAATTGGGCAAGCATTAAAAAACTAATGTCATAAAATCGTTAAAGGTAAGCAGACTAATATATTTTAACAATTATAGAATGGTACTAGAGTGCTCTTTTTATCATGGTGTATTTGTTATGCAGATGAATTTTCCCTTAAAAACTGTATCTTTAAAATGAAGAGTTTTGCGAGATATAGCATATACTAAACGTTATCGTAAATTGTTAAGAATCTGATGTGTCCTTTTACTGATCCCAACGGCCGTTTTACGACGGGCCTGACTTCGTTGGTAATTTCTACGGTAGCTGCACTTTTACCACATTTGTAAACTTCAATGACACCAAATAATAAAAACATCTCAAAAGTCACTTTTTTTTATGAGGTGTACGACTATTGCACTCAGTGGACAAATAATATAAGGTATTACATACATTGCAGTGAGAACTGGTTTGGTTTGCGGTTGGTTGATTGTATTGAATTGTAACGGTAGGTACTTACTCAGCGACTTTAAAGGCGAGTGTGAAGTTGTGCCTGCGTGTTTCGGCTGTGAGCTCGGCGTAGTTGAAGGAATCAGGGAGGAAATGATGGATGAGGGCGCAGAAGCCCAATCCATCCGACCAGCTCGTTGAGAAATTGTCCAGTTTTACATTCTGCGAACACCAATGTAATAATATTATGTACAAAAGGATACTCCACGATATGAAACATCCTAAATAAGTTTTATTTATAAATTGAACATCATTTTATGCCAGATCTTCAGTCGTTTCGTGTTTTTTTTTTATTTGACAGATGAAAAATGAAAACCCTTAAACCATCATTCGTAAACCATGAGATTGACTATGAAGTCGCAATGCAATAGTGGTATGCCTCGGTCTTATATACAAATTAATAACCATTAGGAATATCGATGACCATAAAGTGGTAGAATGAATCGTAAAATGTATGTACAGATTGTTGTCATTGAGGTTGGTAGTTTATATTTGCATGCACAGTTATCCTTTAGACCAAAATGTGATCATAAGGTCCGTTGCCTCACAAGCCATCTCTTGCTATCGACCTTTATATGCCTGTCTGGTGATGGTGACGGACTCAATCTCATACCGACAAGGTGTGGCTCGTGTGGTGTGGACCTTATGATTTTAAAAAGTGCACAATAGTGGAGTGCCGTGCCCATAGGTTTTGGTAAAGCAATATGCTGTGCTCCCTGACCGCTACGGTTGAAAAATTTTTCAGTTTATTACCGGTCACATATTTGTTATTTGTTTTTTTATTTCAATTTGCCTCTGAATATTGAAAATGTGTTATATATAGTCGAAGACTTCAATTTGTCAGTTAAAGCAGATCAATGTTAATGTAACGAAAAATATAAAGAATCTTTTAAAAAACCACAAAAACGGATCAAACATAATAACAACGAAAATTTTATTTAAAAATGCAAAACTTACCTATAGTCCAATATAATTATTGTTAATATTCGTAATTGTCATTGTAACATCAAAGTTGCATTCAATATATATGTATATTGTATGTGTATAATCATTACATATAAATATTGCAGTAGATGTTAATCTAACTGCAAGAATTATATATCTCAAGCGGCTTTAATGAGATAATGCCTAAACTTGTTGAATATTACGTGATTATATAATAAAAATTTATTTGCAAAAAACAAAAGAATAAAAAAATAACTTTTTTTATTTGAAAATAATAGATTGATAGTTTAATTAGTACCTTTGAGGTACTATTAGTAATTCACTACAATAAAAGTTTAAGTTTTTGATTTTTGCAATATAAATGTGTTTTTTAGAAATAAAAATTAATTCAAATGAAATTTAAAAGCATTTCATTACTACCTAATCATCTATATTTAGAATTTCGTATGTCATGAAATTTAAAATGATGTAAAGGATCCGTTCAAGATCCGCGAAAAAGTAACGTATACAGATACGGATACGGATCTTTCGTCTCCCTCGGATATCCGCGGATACGGATACAGATCTCCGGCACATTGCTAACGCATATGCGATTTCCAATACTTTTCGCAAATCCTTTTATAGGGTCTTCATGTACGCACGATAGATGGCATTAGTTCATTTTTTTAAACGATACGTTCACTTAAACAGTTTCTGTTAAAAATGTATAGATCTCAAAAAAAAAATATGAAAATCGATTAAATATTTTTAAAATATTTTGATCAGCTTTCAAATCATCAGTCTTTTGGTGAAGCGCTGTTAGTTTAGTGTGGTGGTGCTTATTATGAAGGACCACCGCTGGGTGCACAATCCTTACTATCTTAGAATAACATGTAATATATATATACTCTATAGATATATAATCAACCATTAAGGGGAACATGCAGCGTCCATTAATATGGTGTTGGTTTGTAGTTTACGAATGTACAATAAAAACAGGCAATTTTGACATCACAAAACGATTGATTAAAATATGGTAAGTATCACAATAGAAAATCCAATATTGAAAGTTATATGTTGTTATTATATAAATAGTAGAATAGTTAAAGCCTGGATCCAGGAGTTTAATACCATAATATAATTAAACATTGACATCAGTTGGACCAAACCTTTTTGTCAGTTGCATTTAAATGCAACTGTCAAAAACTTATATTGCATTGACTACTTTTACACTCACCCACAGATTAGCTTGCAAACAAAGATACACTGCAACATATCTACCTCCGTAAATAATTAAGCTCGAGTGTGTCAATAGATTAAATATTTCATCTAGGGCCATTTTAATCAAAATTTGAACCAGAGTTTGAATTTCTTAACTGAATAACTTAAATTTTTGCATCTATGTTGTTTATGGTTGTACGTCTTAGCTGCGGGTTAACTTTGGTGCAAGTGGCTCCAAAAATATAAAGCAGCAATCATTTTTAAAACCATTTAAAAAAAAAATGTAATGTCTTTATTAACACACTCAGCGCCGATAACGGTATATCCCGTAATCGCCGTATATGACAGGTGCCGTTTCTGGGTAAAACCGTTACCGTCTTAATGCATTTTTATTAATATTTAAAAGCGTGGCATGTCACGTATACCTGAATTCATGAAAGGTATCATTTTTTTTTCATTTTAATTCGGTTTTGACATTTTATTGTTTATATGAAAAGTGCGCTAATGAATTAGAAGTGTTTTTGATGAATTTGGTGGTAAATATAATATTAGACATAAAAAGCAACGTTTTCAAAGTTTTTTACATATTGTTTGTTCAACGGGTGTCAGTCCTGCGTGGGATTTTCCGTTCGGTCAACGTACTTAGCCGATCGGGTGGCAACGCGTGGTCTGCGTGTTTGACTTACGGAGCTGAATATGTTAAACTATATAAATGCTAAAACTGCAGATTATCTTTTAGTTTTTACCTAATATGCATTAAAACTTTTTCTTTAATTTTTTAAATACATATTAATCTCTCGACACAAAATTAAAAGAGGTTTCGAAAAGTTCAGAGATCAGATCAAAAATCAGAGAACGTGTATAATTAATTATTTATTTATTAGATTCACAATACATTTAGACAATATTAGTAAAGCAACAAAGAATAAGCTATTAATTGAATGTTTAATGTCGGTAGGTATATTGAAAAACAACAGGATATGTGTAACTGAAATATTAAACATATCTTGAAATAGATCCATGCTTTAAATTGAATATAGGTGAAGGACATCACTGCACAAACGAGAAATTAAACTTTAAAACAAATACAATAAATAACATTACGAATGATGAATTGCAACACAATAAGTTTAAGTAAAACAAACCGCACATACTCTCATAGGAACACCCCACACAATCAACAGGTTTCACGCTGACGTCACATGTTATACGACGATTGAAGTTTGACTCTGCTAATTTTAATAATACAAGAACATTTTTCCTGTAAGAAAGTTTTCCCCCAAAAATGGGGAAATACTTTTTGTACTGGGGTACAGAAATTATTGGTATCGCTCGAGCTGTTGTTTGGCAACTATCTCACACATCACATCACACAAGATAACATGATAATAATATCAACTGAGTAAGTGAAATCAGCATTTTTATGGCACGCATTCATTGTCAATACCAAAGAATTATTATTATTATTATTAGTTTTAGGCAGGCGGCTGATAAGCCTAAATCTGCTTGTATCGTCTCTGATAAACGATTTACACAACAAAGTGTCTCACAGGTCGCTTATATTGTTTATTTTTATGTTGAAAATAAAGTTGAAATCACAATAAATATTATTTTGATAAATAATTTCTGCCAATTTATAAAAATCTTTTAAGGGTGAACTGACAAAGTAAAATAATCAAAATAATTTTTTAATAAATTTATGTTTACTGAAAAATCAGCAATGTAGGTACAAGTAGGGCAAATTTCTATTTAATTTTGTATAAGCTTTAAAGGGGTTGTAATTTAATGCGAATATTTGGGTGATAAATTTTGAAATCATAATTTCGCACAAAAAAAGGGGGGTACAGTCATAACGCGTGAGTGTATAACGACTATTCATAAATCGACATGGATATGCACGGTAAACGGTAGCTCGCCGCAGTAAATTTTCAATGATGCGATCCGCAAAAAAATGCCCTAAGCAACATCGCCTTCGGATTGAATGACTTTTGCACTTGAGTGCACTTCAAATGCCAATGAAGTCTCAGGATTTTGATAACAAGTATTAGGAATCTGGCAAATGTAACTGCACGCATTGGTGGTATATCGGTCACTAAAATAAAAGAATTAAACATATTGGTACCAAATGTAATCTTTAGCTTGTTAGTTACTGGTAGCCTAACTGTAAGGGCGTTTGACTATTGACCCAGACGTTGCAAGTTCGGAACCACTCATTATAGTCAATATTATTTTAACACTTCATAACTACCTACTCTCTTGACTCTAGCGTAGGAAATTTAGCTTGGTTAAGAAGGGCCTAAAATAATTTCTTATTTAAATTATTAAAAAGAAAATTATGGTAGGTTATTTCAAAAAATGAAATGGATTTTAAATGTGGATGTGCAACCTTTTAGTTGATATAAGAAACCATCTGTACTCATTTTATTTTAACATTAATTATTTACAATGTTAAATTAAATTATTAACATCTATACTTAATTTAATCATTATTCAAAGTAAGTAATTTTATTTCCGTGTGTGATATTCCAAACACCCAATCACCTTTTTTAATTTTGCTAAATGATAGCTCCATAACATGTTAGGGACAGTTTCTGTTGAAAAATATATATTTCACAAACATGCATTTACGATTATTGAACCAGCAAGTGGATATTATGTGCGTGCACAATTATATAAATCAAAATATTCATCACAAATATAAGCGAAAGTTTTTTTCGGGAACGTTTTTACCATGATAAAGTAAGAATGTATTGAGCATAGTATAAATACTGTTATTTTCAAACTATAGCAAATTAGTCCCAAGAACGGATAGCTGGGAGGATAAGAATTTCATCCATCATTCTTCTTAAGAACTTGATTGATATTATCAGGGTTCTGACCTTGGCCAATTGGCTTACCAAAAAGGGAGGATTTATTTAAAAGTAGGCTGGTTCATGATTATAATAAATTTGTTAAAGTTAAATGAAACGATTGCTAATTACTTAAACCGCTGCTAGATGGCGTTGTTTAACTAAAAGTGATTTGATTGAAAAAGAAACTTGATTGATATTATCAGGGTTCTGACCTTGGCCAATTGGCTTACCAAAAAGGGAGGATTTATTTAAAAGTAGGCTGGTTCATGATTATAATAAATTTGTTAAAGTTAAATGAAACGATTGCTAATTACTTAAACCGCTGCTAGATGGCGTTGTTTAACTAAAAGTAAAAAAAAAAGAAGCTCGACTCTGAAAAACGCTTGGGAAAAATCCCAATATTATATTAGCGTAATCCTGAAACCTGGCCTAACCTATAAAATATATTATTGATATTAAAACTATTATTAATTATAGACTTTTCGAATAGTGTTTCTTCGTGTATTTTTTTATTGTTAAGTAGAGTGCTACATTTTTTTTTATTAACTATTTTTAGTTAAAAATACCATCTAGTGGTGATGTGGTAACTAGTGATTGTTTCGTTTAAACTTGGAGGTTGTAGTTGATTGCTTTAAACATTTTTATTTTAGTTTTCACTATTTTTTTTTAGTTGCATGAAATATTTGTATGCTAGCCAATGTAAATGTTACTTAACCGTGTAATCTACCAAATTTGCTGCTCATTCTGTAGGAAATCGTAATGTTTGAACATGAAAATGTCTTACTTAGGACTGCCCTAAGTTTGGTTTTGAGGCGGTAAAAAAACCCACACTGATGTGGTGGCATATTTGAGGGTTGGTTGAATTAGACATGAAAGTTAATTCTAGAAGGTAGAATGTTAGAAGGCAATGAATTCCCATTCTCTGGTCTATTATGGTGAGTGATGATTTGCCTCACAATGCCTCTTCTTTAAGGCCTTCACTGAGGAGAGAGCTGTGCTTTAGGCACTGGCCGGTAATCCTTATAGGTTTGGGTTATCAATAAAGAATCATGGTGAATTTTTCATTGCGTAAAAATAAAGTCTTTAGGGATCGTTGTCAAGTTTGGTTGGGATTAACATACCAATTGCCAAACCAACCACTTCAGGTAAACCAACAACTCAATATTTTGTTTGAGAATGCGGAACATGTGATCTGTCATTGTCCAGAACTAACCTCAACGATTTGTGAGATACAAAAGCTTGCTAGGCTTAAATATACACCATAAATATCAAGTAACCTGAGGTACATTTCGGACATAAAATGGTGAAGAAAAGTATCCAGAAATCTACACAATAATCTCTAAAACGGCCGAAAGCATCTTCAAATGTAAAATTAAAATGTTTAATGGAACTAATCCTGCAATTTTGTTAAACGATTTTGCATATATTTTTTTATTATTTTGAGGATTGTTTAGAGGGTTAGAAAAGAAAATAGTTGGTGTGTCCGTGTGGTGAGAGCCGTACCTCGTATTCCTTGGTTTTGTCGCGACACCATTGCAGCAATCGCTCCTTTATGGTGGCTGCGCTGGCCTGCAGCTGCGGATCCGTAAACCTAAATAGGGGCTGCGTTCCTCCCGGAGTCATCGGGGTTTTCGGAGAGCTGCGCCCAAATTATACCACTTTTTTTGTCTGCCCTTTCGTTTCGCCAAACGGAATTTGTCTGTGGCATTCTTTGCGTTTGATTGTGATGTTGTGTTGTCAAAAGTATCCATCAGAAAGTTTTTAAAGCCACAACAGTAATAAAAACATCTTTTCACTTACACTTGTCTGTGTATGTTTACATCTAGGTATTACTTCTTTTGAATTTAAAGATACATTTAAATTCTAAACTGTTTAAATTTAATACTCCACATTATTGGTATTCCTTATAATTTTATTATTTTAGAAAGTTTTGTCTATCAGTTCATTTATATTTAAGTTTTTCATTTGATTTTATTACTTTTTATGCTTAGTATAGTATGTATTGGATGATGTCATACCGATTTGTAAATATTGCATAAATGAATTGCAAAATACAGATGAGTGTAAGTAAACATATGTTATTTATACCGAACAGTATTTTTCCTTTGCAACATAGAGCAATAAATAAGCTGCGATTCATGTTTCCTTTAACTTACAATATTTTTTCAAAGAATGCCACAAACATAAACTGAAGATTGGATTTTCTATTGTAAATATATTAAAAATTCTATAAATAAACCCCTATTCTTGAAAAACAATCGATTATATGATTTCTTTTGATGTCAAAATTGCAAGAATACACTAAACATCGAAACACGGTGTGGTAGATTGACTTTATAATATTGTGTGTACCTTAATATTAAAAGTTACAAACCACGCACAAAATTACAATATTTCCTTAAAACGATATTGCTTGTTTTATGGTATTAATCATAAATATAATAATTATTGTTAGCTGTTGTCAATAAAACCAACGAATACACAGTTAATTGGTAACTTTGCTTTAGGACCTACGTATGTTGTTAATTAAGCAAAATTACAGCTGAAATTTTTCATAATTTCATTGATAAATGCTTGATTATGTAGTTGAGTAAAAACAGTCGGTTGATGGCACTAACCTTAGACAATAGTAAAATTATTTATAAACCTTTTATTTCTGTTAGGTTCAGTTAGGTTACCTATAAAGTAGATATGTAGTTATAGCATTGTCTCCGTAGTTTTTTCTTGACAGTTTTTTATTATTTAAAAAATATTTTTATAATTAAATTAAGGAAGGAAAATCTGACTATAACAAATGCTACAATTATTTATTATTTGTTTATGAAAAAAAGCACCATTTTTAGGCTTTAAAGTTTCTATGTATAAAACTAGACAAACATTAATAAACAATAGTAAGGAGTCATTTAAATGGTAAAAAAGATCTCTTTCTTTCACATAATGCATCTCGTGCTTCCTCTTTTAACCGTCATTCTGTCACATTTACTGTGTAATGGCGGTAATTTGATTTTTTCAGAAGCACAATATGCAAGGAAGTAAATATTTTCTTGCTATTGTCTTCTAATTAAGTGTATTGTTTTGCTATAATTTAATATTTAATAAAAATAATACAAATGGGCTTAATTTAGCCTAACAAAAAAAAATCCGTACCTAATTGTAATGGAAATACTTTTCAAACTTAGGCGGTGGTTTGACATTATACAAATGAAAATTGCTTACTGGCTGACTTCATAGTTCTCATTTGTTATCAAACAAACGATTACTAACCAATTATCGGTCAGTCGTCATGAAGACCAGAAGTTTCAATGAGTCACATGATCAATTTGAAACGTTGACCTCAATGTGACTAACGCCATTTTCACCACTCTCTTCCTGAAAGTGCTCTTCTCTGTCTTGCGTGTGCTCTTAAATCATTCTGTCCTAACGTTTAACGTGTAAAAGAAAAATACACTCTGTACCGTTATTGGTTATTCGCGAGAAACAGAATCAACATATTTTAAAAAAAAACTTAGTTGAATTTGCATCTTTATGAAATCGACTATGCACCTGTAGTTTTATTTACTCGATTCTTGTCTTTGGTCAATAAGATATAGAATAGTTTTGATAAAATGTATAAAATACAAATTTCAAGGCTCTTAGCTTTTTGAAAAAGTAGAATTTTAACTTTTTAATTATATAGAAGCCTAGATAATTATGAGATAAAACGATATCCAATATTATTTTTCTTCTATATTTACAAATAAGGGTTACAACACTACAGCCATTGTAATGGGGGAATGACCGGGTTGAGTCCTCTAAAAGCAGATGTCAAAAAATGTGACAGCCTGTGGAAAATTATTGGATCTTATGACCACTGAACAACCAGAGATGGTGATAATGGTCGTAAGCGATTGTTCTGATATTATTATAAAACTACTTTTTGCCTGAAAAGTATTGTTTAATTACGTTTGGTTCGACACAAAACCATCTTTTATCGACAAAAAAATGTTACTATTACCTTTTACATCCGGATGCAGGGTTAGAGGGGTGGAGGGATAACAGTGCTATATTTATACCTCCATGTGAATAGAATTCTATGGTACGAGTTTAGTTTCTTTGGTTGAGTGCTTTGCAAACATTATGTATGAGACGAAAGGTGCTTACCTAGGGCTTGTCGGGGAAGAGTTTTGTTTTTCAAGTTGCTTGAATTTAGCGAAAGGCGACACAGGCTTGGCGGCCTGATGCTTCGAACTCTCGCTAACTGAAAATTTAAAATACATATTTTCTTTATTTATATATATCCCTCCTAATTAGAATGAATAAAAAAGACTAACAGTATTTATCTAAAATGGACAATACATAATACCATTGTTTTATTAATAAATTATTAGTTTTGCGTATTCTTATACCTACTCTTTTTAACAAGTATATTAATAAGAATTTTTCCAATATACCTTAATATAAGATTAAAGATACGATAAAAAAGAATATAATAGAAAAATTATCTGAAAAAGGTATGTAAAAAAGTTGTGTACCCGCTCCTTTATCTCCTTGAGATGGAAAGAGAGTAGGTTAGTTAAGTACTTATAGGATATAATTCTGTACGAAAAACAGCTATATTAATATAAAAATATATTGTTAGTCTATTTTCTTTAAATTTTCTTTTGATACGTTTTACCTTTTTGGTTGTTATTTATTTACTGCTTTTGCATTTATTATATTGTTTTTTCTTTTCTCTTATTTATGTAAACCTATTGAAACTTTTGTATTATAATATAGAATGTTTTTTTTAACCCACAGAAAAGGCACCGTCTTTGTGGGGAAATGTAAAGGTGTTTTGTAAAAAAAACACGTATAAAATGTTAACAACAATAATATACGGATTTTATATTTACGCCACAGTTATTTTATACAATTGGTCATACAAAATTATTTTTGGCCGAACTCAATTAAGTTAAATTTGCTTGTCAGGGGAGATGGTGGAGGTAATGAAGCTGTAAAATTGGTATGACTTTAATGTTTCAATGATTACAAAATTTTTGGGATTTAAGGTGCTATTAACATCCAAATTCAATAGTATCAAAAATTAAGTAAATATTGATCCCATAAAACCATAAAGTATTATATTGTCATAACAGGTATCAATGAAAATGTTTCATTATTATTTACCCTTCGTTTCCTTCGTAGATGTGACATTTGTAATTTTCTCTGAGGTCACAGTTTTAACGGTTGATCCTTCTATCTTAGTGGTTTTTTCTTTTTCTGAAAGAACAAATTCACTATCAGAAGTTGATATTGAATGACATTGAAAACCTAAATAAAATTATTTACAAAGGTAGGTTATTTAAATTGAGGTTAATATAAGGCTCAAAATTAGAAATATTTCAGAAATACTCAATCGTTCAATAGTACATAGGTACCAGTATTACTAGAAAGTGAGATTTGTACCAAATAATAAATTTGATTTGTACAAATTATAGTAGGTACATATTACATTAACTAAAAGTAAAACATGAATGAAATTACTTCATTAAGTAAAAAAAAATATATGAAAAATTAAAAATCAGAAATGTGAAAAAGCATGCATAAAACTTTGGCGGTATAAATGCTTTCAATCACGGACATAATTTTACTTTACATTTTGGATGAACACAAATATTATTTATCAATCAAGCTAAAGGCGAATAACACATATTACATATTTAGGTAAGTGAATTTAGATTGTTTGTCTTATTAAAATGTTCATCCTAAATGTATTAAACGTATATACAATACAATTATTTACAGATGAAAAACGGGCGGAGGGGGCAGATGGGGGGGTGGTTGTGGTAGTGAATGCAGTATCCTGCTAAAGCATGCTGTCAAATATAGGAATCATTGAATGAGTGGATTTCCAAACGATGATATTTCACAAAAATACAGAATGACTTAAAGGCGCAATAAAACATGACAAAAAAAAGATAGGTTAGGACTAAATTGACATATAAGGCGGCATCAGACATGTGCAAGCTATCGGTTATGTCAACGGGCACACACACGCGTTCTTTTGATCAGAGCGAACTCACTGAGAGTCGTAGTTCATCGTTGTCAGTGCAGCCCGCCGCTCTCCTGCCGACCTCCGCCCGGTAACTTGCAAAAAGGCATTGTATCTAAAACATATATTCTACAATATAAACTATAACTATTGATGGATGGCACATTGGAATGGCTGTCATACGATATCTTATATCGATTTGTTAACATCTAAGGAAGGACTTCTTTGACTAGATTTTCAAAAGCGTCGTCCACGTTGCTTTCGTCCAGTAGCATCACATCATTGACGCCGATATGAGGCATAGTTTGGCTACGGCCAAGTGAAAACGATTGCGATTGGCTCGATACTTTGGCTGTCTGCTTGCACTTGCTCTTATTAACCTGCTTCGTATGCAGTTGCCCTCCATTAACATCTGCTATAGCCTGTTGGCTGCTTGACTTCGACAACGGCTGAGGAGACACAGAGCCAGAGAAATACGCTTCGACCGTTCTTCTTTTCTCAGAAATCTTATCTTTGTCAATACTGCCTTCAAACTGTTTCGGCAACGAGAGGAGATGCAGCGACTTGGCTCTGGTAACAGTTGACTTGCTCGAAGGAGAACTGTGGGGAGAGGGCCTGCTCGTGACCATTTGCTGCTGCGTCAACTGATGCCACGACTCAGACTTACTCAAAGCCGTCGGTGAGGGAGTACTGGATATCGGACTCACCAATGGAGAAACCCTTTTAACACTGTTTGCTGGATGCAATTGCAACTTTGAATGAAGACCAGTTTCATCGTTCATGTCTAAAGAATCATTGGATTTTGCAAAATCGTTGGGGGGCGACCTGCTGAAAACGTTGTTTCTCACTTTGAACTCGTAGTTGCCAAAGGGAGGTCTCTGGTTACTTTGTACTTTGGGTGAAATTACACCTTCGTAATTGATGATTGGAACATTTTGTCTATCGGAATTATGAAATTCCCGGGTAAAGTTGTATAAATGATTTTGCACATTGTTTTGAGACCCCTCTCTTTGAGGAACTTTGGACATTTTAGCATTCACCTTCAAAATACCAGTTTCTGTAGGTTGATGTTTGAATTGTGGGATTTTTGCATTTATTGAGTGGGGATTTGAATATCTCAAATCGCTTACCTTTTTATTTTCTATTTGTCTTAACACTTCACTTTTTGGACTTGAATGCAGTGATAAAACACCTTTTAGGCTCTTGGCTGCATCGTTCCGCTGCTCATCTGCATTTCTTTTCATAACATTTGTTTTTATAACTGCTTGTTGAGAAACCGGTCCTCTCATAACCTTTGATACAGCTTGGTATTCAACTGGTTTAAATTCATCAAAACTGTCCAAAATGTCCTTCCCACATGAATTATCATAGTCAACAATATGATTATGATGAATATTTGAATACGGGTCATAAAGAGGTTCTAAAGTTGTGTCAGAGTACCCTTTATTCCTTGAGTACCGGTCATTGAAAGATTCTGTACTTATCGGACTGGAGTTATGATGCTTGCTTGCATACTTCATTTGATTAGGTGGATTTGAGTCATTGAGCACCACATCTGGCAATTTTTCAGCATCATGTGATTTAATCTTTTCAATATCTGGCGTTTGTTGCAATGGTGTAAAGGTTGATACCTGAGGCGGGGTATAATCTGTCACAGTATAAGTGTAATTTTGAGGTGAGATTTGATCTGAAAACCTACGATGTTGAAATCCATTTGAAATAGATGGCTTTTTCTTGTGTTTTTCTAATATTTGTTTCTCATAAAATTCTATCTGAAGTTTTTGAGCGTCCAATTTTGCAATTCTGTCATTTTCATACTCAATGGGCTCAAACTTTTGCTTCAGCGATTCCATTTTCCTGACGAGTTGAGGGGCTGATAAGGCCCCCTGATTTGGTAATTCTTTAGGAATATCTCTCTTAAAGATTGGATTTTTTGGTGGCTCTTGAGATGTAAGAGGTGCAAATACTCTTTCTTTAAAATGAGGAGTATTGATCATTTGGGATGTAACTACAGGATGTTCAAATTTCTTTAAGGCCAAGTTGAGTACCTTATCCCTAGATTGTCTTTGAGACCATGGTATGTTAACAGGCAACTGGGGAATCTTTTGTGTTTGTTGTAAATGGTTGTTATATTGAGTGTACTGAGGAGGATCATTGTATGAAAATTCAGTTGGTTTAGAAAGAGAAGGTGGACTCCAAATATGAGGAGAAGGCCCAGAAGTGGGTGATACCATGGGCATTTTGGATGAAGGCGGTTTGAAAGCCGATAATGGGGCATGAGAAAATTGATTAACAGGAATGGGTTTAGCCATATATTTTTTTGGGTCTGGTCCTACAGTGTCTACTAAATTTGGAGGTGCAACTTTAAGAGTACCAGTGACTATATCGCCTTTTGTTTCAGATGTCCATGGTAATTTTCCGAATTTAGTTTTATTTTCACGAGGGCTAACAAAATTTTTATTCCCCATTTTGTTAAATCTAAGACCAAAGTCAGTAGGTGGTTTGGAAATGACATGATCATCAGTCATCTTCCAAAACTTTCGAGCTGAAGAAGAAGATGATGATCTACTGTAATCATGTGAATGATTTTCGAATGCATTCTTTATATTCCCAAAACAATTGCTCCAATTACTTGGAGCGTTGTTGACATTGTTTGGACTCCATAGCGGGCTGTTGTTATTATCATTATGTTTGTTTATAAATGCCAGAAATTTATGATCGTTTTCAGTTTTCGGTTGGAAAACTGGTACTTTTGGTTTGACAACATGGCCATTTGGTATGCGATTATGCTCATCATCTGAAGCATCACTGTCCATACGGTAAAAGCTATTAGGTTTTGGTATATCAATAGTGTTTGCACGTTTCATTCGAGTTCTTTTGTTGCAAAACCTATTTGAGGTTCTTTGAGTTTGCTGCTCATTGTCACTATTAGCACCGTTAGTCACTTCTTTTGAAAATATATTTGAACTAACTACATTGTATGATTTAGGGGCAACATCAAAATCATTATAAACCTTAGCACTTGGCATTTGAGATTTAAATAATGGGGTTTCATTATTATTATTAATCTCCTGTAAGGCGTTGTGTGTTTTAGATATTCCATTAGTAATAGCACTGTGGTTTATAGGTGTATTTTCTTTCATATTTTTAAAGGTGACTGGTTCCTCCAAATCACTGTCTTCAGTATCATTTCCATTTGGGATACTTATTTCTTCCATAGATTTTCTTTGAGCGGCTTTAAGTATTGAATTATGAATTTTATTTGAAAAATTACTATGATTAACAGTTTTGGATGAAGGACCTTTGTTTGTGGTATGATTTGGAATAGAATTTCTATTTTTTACTGGCGATGCTTCCAAGTTAGCCGACTGGATAACAGGAGCTGGTTTTTGCCGAATAGTTGCAGCACTATGAAAACTAACTACTTCTGAATTAGGAGAAGTGACCGTTGTAGATTCAGGCAATGGCTGTGTTGTAATAGAAACCTTCAAAATAGAATTAAGACTAACAGGCGTTGTATTTATTACAGGGCTATCTTTTGATTCACCCACCAAGACGGCATCACACGAAAGTTGCTTTTGTAAAATTCGTGGACTAGTTGTAGTAGGCTTTTTGTTTTCAGTTTCATTACTGTTGAGGCTTTCTCTGACATCGTCATCTTCCATCAATCTCCTTGCGTCTGCAAGTTCCTCTCTGCTCACTCCGACTGTGTGTCTCGCTTGTCGGCTCCTCCTAGCATATCTACCACTGATTTTTTTTAAATTTTCACAACCATCCAGTTTATCGTTTGGCACGACAGAACATTTTTGTGTAGGTGGTACTAGTAAACCTGCTTGAAGTCTGGCAGCCAGCGCAAGGAGGGCCCTCCGCTTGGTTGAGGACACGTCCGTGGCCGGTGCTTTCAAAGCTGCTTGCAAGCGTGCTAAAGCAGCTCTGACTTCATCTAAAAGTTCTCCATCTAGACTGGATGTAAGTTTCAGCAATTCTTCGTCCTCTTGCAGTTTATTGAGATGTCGATGTTGGTCATGCGGCCTCTCCAGGAGGCCTTGAAGCAGCGGAAGTAGAAGGCACTCACCCTGTGTGGATTGTTGCTTCACGACGGAGGTGGCTGGGGGAGTAGTGGGGGTAGTAGGCTCTCCTCTCACTGCGTCGGCTACTATTTGGGCACAGGCTGGAATAGAAGGTGCAAGTGAATGAATGGCACGAGAAGAAATGAAAATAGTATAACACAAGAGGGCATTCTGATATATACATAATTACGTTTCAATTACTATCGGCAATTGTTGATTTGATTAATCGCTCATTACTGGTCCCATTGTCCAATAATTGGGATTTCGGTACACATGTAGATTTATTTTAAAATATTACTTGTTGCAAAAATGATTTACTCACATGCTCAAGTGAAACAAAACGAGCTATAAATGTTTAGAATCAAAATGCATTACAGGCTGTGCCTCATAAAATTTATATAAATGGTGAAAGCGTTCATGAGGTGACTACCGGGTAACTGTGGCCATCTGGTAAAATCGGTTCTCATGTTTCACATACCTGATGACCATGTTTGAGCAGAACATATTGCTGTACCGCCATGAAAACTGTTCCTAAACTTGAGTTCCTTATCTTGGAATTCAAATTTTCAGCATATATGACATGTTATACGACAGATTTATTGTACAGACAACAAGTAAAATAATAAAGTACCACACTTTAACTGGTTGACAATGACAATGACAAACTACTCCTAATTTAGAGTGACTAACTCCTAATTTTCCTTTTGAAAAATAAGGGATATGTTTTTTAATTCCATTTTATTAAATAATAACACAAAAATATTTATTTTCTGAAAACAAAAAACTTTTAGCATGAATTATTTGTTTTATATTTTAAAACTATAACAAAAATCTCCAATTTTAGGCAATTTTATTTATTTGTTATTACCATGTGTCTCAAATCGCTTAAATAAATCCCACCGATTCTTTTCTCACCATAAAAATATATCAATTTTATATGTAATGTTTCTGGTTTCAGAAGTGGGTGACTTTAAATGTATGTAGAATATCACACACACACACACACAGACACATGTAATTTACCGAATGTTTTTAAAAAAAAAAATATATATATTTTAAACGCTACCTGCAAACGTTTGATCAAAATCAGTTCGACAGGGTCGACATATTGGAAGGTAAACAAAAACCTTAAAAGCTCATAAATGGTTTTAGCTATATGTACTTTATATATATATATATATTTTTTAGTGGCTACTATAATAAAAAGAACTAATTGACACTATACGTAAGAGAAGTTCTTTACTATGTGACAATTAAATTAGCTAAGTGAATGCATCTTGATCATGCCTCAATTAAGGCCAATTTATTCCTACAATTGATGTATCAATTAAATTGAGTTGTTGGATAGTTGTTGGATTAAAAATAAGTACCGCTGGCTAATAAATAAATAAATATTGTTTTGCCTATGGAACTCTGACCAAACACCTATTTAATACCAATTTATTTATAATAATGGCACAATAAGATGCCACAACAATAAATGAACAACAAATAATTTACAATACAATTATAATATGAGATGATAAGATATAGATTGGATGATGCATCTTTTGAAAAATTTCTGTTACAATTTAATTAATGTTTGAGTTATCTGGAAAATGTGAGAAAACAGCACTCATACTTTGAGACAAATTTACAATTAGAAATCTATAAGTTCCGTTGTGAATTTAAGTTACGAGGATTATACTTTCCAACCAAAGCTTTCATTTCTTTTGTAAATTGTCGTTATTTTAAGTAAATATTTGTATTGAATTTTTTAGTTAGTAAGTAATATTTTATTATAAAAATCACTACTTTTGTATTGCAGAAAAAAATATATAATTCGAATATTTTCTATATTTATGAAAATAGCCTTTTCTTGGAATTCTTTATTATGTGTAAAATTGATCATTTTTTTAAAATTTATTAATGGCTCTATTTTAATTATGAAATCACTTTGACAGAAATGATATTGCAACTGACAGAAAATATATTGCGATTTTTTTTTATAATTATTAAAATATTTAGTATTTTCAACATTGTGTAGAATGAATGTAAAGTGAGTACCGAATTACTTTTTGTTATTAGGTAAATTTAGAAAAAACTAAAGTGTCGCGATTGAAAACATACTAAAAGTAATTTTGACTATTCTCTATGGATGTGAGGTGTTGATTGAAATTTACAATTTTTGTTGGAAATATTTCCTACTGTTTTCACTAATTATTTTCAATACTCTTATTTTACTACCGACTCTGGCTATCGTATAAAACAAAACCCTAAATAAAAGGGCTCCGAATGAATCGAAGAATTAATTTCCGCACAAATATAAAACACTAAGACACTAAATATTAGACACTTGGCGATGGAATACTATTTTTAGAGTGCTCCCACTCTATCTGCTAGTTTTCATGTGTATGTCGTGGCGAAAGCAGACGCGACACTCCAGAAAATGTCGCTTGTCTCTGGACGATGAAAAGTTGGTGGCGATCAGAAGAGTAAACGGGAAAGCAAAGGTCGACTCTTGAGGACCAGCTGTCAATCGAAGAGTGACCATAAATCACTGCTTACCCGCTTACCCGAACCCGCTCATTGGTGCTAGAGCCAGCGATGTAAAAATAAAAGCAATTTGCGTCATATATTTCTGGCATTGGGTTACTGTCGTGTAATATTTCTTTGTATTTAAGCGGTTATAAAACAATTCCCTGATAACATTACCGGAACTATAATATGATAAAGAGGAGTGTATGACAGTTTGTCCGCGGAACCAATTACATCTAAACCCAAAGCTAAGGCGAGTACCGTTATCATAAATCTACAGTCCACTCTGAGGGCGTGGGTTCGAATCCCACTTCTGAGAAGCTGTGGTGTCAGGATGGGCGAAATAAAATTTCTTATTTCGTTTCACAGCTCTTTTATTTCTTTAGTCACACAGACTTTATACACTTATTAAATCGAGGGCAAGCACACAGCCAGTCCTTTCAGTTCACACAGAACTATTGCAATGGCCGATGATGAACAGGATGTCAGCCATCTCACTCACTCATTCAAGTTGACAACTTGCCAGTAAATCAAATAGACAAGATAGTTGTCAGAGTGGCCAATCTAGAGGTTGTTACCAATAGTAGGCGGCAAATTTGAAAATATTGACTACACTATTTTAACGTGCGGTCAAAACTACAGACTCTTTGAGTGTCCCTTCACTTGCGATTTTAATAAGTTTTATTTTGAATATCGCAAATGCGGACAATTTATATTGAAAAGCGTAACGCCATTACAGAAATATGCAGAACTTGCTCCAATGCAATAAATTGCTTGACAGAATTCTCTGAACCTGAATATTATCATGACCAAATCATATTATTATAAATTCAGAACTCTAAAACTGATATCCCAAGTAGCTGATGAACTGACGAATAATAGATCATAGATTATTTCATTGTGAATGATTATTTCACTATTTAAGCAGGAAATTTTTTGGCATATATTATGCAAATTAAAAGGATTGTTTACTAACTGTAACCCACAGACCATTATATTAAGACTTTCTATTTAATTAAAAATTGTGAATAACTTAAATAATGGACAATGATGCATGCATCATTGCACACCCACCATACTCATGCAGTTACAGGTTTCGTGTATTCTAATAAATCACATCGACTTGTATCTGTCAGGAGTAAATGTAATGGCGCCTCCCTAATCTATACAATAATTATTACGAAGACGTGAACTATAGATTCGAAAGCTCATCAAGATCACATGGTTTCCATCTCCTGATCATTTATCAATCGCATGCTATCGTTTATAGCCTCGCTAATAGCTGGTAGTCTAAAGGAAATGTAGTAATCCGAGATTTCGGAAATGATGAGTAAGAAATATTACGAAGGAGATTTTCGTGAAATTCGCGAATTTTTTTAATAAATCTTTTACATAAGAAAATGTAAAAGTTTGTTTGTAAGACAATCTAACTGTTTAGCAACCAAAGAGCGCTTAAAAATACATGCTATGATTTTTTTTAAATCTGCGTAATTGAGAAACTATTTGGCTGGCTCTGGGCCTATAACCTAATTGCCTCTCGAGTTGTATCGATAGTTAATAAAAAGCAGCTGCGCGGAATCGAAATCGTCTCCAAGTTTCTTTTAGCCATAGTCTGTCCAAGTCATAATTCTGAGCGTATTTATACACATACTTAAAAGATGGCTTGGCACTAACAATATATCATATCATTTGAACATCCGCCCAAAAAAAGGTCCACCCTATTGGTATTAAAAACTAAGGCCGGATTTACAGCCACCAAAAAAAAAACGCGTCGATTAAAAAATGTTTTTTCGATTATAATGAAAGTCAAAACTTTACTTGACCTAGTTTTTTGAGAAAAGAGAAAACACCATTTAGAGTTTCATCTAAATTCACAACTTTGAAAAGTATAGGTTCTATCATAGATTATTCACCTAACATTCATAACTTTCTCATAAAAAAAACTGAATATTATATTTATACTGCCGAAAAAGTGGTATCTTTTTTCACTCAACCTATAACGTAAAGAAATTGATAATTAAAAAAAATAATTAATTGTGAAATCACAATTTGTTAAAGTAAGGATAGTAGGTATGTAAGAAACAATTTGGTTTTCCAAATTAAATCGTAAAGCTGCGCTCAAACAAATAATGTCTTGTGTTTGGACATCATTACACTTTACTTGAATATTATAAACAAACTGTTAAATAACTAATGTTGATACCTAGTAAAATAATAAAGATAATAAAATAAAAAAAAATCCTACCTTCTTGTTCAGCCATGACCTGCCGCAGACGGGCGCGGATGAGACGCCGCCTCTCGTAATCGACGCACTCGTCGAGCTGCGAACACGACATTTTATCAGCCGAAACATCCACAGAACAAACAAAAAATATTATATAATATAATATATTAGAATATCGATCCTTTACTCCACGCCACTGGACCCAAAATGGCTTTCGAACGATTTAATATTCGAAAGCTTTCTTATTGGTAATTATGTTTTAAAATTAGAATACACCCTAAAATCGCGAGACTCCCATTGGACGCCACTGGCGCCGCAGCGCAGAGGCGGCTCGTGAATGTTTTTATAGCGTGTATTAAATTTTACGAGAAAAGTGTTTGTACGCTCGTTTCACGCTCCGAGCGACCGACGCATTGCAGTGCGCAGTTCTGAATGATAGGAGCGAACAGAGTTAACAGACCATGTGCCGCGAGTGCCGCGGTCAGTTGGGGCGCTTCGCGTAAACAGGGGCCATCAACCAGTCGTAGTAAGTTTACATAAATATGTCGACGTTAACAATACTTTAACTCGTGACATTAAATTTACGGTCATTTCACACACTGCTAAATTTATTAACGTTGATTCTAGACTGTGGTGTTATAGTAATAAAAAGTTATGGCTAGACTAAAATTAATTGTTTTGACCTCATATCAAAATTCGTCATGGTTTCAGAGTAAAAAAAATTCAGAGGGTCATTGGCCGTTCTTGCCGAGCGCCTGCGAGCAAAAAGGGAATTTGCACGAGCGATTTGATAAAATGAATAAATTTAGGCATGAATTATTTTCGCATTTTTTAAATACAGTTAACACCCTCAACCCCTCAAGTCTTGGAATAACCTGTATAGTTACATTATATTCTATACGTACTGATAAAATATAATATGACACATAGGTCATGTTATTATAAATAAATAATGCTATCTACATACTACGTGTGTGTGAATGTTGGTTTTTAGATGTGTGTGAAAATCAAGAGGTAAAGTTAGGCGCTATTTTATTACGAATAACTAATTTAGGACGGAAATAAGAGTAAAGAAGTCTTTTTGGGTATTTGAAGAAATTGTTGATCAGTTGATAAACCATTGAATAAACATTAGAATTTGACATGTTCGCTATGCACTGGTAATTCAATACTGTTTCTCAGTTTCTTTGCAGAAATACATTATTCAAGTTTCGCATTAATATGCAATGAAATTGACGGTAAATAATTAAATTCTTCATTCTCTTATCGACCCACAATTTGCTCTCAATCTTAAACGTGAGAATTATTTATTACAATGGTATAAAATGTAATTTTTGTATAATATTAATGCAATACTCATTGTAAAATAATTATTGATAATAGTTTCTGATGAATAAATAAATGCAATGTTTTGTTTATTAATAACATATAATTCATAGATAATAAAAAAATTCAAAGCCGAATTTCGACGTTTTGCGATTATTATTTCACAAGTATAAAGACAGATGTTATTAAAATGTGAGAAAGAAAAAAAAAATTTTTGGTTGATGTTTTTGACAGCTGTCACTTGATTTATGCTCAGTTTGGTTTGCCATTTCATAATGAATAGACTTACTCCTGAACAACGTGGCGTGGCCTCCAAGATCGTGCGATTTAACACCGCTGGACTATTTTTTGTGGGGTTATGTGAAGTCGCTTGTCTACGCAGATAAGCCGGACACGATTAACGCCTTGGAAGAGAATATTCGGCGCGTTATTGCTGACATACGGCCCAACTTGCTGCAAAAAGTGGTTGAAAATTGGGCCTCTCGGCTGGAATTTGTTCGAGTCAGCCGCGGCGGCCACTTACACGAAATCAATTTTAAAACATAATGGCAAACCCTTATCTTTATAATAAAACTAAATTCTTAGCCATAACATCAAATTATATGCGTTTAATCTCTTCTTGAAAACCACGCCTCTAAAAACATCATCCTATATATATATATATATTTATTTTGTTATTTGCTTGTTATATTTTTATATAGTTGAATTATTTGAAATGCTATATATTATATTATATGCTTTAATAAAGAGTCATGGCGGCCGACGACGAATATAGATTATACGATAATATAAGAAATATGGTACAAAACAGTAATCACTTCCAAAAATGCGTCGTTTATCATTTTATACAGATTATATACGGACATGTAATTTTGGTAAATAAATAGAATTAAATAAATAGGTATACGCGGGCCATTTATTCTCAGATAAGATTGGACTATTTGTATATTGTTATAAACTATCTATTTGAACAAAATTTATTGATTGAAAAAAAAAACAGTGTTTAATTTTATTGAACAGCCCAGCTGCTATACTGTACGATATTGTATGAAAGCAATTACGCGATTTAAGTGTGCGAGCAGCGGCGGCTCTCTAACACTATTAAAAATGAGTTTGTATACAAGGTTTAACAGAAAGATTTAGGTAACATTAATATTAGCGGGGGGGGGGGGGGGGTGAAATGAATATATAAAATAAGTACACCAATAATATAATAAACATATTGTTATAATATATTTGCTTTTTATGCCTTATTAGGTAGATTTCATTAGAAAAGTTACCTATTGCAATGACTTACGGAAAATTACGACATATCTTCACGCTTCAACTCCATAGAACTCAAAATCAACCTCATTTTAAAAGTTTATATATCTATCTATCCATATATATCACTTTTTTGTGGACATGATAACTGCCGTGATTTTACAGGAATCACTTTGAAATCGATACATAAATTTTAAGGGCACGAAATTTCGGTCAAGTTCGTTAATGGGGAAAATCAGACTAGGGGGGTTTTATTTATTTATTTAACAGGTTTCCCCATCTCCGCGGAAATGGAATTTAATAATTCGACTGCTCTCCCAATCGGACTATACTTGCATACGTCGGTACGACACGCTAACCGCTTAAATAATTTACTTGTATTCCTTCGGGATATCTCTACAAACGCATTTGAAAAATGCGTATTTTTGTAGCATTCAGGTATGTAGGCGCCTTAAAGATTGGTGTCTAAAGGATCTGTCAAACCTACACACGGTGCTTAGTTGAAGGTTTGCCAAATGCAATTATTGCGCGACCTAAATGCTCGAAAGGGATGAGCCGCCACTGGGCTTACACGCGCCAGGTGAGATCGCGCATACAGGCAGGCAATGAGTGTCCCAGCCTCTTATAAAAACGCACAGAAACAAAACGACGTATCTCCACTCGTTTCTATGCAATGACCGCCATTTTTACTTTTCTCCATATCCGCAATGGCGGCCGCGTCTATCGGCCGGTTGCTTTTTTTTTGTAATAGTTATCTTATTTCGTTTTGCGCAGAGGAGAAAGTGTAGGAGGACCGATGCATTATTTATGCCGTATCTTTTAAGACAAACTTGGGGATTGGGATAATTTCTTACGCAGCTAAAATAAAATATCCAATGCTTTGTAAAGTCGAAAGTTTTCAAATGTTATAATGGAGAGCATTACCCTCGCCTGGGCTAGGGTGAGTCTGCAATTTGACACAATTTTATTTGGTCAAAACTTTTAATATCGACAAAACAAAACATGACTCCAAAATATTTTTTACTATACTTACAAAGTTAACAAATAAAAAATGTTTTTTTTTATATAAAATGAAAATCTATCAGCACGCGTGATTAGCGAACTTACATGGACGGTTCAAATAATACTTGTATTTCTAAAGTCGATATAGGTCAGCTATTTCCTGGAGGGGGGCCGCCCCACCAGTAATTATGCCGGTGATGGAGAGTATTCCGCGTCTATCGCCGTTGAAATAAAACTCCTATATGGAATCAATAACTCTGCACTCAATTACCACACGAGGTCCTGACGATTACCTACCCTGTGTGGATTGTTGCTTCACAGCGGAGGTGATCGGGGTATCTGTAGGATAGTCGGCTCAGTGAATGAAGTACCTACGAGGATATTATTTATCTCTGGATTATTATTTACCGCATCAATCATAAGACAACAAAAGACCAAACTTCAAAAATGATGCCATCACCTGGCATACCGGTGGATCCAAGAATGGTGATAATTTAGGATTTGACATACACAAAGTGAGGCCCGGGCTCGAGAAATCGACCAAGCTGTGGAAGCACTCCACCATATTCCAAACAGAGGATCAGTGCATGGAAGTCTGAGGGGATCCTATAGAAGCGAACACCAGTACCGAGGCACCCAGGTATTGAAACGAAAAAGCAGACGAACGGGCCAGGACGAACGGTATAGCAAATTGATAAAAATCTGGATTCTCGCATCAACCAAATACCAACTCTTGACACACCATATCGAATGCTTTTGAAAGGTCCATAAAAACCGCTATACATTTATCAGCTTCAGTTTTATAAGCTCAGATAAGAGACCGTGGTAGTCTAGTGGTTAAAGATATCGCAGGGTCGAATCTGCACGCGGTCATCTTCCCTACACAAGCATGTTTTTCTTAGTTGAGTAGGGTCCGAAATAATTATATATTATATATCATAGCCACGTTTATTTAATATAGATTGTATTTAAATTTAAAGATCGCAGACAATTGAAATATTCCGTACGTAGTGCTGTCCATATGATCCTATGATAGTGGAATGTTTTGTGCAAAGTGGTTGGTGGTCAGGCGAGGCGCCATGAGGCATCAGGCAAACGGTGCATCATCAGGGCGTTCGGCGACGCGGAACAAACAGCGGATCCCGTTGCGGCAGATCGGCATTGTCAGGTGGGCATGCATACAAATGCCAGGGACGGATTGGTTCATGTGAGGTGTCATGGCCGCCGCTGGCAAATCTAATACTTACGAAAATATACCACATCTAGGGCATAATTTGCCTCGTCGTTTGAAAGATATCGTCGCAAAAGGTGCGTTATGCGACAATCTCTTTTGTTTTTTGTTATATATCCGTCTTTCTTGTTTTTACAATAAAGTCACATTCGCTGTCTCGTTTCAACGATTTAGAAAGAAACGCAATTCTATCGAATCAAGTCGGTCGCAATGGCGGTTTTTTTTTAAGATTTTTATAAATATATACAAAAATGTACATAGGAATGACATTTAACTTTTATAACTTAACATACAACAATGTAGATAGAAAAAATAGACGATGAATATAATAAAATAAAATTCCACAAGTTTAATTTAAAAAAATCAGAGAAATAAATATTTAAAGAGATCTAATAAATTACCTACCAGGAAATACAAAAAACAAAGTTTATATAAATATAATTAAAACTAAAAAGAGAAACTGAAAAGAGATTAATTAAAACTCTTCAAAACTGTATATTACCGTTTAAAGAAAAGACGGTTTTATTACCACGGTTTAAAGAAAGATTAATCACTAGCAATACTTTAAATATACATACAAATCACACACACTCACAAACTCAAAATTGATATATTTCAAGAGAATAACGGGTTATTTATGTATGAAATTCGTAAATACGAGTTATAATTAATGTTATAAAATATATAAATAAATAGTATATCGAATATACACATAGATAGAGCATTCGAAATAAATATACATATATTAATATTTTACACATTTCCACGTCACCACACACTATAGGGACACATACTTCACGTTACAAACCACACATTACATTTGTTTTATTATTTTATATTTTATTATATATTTATATTATGGCGATATAAATGTAGTATTAGAAAAGTGTCTTCTCGTATTTGCTGTTATTACATTGATAAATAAATAAATAATCATTAATTTACGTAAAGAGCTGGCTTAACAGGACTAAAAAATATATTTCACCTACCCAAAAACAACTCACATCTTCCATTCGCTCCACTTTCTTGTAAATAATATCTATATACTTTTAAATTTTTATTTAAAAATTATTATTTCATTATTACTTTAGCGTTTTTGTTTTAATTTATGCTTATGTTAAAATACTGTATATTTAAAAAATAAAATAAACTAAATGAATAAATAGTTTCCCGGTCCGGATTCGGCCGCGGATTTGACCGGCTGCGAGCGAGTGACAGTGAATTAATCTGGTCTATGGTAGTGATCGATGCGCGAGATTGCGGACCGCACAATGACCATCGACTTGACTTCCGGTGACGCCCGTGAATACGACGGTATAAACTACGCCGCCGTAATAATTTATATAGATTATATATATAAACAAATGGAGAAAATAAACTTTAAGGCGCCACCAGTCCCTAAAACGTATTTTGGTGCATTTTGTTGAAGTTATTCCCAACAAATGGCTAAAACTAAAAATACCACAATATTCTACATATATTAATTTAGTACTTTGCTTAAAAAAAAAACGAAATACACCTTATTATAGTAATGAAAATAAATAAATAAGAAAGTGTTGTTTTTTTTCTTGCAACGATTTTCTTTTAAGTTGTGTAAGTGACGCGAACCTAATTTTTCTTTCTAAAGATAGACAATATAATAATCTAGGACATTACTCAAAAAAAAACATTTTTTTCAAATGATAATAATTATTTAAATACAAAAAACATGTTTCATCGATTCCAAATTTCCTGGTACAGCCTTTGGTCTAAAAACTGTTCTTTTATTTAGAAAGGGGGGGGGGGGAGAGTTAAGCATATTTTTATGGTCCCATTTTGCGGCCGACGTTGGTACCGTTGGGCTGAATATAAAGGCCGCAGCGACAATGAACAGTTGTAATAACGGAAACGTTCATGGAATGATGCGGTTTCTTCACCTCCGGTACAGGGTAGCGGTATAACCACAGAGAATAAACGGTATATCGTGCCCTTAACGGTGACGTTGCGCTTAACGAAAGGTAATTTACACCAGCGATTTAAAATAAAATAAAAATATTTAGGCATGATTTATTTTTGCATTTTTTTTATATACCTAATTTCTTAATCATAAACGGTCTCGGGACGTGTATAGTTAGCACGGTGTCCAACCAAATTTGTCTCACCCCATCACCCCGTAACACACTGTCTTTGATCATGCTAATGTCGACCTTAAATCCTTAGCCGTAAAGGTGTTAATCGAGTCGCCGCGGCGCGCGTGCTAATGATGATTTAAGGCCTCGTCGAAATATATTATTTAACTAAATTTAGTAACTTTTAATTATCTATAAAATAATAATAAAGGTTAAAAGTGTGACTGCACTATTTTTCGTGTAAATCGTATGTATGGTGCATTATCGAATGCGAAGCGAAAAATATTAGTAAATACATTTTTTTATTTAATATATATTTCAACAACGAAAATTAATTTAAAAAATCAGCCATTAACAAATACAAGATAAGTCTTTAGTGTAGATAATGCTATAAATCGCTCGTCTAAATACATAGTGGTTGATCATCAAAAATGTGGGTTTTTTTGAAGATTGCACCTTGGTCAGACTGTGCGAGGTGACGTAGTGAATACTTCTTATTTTTTTCGCTTTTTATAGGGTGATGTTTTTAGAGGCGTGGTTTTCAAGAAGAGATAAAACGCATATAATTTGATGTTATGGCTAAGAATTTAGTTTTATTATAAAGATAAGGGTTTGCCATTATGTTTTAAAAATGATTTCGGGTAAGTGGCCGCCGCGGCTGACTCGAACAAATTCCAGCCGAGAGGCCCAACCACCACCACAGCACTTTTTGCAGCAAGTTGGGCCGTATGTCAGCAATAACGCGCTGAATATTCTCTTCCAAGGCGTTAATCGTGTCCGGCTTATCTGCGTAGACAAGCGACTTCACATAACCCCACAAAAAATAGTCCAGCGGTGTTAAATCGCACGATCTTGGAGGCCACGCCACAGGCCCACGACGCGATTTTTACTTTATTTTAGAGTGATTTTTTCCTAAATTTGCACTATTTGCAAACGTTGTTCAGGAGTAAGTCTATTCATTATGAAATGGCAAAACAAACTGAGCATAAATCAAGTGACAGCTGTCAAAAACACTAACTACGAAAAAAGTAGTGCCAGATTGAAAACCACGCCTCTAAAAAAAACACCCATATGTGTGTTGTGCAATGGGCTCGCTGCTAAGGACATTGGAATAAACGTCCCTCTGTGGCGGGTGACTGAGCGAACGTTCCTGTGTTTTGTCAAATGTGATTTGTTGTCATCTAACTTAGTTGAGCTACAGTTTAGAACCATAGACCACATCCATACCCTCAGCCAATTACAGGAGGCCGACGAATAAATAGGCCACTGTATTTAGCATTCGTGGGTTATGAAAAAGGCATTAGACTGTGTCAAAAACTGGGGCAGTACCAGTGTCACTTCGAATAGACTACATCGAGATTCTACAACAGTGACCTTTCAAAAACACCAACCCAATCCTGCTAAAGAAAGACGCGACAAAGGGGATGTAATATCCCCGAATCCATTGAAGGATATATTTAAATATGTAATATGTGCTACGACCTTCCCCAATACCTAAAATATTTTGAAAAGCACAAATCAAATACAAAAATCCACTTCGCCACGCCGGAAGGCAGAGGTAGATTTCACCGGACCAAAGTGGGGAAAGGCGAACTCCGATTGTACGAATTTGTATCAAACATTGCGCGAGCTGCCGCGCGCACCTTGGGCATTTAGTGTGCGTGTACTGAATCCCTCTTTATACCATGCCGTAAGGGTTGCTCATATCATGAATTATTTTAAACAATAATTGCAGGGAAATTATAGGACTACAGTTAAGATTGCGCCTAAGGGAGGTATGATTTATTGAATTTTGAAAAACCAATTTTTCCCACCCCTGGGACCAAATAACAAAGATAAATTTTAGACCCTTATCTAAGGAAAAATAAACAATTTAAATGAATTCGATATCCTATATACTAAGAAAGTTATAGCAAATTTCACTTTTTCGAAAAAGTGTCCCTGGTCCCTGGTCCCCCCCCCCGGTCTGATTTTACTCATTAACGAACTTGACCTAGATTTTGTGCCCTTAAGGCGCCCCGGGACGCGTTTGTCCTTGAGATTAGAAAGAGAAGGCTTTATTCGAACATTGACGTGTAGAAAAGAGACGGATATACTCGCCGACTCATTTGGAATCGATGAAACATGTTTTTTGTATTTAAATAATTATTATCATTTGAAAAAAATGTTTTTTTTTAAGTAATGTCCTAGATTATTATATTGTCTATCTTTAGAAAGAAAAATTAGGTTCGCGTCACTTACACAACTTAAAAGAAAATCGTTGCAAGAGAAAAACAACACTTTCTCATTTATTTATTTTCATTACTATAATAAGGTGTATTTCGTTTTTTTTTAAGCAAAGTACTAAATTAATATATGTAGAATATTGTGGTATTTTTAGTTTTAGCCATTTGTTGGGAATAACTTCAACAAAATGCACCAAAATACGTTACAAAACACGTTTTAGGGACTGGTGGCGCCTTAAATTTAATGTATCAATTTGATGGTGACTGGTGTAAAATTACGGCAGTTATCGTGTCCACAAGAACGTTGAGTTTTAGGGGATGTGAAACGAGAAGATATGACATCCTAACTTCCCAATGAAATCTATCTAAAATACCTAAGATTTTAATGAGGAAACTCATCATCGATCGACATAAAGCACGTGTATATTATTTTTAAGTAGGTATTGTTACAAAATATAAAAAGACGAGCATAAAAAAAAGAATAATATTCTGTTATGCTTAGTACAGTTTTCCATAACTCCAATGCTCATCGAACCTTGAACGTCTTGAAAGACTGCCAACTCATAGCCAATGTGAATGCTTTCACGTGCAGATGCGAAAAACATGCCACTTGATCCCAGAGCACCTCTCATTTAAACCAGGGTTTCCCAAAGTGCTCGATATCGACCTCGTGGGGTCGAAATCGGTTTCCCGGGGGTCGACACAAACGAAAACTGATTGGGGGTCGACGAGGTCTAAAAATCGACCCCTACTAATTAACACACTTTCTTATTTGAAGCTTTCAAGTTGTGTTACGTGTACCGACATGTTATAAGAATGACTAATATTTAGTAGGAAGTATCATCATTGTCGTACTTTTAAAAAACTCAACAAGCGCGTACAAGATGATAAACTCTGGGATGAAAAGATGAAAATATTAATAATTATTAATTACACTAGATATTTACTAAATTTTATATCTATTTAATATGTTAAATTTTGATGAGAAAATGATGTCAAGTTAATCACTTGACCAACCGCAAAGTTTTTAAATTGGTAAGTATTTTGTATCAATAGGAAAAAAACTAGAGATTGGATTTTAAAGTAATTTGGCTATGGGGGTCTAAGGTATCAGTATTTTGGAATAGGGGTCTCTTGCCCTAAATAGTTTGGGAATCCCTGGTGTAAACGAATCTAAGTATACGCACTCATTATAACTACTTCCTAGCTCATGTTTTAGGTTAGAAAAATACGTTAATTTATATTTAGCCATTAACATCTCTACTGCTCTATGTAAATTAACTTGAAATAATGATGTTGGCCACGAGCGCGTGGCGAGTGTCGATACCTGCGCAAATTGGGCAACATTTGTGACAGTTGTATAGGAGAGCCAATTAGAGCGTTGCAAATGGCCGCTGGTGCCCTTAAATTTGTGGTGGAATATTATACATATATCAATACACCTCACGAATGCAATGATCGCTTTCGACAACTTTACGAAAAATAAAGGTCATGGTGAGAAAAATGCTGAAAACTCACCAAGCTTCGCAATACTCGTTCGTCCCAGACGGAGCTCAGATCGATTTCCTTGGCACTCGACGAGGACTTTGTGAATGTCCTGGATTTAGACTCCTAGTAACAAATAAACAAACATATAAAATAACGAAACAAAACAAAACGAATATATGAAAATATAATTCGAAATTTTAAGTAAAGATACTAAGAAATGGGGTGAACCATATAGTCATTGGACACTTAAGGGTTTTTTTGAGTAATAATTGCATTATTGCATAAATAAAACACGCAATCAATATAGTTTTATGTTTAATAAATCAGATAACAAATAAACAATCATATAAAATAATAAAACAAAACAAAACGAATATATGAAAATATAATTCGAAAATTTTAAGTAAAGATACTAAGAAATATGTTTATTCCTAACAGACGATAAATTAAATGTCGCTTATTTTGATTTTGATAAATGTCATAAAATGGGCGCCAAGGGCGACAAATATTCATAACCTCAGAAATAGAAAATAGCCCAATAATAAATTCTTATAATTTTATATCGGAGACGAAATTTTCAACGTGTATATGAAATCTAAATTTGTCAAAAAATAAACATTGTCAATGCTAATTTTAAACATAAGTTCTACAAAAAAATATATATATGTTTCAATGTGTCAAAAGCATTTTTTTTTTAAATTATTTTAGTCTCTACTCTCAAGTAAGATAAATTTAGGAAAGCTGGTGGCAATAAAGCTGTAAAAATTATGTGATGAGTACGGATTCACATTTAAAAAAAAATGGCGAAAACTTACGCTTGAATTCGTTGCTATTACGAAACTTACAAAATAGTTATTTTTATCATTTATAAAGGTATTTGGAATGTGTTGTTATTACAACAAATGTTTAATATCACTTAATCACGTTTTATTTATTTTTTTCTGGGAATTCATGATGTTATTTTTATATGTCGTCTCTTGAAATTGCAGGATCGAATTGGCAGGAATTTTTATCGGGAATGGTCTCGGCTTATCGGGGAATGGTTATCGGGAATTGTAAAATGTTAAAATATGGGCTCGTTTTTTTTTAACTTATTTACTTATTTGTAACACTTAACATGCACCTTAAATATTTTAAAATACTTGTTTTTACCTACAATACACTAAAAAAATTATATTTCATAAGATATAAAAAAAAAATATATGTCAAAATTGTATGCGGTGTGACCAGCGCAAAACAGGATTTATTTTATTTGTTTATATCGTCATTTACATGCACTTTTATATATAAAAACAAATAGTGTGTACACAATAAATACTTTGTAATTAATATTTAAAAAATAATTTGTAATCACGTGCGATGGATTAGTTTTGAGCATCACCTTAATAGCCAAGTAGAAGTAGTTAAGGATTTCCACGCAAGCTATACCACAACACATTAAGTTTTGTTAAGAAAACATCTAACAGGTTTTTTAATTCTTATGTCCGAGCAAGAACCTACAGTATACCTGCCATAATGGTTATTACCTATGGTATAGCGACGGTAAAACCTTTGCGTTAACCGGGGAAATTGAAAGATGGCATCTGAATGCTGGCGGAGGCGCCGTTTTCGCAGCTTCCTACTTCAATGGTAATTAACTGCCAAGCTGTGAGACCATAAAACGTTAATCCGAGTTTCTCCTTTAGCAATTACAGCGGCTGTCAGAGTCGGACCTGCAGACGATATTTAACTGCGATCGCTGATTAATTATTGCCAGTAGAAAACGGAAAGCTGCGGTAATTACAAACGACTTATTACGATTACGGTATAATTACTGTTTTCCTACATTAATGAAGAACATCTAGCTGGATAATAATATAATACAAAGACTTATAGATCAGATATTACCTAATTATTTTTTTTATCAAAGGGATTTGATCGTTAATAGTGGACTGAGGCGCTAACAACTTATAATTTGTTCCCAACATGTTCGAGCACTGCTATGATATTAGTCTCGAAATACTTTGAGGAGATTCTATTCTGTTCTGTTCTGTTGAGAGAATCTGCTCGCTATGATTTTTATACTATTTAGGCTGAAAATAAATATTAAAATACAGATGAGCGTCATTTCGTTTTAAATATGGCAAGAATATGGTCTCTGTTAAACGATTACGTTAATAAACATATTTTTTCCTAAAATTGTCTTTTATTATGTTGTACCTTTCAAAAATTTGGTGTGACCTATAAATTAGCCTAAATCCATGTAAAGATTTTAACTATTTTTTTCTCGATTCGTCCACCAATTTAATTAGATCAAAAATCCTAGTAAGACTTCAGTCCCCGGTTCGATTCACGGGTGATCACATTTTTTTTTTCAGCGCCCTCGCACGGCGAACGACGGAATTACATTTCCCGGCCCGCTAGGTGGCGTCAGTCATCGAGTGGTGAACGGTTCGGTTCTCGGCTAAGTAGCTTCACTGCTCTTATCCCGGCGTGTAAATAATATATTTATTGTGAGTACTTTAAATAGCGCGTTTATCACTCTTTATAATATTATGCTATGTGGGTGAGTTGGGTAAAGCTCCATCCAGTGCGACTCGGGGGATCCGAGGTTCGAGCCTCAGCGATGCCGCGAAAAAAGATGACGTCATCAGAGATCCATCGCACAGACGTTAGAGTGAGATGGTGTATAGGCCGTCTCCCTCGCACAGACGTTAGAGGTAGGTACAAACATCAGAGGAGTGGTGTAGGTACACAACTAGTAGGTATATTATTAGCAAGGGGTTACTTGAGGTCATTGTGGTCTCATTGTACCTACTTTTATCTACTGTCATTTGTTTTGACCTTATATCTAAATTCACCAAGATTTCAGAGTAAAAAAAAAATTAAACTACACGTGATAATATGAAATCGCTTTTGTTATATGTTTGGTCGCCCGCGCCGGGTCATGCGAGCAAAAAGGGTATTTTTTTTAAAAAATACAATTATTTTGGGTCCTACTCAATTAGTTTAACTGTGCTTGTGCTAGAGTCAGGGGAGAGAGGGGGAGTGCATTAAAAATAGTATGACGATTTGCGGATTCGAACCCGCGACCTTTGTGCCAATAGTCCAACGCCTTAACCACTAGGCTACCACATTTACACGAGCGTTTTGATAAAATTAATACATTTGGGCATGTTTTTTTATACAATTTCTTACACGTAATAGGGAACCTAGATTCCACTTTAAGTGTTCGGGAATACGCAAAGTTCTACCTAACCGGGCACTGCCCGTCCTGTTGTGGACTTTTCTAAAGTAGTATTGTTTTTTTTTTAAGTATAAACATACGCGCTGAGCAACATACAATTTCGTTATGTTATATAAAATTTGTTATGTGTTATAATAATTTTTTTTGGGCTATACAAATCACTATCGATTTCGTTACAACGCGTGAGTTCACGCTCGCAGTTCATTTTACTTCTCGCTGTAATTTCAGTGGTTACACTGAAATAAACGTGTAAATGCGGTGTAATGCACCGCGATTCGTGTGACCATTGACCCAGCGGTCGGACGTTTGCGGATAATTTACGAAGGATTTCGAAAATACTGACGTATTTTTTTATTTAATCAAATATTGATTGTTGGCGTCCACGTTTAAATAATATAACGTCTTCGCTTCAAACGTGATGATATTAAAGATTAGAACAGGCTCGCCCGCAAACAGTCTTAAAACTATAAAGCACTATTGACGCGAGATGAATAGATGAACTCGTAATAGCAGAGACAAGAATACCAATCATTTAACGAACATTTTTAGAGCTGAATATATTTTCAAACAATTGCTGTCGGAGAGGACCGCTTCAAACAGTGACTGTATAAAAGGATCTGACATCTTATAAATCAATAATATAGGATGATGTTTTTAGAGGCGTGGTTTTCAAGAAGAGATAAAACGCATATAATTTGATGTTATGGCTAAGAATTTAGTTTTATTATAAAGATAAGGGTTTGCCATTATGTTTTAAAAATGATTTCGGGTAAGTGGCCGCCGCGGCTGACTCGAACAAATTCCAGCCGAGAGGCCCAATTTTCAACCACTTTTTGCAGCAAGTTGGGCCGTATGTCAGCAATAACGCGCCGAATATTCTCTTCCAAGGCGTTAATCGTGTCCGGCTTATCTGCGTAGACAAGCGACTTCACATAACCCCACAAAAAATAGTCCAGCGGTGTTAAATCGCACGATCTTGGAGGCCACGCCACAGGCCCACGACGCGATTTTTACTTTATTTTAGAGTGATTTTTTCTAAATTTGCACTATTTGCAAACGTTGTTCAGGAGTAAGTCTATTCATTATGAAATGGCAAACCAAACTGAGCATAAATCAAGTGACAGCTGTCAAAAACATCAACTACGAAAAAAGTAGTTCCAGATTGAAAACCACGCCTCTAAAAAAAACACCCTATACATCGATATCGTCTAGTATCCTCAACATAAATTCTCCTCGTCGGAATGGCGACAACAAATAATAGATTACACGATTCGAAACATGCACACAACTACGCGTTATCCCCTATACCTGTCTCTTTCTTACAATCACAAATCCACACACTTTTTAACACACACAAAAATACGCATAATAATAAAAAACCATATAAAAATGAATACACAACCTTAGATGACATATTATGTTAAATATTTTTTTAACCTCACCTACCTGTCAGATTTTTAATTATTTTCTTTTATTGACATCATTTTTTATCTATATTTTAACAGCTTTTTCAATACCATCTTAGCACGTTCCAGAGTTAACCAAATTTATATTATTTTTTAATATAATTTTCATATTTTTGTGCATTTTGTTCTCGTAACACTGTAATTTTTCTCAATGGCGTCTTTGTGCAGTATTTGTCCTCATTTGTTTAATAAATCTAGAATGTGTAGATGCTACTGCATGCATAAGGTTAAGATAAAAAAAACCAGAGAAGTTTGAAAGTGATGCTGTATGATGACGGCGCTCGAGATGTGTTTTTTTTTTTAAATAATTGCTATGACCTAGGTCATATACAATTATTTTGGGCCCTACTCGACTAGGCCAAATGTGCCTGTGTGCTAGAGTCACGGGAGATGGTGGTAATGAAGCATTAAAAATGGATGACCGTGTGCGGATTCGACCCGCGACCTTTGGGCTAATAGTCCAACGCCTTAACCACTAGACTACCACGATCTCACGATCTCGAATTGTATTTATTTATTTGGAAAACTGAATAAATAAATAAAAAAAAGAATGAATAAATTTATTTGTTTATCCATAAGCACATAATTACAAACTGACAAACGTAATAATAATGTAATAAAAATCACATTATCACATAGCTCATCTAAATTCGCACTCAGTGGCATCTCAGTGGCAGTCAGAATCTTCCCCGAGTCCATCTAACTAGGCGCTGAACACCTGTCCTAAGATGGACTATCTGCTTTCATTAAAAATGTGTCTGAATGCGAAGCTTTACTGAAGGGTAGGGTTTCTAAATTATATTTTTAATTCTACAAAACATATACTTACGTATGTATATTTCATAAATTTATAAATAAATGAGGTTAAGAAAGTAACAGAGAAAAATAAGAACATAAAGGAGATAAAGTTATTTTAATAAAAATTACAGAGTCACAGTCAAGTTTCACAATTATTAATATCTGTATTTTACACACCTGGTTTCCAGCAGATAAGCCTTGGGCTTGGCTGGTACATAAAAGAATGATATTGTAAATTTGTTGAATAAGCTAAATAAATAAACAGATGAATAAAATCAATGATGGACGAGAAGAGTTTTATATGTGCTCCTAACGCACAATTAAAATTGTGCAATACAATTGGAGTTAATAAAATAATTCTTTAAAAATAATATAATACATAATTACAAGATTCAGTTACGATTCGCTTTGGTTTATTAATTGCCACTGCATTCACATCAAAATGACTTAGGTAAATACCATTACAGAAACCTCATGTTTACCCAAGAAAAAAATTCCTGTGCCCCACCAGAATTGTAAGCTATTAGCTGAATAGCTAGAGTCGATACACACACACACACACATCGCATACATCACACAGTATAAATAACACAGTGATACATAACATCACAGTATAAAGAAACCTCTTTATACCTTAAATTCAAAATACCCAGATGTTTTCAATGTTAATTTAGTGGCCTTCAAAAACTTATAAAAAATGAAACGTTAACGTGAAATTTCCCTTTTTTCTTTTCCTTTTATCTCCTCGACCCTTCATCTTGCATTTCTTAGGTTAAGCACTAATTGTATACTTATAACTTATATTTTATACTTATAACTTGGTACCATTGTTTTCATTCTTTTTATTTATATATTTTTTATATGATTGTAAATGTACTATCTGTATATATTTTTTCTCGTATAACTGTTTTATTTCCCTAATAAAGATAAATTAAATTAAATACTGTGTCATTGTGCAGTATACACGATAACACGAACAAAAAAAAATGTGAAAATGAACCGTGAGCTGGAAAACGAGGATTTTATGTTAAATTTATATGTATTTATAAACAATGGATAATTTATGACTGTCGACAAAGGTAATTTGACATTTTACTATGTGATAATCGCCTTCCGCCAAATTGTCGCCGCGCGAGGCTTTCGTTTATTTTTCAGCGGAAATGGCGTCGGCGTGCGTGGGATGTTATTAGGCCGATGGGATGGAACGTTTCGCAATTATTACAATTTAATTTTACAGGGACAACAAAAATGCTAGGGTACCGCACAAACCGAGGTCATTGTTGTGGTATTAAATCTTGCAACACATGTCGCTAGTAAATGCCCATTAAACACGGAGTTTCAATCGCTTTAAAAGTTGTAAAAAAATCTACATTTTTTTTTGTCTACATTTTCATAGTAGCTTTGGATATTAACATAAAATATTTGTTGGCCCATTTCATATTTTTTTTTTTATATCAGAACGCCGCCCGCGTGGCCTAGCTGCAGGATCAGTTCCGAACATCAATGATGTTTGAAGCGCCGATATTTATTTATTTATCGTTTATTCGGAAAACCAATAGTACAATATATAAAAAAGAATAGAAAAGAATTGTATGTAAAATTGACTGATGACAGGTTTTCGCTAAAGTACAGAGATACATGTAAAGATTAAACTTAATTAAATTACACTCGCACTAGCACTCTAAATAGAGATATATATATATATACATACATATTTTATTTGTGTTATTTTTCCTTTCTTGTGGTCTATTTAATCTTTTGTATTTCCCATATCATGAATGTAGATTATTTGAATAATAATCTCATTTCATCACCATCCTTCATCGTAATCACAAATCCATTATTTTTATATTTTTTGTTAAAATATCATCCTTTCCTTATTTCATCTAATTAGATGGTTACATAATATTTGACAATATTTTACACTGAAGAGGACAGGTGAGAGTTAAAAATGCATTTTTATAAAACTCAGCGCTGGATTTAAACCGACATCCTGCATTCTCAAGTACAGGACCTCTTTAGAACCTTTATAAATATTATGCTATCCAGCACTTTATCAATTAATTAAAAAAAAATTCAAAAGTTTTAAATATTGTCTAAGATTGTGTCATTTATCTTTTCAGGCGATTTGCCGTTATTGAAAAACAATCATCAAATATATATATGTTAACATATATTATTCTGAAATCTAAATACTAAATATTTAATAAAATATATGTGATACGAAAAAGATATAGAGACAGTGCTTCGAGCTCGGCGAATGTTTAATTCCGACTTCAAATAAAAATTTAATGATTCAACAGAATTTCGTATTTCGTTCGACAGATGGCGTGCAGCTAAATAATTAGTTTAAATATCACGAAATCAAAATTATCAACTAGATAAGTTTCGAATAGAGGCCTAGAAATTTAATATAGTGAGGAACTTATTACAGATATTACCTAATCATACGAATGGAATGATTAGGTAAACAGCCTCTGGCTATAAATTGATAGCTACATAAGAAAATATAGCTCTATCTAAGAAAAAGTCGTCCAGTGGTCGAAATTCGAACTAATTCATTAAACTTTTAAGTATTGAAGTTCTTATACCTCTATAATACGTGAGTTTACCTCTATAATCTTTGCATATATATATTTTTAATTTTATTCTATAAGTCAGCTGCGCGCGTGTACAAATACGTCATTAGCGAATGTTTGCTTTAATTATTGAATTTTAAAATATAATTTTAATAAAAGTTTTGTTTTAATAATAAAAAATTATAATTTTAATAATAAAAAAAACACAATTACAGCTTTGTATTTATTTTTTGATACAATCCATTGTATGTTTTAATATTTTCATATAAAAATGAGACTTGATGTTCATAGAAGTTATAAGATGGCATTAATAATTATTTTTGCTTGTAATTAGCGACATTGACAGACTATTAAAAAAGGAACATTTGAAATCCTGACAGTATGACCGTTTTATTTTATTTAATTTAATATATTTATAACACATATTATAGATATATTTTAGCTTTCTGCACTCCTTTCCTATATAAACTTTAACTATGCTAAATCTCATACTCCTCCGTGCGCGCGATATGTATTCGCTATTATGTATTCCTTAAAAATCCGAAATTTTCCCTTCCTGTATTAATTAATATATAGATATTTCTAAATAAACTATACCCTAATAAACTAATATAACGTTTGTAGGAATTTAGTTAATTATGCGTATGATATCATGAACATATTTAATGAGTCATACCTCCTATGGAAAAATCATTAATACCATCACGTTATCTGTTGATGAGAATATTTTTATCCTTGTGCCTAATTTGATTTTAATATTGACTTATACACTCTTTACCTTAGTAATGTCACGAATAATAATGTCATTTAAACAAAATAATACATAAGGAAAAACAGTTATGCTAAATAGATTGACATAACTTCTTTTTAGGTAGATTTCATTAGGAAAGCTACCTACTGCAATGGGTACCATGTCATGCCCTCTGGAAAATTTTCACATATCTTCACGTTTCACTTCTCCTAGAACCCAAAACCACCCTCAGTTTAAAGTTATATATCTATCTATCTATATATATCACTTTCTTGTGGATACGATAACTGTCGTAATTTTACACCAATTACTTTGAAATTGAAACGTAAAATTTAAGGGCACAAAATCTTGGCCAAGGGGGGCGGGAATGGGGAAAAATGAAATTTGACTAAAACTTTCTTAGCGTATAAAATATCGAACTATTTCAAATTTTAATTTATTCCTTAGTTGAGGGCCTAAAAGTTATCTAAGTAAACTTTTTGATAGCACCAAAACCATTGGTCCTAGAGGTAGGAAAAATTGGTTTTTCAACATTCAATAATAGGAACTAGATAAAATCAGTTCAAAATGTTAATTGTAGGCCTGTAATTTTTGTTTGAAACAATTTTTATATGAGCAACCCTTACGGCACAGTATAAAGAGGGATTCCATAAACGCACTTTCGCTGCGCAAGGGTACGGCGGGATGAGGTGCGCGATCCACTCCCCGCGCGGCAGCTCGCGCATTGTTTGATACAAGTTCGTACAATTGGAGTTCGCCTATCCGGTGAAATCTACCTCCGCCTTCCGGCGTGCCGAAAGGGATTTTTAAAACAAGAATGGTTATGACGCTCTGTAGTTATATAATCATATAATATGTAATCATATAATATACACTGTGTAGTAGTAAAAGAATATTTAATCGGAACCTGACGTTTTACAGCTAGGTCCTACAGGCGTCATTAACGGCATCTTCCCACCAGACTACTCACGCCTGTAGTACCAACTTGTAATGGGTTGCTTCATTTAAGAGGTTGAGTGGGGGGCGGAGTAAATAAATAAAATAAAGTAATATCCATTATCAATTCACGTTATTTATTAATATTGTATTGATAAAAAAAATGCTACCTGGCTACAAATAACGGAAAGATACTACTAAAATGAACCAAAATTACGAAAGGCTTATATTTTTATTTTCAGTAATCTTATTCTTGACGGTGTGTGTATAACGGGGGCGCCACGACATTTTTTTTCGGGGGGGGGGGGGGGGCGCTTGGGCTACTCCAGGGGCGCAACGCCTCCCTCTCTCCCTCGGATAAGTACCCGAAAGAAACACTGAAAGCCTAGTTATGTAAAATCTTATTTAAGTACTAATAATATTAATATAATACAGCTAACAGTTCCACAATCATGATGGAAACCCTAAAAAAGGTACTAAAATCGGTCGAAAGGGTCAGAGATTTCAACCACTGCAATGTAATTTGGGCCTCTGAGCGATGCGTTTGCGTTTTGGAATGGATGCTGGCCGCGGCGTGCCAGTTTGCGACATTTTAGCGAAATGCCGACCGACGAAAGCATTCTGGCCGGCAGCCAATGAGGAACACTGCCGGAGACCAGCTCAGAATAGGAGTATCAGCGGCGAATAAAGATAGAAACGGCATGCGAACGGGGAAAAGTTTTTGGCGCATATTATCATTTTCATATTTAAAAGCTAAAACAAAAATCTAGGCATTTTTTTTTATCTCATTTCTAAGTTGTTATACCATATCAAATCGCTTAGGAAAATCCTTCGAATTTATTCTATATCAAAAACATGGTGGTTTTTTATATTTTTTTGCATAATGTTTAAAGAAATTTCCTTAGATAATTCTCTAAATTAATAAATTATCTTTAATGTAAATAAACTAGATTACAAATACTTCATGTGGATATTGCTCCTAGAGCCTTGGAAAACCTGTAAAATACGCATTTTTGTAGCATTTCAGGTAACAGTCGAACTGTAATAGTTATTTTGGACCGTAAATATTCGCCTTTCTATCGATGTATCTTTGGACGGGTAGTTCAATGACCTTGCCGTGGTCATCATCGTATTGCGGACGAAATTGACTCGAGGATACAAACGTTGCATTGGACAGATAAAACGTCAATTATATTCGATCAGTTGGAAAGCATCATTCAGCGCAATAAAATAATTTCTATAATAAAACGCAAAAACTAAATATTCTATTTAGAATTAACGAGTATCGCGCTTTAGAGCGAACGAAAATAAAACGAAGGCAATTTATCTTGTTTTTACAGCCGAAACGTTGGAGTGCTGGATATTTTAGAACTACGTTCCTAACGTAATCAAACCAATAAGGCAGAGACGCGTTCGATCAGCGTGAACTGGCTCCATCTCTTCGAATGCCTTTCAGCTCTGTAGGATCCGAAAGATCTGATATTTTTGCACTGATTGTGATTTTTTCCCTCACGCAATATTCCCAACGGCATCATTCCTAATTTCATTTTTAAAAAAGAGATTAAGAAATTACTTCTAGGAAAAAATATATATAGTTTTGAAGAGTTTTAATTATACTCTTTTCAGTTTCTCTTTTTAGTTTTAATTATATTTATGTAAATTTTGTTTTTTTTTGTATTTCCTGTGTATGCTTTATTAGATCTCTTTAAATATTTATTTCTCTGGTTCGTTAAATTAAATTTGTTTTTTTTTGTTTCTTGAAAATCTTTTTGTGTAATTTTATGTTAAAAGTTATTATGTCATTCCCATGTACATTTTTGTATATATTGGAAAATAAATCTTATCTAATCATCATTATAACGCGAAAATTCGTAATATTTACAAATATGAGAAATTAACGGCTGTAAACAAATAATAAGAGACAAGGACAGACACAGATGTAGTTAATTTGGAGTAGATATGAGTGAAAAAGCAGGCCATATTAAAACAATAGAAATACGCTAAAAAGACTGATAAGATACCCTCACTTGAAAAGTTCAACAACAATATCTTAAGCTCTAGGTATTAATTTGGTATATTCTACTCATGCACGAACATAAGTGACATTAATGTCAGCTTTGTTCTGGAAATAGACGTATTGAATGAAAGGTATAAATCAAGTCATTCAAACATCTCCCAAGATTTGTTTTTTTTGTGCAATCTGATGTACTACCAAAACGAAGAAAATCGACTTATATTTTATGACACGTAAATTGCAGGCAGGAGAAGATACACTTAATTTCTTCTCTTGAAAATCAATAAAATATTATAAAGTAATACATATCTAATAATATAAATTGTATGTTGGATATTTAAATAATTAAAAATAAAAAATAAAAATACCTATACATAAAGAGTAGATTATTTTTTTGTTTGTATATTGTGCTATGAAGAACCAATTGTTGAATGTAAAGCAGCTAATTATTTTCAACGCAGTGCTGGATAGTATAAACATAATTTATGACTACACCGCTACAAATAAAGTCTACCTTAGTACAGGTATGGTTCAAATAGGATAGACTTTGTAATTTTTTATTATCATAGATTTTGTATATACGTGCATAAATAAATAATATAAAAATGCACTTAAGTTGATCAGTTCAATGCCTCCATAAGCGAAGTTCAAGGAAAATATATCTTGTCCTGCCAGAGCCCGAAGGGCTCATCTGGCAGAAACTCAATATAGATTATTTATTCGTAAAGCGGCCTATAATATATAATTAAATATATTATAATTGTACAACACATAACAAAAATTTAATAAAAACAAAACTTAAGTCAACTTATACACAATAGTATCAACTAATAATAATTAATCTACCCGCAACATCACTCAGCGCTACAAACTTTTTAAGCTCTTATTTAGATTTTTTTTAAGATTGGCACTTATGCCAAACTTATAGGTAAAACATTAATATTTTTTGGTATCAAAGTAGATCGCCAACGACTTCGAAGTGGGAACCTCGTGACAAGCGTGTGTGGATAAAACAGAAACATTACAAGTACGAAATAGTTTGTTCGTCTCCTATGCGTTCCTAAACCATTAGTGCTGATTACAATGAAATTATGGTGAGTTGTTGTGCGCACGCCCACAAACGTTTCTGGCAAAAAAAATGACAAATTTCAACTCCTCAGGATAAGAGAAAGTGGTTCTAATTCAGCTCGCAAGTTTCGATAACTAACATAAGCTAAATAAAGTCATACAGGCACACGCAGCGCGCAAATCTGCCGAGTTCAAGATCAGGGAGTTCGGAGATCGGCGGAGGCTATAAATACTGGAACGAGCGGACATTTTAGAGTCAGAAACGACCACATTGCCATTTGTGGACGTCGGCGGTCTAAATAGCTTGACCGGAGTTGGCTTGGCGCTCGGCCAGGGCGTTCGGTGCTACGAAGTACCAGCGCTGATGGCAGATGCGAATCCACCAGATCGACAGTCGGAAACTTGCCACCGCTTAGAGCCTTCGTACAAATGCTATTCCCAATTTACAACATTATAAAAGATCATCAAAATCTGTTTGCCGGGAGATGATTCTCATATAAATATTAAAGTAACGAAAAACAAGCGTTTTTTTGTACCTAAATTGTAACATCTTTGCAAGTTATGTTGAAAAAATAATTTGAAGAGTCAACATTTCAAAGTAAGCATTTCGTTTTGAACAAATTCTTCTAAAATATTTTCATTTTTTCCCCCGATTTTTTGTAGTTATCGAATTTGCCTATGAATATGGGTGTTATGGGGCGTGTTATTATATTTATTATATATAATTTTATACCGTCACAGAACGGGCTCGCCTAGGTGTCGACGGTATAGAAACCCTTTTAGAAACCCTACACGGTATTACGTATTAGCGTGCCTTGACATGCCACTCGGTGAAGGTTAATCGTAGGTAATAAAACTATATATTTTGTTATATATTATAATACAATTTGTTTGTTGTTTACTTACTGATTAATAAAAAAAGATTGAATTGAATTGATTGGTGTTTGTGCAATAGGCGAGAAAAGGATCATGAAGACTACCCGCTCATAACTGTCAAATCTTTGAATATTATTCTTTTTTACTTCATATTTATTAGTCAGTTTGACTATGACTATAACTATAGTTTAGGAATGTGAAGGTACTTTAATTTATATTGTATAGGGTGATGTTTTTAGAGGCGTGGTTTTCAAGAAGAGATAAAACGCATATAATTTGATGTTATGGCTAAGAATTTAGTTTTATTATAAAGATAAGGGTTTGCCATTATGTTTTAAAAATGATTTCGGGTAAGTGGCCGCCGCGGCTGACTCGAACAAACTCCAGCCGAGAGGCCCAATTTTCAACCACTTTTTGCAGCAAGTTGGGCCGTATGTCAGCAATAACGCGCCGAATATTCTCTTCCAAGGCGTTAATCGTGTCCGGCTTATCTGCGTAGACAAGCGACTTCACATAACCCCACAAAAAATAGTCCAGCGGTGTTAAATCGCACGATCTTGGAGGCCACGCCACAGGCCCACGACGCGATTTTTACTTTATTTTAGAGTGATTTTTTCTAAATTTGCACTATTTGCAAACGTTGTTCAGGAGTAAGTCTATTCATTATGAAATGGCAAACCAAACTGAGCATAAATCAAGTGACAGCTGTCGAAAACACCAACTACGAAAAAAGTAGTGCCAGTTTAAAAACCACGCTTCTAAAAAAAACACCTATATTTACGTCGTCGTTATGTACAATTTCCATTGGGTAACCACAATAAATAAATAAACACGGACCTAATATTTCAATTTATAATAATTCAAATGTGGCATTGAACATTCTTTCACGTGTTTCTATTTGCGCAAATAAATGACTTTGTATTATTAATTTTAACTAGCCACTAATAAATAATTTTTGAAATTCGAATATGATCGCGTTCTCCGTGCCCTCTGCTGTCAAGTTTGATTCTCCAGTACCAAAAATTCGTTGATTTTAATGTCACAGACAGTTTGACAGACGGGCGGACACACGTGGCCAAAGTACGGGGATAGTAGCTTCTTAGACATGAATGTATGGACGCTAAAAGGAAGTCATAATTCGTCGGGTCGATAGTTAAGTTGCGAATGTGCAAATTTATAACTTTGCGGGAGGAACAAAAAAACCGCTTCAATTCTCGATCTCGATAAAATCAAACAAACAATTTTTTTACGCTCTTTTTAATTGTTCTCGCATAGATTAAAGTCTCTTCAAAATACAGCATCCTGAATATCTTATATCTAATATCGGCTCTCTTCATCATTAATTTCAATTCACCTCCTTAGCCACTTTGCTTGCCACACTATTTCTACTTTTATTTTTGCCACTATTTTTAATTTTATTTTTGTGTACTTATTATATGTGTAGTAGTACTTGTGTAGTTATGCTTGCAATTGCAATTGCTTGCAACTGCATACACTTAACCATGATCTTATTGTCAGTAAACTTATATAACTAACATTAGACATGAAATAAATCACTCTATATGTGAAAAACTTGTAAGGATACAAGACTAACCTATATCATAAGTTTTTCTAAGTTTTCTTCTCATCTCTTGTATCTGTTGTTTTTCCGTGATTAAATAAATAAATAAATAAATAAATTAACGCCATAACCTCCTGAAAAATCACCACTTTTGCTACTTTCCAATACAGTGAAAAATGACTAGTAAAGTTGCGTACATGGCATTGTACTGGATTAAAAATTAATATACTATAAAAATTTTTTAGTAGAATCGCAGTACTTTAAACTACGATTTTTTAACAATTTAAATACAGAAAATACCTTGTTATTTTCGTTAGAATAATTAGATAGTAAATAATAATAAAAAAAAACCGTAAAGGCAAATAAAAACACTTATAATTAGTTTGTAACGTTGAAATAGACCGTTGAATTAAGTTTATTTCGACATTATTCTCTCACAGAAATAAAGTAAAAAAGTAGGTATGGTAAAAAAAAGCTACCTATTGCGATGGGTACCATGTCATGACCGGAAAATTTCGACATATCTTCGCGTTTCACATCCCCTAGAACCCAAAACCACCATCTATCTATCTATATCACTTTCTCGTGGACACGATAATTGCTGTAATTTTACACCAATCACTTTCAAATTGATTCATAAAATTTAAGGGCACAAAATCTTTTTTTTATTTATTTATTTTTATTGAAATCTTAATCTTTTTTATTTTTATTGAAATCAACGTTATTTTCCTAAAATGGGTAGCGGGTGCCAACCGCCCATCGGGGTCGATCGAGAACACAGTCGAAGACACGAGCCTGTCACCTGGGCCCGTCGGTACAGGCAAACTGCCAGTGATGGATGTCAAACTCCAAATTGAACGCCAATCAGACGGTTGAGTAACATCAGGTGCGGATTGATGCGCGTGGGCGAGGAGTTCTTTTAAATTATCATCTCGCAGGCGCAATCAGGATAAGGAGAGGAGTGCATGGTCAGAGTGAGAGGGGGTGATACAGGGTTTATATTGAATACTGCTCATCGGTATGGGATCCTCATAACTAATGTCGTAAAGAAGGACTAGGAATAATTCAAAGAAGAGCCATGTCTTCAGCCGATACGATAGTCCGTTTGAATTAATTTCAATTCCTAATTGGGAGCCACTAACTAGAAGGCATTTGGAAATCTGATTAACCAATTTATATAAGTCTGTGACGAATGAACTCCCAACTCTTTAAGCCTTCTTATATTGGTCATAATGACCCGTAACATTGGGTTCAATTCTTTTCTTTCCAGGACAATTCTTTTAAAGGTAGGTTCCGAGTTATTCCTCACCTACTAAAGTCAAAAGGATCCTTTGACGTAGGCAACATTCAAACACATGATACTTTGACGTAGGCAACATTCAAACACATGATACTTTGACGTAGGCAACTTTCAAACACATGATACTTTGACGTAGGCAACATTCAAACACATGATACTTTGACGTAGGCAACATTCAAACACATGATACTTTGACGTAGGCAACATTCAAACACATGATACTTTGACGTAGGCAACTTTCAAACACATGATACTTTGACGTAGGCAACTTTCAAACACATGATACTTTGACGTAGGCAACATTCAGACACATGATACTTTGACGTAGGCAACTTTAATAATAATGCAGCGAAAAAATGTTTCCTTCACATTCCTACTAAAACCAACAAAAAATATTTATTCGTAGATAACGATTGAACATTTTTTGGGTCGAGGATCCAACGAACGATTATATTTGGAAAAGTTGACATTAAATATTTATAATTTTTAAATATTTCCTAACTTTTTACAGGGATGTTAACTTTTTACAAAAAAAATGACACTTATCTTTTGTAAATGAATAAGATTTAAATGATTATTTACAAGAAAAATAATTAACGTCCAGTGGTGATATGTAAAGCTGAGCTGTCGATTGCTAAAATTAAAAAATAAAAAATTTAAATGAAAGCGCGTGCCGTTTCATATATGTATATTTTGGTTATTATTTATTTTATTAGTATTTAAAATTATAGAAATTGCATTGGGTTATGAACGAATAAAAAAAAACAGTTGATGCAAAAAGCTAACATATGAACTTAATACAAAGCCTAACTATTTGTTGATATTTTCAAGTATTCAGGGCAAACTCTTTGTTAATTTATTTAAAATAACATACACTTTGGAGGTACTTATTCCTCAGGTGGTATAGCTGATTGGCAGGTGGTGCAACTAAGTTATTATAAAGCCAAATTTTTTATCCTTTTTCTTAGCTGGGAAGGGGTCTTAGGGAATGGCTGGAAGACGCCGCAGTTGAGACTATTCCACTCTCTAATGGTGCGCGGAAGAAAGGAATGAAATCCGACATTCTTTCTCCTAAAAATTCCTTTATTTTGTGAGAATGGTCCTTTCGTCCAATATAGAAGGGTTTCTGAAGTTGCTCACTAACGGAGGACCAAGCTGGGAGCTTGAAGTAGGCCTTAAATAAGATAATGAGACGACATATTTTTCGCCTTGAACTCAAAGGCTCCCATTTAAGGTCAGATAGAAATTTCGCCGGACTGTCAAATCTGCGAAAGCGCCTAAACTGAATTGCTTCAAGGTCAGAATTTAGATAGGAAATATGAGGGTCCCAGACAGATGAACAATACTCCAAGGTTGGACGAACCAGTGATTTATACGCAAGTGCCCTATCACGTGGCCCAGCAGAACGTCAACCAGGTTATTGCCACTATACTTGAACAAATCAATAATGGAAGAAGCATGGTTAGGCCGAAATATGACGCTGCTAATAGCAATCAATTTCAGTAGGTTCCAGGAGGATCTGAAAAGCCATGTAGTAAAAATAGTGAAATAAGTTCAACCTAATGAAATGAGTTTACGATAAAGATAGATGTGTGTTATAAATTATCATAAATATATTACGTATTTTTCGCAATTTTCTTATCATAGCCACTATGAAGGATGACAGGTCAGGTATGAAATATAAATATTATAATTTAAATATGATAAAATAATAAACATTGCAGTATGTGGGTAATAGAATAGCTTCTAAGAATATGTAATATTTAAAATACATCGTGAGTAACAATTGTAAACAAAGAGTCCACAATAAATAACCGCGTGTCTGAAAGTGTGCCAAAGTGGTCCTACGAGGAATTGCTAATTTTGGTTCGTCAACAAAGATTGATAACAGATCTTGTCAGCCCGTCGAACGGTCACATGAACGCTTTGCAAACGCGAGCGTGCTGCTAAAATATGAGATTTACAGAAGAAAAAAAATCGCGGCGTCAAAAAAAAAATTTAAGGTTTTTTAAAAACATTTATAAATATTTTACTTAGTTCCTTACTCGCCGAACCGAATTATCTCGGTCGGATGTTGGTTTTGATTCTTTTATTGCTAATATCCCTCCCCCTCCCTAATCCCAAACTAAGTTTGAAATCTAACAAATTTAAGTAAATAAACATATATAGAATGTATATATATTTTAAATGCTTAACCCATTTTTTAAATGGAAATTTAAGGCGATGTAAGGTGAAAAAAAAACACACTAAAAAGGTGAGACCTATTCTAAAAATCTTGAATAAATATTAGCATGATGAAGTGACAAAGTTACTACATACGGGGTAACGGGGTCTATAAATAAAACAATAATGTGTTAAGTGGTTTAAATAAAGACTCTAATCACGGATCACGGATCTTTATCACGGATCTCTAATATAGACCTCGCGCCCCTATTATCACTCTATTTATATATTTCAAATAGGTAACACCTCGACACAGGCATTTGCCTAGTGAGGTGTTACTAATCCACACAAACTGTACTTTTCTTTTATGGAATATCAATAACATGCGATATATTAATATACATGTAATGATATAATTTTTTATGGATATAATAAATAAATAAATAAATAAATAAATAATAAGATCGTGGTAGTCTAGTGATGAAGGCGTTGGACCATTGGCCCAAAGGTCGCGGGTTCGAGTACGCACACGGTCATACCATTTTTAACGCTTCATTACCACCATCTCACCTGACTCTAGCACAGGCACATTTGGACTTAAAATAATTTTATATGACCTAGGTCATAGCAATTTTTTTATTATTTATTTGCGTAACGGAACTAAAATTATTGATTCAAGGTTAATTATTACTTCATAATTCCATTTTTTTTTTTAATAATTTTATTCGCCTATAAATGCTATTGTCTTACTAACTTGTCTCTTTATATGACATTAATTTGATTATTAGTATTAATTTATTGATAATTAGTATGTTCTCGTTTTAAAAATATCAAAATTATTAGATTATTTAAATAAATGAAAACAAACCTTTTAAAACAGCGACATGAGACGTCCCAAGAATAAGCGAGCGCACTGCGTTGGACTGGCCACTGGCCACTGGCCGTAGACGGAGTCCCGCCGGCCGCCGCCCGACCGCGACAAAGGCGCTCGCGCCGAATTCAAATTTCGAACTCCGAATTGGAACGCGTCGAAAATATCTGACAGCTGTCAAATGTTATGTTTTAGGTTATAAACGGTTTCTTTTTTGTCTTTTTTTCTTGTTTGAGCGACCGAGATGCGCCCGCGAGGGAGGAGAGAGGGTGTGCGTTTCGCGCGGCGGCGCCGTGGCCACTGCGCGCCATTTATAGCACGGGCGGGACGCCGACGGAACCGACGCAAATAGATGGCGTCCAAGATGGCCGGCGAAGCGACGCGGCGGCGTTTGTTTGCTTTATACGTTTACACGATCCGGATCTGGAGCCCTTTTGCGCGTCTGCTGCGCCCATAGGATTATCTACGCATCTTTGTATCAAGGCGAACAAATCTTCAAAAAATAGTCATTTTTGGTGGTGTAATCACTTCTCAACCACTCAGCATTCAGACGAGCGGTTTATAGCAGGGGTGCTCAAACTTGAACTGCTGGCGATCGACCTCAATATTTTTAGACTACTTACGATCGACTCTGAGAGACTGCAAGTGTGTGTGATGCAGGGTTGTCGTACATACACGATACACCCTACCTACCTAGGTAGGGCGTACCGTAGCATATATAGATATTAGCTTTCTGCACAATCATTTCTGCGGTCGATCGCGATCGACCGTTTGAGCACCCCTGGTTTATAGCATTATGTACACTGAAGACCTATCTTGGGGCTGATTTTTTTAACTGATTTTTGTTTTTTACTGTTATTTTTCGTTTCGAGTGCGATTATGCACACGATTTACCCGAAAAATAGTGCATTAAACATTAAATACCTATATTAAGATGTGCGATTGTCGATCATCCTATGGGAGTTCGATAATTACAGCCTAACGTTATGATGTTAAACTTTATATTGCCCTGCCTAAACTTTAGTTGAAATTTAGTTTTGCTAAGTCAGCTAAAAAAAGCCCGTTCAACCAAAATTGTTGGCCATATATTATTTATATTAGTTGTAAACATAGTAAAATTGTATAATGTATTGCTTAAATACCGTATTTAGATGATTCCTTTCGTTATAAAAGGCGTTCGCCGTTAGTTTTCATTACTTATATAAAAGTCTGACAGTATTGACATTTAGAAAATTCGAATGCTATTTAATATTTTAAGGATTGTTTTTTTTTTCTGTAAATTATATAGCTAGAATGTTTAAAGAAAAATTAATATTGATCGCACAGAAAGTTGCATCCCTTGAGGTAATGCACGCTGGTTTAAATACATACAGGCATGTATTTTATGAAAGCTTTTCACTCTCACCTATCTATCTGCGCGCTTATGCAATACGGCCAAACTTTCATTAAAATAGTAAATAAATACACCGTACACACATACACCTTCTAAAATAGCGTTAATCTCAAAATATTTTGTACAAAGGCGTAAGCTTTAATTGGCCTTATAAATAACCCTTTGTAAAATGTATATACTAATATTGTTACGCTGTATGCTTACATGTCAATAATAAATAAATAAATAAATGATTTAAAAAGAAACAATAATTATGAAAAACAGTGAAAATATAATACTTTACTTTTATACTTTTTTTAATATATAAATAAGTTGTTTTGTTTATATAAATAAGATATTCCAGTCTGCTTCGTATAAGCGCCTAAAATAAAGCTTTTGAGTATTCTGGGAGAGTACCTATTTTAGGACAAAGGGCGCGAAGCGTCAACCTCAAACTTACCCGAGACAATGTCCGGACATTAGACGTCGTGGAAGAGTATTAAGGTCGGCGCGGACGTGGGCGGAGACTTTCGCGGAAAATGGCGCGGTTTATTTTCAGTCGGAAAACTCGCAAATGGAGAAAAATTCCGCCGAAATGCGTCTCGCGAAAGGCGAGCGAAGCGACCTCGGCTTTATTTCCATTTTACAATAATTTTAAACAATGAAACAAAGCGCCCGCGTTTGATAGAAGTGACTTCGCTTGCGGATGGAGGGTTTCGGACCTCCGCAGTGGGCTGCTGAGCACCAGCGTCGCTACAGGGCGGGGTTTTTTTTTTGACCAGGAGGCCCCGCGGAAGGGAACTTGATGAACTTTTGTTAAGGCGCCACCAGTCCCTAAAACGTGTTTTGTAACGTATTTTGGTGCATTTTGTTGAAGTTATTCCCAACAAATGGCTAAAACTAAAAATACCACAATATTATACATATATTAATTTAGTACTTTGCTTAAAAAAAAAACGAAATACACCTTATTATAGTAATGAAAATAAATAAATAAGAAAGTGCTGATTTTTTTCTTGCAACGATTTTCTTTAAAGTTGTGTAAGTGACGCGAACCTAATTTTTCTTTCTAAAGATAGACAATATAATAATCTAGGCCATTACATAAAAAAAAACATTTTTTTCAAATGATAATAATTATTTAAATACAAAAAACATGTTTCATCGATTCCAAATGAGTCGGCGAGTATATCCGTCTCTTTTCTACACGTCAATGTTCGAATAAAGCCTACTCTTTCTAATCTCAAGGACAAATGCGTCCTGGGGCGCCTTAATTGATACGCAATTCGGTGTTATAACTATAAAAAAGAAATAGTCGAGTATCTTTCTTTATTTAAGTCGTGTATGCAACTCGAATGACGAACAAACGTTTTCGTAGGCACAAGTCGTACTAGAGTTGAATAACTAATAATTTATCTAAATTATTCGAGTGCGTCCGCGAATCTTGGCACTTGGAACGTAAATAGGGGATCACGTCTAGTAGGTTTGATCCCGAGTGCAGGAGCCAGTGACTTTATAAAAATAAACCCGGTAAAAAAAAATGGCTTGTTAATGTTAAATCCTACGTCCCGAGCGTCTTATAAAAACCTTAGATTTAAAACGTTACCAGCCTTATGCATAGCCGCGTTAGTTTGCTGTTTTGATTACGGTTAGTGGTCGCTTTTATGCTAAGCAGCGTACTAACGCGTTTATGCATAAAGCGGTGTTACCTGCTGGCGAGATTTCATCCCCTCAGATTGTATTTTATTTATTTATTTATTATATCCATAAAAATGAATATCATTACATATATATTAATATATCGCATGTTATTGATTTTCCAGAGAAGAAAAGTACAGTTTGTGTGGATTAGTAACACCTCACTAGGCAAATGCCTGTGTCGAGGTGTTACCTATTTGAAATATATAAGTAGAGAGATAATAGGAGCGCGAGGTCTATATTAGAGATCCGTGATAAATATATATATATATATATATATATATATATATATATATATATATATATATATATATATATATATATATAGTAAAATAGTAAAATGTATCTGTGCTTTCGGTATTAATTTTTCTTTGAACATTCTGGCTATATATTTTATTTGCAAAAAATTTCAATCCTTAAAATATTAAAAAGCATTCGTATTTTCCAAATGTCAGTACTGTCAAACTTTTATATATGTTAAACTAAAGGTGTTTACCTATTTTAACATAGAAATCATCTAATTATATATATATATATATATATATAAATATATATATATATATAGATAAAAACTCGATAGATTTCGAAGGCTATTTTATATACAGAGTGTATTTTTACTCACTTTGAGGGTTGAACTAAACCGAAAAAAAGAAATACTACGAAATTATAATATTTTAGTAGTACGTCGCACAGCGCCGTCGGGTGGTCCTCTGACATTACCAACGATCTTTTAAAACATATAGGTATTGAGGGTGAAAAGCGCACCACGCCCAAGTACGCCACTTTAGTACACTCCTCGCGTATCATACATCTCGTTTGCTCGCATATGTCATCGCGATAAGTCTCTATCCAGCATGGTGGAGTTTTCAAAAGGACCTATATGTTTTAAAAGATCTATGTAATTCTCAGACATAACGTTTTCGACTATGGCTAAGTGCGACCTCTGGGTAAATAGTCAAACGCCCTAGTGTGGTGTGATATTAAGAAAAACCTAAATTTAAATCTGCCCAGTTAAAAATGTCGCTGGCTCCCGCTTTATCTGATGATTGCGAGTGGGCTGAAATGAGGAATTAAAAAGCGCGATCTTGAGCCGACAAACTCCGCTCGTAAACAGCTGATAATTTACAGGCAGCTACGTACTCCACTAATCTCTGACCTGGTGTCAGTCAGTCAAATCGTGGAAACGGGTCATCAGGTTTGAGGGCACCCGCTGAAGAGGGTGCCACGCCAGACGAAATATTGTCGCGACTGAGTAAGGGTCATTTCTTACTTTGCTTACTTTCTTCGTCTATGATGAACTGTGCTGATTTAGGCACCGTTTAAGAGCCAGAGTACATCATGAGGTGACCTTGAAGATCGGCCTTTGCAAATGGTGTCGGCCACGTGCACTTCGAACGTCCGTCGACAACATCAAAAAATAAACATTTGACAGTTTTTTATTTATATTAAAAATATAACGCAATTTAAAAAAAATCTAAGTTTAAGGTTTTCTGTAGAATTTTATTGCGGACATTTCTATGTATAAATTAGGCTGACGTCACATATATAGTTTGGTTTATGAGAATTTTAAAAAATAAAACTTACCAATTTCAATATTTTTTTATGTAAACATCGGATTATTTATTTAAAAAACAGCTTAAAGGTTTTCTAGAAAAATGTTCAGTTAATCTAATTATATTTTTTATATATGCCTGGTATGAAAAGCTATCTTGGCAGTAGACCTCAAAAACATGCATAAAATGCAATTCGAGTGCGTTATGGCTCTTAACACCGTTATAATGCGCAACATAATTTATGGCATAATGAAAAAACTTGGTATCTTAAAAAAAAATTCCTGCCGTTGCATCGTTGCCGACATGTCTAAAAACCTTTCATTTCATTTATTTATTATTTTTTATAAAAAAAACAACACATTTACACTATTCTCTTTCTTCTGCGGTTTTATTGTCAGTCAGAAAATGTCAAACAAATGTAACTTGTAATTCTCAGCATTTATTAAATAACTATTGAATTTCAGCAGTCGATATTGATACAGATAAGCATGTTAATCGGTAATATATGAGATGTTATGAGTTTACGCATAATCTATCTCATTCTAATTCTGTCGTGGCATGTCATAGGATATCGTAAGTCCTAACTAATATAAATGATCCTCCGTCAGTCCAATGAAGCACTTTCCAATACTAAACTCAATGAATTTTCACGTAATTTTTAATCTTCATTTTTATTTTATTTTGGAGTGATTTTTTCTAAATTTGCACTATTTGCAAACGTTGTTCAGGAATAAGTCTATTCATTATGAAATGGCAAACCAAACTGAGCATAAATCAAGTGACAGCTGTCAAAAACACCAACTACGAAAAAAGTAGTGCCAGATTGAAAACCACGCCTCTTAAAAAAACACCCTATACATATAAATATACACGCAAGACAGTGTCTACTAATAAGGCACTCGGAAATGCTCTCAACAGCTCTCCCCAATATGATTCAGTATACGTGGTTTATACAGGAAGTCCTGAGACCATTTCTGAAGACTTAAAGGGGTGTTTGTGTTCCCTATTATGAATAGGAAATTATATTAAAAAATGCGAAAATAACTCATCGCCAAATTTATTATTTTTATTAAAGCGCTGGTGAAAATCGCTATTGGTGTGATCAACCACGATCAGCTGGCCAGAGGACGATCAACCAAAAAAAAAAACTAAGAAATATACCAGTAAACTTGTTATATGTTTTTAAATAATTCTAATATTGTAACAGTATTACAATAAACTAAAAGGTGTAATAAAAAAAAATTATGAGGCTATTTTAGTTCTGGCATTAGTACATTTAGGTGAGGATTATACAATTTATTGCTAATATTTTTTTTTTGTTGGAATGGAGTGGGAAGTCAATGTTTACTATAAAATAAAATCTTAATTCTCAGTATGTCAGAAAAGTTATCTTAGTGTGTACCTAGCTCTGTAGATGCAATACATATGTTCTAAGGTAGGCATTAATAGTTCCGGTAGCTAAAAAGCTCACTTTATTGCGTGTGGCTTAATGTTGGGTCGGAGGAATGTGGGTAGGTGGGTTAGAATGTATGGGAGACATTGAGAATGTTTGTTTGTTTGTTTTTCGGTATTTGATAGTATATTTGTAAAGATAAGCGATTAAACTATGAATATACGGCGCGCAACGACTCATGCCTGCTGCACTTGGGATGAGTCACTTTGCGACTCATATCTAAATTAATAATTTAGCGTAGTTAGATGAGATGACAGACAAAATCAATAAAATTTACATATGACACAAAATTGAATCACTGTCAAAAAGCGTACCAGATTGACAGAATGACAAAACATACTTTTATACTTGAAACGACCTGTGCTAACAGTCTGTGTTATAATTGTTATAATCATGTTTAATATATTTGAAAATATACACAGTTCTGCGGCAATGATCATAAACATTGTCAATTAAATGAAATAATAAAAAATCCTACCTGTGTGAATTGTCGTGATTGAGGCTTCTGCGTTACACACGACTCCATTCCGGTCATGAGGCAGGTGGCACCGAGGAACTTGTTCAGGAGTGCTCTCGCCTCGGCATCTTCGCTCGTGTCACCCTCTTGAATCACTGGATAACACATTTCACACATATAGCAACTTTCCTTATTAGAATTTCCACGAGAGCCCACAGTGAGGTATCTTGTACAAAACTTCCCTTCTGACCGCCCGAAATCAATGACCACTATGTACAGTGAAATGCAAAGAGTCACTTACCCCCAAAATTCATGGCGCGACTGTCGCTTACGGCATTTTTGTGGTTTTATGTTGCGGTCACCACTCACCATATGATTTTAAATCAATTTATGAGTGGTTATTATGCACCCGACGGCACAATAAACTTGTTTGAAACTTTGTTGAGTATCTTTAAAGTCCAATTAAAAGTGACTATTCACCATAGGAAAATGCATGTGCTGTCAATTTAACAGCTAACTAATGCAACTTGTGTTCTTTATAATAAAACTAAAATACAGTTCATAACATTCGGTACACCATTCCTTTTTTATATTAATAATTAGTTTAACAAATATTTAGATTTTACTAATTATGACATGACATGGGTGGGTCTTTTTTTTTTTTGCTCTGATCTTTTTTTGATAGTAGGTAATTAAATTAATTTGATTAAATTAATCAAATATGGTAATTAATCAAATTAATTTGATTAAAATACATTTTTTTTCTTCAAACAAAAGTGACACTCTAATTAATTAAAAGTGTTGATTTTGTGTACAAGATATAGAGACAAAATTATTTACATGCTTGTAAAAAAGAAAATATGCGATTTGATAGCTATAACAGACTCGTAAGTGCTCGGAAAGTAAGTCATTGAAAAGAGTATATACAAGGAAGATAAAGCCTATATACCTATATCAGCGTTCTTCATGCGCGACAATATATCCTGTACGCCGGTAACCTTGGTGTTACTGTCTAGGAAAGAAGATGTGACACTCGACTCGGTCCGTGTGTGCAAGAAGGACGTTTCCTCTGAATTAATGCTAGAACTACTTTCAGCGCATGCCAAGATATCTAAAATAAAATATATGCAATTCAGTTAAATTATATACATTTCCGAAAGCCACAAAAAAAGTTAGCGCAAAGTGGCAATATTCTGAAGTAATGATAATTTCTAGTTTCTACTGAAAGGGAGTTAGGGTGTGCACAAGTAAAATAACGATAATGCGACGGCCAAGACCAACACGGGAATTATTATGATGACAATGACAGAATAGAGTCATCTACATGCTATAATTATTATTTTTTTTAATTTAGGGCACTCCTAGGAATTTAAAAAAAAAATCATAATAAAGTAATTATTTTAATAAAAAAACATTCTTTTTCTTCAAAGTGTTTCATGGCCGTACGCTCGGGTCACTGACAGTTCTCGCGTCGTGCGTTCAACCGCGCTCTCAAACATTAAAATGATTTCTATATAATTTTGAAGTCGTTCTCATAATTGAGAAACATTTTTCCAATATTTTTTGCCGTATAATCAATCTCTTGATTTGAAGGACTGGCGGTGCAGTGGTATATTCATTTTCATAAAACAAAAAAGGATCCAGACAGTTGCGATCATGAATGTGTACATCCAATAATGTAAAAATAACAAACATAACAGGGATGCAAAATGCAAAAAACAAAAAAAAATAGTATTAAATGTTAGTTCTCAAGTTCAACCTCGCTGACATGAAGACGTCAACCTCACGTGATATGTGATTAATAGTGCTATCGCTATTGTAGTCAGTTCTGCATAATAGGGAAGAATCTATGCCGAGATAAATAATTGGGAACATACATATAAATGCCCTGCAAAATATATGGGATTTGTAATATTGACTCTTATCAACCGAAAGAAATGGAAAAGTAGATAGCTACTCCTTCTGACCTCAAGGCTGTAGGTAGACGCCAAGCATGCCCAAAATAAAGAAAGTGGAATAAGGCAATGAATAGTGATCATATTCTTTCATATACAGAAATCTTAAAAAAATATTTTATACCTTTTAATAAGGACCTCCGTCTGACTCAGAGCTCCGAGGTGATTCATTTTGTCCTCGGTGTTATATAACATAAATATATGTGACTCGATATACAGCGTGTGTTTATATTCACTGACGTCGTTTTAGGTGGTTGATCTATATCGACAACTAAACCGTTCTCACCGAAAAAAAGAAAATAAAAATTTTCATACTAAATTAATTATATTATTAAAAAACTTTGTTTTTCCTCGAAGTGCTTGGCGAATCCCCGATCTCATGCCATGCGTTCAACCACCTTCTCAAACATCAAAACAATTTCTTTGAAATTTCAAATTCGTTTTTCTCGTAATTGGGAAACATTTTTCCAATATTTTTTGCTGATTAATGTTTGTTTATTGATCTATATCAACCCCAAAAAAGGACATCAGTAAATATAAACACACCCCTGTATAAGGGTGCGTTTAGAATTGATATAATAATTGAGAAAAAATGAACAAATTCATATACGATACCATGTGTCGATGAGCCACTAGAAAGACTTCCACTGCTTCTACGACCTGATCTCAGGATCAAACCAGCTTTTGGATAAGGATCCTTCTCTGTTTTAGGTGTTTCAGCTGCAAAAATCACGAATAAACCTTAAATTATATGAGCGATATTTTGAAACGAAGGTCAGATTGATTATCTGATGAAAAAGTATTGAGAATGTAATGAAAAATAAATCTACTAATTCACATGTTACGAGCCCCTAAGTGAATATTGTGAGTTACTACTTCTTATTAACTACTCATTCTGATAGGACAAGCTGAAGGCTGAATTAATACTATTTCGTGTAGAAATGTAAATATATTATTTGGCTTCAAATAGTATTTATTACATTTATTTAAAATTTATGCCAACAAAACAGATATAATTATTTCTGCATAGGTACACAAATTGTATATACAGTGGTGCCTCGCATAACGAACGCCTCGCACAGCGAACGCTGCACACAACGAACTTCCTTTTCGTTCATTTCACGATTCATACAACGAACTTCGCTTCACACAACGAAGTCGCCCACTTCACACGATCACTGCCGATTTATTGCATCCTTCCGCGCAGGCAGTCGTTAGACTCGTTAGTCACTGCGTAGTACGCTTAACTTACGCACGTATCGCAGCAATCGTTCTTCATTACAACGAAGTCGCCCGATCTTCTACGATCACTGCCGATTAATTGCATCCTCCCGCGCAGGCAGTCGTTAGACTCGTTAGTCACTGCGTAGTACGCTTAACTTACGCACGTATCGCAGCAATCGTTCTTCATTACGAATTAAATCGCACACGTATCACGGCAGTCGTCCTTTTAAGATAAACTCAACATTTTTTTTATATGATGGGTTCTAAAAAAAGCAGGAAGGTGATTTCTCTTGAAATGAAACAGGAAATAATTAGAAGGAGTGAATGTGGGGTAAAACAGTGTGACCTCGTCAAAGAGTTTGGCCTCAACAAGACCACCATTTTCACCATTTTGACAAACAAGGATGCAATAATTTTTTTATGTCATCTTACCATATTTTATGCTACAGAACGAATTATTTTTTTTAACATGTATTGTTATGGGAAAACGCGTTTCACATAACGAACTTTTCGCATAACGAACTTGCTCCTGGAACGAATTAAGTTCGTTGTGTGAGGCACCACTGTATTTAACAATTTGATGTTTTAAAGTTATAATCTAGAGATTTAGAGATAGCAATACTCTGCCTTACTTGTTTTAAAGGGTTTAGGGGAGCTGTTACATTGGGAGCACGGTTTTTACCCAAACGGTGTAGAAGCCGATTCCTGCTTTACTAATTTATCTGCTTTGTCCATGACGATGGCATTTTTTCTTTTTACCCATTGGTGACATCGTTTTCTGACAATATTTATTTTAGGTTAAATGACATTTTGGTAATGTGCTTTGAGTTGTTCTTGATAATTCTTCTGAGAGCTCATAGTGTTGGCTATCGGTGAGATGAATCAATCTACAATCCTCTCGGAAATACTAACTAATAATTAAATAATGGTTGTGAGGCTACCCAGAGATGTACTGAGGTATCCATGTTATGAGAGTAGATTCGAGTCCCAGAAACTTGTGTCATTATCAAAGGATTCATGTATTCGCATATCAGCATTGTTGCCTTATGTGGATATGATTTTTGTCTAAGGTTGATATTTTTAACAGCTAAAATAATATACAGAGTGTCCCAAGACTATTCCCGAAGGCTTAAGGGAAGTATTGTGTAACTTATTGTAAGTATGAAATGATATATATTCGGTCTGTGCGCGAATTCCAATGCTGCGCTGATCAATAATGGCCTTGACGCCGTCACGGCGTACGGCGACAGCTGAGCGCTCACAACAAAGACATGATCTTTTTTTACTATTTTCACTACATTGTTACATTGTTTTTTTCTCGGCAACCATGATGAATTTTTATAGTATAGTTTCTATAGTTTTATATAGTTTTGTTTAACAAATAACACTAGAAATCACAGGACCAATTAGCTGGTTTTTTTTTTATCGGGAATGACCTTGGGATACTGTGCATATGTCACTCTGTAATAATAGGTATATAAAACATGTGATGAACAAATCCGTCTTGACAAACAAACATGAACAAAAATTAAAATAAAGAGAAACCAAGTCAGTTTTTTTTTTAAATCGGTTGGTAACATCACACTTACCTGCATTTTTGATGAATTTTTCAGTTAGAGATTTGACTGAACCTCGTCGCACGACTTTCCGATCGAGATCAAGCAAAGGCTCTGGCGTGTGAGTTATAGCAGCTCTTTCCTGTAACAAACATATTTTTTTCTGCTGTATAAATACACTTGCACCTCAAAAATGAGAGAGTATGTACTAAAGTTTGGATTCTTTATATTATGAATATTGATCGGCATGTACTTTAACACACTCAGCGTTGATAACGGTATATCCAGTAATCGCCGGTTACGACAGGTGCCGTTTCCGGGTAAAACCGTTACTGTCTTAATGCATTTCTAATAATATTTAAAATCATGGCATGTCGCATATACCTGAATTTATTAAAGGCATAAACTAATCGTCGTTTTTTTTTCATTTTAGTTCGGTTTTGACGTTTTATTGTCTATGTGAAAAGTGCGCTAAAGAATTGGAGGTGTTTTTAAAGGATTTGGCGGTAAATATTTTTTTTTTTTTACATTTTCATAGTTTTGTACATATTGTTTGCCAATTACAAGAAATTATAACTTAAACTAAAAAATGGGTGTTAGTCCCGCGTGGGATTTTCCATTCGGTCAACGTACTTCGGTGATCGGGCGGCAACGCGTGGTCCGCGCATTAGACGTACTGAGCTGAATGTGTCAAACCTGAGTGAATGCAACATTCTCTTCTAATCAGCGCAGATCTAGGCGATCAGTGTGCATTGAAACCGAGATGCATATACCCTCAATGTGCAAATATGGGCTGCCACTACTAAAGATGATGATGAATAATAGTAGCAGTTGTCTATATAGTTTGGGCGTTCAATCTTTGACCAAGCCATCGATCTTCCCTAACTCTAGCACAAGCAATAAAATATACTTACGGTATGTATCTTGGACATTGTGTTACCAGCCGAAGCGCCAAACTTCTTCGTTGTTGTTATGCTGGTAATGCCTCGCTGATTGTTTTGATTCTCTCGAAGGCTCTGCTTGATTTCACGATCGGTCAAAAACCGGGTTAGATCCTCAGGTTTGGAGGAGTAGGCAGTGATCGATATCTCTCCTTCCGGTTCACCGCCGTTTCTTGAGTGAAACTCTTTCTTGACGACCGTCCCTTTAACTGTAATAAAAGTTATGCATATTCAAAATTCACTGATCGGTATGGTGTTTATTTTATCTATAGTATAAAATAAAAAATCAAGTTTTTTCTTTTTTTTCAAACCATTTAACTTTTTTCATTGTTGCACATAACCTAGCGATTTAATTTGAATTTTTATTTTCTTATTTACTTTCGAAAGTTTTCCTCTCGTCGTGTATAATTATTGCAAAGCCTCTTACATTTGTTGTCACATTGGAAACAACTCTTCTTACTTAGAAGTGCTATTTAAAATTTCTCATTATAATAAACAAATTTCCTGCCTTTTTATTTATCTCAATGTTAAAATGCAAAACTGAGACCAGAGTTACAAGACCTATTGATAACTATTCGAAGCAACAAACTCTCAGTGGACCATGACGTTGTGATGTGGCTAAATTGTTTGATTCTTATGCATTGTCGGCAAAATAAACTTTTGTCTGTGAGCTCAGAGTAAGAATTTAATTGTATAATATTGCTTATAAACAGTCCATGAAAGTATAACATAACAAACAAATAATCAAAGACTAATATAAACATGTTGTAGTTACCTGTAAATTACTAGTTACACGATTAATAATAACTGGTATAAAAACGGTTTTATTTTACATGTCGGAAGTGGCACAACCGTGTGTCAATGTAAAATCTCTAAATATGCTTTGTATTCAAGGCTCAGCCGAACCATTTTCTACAATATACCTGTTCGGAGTGGGAATAAGAATCAATTTTGACAAAAAAGTCATATTATATTATAAACTGTAGTCAAAATGAAGAACTATGCATTAAATATATTAAAAGTTAATTTAGTTTAAGAAACCAACCGAGAAGTTATTTATCTTTGCAGGACAAATCTTTCAAAACTTATAGATATAGCAACATTTTATAAATTGATATGATTTGTCCTTTCCTGTAGCGTCGTTCGTAATTGTTCGTAAAAAAATAGGTAAAGTAATTATATGTTGGTAATTTTCTCGGAAAAATGTTGAAAACGTAACTGAAATCTTGCGCAATAACCCAAACCTAAACAAACGAGTACCTAAATCAGACAAAAAAATTGATATTTTCCCTAGTATATAATAGCAGTAAATATCCTCAATAATAAATATATATATCAACAAACTTGATAGGTAAATAAATTTAATATGATCGTAGTTTAAACAAAATAAAAATATATTATTATAAATTACTGTTTCTTGGTCCAGACAGATTTTTTAGAACTTTGAGTCAGGTACTTAGAATAGTCCAGGTAAAGTGATTTATGTGATTTAAGTGTAAATGATTTAAAAAAAAAGCTGGTCAGTTTCTATCTACTCAAAATAATATTTTTTTAGTTCTAGAGCACATTATTGGCCCTCGTAAGTAATAGTAAAATTAATATATTCCTTTTTTTTATAATGCAGTTGTTTTCCACTTCAGTATAGGTTCATTTGTAAATAAAATGTTTCTGTAGCAGTATTTTTCTACCATTATTTTTTCGCGACCCTAGAATTATAATTATTATTATTGGACGCCAAAAACTCTTATTGAATGGTCGGTGATTTGCTGGAATGGGCTCGATACTTTTATATGATGATCACAGATCATAGAAGTACTGGTATGTAGACAAAGTCTTATCCCCTATTACATTACAATAGCAACAAACACTTGAGCGGCCTGAGCAAGGAGCGTGCACATGCAAGTGACAGTCAGTGCATATATGTGAGAGAAGGAAGGCAGCTCGACAGAATCAGTTATTTACCCAGTATATTTTGACATACCTACTCAAGTTTCTTGAAGAATTCTAGGAATGTGACTTCCAGCATATTTGGATGTTAATGAAAGAATGATACATGGTATGAGAATGCTGTACATTTTTTTGATCATTGATCAGAATCCTACTAGTGCTTTCCCAGATACAATTACTTCTTTGGATAGAATTAAAATACATTCAGAAAAAAGAACTAAAGATACTGTACCTTCGTAATTGCTCTTATTTCCATTCTGCGTACGAAGCGCTCGGATCCCAAAAAGAGGTTTTCCATTTTCATCCGTAGGGCCAACCCCATAGCTTGATGTGATTAGGTCTGTAGGCTTTGTTATTGATTTTGATGGGCTTGAAGCTCTTTTCACATTTTTATCGGTTTCTATCTTTTTAGTAGTGAATTTTCTGGTCTCCGTTGTGTCTGTTTTACGTAAAATATTGCTAGTGGCCCAAATCGGTTTGTCACCTGCATTCTTGGACTTTTGGCCTGGCAAATCACTTGTGGTTGAATTGTTTTTGTTTGAAATTGAAGAAGATTGATGTTCAGTCCTCGATTGAGGTTCGTCTCGCGGTTTTTTCAAGTCTGGGCTGGGACTACGTCTGTAGAGTCTGTCGTTTTGGCGGAGTTTCCGCTTATTATCAGGACTGGGACTCTTCGTTCCGTTCCTGCGAGTTACTTCCACCTCGGATTTCGATGTTCGTCTTTCACTACTGCTAATAACTGTGGTTTTTTCAATCTCAATTGAACTTTTACGTTTTGTATCAAAACTTTCAGACTTGATGACCTTTTCAATGGTATGTTTTACTGGTGACTTCCTCGATTTGTTCACTGTACCATCAATGTCTATGCCAATTTTTTTCATGTATGCCGTTGTATACTCGTTATAATTGGTGGGTTTTATTTTGTTTGTTTGTGGAGATTTCATTGGGCTTGAAGATCTGACCTGTTTGTCAGGGCTTTGTTTTCGCCTTCTATCTGGAATTGTATTTTCGGTGTTCTTTTGGGGTTTTTTAGCAGTTCGATCAGAGATTATGTTTTCTTTTTTATCTGGACTTTTCTTTCTTCCATTTTGATCATTGATTTTATTAGTAATGCGATCAGGACTGTGTATTCTAATGTTACTTGTCGTATACTTCCTCTTGTCATCTGCATTTATATTCTCCTTTGTGCATCCAGATCTCTCAGTGTTCAAAATATTCTGAGAAACAGTTTTCAAATTTCTGGTCCTTGTATTTTTAATGTCAGTAAAAGTATTAGTAAAATTTGCTTTGTCAATAGTACGAGTTAGGGTTTTTTCATCTTTGCTTTTCTTCATGAGTCGTATTTGTGCTCGTATCCGTCGGCGCTGTTCATAGCCGACAACTTTCTCAAGCTGAAAAAAACCGACATATCAATAAACATAGCAGTATAATAATCGCTAGAACATGCGATGTAATAAAAATTATTCTACTGACCATTTGTTCCAAAAGAGCCAAGTCTTGGATGTCTTCGATGCAAGGTTGAAGATGCTCTCCCACGCTACTTCTCCTTCGTTCTGTACTCATCCTTTCAGTGCTGGTCCTTCGAAGTTCAATGCCAAATTTACCACTACCTCTAGGTGAGTTTGTGTCTCTGGAGTCCTCGATTTCACTTTCTCCGGTATCAGATTTCTGCATATCTACACTTTTAGATGACACTGCTTTGTTAGTAATAACTTTAGATTTGCTAAAAAGTTCTCTTTTGGCCTCTGGTGACTTTGTACGCTGTTTTTGAGGAAATCTTGATAAAACATGCTTTGTACCCACTGATGGCTTTTCAACATATGATTCATCTTTTGGGTTGTCATTTTCGATTGTGACTCTTCGTTCAGGAGATGAATGTACTTGAGTTTTTGGGTAATTCCCCGGTTGGTGCACTGGCCTGTTGTAAGTGCCCTTTGAATATTGAATTCTATCAGATTTTACATTGGGAGCAATATCTATTTCGATGTCTAGCTCACTATCCGTTACTGTAGAGTTAATATCGATTTCTTGATTTTCCTCGACTTTGGAAGTTTTAAATACTCCAATATCAGTTAATTTTGTGCCACTTTTAGGCGTATCTTTGGATTTTGACTCAGGTTGTTGAGAAACTATATTTTCAAATAGAGCTTTAGCCTTTTTCACAGATTCACTACTTCGCAAGATTGTATTTTTTAAAGGAACTTTGTCAGATATTGTTGGAGATTTGAGGTTTGGACTTTGACTATCGAAAGTTTTTGCATGAGAAGAAACTGTATCTTTCGTAATTGAATCTCTGCGGGTCTCATGCACAAATTTGTTTTTTGCTTCATGAACAGTTGTTGTCTTCTGTGAGTCTATTTTAGAAGATTGATTAATTACATTTGAAAGGTTTTCACTTTCTTTTGCAATTTTGGTGGAATCCTGATCATTTCGATCACTGTCTTTTGGCTTGGTGACTACTTTATTTTTCGAAAACAAAGAGCTTTTGTCTGATGTATTTGTTTTGTATTCATCAGTAATTAAAGGTTTAGCTGTTATTTTGTTAGTTTGAGACTTGTCAACAGCTGCTAAAAATTTTGAAACTTTGTCAGAAACACTTATCAAATTATCATCTAAAACTTGAGTTCCATTAGAATCAGCACAACTTAGTTTGGGCCTGGCAGGTGTGGTACCTTTAGCAACTCTCTTATTGGATTTTTCAGCTTCAATTAAGAATTTGGAAACTTTCTGATTAACACTGAGTAAACATTCATCCGTTTCATGATCTTGACCTACACTAAAATTCTCTCTATTTTTCTCACGCATGTCATCTGTATCAGAAAGTTCAACTATTTTACTATCTGAAAGACTGGTGAGAGATTCTGATTCATGGATTGTGTTTATAAAAGTTTTCTTCGGTTTCTCATCATCGGGTTCATTAACTTGATCTGGGAATCGAGGTTTTCCAGTTTCTTCATCAGGACCAACAGGTAGAGGGCAAATTTTATCAGGAGAATTTTCTCGAGAAGATTTTGCATGTTGAATATCTATCACAACATTATCATCATCAGTACTTGTATTTAAAGTTGTTGCAGACTTAGGTTTTGTTGTCAAATTTGTAGGCAAAAATGGTATTTCCATTTTATTTTCTTGTTTTGTAATTTTTGACGTAGTTGTTGCGGTTTGCTTATTCATAGATCTTGAACTCGAAGTGCGGGTTACATTGATTTCTGGCTTGGATTTATTGCGAACTGGAGCAATTTTTTTGGGTGATTTTATTGTTAAATCACTGGTTGTCCTGGTTATTTTTACATTATTAGGAAGAACTTTCAAATTCATTTCTTTTGAAGGGCGTGACGGTGATGGAGTTTTAGTTTTGATAGAGTTTTGTTTGAGTTTATCGATTGATTTACGCCGATGTACAGTATTTTTTTCGGCTTCTGTGTCAGAACTACTGTCAAGTACTGCTGGTTTAATGCTATCATTAACTTTTGTAGTTTTACGATGCATAGTGGATGCCGTTTTTGATATACTTGATGCAGTTTTATTATCTACCTTTTGTCGGTCTACTTTGATATTATCGGGTGATGGTTTGCATTGTGTACGATGATACTCAGGTGGAGAAGGCTTTACAGTCATGGATTTAGAAGGACTCGATTGTCTTTGATTAGAATTTTCTTGAGTAGAAGAAATGTTTTCCTTTATTGTTGAAGAATGCCTGGTACCTTTCTTCTTTGTCGGTGAAATGCTTCGTTGCTTCTCAGAATCACTTGGTTTCCTATTAGGAGATAAAGCTCTGGGCGATACGAGTAATTCATTCTTCTGAGTTATTTCTGTAGACTTAGGGAGGTACTTAAATTCATCTCCTGGTGATTTACTATTTAGTTGTAAAATATTTTTGTCAGAAGGTTTTTGGGCATCTGATGATTTTGATGGTGAAGTACTCTTTCCTGCCTTTGTTTCTTTATTAATTGATATTTTGTCTTGGGAAATATTCTTTGTTTTACTAGAAATAGCTGTCTCAATAATACTTTTTGTAAGCTTATCAGGTGATGGACTACGAGATGAATAAGGACTCGTATGACGAATATTATTTACCTTTGTTGGTTTTGATGAAGTTGATTTTAAAGGCGAAGGGCTTCTTCTTACCTCTGTTTTGTCATTAATCGATTTTTCGTCTTGGGAACTATTTACTGTTTTGCTAGAAACAGCTGTCTCATGAACACTTTTTTTAGGTTTATCAGGTGATGGGCTGCGAGATGAATAAGGACTCGTATGACGAATATTATTTACATTTGTTGGTTTTGATGAAGTTGATTTTAAAGGTGAAGGGCTTCTTCTTACCTCTGTTTTGTCATTAATCGATTTTTCGTCTTGGGAACTATTTACTGTTTTGCTAGAAACAGCTGTCTCATGAACACTTTTTTTAGGTTTATCAGGTGATGGGCTGCGAGATGAATAAGGACTCGTATGACGAATATTATTTACATTTGTTGGTTTTGATGAAGTTGATTTTAAAGGTGAAGGGCTTCTTCTTACCTCTGTTTTGTCATTAATCGATTTTTCGTCTTGGGAACTATTCACTGTTTTGCTAGAAACAGCTGTCTCATGAACACTTTTTTTAGGTTTATCAGGTGATGGGCTGCGAGATGAATATGGACTTGCATGTCGAATTTGATGTTTTTCTGTTGCCTTTGATGAAATCTTAGCCGTGTTTATTTTAACTTTGTTTATAGAATTAGTTTCTACTTTAGAAAGTTTTCGGTTTTCTTCGTCATTATTTTTCTCGATTGTAATGAAATCTACTACATCCATAATTCGCACTCTTCGATCTGGACTTGGAGACTTTCTTTGTGATGGATATTCACTTATTATACGTTTAGGAGAGTCTTTTTCTTTTGGTGTGAATTCTCTTTCAGGACTAGAGGAATACGGAGATGCACTCGATGAATCATCCGACCTCATACTATTTTGTGGTAAAATACTCAGAATTTCCGACAAAGTTTTCTCTGCATCCTTGACAAGAGTTTTCTTGTCGGGCATTCCGAGGATCTTTCTACATCTGTCTTCATATGTTTCACTTCTTGTAAATGGTGGTCTCTCTCTTTGCTTCTTTACATCATTAGTAGATAAATCTACTATTTTTGATGAGGTTGATCTTAAAGGTGAACTACTTTTAGATGGCGACTGAGGCCTTGATGTTTTAGGTGTTACATTATCTTGCTTGTGCACACTAGTATTAATATCTACATCGTCAAGGTCAGTAATAAGGTGTCTATTATGATGAGTTGATATAAATTCAATTTCACTAACTGATGTAGTAGGAGAGTTGTCGCGACTTTGAATAGTGCTTGTTGTCATAGATCTTATTGGGCTAGTCGCCGGAGATTTTGAATATGCACGTCTGTGGTTTGTCTTACGATCATGGTCCAATTCAATTGTCTCGAACTTTGTTACATTTTCTGCTGAAAAGTCATCTTGATTACTCGTGTTGTTTTTTTCTGGAGTTTTTTCTCGGGTATATGTGTCAGTAGAGCAATAGCTTGGCGCAGGAGAATCCCGTCCATCAATGGATTTTTGAGAAAACTCAAAGTGTGTAGTTTTTCCATCTGCCTTCTTTGAAATTTTATTTGTTGCATCTTCTCTTTCTTTGTTATGGGTGTAGGTACCCGTGGAATAATTGCTGGGTGCTGGAGAACCATATCGTTCCATTGAGCTTCTATCTGGACTTTTACGGTTTAAATCAAGATGGTCATTTATGGACTTTTTAGGCACAGAAGTATTGTTAGAACCTTCTCCTGGTAAAGGTGATCCGAATCTAGGTGATCGTTCCGGACTCACCGTTTTTGTACGATTAGTTGTCTTATTATCGGACTTAATATTGCTCGTTATTTTATATGTGTCACTGCTGTAATTAGTAGACACTTGTGACTTTTTATTATCAGTAATTGTATGCTTTTTATTGACATCAGAAGATTTTTCTTTAAGATTTTGAGTAGGTAGTTTAGTAAAGGATTTTCTTTCTGGACTTGAACATTTTGTTTGTTTATTTAACTTACGTTCGGTTATTGTTTTACGATCATCTTCATATGTGTAAGTTCCAGCAGAATAATTACTCGGAGCTGGTGATGCATGCCTGTTGGTGTGTATCCTATCTGGACTTACACGCCTGTCGGGTGAAGGTGTATATGATGGGGCTCTATTGAAATTATTACTCGGAGCGGGAGATCCTGATTTGGGCGATCTTTCTGGGCTTGTTAGTTTTGTATGAACGTTTCTTTTTTCATAGCTTGTTTTATTGGTCAGACGTTCGGATGTTGATCTTTGACTATTATTTACACTTTTAGTCGTTGAATCTCTGTCACTCGATAAACCATAATATCTATTAAGCTTTTCTGGACTGCTTGGTCTGTTCCTATTTGGATACACTTTTTCAGGGCTTTGACTACTGCGTAAAGATGTCTGACTGGTGCTGTGTCTTGAAGGAGACTTTCTTTCAGGCACTGGACTATCAGATCTGAGTGAACTCGCCCAAGCTTGATGAGTTGGACTTAGGTCGGTTGAAATTCGTTGTTTTTTCGTATAATCTGATTGATAAGTTGTAGTATAATTATTAGACTTATCAGTAGATTTACTTTCAATTACGTTCTTCGCTTCATTTGTTTGTTTTACATTGTGAAGTGTTTCTTTTGGAACACCTGAATCATTTTGAGTAGTATTTTTTTGTGGAATATCATATATTTGCTGTGTATGTTCCTCTGAAATATTTTTAAATTTGTTATTGACAACACTGCTGCCTTTTTGAATGGTAGAAATATCAACTGTTTCTTCATTATTTGTTAGATCAGATGCAATATTTTTAAAAGAAACATTTTCATTTATAGAGTGGTTCTCCAGATCAAAACTTTTTTTTTTGTTATCTGAAGTAATAATGGTGTCCATATGTCTTTCACTTCGATCTTCTGTAACAACACTACGTTGATCAGTCTTTATATCATTGTTTGATTTCGTAGAGTATGCAGTTCTACCTTTTGATTCCGTAGTTCTGCTGGTGACTTTAGTACCATCAGGGAGAGTCCTGGTCTCTGTTATAATGACAGTATTCTCATCAGGATGTTCCTCTTTTCGGGAGATTAATGTTCCCTCATCGATCGTTCGTGTTTCGTTGTATCTTAGAGAATTTTCGAAATTTTTAGTATTAAGCTCTTTGTTAGTCAATTTTACAATATCTTCATTTTCAAAATTTCTAATTCTTCCAATTAATTCCTGATCAACAAGAGAGGTTTTGTCTTGGACAAAATCAACTGTGTCAGCATCATTAGTGGTTGATTTGAGTGTTTTCGAGAAATACTGCTGTGATGATGACTTTGAAGATGTTACGGTTGAACCATCTTCAGTTTCTTTTACGAAGTGTTCATTTTTTGCAGAGTTGGAGCTATTTTCGTCTTTCCGGAAGTTGGTATTTTCGTCTTGTTTAACAGTAACGCTCGCATGTTGCTCGTTGACGCCTGCAAAAGAGGCTTTTCCGCCGTCGACATTCTTTGTACCCGATATTTGAGATCTGGTCGTTTGAGATGTAACTTGAGCATCGTCACTGGACTTAGATTCTTTTTGAACAACCCAACCTCCGCTGTGGTCGTTTTCTGTTTCTGTAAAAGAGGATTGGTAAACAGTATAACTTATATATATATTAATTGAAATAATTCAGGTATACAAAGTGTATTAAAATCACTACAAGAAAGACAGTTTGGTATACTTATATCAAAAACTAAATCGGTCTGATAAAAAGAATATAGTTTGGAAAAAAGCAGAAAATAGTTCATAAGCACTTGTATCTGCTATTCTGTTTTTGAGCATCCCAAATCGAAAATGCATTACTTAAATTGTGTAGAGTTATTTTGCACTGCCCAATTCAAGACTCGTGACGTGACCCGTTTGACGTTGTGAAGTCTTGTCCCTATTTGCTTGGGACACGTGCTTAAACAGTTCGAACCGTGCTACAAGGCTGACACAAATTATCGTATACCAGTTACAAGTAAATGAATGTCAATGCATCTAAAACTTTCGGTCGATCTTGTTTACGTAGAATTTTCCACATGATAATTCAATGAAGTTAAAGTGAAGTGAAGTGAAGTTTCAATGAAGTTATCTAAATCTCTTTGTTCCACTAATCCTAGGAAGAATTTTATCTCCAATAGAGTTGTGGATAATTGGAATCGGCTACCACAGGAAGTGGTGGAAGCTATAAGTGTAAACCAGTTCAAGAACCGCCTTGATAAATTTCTTGAATCTAGGCAAATCACTAGTAACCGGGAATGAGATGTGAGCATATCAGCTAAATAGCTGATAAATTAATAGTCTAAGTTGTTCTTCCAGATACAAAAAAATATTGTAGTGTTGATTTTGGTTACATTAGTAGACCTGCTTCCTATAGAGTCTACGTAGACTATGTAGTATATGTCTATAGTCTACGTAGCTACGGGAACTAATTACAAATGAGCTCCCGAGCATGCCATTCTTCTCTCTCATTCCCACCCCATAATGAGGATGAGCGAGATTGATTAATGGTAGATTTTTTTATTAAAAACATAGGTACAATATCACTGAAATTAACCCAACAAAACAAAATGCCTAAACAAAATTCTATATTTTTTTATTAAAATAAAAAATACACTTTTAACCTGGTATGCATTTTTTATACAGGTTGTAATAGCCGATTTAGCAACATTACTTTTTTATATTTCTAATATATTCTTTTTAAATATTAATAAAAGCTTCGCTGCTCTCGCATCATTCTATACAGATTGCTTCAGAACGATTGAACATCATAAAGGGGGTGAAATATTCATAGTTCTGTTGTGTTTTATTAAAATTTAAATAAAAAAATCGAGGAATCTCAAATTGAAGTTATTAGTTTACTAAAACTGCTACATCTAATTTTTTTTTATTATTATTATAGGTAAATAACATTTCGGCTCAATTTAGGCCTCTTTTATGGTGCTTGTCAATTGGAATTGCTATGTTTTGACTTTACACATACCTAGACAACATGTGCAACCCAGTGCATTAATTTGTGTATAGCTTTTATAGTATACTTTTTCGTCGAAAGTATACTCATTTTACGTAGCAATATAAATTTATTTTTTACGAACAAAATAAATACATTATTGTACTTACCAATGCAAAGCAATAGCGAGTGCAGTTGCGTTGCGCGTCATTGACATGCATTTCTGCATTGATATTACCTACCTGGATCATCGTAGCAAGGCAAGGATTGCAAACTTTATCGTTTTCTTCTATAGTAAATATATCCCATAAACGGTTTAAGCTTTAAAATATCATTCAGCGGTGAAAATTTATCTACACGCACCACACTATATTAAAAGTAATGCACTGTGTTTATATCAGCTGCGCTACCCTTGAGCCATTCCAAAACTCAAACGCATCAGTGGGGCTAGTCTGAAGCCGACTCGCCACTCGCTCGCCGTCTGTCATTTTGGCATTAGGCAAACGTCAAACTGACAGCGAGCGATGGGCGAGCGATGGGATGGGCGACTTTCTCAGAGATTCTCTCGATTTTTTTTCACGTAGAATCGATTAAAACTTTAAAATTCTAAAATCGGCGGTGAAATCATTGAGATCTGACATCACAAACATTTCGCTATCGGAGTCGATCCATGGGAGTTATGCTTCGCTCCGTCCCGACAATAATAGTTTCACAGAATTATAATCGTAAATAAAGTGCCCACGCCATAAAACACTTTATGAACACCATTTAGAATTTAATTAAAATACCCACAAGCAATCAAATCTTTTTTGAACCAGTCAATTAATTCAAGGTGTGTTATTCATTAGATATGCATTTTTACGTGGGTTTAAAACCGATGGGTTGTCTCGAGTAGGTACCTATTGTTTACTCAGAAAACGTGGGAAAACATTATTAATCAAAGCGCTGATTTATATTTTTGACGTGTCATCAAAGTAATTAAAACTAGTAGGTAGTTTTTTTTTAATACACTAAATTTTATGGACTTGTATTCATAGATAATGGGCGACGTGACAGCTAATTAAGATGGCCGATTCGCTTCAAACTTCGTACAAATCTATCGGTCAGTAACTAATTTTCATCGTAGTTAGCTATAAGATAATAAATCTGTTTTTTTCTTAACTGTTTGATTATTGATTGACAAAATTTTGAAACATTTTACATTGATTGGTCATCTTTTTTGTAAACTCTCATATTTCTCAAACGGATATATAAAAAAAACTGAGAAAAGTAATATTATGACACCTTAAACGGATAAAAAACAATTATTTTGTCTAAATTTCGTAATGAAGTAAAAAAACATGTTTTCGCATGGGGTTTTTGCCAATATGTGACTTGAAATGTGCCCTAGTTTATGAAAAAAAAAATTCAACTCGAGTTAAAATAAAATAAAAAAACCAAAAACGTTACGTAGCTACGCCACTGAATACAATCTTATAAGTCTTAGTCATAAGCCGTTCGACTATGGCATAGAATATAGATGAACGGTGCGCAGTGCTTACCGTGTATCTTATATGCGTAGTCCCTGGTGGGGGACCCGGAATCCCGCACTTCCTTGCTCTTCAGAGACTGAAAACTTTGATCGGCGAATGAGTCGGTGTGACTTTGAGAGGAAAATTGGCCGCCTGTGAAAATTAAATGAATTCAGAATCTTAAAATAATTAAATAGAGTATAAACGATAAATATAAATAATTCTAGTAGTAAATGGTCATTTTCACGATATTTAGTTTTGAAAAACCTATATTTGAAGAGCAGAACGCAGCTAAGATTAACTGCGTTCTGCTCTTCAAATATAGGTTTTTCAAAACTAAATATCGTGAAAAGTAATTCTTAGATAAGAATTAAAACAAAAGGCGAATCCTGGAGAAGTACCAAAACACCTCCAAAAAGAGAGGACAAGCGCAAAGGTAACAAAAATGTGTTAGATACATTTTATTTCGTAAATGTATGTTAAAAACAATACGACCCAATATGACACATGCTTTCTTATACAAATAACGGCAATATCAATTCGGAAGATTTTTTTTTATAAGTAAGTCTAAGTTTTTTTTTAGTTTTTTAACTTTTAGTAAGTGTTCATTGATAAGACATTTGCGTCTCATGTCCTTCCGATATAAAATAAATAATTCGACTATCAAACGACGTTTTCCCCCGTTCATCAGCGGCATGTAACGCCTTCAGCCAGGTTCACACGACGATATTTTTGTATACGAGATTTTACTGGACTATAGCGTTAGATTTTGAACAGAGTCGTTCACACCGAGCCCGTGCGTTAAAATCTCGCTATACTTTAAGATTTCTCTTCCGGAAACTAACCGAATTGTCACTGCAATTAACGAACTTGGCACACGAACTTGGAACGAACTTTTTCACGTGAGTACTCGACAAGGCAATTAGCATCACAAATACTTATTATACCGATATTTAAAAAAGTATATGGAGAAAGGCAAATTAAAGTTGTGCTGGCACGATTATTAAATAAGGTACATTTAAAAATTAAGAAATAAAAAAAAATAGTGTTGTAAAAAGCTCTAAAATTATACTTATACTCTTCAATTCATTAATGTAATGTTTTTATCGATAGGTTAAGGTGTGTAATCAAAAAAAAAGTAACATGTTGCTAGATAATGTCAATACTAGTGAGTAGGCACTTGTAAACTGCTTAATTAAAATATATGAAATAAAGGTCGCGAAAGCGACATTGAATTTGGCTAAGTTGTGTGCCCTTAATTTTTACGTTTTAATTTAAAAGTGATGGGTGTAAAATTACGGCAGTTACCGCGTCCACAAGAAAGTGATATAGATAAATAGATAGACAGATAGATAGAGAAACGCGAAGATATGTTAAAATTTTCCGTAAGTCATTAGGTAGCTTTCCTAATGAAATCTGCCTAAAACCGAATCGATTGGTCGTCGTGTGAACCTGGCCTTATTGCCGCCGTGCGTGGGTACCTTTGGTGGCGTCCCTGGGGGCGATGTCTGGCGAGGAGTACAGGTCGCGCAGGCGCTCTTCGCGCAGGCGGTACATGTGCGCGCGGATCTCCTTCTTGCGGCCGAAGTCGTCCGTCTGCTGCCACTGGAGAACAAACTAATATTTAGAAAAAAATAATAGTAAAAATACATTTATTAAAACAAGCTTTTATTTAAGTGCTTGCAAAATTTCGTGTGCTGTTGACCGTTGAGGAGTCTCTACGTCTGGAGCCATTCCTGCGTATAGAACCAGGTCATGTTTACTATAAAAATGCATTATCATCGGAACTGAACCAACATGCCAAATTTCAACTCCGCAAAATGTATCATTTCTACCGAATTCAGGTTCTATGGTGACTTCAACCCATTCAAGTCTTGCATATGTATCTATAATAATATAAAATATGCTATTAACAATAGTGCTATATATTATGTACCATTATTAATTATTAAGTCGTTTAGTTTTTGCGGAAGCTGTGCATCCTTAATGGCGAATTTATATTTTTCCTATTGCGTCTTACAAATTGCTCTGATATTCAAAAATAACAATAAAATATGTTATTTGCCGCACACGAATTACGATTTATGCTAACCACTGTTAATTAGTGGATATCAACGATCTTTTAAAACATATAGATACGGCAACTGAGGGTGAAAAACACACCACGCCCAAGTACGCCACTTTTCGTCGAGTGCACTCCTCGCGTATCCTACGTCCCGCTCGCTCGCATATGTCATCGCGATAAGTCTTCTATCCAGCATGGCGGATTTTAGCGGTGTCGGGTTTTCACAAGGACGATTTGTATGACATGCCGTATCTATAAGTTTTAAAAATCATTGGTCGATATCTAATAGATTTTTAATCTAATTACTGACATTTAGCAATATCTGATAAGCTCTATGCAATATTAAATTTAGGAGAAAATATTTATAGAAATACTCGAACAAACTGTTTAAAATTGATAATAAACGTTATGCCTAAGTTAAAAAAAAAACATTTTACATTTTAATTTTACTTTAGGAGACCTTTAACAAGATATTTAAAAAAAATCATTTACTGTAATAAGAATAAATGATTTATTAAATATGGATCTTTTTTTAGGTTGTGTAAGTGACGCGCAGTTTATTTTTATCTTAAAAAGATAGATCATATAATTATCTAGCTGTCCATTTTTAATTTTTCTAATTTTAAAATAAAAAAAAAACCCTTTTAATGTTTCGCAGAATAGTCTGCATGTAACTGTATATCTGTAACTTTCATTGATCAAACTGAATAATTCAACGTTTTTTTTAGGCACTATTACCGTGGGTTAAAATTATTCCTTACAAGAAAATCTTCTCGGCATTCAAAAGTAAACATATAAAAAAGAAAAAAAAACAAAACAAATCAAAAATTATTGAAAAAATAAATTAGCTTATTTTTTTTAAAAAAAGTTAAAATCAACGCATGATAAATTCATGATCGAGAAAACTTTCACTTTTAGTGACACACTCCATGATAGAATGTGGAGATGAATGATATCTCTGTACCTACTATATTACTACTACAGCAACTAGACTTCTAAGTAATAGTCAAAATATCTTCCTTAGAACAGGTGACATCCTAGTTAGGCAAGATATTTTGCATTATAATATTTGTAAAAATAAATATTTGTATCATCAAAAAATAGCATACCATTCTGCGGAGGACATCCTCGTCCTGTATCAAGGACACATCCCCTTCAGACATGGTGGCGATCTGTAACCAAGCAAAAAAAAAACTTTATTTTGTGAAAGTAGATATAATTCGCGGACAAATTCCGGACCCAGTACTCGTACAAACTTTAACTAATATTTAGCTTTTATTTTTTTTACTAAATTTTTATTTAGCCTGCAATGTTTGTTAGTTTGTTTAGGTTGAATCTAGCAAGCAGAAATAGAACCATAACATTTATATCAATATCTGGATACTTGGAAAGGCTGAACACCTTCTATGGGTTCATTTTGCCCATAATTGGTTCTACGACGTGGGATGCCTAGCAAAATACTCGTCGAAGGCGAAGGAACTCCTCAACGGTCAACAGCACAGACGCGAAATTTTGTATACGCATTCGAGCGCTTGGATAAAAGCTCGTTTTTAAAAATGTATTTTTACTATTAATTCATTTAAAAGTAGACTATATCGAAGTATGGTCGACGGCGCTGCGGTGCCAGTCTTTGGGCTCAGCGCCCGGTCGTCTGGTCTCCGGCTGTTGGACCCGCTGAGATGAGATCGACGTGGGCAACCAGCAGTCCGTATCGAATCCGACCGAAACACGACACTCGCTGTAATCCCGTTCGCCGAGACAAGAAAGTCTGGTTTCCTCGCTGTATGCTGTTGATGCTGTGCGGCCGAGGCTCGACGATTGCTCTGTGGGGGGGAGGGGGGGGGGGCGACCTTGAATAATTTGCCGAATAATAATAATATTCTTGGACCTTTCGATCGTGCGGCGAGTTCAAAGTTCTTTCTCTCCATTTCTCGCCCCGTTGACCACCTGCGAGTTCATTTATCGGGGTTCGGATTGGGTAAGAAAACATCGCAAAATGTCCAAAGGAATCTTGCAGAATGCCAGCAGACGATGAACAAATGTAATTCGCCCGAAAAGTACATCATTACTGTTTTCGCAAACCCCCCCACATCCACTAACATACATAACATAACTGGCAATACCATCAACAATGTTTCCGCGCGGCTATTCGTGTAGGAAGATAACCAACGTGACAGATAACCAGCACAGCGGCAGCTAGCCGAATGAGCGCATCACCTCCGAGCGTCCTCTCGGGTTTAACATAGGTTGCTCGCATATGAAGGTTTTCATCGATAAAGTTACTCGTACGAGTAAATTCTGCTGGAATGAAGGGAATCCGAATCGCTTTGTATGCTACTAATGCTGACCAATAAAAGTGCATTGACTTGAATCGTCGACTTGGCACGTCTTGAATGCTAATTTCCGTATAGTTAATATGCGATAATTAATTAACCTCGCACCAGAAATGGCGACCACACTTCGCTTGGCAGACACGCCGGCGGCGTAGAATTAAAAAATATTTATAAATATGCCATTATAATTTTCTTCTCCAAAACTACTGAACCTAACGCCACTATCTTGGTTCAACGGGTGGGTAATCTTAGTAGTTAAGCTGTTTGGCTACTGGCCTAGTAGTCGTGGGTTTGAATCCGTATATTATAGTCATACCATTTTTAACGGTTCATTAACCCCTGATCCAGTTGAGTAGAACCCAAAATAATTGTATATGGTTTCACGAAAAATGTGTTTTTGTTGAAAAAAAGAAATCTGTGAATGCAGTATAACTGAAAGTTATTAACTGGAAGGTATTTTAGGAAAGTTTTAATTTAGATTTACCGGTTCTAGTACCTGCTCAAAGTGCCATCTGTAGCAAGACTTTATAACGTTACTGCATCAAAAGAGTTATTTTTTTAAATATACTATTACAACTCCTAATTAATACAATATAAGCATTATTAAATAGCTTAATAAAAGCAAAAAGCGACTGTTACATTGTACTGATGTTTCCTGCCTAACTAGACGAATCTGTACTAAGGGAAGCAGTTTCATACAAACATATGTTACGGTCTGGTGGTACAGTGATATAAGCACCTGCTTCTAAATTCAGAGGTCGCGGTTTCGAATCCCCAGTAGGTCAAATCCGGCCAGGTTATTTTTCGCCGTTGGGAATATTCAATGGCGCTTTTCTCAATGCTGTCGACTGGTTTAAGTAACAAGACGAAAAAAAAAACACTCATTCAGATTCGGACTTGCGAAATGCTGTTTGCCTGTAATGGACGGCCTCGCATGATGAGCTAAAAAAGTTTAAAATGGGATTTCCCATAAAGAAATATTTCGCCATTGGATAAAATTTTAGTTTGGAAACAGATAACATCCTGACCGCACTTTAGTACCTATAAAGTGGAATCTATAGCTCAATTTCTACTAAAACGCAGTTACGAGTACGTTAGTTCCGCAGTAGGGGGAAAAAGATAACTCTGGTGACGTTAAACTTTTTTTTTTAATTATCGAGTGCGATGGTAACCGACTTAGCCACCTCGCTGAAGAAAATCTCTTGCTAAAGAGCAAGAGATTTTCTTTACTACATAAAGATGTAGTAAATAAAATAGATTATTAATGATGTTTTTTGTGTCATGGAAAAGACTAGTAAATGCAGTTACGACAGACAACCTTTCCTATTTATACGTATAAACCAAAATACTCGTACATATGTACGGAGTTGTCCTTAATGCTACCTTTTAGAGTTTTGAGTTTTCGAGACAAATGCATCTCGTAGGAACGAGAGAAATTACGTAAAGTATTGTGCGCATCGAGATTAAAATTGTTGCAAGATGCAGTTGCGATTCTCGGTAGTTGGTGACGCACTGCGCGTGCGCTCGGCTGCTTTCTCGACCCGCGGGCGTTACGTGCGCGATCGATGGATCTATGGATCGATGGATCGATGGATCGTCCGTTTCGAAGACGACGCATTCCTTCGCGGATGCACATGGATCGATACGTCGTATTCTCGTGTACCAAGAAATGATAACATAAACTAATAAGAAACAAATCACTTTAAACAGAATTGTAACGGTCGCTGCACGATCCATACGCTCAAATTTATATAATTCAATTGCCAACACAAATTATTACAACTAAAATAATTATTCCTAAACTTTTTTTAGCTTTATTAATTTTGTTTTTCTGTAATATATAATCTATTTAAGTAATGAATAGGAAAACTTTAAAAATGAGGGTGGTTTTGGGTTCTAAGGGATGTGAAACGTGAAGATATGTTGAAGTTTTCCTGAACTCATGACAATACATACCCATTGCAATAGGTAAACTTTACATGTGTTTTCATTATATGTTTTAATGTTTACTATTTGTATATTTTGGATTTATTGAGTATCTATGTTCTTATTCTTGATCATTGTTCTATGTTTATCATTTTAAGAAATAGTTATTTAATAAAAAAAAACTCACAAAGGCAAAAAAAAAATTCTACCGATTTTCTCATTTCTTGAACGGTAACCCTGCGTTGGTTGACAACAACGCTCCAAACGTTAAAGTTTATCGTACGGTTGGGTCAAATTGGGTGGTTAACCGTAAATATTGGCATTGGAAAATATATTAAAACTAATAATTAAGTCGGACAACTAACCTACAGACGTTAACATTTATCGGTGTTGTTGGAAGTTGGTTCCATCAAATTGTATCATCTGCAAGGGTTTCATATTAATGGATCAATGGGTAAAGGCATCTCTAGCGAAAAAACGCTGGAATGAAATACGTGAAGTTAAAACAGTTGTCATTTTTTCTAATTAAAGTGGAGTTTATGGCATATTTCAAAATAATTTTGTTGATACGGATGTATTCATATATTTTCTAAGAAATGCCGGCATGCATATGCACAAAAAAACCGCAGGTAAAAATAATGCTTGTGAATATTTTTGCATCGCTTTGTTACTAAAAATACAAAAAACGTTAATCATAAGTTTTAGTTCTATAGTTGTTAAAAAATAATCATAAGAAATAATCAGAACCAGTTTATTCATTAAAAACAAACTCATAGTAAGTAAAAAAAAGTAAAATTAAATGAAACGGCACCTTCTGTTATAAATAATTGTTATAATTAGGTATGTGAAAACACAACATGTTTAGAATAATTTAAATAAAAATAAATTGAATTGTATGATAAAAAAAAAATGCACCGTGTACTAAGTACCAACTTTCAATTTAAGATAAACGCGAAGATGGCCACAAATGTACTAATGAGAAATTATTTATCTTTTTTCTTACACATGATATGTATATTTTTCCACCTATTTCGCGTAAAACCCTATCCGATACACATTTAATTTTAATTTTGAACAGAGGTCGGGACCCGGTATGGTATGTTTTTGATATCAGTTTTTTTTTTTTTTATTTTCTAGCTCTGTAAACAAAAGCCAAACACATCTACATAATATGTGAGTATGTTGAAAAAAAAATGAATATGCAATTATTTGTATGTAAACGATAGAATATGAGGTTTAATGATAACTCGCTCAAAAGCGCGCAAGAATGCGAGGCATTGATTGGGGCCAATTATCACATCTCCAATTACAACTAATCGAACGTGTAATCACAGAATACGTCAGTTCGTAAAGACCTCATCAGATCAAACGCGGAGACAAGATCTGGAGTCAATGTGAAAACTACTGAAAAATATTTTCGAAAAGCTTTAACTAAAACGGATACTAAACGTACCACATCGTGTATTTCTAAAACTGCTTAAATTATGATATATCGAGCCAGTAAGGCAGTAATTATTTTACCGATCGAGCAACTGGCAAGTAAAGTTTAAATTTTTTTCTCAGAAACCATGATGCGTCTTTACAAATCATATTTGAAATAGGACGGTCAATTAGCTGGATTTATATTCGGGTATTGTTCGGGACATCCCGTATGTGTAATTATGACGATAGTCTTTAGGCTGCATAATAAAATATAGATATGGTAACGCGGTTCGGTGGAGCGACCGAGAAATATGCACGCACGCTGGCTATGTAGGTGATTGGGTGGGTGATGGACTCCCCGCGTCGGAAGAAAGTGATGTGTGTAGTTTGCGAGAGAAGCAAACTCCAATATACTCCAAAATAGTAATACCTATAAGATGCAAAATCAATAGTAAAAATAACGCGTGTAATAGTAGTAATGCGTGTACAAAATTTCGCGTGTGTGCTGTTGACCGTTGAGGAGTTCCTTCTTCAGGAGCCATTCCTGGGCGTAGAATCAGGGCATGCTTACTATAAAAATGCATCGTCATCGGAACTGATCCACATGCCAAATTTCAACTCCGTAGGGTAAGAGGAAGTGGTTCTAATCAGCTTGCAAGATTCCATCTAAAGTCTGTTTGGATTTTTTGGATTGTTACGTTGTTAGCGAATTATGTTATATAAATATTACATTAACAAAACTTAAGAATGAATACTACAAATACAAACAAATTACTATATAGTAAGATATATGCCACCTACAAAAATATTTAATACTAGCTGACCCGGCCACGCGTTGCTGTGGCTAAAGTTTTTGTTATATTACATTATAGTAAACAATCTAAGAGGAACAATAAGAGAACATCAGTCACGGAGTCCACTATGCTTTTTCACACAGATGGTATTTGTAAAAAAATATGCTGATCTCCTTATTTGACTTTCTACTACTATAACCCTTTAGTACAATGAAATTATTTACGAACAAAGACGAAAATGTTGATGTTGGTATACAAATTCACTGGATTGAGATTGATTTGAAGGGGAAGTACGTTGAACACAATTAATTAAAATGTTCTTACACTTGATACTAAGCAGAAATCAATAGGTAAAAAATAAAAATTTATCAGATTTATTATTTCCATTTAATTTTATAACAAATATAAGTATATTACAGTATAATACAGTAAATAACATGTGACGCTTAAACTCATGAATGAGGTAGGCAAGGCAGACAGTCTTAAACTTTTAAACATTAATATCTTTTTTTTTGAATTATAAATACTTTCAATTTCAATTTAATTTAACACCAATCGGTGCACAATGTTTTTGGTTAACCTGTCTTTAGCTAACACAAATAGATTCGACGGTTTCCCAACACGTGAACACGCAACATATAGTTGCCCATGAGAAAAACATGGATTTTCCAAATCTAAACCACAAATGGACATTGTTTGACCTTGAGATTTATTTATAGACATGGCGAAAGCTAAACGAATTGGAAACTGTAGCCTTTTGAAGGGTATGGTAGAATCTGATGGTATCATCGGAATACGTGGCAGCAGGACCACTTTTCCTTTAAACTTCCCAGCCAAAATGGTTGCTTCAAGAATGTTTCCGGTGATCTTTTTGATGACCAAACGCGTACCGTTACATAATTGAGGTGGATTCAAATTACGGAGGAGAATAATAGGGGAACCAATCTTTAATCGAAGATTATGTGGTGGCATTCCAGGGATATCTAATGAATTTAAAAATTCAATCGGAAAATTTACACTTTCATTTTCATCAACAACAGTATCGATTGATTTAAAAGACATCAGATCGCCTGGTAACAACTGTTGTATCTGGAAGTTAATTTCGTCAACATCAACGTTTTTGGCTGCCAAAATCGCCCGTTGACTAAGCCATTCATGATTCAAATAATTATTCTGTATATCCGGGAAAATACTCTGAATCAATTCAGTTTTATCCTGAACAACAGTGCAAAAATTGTCTGGTAGTTTAATGCATTGCGTATTTGGTTGCAGTTTTATTTTACCGTTCCCAATATCTAGTAGTTGTTCGGAAAATATTAGTGCTGATGGATCATTTTGCAATTGTACTCGCATATTTATGGTCAATCGAAGTGTTTCAACACTTCGCCATAAGAATGATTGTTTCAAACATGCATTAATCTCATCCGCGAAAGTAGAGCGAGGTATAACCGGTAAGGTCTGCCGGAAGTCACCAGACAAAAGTAAGATAGCACCACCGAAAAGTTTATTATTGCTGTTTAAATCTTGCATAGTTCTGTTTAATGCTTCAAGTGAATATTTGTGTGCCATTGTGCACTCATCCCAAATTATTATAGAACTCTTCCGCAACACTGCAGCTATTCCACTATTCTTTTTGATGTTACACATTGCATCTGGTTTATTATGAACGTCCAATGGCAGCTTGAATGTTGAATGTGCTGTTCGCCCACCATCCAGTAAAGTAGCCGCAATGCCTGACGATGCTAATTCTAATGCGATTTTTTGTTGCGACCGTATTTTGGCAAGAATCAACGATATTAAAAATGTCTTACCGGTTCCACCGGGTGCATCCAAGAAAAAAAAACCGCCTTGTTCAGCAGCAACAGCCAGCATAATCCGATCATAAATAATTTTTTGTTCTGCTGTCAGTAATGGTTCTCTGTTCATGATAATTGTTGCTAAACTTCCATGGTCATATTGATTTTCTCGTTGTAAATCGGTATTGACTAAGTCGGTGGCTGGACGATTAGGTGATGGCATACCATAATGATTAAGTGGTAAATTTGAAATAAGAACACATAAATCCTCGATCAAGACCAATGCTTCATTGTACATCTCTGGTGTATAATCTATGTTTTGGCATTGATTTGTTTGTCTAATTCGGTGCAAGATGTCTTCTGTCATACAATTTTTATATTTTTCCCACAAAGTTTGTGCTTGCGAGGGATAACATGTCGCCAAAATAATTGCAAACAACTGACGAATGTTATTCGGTGTTGATGTCAACGCAGCATCAGCAAGCGTTAAGTCCCAATGGTTATCGTCTTCTAGCAATTGCAGTTCACGACATGCATCCTGGTATGTATTGAATACTCGACCATTAGCTGTTCATAAAAATTCAAAAGACGTTGGTCCGGGAACATTCACCAATAACAAACGTAAATAGAAGCACTCACGTTGCTTTGGATGTACCGTGTAAAGTCTCCCCAATGTCTTAGCTTTGAATATGCCTGTAATGGAAGGATGTGGTTTTCCTTGTTTCCGTGGCTCCCATTTTTTACTGGATTTGTTCCATGTGAAATAACGTGGAACATCACCATACACCAATGTCTTCGCGAATTGGCCAAAAACATCAGGTTTTTGACACAATGTAAAAAATTCAGTTAGAGTCGTTTTCGGAGCTTCGAACGCTCTTTGGAGAACATTTTCTTCAGTGAAGTATACACGTTGACCGTTTTCAAGATGTATTGCCAGATGTTGGACAGCAGGATCTCTTTCGTGGATGGGAAAGCTGAGAATATGCCAAATAGCTTCATTGCTGCTAATGTATCTGCCCATTTGGTATCGTGCTATTTCGTCATTTTTATTTATGTTTTTTACTTCAAATATGGCCAAATCACTGCCTTTGTTTACATATTTACAAATATACTTAATTGATTTAACAGAACTGCAAAGCTCAACATTGATATGAGCTTTGTAAGTTTTTGAAAGTAGTGGTGAGTATGGTACCACCCACTGATTATCAAACTCAACTTGATTTGGAAAGTTCGGCAGTCGCATTGTAAATGTGTGGCCACCATTCTCAGTACTTCTGCGGCGATACATTGGATAACCATCAATATCCGTGATCGTGTCATTCGTATGCGGCTTTGGGAAGTTTTTTTTACATTTTCCATTTTCCATGCACGGTGACGTCATGTTGAAAACACCGCATGGCCCATGGATCATGTGTTTGGTGACAATATCAAATAATTCTTGATCAATTAATGGGTCTGGAATTTCGGCTGAAATTATTTGATCGATTTCTTCAGGACGGATTCTATCTTTAAGCCAAACCAAAATGTGGGCATGAGGCAAACCTCGCTTTTGCCACTCTATCGTATACAGCCAACAACGTGTGATACCAAAAATTGTATATTTAACAATAAAATCAATTAAGGATTTCAATTTTTGTTTAAACACACGTGCAGTTAAATCATGACGATGAATGGCTTGTTGTCCTGGCAATAGTAAAGTTTGTATCTCTTCCCAATTCGGATTACATGTGAATGTAATAAATAAATGGCCGGTCGGCCGTAATGACGTACGTAAGTCATCGCATCTTGTATGTATTCCTGCATGTTCCGTGGACTGCCGATGTAGCTTGAAGGTAAAATGAAAGCATTACCGATGTCATTGGGATTTAAATTTCCATCGATGTTTCCAGCAACAGCATCTCGTAAGTGAATATATTCTTCCGATCGTAGTTTTGCCTGGTTGAATCGAAGGAATCGCAAGCGTTCGCTTTCGACCTTAGCATACATATCAACAATGTATTGATGGAACAGCTGACGATATCGAAGGATATAATTGTCTTGATGTTGTCTAACCATTATTCGGTGTGCGTAGTAGTTCATTGAGCTAACTTTATTATTTCTGTAATCACCTAAAAAAATAAATAATAAAATGCAATACGAAATTAAAATCTATACATACAGTAAGAAAGTAAATAGATAATTGTCAAATTTACCGGTATTTGGATCATACTGATTGATATTAAGGTGATATTCATCTTGTCCTTGCCAAAATATCAATGGATATTGTAGTGCGTCATATGAACGGTGTAGATCCGAAATCGTACTGACAGTGTTGTCTCGCCGTGTAATGTTTATAGATCTTTTGTCAACTGGATCACCAACCATGATAACAGCAACCTCATCAACAGTTGGAGCGTTGAATCTACCAGCATGTGCACCTAATGGTACTTTGTCGGCTTTTATGACGATTTGATAATTGTCATTTTGCAGTCGTGGCGAAACTCTTTTGATCAATTGAATTAGTTGATTGTGATCTTCTAAAAAATTTCCAATAATATCACAATTGCTCTTTCCTCTGCTTGTTCAATAAAATTATACAGGCACCGAGTCGTCACGCGCTCTTCACAATCGCCCATAAAATAAAAAGGTATCGACATCTGTCAGTTTTATGACTGCCAAATAATATCAGACAAATAATTAGCAATAAATTAAAATATGACGATTTGATAATTGTCATTTTGTAGTCGTGGCGAAACTCTTTTGATCAATTGAATTAGTTGATTGTGATCTTCTAAAAAATTTTCCAATAATATCACAATTGCTCTTTCCTCTGCTTGTTCAATAAAATTATACAGGCACCGAGTCGTCACGCGCTCTTCCCAATCGCCCATAAAATAAAAAGGTATCGACATCTGTCAGTTTTATGACTGCCAAATAATAACGGACAAAAAATTAGCGATAAATTAAAATTGCGACTATAATTTGAGATTTAAACTATCCTATCTCTCAAGTGCACATCGAACTGCACATGGTGTTCAAATTTTATTATAATCGGTTAAGTGGTTTAGGAGTCCATTGAGGACAAACATTGTGACACGAGATTTATATATATTAAGATTATAAATGTAGAGTATGTTCAGATATACTGTCATAGAGATCATGGTAGTCAAGTGGTTAAGGAATTTCACTATAGACCGAGTGGAAGCTGATTCGAAACTGCACATTACAGCCAAATCATTTTTACAGCTTCATTTTTTAGACTGCATATACTCTATTTTTCTCTTCAAAAATTTATTTACTCTTTATTGAAAAATCCACAGTATTACATTTTATAATTACAAACAAAACTTATTACTAATATATAAACCAATTAAGGATTTCGGTCATTTTATATGTTAAGATTAGCATAAAAATTTGAACAGTGTTCTTAAAATATATATAGATTATTAATATTATACACGTATACAGTAGTTTTTTTTTTTTTTTGAAGTGTTATGTGTAATTTGTGAGTGATGTTTGTGGTAGTTGTGAGAGTGTGACATTTGTATATTAAAATAAAGTAAAAAATTAAGTATGGTTTTAGTATGTATAAAAATAATTGATCCACTATTCGTTGAACGCCCTTACCCATCTAGTTTCGAGAATAAAAACTCCATACGTCAGTGATATTAACGAAATAAGTGAATTTTTAGTGAGTGTTAAATAATTAAAATGAGAAATGATTTATATTTTGTTGATATTTTCGCCATAACTGACATCGACATGGACCAAGAATGAACACTTTTTTCGACGGAATTTGATCATCGTTTTAACTGGACGGAGTTTCTGTCGCGAGCCGCGAATCCGTTCTCGATTTCGGGGAAGCGATTGTGAGATGTTATCGCAATAAATTTAAGTTTAAACAAACCTCGGCTTTCTTTGTTTTAGAAATATCAGCCAGTAAATGTTTTTAATTAATCGTTAGGATCGTTGTTATAAGTTTTTGTAAAATATTTTCGTAGCTCGTCGATTTTGTAAAACATTTTCGTGACCACGAAAGATAATAAAACTCACATTAGAAATTGACATATCACATACATATTACACATAAATGGTTCTTTGATTGATTGATGGGTTTTGTAGACATGCTATTTGCATCAACCGTATTAAATAAAAAATAACTGAATATTTTTCGCACATATTTCAAATAAAATATTACAACTCATAGGAAGTACAATATAACTTCGTAACATGTAACTATTATTAAATAGGTTAATTAGCGACAAGCGACTAGTACATTGTACAGATGTTTTCTGCCTCCCTGACTAGACGAATCTGTACTAAGGAAAGCAGTTTGGGTACACAAAAACAATAAAACCAATCTATAAATATAAGACAAAGTCGGGTTAGTTACACATTTATACCTCAAAAACGGCTGGACCGATTTTTATGATCTTTGATTTGTTGAATTTGTCAGCTTGTTTTATATAAATACAAGCTGATCCGACGAACTTCTTACCGCCTCAGAATCAATAAATGTCGTGTTAACTTATTAGCTGAATTAAATTCAGCTTTTTTAAAGAATACACAAAATGAATTAAGTTCAATAAATCAAAATGATATGTATTTTAATTATCGATGCGCGCACGACAAATGTGATCCAACCCTTCTTGAGTTATAAATGGTGTAACTAACTCGACTTTGTGACAAATATATAAATTAATATAGGACTATAAATGATGATGTAACTTATTTTACAGCATCCTTTAACCCTTTGGTATATACAAAAGTATTACCTAGATTTTGTTTCAAGTGGTGTTCATATGCATATTAAAAGATGAAAATTATAATTAAATGATAAAATCATATATTTTATTTAAAAAAAATTGAATATATATATTGTTTTCATTTTTAAATACAAAAAGCCAGCGATTAACAGTATTTTTTATAGCCACCGCTATAAAATGCTTTAATGTTAATTTGTTTTTTCTGTTTAGTACAAAGCTGAACCTAAATAAGTTTTTATATCGAATTTGCATATAACCGATTTAAACGGACTTGTTTTGAAAAAGAATATTTTTTAATAAACTTTCATAATATTTATTTTTACGCGTATGTGTGTAATGTAAACATGTTATGTTTAATTGTGTTGGATATAATTGTGTTGGTTGGTTGATTGGTGCAATTTAAGTTCACGTCTGGTTGTCAACAGTTTAAATGATAAAGTTTGGGTTAAGTTAGGTACAAAATGATCTGAGATGTTCATTTTTTGGTGCCATATAATGGAACCAATAATACGAGTACACATTTCTTTCGCTTTTTCTGGTACAGTCTGTATCGCCGTGTGCTTGATATTCAAACTATGAAAAGAGTAGTGAATGTTCTGGCCAGATTGCAGCCACTGGGGATCAAACCCGGCACCTTTGAGTCATAAGCAGGTGTTTGAAACCTCTGCGACCGACACCGCGGTAGGTAAAAAGAATCTACCTACTCTCAAAAAATCCTCGACAAATATTTGCCAAAATAAAGATGAATGTACGATCCCACGCTGTGGGCTCCTCTTTTGGTTCAATCTTGGGTGGGTTTGGAAACAGGTTTTATGCGATCGGTTATTTTTTGGATTCAAACGTTTTGGACTAATCCAAAGTCCAAGTTTGTGAATATCAACTTCACCATCACATAGGATGGCTTTAGCCTGCTCTATGTTGTTATGAATACAAATGTTTCTGTCGGCTAGTAATGTAATTATTATAATGTATTCAAGACCGTTACAGCTTACTAATAACATTGTTTTTTTTAGCTATTATCAAAGCTGACAGTATCTGTTTTCATATAATTAATATAATAAAAGATATGTTCATTACCAATAAATTAAAAAAAAATGGCTGAAAGAATTGATACTGGCTTGACCAAACTCAAGCATATAAAAAAATATAGATATTGCAGATTATGGATATTAATATTGTTCAAATAAGAACTTACTTCATACTTTTTTTCTGTCTCGGTATTTCTGTGTTTAAAAGATCGTTGTTTTAACCTATGCCCTTATTAATACCGAGATATATTTCTGAGTAATGTTATAAATATATATATTTTTAATTTCACTGAGGTTTATATTTAATATGTTTTCGAAATAGTAAATACCGAGATAGTTTTGTTATAAAGCAAACTGGCTGCGCTAAAATTCGACGACCTCAAGTTACACTATTATAGGGTTCTACTACGGCTTGTAACCGCGGCTGCGGGTCGCTTCGTTCCCCATATTTCGTTCGGCATAGACTCACGTCTTTGCTGGAATCACTAGTCTAGCTAGACAAGCATTCGACATTCGAAACTTATTAATCTAGCCTTGCTAAATTTTTGTTGTAATGAAAAATGTATTTATTGTCAACACTATTTGTTGATATTTATAAATGACGATATAAATAAATAAATACATTAATTTTTGATTTGTTTTCATACAAAGGATGTCTTTCCATTTCCATTAGAGTACCTTTTCTGTTATTTCCTTTCGTTTCCTTTCAATTTTTAAATGGTACTATAACAAAATATTGAAATACATAATAAAAAATATGCATTTCGTTTGTGTATGCATTATTATAATTTATTAGATAAGTTATAGAAACATGTTATGTTACCAAATTACTTACAGCTAGATATACAATTTCAAAACCGTCGTTTTTTTTAGGGTCTGGATCTATAGGAGTATAATTTTAACAAAAATTTTTACAGTTTACATATAAATAACAACTTCATCACCTTAAGCTCGAACGAAAAATCGACATATCGGTCCCCTGAGCTACATTTACAAAGGTTTTAATTATATGTTTGTGTTCGTATGTGTGATATAAAATTTCAACATAAAATATGGTGAAACAGATCTTGACTGATTAATTGAGCAAATAAACATAATTTTAGAAAATCATAGACAGCCAACACGGGAAATCTAACCAAGACTTGTAAATCTACATAAAAAATCTGACAGTATTCAAAATACGACATTACGAGTGAACGACTTCAACGCACGGTAATATCAGAAAATAACATATTAATAATTAATTCAACATACATACACTTATACCACTATGACTATGTCACTATATACTTTTAGTATGTTTTATATCGTCAATGCTCCACTGGATGTTAAAGCTAGGCACTGCGAGCGGCGTTCGGTGCCTTAAATGTCGATCCTTCGGGACGCTTAAAAGTTAGCTTTTAGATTAGGTATTACAAAATCCAAAAACGTCAAGGCAAGTTTAGTAGGACTGATTCGATTATAATAATTCTAACATCTCGAGTGTTTTTATCCCACTTATATTACGCAGGTCTATGTTTCGAGATATTTTAGATTAAGTAAAAAAATAACAGATAAAATTTGAACTGTTTTCCCTAGACCGAATGGCGTTAATTATGCCGTAATCGGTAAAGGATGAATATATTTTAGATTGAGTATTAAATTAACCTTTTGAATATCGCTTCACAATAATGTGGTAGGTGCAGTTTTAGCTAAAAATAAGTTAAATATGCAGTCAAACTGCTTTTGACCAGATCTTCATAGTGTACAGTTGTGGTAAGTAGATTCTGACAAACCCCGTAGAAACTGCCTATTATAAGTACAAGAAAAAACAATTTATAAGGGTATAAGACTAACACCACATATTATATAACAAAATCATTTCTAGGATAGAACAGAAAATGTTACTTAACACAAATCTTTTCTAAGCCATCGCTATTTCGACCGCCATAGCGGTTGTGGTCCAAAATGACCGAATCGAGTACCTAAATCAAGTCTTACTCGATAATGATTTTAATTTAAGGTCTCAAAGATAATATCTCTAATTTTACTCAAAGATATTACAGTTTAAGTAAAATTTAAACAAATTATTCCAAATACAAATTTACCGTTCTTTTGAGCGAGTATTTTAATGACAATCGGTTTAAGCGATTTTTAATATTATTGTAGCAAATAGTACCGGTATCTTCGATACAGTTTCATTAGTAATTATTTGTAGCTAAAAAAACAAAAATGACTAAAATCATTAGTAAAACTAAAAAATAATACAATAAACTTATTTAATGAGCAATAAAAAAAACCGATTCACCAAAACATTGCCGTCGGAGCAGAGACATGGTGTATACAAAAGTTCCATAGGAATCTATTATTTCGTAGTTTTTTTTTGTTTATATTATAATTTTGTCAGTTTTATTTTTTTTTATTATTCATCAATGGACTTATTTATTTTATTTCTTATCAGTACATACGATGACAATGTTGATTTATGTGTGACAGACTTAGAATTAAAACAAACTTAAGATATCAATACCAGATGCGGTCACTGTTCATAACGTCATGTTTGTGGCGATACGTTACTTCCTCCTAAATACTACTCGTAGATCGATGAATTTGTCATTAGAACTATAGTATGCTAAATTCTAGAAGCTAAGCTTCTTGGAAAGCAGAATGCGCAGGCTTACATAAATTGCCTGGAATTAGGAATAAAATAGCAGCTTGTGGGTTTAGTCGCAGCGTTTTGTCAAAGATATTTTTACGAATTGCTTTTAGCTATGGGCTTTCTAAATTAATCGAGAATTCTATGCTTTTATTTTTACGAGTACATAAGAAATTTTAAATAATATTGTTAATTTAAATTACGCGTTATTATTTTTACTTAACGCCGCTTCATAAAACCTACATTATTCTGTACGAAAATAAGATTAATCTAATTTGTAATATATTATTGATAAATAAAGATCGCATTGAAATGGAGTATGTATGCACACCGAAGCGACGTAAGGATAACTTAGTGTTTTAGAGACTGTGATTTAAATATATATATATATGAATTATGCTCAGTGGGACGGTTTTATATATTATAAATATTGTCTACAGATTTATTTAATAATAGTTTGTAGTTCATAATAATGATATTAATATAACAAACACAAATATTCACACAAATTATATACGTACTATTAAATGTTGTAGTGAACAATAAAGTGTATTGTATATATAATGATGTCACCTCCATCCTCGCAATGGAGATTGTGAATTTGCGGTTTTGTTGACGCCATACTAGGCGATCGATAAAAATAAATCCTCGGTGCATATCTTTTGAAAAATAAAAAAAGGAGGTAGGTTCGTTTCGGAAGTTTTGGCGAACGTGGGCATTGGTCCACAATGGTGGGCGGGACTCTAATCAACCCACTGAATCCACTTTTGTCTGTCATGTATTTGTATTTTAGCAGTGCTGTATTTTGCACTAATCGAATCCACAGAGGTCGAGTCGAACTCTATAAGGAGAGAGTCAGCACTATCATTTTGAGGCAAAAAAAAAAACTGGTCTAAAATTTTTGAGTAGAGTCCGAAAGCGATTTTAAAGTATGGTCACCTAATAAAATACCACGACCCCGTAACCGTACCTACAAATGTTTTGACGACGGTGAACAACGGGTAGTTTCCCGCGCGCAAATATAGCGCGTAATATATATAGGTCAGCGTTCGATAGAGTAGTATAGTAAAGTAGTTGGTTATATCTTTTTTTTTTGTTATCCATATGAAAACTTGTTGAACAAAAGTTGTTCACATTTATGCCCAGAACACCCTTAAAAGGATACTGCTGATTTTAAGTTAAACCTGTATACTGTGGTTTAGCTGTGGGGTTGCATATTGCTGGAGAATAATCCTTGTGCGCTGATTGCTGTATATACCATTATAAGTATATATACCACTTTTACGCGCGATTCAAACGTCTATTCTGGTATTCCAATACAAACATTGTATAATATAATTCTATTTTTCCTCCCGCTAGTATATGCGTGTAGTGTATGGAGTATTCTGTACGTACGGACTATGTAACCAAATGCAAATACCTAATTATTAGCTGATAATGATGTCTAGAGACAGAGATACTTACACATACATTCTTCTCTGTCTTGCGCGTGGTCTTAAATCTAACGGCTTGTAAAAACAGTAAACCCTGTGCCGCTATCGTTAAATCATAAAAAAACAGAATCAATTTATTTAAAAAGATTTATTACAATTAAGTATTAATTTTTTTAATAAATTGTATACGCCGTGAGGGATATTAAAAATACACAAAATTGGGACCCTAAATATCGGGGGCCTATATGCAAACATTGGCTATATGAAATAATAGAAGTAGAAATAATTTATGTCTACTTGAATTTGCATCTTTATAAAATTAACTATGCTTATGTAGTTTTATTTTCTAGATTCTTGTATTCGGACAATGAGATATTTACGTCTAAAAATAACAGAAACTCGACCGACAGATAATGAAACGGTCAAAACACCGGCGAAATAAAAAATAACAAAATCAGTTCCAATTATTTTCTCGACAGAGTGACAGAACTAAAACATAGATAAAATAATAAACAAATCTTTACTCACCGCACTTATCGTTTACAAGCAAACAAGCCTGGAATGTCCGTTGATTCATAGGTAAAAAATATACAAACACGTTAAAGACGTCAGCTTATCGGCCTTTAAAATGAGCCCAGAAAAGCATTAAGACAAACACTTAAAAGTCTACGGAGATAACAAAAATAAACTTAGGCGGAAGATATTTTTTTAAGCGTTAAATACGTTTTAATAATTAGTGCGTTAAACCTCGTTTGGCGATCGGCCGGCGCGGCGAAGAACTGTCAACAACTGCGCGCACTCATTTCTATTTAATTGCCGGCGTTTTTATGAATAATAACAGAACTGACAGAATTGACAGGCCGGCGCGGAATTTGAAATTCGAACAACGCGCAAAGGACGCGGCGTTTGACAGACGGGCGGGTAGCGATGGGCGCAGGCGCTGCGCTCTGCGACCGAGCGATCACTGAAGAGCAGTTCGCGGCGCGCGGCCGAGCTGACGAGGTGGCCGACTGACTGCCCGCGCTCGAGATGACTATATTATCACACATTCGCGAAGCGTGCGAAAAAGATGAGCTATCCCACTGCCCGCGATGCCTTCGGGCGGTCAGTTAATTATCGTACCTTGATCGATACAATCAAGGTACGATACGAATCAAGGATTTTTTATTAAATTTCTGTATACATATAAATTAATTGTTTTAAAAAAAATAGTTTGTGGGACTTTCATTCTAAAACTACACTTCTTGAAGTTATACCTCTTTGCGCCCGTTGTACTCATTGCGATGGGATGTTGGTCGAGTAAAATCCGTAGAGTGCATTTTTATACGTATGTTCGTATAATCTGTAAAAATTCATAAAAATGTCATATTTCATTTATATATCCTATCTGGCTGTGTGTGTGAGTGCGTGTGTGCGAACGGCCAAAGAAGTATAACTTCCACCGTGTGGTACGACGCAGACCCAATTTTGTATATCAGCCTTCTATCCTTTTACGGTATATCTCTTACTATACGAATGTCTGAAAAATACGACTATCCCCCCTCTCCCCCCAGGAAAGTCAGGCTACCTGCATTGATTATATATCAATGCTACTAGTTAGCCACCAAGCTCAGGAATCAATTTAAACAGATCATAAAGCGGGGAAATGAGAGTTTCTATAGCTATTTCACTTGCACCCTTGGGTCTTACCAAGACCTACGAGGTGCAACCAAAGCATGCGGCTTAATAATACGCTTGTGAGGTACTTAACGGCGTGCTTATTATAGGAATTAACCTTATAACCCTTAATGCAAAACTCATGAATTATTGGCACATGTTTTCAAATGAGTAATATTTCATACTTCACCGGTCAAGAATAATACCAACAAATTATGAATTTTAAATTATTTATACACTTCCCATGCGCTCAAAGTAAAACATTTATTTTATTTTCTCTGCATCTGTAAATCAATCTTCTACTAATGCGGGTTCAGATTAAAAATGCCTAAATAATTTCTTGTTAAATATCCTAATTCTAATGTTACTGCTAAATATAATATCTGTGGTTATTAATTAACGTTCTCTTATACTATATATAAGGCATTTTATCCAAAATAATATTATTATTTAAACAATACATATTTGTAAACCTCGTTCATCAAAAAATGTATCTATTGGTAAATTTACATATCATACTGCGTAAAATATTTTTTTACTATTTATAGAAAAATAAATACGCAATATAAGAGGTTTGTATCAACATGGTATAATAACAGTTTTATCGCACGTGCGATCAAACAATTCCACCGTTCGTCACGAATGCATGCTTGCGCGCGACCTATCTATGCATACACGCAATGCTCGAAAATGCAGATTCTTACTGTTTGCATTCAGATAAATATACTATATATTTATCAATATTACAGATGCACACATTAGTGAGTAATAAAATTAATGAGATATTATTACTATTATTATATTATTACCTTTAACTTCACTGCCGGTGAAATTGAAAAGATTTAAATACGTACCTACCCTGATTTTGCAGGGTCAGGTGCCTACATTTCTATCAAATCCTGAGCAGTTAATAGGTGAATTTGTTTAAAATATTTATTTTATTTATTCAGGGTGTCTCGAGACCAATAAGGGAGTGTTTATGTTCCCTATTACGTGTAAGAAATTATATAAAAAAATAAATGCAAAAATAATTCACCCCAAATTTATTATTTTTATTATCGCGTTAAGTTTTCATTTTTTTTTTATCAGAAGCCATGGTGAATTTTGATATGTCGTCGTAACAAATCATGTTCGCTAAAATTAAAATTATAATAAATTTGATTACCATTTTTTATTTTGTTTTATTTTGAATCTGTATAAGATACCGACGGTGATTTTTATTTCTATTTTTAATGTGTTGTTTTTTTTTTATCCCAGTCACAATCAGTAAAGAACTTTAAAATGGCTAGGTAGTCCGGCAAAAGATATTTGTAATCGCCAAATCAAAAATTACAAATTTCTCTATACTGTGCTTACTGTCAACTGTCATGAGTAGTCAATACTCCTTATGTGTGTCTGTCAACTGGAAATAGGATCAGTTGACCATATATTTCTTGCGTGCCCATAAAATTCCCTCTTCCCTGATTTTTTGTCTGAATATCTTAACGTTTTTAAAATTATCCTTAGACTCGCATAGTCTAGACATTTAATAGTCCTAATTATAAGGGGATTAATCGTCGCAGGACTTGTTTCGCGCTCAATTTGGATTTTTTTACCATTTAATACCAATAAATAAACCTATCCATATTGTGATACCTATTTCATAAATTTATTACGCACGTCGTGTTTTCTTATCGCGTTAGATAATTATGCAAACGTCAAACAACGCGTTAATTTGTAGCGAGACGTGAGAAGGTCAACATTGCTGGTATTAGGTAACTTATATTACCCTTAAGATTTGTTTTAAATGCGTAGTAAGAATTCTACTCACCAGATAGCCACAATCAATTCAGTTACGCATACATTATCCCTACCTAATTTACCTCACGAGTTTCCATCGGCAATTATTTATCTAATCGAATGAGACTTTACACATTGATACATAATTTTCAAAATGAGTTGTTTTTAGAAAAGACAGAACATATAATTGTTACAATAACCCTCTACCAAATCTTGATACAGTTTGTAGGTAGGAAATAGTTTTAATATTATATTTAGTTTATATTATTTTAGTCTATGTTAACCATAATTATAATGTACCAACTGTTCCAATTCCGCTTTGCACGGGAATGTTTTTTTTTAATTTAAAAAAAATAACAAAATGGTTTTACTTTTTAAAAAACGTTCACAGACCCGCGGAAAACAACTCACAAATATTTTATCGCAATCGGACGACCATACAGGATTAATAAATATAAATTCATTTTTATGCTTATTTAGGAAAACAAGGTTTTTTATAATATTTATTTTTTTTTTTTTGTTAGACCGCTTTATTGCCGATAAACTCGTAGATCAACTCCCTAAAAGGAAATCAATGAATTTAAATACACCTTTTTAGGTGATATATTTAATAAATAAAAATTAATAAAAATAATAAACAATTTGTTAAATTTAAAATTTTATAAAGGATTTTACAAAGTCTACCCGACTATGACGGGCAGCCCCGATACTAAGACAGCCTTGGTAGGTACGCCAGGCCTAATAATACAAAAAAAAATATATTTTTGTAGGGTTTTAATCACTCTAACTAAACACTGTGACAATAAAAAGTTATTGTCACAGTTTCTAGTTCACATTTACGAACTGTAACTATTTTTTTTAATCACTGTGTTTTAACTATATTAAATTATATCGTCTATTCCTACTTGCGTTGCTCAAGCATACCACACACGTAGAAATGTAGTACCTGCTAGACACTGTTTTTTTAGTGAGTTCCTTGATCGTATAATCAAGTACAATAAAACTGCATGTGTAAAAAAAAAGAATAACATCTTACATGTTTCAATAATATCTATTAACTATGTTATATATTTGTGATATAAAAAAAGAGTATAATATATACATCAACGAGGGCGCTTTCCCTCTTTTTTTTGGCGCGGATTACACAAGACCGCAATTCACCAATCAGAAATGGATATTACAAATGGCTAGCAACCATCATAATGTACTTCTAGATTAGTTTTTTTAAACATTGCGATGTGCTAAATGTCTTCCAGGTGTTCAATTAGCATTTTTTAATTGTATATTTAAAAGACCGTCGAAATAAATATTTCTTTACTAAATCGCGTCAAATTCATAAATTAACCGTTAAATTTCCAAAAGTTAAAAATGTCTACGGAGAACGATAAACTAAAATCATTTTGTCACGGTTAATGAACTTAATGCGGTCTCATTTAAAAGTTAAATTCACAAAAATTTAAACGTGATATTAAATGATTCTGTGTGCAATTATTATATATTTTTTGTGTTTTTTATTCGTAGAAAAATAGGACATATAGGGATGACCTAATGCGATGGCGCAAAGGCATTCTCGTATTGAATAAAAGCGCGGTTTAGCGTAATTTTCGCGTTTATTCGTGCCTCAAGTTTTTTAAATGTTTGCAGCGATTGATGCAGCTACATTTGCCACCCTACACCAAGTCACGACACTCCAAGCAAGGACCCTCTCTATTTTTGCAATACTTCTTTGTCAAAATTTAGGAAATACCGTGAAAAAACTACTGTCTCCATATGGGTGCTTTTGCAACTATGGCATTCGCATGACAGCATCTTGACAACCACGTAGAGTCAGTTTGAGTTATGATGTCATTATTTTTATAGGAACATTACCGTTGCGACGCAAGCCTCATTTTAGATCTGTGTAATTGACAGCAGTCGGCAAATCGAAGACCTTGAATCGAACACCACTTGCACTCTTGACTTTTTATAACCTACAAACAAAAGTGAGGATGAATAAGTAGACGAATGTATTATTTTAAATAGTCTGTTAGTTTAATCTATTACACTAAATATATAATTTTTTTTTAAAATTATGAGAATATAGTAAGTATGTCGGTATGTTATTGACTCTTTAAGTTGGTCGCCTTTTGTGAGGGGCGGTCATGGATAGAGAAAATAAAACATCTTATAACTTGAAAAGAGATAACAAAACGTTTTCGCAAATTTGTCAGCAGTTTGTTAATATTGGACAAAATAGGGCAGGCCCAACAACCTATAGTTACCGAATGCTCTAAAACTAAAAACTTTATAGTATATGCTTCTTTTTAGCTACCCTTCTCTAATCGACGCCTGATCTTCTTGATGCTAATATTTTAAAGTTTCTGCCATTTTTCAAAGATGTACGATAAGATTCTTCATTTCCAAGATATTTTTAAATGTATACGATTGTTATTTTTTTTAATAATAACCTTTTAAAATATTTACACAATCATTAATAAAAATTGATATTGAAGGTTATAGTTATTTAATTGACTGCTATACCTCGGGCTTTGGTTTGGCAGCTTGGCCCTGCGGGTGGCTTTAAGGTGCCTTTGGCGTGCGACAACTCGTGCAGAATGAAAATAGTTGTGTTGACCTAGAAATTCTGAGAACTCTCCAAACACCCAAAAACACCTAGCACGTTACCTGAATAATTCCCATATAATTTCATCTCGTATTTACAAAGTAGTTCATCTCTCCATAGCAAATGTCATCAGAATCGCTTCAGCGGTTTAGACGTGAACATTTAAAAGTCAGACGGAGTTTCGCATTAAAAATGAATGAATTAATTAATTAATGTGTATTTTAACAGCGTTGGATATAAATATAAATAGTATGTAATCGTTAATGTGAACGGCACCGGTTGGCTTTTTTTACATCTGCCAAATTTGCCCTATCATTCATGCGTCACTTTCGGAGAGGTAATGAGGTAATGCCTCCTTTATTAAACCTAATATTTCAATGCTTGAAACCGCCTTCTTTAGAACAGACGTAATTCTAGCGATAAAGGGACACTAGTATAATGGTAGTTAATTATTAATAGCTCTCTATTGTATTTACTTTCATAACAATTCGAGCTTAAGATGATAACTACTCGTAAAATGTTATAAACTTCTATGACGTAAGCGTGGGTACGCGCTATGCCCAATTACCTGGCGCGTATGTTATCGCAACACCCGAAATCAGTAAGTACCCGTTTTAACGGATTCTAACTGATTTCGGGTGTTTACGGTAACAGTTAACACATACGTATTTTATTATGTGGTACATGCAAAAGGCGTATGTTTGAAAATTGTTCTCCACCAACAAGCGATATGTTTTGTGTATCGATTAAACGGCGATGTGTTAATAACACAAGATGGCGTCAGAAATAAATATCGCAATAAAGGGGTCTTTTTATTTTAATATAAATACGTTTCTTTTTATTTAATCGAAAGTAAAATACCAATTCTTTCAATACTGGGTTGTTTATCAAAAAACAAATTGTATACGCATTTTCTTATATTTCGCATCGCGAAAACAAACCTCAACCATTGTCATAAACCTTAACCATAAACTCGTCGAATGCGCGGATTTCTTTTCTAAAAATATCAATGATTATTACTCTCGGATTAAGAAAATAAACAATATTTGATTCAGGAAACATTTTTCTCTCAGCTTACGACGAAAATAAACACAAGTTTACTCATACCTTTATTTTACCGGCCTATAATAAGATATTGCATCGGCGGTGGGCTATTAGGTCACAGTTGCCAAATATGGTGCGAAGGCGTCGTTCAGTGCAAACTGCACGGGAGTCAAGTCTTGGATCTGTTCACTTGTTACGTCGAAAGTGAGTCATGTGCGGCTGGCCTTATTCAGAATGAGAGGCCGACCCTCGAAAAGCCACTCAAGGTTTCATTCAGCAAAGGCCAAAGAAGTTTTATTTTCATATGAGAATTTATTATGCCTATACTTCAATCACCATTTCTTTAATTCCTTGAAATTTTATTGTCTTGCGTATAAACATGGTGGCGGTTCTTCATTCGTATGGCTTCTGTTGTCGGGGAAACGCTATTGGACGCAGTTCCGACAGCCTTATTGTTGTTTCCACGATGCGTTAATTACAGGCAAACAATATCTCGTCTGTCTGTGACTGAATGTGTTATTTTTGTGTGTCTTGTTACATAGCCCGGTCGACAGTGTTGAGAAAAGCGCCGTTGAATATTCTCAGCGGCGAAAAATGACCTGGGCGGATTTGACCCGCTGAGGATTCAAACTCGGGATCTCTGGATTTAGAAGCAGGCGCTTATACCACTCCGCCATCAGGCTGTTGGTGGCCGTAAAGATTATACATATTAAAAAAACAACTGGTATAAAATGGTTCATTTGGAACAAATTATAACTAACTCATACCAGCATACTGTAAACTCATAAACTAAGTGTATATTCTAAGTGTAAACTCTAAGTTGTAAGTAAACTCTAAGTGTAAATTCTAAGTGTAAACTCGTAACTAAGTGTTAAGCTTGAAATTGAAACACGCCCACGTGTTTTAGTAGGCAGAAGCCACATATTATAACTGTGACAAAATTTATCGATTTGCGTGGGTTTGTTTGTATGCAAGATGTCTTTAGTACAATGGGAGATGAATTTTGAAATATCTACACGAAAGTGCTTAATGGAGGGTATTAAATCGCGCACACAAAACCGTTCATATACAATGAGGCTTGCGACTATACGATCCCCTTTCACATATTACGAGTAAGAGGGAAAGAGTATATTTCCTTCTCTCTGCTTTTGCTTCAAAAAATAATTTGCTTCAACTAGTTTGCAACCGAATGCAACCAATCGCATTAATTTTTTTCTTGCACATTCATGAAAAGTTAATTCTTAACAATTACAGTCAAAATAACTGATTTTAAGCTGTATCACTACTGCCATTTCAGACGGTTGATCAAACATTAATTAGAAATAAACATTGGAAAAGGTTTCCTAATTAAGACAAAATTCTTAAGGAATTAAATATTGAATATTGTTAATGTTTGAGAATGCGGTTGAAGGCATGACGCGATGTTGCGTAGTACTTCGAAAAAGTCTTTTAATAATATGATTATTTTAGTATGAGTTCATATAATGATTTCTAACAGATTATAACGTTTTCTAACCCTAACAAGCAAAGTACTTATGCAATCCAATTTATAAGTGGTTGTTGTAATACTCTTAAAAATTTATTAAAGTTATCCTTTATTTACAAATTTTATTTTTAAATTTTACTGGTATTCATGGGAAAATACAAGTTTTAACGATAAGTTTAAGTTTTACTTACAACTAGTTTTCAAATTTAGTCAAATTTATCTTTAGTAAATTCTAGTTTTGACTAGGGAAAATTATTGTAACTAAGGATCTTCATCAGATCTAGTTTTAACCATGAAAAACGGGTTTTAGCTGAATTCGGGTTTTTACTGTCAACCCACTATAACATAAGTTCAGTGGAGTCACAATCACAAATATGTAATTAAGGATGTTTCATATTAATCGAAATATCTTGTTAAATATCTTGATTTGAATTTATTTTTAAAGTAACGTTTCATAATTTCTAATAAAAAACTGTTTGTTTCTTGCTCGTCTCTTTCCTTCCTTTGTTTTACACTAAAATGTTTTCCACTGAAGTTTTTAATATATTTAAAACACGGAAAAAAATAATAAAAAACACTACCGAAATAAGTTAAGTACAGAATATTATAAACAGGTTTATTTTTAGCAGCCATTTCATTTCTTCCAATGTTGCTAAATCGTTCTGTTACATAATATATGGGCTCAAAATATTATCTGTATTTTGAAGATAATGCTTGCGATATCGATCTAACCAATACTTACTCGTGTATTCAAATGCCGGCCGTGACTTTAGCCCTTTTCTATCGCATTGAAAAGGGTCATAGTCACGTTGCTGAATTAATTATCACGCAAGCGCATGGTGCAGGTTACATATGACCCAACCGCACTGCATGTCATGATGTCGCGTGACCCTCGAGTCATGACCGTGCTAAGGAAGTGCGTTAGTTCACTCACGCTGCGCCTGCGCACGGCTTCAAAACATGCTCAAGTCGCACTATAATTCGAATCAGACACAAGAGATATATTTTCGCTTTACCTACCCAAAATACTTACACCAATTAAGATTATATATTTTTTTATACTCAAATATGTATTCAATATGATAACAAGGATTTTAAGTACAGAATAATAATGCAATTGTAATTAAAAAAAAAACGTTACGAAGTTTTGGTTTTTCAGGTAAATTTTTGATTTACACTTTACATTCACATTTAATTCATTAAAAAATATAATACCAGAAAAAAAAAACAATAAAAAACAAAAAATGAACACAACTAATCAAGAAAAATACAAAGTAACTATCTATAATTAAAAGTAACGATCCCGGGCGATCAATACCAAATAAATAATTCATTATGATCTCATAAAGATGTAATAGAAAGCAGATTTTTAATCCTATTGGGCGAACAAACGAATCTCCGCGGAAATGGAATTTAATAATTCGACTGCTCTCCTAAACGGATTATTCTTTTATGCGTTGGTTCGAAGCGCAAATTGCATAAAAAGCGTGTGCTTCCGCGATCTAGTCAAACGGTCCACAAAAAAATCAATCTCTCCGAGTATTATGGGATTCTCGATGTATCCGCGAATAACCTTAAAAAATAGAACAATATATGGACTTGTCGCCTTAAGGCGCCACCAGTCCCTAAAACGTGTTTTGTAACGTTTTTTGGTGCATTTTGTTGAAGTTATTCCCAACAAAAGGCTAAAACTAAAAATACCACAATATTCTACATATATTAATTTAGTCCTTTGCTTAAAAAAAAAACGAAATACACCTTATTATAGTAATGAAAATAAATAAATTAGAAAGTGTTGTTTTTTTCTTGGAACGATTTTCTTTTAAGTTGTGTAAGTGACGCGAACCTAATTTTTCTTTCTAAAGATAGACAATATAATAATCTAGGCCATTACATAAAAAAAACACTTTTTTCAAATGATAATAATTATTTAAATACAAAAAACATGTTTCATCGATTCCAAATGAGTCGGCGAGTATATCCGTCTCTTTTCTACACGTCAATGTTCGATTAAAGCCTACTCTTTCTAATCTCAAGGACAAATGCGTCCCCGGGCGCCTTAACTCGAGTGTGCGTCTTACATCCCTCCCCCTCTCATCTCCCCTGACTCTAGGACAGGCGTATATGGCCTAGTTGAGTAGTGCCCAAAATAATTGTGTATGACCTAGGTCATAGTAATTATTTAAAAAAAAATAATACAGATGCCATTGCAATAAACTGTTTAATTGCCTAATAAATATCAAAAATAAGGAGGGCGTCGGGCGCATTTGTAAAAGTTAAGAAATACAAGATTCGCGTTCATTCGTCATTGCGCGAAACCTGACGGCCCCGCGGGCGAGCGGAGCGATATGTCTTGGGCATGTCCTTATACGGAAGGAGCCATATGTTCACTCGCGCTCGCTATGGAGGCGAGGAGCGCACTCAGGGTGAACTGCGCCGCGTTGCGCGAATCGCCTCATCGATGCTGTCTTTTTAAAGAAGGCCGGCATTAAAATTTGCGTCACTTTGATGCCAAAACCTGCACACGTAAAAATTACACCTTTTTGTATATATTTTCAACTGAGCCACAAAATCATGCAAAATCTGAGGGTTGTTTTCAAAGACAAGCAGCTCATCTAGAACGTAAAAATAAAATAAATGCAATCGGTAAGATTTTAGAATCTAATAATTCGTCAGCATAAATAAAGGTCAAAATTATTTTTATATATAATTGAATAAAATAAAACTTAACCATGACTCTGTGCTAATAAATAAATACGCCCTCCTGGTAACAGGAGACGTCAAATCTAAACTTTTTTTAAAAATACACTCACTGTCCAAAAAAATACTACACAAAAGTATAATATAAAATTGTAATCTATATAAAATACAATTTTTGTAATCACCGTGTTTAGTTTTTTTTTTAATATTAGGTGAAATTTTTCATTTAAATTATGTTTATTTTCTTCTTATTTTATTGTTACTCATTGCATATTTAAAAATAAAAAGGAATTAAACTGGCTTATACGATACACGTTTAGCTGTGTCGCAGTGTAACACGGATGGATAGAAGTTTAAAAAAGTTTTAATTTATATAATAAAAAATATAAAAATGAGACGCTCGCTGTCGTAAAAACATGTCGTAATTCGCTTTCGACCAAAATAAACTTTTCTTTGGTTTCGATTTTATTAATATAAATGGATTACCAAAATAAAGTGGTATTTTAATTAAATTCATCAAAATTTATTTCGATGAACACATAAAATATAAACGATGAGTTCATACGAAGCTCATTCCACCCACTGTTTGTGACAATTCTTTGTTAGAAAACTACCCACACGCTGTTCCAAAACTTTCGATGTAACGGCATTTAATCACATCCTTGAACCTTAGTAGCTATATACATAAATAGCAGTAAACGATCAGATTTCTACGAAGTTTTTACACCCACAAATCGACATAAAATGTTTTTAGTAAATAAAAGGTCCTCGTCTTTCAAAAGGACGATTATCTCCCTTCCTCTTTCCTATCACTCTCCCTTTCCCTCTCGCAACCTCCAACCAATACCAATCGGCCCTCCATAAAATGATCGATGCGACGTCCACCTGATTGCAATGTTTTTGTGTTATAATCATGAAGCTAGTAACTGTGATAGTAATCTAGGGCTGCCATGAAAGTTTCTAGTGACAGTGACCATATTGCTAGTAACTGCGATTGCAATCTAGGAGGACTACCATGACTGTTACTAATGACAGTTTGAACATGTATTGATGGCAACCTAGGACTGCCATGAAAGTTGCTGGTGACAGTGACCATATTGCTAGTAACTGCGATTGCAATCTAGGAGGACTACCATGACTGTTACTAATGACAGCTTGAACATGTATTGATGGCAACCTAGGACTGCCATGAAAGTTGCTGGTGACAGTGACCATATTGCTAGTAACTGTTATTGTAATCTAGGAGGACTACCATGACTGTTACTAATGACAGCTTGAACATGTATTGATGGCAACCTAGGACTGCCATGAAAGTTGCTGGTGACAGTGACCATATTGCTAGTAACTGCGATTGCAATCTAGGAGGACTACCATGACTGTTACTAATGACAGCTTGAACATGTATTGATGGCAACCTAGGACTGCCATGAAAGTTTCTAGTGACAGTGACCATATTGCTAGTAACTGCGATTGCAATCTAGGATGACTACCATGACTGTTACTAATGACAGCTTGAACATGTATTGATGGCAACCTAGGACTGCCATGAAAGTTGCTGGTGACAGTGACCATATTGCTAGTAACTGCGATTGCAATCTAGGAGGACTACCATGACTGTTACTAATGACAGCTTGAACATGTATTGATGGCAACCTAGGACTGCCATGAAAGTTGCTGGTGACAGTGACCATATTGCTAGTAACTGCGATTGCAATCTAGGAGGACTACCATGACTGTTACTAATGACAGCTTGAACATGTATTGATGGCAACCTAGGACTGCCATGAAAGTTGCTGGTGACAGTGACCATATTGCTAGTAACTGTTATTGTAATCTAGGAGGACTACCATGACTGTTACTAATGACAGCTTGAACATGTATTGATGGCAACCTAGGACTGCCATGAAAGTTGCTGGTGACAGTGACCATATTGCTAGTAACTGCGATTGCAATCTAGGAGGACTACCATGACTGTTACTAATGACAGCTTGAACATGTATTGATGGCAACCTAGGACTGCCATGAAAGTTTCTAGTGACAGTGACCATATTGCTAGTAACTGCGATTGCAATCTAGGAGGACTACCATGACTGTTACTAATGACAGCTTGAACATGTATTGATGGCAACCTAGGACTGCCATGAAAGTTGCTGGTGACAGTGACCATATTGCTAGTAACTGTTATTGTAATCTAGGAGGACTACCATGACTGTTACTAATGACAGCTTGAACATGTATTGATGGCAACCTAGGACTGCCATGAAAGTTGCTGGTGACAGTGACCATATTGCTAGTAACTGCGATTGCAATCTAGGAGGACTACCATGACTGTTACTAATGACAGCTTGAACATGTATTGATGGCAACCTAGGACTGCCATGAAAGTTTCTAGTGACAGTGACCATATTGCTAGTAACTGCGATTGCAATCTAGGATGACTACCATGACTGTTACTAATGACAGCTTGAACATGTATTGATGGCAACCTAGGACTGCCATGAAAGTTGCTGGTGACAGTGACCATATTGCTAGTAACTGTTATTGTAATCTAGGAGGACTGTCATAACTGTTACTAGTAACATCTTGAGCATGTAGTTGTTAACTGTGATGGCAATCTAGAAAGACTGCCATAAAAATTACTAGTGACCGTGACCATATTGCTAGTAACTGTGATTGCAATCTAGGAGGACTACCATGACTGTTACTAGTGACAGTGACCATGTAGCCGTTAATTGTGATCGAAATCTATGACTGCCATTACAGTTACTACTGATAGTGACAGTGACCATATATTTCTAGCAACTGTGATGGCTACCTTCCATCATAGTTCCTAGCTTCATGGTTGTACTTTATTTTGTGAAATGTGAAAATACGAATTAGTAACACAAACTTTACAAGAGTTTAATCTAACCAATCCCACTTTGCTCTAGAGTGAAAATGACTCTAAAGAAGCGTTGAAGTGGAAAAAAGTCTTAATATAATATAGACTAGGTATTTATGGAACATTTAACGTCCTAATAGGTTAGGAACGTGGGCAGGCATACTCTTCCTACAACTATCAATTTTGATTAGGTTGGGTTTTCGGTCAACAATGATGGTGTCGCTCTTGACAATTACTGACATAACCGATATATTCTGCGTTTACATCAGACTATAAGAGTTTTCCAAACTGTTTATGGTCAATTTATTGTAATCAATTCATGGCACAAAGGATTGCAACTATCAACCTCTAAAAATGGGGATCACACACAGATTATGCTTATATAATATTCATATTTATTTATCTTTTTAACATCCACATAATATTTCAATGCAGTTTACATAATTAGAAAGATCCTTTTAAAAATATATACTTACCAATTTGATTTTGATGACTTTTTGTCATAGGGTGGAAATTTAAAAAAAAGCACAAAAATTTGAATAACACAATTACTGTTTTGATTAATTCATCTATAATTCTACAATTTCATATATTTTAAATGCAAATTACTGCAATAATACTATTAACCAGTACAGGATTATGTATTTTCGTAAGATAACATTTACCAAAAAAGACACATTTATGTTTTAATTATTTTTTTTTTTTTATGAATTATACAGGTTTAGATATATTTAAGATTATTTATGCAGGATGTCCAAAAAGGATATTTGAAGACTTAAAGGGGGGATTTGTGTCAATTATGAGTGAGAAATTGCATAAAAAAAATCATGGCCAAATTTATTATATTTTTTTTACAGGCGCAGACGCGCGCTGGGATCAATGACCTTACTGACCGAGTTATCTCGCGGCTGTGTGTTCACAATGATTCGTTTATTATTATCGACTGAAATTTACATTTTTTTCCCGAAAACCACGACGAATTTTGGCATACATTCTTTACAAATAACACTCGAAATCGCAGGGCCAATTACCTGGATTGTAGGTAGATTTCATTAGGAAAGCTACCTATTGCAATGGGTCATGACTTCCGAAAAATTTCGATATATCTTCACGATTCACATCCTCTAGAACCCAGAACCACCCTCAGTTTAAAAGTTTTTATATATATCTATCACTTTCTTGTGGACACAATAAATGCCGTAATTTCACCAATTAATATATAAAAATTAAGGGCACAAAATCTCGGTCAACTTCGTTAATGGGTAAAATCGAACCAGGGGGCGTGAATGGGGGGGGGAGTGAAATTTTGCTATAACGTTCTTAGTATATAAGGTATCGAATTCAATCAAATTTCATTTTTTTCCTTGTATAAGACCCTACATTTATCAAAGGTAACTTATTTCGTAGCACCAATCATTAAACCTAGGGGTTGAAAAAAGTGGTTTTTGAAAATTCATAAAATCATACCTCCCTTAAAGGCACAGCACTAAATCCATTCAATGTGTAAATTGTAGGCTTGTAATTTCCCTACAACTTTTGTTTGAAACATTGATATGAGCAACCCCTACGGTACAGTATAAAGAGAGATTCAGTATACGGGGAGGCGGGTTGAAGTGCGCGATCTACCACGCGGCGAGTGCATCGCGCGGCAGCTCGGGCAATGCCTGATACAAGTTCGTACAATTGGAGTTCGCACGTTCTGGTCTTCAAATATGGGGTTTGTCTGACAATCTGTCCAATAGATTTAAGATTTTTCGATTGTTAAGGTAAAATATTATTTATTAAACTACCTTTGTTTCGGGCAGGCATAGCGATACTAATCGTTAGAACTGCCCACACCAGTGGCTGGTTTAAATTTAAATACAATTGGAGTTCGCCTGTCCCCTACTTTGATCCGGTGTAATTTACCTCCGAATTAAACCAATATTGAATATTTTAGTGAGTTTGGAAGAGGCTGTTCGTAGTGATCCGTACTCAATATGTATTGGCCTTGCATGACATTGTCTCTGCGGCCCTAGCCCACGCGTATCGGCTGTGATTACGCCTGCGCAGTGCGCGCGATCGCTATCGGAGCGAGTAAACGGATAAACGCACATCTTCCTCACGACAGATCCAAATCGTTGCAATTTGCAAAAGTATTTTACACAGCATCCCATAAATTGCACTGTTATGTAATCATGATCAAGGTTTCGTTTTTTGATTGAATAAAGGATGTTATGTTAACATTTAGAAACTTGCCAATGGAAACTCCTAGGTAGTTTTTATAGGCGTTTTCGTTGCCAATTTTATAAAACGTTATATTTACTTTTCGCTTTTCGCTTTGATATTTAGTTATCTATAGTAAAGAAAGGATACCAAAACGAGATCTCTTGCAGACTCGCGGAGGCGAACGGGCCAATAAATCCAAGCATCAGACTGCTGATATTGGCGATGGTGAGTCAGGCCAGAGGCGGCTGCAGCATCCTGGCGCCGTGGGTGGAAGCCAACTGGCTGCAGACCATTCGCGGACCATTATTTCGCGGTCATTGTCACGGACAAACATTCGACAAAATTTCGTAAAAATATGTTTTTTCACTTAAATATATTTTTAGGTATAGTAAAATAGACACAGTCTTTAATAATCCTATGTATCGTATTTCAATTGTCTGCGCGTATTACTATTATATCAAATAAACGTCGTATCTAACAAACTATTATATCAAATAAACGTCGTATCTAACAAACTATTATATCAAATAAACGTCGTATCTAACAAACTATTATATCAAATAATCGTCGTATCTAACAAACTATTATATCAAATAAACGTCGTATCTAACAAACTATTATATCAAATAAACGTCGTATCTAACAAACTATTACATCAAATAAACGTCGTATCTAACAAACTATTATATCAAATAAACGTCGTATGTAACAAACTATTACATCAAATAAACGTCGTATCTAACAAACTATTATATCAAATAAACGTCGTATCTAACAAACTATTATATCAAATAAACGTCGTATCTAACAAACTATTATATCAAATAATCGTCGTATCTAACAAACTATTATATCAAATAAACGTCGTATCTAACAAACTATTATATCAAATAAACGTCGTATCTAACAAACTATTATATCAAATAAACGTCGTATCTAACAAACTATTACATCAAATAAACGTCGTATCTAACAAACTATTATATCAAATAAACGTCGTATGTAACAAACTATTGTATAACAAGAAGCCCTGGTCGAATTTTTCGGTAAAAATAAAATCTGCTATTCACGAATCGATCCGTTTCAATACCACAAGAAGTAAAATTATGCACAACTATTACTCGCCTCGTACTGTGAAATATCGGAATACAAGTGCTTATGTCCATATAAGCAACTTTCACAGAAGCTTCAAGAAAATTTAAAATATATATCGATTCTAGGAAGATATTAAAATGCATTTACTAGCATATCAACTTAATTTTAAATGTCATTCCTGTATAAATGTTATTGTATTCATAGAAATAATTTGAAATTGAGAAGAGCGAAACGAGGCGATATTCAATTTTTGTAAATAATTGAAGTTCTTATTGTGTAACGTGTATAGTGTTACACATAATACGCTGAAATTTTAATTTGTTCGATATTGGATGTTGGAATAACTATTAAAACATTGGAATATTTCACGAAAAAACTTTTTATAAAAAAAAACATACATTTTACATTTTTTTATACATTTTGTATGGAACGGCTTTGTATTCTGTGGAATTCTATCGGAAGCACATCGATAATTAAAATACATATCATTTTGATTTTTGTACATTTATTGAACTTAATCCATTTTGAGTACTCTTGATAAAAAAAAAATGAATTTAATGCAGCTAGTAAATTAACACAAGATTTATTGATTCAGAGGCGGTACGAAGTTCGTCGGGTCAGCTTGTTAATATTAAAAATGATAAAAAATAACTAATATATATTATTTCTGCGGCCATCAAATAACCAAATGTTTATCTTAAAAACTGACTATGTATGTCATTTGTATTTTATTGACAAAGTAATAAATATTGGCGGTAGGTAGCATACGCCCGCACCGTACGGTGATTCAAACATCTTTGCGAAAGAGGGACAGGGTGACATTCGAGTATGGTGCGTAGGAAAGAGATAGGATAAGTTTATCGTAGACTAGGTTCAACTCGGGTAAAATGTATTTTATTGATAATTAGATTAGGATATTGTGTGAAGTCGATGCTAGCTATTTCAGTGACTGTCCTTGAGATGTATTAATCATTGCAAAGCACACCTTGAGAGGGGAACTATTTCTCCCTGAGTACACTCAACGACCAAACTACTATGTTTTTATGTGGAGCATATTTTTGTGAGTAGTAGGTATCCTCTTGAAATAATCGCCCTCCCATTCCTTAGCCGAATTTTCGGGAAATGGTGAAGTTCTTGACACGTGTTTCTCTATTTTTTAAGAAGTATCTTCGGTGAATGAGATATTATTTTCAATATAAAAATTTAGATGTTCACTCCCTTAGGGGAGGGAATTTCTGAAAATCCTTTCTTAGTGAGTACCTACTCTATAAAGAGAATGTATCTTCAAGATTCGGTGTGATAAATCAGTCTCTCATATAGATTAGAATTTATTTGAAACTGCTGGAACACTAAATTTAAGGAGACTCTTCCCGAAAGAGCTCTTCTCTGCCAAATCTTATCTATGTTATTTAAAAGCTTTTAAATACAGAAACACTCTCTTTTAATTGGTTAATCGTGAAAAAAAAACAGTATTTTATTTTAATTTGATTTTTTATGCTCACGTACTTTAATATCCTCGATTTTTTATTCAGTAAATTTACCGCTAAAGTTTTGATAAAATGTATGAAAAATACAGACTTTTAGAGGTCTTTTAGATAAAGTAAAAATTTAACTTTATAATTTTAAATGAGCCTAGATAGTTATGAGATAAAACGCAGTCGAATGAATTGAATAGAACAAGAATGAAATCAATCAATCTCTGGAAGGACTGTCCATGAAAGCATGTCTGCAGAGCACCGCATGTGGGTCAGTCATCATGGCCAACAGCTCCATCCATTTAAGGATGCATTGGAAAAATGTCGACCTGGACAAGAAGTTTCATAATAATGTCGTTTGTGCAATGTTACAGCGTATTGTAAAGTTTAAAATTGTAAGAGACCCTTTTGGGTTATAATGTGAAGAAATTAGCAGACTAAATTATCAAACCAAGGACGTTTTGCACACACAAAATCACATGATTTTCCTGTAAGTGTACTTTTTACACATAGTGTTGTAATTGTATTATAGAGATGCAGATGATTTTTCATCTTAAAACTATATTCCTAAAATGCTATGTTTATGAGTCAGCAAAATTATTAGGATTTTATTTGCTAGAGTTTGCAATCCCTGCCTTTCCACGATGATCCAGGTAGGTAATGATAACATGTCATAAACGCAGAAACGCACAGCGCGACTGATCTCGCCCTCTCTTCGCAATGGTAAGTTAAATAGTATATTATTTTATTAAAAAATAAATTTAGAGTTGGGTTGTTCAACGTATTTTCGCGAACCGGTTCAGTCCTGAACCGCCATCGCCTTGAACCGGGTCGTGACACCCGTTCGTTCAAATTGACCCGGGTGCGATGAAAGGTTTAGTTGAACTGTCAGTGTTACGACTGAGCCGCGAGCGACCGTTCGTAGATTGCAACTTGTTTTAAGATCATACCATAAATATTAATATAGAAAATGAAAAGATAAACACAAGATAGTTTACAGAATAAACGATGAACACCGAAAACACTGTCTATTGGTTATTAGAAGTACTTTAAATTAAAATTCAATCATTTCAATTGTATTTAGGCGAAAGCGAATGAATCAGGAAATTATCGTTTTTCTGTGACTCCCATTGCAGCTTTCGAGAAGTTTCTCTCGCTTGGCACAGAAGTAGCGACAGTTTTATTAAAATAAAACACTATTCTCAAACAACCACTCGCACCTAAGTATTAGATATTCTCCCATAACCTGCTGATTGTCAACTGTCATATTCACAACCTCTAAATCACACCCTTTCATCAACGATCAAATCTAAACAACCCGTTCAGTGATTACTCGGTGACCCGGGTCGTTCAATTGCTGCTGCAATCCGTTCTTTACGAACGACTCAACTGTAGAGTTGAAACAATACGAGTATATTTTTTAAACAATACGAGTATATTTTTTAAACAAAACAGTATATACACAATGAGTACAGAGTACTAGAGTCAGGGGAAATGGTGGTAATGAACCTTTAAAAATGGTGGTATGACTATGTGTGAATTCGAACCAACGACCAGTGGAACAGATATACAATTTACGCCGTCTATTTTGTACCTATTATTTATTTTTTTATTTATTTAAATTAAATAATCTAAAAAATGGTATTTTTATTGAAATTTCTGTGATATTTGTTTTTTTATTATTTAGTTTAATTAAAGGTTAGTTTAATTTTCCATTTTGAGGTAGGTTCAGAGGTTTTTCTTTGGAACATGAATAATAAGATTAAATTGATATACCTACTGCAGAATCGATGTGATTATTGACAAGCAATTAGCGCCAGTGCATTTCTAACTAGGAAATAGTCAGTTTTATGAAATAAGAATACTGATCATTTAGGTATTTCTAAGTAAAATAGATTAAGAGAGTCATGTTCAAAAATGTATCTTCTGTTTGTGACTTTCATCCACCTCCATGATGCCCCATATTCAGCGTAATAATGGTCAAGTCTGACTCAATACATTGCATAGGTTCATTCTGATACCACACGGTTTTATTGACAACATATTGTTTTTAGCGACCGCCGAATAAGTCGGTTTGTTTTTCGACAATTCAAACAAGGAAACTCGTCTCATGTCTCATGTCGCACGACTTTTAAAGTTACGTGGTCAGAGCCGCACTCAGGAAGGTGTAGAAATGAAATACCTATTGCTCTACCTTCTCCTACTCCTCTGAACCCTTTAATTTAACAAATTACCAAACTCGGAAGAAAACATTTATCTTAAATCATTTTTTTACTACTTTAATGAAAGTTTGACCGTATTGCATAATCGCACAGATAGAAAGGTGAGAGTGAAAATCTTTCATAAAATACAGGCCTGTATTTAAACCAGCGTGTATTATGTGCATTACCTCAAGCGATGCAACTATCTGTACTTTTGGTATTAATTTTTCTTTGAACATTCTGGCTATATAATTTGTTTGAAAATTTTCAATCCGTAAACATATTAAAAAGCATTCGAATTTCCCAAATGTCAATACTGTCAGACTTTTATATAAGTAATATATATATTTGTTTATTTGAAATCCATTATTAGAGAAAACAACGTTTTTTTTGCCAATAATGTTTTTTTATTAATAAAAATAAACAAATTTAATTTAACCTGTAAATAATCCAACAAAATTATTGTTAATTACTGGTTTGAGAAAGTGGTTACTCTAAATTATCTATTTATGTTTTTATGTTTTATTTTGTGTAAGTGTAATTTATATGGGTAAGTAAATATTACAGTAAATTATTAAGGTGGAGTTCAATTATTGTGATATTACTTATAATAAATTATCATTGGTGTTTTTTTTTTATACAAAACATATTGTGTGTACACAATCACATCTATTATATTTATTTCTAAAATAAATGTAACTAATAACTTAAATTTACCTTATATTATTCAATCTCATAATTACTTTTGATTTATGTATGGGTACAGGTTTACAATTGAAAATATATATATACACCAAAACCGGTCAACCAGGTATTCTACTTTGTATAAATTTTTAAATCTGTATATTAAGGTCCCAAAAAGTTTGGCAATGAAAAACAAATTTAAGATCTCGCATTCACGCAATGTTTTAATTGAATCCTGAACCACCCTGTACGCTCGCTCAGTCGTCTGCCAACGATGGCGTTTACCCATGCTCCTTGATAATCAGGAATTAAACATTTTTATAGAATTCCAATTTTACTGCAATCCGATGACCAGTATAAGGTTTTGTGTCAATTTTGATATTTTATCGTATGTACCCACAAATTGAAGCAAGAAATAATAACCTAAAACAGCAATCTAACCCTATAAAACGTGTTTAAAATATTAGGCTAGTATCAAAACCAGCGATCTGCAACCATGAATCACTTAGGTATGATACTGATACCAAATTATGATTACTAACCTACGAGTCTGTGCTTTATTGAGACACCATTGTTTTGAATAAAAAACAGCAATTTGCAACACTCAGTTTCAAAAACAGCATTAAAAACAACAAAAATTAAAATATATTGATGATATTACTTATTCTGTTAAATTGCCACAAAACACATTTACTGCAGATTGCTAGCTTTTGAGTCTATACGAGTGCATTTGCTTTCTCGCTTCTAGCTCAATTTCTAGCTAATATCACACAATGAACCATATTAGATCCCCGACGCTCCATCCACCGGCGCCAGTGCGGACCAAAACGAGATGCAATACCCAGTAATACCAGCACTGCGGCGTTGCCAATAATCCAACTGTTAAGGTCTGACCTGGTTCGCATGCGGGTCTTCCTTAAAAGGGCACAACCACATTCGGCCGATTCTGAAGACGAGGTTATGTCACCTGCGAGCGTCTCGCGACGTTGCATTCGGAGGGAGCCAGACTGGATTGTTTTATTTATTAAAATAAAATAAAATAACTGCCGACATTTTAAAGTACTCCCCCAAGATCGGATTCTCAGTCGTGTCTCTCGCTGAAGACCTGGGTACGAACATTTGCAAAAGGGAGAATATTTTTTTTTACAACATACACACTATTTTCAGGTAACTACTATACAGTATTACCGTGTTCCGACCGAAAAAAAAAATTAAAAACTTAAGTGTTCAGTGTAATTAATACTAGAACCCATTTGTCTATATACCAAGTGGTTTAGAAAATGTAGATTTTTGAAGATTTGTCAATGATACTCTTTAGCTGCGCCTTAAATAACAATGATACATACTCAATTACAGACATGCGTCTCGTCTGCCTGTATGAAGGTCATTACATCGTGAAGACAACAACAAAACGGTCAAAACTGCGTCTAATAGAAACTCCTCTGACAGCACAGGTCATACGTTGATTACTTATTTCAGACACTAACTATGTAGACCTGCAAAAAAATAATGAGCAAATATTTATTACAAAAATATTTATTACGCGTCGATTTTCGCTAGCGTTTACTCTGAGTTAATTTTAGAAATGAATATATATATATTCTTCTTTGTGAAACGTGTGTAAAACGTTATATTAAAGATTACTCTGAAGTTATATCCTATAAAATTATGTGATAGATGGCTCCTAAAGGAGGTACGTGAAGATTGAAGGCCAAATAATATTACTTTTCTATATCCAAAATGATTCATCCTTGTATATGTGGATATGCGCAGTCTACCACATCAATCGGCGAACATTAAATGCTAAAAATCTGTTTTAAGTTAGGTAATTAATTAGTTAGTTAATTTTCAGAAAGCGCACATGATAAGTTTATAACTATGTATAGTATAGTATAGTTTTAATAGAACCTCGCAAGTTTCCAAAAAATATAGATTCCTTATCTTAGATAAAACAAAATAACATATTGTTACTCAGTGAACGATATACCCATTTTAAGTGTGAATCGCTAAAAAATATAGTAGACTCGAACGTTGCTAACAATCAAAATAATTATTTAAACAAATTATAACCCACTTATCTCGATTTTCAATGATAGGATTAATATTTAAAAGCGTAGAGGGGGGAAGTCTTGTATGTACGGTCTTGGACAAATGAAGATTTAACTTGAAAGGCCTCTACGCTGATACGGAGATGCGAAAGCGGTAGTTATAATCGATACAGTACGCATAAGGGTACTATCTCTTTTTTACGCGTTTTAGTTCAATTTGAAATGATCGGGGTAAAGCTCCGAGTGCCTTTGACTGTATAAAAAACGCATGCTCACTGCGGCTCCCCTAGAGTGGTTTGTACCTTTCGTCGCTCTTGTTTTTTTTCGTATGGTTCGGTACCATATGGCGTGTCTGGTGTCTGCGATCTGCTCAGGAGTCGAAGGTGAACGTCAGCATTAATTGCAGGAGTTATAGTGCGCTTTGAGTTTCGTTGTGTGAAATTGTATCGTTGACCGAATCAAATCGAATACAAGTCAAATAATTTTGGCTAAGGTGTAACATTAGAAAATCTCCAAAAATCCACTTTTTTGGTAATGCACCACTCTTCAACCACCAAATATTTAGACGAGTAGTTTAGAGCATTATGTATTTTAAAATTTAACTTTTACTTCTTGAAGGCTCTGACTTTAAAAATTGATTTTCGTTTTTATAACATATATGAAATAAAAATATGTGTTCACTTTTAGTTATCACTTTGCGCTCGATAATGCAACATGCGATTTACCCGAAAAATAGTACATATTATAGACAAAATAGTATCTAAAGCAACACTTTTAAATTTTATTCTTATTTTAGAGATATTTCAAATTTACTGATTTCATATCGACGAGGTCGTAAATTATGTATCACTCACACACACGCTGCAGCAACTATCGATTAAAACTTTTAGGGCTAAGGATTTAAGGTCGACTTTAGCATGATCAAAAGCAATGTATCGATTGAATGATATTTGGGCAAAGGATGCGTCTTAAAACTTTTGGGTCTAACCTACTTTGCATTCAGAGCCATGAATCGCGGATCACTTCAGGTTAATGTTATGTATCATGACATTGCTAAAGCGTTCGACATGGTTGATCAAGATAATATTTTTCCAAGCAAAATCAAATATTTTTAACGGTACGTACGGTATCTTCATATAACGTATTTACAAGTATCCTTTTATGAGTTTTAAATAACCTTTGTGTATTTTTCCACTTTTTCTACACATAAAATATCAAGTAAACGTTAAATATAATTTTAAAATATTATGCAAGCTTATGATAGTAAAATTACATGACCTAACCTATGAAACTAAGGTTTGGTCGTAATAAGGTAGAATATATAGGATGATGATTTTAGAGGCGTGGTTTTCAAGAAGAGATAAAACGCATATAATTTGATGTTATGGCTAAGAATTTAGTTTTATTATAAAGATAAGGGTTTGCCATTATGTTTTAAAAATGATTTCGGGTAAGTGGCCGCCGCGGCTGACTCGAACAAATTCCAGCCGAGAGGCCCAGTTTTCAACCACTTTTTGCAGCAAGTTGGGCCGTATGTCAGCAATAACGCGCCGAATATTCCCTTCCAAGGCGTTAATCGTGTCCGGCTTATCTGCGTTGACAAGCGACTTCACATAACCCCACAAAAAATAGTCCAGCGGTGTTAAATCGCAGGATCTTGGAGGCCACGCCACGTTGTTCAGGAGTAAGTCTATTCATTATGAAATGGCAAACCAAACTGAGCATAAATCAAGTGACAGCTGTCAAAAACACCAACTACGAAAAAAGTAGTGCCAGATTGAAAACCACGCCTCTAAAAAAAACAGCCCTATATATGCTAAAATTCCCGTTTTTATTGTTTAACCAACTTCAAAAATAGGAAGGTTCATAATGCGACTATTTTAACGTATGCTCAACCAGTACTCCGGATTGGCTTGAACGATTTTGTGTATTTCGGAGTTGGTCCCATTTTAGTTTCATTAGGTCACGTCAAGTGTGAGGTAGCAAAAAGTCAAAAAATAATTTTTCGTTCAAAATGTTTTCTTGGCGAATCGGCTTCGGCGAATTTGATTAAAAATTTTGCAAAATATCATATTTTCGCATTTCCTTTCTAAACCGGTACTATTTTTGGCATACAGAAAATCAGGAAATTTGTAGAATTTATTATTAATGCTCTTAAATGTCAATATTGGATTGAGGGCGATAGAAATTGTCTTCAAGTTTCACAGCACTAAGCAAAAATTGGTTATGCAATAGGGCCAGTGTGGCAGTCAGATACGATTTCCCATGTTGATGTTGAACCAAACTGGTCGTTAATCAAGGTAGGAGTACGGGTGATGGATTCTAAATGGCCTAACTATTATAGGGATCCAATTGTAGTGGTGTGAACACCAAATCACCCATACGCGAGTTGGTAGACGAAAATTAAATACAGGTGGTCTTGAAGGTGTGGGAAAGCAGGAACGCTTAGGAAGGAGTTCACCTATGGACGGTATTCGACCTGGTGAAGAATCGACGTAAACCGCGTTTCGGCCCTCAGTCCAAGAGTTAGTTTAAAAATGTTCAGGAGGCCTTTAGCATGAGAAATGGGTAAAATTTGGGGTATTTAATAATAGATTAATTTCTACGTATCATAATGAGGCCACAACCTTTTTAAGTATGAGGCGATCAGTTTGATATTAACGAATCCCTTCTTAGGGCCTATGAATTGGTTTGCCATTTCATTTAATAGTTCAGGGTCAAGTTTGGTAAGCTTCAACGTTTGCCTTACGAATCCAACGAAACCTTCAACTGGTACTTCTGCAGTTCCTTTCGACAGCGCCACCAAGACCAAGGCCGGAAAGTCCTTTTGATCTTTCTTCTTCTTCGGTGACATCGCCAGAAACCTGGCCCTTTTGAGAACAATTATTTTCATATCAACCTTTTCGATATCAAAGTTACTTATTACTTTTCCGTAGGTTATATGAACGTTCACTCCTGAGGCTTTTAATTTTTCAACAACGTCCAGAAAATCTTTCTTAACGCAGATGTTATCCATGAACAGTTCGCTCAGAGGAGACTTGACTTTGGTCAACTGGTTAATGACTCGGCCAGCATCATTGGGAGCAATGGGATTAGAGCTCAAGTCTAAAGTTTGGAGCCTCATCGACTTCGCGAGGCCAGAAAGAATTACTTCGGAGCCTTCCCCAGTCAGCATGTTATTTTTCAGTATAAACTTTCTGAGCGGATTTATGCGGAAGACTTTCTTCAAAGCCAGCGAGAGGTCATCCTTTATGCAGTTCCAAGACAAATCAATTTCCTCTAGTTTATCTCCCGTCGAAAGCTCTTCGAGGAACTTCACCATTGTTTCTGCGTTGTTAAGATGGTTCCACGATAGATTGAGAGCTATAAATAAAATCATACGATTTAACGCCAACGTCTAGCAGTAATTAACATTTAAATTCCAAGTTGGGTCAAATTTTCAATTTCCTTCAATTACGAATGTACCAAAATCCAAGGTTGAATTCTTACTTAATACTACTTAATATTTCAACATACCTACTTTATTCGTGATTTAACATTTTATTTTTTTTTAATATTGAGTATATCGGTATATATTTTCTATAAATTTTGTAAAAATAACAAAATTTATGATTTTACAAAGTTTATGATATCGTCACATTAAAATTCAAAGTTATTAACTACGCAAAATAAGGCAAGTTTACATTTTCAGTTCTATTAAGGTAAATATTCAAATAAAATACAAAAATACATTAGTAAGTTACAAAAGCTTAAGCAAATCGAGTAGGTACCAATCTTGTACCTAAATTAAATATAAAATATGTAATTTAGGCACATTTTTAGTTTTTTTTATTGGTTCGATTTGATCTATATCAAATATAATAGAGACAAATAATTATATTTTTTTAATACCGAAAAATAAATTTTTATAACTTTGTGAGTCTCAATAAAAATATTAGTTAAATATTTTAAAAAGTATATTTAGCTGTAATTAAAAAAGCAAACTAGTATTGAGCTATATGTTTTAGTAGTAGCATTAATTTTTTTTAGCAAAATATGGGTTAGCTTATAAAAAGGCTTTACTAGCGACTATCAAAGCCGTAATGACATCATGCATAGTTGAGTTGTATAGGTATTTGACTTATATTTGATGATTGTTTATTAACAGCGGCAAATCGTCTGAAAAGTTAAATGACGGTATTGAAAAATTTAGAAAATTTCATGTGCAGGATGTCGGTTTTAACCTAGCGCTGAGTTTTATAAAAATGCATGACATATCATGATTGATATATCAGGAACGACATATGCACACATAACGCTTATATTTATAGCATTTCGCCTTCATTTTATTATTGTATTCGACACTGAACACACGTGCAATTTACTCAGTGACGCCTTCACAAGAATCTCGTTTCATTATAAAAATCAAACAATTCGTGTAGAATGTTGTGTGAATAGTATCTATTTTAATAATTAAAAAGATTAATGAGAACAAAATCATTAACATTCTTGGATTAGTTGTCTTGGACAAACTTGTAATAGTGTATAATAAAACGGTATAATGCTGGATGTGGCACACTGCTTAAAAGCGCTTATCGAACAATAGTTACATCCTTGGTGGAGATTCTGTATTTCTCTAATAATTGTACCTGCTAAATTGAAGTTCGGTTCTTCCCCTGTGCCATTCTCAAGCCGCTCCAGATCGCAAATGTTTCGCTCAGCAATAAAACCTTGCAATTCTTAGCGCATTGCCAGATTTGTCAGTTTAGCGTTGCGTTTGCAATTTGTAATTGGCACTGTGAGGGACTTAACAAGTTTGATAGAAAAATACCACAAATTTGCAGACTTTTCTAAAATGAAAATTGCAACTTTTCTCAATCCTGCGGCTCCGTGAGGGTAGGTGCTACCTGGTCATCATACATGGTTGACATTATGAGCTTGTGTTGTTTACGGGGAAGAACTCATCTCACATGAGAATGTATATAAAGCGATCGAGACCTCTAAACC